>CM071599.1:223211177-224681177 GCA_036435485.1 Saposhnikovia divaricata | reverse complement strand
AACCCTAAACCCTAAACCCTAAACCCTAAACCCTAAACCCTAAACCCTAAACCCTAAACCCTAAACCCTAAACCCTAAACCCTAAACCCTAAACCCTAAACCCTAAACCCTAAACCCTAAACCCTAAACCCTAAACCCTAAACCCTAAACCCTAAACCCTAAACCCTAAACCCTAAACCCTAAACCCTAAACCCTAAACCCTAAACCCTAAACCCTAAACCCTAAACCCTAAACCCTAAACCCTAAACCCTAAACCCTAAACCCTAAACCCTAAACCCTAAACCCTAAACCCTAAACCCTAAACCCTAAACCCTAAACCCTAAACCCTAAACCCTAAACCCTAAACCCTAAACCCTAAACCCTAAACCCTAAACCCTAAACCCTAAACCCTAAACCCTAAACCCTAAACCCTAAACCCTAAACCCTAAACCCTAAACCCTAAACCCTAAACCCTAAACCCTAAACCCTAAACCCTAAACCCTAAACCCTAAACCCTAAACCCTAAACCCTAAACCCTAAACCCTAAACCCTAAACCCTAAACCCTAAACCCTAAACCCTAAACCCTAAACCCTAAACCCTAAACCCTAAACCCTAAACCCTAAACCCTAAACCCTAAACCCTAAACCCTAAACCCTAAACCCTAAACCCTAAACCCTAAACCCTAAACCCTAAACCCTAAACCCTAAACCCTAAACCCTAAACCCTAAACCCTAAACCCTAAACCCTAAACCCTAAACCCTAAACCCTAAACCCTAAACCCTAAACCCTAAACCCTAAACCCTAAACCCTAAACCCTAAACCCTAAACCCTAAACCCTAAACCCTAAACCCTAAACCCTAAACCCTAAACCCTAAACCCTAAACCCTAAACCCTAAACCCTAAACCCTAAACCCTAAACCCTAAACCCTAAACCCTAAACCCTAAACCCTAAACCCTAAACCCTAAACCCTAAACCCTAAACCCTAAACCCTAAACCCTAAACCCTAAACCCTAAACCCTAAACCCTAAACCCTAAACCCTAAACCCTAAACCCTAAACCCTAAACCCTAAACCCTAAACCCTAAACCCTAAACCCTAAACCCTAAACCCTAAACCCTAAACCCTAAACCCTAAACCCTAAACCCTAAACCCTAAACCCTAAACCCTAAACCCTAAACCCTAAACCCTAAACCCTAAACCCTAAACCCTAAACCCTAAACCCTAAACCCTAAACCCTAAACCCTAAACCCTAAACCCTAAACCCTAAACCCTAAACCCTAAACCCTAAACCCTAAACCCTAAACCCTAAACCCTAAACCCTAAACCCTAAACCCTAAACCCTAAACCCTAAACCCTAAACCCTAAACCCTAAACCCTAAACCCTAAACCCTAAACCCTAAACCCTAAACCCTAAACCCTAAACCCTAAACCCTAAACCCTAAACCCTAAACCCTAAACCCTAAACCCTAAACCCTAAACCCTAAACCCTAAACCCTAAACCCTAAACCCTAAACCCTAAACCCTAAACCCTAAACCCTAAACCCTAAACCCTAAACCCTAAACCCTAAACCCTAAACCCTAAACCCTAAACCCTAAACCCTAAACCCTAAACCCTAAACCCTAAACCCTAAACCCTAAACCCTAAACCCTAAACCCTAAACCCTAAACCCTAAACCCTAAACCCTAAACCCTAAACCCTAAACCCTAAACCCTAAACCCTAAACCCTAAACCCTAAACCCTAAACCCTAAACCCTAAACCCTAAACCCTAAACCCTAAACCCTAAACCCTAAACCCTAAACCCTAAACCCTAAACCCTAAACCCTAAACCCTAAACCCTAAACCCTAAACCCTAAACCCTAAACCCTAAACCCTAAACCCTAAACCCTAAACCCTAAACCCTAAACCCTAAACCCTAAACCCTAAACCCTAAACCCTAAACCCTAAACCCTAAACCCTAAACCCTAAACCCTAAACCCTAAACCCTAAACCCTAAACCCTAAACCCTAAACCCTAAACCCTAAACCCTAAACCCTAAACCCTAAACCCTAAACCCTAAACCCTAAACCCTAAACCCTAAACCCTAAACCCTAAACCCTAAACCCTAAACCCTAAACCCTAAACCCTAAACCCTAAACCCTAAACCCTAAACCCTAAACCCTAAACCCTAAACCCTAAACCCTAAACCCTAAACCCTAAACCCTAAACCCTAAACCCTAAACCCTAAACCCTAAACCCTAAACCCTAAACCCTAAACCCTAAACCCTAAACCCTAAACCCTAAACCCTAAACCCTAAACCCTAAACCCTAAACCCTAAACCCTAAACCCTAAACCCTAAACCCTAAACCCTAAACCCTAAACCCTAAACCCTAAACCCTAAACCCTAAACCCTAAACCCTAAACCCTAAACCCTAAACCCTAAACCCTAAACCCTAAACCCTAAACCCTAAACCCTAAACCCTAAACCCTAAACCCTAAACCCTAAACCCTAAACCCTAAACCCTAAACCCTAAACCCTAAACCCTAAACCCTAAACCCTAAACCCTAAACCCTAAACCCTAAACCCTAAACCCTAAACCCTAAACCCTAAACCCTAAACCCTAAACCCTAAACCCTAAACCCTAAACCCTAAACCCTAAACCCTAAACCCTAAACCCTAAACCCTAAACCCTAAACCCTAAACCCTAAACCCTAAACCCTAAACCCTAAACCCTAAACCCTAAACCCTAAACCCTAAACCCTAAACCCTAAACCCTAAACCCTAAACCCTAAACCCTAAACCCTAAACCCTAAACCCTAAACCCTAAACCCTAAACCCTAAACCCTAAACCCTAAACCCTAAACCCTAAACCCTAAACCCTAAACCCTAAACCCTAAACCCTAAACCCTAAACCCTAAACCCTAAACCCTAAACCCTAAACCCTAAACCCTAAACCCTAAACCCTAAACCCTAAACCCTAAACCCTAAACCCTAAACCCTAAACCCTAAACCCTAAACCCTAAACCCTAAACCCTAAACCCTAAACCCTAAACCCTAAACCCTAAACCCTAAACCCTAAACCCTAAACCCTAAACCCTAAACCCTAAACCCTAAACCCTAAACCCTAAACCCTAAACCCTAAACCCTAAACCCTAAACCCTAAACCCTAAACCCTAAACCCTAAACCCTAAACCCTAAACCCTAAACCCTAAACCCTAAACCCTAAACCCTAAACCCTAAACCCTAAACCCTAAACCCTAAACCCTAAACCCTAAACCCTAAACCCTAAACCCTAAACCCTAAACCCTAAACCCTAAACCCTAAACCCTAAACCCTAAACCCTAAACCCTAAACCCTAAACCCTAAACCCTAAACCCTAAACCCTAAACCCTAAACCCTAAACCCTAAACCCTAAACCCTAAACCCTAAACCCTAAACCCTAAACCCTAAACCCTAAACCCTAAACCCTAAACCCTAAACCCTAAACCCTAAACCCTAAACCCTAAACCCTAAACCCTAAACCCTAAACCCTAAACCCTAAACCCTAAACCCTAAACCCTAAACCCTAAACCCTAAACCCTAAACCCTAAACCCTAAACCCTAAACCCTAAACCCTAAACCCTAAACCCTAAACCCTAAACCCTAAACCCTAAACCCTAAACCCTAAACCCTAAACCCTAAACCCTAAACCCTAAACCCTAAACCCTAAACCCTAAACCCTAAACCCTAAACCCTAAACCCTAAACCCTAAACCCTAAACCCTAAACCCTAAACCCTAAACCCTAAACCCTAAACCCTAAACCCTAAACCCTAAACCCTAAACCCTAAACCCTAAACCCTAAACCCTAAACCCTAAACCCTAAACCCTAAACCCTAAACCCTAAACCCTAAACCCTAAACCCTAAACCCTAAACCCTAAACCCTAAACCCTAAACCCTAAACCCTAAACCCTAAACCCTAAACCCTAAACCCTAAACCCTAAACCCTAAACCCTAAACCCTAAACCCTAAACCCTAAACCCTAAACCCTAAACCCTAAACCCTAAACCCTAAACCCTAAACCCTAAACCCTAAACCCTAAACCCTAAACCCTAAACCCTAAACCCTAAACCCTAAACCCTAAACCCTAAACCCTAAACCCTAAACCCTAAACCCTAAACCCTAAACCCTAAACCCTAAACCCTAAACCCTAAACCCTAAACCCTAAACCCTAAACCCTAAACCCTAAACCCTAAACCCTAAACCCTAAACCCTAAACCCTAAACCCTAAACCCTAAACCCTAAACCCTAAACCCTAAACCCTAAACCCTAAACCCTAAACCCTAAACCCTAAACCCTAAACCCTAAACCCTAAACCCTAAACCCTAAACCCTAAACCCTAAACCCTAAACCCTAAACCCTAAACCCTAAACCCTAAACCCTAAACCCTAAACCCTAAACCCTAAACCCTAAACCCTAAACCCTAAACCCTAAACCCTAAACCCTAAACCCTAAACCCTAAACCCTAAACCCTAAACCCTAAACCCTAAACCCTAAACCCTAAACCCTAAACCCTAAACCCTAAACCCTAAACCCTAAACCCTAAACCCTAAACCCTAAACCCTAAACCCTAAACCCTAAACCCTAAACCCTAAACCCTAAACCCTAAACCCTAAACCCTAAACCCTAAACCCTAAACCCTAAACCCTAAACCCTAAACCCTAAACCCTAAACCCTAAACCCTAAACCCTAAACCCTAAACCCTAAACCCTAAACCCTAAACCCTAAACCCTAAACCCTAAACCCTAAACCCTAAACCCTAAACCCTAAACCCTAAACCCTAAACCCTAAACCCTAAACCCTAAACCCTAAACCCTAAACCCTAAACCCTAAACCCTAAACCCTAAACCCTAAACCCTAAACCCTAAACCCTAAACCCTAAACCCTAAACCCTAAACCCTAAACCCTAAACCCTAAACCCTAAACCCTAAACCCTAAACCCTAAACCCTAAACCCTAAACCCTAAACCCTAAACCCTAAACCCTAAACCCTAAACCCTAAACCCTAAACCCTAAACCCTAAACCCTAAACCCTAAACCCTAAACCCTAAACCCTAAACCCTAAACCCTAAACCCTAAACCCTAAACCCTAAACCCTAAACCCTAAACCCTAAACCCTAAACCCTAAACCCTAAACCCTAAACCCTAAACCCTAAACCCTAAACCCTAAACCCTAAACCCTAAACCCTAAACCCTAAACCCTAAACCCTAAACCCTAAACCCTAAACCCTAAACCCTAAACCCTAAACCCTAAACCCTAAACCCTAAACCCTAAACCCTAAACCCTAAACCCTAAACCCTAAACCCTAAACCCTAAACCCTAAACCCTAAACCCTAAACCCTAAACCCTAAACCCTAAACCCTAAACCCTAAACCCTAAACCCTAAACCCTAAACCCTAAACCCTAAACCCTAAACCCTAAACCCTAAACCCTAAACCCTAAACCCTAAACCCTAAACCCTAAACCCTAAACCCTAAACCCTAAACCCTAAACCCTAAACCCTAAACCCTAAACCCTAAACCCTAAACCCTAAACCCTAAACCCTAAACCCTAAACCCTAAACCCTAAACCCTAAACCCTAAACCCTAAACCCTAAACCCTAAACCCTAAACCCTAAACCCTAAACCCTAAACCCTAAACCCTAAACCCTAAACCCCAAACCCCAAACCCCAAACCCCAAACCCCAAACCCCAAACCCCAAACCCCAAACCCTAAACCCTAAACCCTAAACCCTAAACCCTAAACCCTAAACCCTAAACCCTAAACCCCTAACCCTAAACCCTAAACCCTAAACCCTAAACCCTAAACCCTAAACCCTAAACCCTAAACCCTAAACCCTAAACCCTAAACCCTAAACCCTAAACCCTAAACCCTAAACCCTAAACCCTAAACCCTAAACCCTAAACCCTAAACCCTAAACCCTAAACCCTAAAATTCCCGATTTGATTAAAGATGTTAGTGATGAGGAAATTAAAATTGCTATGTTCAATATTGGAGATGATAGGGCTCCAGGTCCAGATGGATTCACTTCTCGTTTCTTTAAAAGTGCGTGGCCAGTGATAGGAAAGGATGTGTGTACTGCTGTGCAAGAATTCTTTGTTTCGGGCAAGCTTTTGAAAGAGATTAATGCTTCTCTTATCTCTCTTATTCCTAAAGTCCAGAATCCGAGCGTGGTTGGTGATTATAGGCCTATTGCTCTTTGTAACGTCATTTATAAGTGTATCTCTAAGATCCTTGCTAATAGGATTAAAGAGTGCCTGAATGATATTGTTGATCCTACGCAGAATGCTTTCATTCCTGGGCGTCGTATTAGTGATAATATCTTACTGACCCAGGAGTTATTTAAGAACTACCATAGGAACAAAGGCCTCCCAAGGTGTGCGTTTAAAGTTGACATCAAGAAGGCCTATGATAGTGTTGATTGGAGATTCCTGATTGATTTACTGAGTATGTTTGGGTTCCCGGATAAATTGGTAGGGTGGATTAAAGAGTGTGTTACCTCTCCGTCGTATTCTATTATTTTGAATGGTGAAACTCATGGATTTTTTCCTGGCCAGAAAGGGTTGAGACAGGGAGATCCGCTCTCTCCCTATCTCTTTACTTTGGTTATGCAGGCTTTGTCTTCTATTATCAGGAGAAGGATGGAGCAGGAGAGTTGTTTTAAGTTTCATCCGAAATGTGAGAAGCTTGGGATTACTCACTTGTGTTTTGCAGACGATCTTTTTCTGTTCTCTGCTGGGGATCCATACTCAGTCCAAATTCTAAAAGATTCTTTGGATGAATTTGGTTCGGTTTCGGGGTTGTGGCCTAATGAAGCCAAAAGTAATGTCTTTTTTTGTAAAGTTTCGATGTTTAATCAGAACTTGATTAAAAATATTATGGGGTTTCGGCAAGGTGCTCTGCCTGTGAAGTATTTGGGTGTTCCTCTTATTACTACCTCTCTCTATCATGCAGACTGTCTTCCTCTCATCGAGAAAGTTCAATTGAGGCTCCTGGAATGGCAAAATAAATGGCTCTCTTTTGCAGGAAGGCTGCAACTAGCAATCTCGGTTTTATCTTCTATGCAAGTTTATTGGGCTTCGGTGTTCATTCTCCCGGTCTCAGTCTCTAAGGAAATTGAGAAAATTATTAGGAATTTTATTTGGGGAGGGGCTGATATGGCTAAAGGGAAAGCTAAGGTTGCTTGGAAAGATGTTTGCTTGCCTAAATCGGAAGGTGGCCTGGGTATAAAACCTCTGTTTCTCTGGAATAAAACCTTAATGGCGTTCCACATCTGGAGTGTGCTTATTAATAGGCAGTCGTTGTGGGTGAAATGGATCCATACGTATAGATTAAAGGGTAGAAGTTTCTGGGAGGTTAAAGTCCCTTGGGATGCGTCTTGGAGTTGGAAGAAAATTCTGTGGCTTCGAGGTGATCTTCGTCCCTTTATCAAACATTGTGTAGGAAATGGGGAGTCTATATGGTTTTGGTATGATGATTGGACTGCTTCTGGACCTTTAGCAAATTATTTTTCGATAAGAGAAATTACTTCTATGGGATTATCCGGGAATGAAAAGGTTGCTGATTTCCATGTCAATGGCCAGTGGAGGTGGCCAAGAGGTATTCTGGAGAAGCTGTCAGATGGCCATGTAGAAGTTCCATTTATTGATCTAAATGTTGAAGATGAGGTGCTTTGGAGGTCTATTCATGATAATAGGACCAGGTTTAAAACTAGTATTGTGTGGAATGATCTTCGAATTAGGGGAACAAGGGTGGATTGGTCTGAGTTGGTTTGGTATTCGAACTCCATTCCTAAACATTCGTTCATTGTGTGGTTGGCTATTCGTCGAAAATTGATGACTCAGGACAGAATGGAGGCTTGGCAGTCGGATAGAGAGCTTAAATGCGCTTTCTGTCATTCGCAACTGGACTCAGTGGAACATTTGTTCTTCTCGTGCCATTATAGTCAGGAGGTTTGGCTGCATTTCAAGTCTAAGGGATATGGTAATGTTAATTACAATTCGTGGGAAGATCTAATTGGTAAGGCTGCTATTGTTTGGAAAGGTAAAGGTATAGTAGCCATTGTGAACAAGCTGGTCTTTGGTGCCTTAATTTATTTTCTGTGGCAAGAAAGAAATTGGAGGCTCTTTCAGAACTCACGCAGACCTGCCTCTCTTCTAGTTGCTAGTATTGAAGACACTATTAGATTGAAAATCATGGGTCTTAAGTTGCGAGAGAATATTCGAGTTCGCAAAGTGTTGCAAGAGTGGAGAATTTCTTCGAACTCTATGAATTTATTATGAAGTGTTTATCTGTGTTGTTTTTCTGGGTTTGGATTATCTTTGGGATGTCAAAGCTTCTTCCCTGGTTCGAGGTTGGTTTTATGGGGACTGTCTCTTTGTGTTTGGTTGCATATCGTTTTCCTTTCGATCCAGGGGATGCGTGGGGTTGTTTTATTGTTAATCTAGAGTTGAGGGGAGCATGCTATGCTACGTTTTACAGTGAGTCAGTTGTTAAGGGTCATGGTGTCAAAGGTTTGTTTGCGATTCTTTTTCCCTTCGATCCAGGGGGTGGCTTCCAGGGTGCCCTGTTTCTGTGGTCTTTTTCGGGGAGGCCCAGTGGGGTGTTTTTTCTGCTCTTTTGCTTGGTCTCTAAGAAGTGTGATACTTCTTTTTGTCCGTGGCTGAGCGATCTGTTCTGGAGAAGAGAATGGTGGTTTCATGTTAGCATTTATGCCTGGGGGTTTATAGATTTCTGTTGTAAAACCAATAATGTTTATTGTGGTTCTTCAAGTGGTAGACTTTCAAGTGTTCCTGGGAGTTTGTGTTTTCTGAGAGGTGCAGTTTGCTTGTTTTCTTTCTCTGGTTTGGGTTGGTCCAGCTGCGTGTCGTCTCTGTACCAGATTAGGAGGTTTTTTTGTTGGTTTTTGGCTCGAGTGTGTGATTTGTTGCAGCTGGGGAGGCTCTTCCATGGTCTTGTTATTCGTAATTCCTGCTGCCTTTTCTGGATTCATGGTTTGTGGTTGCTCCGGTTTGGTTATCTCTGCTGTGCGTGCCATGTTACTCTGAGTAGAGGGTGCTTTTGGGGTGGAATTTTTGGCTTGATGCCCCTGCTTGGATGGCTTAATTTTTTGCTGAAAATTCTGATTTACTCTCACGATTTTACTCATCCTGGGGTCCTTGAGGAATTCCTATTTTTCTCGAATTTTTTTCAAGCGGTTGGGATGCTCTGGAGTTGGTCTAGTTTGGCAGTGATTTTGTTTTTTACAAGGTCCAATTTGCTTGATTGCTGGGTGGTGTCCAAGCCCAGTTTTTTTGGTGTTGGCCTTTGTTGGTTGGCCCAGTGTTTTTTATTGTCCAAGATTGTGCATGTGCATATGGCTGTTTCTTTATTACTGCGGGCTGTTTTCCTGTTTGTTCAATTATTCCTTAGCACATGCAATTTTAGGAGACAAAGTGGTGTGCTTAAGTGTACAGTTTATGCTTGTGGCTGGTGGGTAGCACAAGATTCTTGGTTTGTTCATTTTATTCTGAACTGTGGGGGCTCTAGTGTGTTCCATTTTGCAAGCCTGGCAACTGGACTTCAAGACAAGTTCGTGATGTGTGCGGATTTCTTTGATTTTTTTAGCTCCTTTTTTTTTTGTTGTTTTTTTTGGTGCATGTGTGCTTTGAGTTTCCCTAGCATGGGCAGGTGGATGGAAAATTTTGCTAGCATGTTAGATTTTCCTAAACAATTGTCAAAATTTGTTAGTAGAAATTTTGATTTTTGTTTAGTTTTGTTAAGTTTTTTTTTGGTAATTCTTTGGAGCCTGTTCCAAATGAATTTTTTTCTTGGCCTTGAGTTTGCTTGCTCTAGGTCTGTATTTTTCTTTTTATTTATTTATAAAATTCCACGAGGCTAAGCCTCATTTACCCGGAAAAAAAAAAAAAAAAAAAAAAAAAACCCTAAACCCTAAACCCTAAACCCTAAACCCTAAACCCTAAACCCTAAACCCTAAACCCTAAACCCTAAAACCCTAAACCCTAAACCCTAAACCCTAAACCCTAAACCCTAAACCCTAAACCCTAAACCCTAAACCCTAAACCCTAAACCCTAAACCCTAAACCCTAAACCCTAAACCCTAAACCCTAAACCCTAAACCCTAAACCCTAAACCCTAAACCCTAAACCCTAAACCCTAAACCCTAAAC
The DNA here is from genome assembly GCA_036435485.1 of Saposhnikovia divaricata. NCBI lineage: Eukaryota > Viridiplantae > Streptophyta > Magnoliopsida > Apiales > Apiaceae > Saposhnikovia > Saposhnikovia divaricata. The sequence continues at coordinate 224,671,011 of CM071599.1, read as the reverse complement.
CCTAAACCCTAAACCCTAAACCCTAAACCCTAAACCCTAAACCCTAAACCCTAAACCCTAAACCCTAAACCCCTAAACCCTAAACCCTAAACCCTAAACCCTAAACCCCTAACCCCTAACCCCTAACCCCTAACCCTAAACCCTAAACCCTAAACCCTAAACCCTAAACCCTAAACCCTAAACCCTAAACCCTAAACCCTAAACCCTAAACCCTAAACCCTAAACCCTAAACCCTAACCCTAAACCCTAAACCCTAAACCCTAAACCCTAAACATTAAAACCCTAAACCCTAAACACTAAATCCTAAACCGTAAACCCTAAACCCTTAAAACCCTAAACCCTAAACACTAAACCCTAAACCTTAAACCTTAAACCCTAAACCATAATTCAACAAAATTGTATTTGACGCAAAGGGGATATTGTTAAAAATAAATTCGGAGAATTTTATGGATATTTTACATATTTTGTTTCTATGGGTTATTGGAATTCAACGAAATTTTATTTGACACAGTTCAGACCTAAACTGGAGCTGAAATGATCGAAACTCGGTTTTCGGATAATCCTCAAAGGGGTTAGTACACGGGATATTGTTAAAAATCGAGTCAGACCATTTTTTTGATATTTTTATATATTTTGTTCCTATAGGTTATTGAAATTCAAAGAAATTTTATTTGACGTAGTTCGGACCTGAATCGGAGCTGATATGATCGAAACTCGGTTTTTGGAAAAACCTCAAAGGGGTTAGTACACAGGATATTGTTAAAAATTGAGTCAGGCCATTTTTCTGATATTTTTACATAGTTTGTTCCTATGGGTTATTGAAATTCAAAGAAAACTTATTCGGCGCAATCCGGACCTGAATCGGAGCTAATATGATCAAAACTCGATTTTCGGATAATCCTCAAAGGGGTTAGTACTCGGGATATTGTTAAAAACTGTGTCAGACCATTTTGTGGATATTTTTACATATTTTGTTCCTATGGGTTATTGGAATTCAACGATATTTTATTTGATGCAATTCTGACCTGAATCAGTGTTGATATGATCGAAACTCGGTTTTCGGATAATAAACCTTAAACCCTATAACCAAAACCCTAAACCCTAAAACCTTAAAACCCTAAACATTAAATCCGAAACCTTAAACCTTAAACCATAAAAAACCTAAACATTAAAACCCTAAAACCTAAACAATAAACCCTAAACCAGAAATCAACAAAATTGTATTTGACGCAAAGGGGTTATTGTTAAAAATCAATTAGGACCATTTTGTGGATATTTTTACATATTTTGTTGCTATGGGTTATTGGAATTCAACGAAATTTTATTTGACACAGTTCTGACCTAAATTAGAGCTGATATGATCGAAACTTGGTTTTCGGATAATCCTCAAAAGGGTTAGTGCACGGGATATTGTTAAAAATCGAGTCGGACCATTTTGTGGATATTTTCACATATTTTGTTCCTATGGGTTATTGGAATTCAACGGAATTTTATTTGACGCAATTCTGACCTGAATCAGTGTTGATATGATCGAAACTCGGTTTTTGGATAATAAACCATAAACCCTAAAACTTAAACCCTGAACCCTAAACCCTAAAACCTTAAAGCCCTAAACATTAAAACCCTAAACCTAAACACTAAATCCTAAACCTTAAACCCTAAACCCTTAAAACCCTAAACCTTAAAACCCTAAACCCTAAACCCTAAACCTTAAACCCTAAACCATAATTCAACAAAATTGTATTTGACGCAAAGGGGATATTGTTAAAAATAAATTCGGAGAATTTTATGGATATTTTACATATTTTGTTCCTATGGGTTTTTGAAATTCAACCAAAACTTATTCGGCGTAATTCGGACCTGAATCGGAGCTAATATGATCAAAACTCGGTATTCGCATAAACCTCAAAGGGGTTAGTACACGGGATATTGTTAAAAATCGAGTCAGACCATTTTGTTGATATTTTTATATATTTTGTTCCTATGGGTTATTGAAATTCAAAGAAATTTTATTTGACGCAGTTCGGACCTGAATCGGAGCTGATATGATCGAAACTCGGTTTTCGGATAAACCTCAAAGGGGTTAGTACACGGGATATTGTTAAAAATAGAGTCGGGCCATTTTGTGGATAATTTAACATATTTTGTTCCTATGGGTTATTGAAATTCAACGAAATTTTATTCGGCACAATTCGGACCTGAATCGGAGCTAATATGATCAAAACTCGATTTTCGCATAAACCTCAAAGGGGTTAGTACACGGGATATTGTTAAAAACCGAGTCAGGCCATTTTTTGGATATTTTTATATATTTTCTTCCTATGGGTTATTGAAATTCAAAGAAATTTTATTTGACGCAGTTCGGACCTGAATCGGAGCTGATATGAACGAAACTCGGTTTTTGGAAAAACCTCAAAGGGGTTAGTACACGGGATATTATTAAAAATTGAGTCAGGCCATTTTGTGGATATTTTTACATATTTTGTTCCTATGGGTTTTTGAAATTCAACCAAAACTTATTCGGCGTAATTCGGACCTGAATCGGAGCTAATATGATCAAAACTCGGTATTCGCATAAACCTCAAAGGGGTTAGTACACGGGATATTGTTAAAAATCGAGTCAGACCATTTTTTTGATATTTTTATATATTTTGTTCCTATGGGTTATTGAAATTCAAAGAAATTTTATTTGACGCAGTTCGGACCTGAATCGGAGCTGATATGATCGAAACTCGGTTTTCGGATAAACCTCAAAGGGGTTAGTACACGGGATATTGTTAAAAATAGAGTCGGACCATTTTGTGGATAATTTAACATATTTTGTTCCTATGGGTTATTGAAATTCAACGAAATTTTATTCGGCACAATTCGGACCTGAATCGGAGCTAATATGATCAAAACTCGATTTTCGCATAAACCTCAAAGGGGTTAGTACACGGGATATTGTTAAAAACCGAGTCAGGCCATTTTTTGGATATTTTTATATATTTTGTTCCTATGGGTTATTGAAATTCAAAGAAATTTTATTTGACGCAGTTCGGACCTGAATCGGAGCTGATATGAACGAAACTCGGTTTTTGGAAAAACCTCAAAGGGGTTAGTACACGGGATATTATTAAAAATTGAGTCAGGCCATTTTGTGGATATTTTTACATATTTTGTTCCTATGGGTTTTTGAAATTCAACCAAAACTTATTCGGCGTAATTCGGACCTGAATCGGAGCTAATATGATCAAAACTCGGTATTCGCATAAACCTCAAAGGGGTTAATACACGGGATATTGTTAAAAACCGAGTCAGACCATTTTTTTGATATTTTTATATATTTTGTTCCTATGGGTTATTGAAATTCAAAGAAATTTTATTTGACGCAGTTCGGACCTGAATCGGAGCTGATATGATCGAAACTCGGTTTTTGGAAAAACCTCAAAGGGGTTAGTACACAGGATATTGTTAAAAATTGAGTCAGGCCATTTTGTTGATATTTTTACATAGTTTGTTCCTATGGGTTATTGAAATTCAACGAAAACTTATTCGGCGTCATTTTTTTTCCCTACACTAATGCGTGGGTTGCCTCCCACGAAGCGCTCCTTTAACGTCAATAGCTTGACGTTACTTCCTCAACTCATGGTGGTTTCAAAAGAATAACTGAACCGTCCTCAACAGATAGACCATTCATACGAACGTTGACCCCTTGTTTGCTTGCTTTCCACAAATCTCTCCCGTTAGACTTCAACCTAATTTTACTATCCAACAGTTTAATCTTCTTCTTTTTCTTCTTCACACCTCTAATGTGCTTTTCCGACTTGAACGGCTGAACAAAACTTTCTTCTTCCTTATCATCAGCTTTCCATCTTTGCAACACATTATCATGCCCTTCTTCAAAAATCACAAGCACATTATTCAAAAGGACATACCTCAAATGTGGTGGAAGTTTCCCAAGCTTAACATTCGAAAGATCTCGAATTGAAGAACTGTCAATGAAATCAATGATGTGATGCTTTAGCACGTGTGTGTCCGACTTTTTGCTCAACAACTGATCAAACTTCTTTCTATGACCCATATCAACTATTTCCACACTGCAACATTCTTCATCCTCTGTCGGAAATTTCATGGCCTTGAAAACATTGAAGGTGACATTCTGATCTTGCACCCTCATTGTAAGCTCTCCTTTTTGCACATCAATCAAAGTATGGCCTCTAGCTAGAAAAGGCCTTCCCAAGATTATGGGAATCTTCTTGTCTTCTTCAAAATCCAAGATAACAACCGAGTTAGGCCATTTTTTGGATATTTTTATATATTTTGTTCCTATAGGTTATTGAAATTCAAAGAAATTTTATTTGACGCAGTTCGGACCGGAATCGAAGCTGATATGAATGAAACTCGGTTTTTGGAAAAACCTCAAAGGGGTTAGTACACGGGATATTGTTAAAAATTGATTCAGGCCATTTTGTGGAATTTTTACATATTTTGTTCCTATGGGTTTTTGAAATTCAACCAAAACTTATTCGGCGTAATTCGGACCTGAATCGGAGCTAATATGATCAAAACTCGGTATTCGCATAATCCTCAAAGGGGTTAGAACACGGGATATTGTTAAAAACCGAGTCAGACCATTTTTTTGATATTTTTATATATTTTGTTCCTATAGGTTATTGAAAATCAAAGAAATTTTATTTGACGCAGTTCGGACCTGAATCGGAGCTGATATGATCGAAACTCGGTTTTTGGAAAAACCTCAAAGGGGTTAGTACACAGGATATTGTTAAAAATTGAGTCAGGCCATTTTTTTTTATATTTTTACATAGTTTGTTCCTATGGGTTATTGAAATTCAAAGAAAACTTATTCGGCGCAATTCGGACCTGAATCGGAGCTAATATGATCAAAACTCGATTTTTGGATAATCCTCAAAGGGGTTAGTACACGGGATATTGTTAAAAACTGTGTCAGACCATTTTGTGGATATTTTTACATATTTTGTTCCTATGGGTTATTGGAATTCAACGGCATTTTATTTGACGCAATTCTGACCTGAATCAGTGTTGATATGATCGAAACTCGGTTTTCAGATAATAAACCTTAAACCCTATAACCTAAACCCTAAAACCTTAAAACCCTAAACATTAAATCCGAAACCTTAAACCCTAAACCATAAAAAACCTAAACATTAAAACCCTAAAACCTAAACACCAAACCCTAAACCAGAAATCAACAAAATTGTATTTGACGCAAAGGGGATATTGTTAAAAATCAATTAGGACCATTTTGTGGATATTTTTACATATTTTGTTGCTATGGGTTATTGGAATTCAACGAAATTTTATTTGACACAGTTCTGACCTAAATTAGAGCTGATATGATCGAAACTTGGTTTTCGGATAATCCTCAAAGGGGTTAGTGCACGGGATATTGTTAAAAATCGAGTCGGACCATTTTGTGGATATTTTCACATATTTTGTTCCTATGGGTTATTGGAATTCAACAGAATTTTATTTGACGCAATTCTGACCTGAATCAGTTTTGATATGATCGAAACTCGGTTTTTGGATAATAAACCATAAACCCTAAAACTTAAACCCTGAACCCTAAACCATAAAACCTTAAAACCCTAAACATTAAAACCCTAAACCCTAAACACTAAATCCTAAGCCTTAAACCCTAAACCCTTAAAACCCTAAACCCTAAACACTAAACCCTAAACCATTTTGGATAAATTACCAAATTGTACTGGAGAGGCTCCTATGCTTGATCAAAGTATTCAAGATAGAGTTTTTTGGCGTTCTAGAAATGGCTGTAAATACCCCTTCAAAACTAGTATTGTTTGGAAGGATTTCCGAATTCAGGGGCCTCGTGTTGAGTGGTCTAAGCTAGTTTGGTTTTCGAACTGTATTCCAAAATATGCTTTTATTCTTTGGTTGGCAATTCGTCGTAAACTCATGACACAGGACAGAATGCAAATCTGGCAAACAGATAGAGAGCTTCAGTGTGCGTTTTGTCAGATGCAACTGGATTCGGTTGATCATCTCTTCTTCAATTGTCAGTACCCTTATTTGGTCTTCTTGCATTTCAGAAATAAAGGCTTCTGTAATATTAGTTATAATTCCTGGGAAGATTTGATTAACAAAGCAGCGATCTCCTGGGAGGGTAAATCTATTAATGCTATTGTGAACAAGTTGATTTTTAGTGCTCTCATTTATTTTCTGTGGCAAGAGAGAAATTGGAGGCTTTTTCAAAACTCGAGAAGATCGAGTAGCCATCTAGCTGGAATTATAGAAGAAAATATTCGATTGAAAATCATGGGACTTAAGCTTCGGGACACTTCTCGAGTTCGAAGAGTGCTCAGTGATTGGAGAATTTCATCTTATTATTTTCATCCCAAATGAAGTGTCTTTTTCTGTCTTTAACTCTCTTCTGGTGCACTGTTATTTCAGGGGGTTTAAAGCATTTGTTTGCCTTGGTAATTGTGGTCCAGGGGTGGGGGTTTTTGAGTTTGAGTTTCTCTGGGATGGGTGTGTGTTCTGTTTTTAGTAGGGGTTTGGTTCTGTTCTGCGCTTGCTCTATTTTAATAGCTCTTTTGGATGCTATTTTTCCTTTCGACCCAGGGGAATGTTCTGAGATGGTAAAAAATACAAGCTGGGTTTTAAAGTTTCAGGGCTGGGGGTATTGTCGTGTGGTGAGGTGTTTTGTAGTCTGGGGATTTCAATGCAGGTTTTTTGTCATTGGATTTTGTGGTATTTTCTTACCACTCGAGTTTTTTCTGGGTTGCAATGAGTTCTTGTCATTGGCCAACAGCCATAGTGGGTGGCCTGCATTCTTTTTGTTTTCACAGTCGACTACATTGTGCATGTTCTACTTGCTTTGGGTCTTTCAAGATGGGCATATGCATGGTGGGTTCTTTGATATGAAGTTGGGGTCGGCATCTGTTCTCAAGCAGGGGATTTCCTTTGTTGCAGGGATTTTTGGGGTCTGTTTTGTAGTTTTAAAATTCATGGTTGTGTTTTTTCTGGCAGGGCTGGGGCAGTGGTGGTTCTGGGTCTTGGGTTTTTTCTGTGGTGCTCTTTATGATCAGATTCTGGGGGCTGATTGGGGGAGGTGCAGAGGGGCTCGTTTCTGCAGGTTTTTCCATTCTGGTTTGCCAGTTTTGTGTCTTTTTTTGTTGCTGGTTTGTTGTGAGTTTTTAAAAGAGAAGAGTGGCTGGTGTTCTTGTCGAGGGGGAGCTTGTAAGGTCTGGGGTATGGGTAAGTTTGATCCAGGGGGAGACTTAAATTGGTTAAATTCATGCAATGTTTCGCAGAATTATGGTTCGAGATACTTAGTGCTGGGGGCCTATTCTTGTTGCAGTTTGGTTTTTCTGGAGGATCTTTTTTCGGCAATGCTTAAAATCAAGTTCAATTATTCTTGCAATAATCCTGGTGCTCACGGTTGGAGGTGGCCGAGTGGTAGTCTTGGCCGAGTGGGGCTCTTCAAATTTAAGGTCTTGGCTTTTTTTGGTGGATGGCATGCTCTCCTCAGTACTTTTCTAGTGGTCATCTTCCTTGTTGTGTGGCTCACTTTTCAAGCATGTGGGTTGTGGGTCCATGAAGATTCTTTTGGTTCATTTTTTGTAATTTATTCCAGGAGTGTTAGATTATTTGGTTTGGATGTTGGTCTTTCCTAATGGTGGCCGACTTTGTAGTGGTTTGCTAGTTGTTTTTTCCTCTTTTTGGTTTTCCCTTGGAGCTTGTTCCATTGGATTTTTTTCTTGGCCTTGAGCTTTTTGCTCTTGGTCTGTACATTTCTTTCTTTTTAATAAAATTCCACGAGGCCAAGCCTCATTTACCCGGAAAAAAAAAAAAAAAAAACCCTAAACACTAAACCCTAAACCTTAAACCTTAAACCCTAAACCATAATTCAACAAAATTGTATTTGACGCAAAGGGGATATTGTTAAAAATAAATTCAGAGAATTTTATGGATATTTTACATATTTTGTTGCTATGGGTTATTGGAATTCAACGAAATTTTATTTGACACAGTTCGGACCTAAATTGGAGCTGAAATGATCGAAACTCGGTTTTCGGATAATCCTCAAAGGGGTTAGTACACGGGATATTGTTAAAAATCGAGTCAGACCATTTTTTTGATATTTTTATATATTTTGTTCCTATAGGTTATTGAAATTCAAAGAAATTTTATTTGACGTAGTTCGGACCTGAATCGGAGCTGATATGATCGAAACTCGGTTTTTGGAAAAACCTCAAAGGGGTTAGTACACAGGATATTGTTAAAAATTGAGTCAGGCCATTTTTCTGATATTTTTACATAGTTTGTTCCTATGGGTTATTGAAATTCAAAGAAAACTTATTCGGCGCAATTCGGACCTGAATCGGAGCTAATATGATCAAAACTCGATTTTCGGATAATCCTCAAAGGGGTTAGTACACGGGATATTGTTAAAAACTTTGTCAGACCATTTTGTGGATATTTTTACATATTTTGTTCATATGGGTTATTGGAATTCAACGGTATTTTATTTGACGCAATTCTGACCTGAATCAGTGTTGATATGATCGAAACTCGGTTTTTGGATAATAAACCTTAAACCCTATAACCAAAGCCCTAAACCCTAAAACCTTAAAACCGCATCAAAATTTGCTACTCCCCAAACCCTAAACCCCAAAAAAGATGTATCGTTTCTCTCTAGCCCCCTTTTTTCCTTTCAAGGTGATTTTCTAAGAAATTACTAATTTTGATTTTTTTTCTTCTGATTCTCTTGTAATTTACATCTAATATGCCCCCACAACCACCTTACAATCAGTTTGATAGAAAAATCAAAAAAAATGATTTAGAAAAAACTCATATTCTTTTGAAGGATGGAGTTCGTGCCCTTGGTGCAAACTCCAAAGTGTTAAAAAAACCTTCTCAGAGATCTGTTCTTTTAGATGGGCAAAATCGTAGCGAAATTATTGATGAAGCAAATCGACTTAAGGAGATTAAATCTGATTCTAACTTGAATAAGAAGCTTGGCATAGATAATGCGATTGGAAATGGGATTAAGGAGGATACCAAAATGGGGGAGCATAATTTCGGTATCAATGATGAGGAAGTGAGGATTGACTCGAAGAAATTGGTGGATGAATCGAGTAAAGATGGATTGCTAGGTAATGGGAAAGAGGGTATCTCTCGGATGGAGGATCTTATAACAGGTGGGTTCTCAATTCTTGATAATTCTCAATTTATTACCTCTGAAAAATCTCCTAAGATGTTGACTGAAATAGTGAAACCAAAGGTGAGTAAAGAAAGGATGAAATTCGAATATCATTGCCCTGAATTTGATAAGGGACGTGTTGTTATTCGACCTCCTTTGAGTGTTGATATTCAAGGTAGGAAAGCTTGGGAGAACTGTATTGTGGGATATTTTTTTGAGAGAAGGGTTGCTTTTCATACAATGGAATTTCATGCTAAACGTCGTTGGGGTAATAGGGGATTAAAGGAAGTTATTATGAATGATGAGGGGTTTTTTTCTTTAAGTTTGAATCAGAGTTCGAATTATTGGAAGTATTAGAAGATGATGTTTGTATGGTGGAGGGAAAGCCATTAATTTTGCAGAGGTGGCACCCCCTGCTTATTCTCTCAAAGGAAGTCCCAAAATCTATACCTCTATGGGTGAAGTTATTTAATGTGCCTCTCCAATATTGGAACAGGGCAGGGCTTAGTAGAATAGGAAGTGGTGTGGGAAGTATCTTGATGGCAGATGGGTTAACGGAGAAGATGTGTAAAGAAGCTACGGGGAGACTTAGTTTTGCTAAACTATTGATTGAAGTGGACGCGAATGAACAGCTGCCGGACAGATTACATGTTGTTATTCCTAATGAGGATGGTAGGGAGCAAATTGAAGTTATGGTTCGAGTGGAATACCCATGGCGCCCTTCATGGTGCTCAAAATGTTCGATTTTTTGTCACAATGTAAATAATTGTCCTGTTCTTGCAGTTACTCAGGAGAAACAATTGAGGGATGAGATGGAAGCAAACAAGGGAAATCAGGGTAATGATGAGTTTACTGTAGTCCAAAAGAAAGGTAAAGATAAAGTGACAGGTCATTTGGGTCAAAATCAGATGGGTGTCAATAATCAGGGAGGAAGATTTGTTAGTAATAACAAAAAAAAGCAGACTAGATTTATGTATTCAAATCGTGGTGGAGGCCCTGGTAATGTGGTGGCTGGAAATGACAAGAAAGGATTTAAAGGAGAGACATCTGGAGTAAAAAACTTGAACAGAGGTATTTATAAGAATGAAGTTATCCATAATAATAAATTTAGGGTGTTAGCTGGTAATAATTTATTGGATAACTTGGAAGTTGTTAGTTCGATAGTTGGAGATAAGGTGGAATGTTTGTCTATGCTGGATAGGAGTATGAGTGGTAACAATCAGAATAGAGTTGGGTTGGAAAATAATGGAAAGGTTGGAGACACTAGTGGTGGTGTGATGGGATTACAACAAATAGAAACTCATGGGTCAGTATCTCTGGGGGCTAAGAAACAGAAAAAGCAGATTGATTTTGCCAAAAATTCGAAGTTTTTTAGACCAAAAAATGACCAGAATTTTAATGAGGATTGTTCTTCCGAGGATGATGTGGAATCAGATGGAGATGACACAATGAAGTTTATGATGGGTGATTTATCGGTTCCGACGAACCGAGAAGATTCATTAATTCCAGATGATGATGTTACTCCTTTAAAAGACCAGGAAGAATTTCCTATTGATCAGTTGTTTGGAGATTCGAGGGGAGTAGGAAGTCGAGCTGGTATTCCTAATTTATCTTAATGAGCAGCTTATTGTGTTGGAACGTTAGAGGCTTCAATCAACCTTTTAAAAGTAAGGAGGTTCGGGAGTTAATTAGAACTAATAATGTGGGTGTTTGTTGCATCTTGGTAACTCATGTTAATAAGCGTAATGCTGGGTCTGTTTTTAACAAAATGTTTCGTAATTGGGGCTGGTTGTCAAATTCAGAGTTATGTGATAAAGGATGTCGAATTGTTTTGGGATGGGATGAAAGTTTATTTGAGGTGATGATGTTGTTTAGCACGGAGCAAGTAATTCATTGCTTGATTACTCATAGAGTTTCTAGAGTGCACTTCTTTTGCTCCTTTGTTTACGCTGCAAATGATCATGTCCCTAGACGTAAGTTGTGGCACTCTTTAGAAACTTTTAATCTTTTAGTAGGGGAGTCTCCTTGGCTGATGTTAGGAGATTTTAATGCTACGCTTAAAGATGAGGAAGTTGCAGGAGGTGTTGTTGGTAGGTCTCCAGCGAAGGAGGAGTTTAAGGAATGTGTCTATAAAATTGGTGTGATGGATCTGCATTACACGGGTATGAGATACACTTGGTCAGGATCGCCTCATGGAGTTGGAATTGTTAAAAAGATTGATCGTGCTCTTGCTAATGGGTCCTTTCAAAGTAAGTTTCAGACAGTTAAAGTCAGATTCTTGGCGCCCGGTACTAGTGATCATAGTCCTATAATTGTGGATTTAAATTGTGGGGCTGTTGTCAAGAAAACTTCTGCTTTTCAGTTTCAGAATTTTATTACAAATAGGAGTAATTTTCTGAGCCTAGTTCAGCAAGGTTGGAGTGGTCCTGTTGGGGGAGTGCAAATGTATAGGTTGGTCCAGAAATTGAAGAGGCTTAAGCCTATTTTCCAAAAAGAGACTTGGGCCTCGGGTAATTTAACTACAAAAGTCCAAGAGCTAAAAGATGCGTTAACTAGTGTGCAATTGGCAAAGGACTGTGACCCTTTTAATGAAGTTTTGAAGATGGAGGAAGCTGTTATTTCGAGGAAGTACAGAGAAGCGGCTTTAGAGGAGGAACGTCTGTTAAAACAAAAATCGAAGATTCACTGGTTAAATGTGGGTGACCAGAATAATCGCTTTTTTCACAAAAGCCTTCAGGTGAGGAGTAATAAAAATAGGATTTATTCGATTTTAAATGACCAGGGGGAGAGTGTTGAAGGGGGAAATATGGTCAACCAGTTTGTTTCTTTCTATAAGAATTTAATTGGTACTAAATCAGAGACTGCTAGTATAGAACGGTTGGGGGATTTTTTTGAAAAAAAGGTCCCGTATGAGTCCTGTGTTGAGATGATTAAAGAGGTGAGTAGAGAAGAAATAAAAGCAGTTATCTTTTCTATGGGGGATGATAAAGCAACGGGGCCAGATGGGTATACTGCTAAGTTCTATAAAAGCGCTTGGCCGATTATTGGGGAGGAGGTTTGTAGGGCAGTGCAAGAATTCTTCAGGACAGGTAAGCTTTTAAAGGAGGTTAATGCTACTCGTATAGCTTTAATTCCGAAGGTGGATTGCCCCCAGAATGTTGGTGAGTATAGACCTATTTCGCTTTGTAATGTCTTGTATAAGTGCATCTCGAAAATTTTGGCGAATAGGATTAAAGGTTCGTTGGATAGTATTATTGATGATAATCAAAATGCCTTTGTTCCTGGAAGGAGAATTAGTGATAATATTCTCTTAACCCAGGAACTATTTCGGAATTATCATCGATCTAAGGGGAAGCCTAGATGTGCGTTTAAGGTGGATATTAAGAAAGCTTATGATAGTGTTAGTTGGGACTTCTTGTTTGAGGCCTTATCTCTTTTTGGTTTTCCAGAGAAGATGATAAAGTGGATTAAAGAGTGTGTTACAACCCCGGCTTATTCTGTTATAGTAAATGGGGAGTCTTGGGGTTTTTTTAAAGGAGAAAAGGGGCTCAGACAAGGCGATCCGTTATCTCCCTATCTGTTCACTATTGTTATGCAGGTCCTCTCTATTATTTTGAAGAAAAAAATTGTTGAAGATGGGACTTTTAAATTCCATAGGAAATGTGAAAATTTGAATATCTCTCATCTCTGTTTTGCGGATGATCTTTTTTTATTTTCGCATGGGGATCCTTGGTCAGTGCAGATTCTGAAAGACTCTCTGGATGATTTTGGAGAAGCTTCGGGGTTGTGGCCTAATGAGTCTAAAAGTAGTACATTCTTTTGTAATGTTTCTCAAGAAAATCAGATGTTAATTAATAACATTATGAGATTTCAAGTGGGTTCTCTCCCGGTGAAATATTTAGGAGTTCCTCTGATTTCTACTAGGTTGTGGCATGCTGATTGTGCTCCGTTAATTGAGCAAGTAAAGAATCGAATCCAAAGCTGGCAGAACAGGTGGTTGTCTTTTGCTGGTAGACTTCAGCTGGCTTTGTCTGTTTTGTCTTCGATGCAGGTGTATTGGGCTTCCGTCTTTATCTTGCCGATCTCAGTTTCTAAAGAGATTGAAAAAATTATTCGTAATTTTATCTGGAGTGGAGTGGATTTAACCCAAGGGAAAGCAAAAGTTGCCTGGAGAGACGTGTGTCGTCCTAAGAGAGAAGGTGGGTTGGGAATTAGACCTCTTCAAATGTGGAATAAAGTTCTTATGGCTTACCACATTTGGAGTATAATATCTGATAGGAATTCTCTTTGGGTCAGGTGGATTCACTCTTACAGACTTCGAGGAACATGCTTTTGGCAAGTTAGTATTGCTTGGGATGCGTCTGCTAGTTGGAAACGAATTCTGAATTTGAGGGATGAGTTCCGAAGTTTTTTTAAAATGGAAGTGGAAGATGGTAGGAAGGTTTTCTTTTGGCACGATGTGTGGATTTTGGATAGGCCCCTTATTGATCGATTTTCCTCTACAGAAGTAGCCATGTTGGGGTTTTCTGAAAAAGATAAGGTTGCAGATTTTGTAGTGGATAATATTGTGGATTGGCCTGATGCAGTCCTTCATAAATGGCCTGAATTGAGAGGTAAATTATGTAGGCCCAATTCGGATAGAAGGGACAGAGCCTCATGGGTTTCCAGAGATGGTAGTTTGAAGCTTTTTTCGACCAGGACTGTCTGGCATGATTTCAGAGATTTGCACCCAGAAGTCGAGTGGTTCCACCTGGTTTGGTTTTCAAATTCGATTCCGAAACACTCCTTCATCCTGTGGTTAGCAATTCGAAGGAAGCTTATGACTCAAGATAGGATGCAGATATGGCAAACAGAAGGGTCTGTTTGTTGCCCTTTTTGTAAGGCCCAAAGAGACTCAATTGATCATCTTTTCTTTGACTGTGGTTTCTGTCGGGAAGTGCTCAGATTCTTCATCTCGAAAGGCCTTAATATCACGGAGACAATGCCCTGGGATCAAGTGGTCTCTTTTGCAGCCACTAGGTGGGTTGGGAAGAATATTTTGGTAGTAGTTAATAAGCTTGTGCTGGGGACTTTGATTTATTTTATTTGGCAAGAGAGAAATATGAGGTTATTTCAATCTCAGAATCGCTCATCTCGTCAAATTATTAATTTAGTGCAAGAGGCAGTGCGCTTTAAGATGCTAAGCCTTAAAGTGAAAAGCAATAGGCGAGTTCGTCAAGTGTTGGAGGTTTGGAATATTTCTACAGAGACCCATCTAGTTCATAATGGGAGGTAATTCGAAGTATTGTGTTTTCGTGGGCAGGGTCATCTCAGGTTTTCTTTTCGATCCTGGGGGCTGGTTGGTTGATCACTCTGATTTTCTGATCCATCTATGTGGATATCGAATTCTCTTGCTTTTCTCTAGTGGACAACTTGTTTATGCTTTGTGTGTCTCAAGATTAGCATGTGCCTGGTGGATTTATCAAGATGTATTTGAGTACGGTTGCTTCCTTTTAAAATGTCATGTTGCAATGGGTGGTATTATGAGGAATATTTTTGCTGCACATCTTTTGTTTTTCCGCAACAAGGTGAATGATTCTTTTGGGTATTCTAAGGCTAGTCACGTGGAGGATGGGTTCTTCAAAGAGGAGTGTGCTCTTTTTGTCAAAATTTCTGATGGGTGGACATGGAGTGTGGTTTCTTTTTCTTTGTATTTGCCTCCCTGTTGTACGGCTTTGGAATGGTTTTGGTAGTTGCTATTTTTAAGCTAGCATGTGCATGGAGGGTCCTTCAAGATTCCTCTTGTTTCCTCTTCGTATTTCAAGTCCAGGGGATGAATTTGAGCTTTGTCCAGTTTTTTTGGAAGTGGTATTTTGGTGGTCCTAAGGATTCTTTTATGCAGGCTGTTATTTGGGCTTCGTGGGCCGGTGGGGTGTGGTTTGTTGGTGTCTTGGGCTTTTTTGGTTGCTCAATTAGTGGCCTTTATTATTCTATTGGGGCTTTTATTATGGGTTTAGTTTCCTCTCATGTGTTGGTTTGTTGTGTTTTGTTTTTAGGGACGGCCTGTTTTGAGTTGTAGGTTTTCTTTTCTTTTTCTTTACTCCGTGGAGTTTGTTCCATTGGAGTATTTTTCTTGGCCTTGAGTCTTTGCTCTTGGTCTGTACATTTCTTTCTTTTTTTAATTCCACGAGGCAAAGCCCTCATTTACCCAAAAAAAAAAAAAAAAAAAAAAAAAAAACCTTAAAACCCTAAACATTAAATCCGAAACCTTAAACCCTAAACCGTAAAAAACCTAAACATTAAAACCCTAAAACCTAAACAATAAACCCTAAACCAGAAATCAACAAAATTGTATTTAACGCAAAGGGGATATTGTTAAAAATCAATTGGGACCATTTTGTGGATATTTTTACATATTTTGTTGCTATGGGTTATTGGAATTCAACGAAATTTTATTTGACACAGTTCTGACCTAAATTAGAGTTGATATGATCGAAACTTGGTTTTCGGATAATCCTCAAAGGGGTTAATGCACGGGATATTGTTAAAAATCGAGTCGGACCATTTTGTGGATATTTTCATATATTTTGTTCCTATGGGTTATTGGAATTCAACGGAATTTTATTTGACGCAATTCTGACCTTAATTGGTGTTGATATGATCGAAACTCGGTTTTTGGATAATAAACCATAAACCCTAAAACTTAAACCCTGA
The DNA here is from genome assembly GCA_036435485.1 of Saposhnikovia divaricata. Taxonomy (NCBI): domain Eukaryota; kingdom Viridiplantae; phylum Streptophyta; class Magnoliopsida; order Apiales; family Apiaceae; genus Saposhnikovia; species Saposhnikovia divaricata. The sequence goes on along the minus strand of CM071599.1, from coordinate 224,655,131 downwards.
ACCCTAAACCCTAAACCCTAAAACCTTAAAACCCTAAACATTAAAACCCTAAACCCTAAACACTAAATCCTAAACCTTAAACCCTAAACCCTTAAAACCCTAAACCTTAAAACCCTAAACCCTAAACACTAAACCCTAAACCTTAAACCTTAATCCCTAAACCATAATTCAACAAAATTGTATTTGACGCAAAGGGGATGAAAGGCAGAGTGTATAAACTTGTAACACTATAACTAATGTAACTCAAACTAAAGGAAAAGATACTTAACCAGAAGACAATCAAGAACAGGAAGTCACAAGAAATCAACACTAAATGAAGACAAGGTAATTGATACAATTAAACATGCTAACTATGATCAAGCCAAGAAGAAATCATTGAGAGAAGTTCAAGTTAAAGTTGTTCATGCCTCAGTGATTTGATTAATCAAGAATCAAGATCATAACTATCAGTATCAATAAGACCAATTGATTTCAAGTGAAGAAGAAGGAAAGCAAATATTGGAAAGCCAAGTTATTCAGTGAATATGGTAATTTATTCAAGAAGCAGAAACACTATCAAGACTAGTCACTTATGAACCAGACCAGTGCATCAAGTGTCAGGACATTGATAGCAAGTTTATGTCAGTAATAAAGAACCATGTTCAAGAGCTTGTTGAAGAATAAAGAAGACATGAAGATATCACAAGTTCAAGATGTGCATTGAAGTTTCAAGTTGAAGACCAGAATATTTTCTAAGTACTAAATGTTCTGGATGGCTAAGTAGAAATTCTCAAGTAGAAGTTCTACTTAGGAATTTCGAGATAGCCAAGTAGAAGTTCCACTTAGGAATTTCGAGATAGCCAAGTAGAAGTTCCACTTAGGAATTTCGAGATAGCCAAGTAGAAATTCTCAAGTAGAAGTTCTACTTAGGTGCAGCTTCAACATGACACATGGCATCTTCTGATTGGCAGATTTCCAAGCTTTCAAGATAAGGCAAGAATTATGTGGACATCATTGGGCCACGTACATCTTAGTCTTTGAAGACTACAGGACATAGATTACATGTAGTATAAATAGAAGTACTTGTGTAATGTTTTAGTTAGTGAGCAATTCTAGAGAAAAAAAAACACAAGAGAAAAAGAGAGAGTGCATACACAGAGCTTAGTATTATTCACTTCTCTCTCAACTTCTGTTATACTTTGTAATGAATGTTGTAGCAACCCTTTCAAGTTATATATAAAGAAATATATTCCTTGAATCTGTGTGTTCATTTATTGCATCGTTTTTATTGCCTCTCATATTCGAAAAGTTGTATTCACCCCCCCCTCTACAACACATTTGGACCTAACAGGGGATATTGTTAAAAATAAATTCGGAGAATTTTATGGATAATTTACATATTTTGTTGCTATGAGTTATTGGAATTCAACGAAATTTTATTTGACACAGTTCGGACCTAAATTGGAGCTGAAATGATCGAAACTCGGTTTTCGGATAATCCTCAAAGGGGTTAGTACACGGGATATTGTTAAAAATCGAGTCAGACCATTTTTTTGATATTTTTATATATTTTGTTCCTATAGGTTATTGAAATTCAAAGAAATTTTATTTGACGTAGTTCGGACCTGAATCGGAACTGATATGATCGAAACTCGGTTTTTGGAAAAACCTCAAAGGGGTTAGTACACAGGATATTGTTAAAAAGAATAAAAAGGTGGTTTTTGGACTTTTTGATTTACTTTATTCAGCCGAAAGTAAAAGACATACTCAGTACCTAGCATGTGGGTTAGGTGGGTTAGGTGAGTAAAGCATTCAAAGTCAAAAGGTGTTAAAGAGATAATATTGTTTATTCAATATTAAAGTAATCTGCAGAAAAATTATTCTAAGGCAAAAATTTCTACATAGAATTTCTACTTGAGAATTTCTACATAGAATTTCGACTTGGACAATTTCTACTTGGTGATTTCGACTTGAGCAAAATTTCTACTTAGAGAAATTTCGACTTAGGCAAAAGTTCTACATAAATATTCTACATAGCCTAGTCTTGGGTACTTAGAAACTTTTAGTGACCAGAATTGAGATGGCTCCTAAAAATGCATTCAAGATCCCAATGTTCAACAAAGATCACTATGAAGAATGGGTTTTTAGAATGAGACTATATCTAGAGACTGTTAACCCTGAATATCTGGAAGTCCTTGACAAGGGTAAATTTGTCCCAATGGCAGTTATTCCTTCACATACGGAAGGAGGAGTGGTTATACCACCTCGATCTGAGCCTAAAAAGGTCTCAGATTTTTCAGATGCTGACAAGGAACAAATAGCTTATGATACTGCCATACGACAAACCTTGATGGAATCTCTTGATCATGAAATGTTTAACATAGTCAAAGGTCTGACTACAGCAAAGAAGATTTGGGACAAGATAGAAGTTGTCATGGAAGGATCTGCAGAGGTCAGAAGCAACAAAACACTCATACTCAAGATGGAGTATGACACCTTTAGGATACGGAAAGGAGAAGGCATTACAGAAGTCTATCTACGATTCAGTCAGTTGGTATTGGATTTGAATCTGAGAGGTGTGACTCTCCCCATGGTTGAAACAAATACGAGATATCTGAGGAACCAGCCAAAAAGCATTGAGCATAGGGTCTACGCAATCAGAGAAACCAGAGATTTGCATACAACTTCTCTGGAAGAGTATTATGGAATATTAAAGACCTATGAGCTGGAAACGCTTCAAGATCAAGCATGGGACAATGATTCAAAGTCAAAAGAAAGTGCATCAGGATTAGTTGCTGATGAGGAAGAGTCTAAGAAGGCAATGGTTGCAGCAAAGCCTAAATCATCACTTGCACCTTATCAAGTTGATAATGATGACGAGTGCGCATTCGACAGTGATGATGACTACTACACCCAAGAAGAGCTGGACAACATGGACGATAGTGTCGTGGCATACATGGCAAGGAAGTTCAGCAACATGAGATTTAGAAAGAGCAACCGACCACAGAGAAAATCTTCATCTTATTATCGGGCTGCTAAGGGTGGTGGTAGTTCGTCAGGCTACAAAGGAAAAGGCAAGAATACCAGCTACAAATCTCCTTTGGATTTCAAAATGAAGTTCAAATGCTATAATTGTGGTGAAGCTGGACACTTTGCCTCGGACTGCAAAAAGCCTAAACAGACTTATCCAAAAGAAACATTTGAAGCTCTCAAAAGCAACTATGAAGCACTGTTGAAGGAAAGACATGGAAAACGAGCTTTATTGGTGACAGAAGGAAGAGCTTGGGATGATTCAGATGAGGAAGATGTTACTCATGTAGCGAACTTTGCGCTCATGGCTGAGACATCAGAGGAACCAGAGGTACCAGTTCTGACTCTTAAAGTAGAAATGTCTATTGATGATTATAAAGAACAGAACGGGGCTCTTAGTGAAGAGATCTATATGTTGTGCAAAAGCCTAGACTCTTCTCAAAAGGAACAGAAAACACTTGTTGCCAAATGCAGAATGCTTGAGGCAAAAGTGGAAGAGCTAGAGGCTGCTTGCACTGTAGATACTTCTCTAAGAGACTTTATTAAATCTCTGGAACACAAGCTCGTCCTTAAGGAAGAGGTAGAAGCATGTCTTAGGAACAATCTAGCTGAGTTAGAAACAAAATGCGAAGCTTACAAACTAGCTGCTAGTAAAGTGTATGTAGATAATGACACATTTAAGAAGATAACTGGAGTAGGTCTAGGCCTTGATTATTCTGACCTTCCTAAGAAAGAAGGAAAGAGACCTATTGACCCTAGTTCCAGTGACCTTAAACAGGAAACACCTAGAATTCTTAAATCGGCTGTCAAACCTATCTACAAACATCTTGTTCCTAGAATAGAAGAAGAAGAGACTGAATTGATAGCTAGATATGAGATTGAGATGGAAGATCGCCAGAAAGAACAACCTGTAACTCCTATCAAACAAGTTAAAATCAATTTCCCTAGAGATGAATCTAGACTGGGATTAGGAGCTAAGGCTGTTAAGCAACAAGGAAAGAGAGAGAAAGGCATAAAAGAGGTTAAGGCTGAACGAATAAAGAAAGCATGTTATCATTGTAAATCTACTGAACATCTTTCTTATGCATACAAAGCTAACATGAATGTTCCTGTTGCACATGCCATGCCTACCACACATACAATGAATAATCTGCATCAGAATCATGCACAGTGTGGTCAACCTAACTGTATGCCATGCACTTTTAATATCATGCAAACTTTTGTGCATTTAATGAATGCATCTAGCCAGTCATGCTCAAATACTGTTGCTAGTTCAAATATCAAGAAAAAGTATGGTAGAGCCAAGACTGTCAGTCCTCCTAAAGTTAGGAGTGACAAACCTTCTCCTAAGACTGACAAATCTGTCAAGTCTGAGAAAGGAAAGGAGATAGTCGAAAGCTCTAGTAATGTGAAGAAAAGTGCATCTCCTGTTGTTAAATCTGTTGATTCTCGATCTTATCGAAAAGCCGGGCCCAATCAAAGTTGGGTTCCGAAGAATGTCTAACCAATCTGTCATTGCAGGGCATTAAGCAGAATAGAAATAAAGTTATATGGGTGCTAGACAGTGGAGCATCGAGGCATATGACTGGAAACAAGTCCCTGCTTACAGAGTTGGTTATGAAGGCTGGCCCTTATGTTACCTTTGGAGATGACAGCATAGGTGTGACTAAGGGATATGGCAAACTGAAAACTGGCAATGTCATCATTGAAGATATTTCCTATGTTGAGGGACTAAAGCACAATCTGTTGAGTATAAGTCAATTCTGTGACAAAGGTTACGAAATTGTCTTCAACAAGAAAGGTGTCTCAATCACTCACATCAAGGAAGGCTCACTAGCTTTAAGAGGAGTTCGAAAGGCAGATCTTTTTGTTGCAGATATGGATTCAGCAAATCAGGATGAGGTCACCTGTTTCTACAGCAAAGCCTCGGATGATGAAAGCTGGTTATGGCACAAAAAGCTATCTCACTTAAACTTCAAAACGATGAATGCTCTCGCGAGGCGAGAATTGGTGAGAGATCTACCTCAAATGGAGTTCGCTCCGAAAGGACTCTGTGAAGCTTGTGAAATGGGAAAGTCGAAGCGAGCATCGCATAAAAGCAAAGAAATTTCTAGTATTACTGAGCCTCTGCAACTTCTTCATATGGATTTGTTTGGCCCAGTGAATGTCCTATCTTTGTCTAGGAAAAGATATGCTTTGGTAATCGTGGATGACTTCTCCAAGTATACATGGGTATTGTTCGCAATGACGAAAGACGAAGTACCTTTCTTAATCATTGATCACATCACTCAAATTGAGAATGTTTCAACACTTACTGTGAAGACGATTAGATCAGACAATGGCACTGAATTCAAAAACGCAGTGCTAAATGACTTCTGTGTATCTAAGGGAATACGTCGTCAGTATTCAGCCCCGAGAACTCCACAGCAAAATGGAGTAGTTGAAAGGAAGAATAGAACTTTGGTTGAAGCAGCAAGAACTTTGTTGTATGATTCAAAACTTCCTTTGTATTTCTGGGCCGAAGCAGTGAGTACCGCTTGTTACACTCAAAATAGAACCTTGATCATAAAAGATAAAGAAAAGACACCATGTGAGCTAATGAACAACAGACGACCAACAATCAAATACTTTCATGTCTTCGGAGCAAAATGCTATGTGCTTATAGATGATGAAAATCTAGGCAAGTTTGCAGCAAAAGCTCGTGAAGGAATCTTTGTTGGTTACTCTACAGACGTGGTGGCAGCTTATAGAGTGTTCTTGGTGAATGATCGAAAAGTGACTGAAAGTTACAACGTCAGATTCGACGATACCAAACTCTCATCAATTTCAAGAGATTCTAGTGAACCTGAGTCCCTAAAATTTCAGAATCTGGACTTAGAAGATCTTGAAGATGAACCTGAGTTGGTTGTTCCATTAAATGTTCCAAGCGTACATGAAGAACCTGAGTCTAGTGAACAAGCTAATTCTACAAGATCAGGAGAGACTTCTTCAGTACCAACCGGCAACAACTCAGGGGGAGTAAATAGCAGCTCAAGGACTACTGTTCAAGGCTCGAGTCGAGTTGACTCTAGTTCTGTAGGAGCTGGCACTAACTCAGGGGGAGTTAGTGAAAATATTCAAAGTAGTCAGCACCTCAACTCAGAAAGTCAAGCTGAATCATCTAGACAATTTCCAGGTGAACGGGTATGGAATAGAGACCATCCGTTTGAGTTAATTATTGGTGATCCAGATGCTGGTGTGACTACTAGAAGAACTGCAAGAGCTGACATGGCTAATATCTCCTTATATTCTGGGTTCTTATCCAAGCTTGAACCTAAAGAAATAGAAGAAGCTCTTGGCGATGCTGATTGGGTGATTGCAATGCAAGAGGAACTCAATCAGTTTGAAAGGCAGAAAGTTTGGAAACTGGTACCCCGACCAAAGAACAAATCCGTAATTGGAGCTAGGTGGGTATTCAGAAATAAACTGGATGAAAACGGACTTGTAACACGAAACAAGGCTCGTTTGGTTGCAAAAGGTTATTCTCAACGAGAAGGAATTGATTATGATGAAACCTATGCACCGGTTGCAAGACTTGAGGCAGTCAGGATGTTCTTGGCATTTGCAGCACATAAGAACTTCAAGGTATTCCAGATGGACGTGAAAAGTGCCTTCCTGAACGGAGAGTTAGAAGAAGAAGTGTATCTGGAACAGCCGCCCGGCTTCGTTGATCCAGAACATGCAGATTTTGTGTATCTACTCTTCAAATCTGTCTATGGCCTCAGGCAATCCCCAAGGCGATGGTATGAAACCCTATCTCTATTCTTAATTGAAAATGGTTTTGTTAGGGGAGTAATTGATAAAACATTGTTCTATAAAGTTGTGAGAAATGACTTAATACTTGTTCAAGTATATGTGGACGATATTATTTTTGGGTCATCAAATGAGCGCTTGTGCGAGAAATTTGCCAAGCTAATGCAGGAAAAATATGAGATGAGCATGATGGGAGAGCTGTCCTTCTTCCTTGGATTACAGATCAGTCAGAGAAAAGATGGTATCTTTATCTGTCAATCCAAGTACGTCAGAGATTTACTCAAGAAGTATAATCTAGAAGATGCATCAGCAGCTAAGACTCCCATGGCAACAGCCACGAAGCTTGATGAAGACAAATCAGGTAAATCAGTTGACATCACAAGCTATCGAGGTATGATTGGCTCACTCCTCTATTTAACTGCAAGTAGACCAGATATAATGTTCGCAACTTGTTTATGTGCAAGGTTCCAAGCGGATCCTAGAGAATCACATCTCGTAGCCATCAAAAGAATTTTTAGGTATCTCAAGGGCACACCAAATCTAGGGATTTGGTACCCAAGAGATACAGGTTTTAATCTTATTGGCTATTCGGATTCAGACTATGCAGGTTGCAGGATTGATAGGAAAAGCACATCTGGTGCTTGCCAATTTCTTGGCAGAAGATTGGTGTCCTGGCAAAGTAAAAAGCAACATACAGTATCTACTTCTACTGCTGAAGCTGAGTACATTGCTGCTGGAAGCTGTGTAGCTCAAATACTATGGATGAGGAACCAATTGAAGGATTATGGCATGGAGCACAAGAAAATTCCAATCATGTGTGACAACACAAGTGCCATTGCCATAACCAACAATCCTGTAGATCACTCAAGAACCAAGCATATTGACATCAGGTATCATTTCATAAGAGAACATGTCGAGGAGGGGACTGTGGAGCTACATTTTGTGCCCACAATGCAACAAATTACAGATATATTCACCAAACCTCTTGATGAAGTAACATTCAATAGGTTGGTTGGTGAATTGGGAATGCTTAACACAAGTTAGTAAAGCCTTCTATCTGTAAAATCCATGTTTATGTTTGTATGTGCAATCCAATCAATCATTATGTGCTTAGACTTTAAAATGCCTAATTAATGATTGTTATAGGTTGCATATAGTGTGATTTTGCATGAATTCATTGTGTTTTAAGTGTCTTTTATAGCACAAATCTGTGAATTTATGCTTGTTAGATTGCATGATCATAGGGGGAGTTAAATTCATAATAGTCTAAATATTGCATGATTTTTAGATGAATTTACCTGTGTTTTTCATGTAATTAGAGGCCTTAGAATTATCAAGGAATGTTTTAATTATGTCATATATTAAAATCCTTGAATTGATATTTATATTAATTTGGCAAAATTAATTGTTGAGTTTTTCAAAGAAAAATTGTCAAATTATTCTAAGTATCTTCAAAATTTCGAGTTAGTCTCTATCTCGAAACTCATGTAGAAATTCGACTTGAATTTCGACTTGAGCTTCCAGGGTGAAGTTTTGAAAATTCTAAGTCTGGGAAGAATTTCGAGTTAGTACCTATCTCGAAATTCATCTCGAAATTCGACTTAGAGTTCGAGTTCGAGTTACCAGTGTGCCTAGTTCTATCTTCAAAATATTCGAGATAAAGTCTATCTCGAATTTTATCTCTAAGATTGAGATGAGGTTTCCATTAAGGGAATATTTTGAAAAGAACTGAGAATTAACTTCGAGTTAGTCTATCTCGAACTTTATCTCGAAGTTCGACTTGATGTTCGAGATAGAGTTCTTAGTCTATCTCGAAACTCAACTCGAATTTCGACTTGGTGTTCGAGATAGAGTTCTCAGTTAAGCTAAAGGGAATTTTTCGAGTTACACTCCTAACTCGAAACATATCTTGAATTACCCTGGACTTTTTGATTCAAGGAAATATTTTGCAAAGAATTTGAGATTAACTTCGAGTTAGTCTATCTCGAACTTTATCTCGAAGCTCGACTTGATGTTCGAGATAGAGTTCTTAGTCTATCTCAAAACTCAACTCGAATTTCGACTTGATGTTCGAGATAGACTCTAACTCGAAAAGTATCTTGAATTTTCTTTTTTCCAAGTTTACTACAAATCAATAATGTTCAAGATAGTATTTCCCTATAGTTTCTGCTGTAATTTTGGTTAAAGTGCTTCTTTGTGCATAATTGTTCGAGTTAACCTCTATCTCGAACTTTATCTCGAAGTTCGACTTGATGTTCGAGATAGAAAAGTTCGAGATAGAAAAGTTCGAGATAGAGTTCGACTTAGATGTCCCCTGTATGGACTTGGTACTTTTCACATTTTTTAACAGGGACATTTTTGTCATTTCTCATTCACCTATATATACATCTCTAACTCGATGCCTAATTCACTTTACCTAATTCTAATTTTCAGCAGCCGTTTCACAAGAACAGTGCGATTTCACTAATTGCATACCTTTGATCCTTGTTTTTGTGATTAAACTCGTACTAATCAGGAATTACTGCCGATTTGTTGACTGCTATTGTCTGTGTTAACCTTAATCTTTGTGTTACTGTGTTTTGTGAACATCCATACACGCGCATATACATACACACGAACACATATTGTTTGTGTACTGTTCATAAACGCGATTCCATTTTCTCCATCTATAAACACACACGATTCAACTGGTATACACACGAAATAGTAATTGGTTGTTGAATTGAATCCCGTAGTTTGATTTCTCAGATTCCGTTTGGTGTTCTTGAAAAATTAAAAGGGTTACAATTCTCTTTTGTAATTCGGAAAATTAATTGTTTTTCAAAATTAAAATAAAAAAAAATTCACATCTTTTAAAAAGAAAAACATTTAATTAAAATGGCTCACCAATTTTCCCTTGCTAAAAACAATTTTTACAATATTTCTACGGAAATTGGTGATCAACTCCCGCGGTTTAAGTTTTGGATACGATTTCTCAATTTGTATTCCAAAGCTAGCCAAGCTTTTACTGCTAAACCTACACTAGTACATAATGCTTTACAGCAATTATGGACTAGTGCGGTTACTTTTGGGAGTAAATCAACCCCCTACGGTTTCAGGTTTACCTTAGCGGGTCAGGAATATGAGGTGACAGAACAAATTGTCAACAGAGTTCTAGGATTCCCAATTAAAGATGCCTATGATCCAGAACCTACTGCTGCAGAACGCCTCAGATTCTTTGAAGAAATTGGATGTTATCCTACAAAAGGCCCAATCACGGGAAATATCCAAAAGCAATTCTTCCATGCGGAATGGAATTACTTTTTCGAGGCCATCACAAGATGTTTTCGGGCACGCGAAAAAGACTTTCATCAAATTCCGATTCCCATGCAAACCTTTGCAGTAGCCCTAGCAAGAGAACTGGATATAAACTATGGACGCATAGTTCTCTCTAAGATAGTGGCCTCAATGGGATCCCTTGCAAGCAGAGACCTCTCTACCACTGATGTCGTCTGCTGGTTTCCTCGGTTTCTTCAAATGCTAATCAATGACTTAATACCGAAGGATGCTCTTGCTATTAGACAGGGATTTGCCAGAAGCCCCACATCTGAATCGCTGGGGATGGGCACTAAGTCACTTGCAACCATTGCAAATCAGGATAAACATCAAGGTAAGCCAATGTCTACTCCTGAAAATATTCAAATGTGGCTTAGATATGATGCAGGAGTTACCAATTTGGAGGCATCATCACAAGTCTCATCACATGCTCAAAATCCATCTGTTCATGCTGAGGCATTTGATGAGATTCCGGATGAGGAAAGCGATGATGCACAAGGTAATCAATCAGGTAATCTCTCTATGCATACTATTCATTCCTCCTCCTATGTTTCTGATTCCGCGACCCGAGAGACTGCTAACCCGCAGGATCTATCCCAGGGTAAGAGCCACATTTCTGACTCTGAGTCTGATACACATTCCTATTCTTTATCACCCCTGTTAACGGAAGTCAGAAAACCAGCACGTATATTTATACAAGATGATGAGGAGAATGAACCCGAAGAGCAGCAACTTATTCGCAAGAAAGCCAAACTTTTCCACGCTGCTACTTCACAACCACAATCAAACCCTAGGGTGTCACACGCAACCACTCCACCTCACGCAAGTGGTTCACCCCTTGAACATTCTGCACATAGGGATTTTGATTTTGGTGAGGATGATGTGCCTCTTGATGATACTGTTGCTTCAAGAGGACATGAAGTATTAAGAACTTCAGCCGTACCTTCACCGGTACGTACTGATGCTGCAAAGAGGATCGGTTCTGATGTCGTACAAGGACACTTTGCAGCCTCTCAGACTGAGATTCCAACTCAGGAACAAACAGAATTTGATCCTATAACTGTCAACAACATTTCTTATCAATTTTCTGCAGGTACTGCTTCACTATTTGGATCAATCATTGAAGTTATACACGAGCGTGAGACAGGGAGTGTGTGTGAGAGGTTAGGGAGAGAGGGACCTTCATTTTTAAGGCCCGAAACCGAGCGCCAAATACCAACAGAACGCGTATTAGAGCGAGGTCACCTAAACCAAACACCGTCCCTTAATATTGAAAATTTTGATACTCGTATGACTTCAATGGAAAATCAGATGAGGCAGTTCGGGCAGACAATGGGGCAGTTCGGGATCAATATTGGAAACAACCAAAGGGCTCTAGACGACTACGCAGCAAGAATGGCAAGTCAAGCTACAGCTTTTGATGATTTGACAAATAAGGTCAATGACTTGGGCCATGCTGGTGGTGTCTTGGGAAGCACTCTCAACGAGAGGATGGGGGCCTTGGAGTCTACAATGCATACAATGACTGTGGAGATCAGTAGAATGATGTTCGCAGTCAGGAGTTTTGTGCCCCCGGAGTGCTTCGAGTCGGAACAACCTCCCCCCGATGCTGGAGCAGGTGGTGCTAGTGGAGCGGGAGCCTCTGGTTCTGGTTTTGGAGGTTCCTATGCAGCTGGTGGATCTGAAGACCATGGTGGAGCTCAGGATAACTCACCTAAGGGGGAGAGTGGAAAGGAGACGAGACAGCAGGCAGTTCACATCGAAGAAATTGAAGAACCCGCTGATCTTGTCAAGGAACCAGAAGTTGAGCCGTCTGTTGCTGAAGAGGCTCTGAGGAGGAGAAAGGGTAAGGCAATAATGGTTGAAGAAGATGAACCAGTTATTGACCTGAGTCATCAGGAAACAGTACAGGAGGTACTAGACTCAGATTCTGATATGGAAGACGTACCTTTCGCACATGCTGTAAAGCGATCTTTGAAGGAACAAGGTGGAGGTGCTGGTATGTCTTTCGGAATGCCTGAAGAAGATCCTGTTGATGAAGAAACCCTGCAGTCTCAACAGTTAGCCTTGGAACAAGCTCAGTTCCATAAAATGAAGATGATGCAAGAACATGCTGCGTTCCTAGAACAGAAGGTGGAGCTACAAGGGAAGCAGTATGAGTATGAGCTTGCAAGGCTAGCTAATCCTAAAGTTGATCTGGACAAAAGAAGGATAGGGCAGAAATGGGATGAAGCAAGGAAGATAATGATGGGACTATGTGCAAAAGGAGTTCATAACAAGGATGCAGATGATCTGTTCTACAACTTGAATTTGCAGAATCCAATGACTGGGGACTATATAAATGCTTTGAAGAGATTAATTTCTAAAGTCAGGGTTGGATACAATGCAAATCTTAAGGAGTGGCAGGTTATCTTGTCTTTGGTAGAAGGAGTCCCAACATCTTTCCTATATGTGGATGACCAATTCATAATGAGGAGATCTGCGTCAGAGTTGTTCTTGCTAGCGACTAAAATTCAGTACTCTCAATCTGAGGAGCTAAGCATTCTGTACAGGGATCAGTTAATGCAGCTAGCAGAGGACAAGGGTCCAGAATTCTCAGCTTATCCAAATTTTGTCCGGATGGTGGTTCAAGGAAAGATGAAGAGGGTGAGCATGGAGGAAAAGGACTTAATGGAACTTTCAGTGGAATCTCTTAAAGCTGTATGTAGACAAATGATGGGTAAGGGATTCGCCTCTGAGCTTAAAGATAAATCCGTGAGGATCATTGAAAGAGTCATATTCTTGAAGAGCAATGAGGTGTGGAAGTGTGATGTCATTGCTCCAAACCCTCTCGACAACGTGAAGATTGAGCCGGAGCTGATAGAAAAGAAATGGAATATTCTTCAAGCAATGAAGAATGTAGATGAAGCTTTGACTCTTCCTTCTGGAGAACTGGAACAAGGAGAAATAAGGGAGGCAGTTGGCGTTCCAGGGAAAGATAGTGTATACTGGATACACTCTTATGCTGATGATACAGCTGATGCCTTAGCATACATAGATGCAGACCAGAAACAAACACTCTTGCATATGAGTAGACAATGGCTGCTACAGACTCAAGATGCTGCATTTCTAGAGAAAGTGTTATATGTGTTCAAATGGGGCGAAGTGGAAGACAAGTTTGTTGAAGAAAAGCAGAGACTCGTGAGTTACCTGTCTGAAGTAATTGTGGAGAAGAAGCGAATGGAGCGAGATGCGGCTAGTGTCTATAATACTGACCGTGTCAAGGGCTACCCCAAGATGATATATCGTTATCTCAAAGCCACTAAATCTCATTGGAAACCTCAGCTCATAATGAAGAACTTTGAGGAAATTCCAAAGATCAGGACTACTCAGGAGGTTGATAAACTCAGAAGGCTTTTCAAACATCCTAACCCAGAGCCCAGGAACCCTCTAGAAATGGAAGCTGTAAGTCTGTTGAATGCTAGGTGGAAGCAGCTTCACGATCCAGTGTACAAGAAAGAACAGCAGCAGAAGGAGAAGCGCAAAAGGCAGAAAGAAGAGAGAGACCAAGCTGCTGAAGCTAGAAAGAGGAAACGGAATTAGGGTTAAAGGTCAGAGTGGTGTGAACTTGAAGTTGGAAAAACTTCATGTCTTTCGGTTGCTTTAACTCACTTGAGGAAATTCACCTTAGAGTGAATCCAATAAGGTGATATAAGTTTGACTAGAAGGTATGAAATAATCCAGGTGATAGGAATCATTCAAATGATCTTTAATTCGAGGTTCGAATTCTGTTTCTAGTTTTTATGTTCATTGTATTGTTTTCAAGTTCTTTTCAATTGTATATTATTCAAGAATGTAATGTTAATTATCTTTTCTCGTCTCATTGTTTAGTTGAGTTATCCTTCATTAATTTGAATGTCATTGTTAGACAATCAAATTGGGGGAGATTGAAAGGCAGAGTGTATAAACTTGTAACACTATAACTAATGTAACTCAAACTAAAGGAAAAGATACTTAACCAGAAGACAATCAAGAACAGGAAGTCACAAGAAATCAACACTAAATGAAGACAAGGTAATTGATACAATTAAACATGCTAACTATGATCAAGCCAAGAAGAAATCATTGAGAGAAGTTCAAGTTAAAGTTGTTCATGCCTCAGTGATTTGATTAATCAAGAATCAAGATCATAACTATCAGTATCAACAAGACCAATTGATTTCAAGTGAAGAAGAAGGAAAGCAAATATTGGAAAGCCAAGTTATTCAGTGAATATGGTAATTTATTCAAGAAGCAGAAACACTATCAAGACTAGTCACTTATGAACCAGACCAGTGCATCAAGTGTCAGGACATTGATAGCAAGTTTATGTCAGTAATAAAGAACCATGTTCAAGAGCTTGTTGAAGAATAAAGAAGACATGAAGATATCACAAGTTCAAGATGTGCATTGAAGTTTCAAGTTGAAGACCAGAATATTTTCTAAGTACTAAATGTTCTGGATGGCTAAGTAGAAATTCTCAAGTAGAAGTTCTACTTAGGAATTTCGAGATAGCCAAGTAGAAGTTCCACTTAGGAATTTCGAGATAGCCAAGTAGAAGTTCCACTTAGGAATTTCGAGATAGCCAAGTAGAAATTCTCAAGTAGAAGTTCTACTTAGGTGCAGCTTCAACATGACACATGGCATCTTCTGATTGGCAGATTTCCAAGCTTTCAAGATAAGGCAAGAATTATGTGGACATCATTGGGCCACGTACATCTTAGTCTTTGAAGACTACAGGACATAGATTACATGTAGTATAAATAGAAGTACTTGTGTAATGTTTTAGTTAGTGAGCAATTCTAGAGAAAAAAAAACACAAGAGAAAAAGAGAGAGTGCATACACAGAGCTTAGTATTATTCACTTCTCTCTCAACTTCTGTTATACTTTGTAATGAATGTTGTAGCAACCCTTTCAAGTTATATATAAAGAAATATATTCCTTGAATCTGTGTGTTCATTTATTGCATCGTTTTTATTGCCTCTCATATTCGAAAAGTTGTATTCACCCCCCCTCTACAACACATTTGGACCTAACAGGGGATATTGTTAAAAATAAATTCGGAGAATTTTATGGATAATTTACATATTTTGTTGCTATGAGTTATTGGAATTCAACGAAATTTTATTTTACACAGTTCGGACCTAAATTGGAGCTGAAATGATCGAAACTCGGTTTTCGGATAATCCTCAAAGGGGTTAGTACACGGGATATTGTTAAAAATCGAGTCAGACCATTTTTTTGATATTTTTATATATTTTGTTCCTATAGGTTATTGAAATTCAAAGAAATTTTATTTGACGTAGTTCGGACCTGAATCGGAGCTGATATGATCGAAACTCGGTTTTTGGAAAAACCTCAAAGGGGTTAGTACACAGGATATTGTTAAAAATTGAGTCAGGCCATTTTTCTGATATTTTTACATAGTTTGTTCCTATGGGTTATTGAAATTCAAAGAAAACTTATTCGGCGCAATTCGGACCTGAATCGGAGCTAATATGATCAAAACTCGATTTTCGGATAATCCTCAAAGGGGTTAGTACACGGGATATTGTTAAAAACTTTGTCAGACCATTTTGTGGATATTCTTACATATTTTGTTCCTATGGGTTATTGGAATTCAACGGTATTTTATTTGACGCAATTCTGACCTGAATCAGTGTTGATATGATCGAAACTCGGTTTTCGGATAATAAACCTTAAACCCTATAACCAAAACCCTAAACCCTAAAACCTTAAAACCCTAAACATTAAATCCGAAACCTTAAACCCTAAACCGTAAAAAACCTAAACATTAAAACCCTAAAACCTAAACAATAAACCCTAAACCAGAAATCAACAAAATTGTATTTAACGCAAAGGGGATATTGTTAAAAATCAATTGGGACCATTTTGTGGATATTTTTACATATTTTGTTGCTATGGGTTATTGGAATTCAACGAAATTTTATTTGACACAGTTCTGACCTAAATTAGAGCTGATATGATCGAAACTTGGTTTTCGGATAATCCTCAAAGGGGTTAGTGCGCGGGATATTGTTAAAAATCGAGTCGGACCATTTTGTGGATATTTTCATATATTTTGTTCCTATGGGTTATTGGAATTCAACGGAATTTTATTTGACGCAATTCTGACCTGAATCGGTGTTGATATGATCGAAACTCGGTTTTTGGATAATAAACCATAAACCCTAAAACTTAAACCCTGAACCCTAAACCCTAAAACCTTAAAACCCTAAACATTAAAACCCTAAACCCTAAACACTAAATCCTAAACCTTAAACCCTAAACCCTTAAAACCCTAAACCTTAAAACCCTAAACCCTAAACACTAAACCCTAAACCTTAAACCTTAATCCCTAAACCATAATTCAACAAAATTGTATTTGACGCAAAGGGGATATTGTTAAAAATAAATTCGGAGAATTTTATGGATATTTTACATATTTTGTTCCTATGGGTTTTTGAAATTCAACCAAAACTTATTCGGCGTAATTCAGACCTGAATCGGAGCTAATATGATCAAAACTCGGTATTCGCACAAACCTCAAAGGGGTTAGTACACGGGATATTGTTAAAAATCAAGTCAGACCATTTTTTTGATATTTTTATATATTTTGTTCCTATGGGTTATTGAAATTCAAAGAAATTTTATTTGACGCAGTTCGGACCTGAATCGGAGCTGATATGATCGAAACTCGGCTTTCGGATAAACCTCAAAGGAGTTAGTACACGGGATATTGTTAAAAATAGAGTCGGACCATTTTGTGGATAATTTAACATATTTTGTTCCTATGGGTTATTGAAATTCAACGAAAACTTATTCGGCGCAATTCGGAACTGAATCGGAGCTAATATGATCAAAACTCGATTTTCGGATAATCCTCAAAGGGGTTAGTACACGGGATATTGTTAAAAACTTTGTCAGACCATTTTGTGGATATTTTTACATATTTTGTTCATATGGGTTATTGGAATTCAACGGTATTTTATTTGACGCAATTCTGACCTGAATCAGTGTTGATATGATCGAAACTCGGTTTTCGGATAATAAACCTTAAACCCTATAACCAAAACCCTAAACCCTAAAACCTTAAAACCCTAAACATTAAATCCGAAACCTTAAACCCTAAACCGTAAAAAACCTAAACATTAAAACCCTAAAACCTAAACAATAAACCCTAAACCAGAAATCAACAAAATTGTATTTAACGCAAAGGGGATATTGTTAAAAATCAATTGGGACCATTTTGTGGATATTTTTACATATTTTGTTGCTATGGGTTATTGGAATTCAACGAAATTTTATTTAACACAGTTCTGACCTAAATTAGAGCTGATATGATCGAAACTTGGTTTTCGGATAATCCTCAAAGGGGTTAATGCACGGGATATTGTTAAAAATCGAGTCGGACCATTTTGTGGATATTTTCATATATTTTGTTCCTATGGGTTATTGGAATTCAACGGAATTTTATTTGACGCAATTCTGACCTTAATCGGTGTTGATATGATCGAAACTCGGTTTTTGGATAATAAACCATAAACCCTAAAACTTAAACCCTGAACCCTAAACCCTAAAACCTTAAAACCCTAAACATTAAAACCCTAAACCCTAAACACTAAATCCTAAACCTTAAACCCTAAACCCTTAAAACCCTAAACCTTAAAACCCTAAACCCTAAACACTAAACCCTAAACCTTAAACCTTAATCCCTAAACCATAATTCAACAAAATTGTATTTGACGCAAAGGGGATATTGTTAAAAATAAATTCGTAGAATTTTATGGATAATTTACATATTTTGTTGCTATGGGTTATTGGAATTCAACGAAATTTTATTTGACACAGTTCGGACCTAAATTGGAGCTGAAATGATCGAAACTCGGTTTTCGGATAATCCTCAAAGGGGTTAGTACACGGGATATTGTTAAAAATCGAGTCAGACCATTTTTTTGATATTTTTATATATTTTGT
Organism: Saposhnikovia divaricata; assembly: GCA_036435485.1. NCBI lineage: Eukaryota > Viridiplantae > Streptophyta > Magnoliopsida > Apiales > Apiaceae > Saposhnikovia > Saposhnikovia divaricata. Next base: position 224,637,019 of record CM071599.1, on the reverse strand, counting down.
TCCTATAGGTTATTGAAATTCAAAGAAATTTTATTTGACGTAGTTCGGACCTGAATCGGAGCTGATATGATCGAAACTCGGTTTTTGGAAAAACCTCAAAGGGGTTAGTACACAGGATATTGTTAAAAATTGAGTCAGGCCATTTTTCTGATATTTTTACATAGTTTGTTCCTATGGGTTATTGAAATTCAAAGAAAACTTATTCGGCGCAATTCGGACCTGAATCAGTGTTGATATTGTTAAAAACTGTTAAAAACTGTGTCAGACCATTTTGCGGATATTTTTACATATTTTGTTCCTATGGGTTATTGGAATTCAACGGCATTTTATTTGACGCAATTCTGACCTGAATCAGTGTTGATATGATCGAAACTCGATCATATTAGCTCCGATTCTCCGAAACCCTAAACCATAAAAAACCTAAACATAAAAACCCCAAAAAAGTTCAGATGCATAGCTTTTCTCTCTTCTCTCTCCTCTCAAGTGGCGATTTTCAAAAATCCATAATTTTGATCAATTTTTTTCTGCTTTTCTGTGTAATTTGCATCTGAAATGCCCCCTTTAAATCCTTATAATCGTTTTCATAGAAAAAATTCGAAAAATATTGGAGAAAAAACTCAGATATTGACCAAAGATGGGTTGAAATCTATTGGGGCTAATGTTATTATCAAAAAAAAATCTGGGTTGGGCCTTATTGCGAAGGAGGCTAATCAGTTCGAAGGAATGGTGCCTGGAGACCAGTTTATTTCAAAAAATAAAGATGCTGTTGAGAGGTTTGATTTTCATCGAAATGGCCACATTAAGAAGTCTACATATGATTCTATGGCATCTCTAAGTGCCGAAGGAAAAGGGGAAAAACAAGGAGGTTCGAAGTCAATTGAAGATCCTTTGGGGTCAAAACATGGAGATGGTGTGAATGGGTTTGTTGGAAACAGGACTGGGCGAGATGTTGCAAAAGAAATGGAGGAGAATGGTGGTGGTGGGTGGAGAGATTCAACTGTGTTGAAGTCGGCTCAAATTAATATTAATCTCAAGGATGACCTTTTGAAGAAGGGTGATATTAAAGCCCAAGAAATTCCTTCAATTGGTTCTGATGGTTACGAAGCAGAGCATGGAAGCCAGGGGAAAAAGTGGTCGGCAATTTTCCAGAAACAATCAGATGGGTCTCGAATGAATTTTGATTATCATACTCCTGAAAAGAAAGCAGGTAAAATTCTTATTAAACCTCCTCTAAATGTCGATTTACAAGGAAGAAAAGCTTGGGAAAATTGCTTAGTTGGTTATTTTTTTGAGAAGAGAGTTGCTTTTCACACCATGGAATATCATGCTAATCGAAAATGGAAAAATAGGGGTCTTTCTGAGGTTATAATGAATGACGAAGGTTTTTTCTTTTTTAAATTCAATTGTGAATCTGATTTGCTTGAGGTTTTGGAAGAAGATGTTTACATGATTGAAGGTAAACCTCTAATTTTGCAAAGATGGCATCCTAAAATTATTTTGACAAAAAATGTTCCTAGAATGATTCCTCTATGAGTAAAGATTTTTAATGTTCCTCTACAATATTGGAATAGAGAGGGACTGAGCCGAATTGGTAGTGGCATTGGTAATATCTTAATAGCGGATTCGTTGACTGAAAAGATGTGTACAGAGGCATCAGGAAGGCTAAGTTTTGCTAAATTGTTGATTGAAGTTGATGCTAAAACTGAACTTCCGGAGAAGCTCCATCTTCTTATCCCAAGTGATGATTTTTTGGAGCCATTAGAAGTAATTCTTAGAGTGGAATATCCATGGAGACCATCGTGGTGTTCCACATGTGTTACATTTGGCCATATAGGGTATAAATGCCCTGTTCTTCGAGCTCAGCAGGAAAAAAGTCTAAGGGATTCAAAAACTGTTCAAAAGGTTGTTGGGGAGAATGATGATTTTCAAGTTGTTCATCGGAAAGGGAAGGAGATAATGGGGTCAAATAATGGGCAAACGCAGCAGGGAGGTAATTATATTGGAACCCAGAAGAAGAAACAGAACTACTCTTCAGCTCGTTACTACGGGACCTGGAATGAAAAGAGGGGAGGGGGAAGTTTTAGTAATGGCAAGATAAAGGGCAGTAATGTTCAGAAAAATGGGCTTCAAGGGAGTAAAAATGGTGTTTTAATGAGTAATAAATTTGATGTGTTGGTAGGAGATAAAGGTAATGAGGTGGGTATTGAAAATTCTGTTCGGGAGCCATTTATTTATAATAATGTGGATCGGGGGGTTAGTATTAATAGAGGTTTGGTGGAGAACAGATTTCTAGGGAACTCATTGTCTACTTTTGAGTCTCATAAGGGTATGACAGGAGTTTCTACGAGTGGGATTCAAGAGGACGAAATTTCGATGGAGTTAAACTCTAGAGTTTTGGAGTATATAGAACAGGGAAGTAAGTTGCAAGCTAAGAGTATCGCTTTAATGGAGGAAGAAATTGAGATTCGGGAATCTAAATGGGATGGTAAACTAGGCCAGATGGGAGAAGGAGTTTGTATGACAAATTCAATGGTTGATGTGGACTCTGATGTAGGTGATACGGCAAGGTTTATGGTTGAAGATGATATATGTGAGCCTCTTCAAGATCTGGACATAGAAAGAAGTAATGACTTTGACACTTCGCTAGAGCATGAACGATTTGCCGTTGAACAGCTATTTGGTGAGAATACGCTGGAGGTTGAAAATGAGGGTCAATCTAAAATTATTTCCAATGAATAACATCGCTTGCTGGAATGTTAGAGGGTTTAATCAACCCTTTAAACGTAAAGAAATGCGGGAGTTAATAAGAGATAAGGGTATTGGTTTATGTGGTATTTTAGAAACTCATGTAGCAAAGAGAAATGTGGATTCAGTTTTCAATAATTTATTCCGAAGATGGCAGTGGATTTCGAACATGGATTACTGTAATAAGGGGTGTCGCATCGCTCTCGGGTGGGATCCTGGTCAATATGATGTGATGGTTATGTTCTTTTGTGATCAGGTGGTGCATAGCTTAGTGAAGCAAATTTCAAGTGATAAATATTTCCACTGCTCTGTTGTGTATGCAGAAAATGACCATGTCCCTCGTCGGAATTTATGGCATTCTTTAGAGGTGTATAGCCAGTTGGTGGGTGAATCCCCCTGGATGGTTTTAGGAGACTTCAATGCTATTCTCATGCCTTCTGAATGCGCGGGTGGTATGCTGAGTAGTATGACGTCTATGAGTGAATTTCGGGAGTGTGTGAGGAATATAGAGGTAATGGATTTGCACTATGATGGTTTGCAGTTCACTTGGTCTGGCAGTCCGCATGGTATTGGAGTTGTAAAAAAACTCGACAGAGTGCTAGTTAACTCGTCTTTTAATTTATGTTTTTCAGGTGCAAAGGCTCAATTCTTACCTCGTGGTACTAGTGACCACAGTCCAGGTTTGGTGGAGTTTGGGAACATTCAGAAAACTAAGAAAAATTCTTTTAGATTTCAGAATTTCTTAGCCTTTCGAAGTACCTTTGTAGACCTGGTTAGAACTAATTGGAACCATGCAGTTAGGGGTGTCAAGATGTATCAATTAGTTCAAAAACTAAAGCACTTGAAACCAGTTTTACGTGCGGCTGCTTGGGAGTCAGGTAACTTGTCGGAGAAAGTGGATAGATTGAAGAGGGATTTGGTTAATGTTCAAACATCTCTGGACTGTGATCCTTTCAATGAAGTTTTACGGTCTGATGAAGTTCGCTGCCTTCGTGAGTACAGAGAAGTATCTCTGGAGGAGGAAAGGTTGCTAAAGCAGAAATCTAAAATTCATTGGCTGAAAGTTGGTGATCAGAATAACAAGTATTTTCACAAAAGTATGCAGGCTAGGAAAAACAGGAATAGAGTTACTTCGATTCTTAATGAGGAAGGAGTTCGGGTGAAGGACCAAGAAATGAACTCTCAATTTGTTTCTTTTTACAAGAATCTGTTGGGAACTAAAGATGAATGTGAAAGAATTCAGGGTCTTGAAGATTGGTGCTTGAAAATTCAGCAGAATCGAGTTCCAGATTTGATTAAAGAGGTTAGTGAAGAGGAGATTAAATTAGCCATGTTTAGTATTGGTGATGAAAAAGCTCCGGGTCCGGACGGATACACGTCTCGTTTTTTTAAGAGTGCTTGGAACGTGATTGGGAAGGAGTTGTGTATAGCTGTGAAAGAATTTTTCCGGTCAGGTAAACTGTTGAAGGAGGTAAATGCTTCCCTTATCGCTCTTATTCCTAAAGTTCAGAATCCGCAAGTAGTTGGCGAATATAGGCCTATTGCTCTCTGTAATGTGATCTATAAGTGCATCTCTAAGATCCTCGTTAATAGGATTAAAGTGTGCCTGGATGATGTTGTTGATCCTATTCAGAATGCCTTCATCCCTGGGCGTCGTATTAGTGATAACATTTTGTTGACTCAGGAATTATTCAAGAACTATCATAGGCATAAAGGGCTTCCTAGATGTGCTTTTAAAGTCGATATAAAAAAGGCTTATGATAGTGTTAATTGGGAATTTTTGCTTGATTTGATGCATATTTTTGGGTTCCCATATCAGTTAATTGCTTGGATCAAAGAATGTGTCACTACTCCGTCATATTCCATTATTCTGAATGGAGATTCTCATGGGTTCTTTCCTGGCCAGAAGGGTCTGAGACAGGGAGATCCGTTATCTCCCTATCTTTTTACGTTGGTTATGCAGGGTTTGTCTTCTATTATCAAGAGGAGAATAGAGCAGGATGGCAGATTTAAGTATCATCCGAAATGTGAGAAACTTGGCATTACTCATCTCTGTTTTGCTGATGATCTTTTCTTATTCTCCTCTGGGGATCCCTGGTCAGTCCAGATTCTTAAAGACTCGTTGGAAGAATTTGGTTTGGTCTCGGGTTTGAGGCCTAAAGAAGGAAAGAGTAATATGTATGTTTGTAAAGTTTCGAGGGATAATCAGAATTTGATTAAAGATATCATGGGTTTTCAGCAAGGAGATTTACCTGTGACGTACTTGGGTGTGCCGCTTATCTCTACGTCTCTTTTTCATGCTGACTGTCTTCCTCTAATTGAGAAAGTGAATGTGAGGCTTATCGAATGGCAGAATAAATGGCTTTCATTTGCAGGTAGACTGCAGCTAGCTATTTCAGTTTTGTCGTCCATGCAAGTTTATTGGGCGTCAGTTTTTATTCTTCCAGTTTCAGTTTCTAAGGAAATTGAAAAACTGATCAGAAATTTTCTGTGGGGTGGAGTTGATATGGCTAAAGGGAAAGCGAAAGTTGCCTGGAAAGATGTTTGTATGCCAAAATCGGAAGGCGGTCTGGGCATTAAGCCGCTGTATCTCTGGAATAAAACTCTTATGGCTTTTCATCTGTGGAGTGTGGTTGTTAATAGACAGTCGCTGTGGGTCAAATGGATCCATACGTATCGTTTAAAAGGTAGAAGTGTCTGGGAGGCTAAAGTCCCTTGGGATGCGTCTTGGAGCTGGAAGAAAATTCTCGGGCTTCGAGCTGATTTTCATTCTTTTATCCAGCATGGTGTAGGTAATGGTAAGTCTATATGGTTTTGGTATGATGCATGGACTGTCTCTGGGCCTTTAGCTAATTATTTCTCTTCAAGAGAAATTGCTGCTATGGGCTTATCCGGTAAAGAAAAGGTAGCAGATTTTCTAGTTAATGGGCAGTGGGAGTGGCCTAGAGGAATTCTGGAGAAATTCCCAGAGTGTAATGGAGAGGGACCAGTTATAGATCAAACTCTTGAAGATATGGTTGTTTGGCATTCAAGAAGCGGTAGTAAAAAACCATTTAAAACTAGAAATGTCTGGAATGATCTCCGAATTCAGGGACCTCGTGTAGACTGGTACAAGCTGGTTTGGTTCTCGAATTGCATTCCAAAACATGCATTCATTTTATGGCTGGCCATTCGTCGAAAATTGATGACTCAGGACAGAATGCAGATTTGGCAATCGGATAGAGACCTTAGCTGTGCGTTTTGTCATTTACAAATGGACTCGGTGGATCATTTGTTCTTTAAGTGCAATTATAGTGCAATGGTTTATTTGCACTTCAAAGTTAAAGGTTATTGTAATATTAATCATAATTCCTGGGAAGAGTTGTTTGGTAAGGCTGCCAGATCTTGGCACGGAAAAGGTATCGTTGCTACTGTGAACAAGCTGCTTTTTGGAGCTTTAATTTATTTCTTGTGGCAAGAAAGAAATTGGAGACTCTTTCAGAACTCAAGCAGATCGGTTATCCAACTCATTGCAAGTATCGAAGATAATATTAGACTTAAAATTATGGGTCTAAATCTTCGGGATAACATTCGAGTTCGTAGAGTTTTAGAAGATTGGAGAATCTCTTCGGACTACTTTCACCCTAAATGAAGAGCAATTTTGAGAAGATGTTCTTAATGTCTGGGATGCAGAGCTGCTTGCAGTGGGATCTAGTTCAGTTTCCTTTCGATCCAGGGGATGGTGGGGGCTGGTTAAATTCTAGTTTTTATTTGCAGAGCACCTGCAATGGTGATAGTTGTAGTGTTCATGTTGCCCTGATTATGGGGTCTGATTTGAGGCGTTGCAGATGGGTCGAGGCTTTGCAGCATGTCGGTTCTGTTCTGCAGTTTGTTCTTGATTCCTGTCGAATGGAGAGGAGCATGCAAAGATGGGTGTTCGACCAGATGTTCAGAGGGTTTTACTGTCCAGACCATACAGGATTTTCAGGGTATTCAATTGGTAGCCTCTCCAGAATTTTGTGGGGTCTTCAGTTATGTTTTGCGAGGTGGTTTTGCTTGATGCAAGTCCCATGTTTTGGTCTTTTCACGTTTGATCCAGGGATAGGTTTTCAAGGGACCAGGTTCAGTTTTCTAAATTCAAATAATGGGGGACTGGACACCTGCTTGGAGAACCATGTGCAGGTCGAAATATTTGCTTGGTTTGTGACTACAAGTGGTGTTCTCAGTGGTCATTACTTTATTGTGCTTGGTGAATTTTTTTGTAATATTATGAGAAAGAGGGCCTTTCTTATTTTATTAGGAGAATGGGCTACTATATCCTTGTGTTCTTGGTCTTTTTCTCCTGGGTGCCATTGGCATGGGCTTGTTTTGGCATGTGGGCCTTTGACAATTTTTTGTGGGTGTTTCTTGGGCCTGTCATTAAAGCCCGGGGATGGGTTTGGAGCATTAGTAAGGTTTGTTTTGGTGTTGGGATTTCTCTTGGTGGCCAACTTGTTTTCAGCATGTTTTTTTTTAGAGCTTGTTGGGCCAGCTGCCTTGTGGGTTTGCTTGTTCTCTTGGGTTTTTTTGGTTGTTCTCAATATGGGCTTCTGTGTATTATTGGGGCATGTGGAAGTATCCAAGTTGTGGGTTTTTTTTATTATTCCCATGGTTTTTATTCCTTGGAGTATGTTCCATTGGAATATTTGTTTTCTTGTGGGGTAGTTTTAACTAAACAATTGTCAAAATTTGCTTGTAGAGATTTTGATTTTTGTTTAGTTGCTTTATTATTTGGAGCTTGTTCCAAATGATTTTTTCTTGGCTTTGAGTTTTTTGCTCTTAGTCTGTAATTTTCTTTCTTATTTATAAAATTCCACGAGGCCAAGCCTCATTTACCCGGAAAAAAAAAAAAAACCTAAACATTAAAACCCTAAAACCTAAACACTAAACCCTAAACCAGAAATCAACAAAATTGTATTTGACGCAAAGGGGATATTGTTAAAAATCAATTAGGACCATTTTGTGGATATTTTTACATATTTTGTTGCTATGGGTTATTGGAATTCAACGAAATTTTATTTGACACAGTTCTGACCTAAATTAGAGCTGATATGATCGAAACTTGGTTTTCGGATAATCCTCAAAGGGGTTAGTGCACGGGATATTGTTAAAAATCGAGTCGGACCATTTTGTGGATATTCACATATTTTGTTCCTATGGGTTATTGGAATTCAACAGAATTTTATTTGACGCAATTCTGACCTGAATCAGTTTTGATATGATCGAAACTCGGTTTTTGGATAATAAACCATAAACCCTAAAACTTAAACCCTGAACCCTAAACCATAAAACCTTAAAACCCTAAACATTAAAACCCTAAACCCTAAACACTAAATCCTAAGCCTTAAACCCTAAACCCTTAAAACCCTAAACCCTAAACACTAAACCCTAAACCTTAAACCTTTAACCCTAAACCATAATTCAACAAAATTGTATTTGACGCAAAGGGGATATTGTTAAAAATAAATTCGGAGAATTTTATGGATATTTTACATATTTTGTTGCTATGGGTTATTGGAATTCAACGAAATTTTATTTGACACAGTTCGGACCTAAATTGGAGCTGAAATGATCGAAACTCGGTTTTCGGATAATCCTCAAAGGGGTTAGTTCACGGGATATTGTTAAAAATCGAGTCAGACCATTTTTTTGATATTTTTATATATTTTGTTCCTATAGGTTATTGACATTCAAAGAAATTTTATTTGACGTAGTTCGGACCTGAATCGGAGCTGATATGATCGAAACTCGGTTTTTGGAAAAACCTCAAAGGGGTTAGTACACAGGATATTGTTAAAAATTGAGTCAGGCCATTTTTCTGATATTTTTACATAGTTTGTTCCTATGGGTTATTGAAATTCAAAGAAAACTTATTCGGCGCAATTCGGACCTGAATCGGAGCTAATATGATCAAAACTCGATTTTCGGATAATCCTCAAAGGGGTTAGTACACGGGATATTGTTAAAAACTTTGTCAGACCATTTTATGGATATTTTTACATATTTTGTTCATATGGGTTATTGGAATTCAACGGTATTTTATTTGACGCAATTCTGACCTGAATCAGTGTTGATATGATCGAAACTCGGTTTTCGGATAATAAACCTTAAACCCTATAACCAAAGCCCTAAACCCTAAAACCTTAAAACCCTAAACATTAAATCCGAAACCTTAAACCCTAAACCGTAAAAAACCTAAACATTAAAACCCTAAAACCTAAACAATAAACCCTAAACCAGAAATCAACAAAATTGTATTTAACGCAAAGGGGATATTGTTAAAAATCAATTGGGACCATTTTGTGGATATTTTTACATATTTTGTTGCTATGGGTTATTGGAATTCAACGAAATTTTATTTGACACAGTTCTGACCTAAATTAGAGCTGATATGATCGAAACTTGGTTTTCGGATAATCCTCAAAGGGGTTAATGCACGGGATATTGTTAAAAATCGAGTCGGACCATTTTGTGGATATTTTCATATATTTTGTTCCTATGGGTTATTGGAATTCAACGGAATTTTATTTGACGCAATTCTGACCTTAATCGGTGTTGATATGATCGAAACTCGGTTTTTGGATAATAAACCATAAACCCTAAAACTTAAACCCTGAACCCTAAACCCTAAAACCTTAAAACCCTAAACATTAAAACCCTAAACCCTAAACACTAAATCCTAAACCTTAAACCCTAAACCCTTAAAACCCTAAACCTTAAAACCCTAAACACTAAACCCTAAACCTTAAACCTTAATCCCTAAACCATAATTCAACAAAATTGTATTTGACGCAAAGGGGATATTGTTAAAAATAAATTCGGAGAATTTTCTGGATAATTTACATATTTTGTTGCTATGGGTTATTGGAATTCAACGAAATTTTATTTGACACAGTTCGGACCTAAATTGGAGCTGAAATGATCGAAACTCGGTTTTCGGATAATCCTCAAAGGGGTTAGTACACGGGATATTGTTAAAAATCGAGTCAGACCATTTCTTTGATATTTTTATATATTTTGTTCCTATAGGTTATTGAAATTCAAAGAAATTTTATTTGACGTAGTTCGGACCTGAATCGGAGCTGATATGATCGAAACTCGGTTTTTGGAAAAACCTCAAAGGGGTTAGTACACAGGATATTGTTAAAAATTGAGTCAGGCCATTTTTCTGATATTTTTACATAGTTTGTTCCTATGGGTTATTGAAATTCAAAGAAAACTTATTCGGCGCAATTCGGACCTGAATCGGAGCTAATATGATCAAAACTCGATTTTCGGATAATCCTCAAAGGGGTTAGTACACGGGATATTGTTAAAAACTTTGTCACACCATTTTGTGGATATTCTTACATATTTTGTTCCTATGGCTTATTGGAATTCAACGGTATTTTATTTGACGCAATTCTGACCTGAATCAGTGTTGATATAATCGAAACTCGGTTTTCGGATAATAAACCTTAAACCCTATAACCAAAACCCTAAACCCTAAAACCTTAAAACCCTAAACATTAAATCCGAAACCTTAAACCCTAAATCGTAAAAAACCTAAACATTAAAACCCTAAAACCTAAACAATAAACCCTAAACCAGAAATCAACAAAATTGTATTTAACGCAAAGGGGATATTGTTAAAAATCAATTGGGACCATTTTGTGGATATTTTTACATATTTTGTTGCTATGGGTTATTGGAATTCAACGAAATTTTATTTGACACAGTTCTGACCTAAATTAGAGCTGATATGATCGAAACTTGGTTTTCGGATAATCCTCAAAGGGGTTAGTGCACGGGATATTGTTAAAAATCGAGTCGGACCATTTTGTGGATATTTTCATATATTTTGTTCCTATGGGTTATTGGAATTCAACGGAATTTTATTTGACGCAATTCTGACCTGAATCGGTGTTGATATGATCGAAACTCGGTTTTTGGATAATAAACCATAAACCCTAAAACTTAAACCCTGAACCCTAAACCCTAAAACCTTAAAACCCTAAACATTAAAACCCTAAACCCTAAACACTAAATCCTAAACCTTAAACCCTAAACCCTTAAAACCCTAAACCTTAAAACCCTAAACCCTAAACACTAAACCCTAAATCTTAAACCTTAATCCCTAAACCATAATTCAACAAAATTGTATTTGACGCAAAGGGGATATTGTTAAAAATAATTTCGGAGAATTTTATGGATATTTTACATATTTTGTTCCTATGGGTTTTTGAAATTCAACCAAAACTTATTCGGCGTAATTCGGACCTGAATCGGAGCTAATATGATCAAAACTCGGTATTCGCATAAACCTCAAAGGGGTTAGTACACGGGATATTGTTAAAAATCAAGTCAGACCATTTTTTTGATATTTTTATATATGTTGTTCCTATGGGTTATTGAAATTCAAAGAAATTTTATTTGACGCAGTTCGGACCTGAATCGGAGCTGATATGATCGAAACTCGGCTTTCGGATAAACCTCAAAGGGGTTAGTACACGGGATATTGTTAAAAATAGAGTCGGACCATTTTGTGGATAATTTAACATATTTTGTTCCTATGGGTTATTGAAATTCAACGAAAACTTATTCGGCGCAATTCGGAACTGAATCGGAGCTAATATGATCAAAACTCGATTTTCGGATAATCCTCAAAGGGGTTAGTACACGGGATATTGTTAAAAACTTTGTCAGACCATTTTGTGGATATTTTTACATATTTTGTTCATATGGGTTATTGGAATTCAACGGTATTTTATTTGACGCAATTCTGACCTGAATCAGTGTTGATATGATCGAAACTCGGTTTTCGGATAATAAACCTTAAACCCTATAACCAAAACCCTAAACCCTAAAACCTTAAAACCCTAAACATTAAATCCGAAACCTTAAACCCTAAACCGTAAAAAACCTAAACATTAAAACCCTAAAACCTAAACAATAAACCCTAAACCAGAAATCAACAAAATTGTATTTAACGCAAAGGGGATATTGTTAAAAATCAATTGGGACCATTTTGTGGATATTTTTACATATTTTGTTGCTATGGGTTATTGGAATTCAACGAAATTTTATTTGACACAGTTCTGACCTAAATTAGAGCTGATATGATCGAAACTTGGTTTTCGGATAATCCTCAAAGGGGTTAATGCACGGGATATTGTTAAAAATCGAGTCGGACCATTTTGTGGATATTTTCATATATTTTGTTCCTATGGGTTATTGGAATTCAACGGAATTTTATTTGACGCAATTCTGACCTTAATCGGTGTTGATATGATCGAAACTCGGTTTTTGGATAATAAACCATAAACCCTAAAACTTAAACCCTGAACCCTAAACCCTAAAACCTTAAAACCCTAAACATTAAAACCCTAAACCCTAAACACTAAATCCTAAACCTTAAACCCTAAACCCTTAAAACCCTAAACCTTAAAACCCTAAACCCTAAACACTAAACCCTAAACCTTAAACCTTAATCCCTAAACCATAATTCAACAAAATTGTATTTGACGCAAAGGGGATATTGTTAAAAATAAATTCGGAGAATTTTATGGATAATTTACATATTTTGTTGCTATGGGTTATTGGAATTCAACGAAATTTTATTTGACACAGTTCGGACCTAAATTGGAGCTGAAATGATCGAAACTCGGTTTTCGGATAATCCTCAAAGGGGTTAGTACACGGGATATTGTTAAAAATCGAGTCAGACCATTTTTTTGATATTTTCATATATTTTGTTCCTATAGGTTATTGAAATTCAAAGAAATTTTATTTGACGTAGTTCGGACCTGAATCGGAGCTGATATGATCGAAAGTCGGTTTTTGGAAAAACCTCAAAGGGGTTAGTACACAGGATATTGTTAAAAATTGAGTCAGGCCATTTTTCTGATATTTTTACATAATTTGTTCCTATGGGTTATTGAAATTCAAAGAAAACTTATTCGGCGCAATTCGGACCTGAATCGGAGCTAATATGATCAAAACTCGATTTTCGGATAATCCTCAAAGGGGTTAGTACACGGGATATTGTTAAAAACTTTGTCAGACCATTTTGTGGATATTCTTACATATTTTGTTCCTATGGGTTATTGGAATTCAACGGTATTTTATTTGACGCAATTCTGACCTGAATCAGTGTTGATATGATCGAAACTCGGTTTTCGGATAATAAACCTTAAACCCTATAACCAAAACCCTAAACCCTAAAACCTTAAAACCCTAAACATTAAATCCGAAACCTTAAACCCTAAACCGTAAAAAACCTAAACGTTAAAACCCTAAAACCTAAACAATAAACCCTAAACCAGAAATCAACAAAATTGTATTTAACGCAAAGGGGATATTGTTAAAAATCAATTGGGACCATTTTGTGGATATTTTTACATATTTTGTTGCTATGGGTTATTGGAATTCAACGAAATTTTATTTGACACAGTTTTGACCTAAATTAGAGCTGATATGATCGAAACTTGGTTTTCGGATAATCCTCAAAGGGGTTAGTGCACGGGATATTGTTAAAAATCGAGTCGGACCATTTTGTGGATATTTTCATATATTTTGTTCCTATGGGTTATTGGAATTCAACGGAATTTTATTTGACGCAATTCTGACCTGAATCGGTGTTGATATGATCGAAACTCGGTTTTTGGATAATAAACCATAAACCCTAAAACTTAAACCCTGAACCCTAAACCCTAAAACCTTAAAACCCTAAACATTAAAACCCTAAACCCTAAACACTAAATCCTAAACCTTAAACCCTAAACCCTTAAAACCCTAAACCTTAAAACCCTAAACCCTAAACACTAAACCCTAAACCTTAAACCTTAATCCCTAAACCACAATTCAACAAAATTGTATTTGACGCAAAGGGGATATTGTTAAAAATAAATTCGGAGAATTTTATGGATATTTAACATATTTTGTTCCTATGGGTTTTTGAAATTCAACCAAAACTTATTCGGCGTAATTCGGACCTGAATCGGAGCTAATATGATCAAAACTCGGTATTCGCATAAACCTCAAAGGGGTTAGTACACGGGATATTGTTAAAAATCAAGTCAGACCATTTTTTTGATATTTTTATATATTTTGTTCCTATGGGTTATTGAAATTCAAAGAAATTTTATTTGACGCAGTTCGGACCTGAATCGGAGCTGATATGATCGAAACTCGGCTTTCGGATAAACCTCAAAGGGGTTAGTACACGGGATATTGTTAAAAATAGAGTCGGACCATTTTGTGGATAATTTAACATATTTTGTTCCTATGGGTTATTGAAATTCAACGAAATTTTATTCGGCACAATTCGGACCTGAATCGGAGCTAATATGATTAAAACTCGATTTTCGCATAAACCTCAAAGGGGTTAGTACACGGGATATTGTTAAAAACCGAGTCAGGCCATTTTTTGGATATTTTTATATATTTTCTTCCTATGGGTTATTGAAATTCAAAGAAATTTTATTTGACGCAGTTCGGACCTGAATCGGAGCTGATTTGAACGAAACTCGGTTTTTGGAAAAACCTCAAAGGGGTTAGTACACGGGATATTATTAAAAATTGAGTCAGGCCATTTTGTGGATATTTTTACATATTTTGTTCCTATGGGTTTTTGAAATTCAACCAAAACTTATTCGGCGTAATTCGGACCTGAATCGGAGTTAATATGATCAAAACTCGGTATTCGCATAAACCTCAAATGGGTTAGTACACGGGATATTGTTAAAAACCGAGTCAGACCATTTTTTTGATATTTTTATATATTTTGTTCCTATGGGTTATTGAAATTCAAAGAAATTTTATTTGACGCAGTTCGGACCTGAATCGGAGCTGATATGATCGAAACTCGGTTTTTGGAAAAACCTCAAAGGGGTTAGTACACAGGATATTGTTAAAAATTGAGTCAGGCCATTTTGTTGATATTTTTACATAGTTTGTTCCTATGGGTTATTGAAATTCAACGAAAACTTATTCGGCGTCATTTTTTTTCCCTACACTAATGCGTGGGTTGCCTCCCACGAAGCGCTCCTTTAACGTCAATAGCATGACGTTACTTCCTCAACTCATGGCGGTTTCAAAAGAATAACTGAACCGTTCTCAACAGATACACCATTCATACGAACGTTGACCCCTTGTTTGCTTGCTTTCCACAAATCTCTCCCGTCAGACTTCAACCTAATTTTACTATCCAACAGTTTAATCTTCTTCTTTTTCTTCTTCACACCTCTAATGTGCTTTTCCGACTTGAACGGCTGAACAAAACTTTCTTCTTCCTTATCATCAGCTTTCCACCTTTGCAACACATTATCATGCCCCTCTTCAAAAATCACAAGCTCATTATTCAAAAGGACATACCTCAAATGTGGTGGAAGTTTCCCAAGCTTAACATTCGAAAGATCTCGAATTGAAGAACTGTCAATGAAATCACTGATGTGATGCTTTAGCACGTGTGTGTCCGACTTTTTGCTCAACAACTTATCAAACTTCTTTCTATGACCCGTATCAACTATTTCCACACTGCAACATTCTTCATCCTCTGTCGGAAATTTCATGGCCTTGAAAACATTGAAGGTGACATTCTGATCTTGCACCCTCATTGTAAGCTCTCCTTTTTGCACATCAATCAAAGTATGGCCTGTAGCTAGAAAAGGCCTTCCCAAGATTATGGGAATCTTCCTGTCTTCTTCAAAATCCAAGATAACAACCGAGTTAGGCCATTTTTTGGATATTTTTATATATTTTGTTCCTATAGGTTATTGAAATTCAAAGAAATTTTATTTGACGCAGTTCGGACCGGAATCGAAGCTGATATGAATGAAACTCGGTTTTTGGAAAAACCTCAAAGGGGTTAGTACACGGGATATTGTTAAAAATTGATTCAGGCCATTTTGTGGAATTTTTACATATTTTGTTCCTATGGGTTTTTGAAATTCAACAAAAACTTATTCGGCGTAATTCGGACCTGAATCGGAGCTAATATGATCAAAACTCGGTTTTCGCATAATCCTCAAAGGGGCTAGAACACGGGATATTGTTAAAAACCGAGTCAGACCATTTTTTTGATATTTTTATATATTTTGTTCCTATAGGTTATTGAAATTCAAAGAAATTTTATTTGACGCAGTTCGGACCTGAATCGGAGCTGATATGATCGAAACTCGGTTTTTGGAAAAACCTCAAAGGGGTTAGTACACAGGATATTGTTAAAAATTGAGTCAGGCCATTTTTTTGATATTTTTATATAGTTTGTTCCTATCGGTTATTGAAATTCAAAGAAAACTTATTCGGCGCAATTCGGACCTGAATCGGAGCTAATATGATCAAAACTCGATTTTCGGATAATCCTCAAAGGGGTTAGTACACGGGATATTGTTAAAAACTGTGTCAGACCATTTTGGGGATATTTTTACATATTTTGTTCCTATGGGTTATTGGAATTCAACGGTATTTTATTTGACGCAATTCTGACCTGAATCAGTGTTGATAATAAACCTTAAACCCTATAACCTAAACCCTAAAACCTTAAAAACCTAAACATTAAATCCGAAACCTTAAACCCTAAACCATAAAAAACCTAAACATTAATACCCTAAAACCTAAACAATAAACCCTAAATCAGAAATCAACAAAATTGTATTTGACGCAAAGGGGATATTGTTAAAAATCAATTAGGACCATTTTGTGGATATTTTTACATATTTTGTTGCTATGGGTTATTGGAATTCAACGAAATTTTATTTGACACAGTTCGGACCTAAATTGGAGCTGAAATGATCGAAACTCGGTTTTCGGATAATCCTCAAAGGGGTTAGTGCACGGGATATTGTTAAAAATCGAGTCGGACCATTTTGTGGATATTTTCACAGATTTTGTTCCTATGGGTTATTGGAATTCAACGGAATTTTATTTGACGTAGTTCGGACCTGAATCGGAGCTGATATGATCGAAACTCGGTTTTTGGAAAAACCTCAAAGGGGTTAGTACACAGGATATTGTTAAAAATTGAGTCAGGCCATTTTTCTGATATTTTTACATAGTTTGTTCCTATGGGTTATTGAAATTCAAAGAAAACTTATTCGGTGCAATTCGGACCTGAATCGGAGCTAATCTGATCAAAACTCGATTTTCGGATAATCCTCAAAGGGGTTAGTACACGGGATATTGTTAAAAACTGTGTCAGACCATTTTGTGGATATTTTTACATATTTTGTTCCTATGGGTTATTGGAATTCAACGGTATTTTATTTGACGCAATTCTGACCTGAATCAGTGTTGATATGATCGAAACTCGGTTTTCGGATAATAAACCTTAAACCCTATAACCAAAACCCTAAACCCTAAAACCTTAAAACCCTAAACATTAAATCCGAAACCTTAAACCCTAAACCATAAAAAACCTAAACTTTAAAACCCTAAAACCTAAACAATAAACCCTAAACCAGAAATCAACAAAATTGTATTTGACGCAAAGGGGATATTGTTAAAAATCAATTAGGACCATTTTGTGGATATTTTTACATATTTTGTTGCTATGGGTTATTGGAATTCAACGAAATTTTATTTGACACAGTTCTGACCTAAATTAGAGCTGATATGATCGAAACTTGGTTTTCGGATAATCCTCAAAGGGGTTAGTGCAAGGGATATTGTTAAAAATCGAGTCGGACCATTTTGTGGATATTTTCACATATTTTGTTCCTATGGGTTATTGGAATTCAACGGAATTTTATTTGACGCAATTCTGACCTGAATCAGTGTTGATATGATCGAAACTTGGTTTTTGGATAATAAACCATAAACCCTAAAACTTAAACCCTGAACCCTAAACCCTAAAACCTTAAAGCCCTAAACATTAAAACCCTAAACCTAAACACTAAATCCTAAACCTTAAACCCTAAACCCTTAAAACCCTAAACCTTAAAACCCTAAACCCTAAACACTAAACCCTAAACCTTAAACCTTAAACCCTAAACCATAATTCAACAAAATTGTATTTGACGCAAAGGGGATATTGTTAAAAATAAATTTGGAGAATTTTATGGATATTTTACATATTTTGTTCCTATGGGTTTTTGAAATTCAACCAAAACTTATTCGGCGTAATTCGGACCTGAATCGGAGCTAATATGATCAAAACTCGGTATTCGCATAAACCTCAAAGGGGTTAGTACACGGGATATTGTTAAAAATCGAGTCAGACCATTTTTTTGATATTTTTATATATTTTGTTCCTATGGGTTATTGAAATTCAAAGAAATTTTATTTGACGCAGTTCGGACCTGAATCGGAGCTGATATGATCGAAACTCGGTTTTCGGATAAACCTCAAAGGGGTTAGTACACGGGATATTGTTAAAAATAGAGTCGGACCATTTTGTGGATAATTTAACATATTTTGTTCCTATGGGTTATTGAAATTCAACGAAATTTTATTCCGCACAATTCGGACCTGAATCGGAGCTAATATGATCAAAACTCGATTTTCGCATAAACCTCAAAGGGGTTAGTACACGGGATATTGTTAAAAACCGAGTCAGGCCATTTTTTGGATATTTTTATATATTTTGTTCATATGGGTTATTGAAATTCAAAGAAATTTTATTTGACGCAGTTCGGACCTGAATCGGAGCTGATATGAACGAAACTCGGTTTTTGGAAAAACCTCAAAGGGGTTAGTACACGGGATATTATTAAAAATTGAGTCAGGCCATTTTGTGGATATTTTTACATATTTTGTTCCTATGGGTTTTTGAAATTCAACCAAAACTTATTCGGCGTAATTCGGACCTGAATCGGAGCTAATATGATCAAAACTCGGTATTCGCATAAACCTCAAAGTGGTTAGTACACGGGATATTGTTAAAAACCGAGTCAGACCATTTTTTTGATATTTTTATATATTTTGTTCCTATGGGTTATTGAAATTCAAAGAAGTTTTATTTGACGCAGTTCGGACCTGAATCGGAGCTGATATGATCGAAACTCGGTTTTTGGAAAAACCTCAAAGGGGTTAGTACACAGGATATTGTTAAAAATTGAGTCAGGCCATTTTGTTGATATTTTTACATAGTTTGTTCCTATGGGTTATTGAAATTCAACGAAAACTTATTCGGCGTCATTTTTTTTCCCTACACTAATGCGTGGGTTGCCTCCCACGAAACGCTCCTTTAACGTCAATAGCTTGACGTTACTTCCTCAACTCATGGCGGTTTCAAAAGAATAACTGAACCGTCCTCAACAGATAGACCATTCATACGAACGTTGACCCCTTGTTTGCTTGCTTTCCACAAATCTCTCCCGTCAGACTTCAACCTAATTTTACTATCCAACAGTTTAATCTTCTTCTTTTTCTTCTTCACACCTCTAATGTGTTTTTCCGACTTGAACGGTTGAACAAAACTTTCTTCTTCCTTATCATCAGCTTTCCACCTTTGCAACACATTATCATGCCCCTCTTCAAAAATCACAAGCTCATTATTCAAAAGGACATACCTCAAATGTGGTGGAAGTTTCCCAAGCTTAACATTCGAAAGATCTCGAATTGAAGAACTGTCAATGAAATCACTGATGTGATGCTTTAGCACGTGTGTGTCCGACTTTTTGCTCAACAACTGATCAAACTTCTTTCTATGACCCATATCAACTATTTCCACACTGCAACATTCTTCATCCTCTGTCGGAAATTTCATGGCCTTGAAAACATTGAAGGTGACATTCTGATCTTGCACCCTCATTGTAAGCTCTCCTTTTTGCACATCAATCAAAGTATGGCCTGTAGCTAGAAAAGGCCTTCCCAAGATTATGGGAATCTTCTTGTCTTCTTTAAAATCCAAGATAACAACCGAGTTAGGCCATTTTTTGGATATTTTATATATTTTGTTCCTATAGGTTATTGAAATTCAAAGAAATTTTATTTGACGCAGTTCGGACCGGAATCGAAGCTGATATGAATGAAACTCGGTTTTTGGAAAAACCTCAAAGGGGTTAGTACACGGGATATTGTTAAAAATTGATTCAGGCCATTTTGTGGAATTTTTAAATATTTTGTTCCTATGGGTTTTTGAAATTCAACAAAAACTTATTCGGCGTAATTCGGACCTGAATCGGAGCTAATATGATCAAAACTCGGTTTTCGCATAATCCTCAAAGGGGTTAGAACACGGGATATTGTTAAAAACCGAGTCAGACCATTTTTTTGATATTTTTATATATTTTGTTCCTATAGGTTATTGAAATTCAAAGAAATTTTATTTGACGCAGTTCGGACCTGAATCGGAGCTGATATGATCGAAACTCGGTTTTTGGAAAAACCTCAAAGGGGTTAGTACACAGGATATTGTTAAAAATTGAGTCAGGCCATTTTTTTGATATTTTTACATAGTTTGTTCCTATGGGTTATTGAAATTCAAAGAAAACTTATTCGGCGCAATTCGGACCTGAATCGGAGCTAATATGATCAAAACTCGATTTTCGGATAATCCTCAAAGGGGTTAGTACACGGGATATTGTTAAAAACTGTGTCAGACCATTTTGTGGATATTTTTACATATTTTGTTCCTATGGGTTATTGGAATTCAACGGTATTTTATTTGACGCAATTCTGACCTGAATCAGTGTTGATATGATTGAAACTCGGTTTTCAGATAATAAACCTTAAACCCTATAACCCTAAACCCTAAACCTAAACCCTAAAACCTTAAAACCCTAAACATTAAATCCGAAACCTTAAACCCTAAACCATAAAAAACCTAAACATTAAAACCCTAAAACCTAAACACTAAACCCTAAACCAGAAATCAACAAAATTGTATTTGACGCAAAGGGGATATTGTTAAAAATCAATTAGGACCATTTTGTGGATATTTTTACATATTTTGTTGCTATGGGTTATTGGAATTCAACGAAATTTTATTTGACACAGTTCTGACCTAAATTAGAGCTGATATGATCGAAACTTGGTTTTCGGATAATCCTCAAAGGGGTTAGTGCACGGGATATTGTTAAAAATCGAGTCGGACCATTTTGTGGATATTTTCACATATTTTGTTCCTATGGGTTATTGGAATTCAACGGAATTTTATTTGACGCAATTCTGACCTGAATCAGTTTTGATATGATCGAAACTCGGTTTTTGGATAATAAACCATAAACCCTAAAACTTAAACCCTGAACCCTAAACCCTAAAACCTTAAAACCCTAAACATTAAAACCCTAAACCCTAAACACTAAATCCTAAACCTTAAACCCTAAACCCTTAAAACCCTAAACCCTAAACACTAAACCCTAAACCTTAAACCTAAAACCTTAAACCCTAAACCATAATTCAACAAAATTGTATTTGACGCAAAGGGGATATTGTTAAAAATAAATTCGGAGAATTTTATGGATATTTTACATATTTTGTTGCTATGGGTTATTGGAATTCAACGAAATTTTATTTGACACAGTTCGGACCTAAATTGGAGCTGAAATGATCGAAACTCGGTTTTCGAATAATCCTCAAAGGGGTTAGTACACGGGATATTGTTAAAAATCGAGTCAGAACATTTTTTTGATATTTTTATATATTTTGTTCCTATAGGTTATTGAAATTCAAAGAAATTTTATTTGACGCAGTTCGGACCTGAATCGGAGCTGATATGATCGAAACTCGGTTTTTGGAAAAACCTCAAAGGGGTTAGTACACAGGATATTGTTAAAAATTGATTCAGGCCATTTTTTTGATATTTTTACATAGTTTGTTACTATGGGTTATTGAAATTCAAAGAAAACTTATTCGGCGCAATTCGGACCTGAATCGGAGCTAATATGATCAAAACTCGATTTTCGGATAATCCTCAAAGGGGTTAGTACACGGGATATTGTTAAAAACTGTGTCAGACCATTTTGTGGATATTTTTACATATTTTGTTCCTATGGGTTATTGGAATTCAACGGTATTTTATTTGACGCAATGCTGACCTGAATCAGTGTTGATATGATCGAAACTCGGTTTTCGGATAATAAACCTTAAACCCTATAACCAAAACCCTAAACCCTAAAACCTTAAAACCCTAAACATTAAATCCGAAACCTTAAACCCTAAACCATAAAAAACCTAAACTTTAAAACCCTAAAACCTAAACAATAAACCCTAAACCAGAAATCAACAAAATTGTATTTGACGCAAAGGGGATATTGTTAAAAATCAATTAGGACCATTTTGTGGATATTTTTACATATTTTGTTGCTATGGGTTATTGGAATTCAACGAAATTTTATTTGACACAGTTCTGACCTAAATTAGAGCTGATATGATCGAAACTTGGTTTTCGGATAATCCTCAAAGGGGTTAGTGCAAGGGATATTGTTAAAAATCGAGTCGGACCATTTTGTGGATTTTTTCACATATTTTGTTCCTATGGGTTATTGGAATTCAACGGAATTTTATTTGACGCAATTCTGACCTGAATCAGTGTTGATATGATCGAAACTCGGTTTTTGGATAATAAACCATAAACCCTAAAACTTAAACCCTGAACCCTAAACCCTAAAACCTTAAAGCCCTAAACATTAAAACCCTAAACCTAAACACTAAATCCTAAACCTTAAACCCTAAACCCTTAAAACCCTTAACCTTAAAACCCTAAACCCTAAACACTAAACCCTAAACCTTAAACCCTAAACCATAATTCAACAAAATTGTATTTGACGCAAAGGGGATATTGTTAAAAATAAATTCGGAGAATTTTATGGATATTTTACATATTTTGTTCCTATGGGTTTTTGAAATTCAACCAAAACTTATTCGGCGTAATTCGGACCTGAATCGGAGCTAATATGATCAAAACTCGGTATTCGCATAAACCTCAAAGGGGTTAGTACACGGGATATTGTTAAAAATCGAGTCAGACCATTTTTTTGATATTTTTATATATTTTGTTCCTATGGGTTATTGAAATTCAAAGAAATTTTATTTGACGCAGTTCGGACCTGAATCGGAGTTGATATGATCGAAACTCGGTTTTCGGATAAACCTCAAAGGGGTTAGTACACGGGATATTGTTAAAAATAGAGTCGGACCATTTTGTGGATAATTTAACATATTTTGTTCCTATGGGTTATTGAAATTCAACGAAATTTTATTCGGCACAATTCGGACCTGAATCGGAGCTAATATGATCAAAACTCGATTTTCGCATAAACCTCAAAGGGGTTAGTACACGGGATATTGTTAAAAACCGAGTCAGACCATTTTTTGGATATTTTTATATATTTTCTTCCTATGGGTTATTGAAATTCAAAGAAATTTTATTTGACGCAGTTCGGACCTGAATCGAAGCTGATATGAACGAAACTCGGTTTTTGGAAAAACCTCAAAGGGGTTAGTACACGGGATATTATTAAAAATTGAGTCAGGCCATTTTGTGGATATTTTTACATATTTTGTTCCTATGGGTTTTTGAAATTCAACCAAAACTTATTCGGCGTAATTCGGACCTGAATCGGAGCTAATATGATCAAAACTCGGTATTCGCATAAACCTCAAAGGGGTTAATACACGGGATATTGTTAAAAACCGAGTCAGACCATTTTTTTGATATTTTTATATATTTTTTTCCTATGGGTTATTGAAATTCAAAGAAATTTTATTTGACGCAGTTCGGACCTGAATCGGAGCTGATATGATCGAAACTCGGTTTTTGGAAAAACCTTAAAGGGGTTAGTACACAGGATATTGTTAAAAATTGAGTCAGGCCATTTTGTTGATATTTTTACATAGTTTGTTCCTATGGGTTATTGAAATTCAACGAAAACTTATTCGGCGTCATTTTTTTCCCCTACACTAATGCGTGGGTTGCCTCCCACGAAGCGCTCCTTTAACGTCAATAGCTTGACGTTACTTCCTCAACTCATGGCGGTTTCAAAAGAATAACTGAACCGTCCTCAACAGATAGACCATTCATACGAATGTTGACCCCTTGTTTGCTTGCTTTCCACAAATCTCTCCCGTCAGACTTCAACCTAATTTTACTATCCAACAGTTTAATCTTCTTCTTTTTCTTCTTCACACCTCTAATGTGCTTTTCCGACTTGAACGGCTGAACAAAACTTTCTTCTTCCTTATCATCAGCTTTCCACCTTTGCAACACATTATCATGCCCCTCTTCAAAAATCACAAGCTCATTATTCAAAAGGACATACCTCAAATGTGGTGGAAGTTTCCCAAGCTTAACATTCGAAAGATCTCGAATTGAAGAACTGTCAATGAAATCACTGATGTGATGCTTTAGCACGTGTGTGTCCGACTTTTTGCTCAACAACTGATCAAACTTCTTTCTATGACCCGTATCAACAATTTCCACACTGCAACATTCTTCATCCTCTGTCAGAAATTACATGGCCTTGAAAACATTAAAGGTGACATTCTGATCTTGCACCCTCATTGTAAGCTCTCCTTTTTGCACATCAATCAAAGTATGGCCTGTAGCTAGAAAAGGCCTTCCCAAGATTATCGGAATCTTCTTGTCTTATTCAAAATCCAAGATAACAACCGAGTTAGGGCATTTTTTGGATATTTTTATATATTTTGTTCCTATAGGTTATTGAAATTCAAAGAAATTTTATTTGACGCAGTTCGGACCGGAATCGAAGCTGATATGAATGAAACTCGGTTTTTGGAAAAACCTCAAAGGGGTTAGTACACGGGATATTGTTAAAAATTGATTCAGGCCATTTTGTGGAATTTTTACATATTTTGTTCCTATGGGTTTTTGAAATTCAACAAAAACTTATTCGGCGTAATTCGGACCTGAATCGGAGCTAATATGATCAAAACTCGGTTTTCGCAAAATCCTCAAAGGGGTTAGAAAACGGGATATTGTTAAAAACCGAGTCAGACCATTTTTTTGATATTTTTATATATTTTGTTCCTATAGGTTATTGAAATTCAAAGAAATTTTATTTGACGCAGTTCGGACCTGAATCGGAGCTGATATGATCGAAACTCGGTTTTTGGAAAAACCTCAAAGGGGTTAGTACACAGGATATTGTTAAAAATTGAGTCAGGCCATTTTTTTGATATTTTTACATAGTTTGTTCCTATGGGTTATTGAAATTCAAAGAAAACTTATTCGGCGCAATTCGGACCTGAATCGGAGCTAATATGATCAAAACTCGATTTTCGGATAATCCTCAAAGGGGTTAGTACACGGGATATTGTTAAAAACTGTGTCAGACCATTTTGTGGATATTTTTACATATTTTGTTCCTATGGGTTATTGGAATTCAACGGTATTTTATTTGACGCAATTCTGACCTGAATCAGTGTTGATATGATTGAAACTCGGTTTTCAGATAATAAACCTTAAACCCTATAACCCTAAACCCTAAACCTAAACCCTAAAACCTTAAAACCCTAAACATTAAATCCGAAACCTTAAACCCTAAACCATAAAAAACCTAAACATTAAAACCCTAAAACCTAAACACTAAACCCTAAACCAGAAATCAACAAAATTGTATTTGACGCAAAGGGGATATTGTTAAAAATCAATTAGGACCATTTTGTGGATATTTTTACATATTTTGTTGCTATGGGTTATTGGAATTCAACGAAATTTTATTTGACACAGTTCTGACCTAAATTAGAGCTGATATGATCGAAACTTGGTTTTCGGATAATCCTCAAAGGGGTTAGTGCACGGGATATTGTTAAAAATCGAGTCGGACCATTTTGTGGATATTTTCACATATTTTGTTCCTATGGGTTATTGGAATTCAACGGAATTTTATTTGACGCAATTCTGACCTGAATCAGTTTTGATATGATCGAAACTCGGTTTTTGGATAATAAACCATAAACCCTAAAACTTAAACCCTGAACCCTAAACCCTAAAACCTTAAAACCCTAAACATTAAAACCCTAAACCCTAAACACTAAATAATAAACCTTAAACCCTAAACCCTTAAAACCATAAACCCTAAACACTAAACCCTAAACCTTAAACCTAAAACCTTAAACCCTAAACCATAATTCAACAAAATTGTATTTGACGCAAAGGGGATATTGTTAAAAATAAATTCGGAGAATTTTATGGATATTTTACATATTTTGTTGCTATGGGTTATTGGAATTCAACGAAATTTTATTTGACACAGTTCGGACCTAAATTGGAGCTGAAATGATCGAAACTCGGTTTTCGAATAATCCTCAAAGGGGTTAGTACACGGGATATTGTTAAAAATCGAGTCAGAACATTTTTTTGATATTTTTATATATTTTGTTCCTATAGGTTATTGAAATTCAAAGAAATTTTATTTGACGCAGTTCGGACCTGAATCGGAGCTGATATGATCGAAACTCGGTTTTTGGAAAAACCTCGAAGGGGTTAGTACACAGGATATTGTTAAAAATTGATTCAGGCCATTTTTTTGATATTTTTACATAGTTTGTTACTATGGGTTATTGAAATTCAAAGAAAACTTATTCGGCGCAATTCGGACCTGAATCGGAGCTAATATGATCAAAACTCGATTTTCGGATAATCCTCAAAGGGGTTAGTACACGGGATATTGTTAAAAACTGTTTCAGACCATTTTGTGGATATTTTTACATATTTTGTTCCTATGGGTTATTGGAATTCAACGGTATTTTATTTGACGCAATGCTGACCTGAATCAGTGTTGATATGATCGAAACTCGGTTTTCGGATAATAAACCTTAAACCCTATAACCAAAACCCTAAACCCTAAAACCTTAAAACCCTAAACATTAAATCCGAAACCTTAAACCCTAAACCATAAAAAACCTAAACTTTAAAACCCTAAAACCTAAACAATAAACCCTAAACCAGAAATCAACAAAATTGTATTTGACGCAAAGGGGATATTGTTAAAAATCAATTAGGACCATTTTGTGGATATTTTTACATATTTTGTTGCTATGGGTTATTGGAATTCAACGAAATTTTATTTGACACAGTTCTGACCTAAATTAGAGCTGATATGATCGAAACTTGGTTTTCGGATAATCCTCAAAGGGGTTAGTGCAAGGGATATTGTTAAAAATCGAGTCGGACCATTTTGTGGATATTTTCACATATTTTGTTCCTATGGGTTATTGGAATTCAACGGAATTTTATTTGACGCAATTCTGACCTGAATCAGTGTTGATATGATCGAAACTCGGTTTTTGGATAATAAACCATAAACCCTAAAACTTAAACCCTGAACCCTAAACCCTAAAACCTTAAAGCCCTAAACATTAAAACCCTAAACCTAAACACTAAATCCTAAACCTTAAACCCTAAACCCTTAAAACCCTTAACCTTAAAACCCTAAACCCTAAACACTAAACCCTAAACCTTAAACCTTAAACCCTAAACCATAATTCAACAAAATTGTATTTGACGCAAAGGGGATATTGTTAAAAATAAATTCGGAGAATTTTATGGATATTTTACATATTTTGTTCCTATGGGTTTTTGAAATTCAACCAAAACTTATTCGGCGTAATTCGGACCTGAATCGGAGCTAATATGATCAAAACTCGGTATTCGCATAAACCTCAAAGGGGTTAGTACACGGGATATTGTTAAAAATCGAGTCAGACCATTTTTTTGATATTTTTATATATTTTGTTCCTATGGGTTATTGAAATTCAAAGAAATTTTATTTGACGCAGTTCGGACCTGAATCGGAGTTGATATGATCGAAACTCGGTTTTCGGATAAACCTCAAAGGGGTTAGTACACGGGATATTGTTAAAAATAGAGTCGGACCATTTTGTGGATAATTTAACATATTTTGTTCCTATGGGTTATTGAAATTCAACGAAATTTTATTCGGCACAATTCGGACCTGAATCGGAGCTAATATGATCAAAACTCGATTTTCGCATAAACCTCAAAGGGGTTAGTACACGGGATATTGTTAAAAACCGAGTCAGACCATTTTTTGGATATTTTTATATATTTTCTTCCTATGGGTTATTGAAATTCAAAGAAATTTTATTTGACGCAGTTCGGACCTGAATCGAAGCTGATATGAACGAAACTCGGTTTTTGGAAAAACCTCAAAGGGGTTAGTACACGGGATATTATTAAAAATTGAGTCAGGCCATTTTGTGGATATTTTTACATATTTTGTTCCTATGGGTTTTTGAAATTCAACCAAAACTTATTCGGCGTAATTCGGACCTGAATCGGAGCTAATATGATCAAAACTCGGTATTCGCATAAACCTCAAAGGGGTTAATACACGGGATATTGTTAAAAACCGAGTCAGACCATTTTTTTGATATTTTTATATATTTTGTTCCTATGGGTTATTGAAATTCAAAGAAATTTTATTTGACGCAGTTCGGACCTGAATCGGAGCTGATATGATCGAAACTCGGTTTTTGGAAAAACCTCAAAGGGGTTAGTACACAGGATATTGTTAAAAATTGAGTCAGGCCATTTTGTTGATATTTTTACATAGTTTGTTCCTATGGGTTATTGAAATTCAACGAAAACTTATTCGGCGTCATTTTTTTCCCCTACACTAATGCGTGGGTTGCCTCCCACGAAGCGCTCCTTTAACGTCAATAGCTTGACGTTACTTCCTCAACTCATGGCGGTTTCAAAAGAATAACTGAACCGTCCTCAACAGATAGACCATTCATACGAACGTTGACCCCTTGTTTGCTTGCTTTCCACAAATCTCTCCCGTCAGACTTCAACCTAATTTTACTATCCAACAGTTTAATCTTCTTCTTTTTCTTCTTCACACCTCTAATGTGCTTTTCCGACTTGAACGGCTGAACAAAACTTTCTTCTTCCTTATCATCAGCTTTCCACCTTTGCAACACATTATCATGCCCCTCTTCAAAAATCACAAGCTCATTATTCAAAAGGACATACCTCAAATGTGGTGGAAGTTTCCCAAGCTTAACATTCGAAAGATCTCGAATTGAAGAACTGTCAATGAAATCACTGATGTGATGCTTTAGCACGTGTGTGTCCGACTTTTTGCTCAACAACTGATCAAACTTCTTTCTATGACCCGTATCAACAATTTCCACACTGCAACATTCTTCATCCTCTGTCAGAAATTACATGGCCTTGAAAACATTAAAGGTGACATTCTGATCTTGCACCCTCATTGTAAGCTCTCCTTTTTGCACATCAATCAAAGTATGGCCTGTAGCTAGAAAAGGCCTTCCCAAGATTATCGGAATCTTCTTGTCTTATTCAAAATCCAAGATAACAACCGAGTTAGGCCATTTTTTGGATATTTTTATATATTTTGTTCCTATAGGTTATTGAAATTCAAAGAAATTTTATTTGACGCAGTTCGGACCGGAATCGAAGCTGATATGAATGAAACTCGGTTTTTGGAAAAACCTCAAAGGGGTTAGTACACGGGATATTGTTAAAAATTGATTCAGGCCATTTTGTGGAATTTTTACATATTTTGTTCCTATGGGTTTTTGAAATTCAACAAAAACTTATTCGGCGTAATTCGGACCTGAATCGGAGCTAATATGATCAAAACTCGGTTTTCGCAAAATCCTCAAAGGGGTTAGAACACGGGATATTGTTAAAAACCGAGTCAGACCATTTTTTTGATATTTTTATATATTTTGTTCCTATAGGTTATTGAAATTCAAAGAAATTTTATTTGACGCAGTTCGGACCTGAATCGGAGCTGATATGATCGAAACTCGGTTTTTGGAAAAACCTCAAAGGGGTTAGTACACAGGATATTGTTAAAAATTGAGTCAGGCCATTTTTTTGATATTTTTACATAGTTTGTTCCTATGGGTTATTGAAATTCAAAGAAAACTTATTCGGCGCAATTCGGACCTGAATCGGAGCTAATATGATCAAAACTCGATTTTCGGATAATCCTCAAAGGGGTTAGTACACGGGATATTGTTAAAAACTGTGTCAGACCATTTTGTGGATATTTTTACATATTTTGTTCCTATGGGTTATTGGAATTCAACGGTATTTTATTTGACGCAATTCTGACCTGAATCAGTGTTGATATGATTGAAACTCGGTTTTCAGATAATAAACCTTAAACCCTATAACCCTAAACCCTAAACCTAAACCCTAAAACCTTAAAACCCTAAACATTAAATCCGAAACCTTAAACCCTAAACCATAAAAAACCTAAACATTAAAACCCTAAAACCTAAACACTAAACCCTAAACCAGAAATCAACAAAATTGTATTTGACGCAAAGGGGATATTGTTAAAAATCAATTAGGACCATTTTGTGGATATTTTTACATATTTTGTTGCTATGGGTTATTGGAATTCAACGAAATTTTATTTGACACAGTTCTGACCTAAATTAGAGCTGATATGATCGAAACTTGGTTTTCGGATAATCCTCAAAGGGGTTAGTGCACGGGATATTGTTAAAAATCGAGTCGGACCATTTTGTGGATATTTTCACATATTTTGTTCCTATGGGTTATTGGAATTCAACGGAATTTTATTTGACGCAATTCTGACCTGAATCAGTTTTGATATGATCGAAACTCGGTTTTTGGATAATAAACCATAAACCCTAAAACTTAAACCCTGAACCCTAAACCCTAAAACCTTAAAACCCTAAACATTAAAACCCTAAACCCTAAACACTAAATCCTAAACCTTAAACCCTAAACCCTTAAAACCCTAAACCCTAAACACTAAACCCTAAACCTTAACCTAAAACCTTAAACCCTAAACCATAATTCAACAAAATTGTATTTGACGCAAAGGGGATATTGTTAAAAATAAATTCGGAGAATTTTATGGATATTTTACATATTTTGTTGCTATGGGTTATTGGAATTCAACGAAATTTTATTTGACACAGTTCGGACCTAAATTGGAGCTGAAATGATCGAAACTCGGTTTTCGAATAATCCTCAAAGGGGTTAGTACACGGGATATTGTTAAAAATCGAGTCAGAACATTTTTTTGATATTTTTATATATTTTGTTCCTATAGGTTATTGAAATTCAAAGAAATTTTATTTGACGCAGTTCGGACCTGAATCGGAGCTGATATGATCGAAACTCGGTTTTTGGAAAAACCTCAAAGGGGTTAGTACACAGGATATTGTTAAAAATTGATTCAGGCCATTTTTTTGATATTTTTACATAGTTTGTTACTATGGGTTATTGAAATTCAAAGAAAACTTATTCGGCGCAATTCGGACCTGAATCGGAGCTAATATGATCAAAACTCGATTTTCGGATAATCCTCAAAGGGGTTAGTACACGGGATATTGTTAAAAACTGTGTCAGACCATTTTGTGGATATTTTTACATATGTTGTTCCTATGGGTTATTGGAATTCAACGGTATTTTATTTGACGCAATGCTGACCTGAATCAGTGTTGATATGATCGAAACTCGGTTTTCGGATAATAAACCTTAAACCCTATAACCAAAACCCTAAACCCTAAAACCTTAAAACCCTAAACATTAAATCCGAAACCTTAAACCCTAAACCATAAAAAACCTAAACTTTAAAACCCTAAAACCTAAACAATAAACCCTAAACCAGAAATCAACAAAATTGTATTTGACGCAAAGGGGATATTGTTAAAAATCAATTAGGACCATTTTGTGGATATTTTTACATATTTTGTTGCTATGGGTTATTGGAATTCAACGAAATTTTATTTGACACAGTTCTGACCTAAATTAGAACTGATATGATCGAAACTTGGTTTTCGGATAATCCTCAAAGGGGTTAGTGCAAGGGATATTGTTAAAAATCGAGTCGGACCATTTTGTGGATATTTTCACATATTTTGTTCCTATGGGTTATTGGAATTCAACGGAATTTTATTTGACGCAATTCTGACCTGAATCAGTGTTGATATGATCGAAACTCGGTTTTTGGATAATAAACCATAAACCCAAAAACTTAAACCCTGAACCCTAAACCCTAAAACCTTAAAGCCCTAAACATTAAAACCCTAAACCTAAACACTAAATCCTAAACCTTAAACCCTAAACCCTTAAAACCCTTAACCTTAAAACCCTAAACCCTAAACACTAAACCCTAAACCTTAAACCTTAAACCCTAAACCATAATTCAACAAAATTGTATTTGACGCAAAGGGGATATTGTTAAAAATAAATTCGGAGAATTTTATGGATATTTTGCATATTTTGTTCCTATGGGTTTTTGAAATTCAACCAAAACTTATTCGGCGTAATTCGGACCTGAATCGGAGCTAATATGATCAAAACTCGGTATTCGCATAAACCTCAAAGGGGTTAGTACACGGGATATTGTTAAAAATCGAGTCAGACCATTTTTTTGATATTTTTATATATTTTGTTCCTATGGGTTATTGAAATTCAAAGAAATTTTATTTGACGCAGTTCGGACCTGAATCGGAGTTGATATGATCAAAACTCGGTTTTCGGATAAACCTCAAAGGGGTTAGTACACGGGATATTGTTAAAAATAGAGTCGGACCATTTTGTGGATAATTTAACATATTTTGTTCCTATGGGTTATTGAAATTCAACGAAATTTTATTCGGCACAATTCGGACCTGAATCGGAGCTAATATGATCAAAACTCGATTTTCGCATAAACCTCAAAGGGGTTAGTACACGGGATATTGTTAAAAACCGAGTCAGACCATTTTTTGGATATTTTTATATATTTTCTTCCTATGGGTTATTGAAATTCAAAGAAATTTTATTTGACGCAGTTCGGACCTGAATCGAAGCTGATATGAACGAAACTCGGTTTTTGGAAAAACCTCAAAGGGGTTAGTACACGGGATATTATTAAAAATTGAGTCAGGCCATTTTGTGGATATTTTTACATATTTTGTTCCTATGGGTTTTTGAAATTCAACCAAAACTTATTCGGCGTAATTCGGACCTGAATCGGAGCTAATATGATCAAAACTCGGTATTCGCATAAACCTCAAAGGGGTTAATACACGGGATATTGTTAAAAACCGAGTCAGACCATTTCTTTGATATTTTTATATATTTTGTTCCTATGGGTTATTGAAATTCAAAGAAATTTTATTTGACGCAGTTCGGACCTGAATCGGAGCTGATATGATCGAAACTCGGTTTTTGGAAAAACCTCAAAGGGGTTAGTACACAGGATATTGTTAAAAATTGAGTCAGGCCATTTTGTTGATATTTTTACATAGTTTGTTCCTATGGGTTATTGAAATTCAACGAAAACTTATTCGGCGTCATTTTTTTCCCCTACACTAATGCGTGGGTTGCCTCCCACGAAGCGCTCCTTTAACGTCAATAGCTTGACGTTACTTCCTCAACTCATGGCGGTTTCAAAAGAATAACTGAACCGTCCTCAACAGATAGACCATTCATACGAACGTTGACCCCTTGTTTGCTTGCTTTCCACAAATCTCTCCCGTCAGACTTCAACCTAATTTTACTATCCAACAGTTTAATCTTCTTCTTTTTCTTCTTCACACCTCTAATGTGCTTTTCCGACTTGAACGGCTGAACAAAACTTTCTTCTTCCTTATCATCAGCTTTCCACCTTTGCAACACATTATCATGCCCCTCTTCAAAAATCACAAGCTCATTATTCAAAAGGACATACCTCAAATGTGGTGGAAGTTTCCCAAGCTTAACATTCGAAAGATCTCGAATTGAAGAACTGTCAATGAAATCACTGATGTGATGCTTTAGCACGTGTGTGTCCGACTTTTTGCTCAACAACTGATCAAACTTCTTTCTATGACCCGTATCAACAATTTCCACACTGCAACATTCTTCATCCTCTGTCAGAAATTACATGGCCTTGAAAACATTAAAGGTGACATTCTGATCTTGCACCCTCATTGTAAGCTCTCCTTTTTGCACATCAATCAAAGTATGGCCTGTAGCTAGAAAAGGCCTTCCCAAGATTATGGGAATCTTCTTGTCTTATTCAAAATCCAAGATAACAACCGAGTTAGGCCATTTCTTGGATATTTTTATATATTTTGTTCCTATAGGTTATTGAAATTCAAAGAAATTTTATTTGACGCAGTTCGGACCGGAATCGAAGCTGATATGAATGAAACTCGGTTTTTGGAAAAACCTCAAAGGGGTTAGTACACGGGATATTGTTAAAAATTGATTCAGGCCATTTTGTGGAATTTTTACATATTTTGTTCCTATGGGTTTTTGAAATTCAACAAAAACTTATTCGGCGTAATTCGGACCTGAATCGGAGCTAATATGATCAAAACTCGGTTTTCGCAAAATCCTCAAAGGGGTTAGAACACGGGATATTGTTAAAAACCGAGTCAGACCATTTTTTTGATATTTTTATATATTTTGTTCCTATAGGTTATTGAAATTCAAAGAAATTTTATTTGACGCAGTTCGGACCTGAATCGGAGCTGATATGATCGAAACTCGGTTTTTGGAAAAACCTCAAAGGGGTTAGTACACAGGATATTGTTAAAAATTGAGTCAGGCCATTTTTTTGATATTTTTACATAGTTTGTTCCTATGGGTTATTGAAATTCAAAGAAAACTTATTCGGCGCAATTCGGACCTGAATCGGAGCTAATATGATCAAAACTCGATTTTTAGATAATCCTCAAAGGGGTTAGTACACGGGATATTGTTAAAAACTGTGTCAGACCATTTTGTGGATATTTTTACATATTTTGTTCCTATGGGTTATTGGAATTCAACGGTATTTTATTTGACGCAATTCTGACCTGAATCAGTGTTGATATGATCGAAACTCGGTTTTCAGATAATAAACCTTAAACCCTATAACCTAAA
This sequence comes from Saposhnikovia divaricata, assembly GCA_036435485.1. NCBI lineage: Eukaryota > Viridiplantae > Streptophyta > Magnoliopsida > Apiales > Apiaceae > Saposhnikovia > Saposhnikovia divaricata. The sequence continues at coordinate 224,602,494 of CM071599.1, read as the reverse complement.
CCCTAAAACCTTAAAACCCTAAACATTAAATCCGAAACCTTAAACCCTAAACCATAAAAAACCTAAACATTAAATCCCTAAAACCTAAACCCTAAACCCTAAACCAGAAATCAACAAAATTGTATTTGACGCAAAGGGGATATTGTTAAAAATCAATTAGGACTATTTTGTGGATATTTTTACATATTTTGTTGCTATGGGTTATTGGAATTCAACGAAATTTTATTTGACACAGTTCTGACCTAAATTAGAGCTGATATGATCGAAACTTGGTTTTCGGATAATCCTCAAAGGGGTTAGTGCACGGGATATTGTTAAAAATCGAGTCGGACCATTTTGTGGATATTTTCACATATTTTGTTCCTATGGGTTATTGGAATTCAACGGAATTTTATTTGACGCAATTCTGACATGAATCAGTTTTGATATGATCGAAACTCGGTTTTTGGATAATAAACCATAAACCCTAAAACTTAAACCCTGAACCCTAAACCCTAAAACCTTAAAACCCTAAACATTAAAACCCTAAACCCTAAACACTAAATCCTAAACCTTAAACCCTAAACCCTTAAAACCCTAAACCCTAAACACTAAACCCTAAACCTTAAACATAAAACCTTAAACCCTAAACCATAATTCAACAAAATTGTATTTGACGCAAAGGGGAAATTGTTAAAAATAAATTCGGAGAATTTTATGGATATTTTACATATTTTGTTGCTATGGGTTATTGGAATTCAACGAAATTTTATTTGACACAGTTCGGACCTAAATTAGAGCTGAAATGATCGAAACTCGGTTTTCGAATAATCCTCAAAGGGGTTAGTACACGGGATATTGTTAAAAATCGAGTCAAAACATTTTTTTGATATTTTTATATATTTTGTTCCTATAGGTTATTGAAATTCAAAGAAATTTTATTTGACGCAGTTCGGACCTGAATCGGAGCTGATATGATCGAAACTCGGTTTTTGAAAAAACCTCAAAGGGGTTAGTACACAGGATATTGTTAAAAATTGAGTCAGGCCATTTTTTTGATATTTTTACATTGTTTGTTCCTTTGGGTTATTGAAATTCAAAGAAAACTTATTCGGCGCAATTCGGACCTGAATCGGAGCTAATATGATCAAAACTCGATTTTCGGATAATCCTCAAAGGGGTTAGTACACGGGATATTGTTAAAAACTGTGTCAGACCATTTTGTGGATATTTTTACATATTTTGTTCCTATGGGTTATTGGAATTCAACGGTATTTTATTTGACGCAATGCTGACCTGAATCAGTGTTGATATGATCGAAACTCGGTTTTCGGATAATAAACCTTAAACCCTATAACCAAAACCCTAAACCTTAAAACCCTAAACATTAAATCAGAAACCTTAAACCCTAAACCGTAAAAAACCTAAACATTAAAACCCTAAAACCTAAACACTAAACCCTAAACCAGAAATCAACAAAATTGTATTTGACGCAAAGGGGATATTGTTAAAAATCAATTAGGACCATTTTGTGGATATTTTTACATATTTTGTTGCTATGGGTTATTGGAATTCAACGAAATTTTATTTGACACAATTTTGACCTAAATTAGAGATGATATGATCGAAACTTGGTTTTCGGATAATCCTCGAAGGGGTTAGTGCACGGGATATTGTTAAAAATCGAGTCGGACCATTTTGTGGATATTTTCACATATTTTGTTCCTATGGGTTATTGGAATTCAACGGAATTTTATTTGACGCAATTCTGACCTGAATCAGTTTTGATATGATCGAAACTCGGTTTTTGGATAATAAACCATAAACACTAAAACTTAAACCCTAAACCCTAAACCCTAAAACCTTAAAACCCTAAACATTAAAACCCTAAACCCTAAACACTAAATCCTAAACCTTAAACCCTAAACCCTACACACTAAACCCTAAACCTTAAACCCTAAACCAGAATTCAACAAAATTGTATTTGACGCAAAGGGGATATTGTTAAAAATAAATTCGGAGAATTTTATGGATATTTTACATATTTTGTTGCTATGGGTTATTGGAATTCAACGAAATTTTATTTGACACAGTTCGGACCTAAATTGGAGCTGAAATGATCGAAACTCGGTTTTCGAATAATCCTCAAAGGGGTTGGTACACGGGATATTGTTAAAAATCGAGTCGGACCATTTTGTGGATATTTTCACATATTTTGTTCCTATGGGTTATTGGAATTCAACGGAATTTTATTTGACGCAATTCTGACCTGAATCAGTCTTGATATGATCGAAACTCGGTTTTTGGATAATAAACCATAAACCCTAAAACTTAAACCCTGAACCCTAAACCCTAAAACCTTAAAACCCTAAACTTTAAAACCCTAAACCCTAAACACTAAATCCTAAACCTTAAACCCTAAACCCTTAAAACCCTAAACCTTAAAACCCTAAACCCTAAACACTAAACCCTAAACCTTAAACATTAAACCCTAAACCATAATTCAACAAAATTGTATTTGACGCAAAGGGGATATTGTTAAAAATAAATTCGGAGAATTTTATGGATATTTTACATATTTTGTTGCTATGGGTTATTGGAATTCAACGAAATTTTATTTGACACAGTTCGGACCTAAATTGGAGCTGATATGATCTCGGATAATCCTCAAAGGGGTTAGTACACGGGATATTGTTAAAAATCGAGTCGGACCATTTTGTGGATATTTTCACATATTTTGTTCCTATGGGTTATTGAAATTAAACAAAATTTTATTTGACACAGTTCGGACCTGAATCAGAGCTGATATGATAGAAACTCGGTTTTCGGATAAACCTCAAAGGGGTTAGTACACGGGATATTGTTAAAAATAGAGTCGGACCATTTTGTGGATAATTTAACATATTTTGTTCCTATAGGTTCTTGAAATTTAACGTAATTTTATTCGGCACAATTCGGACCTGAATCGGAGCTAATACGATCAAAACTCGGTTTTCGCATAAACCTCAAAGGGGTTAGTACACGTGATATTGTTAAAAACCGAGTCAGGCCATTTTTTGGATATTTTTATATATTTTGTTCCTATGGGTTATTGAAATTCAAAGAAATTTTATTTGACGCAGTTCGGACCTGAATCGGAGCTGATATGAACGAAACTCGGTTTTTGGAAAAACCTCAAAGGGGTTAGTACACGGGATATTATTAAAAATTGAGTCAGGCCATTTTGTGGATATTTTTACATATTTTGTTCCTATGGGTTTTTGAAATTCAACGAAAACTTATTCGGCGTAATTCGGACCTGAATCGGAGCTAATATGATCAAAACTCGGTTTTCGCATAAACCTCAAAGTGGTTAGTACACGGGATATTGTTAAAAACCGAGTCAGACCATTTTTTTGATATTTTTATATATTTTGTTCCTATGGGTTATTGAAATTCAAAGAAATTTTATTTGACGCAGTTCGGACCTGAATCGGAGCTGATATGATCGAAACTCGGTTTTTGGAAAAACCTCAAAGGGGTTAGTACACAGGATATTGTTAAAAATTGAGTCAGGCCATTTTGGTGATATTTTTACATAGTTTGTTCCTATGGGTTATTGAAATTCAACGAAAACTTATTCGGCATCATTTTTTTCCCCTACACTAATGCGTGGGTCGCCTCCCACGAAGCGCTCCTTTAACGTCAATAGCTTGACGTTACTTCCTCAACTCATGGCGGTTTCAAAAGAATAACTGAACCGTCCTCAACAGATAGACCATTCATACGAACGTTGACCCCTTGTTTGCTTACTTTCCACAAATCTCTCCCGTCAGACTTCAACCTAATTTTACTATCCAACAGCTTAATCTTCTTCTTTTTCTTCTTCACACCTCTAATGTGCTTTTCCGACTCGAACGGCTGAACAAAACTTTCTTCTTCCTTATCATCAGCTTTCCACCTTTGCAACACATTTTTATGCCCCTCTTCAAAAATCACAAGCTCATTATTCAAAAGGACATACCTCAAATGTGGTGGAAGTTTCCCAAGCTTAACATTCGAAAGATCTCAAATTGAAGAACTGTCAATGAAGTCACTGATGTGATGCTTTAGCACGTGTGTGTCCGACTTTTTGCTCAACAACTGATCAAACTTCTTTCTCTCACCCGTATCAACTATTTCCACACTGCAACATTCTTCATCCTCTGTCAGAAATTTCATGGCCTTGAAAACATTAAAGGTGACATTCTGATCTTGCACCCTCATTGTAAGCTCTCCTTTTTGCACATCAATCAAAGTATGGCCTGTAGCTAGAAAAGGCCTTCCCAAGATTATGGGAATCTTCTTGTCTTCTTCAAAATCCAAGATAACAACCGAGTTAGGCCATTTTTTGGATATTTTTATATATTTTGTTCCTATAGGTTATTGAAATTCAAAGAAATTTTATTTGACGCAGTTCGGACCGGAATCGAAGCTGATATGAATGAAACTCGGTTTTTGGAAAAACCTCAAAGGGGTTAGTACACGGGATATTGTTAAAAATTGATTCAGGCCATTTTGTGGAATTTTTACATATTTTGTTCCTATGGGTTTTTGAAATTCAAAAAAAACTTATTCGGCGTAATTCGGACCTGAATCAGAGCTAATATGATCAAAACTCGGTTTTCGCAAAATCCTCAAAGGGGTTAGAACACGGGATATTGTTAAAAACCGAGTCAGACCATTTTTTTGATATTTTTATATATTTTGTTCCTATAGGTTATTGAAATTCAAAGAAATTTTATTTGACGCAGTTCGGACCTGAATCGGAGCTGATATGATCGAAACTCGGTTTTTGGAAAAACCTCAAAGGGGTTAGTACACAGGATATTGTTAAAAATTGAGTCAGACCATTTTTTTGATATTTTTACATAGTTTGTTCCTATGGGTTATTGAAATTCAAAGAAAACTAATTCGGCGCAATTCGGACCTGAATCGGAGCTAATATGATCAAAACTCGATTTTCGGATAATCCTCAAAGGGGTTAGTACACGGGATATTGTTAAAAACTGTGTCAGACCATTTTGTGGATTATTTTACATATTTTGTTCCTATGGGTTATTGGAATTCAACGGTATTTTATTTGACGCAATTCTGACCTGAATCAGTGTTGATATGATCGAAACTCGGTTTTCAGATAATAAACCTTAAACCCTATAACCTAAACCCTAAAACCTTAAAACCCTAAACATTAAATCCGAAACCTTAAACCCTAACCATAAAAAACCTAAACATTAAATCCCTAAAACCTAAACACTAAACCCTAAACCAGAAATCAACAAAATTGTATTTGACGCAAAGGGGATATTGTTAAAAATCAATTAGGACTATTTTGTGGATATTTTTACAAATTTTGTTGCTATGGGTTATTGGAATTCAACGAAATTTTATTTGACACAGTTCTGACCTAAATTAGAGCTGATATGATCGAAACTTGGTTTTCGGATAATCCTCAAAGGGGTTAGTGCACGGGATATTGTTAAAAATCGAGTCGGACCATTTTGTGGATATTTTCACATATTTTGTTCCTATGGGTTATTGGAATTCAACGGAATTTTATTTGACGCAATTCTGACCTGAATCAGTTTTGATATGATCGAAACTCGGTTTTTGGATAATAAACCATAAACCCTAAAACTTAAACCCTGAACCCTAAACCCTAAAACCTTAAAACCCTAAACCCTAAACACTAAATCCTAAACCTTAAACCCTAAACCCTTAAAACCCTAAACCCTAAACACTAAACCCTAAACCTTAAACCTAAAACCTTAAACCCTAAACCATAATTCAACAAAATTGTATGTGACGCAAAGGGGATATTGTTAAAAATAAATTCGGAGAATTTTATGGATATTTTACATATTTTGTTGCTATGGGTTATTGGAATTCAACGAAATTTTATTTGACACAGTTCGGACCTAAATTGGAGCTGAAATGATCGAAACTCGGTTTTCGAATAATCCTCAAATGGGTTAGTACACGGGATATTGTTAAAAATCGAGTCAGAACATTTTTTTGATATTTTTATATATTTTGTTCCTATAGGTTATTGAAATTCAAAGAAATTTTATTTGACGCAGTTCGGACCTGAATCGGAGCTGATATGATCGAAACTCGGTTTTTGGAAAAACCTCAAAGGGGTTAGTACACAGGATATTGTTAAAAATTGAGTCAGGCCATTTTTTTGATATTTTTACATAGTTTGTTCCTATGGGTTATTGAAATTCAAAGAAAACTTATTCGGCGCAATTCGGACCTGAATCGGAGCTAATATGATCAAAACTCGATTTTCGGATAATCCTCAAAGGGGTTAGTACACTGGATATTGTTAAAAACTGTGTCAGACCATTTTGTGGATATTTTTACATATTTTGTTCCTATGGGTTATTGGAATTCAACGGTATTTTATTTGACGCAATTCTGACCTGAATCAGTGTTGATATGATCGAAACTCGGTTTTCAGATAATAAACCTTAAACCCTATAACCTAAACCCTAAACCCTTAAAACCCTAAACATTAAATCCGAAACCTTAAACCCTAAACCATAAAAAACCTAAACATTAAATCCCTAAAACCTAAACACTAAACCCTAAACCAGAAATCAACAAAATTGTATTTGACGCAAAGGGGATATTGTTAAAAATCAATTAGGACTATTTTGTGGATATTTTTACAAATTTTGTTGCTATGGGTTATTGGAATTCAACGAAATTTTATTTGACACAGTTCTGACCTAAATTAGAGCTGATATGATCGAAACTTGGTTTTCGGATAATCCTCAAAGGGGTTAGTGCACGGGATATTGTTAAAAATCGAGTCGGGCCATTTTGTGGATATTTTCACATATTTTGTTCCTATGGGTTATTGGAATTCAACGGAATTTTATTTGACGCAATTCTGACATGAATCAGTTTTGATATGATCGAAACTCGGTTTTTGGATAATAAACCATAAACCCTAAAACTTAAACCCTGAACCCTAAACCCTAAAACCTTAAAACCCTAAACATTAAAACCCTAAACCCTAAACACTAAATCCTAAACCTTAAACCCTAAACCCTTAAAACCCTAAACCCTAAACACTAAACCCTAAACCTTAAACCTAAAACCTTAAACCCTAAACCATAATTCAACAAAATTGTATTTGACGCAAAGGGGAAATTGTTAAAAATAAATTCGGAGAATTTTATGGATATTTTACATATTTTGTTGCTATGGGTTATTGGAATTCAACGAAATTTTATTTGACACAGTTCGGACCTAAATTAGAGCTGAAATGATCGAAACTCGGTTTTCGAATAATCCTCAAAGGGGTTAGTACACGGGATATTGTTAAAAATCGAGTCAGAACATTTTTTTGATATTTTTATATATTTTGTTCCTATAGGTTATTGAAATTCAAAGAAATTTTATTTGACGCAGTTCGGACCTGAATCGGAGCTGATATGATCGAAACTCGGTTTTTGAAAAAACCTCAAAGGGGTTAGTACACAGGATATTGTTAAAAATTGAGTCAGGCCATTTTTTTGATATTTTTACATTGTTTGTTCCTATGGGTTATTGAAATTCAAAGAAAACTTATTCGGCGCAATTCGGACCTGAATCGGAGCTAATATGATCAAAACTCGATTTTCGGATAATCCTCAAAGGGGTTAGTACACGGGATATTGTTAAAAACTGTGTCAGACCATTTTGTGGATATTTTTACATATTTTGTTCCTATGGGTTATTGGAATTCAACGGTATTTTATTTGACGCAATGCTGACCTGAATCAGTGTTGATATGATCGAAACTCGGTTTTCGGATAATAAACCTTAAACCCTATAACCAAAACCCTAAACCTTAAAACCCTAAACATTAAATCAGAAACCTTAAACCCTAAACCGTAAAAAACCTAAACATTAAAACCCTAAAACCTAAACACTAAACCCTAAACCAGAAATCAACAAAATTGTATTTGACGCAAAGGGGATATTGTTAAAAATCAATTAGGACCATTTTGTGGATATTTTTACATATTTTATTGCTATGGGTTATTGGAATTCAACGAAATTTTATTTGACACAATTTTGACCTAAATTAGAGATGATATGATCGAAACTTGGTTTTCGGATAATCCTCGAAGGGGTTAGTGCACGGGATATTGTTAAAAATCGAGTCGGACCATTTTGTGGATATTTTCACATATTTTGTTCCTATGGGTTATTGGAATTCAACGGAATTTTATTTGACGCAATTCTGACCTGAATCAGTTTTGATATGATCGAAACTCGGTTTTTGGATAATAAACCATAAACACTAAAACTTAAACCCTAAACCCTAAAACCTTAAAACCCTAAACATTAAAACCCTAAACCCTAAACACTAAATCCTAAACCTTAAACCCTAAACCCTACACACTAAACCCTAAACCTTAAACCTTAAACCCTAAACCAGAATTCAACAAAATTGTATTTGACGCAAAGGGGATATTGTTAAAAATAAATTCGGAGAATTTTATGGATATTTTACATATTTTGTTGCTATGGGTTATTGGAATTCAACGAAATTTTATTTGACACAGTTCAGACCTAAATTGGAGCTGAAATGATCGAAACTCGGTTTTCGAATAATCCTCAAAGGGGTTGGTACACGGGATATTGTTAAAAATCGAGTCAGAACATTTTTTTGATATTTTTATATATTTTGTTCCTATAGGTTATTGAAATTCAAAGAAATTTTATTTGACGCAGTTCGGACCTGAATCGGAGCTGATTTGATCGAAACTCGGTTTTTGGAAAAACCTCAAAGGGGTTAGTACACAGGATATTGTTAAAAATTGAGTCAGACCATTTTTTTGATATTTTTACATAGTTTGTTCCTATGTGTTATTGAAATTCAAAGAAAACTTATTCGGCGCAATTCGAACCTGAATCGGAGCTAATATGATCAAAACTCGATTTTCGGATAATCCTCAAAGGGGTTAGTAAACGGGATATTGTTAAAAACTGTGTCAGACCATTTTGTGGATATTTTTACATATTTTGTTCCTATGGGTTATTGGAATTCAACGGTATTTTATTTGACGCAATGCTGACCTGAATCAGTGTTGATATGATCGAAACTCGGTTTTCGGATAATAAACCTTAAACCATATAACCAAAACCCTAAACCTTAAAACCCTAAACATTAAATCCGAAACCTTAAACCCTAAACCGTAAAAAACCTAAACATTAAAACCCTAAAACCTAAACACTAAACCCTAAACCAGAAATCAACAAAATTGTATTTGACGCAAAGGGGATATTGTTAAAAATCAATTAGGACCATTTTGTGGATATTTTTACATATTTTGTTGCTATGGGTTATTGGAATTCAACGAAATTTTATTTGACACAGTTCTGACCTAAATTAGAGCTGATATGATCGAAACTTGGTTTTCGGATAATCCTCAAAGGGGTTAGTGCACGGGATATTGTTAAAAATCGAGTCGGGCCATTTTTTGGATATTTTCACATATTTTGTTCCTATGGGTTACTGGAATTCAACGGAATTTTATTTGACGCAATTCTGACATGAATCAGTTTTGATATGATCGAAACTCGGTTTTTGGATAATAAACCATAAACCCTAAAACTTAAACCCTGAACCCTAAACCCTAAAACCTTAAAACCCTAAACATTAAAACCCTAAACCCTAAACACTAAATCCTAAACCTTAAACCCTAAACCCTTAAAACCCTAAACCCTAAACACTAAACCCTAAACCATAAACCTAAAACCTTAAACCCTAAACCATAATTCAACAAAATTGTATTTGACGCAAAGGGGAAATTGTTAAAAATAAATTCGGAGAATTTTATGGATATTTTACATATTTTGTTGCTATGGGTTATTGGAATTCAACGAAATTTTATTTGACACAGTTCGGACCTAAATTAGAGCTGAAATGATCGAAACTCGGTTTTCGAATAATCCTCAAAGGGGTTAGTACACGGGATATTGTTAAAAATCGAGTCAGAACATTTTTTTGATATTTTTATATATTTTGTTCCTATAGGTTATTGAAATTCAAAGAAATTTTATTTGACGCAGTTCGGACCTGAATCGGAGCTGATATGATCGAAACTCGGTTTTTGAAAAAACCTCAAAGGGGTTAGTACACAGGATATTGTTAAAAATTGAGTCAGGCCATTTTTTTGATATTTTTACATTGTTTGTTCCTATGGGTTATTGAAATTCAAAGAAAACTTATTCGGCGCAATTCGGACCTGAATCGGAGCTAATATGATCAAAACTCGATTTTCGGATAATCCTCAAAGGGGTTAGTACACGGGATATTGTTAAAAACTGTGTCAGACCATTTTGTGGATATTTTTACATATTTTGTTCCTATGGGTTATTGGAATTCAACGGTATTTTATTTGACGCAATGCTGACCTGAATCAGTGTTGATATGATCGAAACTCGGTTTTCGGATAATAAACCTTAAACCCTATAACCAAAACCCTAAACCTTAAAACCCTAAACATTAAATCAGAAACCTTAAACCCTAAACCGTAAAAAACCTAAACATTAAAACCCTAAAACCTAAACACTAAACCCTAAACCAGAAATCAACAAAATTGTATTTGACGCAAAGGGGATATTGTTAAAAATCAATTAGGACCATTTTGTGGATATTTTTACATATTTTATTGCTATGGGTTATTGGAATTCAACGAAATTTTATTTGACACAATTTTGACCTAAATTAGAGATGATATGATCGAAACTTGGTTTTCGGATAATCCTCGAAGGGGTTAGTGCACGGGATATTGTTAAAAATCGAGTCGGACCATTTTGTGGATATTTTCACATATTTTGTTCCTATGGGTTATTGGAATTCAACGGAATTTTATTTGACGCAATTCTGACCTGAATCAGTTTTGATATGATCGAAACTCGGTTTTTGGATAATAAACCATAAACACTAAAACTTAAACCCTAAACCCTAAACCCTAAAACCTTAAAACCCTAAACATTAAAACCCTAAACCCTAAACACTAAATCCTAAACCTTAAACCCTAAACCCTACACACTAAACCCTAAACCTTAAACCTTAAACCCTAAACCATAATTCAACAAAATTGTATTTGACGCAAAGGGGATATTTTTAAAAATAAATTTTTAGAATTTTATGGATATTTTACATATTTTGTTGCTATGGGTTATTGGAATTCAACGAAATTTTATTTGACACAGTTCGGACCTAAATTGGAGCTGAAATGATCGAAACTCGGTTTTCGAATAATCCTCAAAGGGGTTGGTACACGGGATATTGTTAAAAATCGAGTCAGAACATTTTTTTGATATTTTTATATATTTTTTTCCTATAGGTTATTGAAATTCAAAGAAATTTTATTTGACGCAGTTCGGACTTGAATCGGAGCTGATATGATCGAAACTCGGTTTTTGGAAAAACCTCAAAGGGGTTAGTACACAGGATATTGTTAAAAATTGAGTCAGACCATTTTTTTGATATTTTTACATAGTTTGTTCCTATGGGTTATTGAAATTCAAAGAAAACTTATTCGGCGCAATTCGGACCTGAATCGGAGCTAATATGATCAAAACTCGATTTTCGGATAATCCTCAAAGGGGTTAGTACACGGGATATTGTTAAAAACTGTGTCAGACCATTTTGTGGATATTTTTACATATTTTGTTCCTATGGGTTATTGGAATTCAACGATATTTTATTTAACGCAATGCTGACCTGAATCAGTGTTGATATGATCGAAACTCGGTTTTCGGATAATAAACCTTAAACCCTATAACCAAAACCCTAAACCTTAAAACCCTAAACATTAAATCCGAAACCTTAAACCCTAAACCGTAAAAAACCTAAACATTAAAACCCTAAAACCTAAATAGTAAACCCTAAACCAGAAATCAACAAAATTTGTATTTGACGCAAAGGGTATATTGTTAAAAATCAATTAGGACCATTTTGTGGATATTTTTACATATTTTGTTGCTATGGGTTATTGGAATTCAACGAAATTTTATTTGACACAGTTCTGACCTAAATTAGAGATGATATGATCGAAACTTGGTTTTCGGATAATCCTCAAAGGGGTTAGTGCACGGGATATTGTTAAAAATCGAGTCGGACCATTTTGTGGATATTTTCACATATTTTGTTCCTATGGGTTATTGGAATTCAACGGAATTTTATTTGACGCAATTCTGACCTGAATCAGTCTTGATATGATCGAAACTCAGTTTTTGGATAATAAACCATAAACCCTAAAACTTAAACCGTGAACCCTAAACCCTAAAACCTTAAAACCCTAAACATTAAAACCCTAAACCCTAAACACTAAATCCTAAACCTTAAACCCTAAACCCTTAAAACCCTAAACCTTAAAACCCTAAACCCTAAACACTAAACCCTAAACCTTAAACATTAAACCCTAAACCATAATTCAACAAAATTGTATTTGACGCAAAGGGGATATTGTTAAAAATAAATTCGGAGAATTTTATGGATATTTTACATATTTTGTTGCTATGGGTTATTGGAATTCAACGAAATTTTATTTGACACAGTTCGGACCTAAATTGGAGCTGATATGATCTCGGATAATCCTCAAAGGGGTTAGTACACGGGATATTGTTAAAAATCGAGTCGGACCATTTTGTGGATATTTTCACATATTTTGTTCCTATGGGTTATTGAAATTAAACAAAATTTTATTTGACACAGTTCGGACCTGAATCAGAGCTGATATGATAGAAACTCGGTTTTCGGATAAACCTCAAAGGGGTTAGTACACGGGATATTGTTAAAAATAGAGTCGGACCATTTTGTGGATAATTTAACATATTTTGTTCCTATAGGTTCTTGAAATTCAACGTAATTTTATTCGGCACAATTCGGACCTGAATCGGAGCTAATACGATCAAAACTCGGTTTTCGCATAAACCTCAAAGGGGTTAGTACACGTGATATTGTTAAAAACCGAGTCAGGCCATTTTTTGGATATTTTTATATATTTTGTTCCTATGGGTTATTGAAATTCAAAGAAATTTTATTTGACGCAGTTCGGACCTGAATCGGAGCTGATATGAACGAAACTCGGTTTTTGGAAAAACCTCAAAGGGGTTAGTACACGGGATATTATTAAAAATTGAGTCAGGCCATTTTGTGGATATTTTTACATATTTTGTTCCTATGGGTTTTTGAAATTCAACGAAAACTTATTCGGCGTAATTCGGACCTGAATCGGAGCTAATATGATCAAAACTCGGTTTTCGCATAAACCTCAAAGTGGTTAGTACACGGGATATTGTTAAAAATCGAGTCAGACCATTTTTTTGATATTTTTATATATTTTGTTCCTATGGGTTATTGAAATTCAAAGAAATTTTATTTGACGCAGTTCGGACCTGAATCGGAGCTGATATGATCGAAACTCGGTTTTTGGAAAAACCTCAAAGGGGTTAGTACACAGGATATTGTTAAAAATTGAGTCAGGCCATTTTGGTGATATTTTTACATAGTTTGTTCCTATGGGTTATTGAAATTCAACGAAAACTTATTCGGCGTCATTTTTTTCCCCTACACTAATGCGTGGGTCGCCTCCCACGAAGCGCTCCTTTAACGTCAATAGCTTGACGTTACTTCCTCAACTCATGGCGGTTTCAAAAGAATAACTGAACCGTCCTCAACAGATAGACCATTCATAGGAACGTTGACCCCTTGTTTGCTTACTTTCCACAAATCTCTCCCGTCAGACTTCAACCTAATTTTACTATCCAACAGCTTAATCTTCTTCTTTTTCTTCTTCACACCTCTAATGTGCTTTTCCGACTCGAACGGCTGAACAAAACTTTCTTCTTCCTTATCATCAGCTTTCCACCTTTGCAACACATTTTTATGCCCCTCTTCAAAAATCACAAGCTCATTATTCAAAAGGACATACCTCAAATGTGGTGGAAGTTTCCCAAGCTTAACATTCGAAAGATCTCGAATTGAAGAACTGTCAATGAAGTCACTGATGTGATGCTTTAGCACGTGTGTGTCCGACTTTTTGCTCAACAACTGATCAAACTTCTTTCTCTCACCCGTATCAACTATTTCCACACTGCAACATTCTTCATCCTCTGTCAGAAATTTCATGGCCTTGAAAACATTAAAGGTGACATTCTGATCTTGCACCCTCATTGTAAGCTCTCCTTTTTGCACATCAATCAAAGTATGGCCTGTAGCTAGAAAAGGCCTTCCCAAGATTATGGGAATCTTCTTGTCTTCTTCAAAATCCAAGATAACAACCGAGTTAGGCCATTTTTTGGATATTTTTATATATTTTGTTCCTATAGGTTATTGAAATTCAAAGAAATTTTATTTGACGCAGTTCGGACCGGAACCGAAGCTGATATGAATGAAACTCGGTTTTTGGAAAAACCTCAAAGGGGTTAGTACACGGGATATTGTTAAAAATTGATTCAGGCCATTTTGTGGAATTTTTACATATTTTGTTCCTATGGGTTTTTGAAATTCAACAAAAACTTATTCGGCGTAATTCGGACCTGAATCGGAGCTAATATGATCAAAACTCGGTTTTCGCAAAATCCTCAAAGGGGTTAGAACACGGGATATTGTTAAAAACCGAGTCAGACCATTTTTTTGATATTTTTATATATTTTGTTCCTATAGGTTATTGAAATTCAAAGAAATTTTATTTGACGCAGTTCGGACCTGAATCGGAGCTGATATGATCGAAACTCGGTTTTTGGAAAAACCTCAAAGGGGTTAGTACACAGGATATTGTTAAAAATTGAGTCAGGCCATTTTTTTTGATATTTTTACATAGTTTGTTCCTATGGGTTATTGAAATTCAAAGAAAACTTATTCGGCGCAATTCGGACCTGAATCGGAGCTAATATGATCAAAACTCGATTTTCGGATAATCCTCAAAGGGGTTAGTACACGGGATATTGTTAAAAACTGTGTCAGACCATTTTGTGGATATTTTTACATATTTTGTTCCTATGGGTTATTGGAATTCAACGGTATTTTATTTGACGCAATTCTGACCTGAATCAGTGTTGATATGATCGAAACTCGGTTTTCAGATAATAAACCTTAAACCCTATAACCTAAACCCTAAAACCTTAAAACCCTAAACATTAAATCCGAAACCTTAAACCATAACCATAAAAAACCTAAACATTAAATCCCTAAAACCTAAACACGAAACCCTAAACCAGAAATCAACAAAATTGTATTTGACGCAAAGGGGATATTGTTAAAAATCAATTAGGACTATTTTGTGGATATTTTTACAAATTTTGTTGCTATGGGTTATTGGAATTCAACGAAATTTTATTTGACACAGTTCTGACCTAAATTAGAGCTGATATGATCGAAACTTGGTTTTCGGATAATCCTCAAAGGGATTAGTGCACGGGATATTGTTAAAAATCGAGTCGGACCATTTTGTGGATATTTTCACATATTTTGTTCCTATGGGTTATTGGAATTCAACGGAATTTTATTTGACGCAATTCTGACCTGAATCAGTTTTGATATGATCGAAACTCGGTTTTTGGATAATAAACCATAAACCCTAAAACTTAAACCCTGAACCCTAAACCCTAAAACCTTAAAACCCTAAACCATAAACACTAAATCCTAAACCTTAAACCCTAAACCCTTAAAACCCTAAACCCTAAACACTAAACCCTAAACCTTAAACCTAAAACCTTAAACCCTAAACCATAATTCAACAAAATTGTATTTGACGCAAAGGGGATATTGTTAAAAATAAATTCGGAGAATTTTATGGATATTTTACATATTTTGTTGCTATGGGTTATTGGAATTCAACGAAATTTTATTTGACACAGTTCGGACCTAAATTGGAGCTGAAATGATCGAAACTCGGTTTTCGAATAATCCTCAAATGGGTTAGTACACGGGATATTGTTAAAAATCGAGTCAGAACATTTTTTTGATATTTTTATATTTTTTGTTCCTATAGGTTATTGAAATTCAAAGAAATTTTATTTGACGCAGTTCGGACCTGAATCGGAGCTGATATGATCGAAACTCGGTTTTTGGAAAAACCTCAAAGGGGTTAGTACACAGGATATTGTTAAAAATTGAGTCAGGCCATTTTTTTGATATTTTTACATAGTTTGTTCCTCTGGGTTATTGAAATTCAAAGAAAACTTATTCGGCGCAATTCTGACCTGAATCGGAGCTAATATGATCAAAACTCGATTTTCGGATAATCCTCAAAGGGGTTAGTACACGGGATATTGTTAAAAACTGTGTCAGACCATTTTGTGGATATTTTTACATATTTTGTTCCTATGGGTTATTGGAATTCAACGGTATTTTATTTGACGCAATGCTGACCTGAATCAGTGTTGATATGATCGAAACTCGGTTTTCGGATAAAAAACCTTAAACCCTATAACCAAAACCCTAAACCTTAAAACCCTAAACATTAAATCAGAAACCTTAAACCCTAAACCGTAAAAAACCTAAACATTAAAACCCTAAAACCTAAACACTAAACCCTAAACCAGAAATCAACAAAATTGTATTTGACGCAAAGGGGATATTGTTAAAAATCAATTAGGACCATTTTGTGGATATTTTTACATATTTTGTTGCTATGGGTTATTGGAATTCAACGAAATTTTAATTGACACAATTTTGACCTAAATTAGAGATGATATGATCGAAACTTGGTTTTCGGATAATCCTCGAAGGGGTTAGTGCACGGGATATTGTTAAAAATCGAGTCGGACCATTTTGTGGATATTTTCACATATTTTGTTCCTATGGGTTATTGGAATTCAACGGAATTTTATTTGACGCAATTCTGACCCGAATCAGTTTTGATATGATCGAAACTCGGTTTTTGAATAATAAACCATAAACCCTAAAACTTAAACCCTAAACCCTAAAACCTTAAAACCCTAAACATTAAAACCCTAAACCCTAAACACTAAATCCTAAACCTTAAACCCTAAACCCTAAACACTAAACCCTAAACCTTAAACCTTAAACCCTAAACCATAATTCAACAAAATTGTATTTGACGCAAAGGGGATATTTTTAAAAATAAATTTGGAGAATTTTATGGATATTTTACATATTTTGTTGCTATGGGTTATTGGAATTCAACGAAATTTTATTTGACACAGTTCGGACCTAAATTGGAGCTGAAATGATCGAAACTCGGTTTTCGAATAATCCTCAAAGGGGTTGGTACACGGGATATTGTTAAAAATCGAGTCAGAACATTTTTTTGATATTTTTATATATTTTTTTCCTATAGGTTATTGAAATTCAAAGAAATTTTATTTGACGCAGTTCGGACTTGAATCGGAGCTGATATGATCGAAACTCGGTTTTTGGAAAAACCTCAAAGGGGTTAGTACACAGGATATTGTTAAAAATTGAGTCAGACCATTTTTTTGATATTTTTACATAGTTTGTTCCTATGGGTTATTGAAATTCAAAGAAAACTTATTCGGCGCAATTCGGACCTGAATCGGAGCTAATATGATCAAAACTCGATTTTCGGATAATCCTCAAAGGGGTTAGTACACGGGATATTGTTAAAAACTGTGTCAGACCATTTTGTGGATATTTTTACATATTTTGTTCCTATGGGTTATTGGAATTCAACGGTATTTTATTTAACGCAATGCTGACCTGAATCAGTGTTGATATGATCGAAACTCGGTTTTCGGATAATAAACCTTAAACCCTATAACCAAAACCCTAAACCTTAAAACCCTAAACATTAAATCCGAAACCTTAAACCCTAAACCGTAAAAAACCTAAACATTAAAACCCTAAAACCTAAACAGTAAACCCTAAACCAGAAATCAACAAAATTTGTATTTGACGCAAAGGGTATATTGTTAAAAATCAATTAGGACCATTTTGTGGATATTTTTACATATTTTGTTGCTATTGGTTATTGGAATTCAACGAAATTTTATTTGACACAGTTCTGACCTAAATTAGAGATGATATGATCGAAACTTGGTTTTCGGATAATCCTCAAAGGGGTTAGTGCACGGGATATTGTTAAAAATCGAGTCGGACCATTTTGTGGATATTTTCACATATTTTGTTCCTATGGGTTATTGGAATTCAACGGAATTTTATTTGACGCAATTCTGACCTGAATCAGTCTTGATATGATCGAAACTCGGTTTTTGGATAATAAACCATAAACCCTAAAACTTAAACCCTGAACCCTAAACCCTAAAACCTTAAAACCCTAAACATTAAAACCCTAAACCCTAAACACTAAATCCTAAACCTTAAACCCTAAACCCTTAAAACCCTAAACCTTAAAACCCTAAACCCTAAACACTAAACCCTAAACCTTAAACATTAAACCCTAAACCATAATTCAACAAAATTGTATTTGACGCAAAGGGGATATTGTTAAAAATAAATTCGGAGAATTTTATGGATATTTTACATATTTTGTTGCTATGGGTTATTGGAATTCAACGAAATTTTATTTGACACAGTTCGGACCTAAATTGGAGCTGATATGATCTCGGATAATCCTCAAAGGGGTTAGTACACGGGATATTGTTAAAAATCGAGTCGGACCATTTTGTGGATATTTTCACATATTTTGTTCCTATGGGTTATTGAAATTAAACAAAATTTTATTTGACACAGTTCGGACCTGAATCAGAGCTGATATGATAGAAACTCGGTTTTCGGATAAACCTCAAAGGGGTTAGTACACGGGATATTGTTAAAAATAGAGTCGGACCATTTTGTGGATAATTTAACATATTTTGTTCCTATAGGTTCTTGAAATTCAACGTAATTTTATTCGGCACAATTCGGACCTGAATCGGAGCTAATACGATCAAAACTCGGTTTTCGCATAAACCTCAAAGGGGTTAGTACACGTGATATTGTTAAAAACCGAGTCAGGCCATTTTTTGGATATTTTTATATATTTTGTTCCTATGGGTTATTGAAATTCAAAGAAATTTTATTTGACGCAGTTCGGACCTGAATCGGAGCTGATATGAACGAAACTCGGTTTTTGGAAAAACCTCAAAGGGGTTAGTACACGGGATATTATTAAAAATTGAGTCAGGCCATTTTGTGGATATTTTTACATATTTTGTTCCTATGGGTTATTGAAATTCAAAGAAAACTTATATGGCGCAATTCGGACCTGAATCGGAGCTAATATGATCAAAACTCGGTTTTCGCATAAACCTCAAAGTGGTTAGTACACGGGATATTGTTAAAAATCGAGTCAGACCATTTTTTTGATATTTTTATATATTTTTTTCCTATAGGTTATTGAAATTCAAAGAAATTTTATTTGACGCAGTTCGGACTTGAATCGGAGCTGATATGATCGAAACTCGGTTTTTGGAAAAACCTCAAAGGGGTTAGTACACAGGATATTGTTAAAAATTGAGTCAGACCATTTTTTTGATATTTTTACATAGTTTGTTCCTATGGGTTATTGAAATTCAAAGAAAACTTATTCGGCGCAATTCGGACCTGAATCGGAGCTAATATGATCAAAACTCGATTTTCGGATAATCCTCAAAGGGGTTAGTACACGGGATATTGTTAAAAACTGTGTCAGACCATTTTGTGGATATTTTTACATATTTTGTTCCTATGGGTTATTGGAATTCAACTGTATTTTATTTAACGCAATGCTGACCTGAATCAGTGTTGATATGATCGAAACTCGGTTTTCGGATAATAAACCTTAAACCCTATAACCAAAACCCTAAACCTTAAAACCCTAAACATTAAATCCGAAACCTTAAACCCTAAACCGTAAAAAACCTAAACATTAAAACCCTAAAACCTAAACAGTAAACCCTAAACCAGAAATCAACAAAATTTGTATTTGACGCAAAGGGTATATTGTTAAAAATCAATTAGGACCATTTTGTGGATATTTTTACATATTTTGTTGCTATGGGTTATTGGAATTCAACGAAATTTTATTTGACACAGTTCTGACCTAAATTAGAGATGATATGATCGAAACTTGGTTTTCGGATAATCCTCAAAGGGGTTAGTGCACGGGATATTGTTAAAAATCGAGTCGGACCATTTTGTGGATATTTTCACATATTTTGTTCCTATGGGTTATTGGAATTCAACGGAATTTTATTTGACGCAATTCTGACCTGAATCAGTCTTGATATGATCGAAACTCGGTTTTTGGATAATAAACCATAAACCCTAAAACTTAAACCCTGAACCCTAAACCCTAAAACCTTAAAACCCTAAACATTAAAACCCTAAACCCTAAACACTAAATCCTAAACCTTAAACCCTAAACCCTTAAAACCCTAAACCTTAAAACCCTAAACCCTAAACACTAAACCCTAAACCTTAAACATTAAACCCTAAACCATAATTCAACAAAATTGTATTTGACGCAAAGGGGATATTGTTAAAAATAAATTCGGAGAATTTTATGGATATTTTACATATTTTGTTGCTATGGGTTATTGGAATTCAACGAAATTTTATTTGACACAGTTCGGACCTAAATTGGAGCTGATATGATCTCGGATAATCCTCAAAGGGGTTAGTACACGGGATATTGTTAAAAATCGAGTCGGACCATTTTGTGGATATTTTCACATATTTTGTTCCTATGGGTTATTGAAATTAAACAAAATTTTATTTGACACAGTTCGGACCTGAATCAGAGCTGATATGATAGAAACTCGGTTTTCGGATAAACCTCAAAGGGGTTAGTACACGGGATATTGTTAAAAATAGAGTCGGACCATTTTGTGGATAATTTAACATATTTTGTTCCTATAGGTTCTTGAAATTCAACGTAATTTTATTCGGCACAATTCGGACCTGAATCGGAGCTAATACGATCAAAACTCGGTTTTCGCATAAACCTCAAAGGGGTTAGTACACGTGATATTGTTAAAAACCGAGTCAGGCCATTTTTTGGATATTTTTATATATTTTGTTCCTATGGGTTATTGAAATTCAAAGAAATTTTATTTGACGCAGTTCGGACCTGAATCGGAGCTGATATGAACGAAACTCGGTTTTTGGAAAAACCTCAAAGGGGTTAGTACACGGGATATTATTAAAAATTGAGTCAGGCCATTTTGTGGATATTTTTACATATTTTGTTCCTATGGGTTTTTGAAATTCAACGAAAACTTATTCGGCGTAATTCGGACCTGAATCGGAGCTAATATGATCAAAACTCGGTTTTCGCATAAACCTCAAAGTGGTTAGTACACGGGATATTGTTAAAAATCGAGTCAGACCATTTTTTTGATATTTTTATATATTTTGTTCCTATGGGTTATTGAAATTCAAAGAAATTTTATTTGACGCAGTTCGGACCTGAATCGGAGCTGATATGATCGAAACTCGGTTTTTGGAAAAACCTCAAAGGGGTTAGTACACAGGATATTGTTAAAAATTGAGTCAGGCCATTTTGGTGATATTTTTACATAGTTTGTTCCTATGGGTTATTGAAATTCAACGAAAACTTATTCGGCGTCATTTTTTTCCCCTACACTAATGCGTGGGTCGCCTCCCACGAAGCGCTCCTTTAACGTCAATAGCTTTACGTTACTTCCTCAACTCATGGTGGTTTCAAAAGAATAACTGAACCGTCCTCAACAGATAGACCATTCATAGGAACGTTGACCCCTTGTTTGCTTACTTTCCACAAATCTCTCCCGTCAGACTTCAACCTAATTTTACTATCCAACAGCTTAATCTTCTTCTTTTTCTTCTTCACACCTCTAATGTGCTTTTCCGACTCGAACGGCTGAACAAAACTTTCTTCTTCCTTATCATCAGCTTTCCACCTTTGCAACACATTTTTATGCCCCTCTTCAAAAATCACAAGCTCATTATTCAAAAGGACATACCTCAAATGTGGTGGAAGTTTCCCAAGCTTAACATTCGAAAGATCTCGAATTGAAGAACTGTCAATGAAGTCACTGATGTGATGCTTTAGCACGTGTGTGTCCGACTTTTTGCTCAACAACTGATCAAACTTCTTTCTCTCACCCGTATCAACTATTTCCACACTGCAACATTCTTCATCCTCTGTCAGAAATTTCATGGCCTTGAAAACATTAAAGGTGACATTCTGATCTTGCACCCTCATTGTAAGCTCTCCTTTTTGCACATCAATCAAAGTATGGCCTGTAGCTAGAAAAGGCCTTCCCAAGATTATGGGAATCTTCTTGTCTTCTTCAAAATCCAAGATAACAACCGAGTTAGGCCATTTTTTGGATATTTTTATATATTT
Organism: Saposhnikovia divaricata; assembly: GCA_036435485.1. NCBI lineage: Eukaryota > Viridiplantae > Streptophyta > Magnoliopsida > Apiales > Apiaceae > Saposhnikovia > Saposhnikovia divaricata. Next base: position 224,580,184 of record CM071599.1, on the reverse strand, counting down.
TGTTCGTATAGGTTATTGAAATTCAAAGAAATTTTATTTGACGCAGTTCGGACCGGAATCGAAGCTGATATGAATGAAACTCGGTTTTTGGAAAAACCTCAAAGGGGTTAGTACACGGGATATTGTTAAAAATTGATTCAGGCCATTTTGTGGAATTTTTACATATTTTGTTCCTATGGGTTTTTGAAATTCAACAAAAACTTATTCGGCGTAATTCGGATCTGAATCGGAGCTAATATGATCAAAACTCGGTTTTCGCAAAATCCTCAAAGGGGTTAGAACACGGGATATTGTTAAAAACCGAGTCAGACCATTTTTTTGATATTTTTATATATTTTGTTCCTATAGGTTATTGAAATTCAAAGAAATTTTATTTGACGCAGTTCGGACCTGAATCGGAGCTGATATGATCGAAACTCGGTTTTTGGAAAAACCTCAAAGGGGTTAGTACACAGGATATTGTTAAAAATTGAGTCAGGCCATTTTTTTTGATATTTTTACATAGTTTGTTCCTATGGGTTATTGAAATTCAAAGAAAACTTATTCGGCGCAATTCGGACCTGAATCGGAGCTAATATGATCAAAACTCGATTTTCGGATAATCCTCAAAGGGGTTAGTACACGGGATATTGTTAAAAACTGTGTCAGACCATTTTGTGGATATTTTTACATATTTTGTTCCTATGGGTTATTGGAATTCAACGGTATTTTATTTGACGCAATTCTGACCTGAATCAGTGTTGATATGATCGAAACTCGGTTTTCAGATAATAAACCTTAAACCCTATAACCTAAACCCTAAAACCTTAAAACCCTAAACATTAAATCCGAAACCTTAAACCCTAAATCATAAAAAACCTAAACATTAAATCCCTAAAACCTAAACACTAAACCCTAAACCAGAAATCAACAAAATTGTATTTGACGCAAAGGGGATATTGTTAAAAATCAATTAGGACTATTTTGTGGATATTTTTACAAATTTTGTTGCTATGGGTTATTGGAATTCAACGAAATTTTATTTGACACAGTTCTGACCTAAATTAGAGCTGATATGATCGAAACTTGGTTTTCGGATAATCCTCAAAGGGGTTAGTGCACGGGATATTGTTAAAAATCAAGTCGGACCATTTTGTGGATATTTTCACATATTTTGTTCCTATGGGTTATTGGAATTCAACGGAATTTTATTTGACGCAATTCTGACCTGAATCAGTTTTGATATGATCGAAACTCGGTTTTTGGATAATAAACCATAAACCCTAAAACTTAAACCCTGAACCCTAAACCCTAAAACCTTAAAACCCTAAACCATAAACACTAAATCCTAAACCTTAAACCCTAAACCCTTAAAACCCTAAACCCTAAACACTAAACCCTAAACCTTAAACCTAAAACCTTAAACCCTAAACCATAATTCAACAAAATTGTATTTGACGCAAAGGGGATATTGTTAAAAATAAATTCGGAGAATTTTATGGATATTTTACATATTTTGTTGCTATGGGTTATTGGAATTCAACGAAATTTTATTTGACACAGTTCAGACCTAAATTGGAGCTGAAATGATCGAAACTCGGTTTTCGAATAATCCTCAAAGGGGTTAGTACACGGGATATTGTTAAAAATCGAGTCAGAACATTTTTTTGATATTTTTATATATTTTGTTCCTATAGGTTATTGAAATTCAAAGAAATTTTATTTGACGCAGTTCGGACCTGAATCGGAGCTGATATGATCGAAACTCGGTTTTTGGAAAAACCTCAAAGGGGTTAGTACACAGGATATTGTTAAAAATTGAGTCAGGCCATTTTTTTGATATTTTTACATAGTTTGTTCCTATGGGTTATTGAAATTCAAAGAAAACTTATATGGCGCAATTCGGACCTGAATCGGAGCTAATATGATCAAAACTCGATTTTCGGATAATCCTCAAAGGGGTTAGTACACGGGATATTGTTAAAAACTGTGTCAGACCATTTTGTGGATATTTTTACATATTTTGTTCCTATGGGTTATTGGAATTCAACGGTATTTTATTTGACGCAATGCTGACCTGAATCAGTGTTGATATGATCGAAACTCGGTTTTCGGATAATAAACCTTAAACCCTATAACCAAAACCCTAAACCTTAAAACCCTAAACATTAAATCAGAAACCTTAAACCCTAAACCGTAAAAAACCTAAACATTAAAACCCTAAAACCTAAACACTAAACCCTAAACCAGAAATCAACAAAATTGTATTTGACGCAAAGGGGATATTGTTAAAAATCAATTAGGACCATTTTGTGGATATTTTTACATATTTTGTTGCTATGGGTTATTGGAATTCAACGAAATTTTATTTGACACAATTTTGACCTAAATTAGAGATGATATGATCGAAACTTGGTTTTCGGATAATCCTCGAAGGGGTTAGTGCACGGGATATTGTTAAAAATCGAGTCGGACCATTTTGTGGATATTTTCACATATTTTGTTCCTATGGGTTATTGGAATTCAACGGAATTTTATTTGACGCAATTCTGACCTGAATCAGTTTTGATATGATCGAAACTCGGTTTTTGAATAATAAACCATAAACCCTAAAACTTAAACCCTAAACGCTAAAACCTTAAAACCCTAAACATTAAAATCCTAAACCCTAAACACTAAATCCTAAACCTTAAACCCTAAACACTAAACCCTAAACCTTAAACCTTAAACCCTAAACCATAATTCAACAAAATTGTATTTGACGCAAAGGGGATATTGTTAAAAATAAATTCGGAGAATTTTATGGATATTTTACATATTTTGTTGCTATGGGTTATTGGAATTCAACGAAATTTTATTTGACACAGTTCGGACCTAAATTGGAGCTGAAATGATCGAAACTCAGTTTTCGAATAATCCTCAAAGGGGTTGGTACACGGGATATTGTTAAAAATCGAGTCAGAACATTTTTTTGATATTTTTATATATTTTGTTCCTATAGGTTATTGAAATTCAAAGAAATTTTATTTGACGCAGTTCGGACCTGAATCGGAGCTGATATGATCGAAACTCGGTTTTTGGAAAAACCTCAAAGGGGTTAGTACACAGGATATTGTTAAAAATTGAGTCAGACCATTTTTTTGATATTTTTACATAGTTTGTTCCTATGGGTTATTGAAATTCAAAGAAAACTTATTCGGCGCAATTCGAACCTGAATCGGAGCTAATATGATCAAAACTCGATTTTCGGATAATCCTCAAAGGGGTTAGTAAACGGGATATTGTTAAAAACTGTGTCAGACCATTTTGTGGATATTTTTACATATTTTGTTCCTATGGGTTATTGGAATTCAACGGTATTTTATTTGACGCAATGCTGACCTGAATCAGTGTTGATATGATCGAAACTCGGTTTTCGGATAATAAACCTTAAACCCTATAACCAAAACCCTAAACCTTAAAGCCCTAAACATTAAATCTGAAACCTTAAACCCTAAACCGTAAAAAACCTAAACATTAAAACCCTAAAACCCAAACACTAAACCCTAAAACAACAAAATTGTATTTGACGCAAAGGGGATATTGTTAAAAATCAATTAGGACCATTTTGTGGATATTTTTACATATTTTGTTGCTATGGGTTATTGGAATTCAACGAAATTTTATTTGACACAGTTCTGACCTAAATTAGAGATGATATGATCGAAACTTGGTTTTCGGATAATCCTCAAAGGGGTTAGTGCACGGGATATTGTTAAAAATCGAGTCGGACCATTTTGTGGATATTTTCACATATTTTGTTCCTATGGGTTATTGGAATTCAACGGAATTTTATTTGACGCAATTCTGACCTGAATCAGTGTTGATATGATCGAAACTCGGTTTTTGGATAATAAACCATAAACCCTAAAACTTAAACCCTGAACCCTAAACCCTAAAACCTTAAAACCCTAAACATTAAAACCCTAAACCCTAAACACTAAATCCTAAACCTTAAACCCTAAACCCTTAAAACCCTAAACCTTAAAACCCTAAACCCTAAACACTAAACCATAAACCTTAAACATTAAACCCTAAACCATAATTCAACAAAATTGTATTTGACGCAAAGGGGATATTGTTAAAAATAAATTCGGAGAATTTTATGGATATTTTACATATTTTGTTGCTATGGGTTATTGGAATTCAACGAAATTTTATTTGACACAGTTCGGACCTAAATTTTAGCTGATATGATCTCGGATAATCCTCAAAGGGGTTAGTACACGGGATATTGTTAAAAATCGAGTCGGACCATTTTTTTGATATTTTTATATATTTTGTTCCTATGGGTTATTGAAATTCAAAGAAATTTTATTTGACGCAGTTCGGACCTGAATCGGAGCTGATATGATCGAAACTCGGTTTTCGGATAAACCTCAAAGGGGTTAGTACACGGGATATTGTTAAAAATAGAGTCGGACCATTTTGTGGATAATTTAACATATTTTGTTCCTATGGGTTATTGAAATTCAACGAAATTTTATTCGGCACAATTCGGACCTGAATCGGAGCTAATATGATCAAAACTCGATTTTCGCATAAACCTCAAAGGGGTTAGTACACGGGATATTGTTAAAAACCGAGTCAGGCCATTTTTTGGATATTTTTATATATTTTGTTCCTATGGGTTATTGAAATTCAAAGAAATTTTATTTGACGCAGTTCGGACCTGAATCGGAGCTGATATGAACGAAACTCGGTTTTTGGAAAAACCTCAAAGGGGTTAGTACACGGGATATTATTAAAAATTGAGTCAGGCCATTTTGTGGATATTTTTACATATTTTGTTCCTATGGGTTTTTGAAATTCAACCAAAACTTATTCGGCGTAATTCGGACCTGAATCGGAGCTAATATGATCAAAACTCGGTTTTCGCATAAACCTCAAAGTGGTTAGTACACTGGATATTGTTAAAAACCGAGTCAGACCATTTTTTTGATATTTTTATATATTTTGTTCCTATGGGTTATTGAAATTCAAAGAAATTTTATTTGACGCAGTTCGGACCTGAATCGGAGCTGATATGATCGAAACTCGGTTTTTGGAAAAACCTCAAAGGGGTTAGTACACAGGATATTGTTAAAAATTGAGTCAGGCCATTTTGTTGATATTTTTACATAGTTTGTTCCTATGGGTTATTGAAATTCAACGAAAACTTATTCGACGTCATTTTTTTTCCCTACACTAATGCGTGGGTTGCCTCCCACGAAGCGCTCCTTTAACGTCAATAGCTTGACGTTACTTCCTCAACTCATGGCGGTTTCAAAAGAATAACTGAACCATCCTCAACAGATAGACCATTCATACGAACGTTGACCCCTTGTTTGCTTGCTTTCCACAAATCTCTCCCGTCAGACTTCAACCTAATTTTACTATCCAACAGTTTAATCTTCTTCTTTTTCTTCTTCACACCTCTAATGTGCTTTTCCGAGTTGAACGGCTGAACAAAACTTTCTTCTTCCTTATCATCAGCTTTCCACCTTTGCAACACATTATCATGCCCCTCTTCAAAAATCACAAGCTCATTATTCAAAAGGACATACCTCAAATGTGGTGGAAGTTTCCCAAGCTTAACATTCGAAAGATCTCGAATTGAAGAACTGTCAATGAAATCACTGATGTGATGCTTTAGCACGTGTGTGTCCGACTTTTTGCTCAACAACTGATCAAACTTCTTTCTATGACCCATATCAACTATTTCCACACTGCAACATTCTTCATCCTCTGTCGGAAATTTCATGGCCTTGAAAACATTGAAGGTGACATTCTGATCTTGCACCCTCATTGTAAGCTCTCCTTTTTGCACATCAATCAAAGTATGGCCTGTAGCTAGAAAAGGCCTTCCCAAGATTATGGGAATCTTCTTGTCTTCTTCAAAATCCAAGATAACAACCGAGTTAGGCCATTTTTTGGATATTTTTATATATTTTGTTCCTATAGGTTATTGAAATTCAAAGAAATTTTATTTGACGCAGTTCGGACCGGAATCGAAGCTGATATGAATGAAACTCGGTTTTTGGAAAAACCTCAAAGGGGTTAGTACACGGGATATTGTTAAAAATTGATTCAGGCCATTTTGTGGAATTTTTACATATTTTGTTCCTATGGGTTTTTGAAATTCAACAAAAACTTATTCGGCGTAATTCGGACCTGAATCGGAGCTAATATGATCAAAACTCCGTTTTCGCATAATCCTCAAAGGGGTTAGAACACGGGATATTGTCAAAAACCGAGTCAGACCATTTTTTGATATTTTTATATATTTTGTTCCTATAGGTTATTGAAATTCAAAGTAATTTTATTTGACGCAGTTCGGACCTGAATCGGAGCTGATATGATCGAAACTCGGTTTTTGGAAAAACCTTAAAGGGGTTAGTACACAGGATATTGTTAAAAATTGAGTCAGGCCATTTTTTTGATATTTTTACATAGTTTGTTCCTATGGGTTATTGAAATTCAAAGAAAACTTATTCGGCGCAATTCGGACCTGAATCGGAGCTAATATGATCAAAACTCGATTTTTAGATAATCCTCAAAGGGGTTAGTACACGGGATATTGTTAAAAACTGTGTCAGACCATTTTGTGGATATTTTTACATATTTTGTTCCTATGGGTTATTGGAATTCGACGGTATTTTATTTGACACAATTCTGACCTGAATCAGTGTTGATATGATCGAAACTCGGTTTTCAGATAATAAACCTTAAACCCTATAACCTAAACCCTAAAACCTTAAAACCCTAAACATTAAATCCGAAACCTTAAACCCTAAACCATAAAAAACCTAAACATTAAATCCCTAAAACCTAAACACTAAACCCTAAACCAGAAATCAACAAAATTGTATTTGACGCAAAGGGGATATTGTTAAAAATCAATTAGGACTATTTTGTGGATATTTTTACATATTTTGTTGCTATGGGTTATTGGAATTCAACGAAATTTTATTTGACACAGTTCTGACCTAAATTAGAGCTGATATGATCGAAACTTGGTTTTCGGATAATCCTCAAAGGGGTTAGTGCACGGGATATTGTTAAAAATCGAGTCGGACCATTTTGTGGATATTTTCACATATTTTGTTCCTATGGGTTATTGGAATTCAACGGAATTTTATTTGACGCAATTCTGACATGAATCAGTTTTGATATGATCGAAACTCGGTTTTTGGATAATAAACCATAAACCCTAAAACTTAAACCCTGAACCCTAAACCCTAAAACCTTAAAACCCTAAACATTAAAACCCTAAACACTAAATCCTAAACCTTAAACCCTAAACCCTTAAAACCTTAAACCCTAAACACTAAACCCTAAACCTTAAACCTAAAACCTTAAACCCTAAACCATAATTCAACAAAATTGTATTTGACGCAAAGGGGATATTGTTAAAAATAAATTCGGAGAATTTTATGGATATTTTACATATTTTGTTGCTATGGGTTATTGGAATTCAACGAAATTTTATTTGACACAGTTCTGACCTAAATTAGAGCTGATATGATCGAAACTTGGTTTTCGGATAATCCTCAAAGGGGTTAGTGCACGGGATATTGTTAAAAATCGAGTCGGACCATTTTGTGGATATTTTCACATATTTTGTTCCTATGGGTTATTGGAATTCAACGGAATTTTATTTGACGCAATTCTGACCTGAATCAGTTTTGATATGATCGAAACTCGGTTTTTGGATAATAAACCATAAACCCTAAAACTTAAACCCTGAACCCTAAACCCTAAAACCTTAAAACCCTAAACCCTAAACACTAAATCCTAAACCTTAAACCCTAAACCCTTAAAACCCTAAACCCTAAACACTAAATCCTAAACCTTAAACCTAAAACCTTAAACCCTAAACCATAATTCAACAAAATTGTATTTGACGCAAAGGGGATATTGTTAAAAATAAATTCGGAGAATTTTATGGATATTTTACATATTTTGTTGCTATGGGTTATTGGAATTCAACGAAATTTTATTTGACACAGTTCAGACCTAAATTGGAGCTGAAATGATCGAAACTCGGTTTTCGAATAATCCTCAAAGGGGTTAGTACACGGGATATTGTTAAAAATCGAGTCAGAACATTTTTTTGATATTTTTATATATTTTGTTCCTATAGGTTATTGAAATTCAAAGAAATTTTATTTGACGCAGTTCGGACCTGAATCGGAGCTGATATGATCGAAACTCGGTTTTTGGAAAAACCTCAAAGGGGTTAGTACACAGGATATTGTTAAAAATTGAGTCAGGCCATTTTTTTTGATATTTTTACATAGTTTGTTCCTATGGGTTATTGAAATTCAAAGAAAACTTATATGGCGCAATTCGGACCTGAATCGGAGCTAATATGATCAAAACTCGATTTTCGGATAATCCTCAAAGGGGTTAGTACACGGGATATTGTTAAAAACTGTGTCAGACCATTTTGTGGATATTTTTACATATTTTGTTCCTATGGGTTATTGGAATTCAACGGTATTTTATTTGACGCAATGCTGACCTGAATCAGTGTTGATATGATCGAAACTCGGTTTTCGGATAATAAACCTTAAACCCTATAACCAAAACCCTAAACCTTAAAACCCTAAACATTAAATCAGAAACCTTAAACCCTAAACCGTAAAAAACCTAAACATTAAAACCCTAAAACCTAAACACTAAACCCTAAACCAGAAATCAACAAAATTGTATTTGACGCAAAGGGGATATTGTTAAAAATCAATTAGGACCATTTTTTGGATATTTTTACATATTTTGTTGCTATGGGTTATTGGAATTCAACGAAATTTTATTTGACACAATTTTGACCTAAATTAGAGATGATATGATCGAAACTTGGTTTTCGGATAATCCTCGAAGGGGTTAGTGCACGGGATATTGTTAAAAATCGAGTCGGACCATTTTGTGGATATTTTCACATATTTTGTTCCTATGGGTTATTGGAATTCAACGGAATTTTATTTGACGCAATTCTGACCTGAATCAGTTTTGATATGATCGAAACTCGGTTTTTGAATAATAAACCATAAACCCTAAAACTTAAACCCTAAACCCTAAAACCTTAAAACCCTAAACATTAAAACCCTAAACCCTAAACACTAAATCCTAAACCTTAAACCCTAAACACTAAACCCTAAACCTTAAACCTTAAACCCTAAACCATAATTCAACAAAATTGTATTTGACGCAAAGGGGATATTGTTAAAAATAAATTCGGAGAATTTTATGGATATTTTACATATTTTGTTGCTATGGGTTATTGGAATTCAACGAAATTTTATTTGACACAGTTCGGACCTAAATTGGAGCTGAAATGATCGAAACTCAGTTTTCGAATAATCCTCAAAGGGGTTGGTACACGGGATATTGTTAAAAATCGAGTCAGAACATTTTTTTGATATTTTTATATATTTTGTTCCTATAGGTTATTGAAATTCAAAGAAATTTTATTTGACGCAGTTCGGACCTGAATCGGAGCTGATATGATCGAAACTCGGTTTTTGGAAAAACCTCAAAGGGGTTAGTACACAGGATATTGTTAAAAATTGAGTCAGACCATTTTTTTGATATTTTTACATAGTTTGTTCCTATGGGTTATTGAAATTCAAAGAAAACTTATTCGGCGCAATTCGAACCTGAATCGGAGCTAATATGATCAAAACTCGATTTTCGGATAATCCTCAAAGGGGTTAGTAAACGGGATATTGTTAAAAACTGTGTCAGACCATTTTGTGGATATTTTTACATATTTTGTTCCTATGGGTTATTGGAATTCAACGGTATTTTATTTGACGCAATGCTGACCTGAATCAGTGTTGATATGATCGAAACTCGGTTTTCGGATAATAAACCTTAAACCCTATAACCAAAACCCTAAACCTTAAAACCCTAAACATTAAATCTGAAACCTTAAACCCTAAACCGTAAAAAACCTAAACATTAAAACCCTAAAACCCAAACACTAAACCCTAAAACAACAAAATTGTATTTGACGCAAAGGGGATATTGTTAAAAATCAATTAGGACCATTTTGTGGATATTTTTACATATTTTGTTGCTATGGGTTATTGGAATTCAACGAAATTTTATTTGACACAGTTCTGACCTAAATTAGAGATGATATGATCGAAACTTGGTTTTCGGATAATCCTCAAAGGGGTTAGTGCACGGGATATTGTTAAAAATCGAGTCGGACTATTTTGTGGATATTTTCACATATTTTGTTCCTATGGGTTATTGGAATTCAACGGAATTTTATTTGACGCAATTCTGACCTGAATCAGTGTTGATATGATCGAAACTCGGTTTTTGGATAATAAACCATAAACCCTAAAACTTAAACCCTGAACCCTAAACCCTAAAACCTTAAAACCCTAAACATTAAAACCCTAAACCCTAAACACTAAATCCTAAACCTTAAACCCTAAACTCTTAAAACCCTAAACCTTAAAACCCTAAACCCTAAACACTAAACCCTAAACCTTAAACATTAAACCCTAAACCATAATTCAACAAAATTGTATTTGACGCAAAGGGGATATTGTTAAAAATAAATTCGGAGAATTTTATGGATATTTTACATATTTTGTTGCTATGGGTTATTGGAATTCAACGAAATTTTATTTGACACAGTTCGGACCTAAATTTTAGCTGATATGATCTCGGATAATCCTCAAAGGGGTTAGTACACGGGATATTGTTAAAAATCGAGTCGGACCATTTTTTTTATATTTTTATATATTTTGTTCCTATGGGTTATTGAAATTCAAAGAAATTTTATTTGACGCAGTTCGGACCTGAATCGGAGCTGATATGATCGAAACTCGGTTTTCGGATAAACCTCAAAGGGGTTAGTACACGGGATATTGTTAAAAATAGAGTCGGACCATTTTGTGGATAATTTAACATATTTTGTTCCTATGGGTTATTGAAATTCAACGAAATTTTATTCGGCACAATTCGGACCTGAATCGGAGCTAATATGATCAAAACTCGATTTTCGCATAAACCTCAAAGGGGTTAGTACACGGGATATTGTTAAAAACCGAGTCAGGCCATTTTTTGGATATTTTTATATATTTTGTTCCTATGGGTTATTGAAATTCAAAGAAATTTTATTTGACGCAGTTCGGACCTGAATCGGAGCTGATATGAACGAAACTCGGTTTTTGGAAAAACCTCAAAGGGGTTAGTACACGGGATATTATTAAAAATTGAGTCAGGCCATTTTGTGGATATTTTTACATATTTTGTTCCTATGGGTTTTTGAAATTCAACCAAAACTTATTCGGCGTAATTCGGACCTGAATCGGAGCTAATATGATCAAAACTCGGTTTTCGCATAAACCTCAAAGTGGTTAGTACACTGGATATTGTTAAAAACCGAGTCAGACCATTTTTTTGATATTTTTATATATTTTTTTCCTATGGGTTATTGAAATTCAAAGAAATTTTATTTGACGCAGTTCGGACCTGAATCGGAGCTGATATGATCGAAACTCGGTTTTTGGAAAAACCTCAAAGGGGTTAGTACACAGGATATTGTTAAAAATTGAGTCAGGCCATTTTGTTGATATTTTTACATAGTTTGTTCCTATGGGTTATTGAAATTCAACGAAAACTTATTCGGCGTCATTTTTTTTCCTACACTAATGCGTGGGTTGCCTCCCACGAAGCGCTCCTTTAACGTCAATAGCTTGACGTTACTTCCTCAACTCATGGCGGTTTCAAAAGAATAACTGAACCATCCTCAACAGATAGACCATTCATACGAACGTTGACCCCTTGTTTGCTTGCTTTCCACAAATCTCTCCCGTCAGACTTCAACCTAATTTTACTATCCAACAGTTTAATCTTCTTTTTTTTCTTCTTCACACCTCTAATGTGCTTTTCCGACTTGAACGGCTGAACAAAACTTTCTTCTTCCTTATCATCAGCTTTCCACCTTTGCAACACATTATCATGCCCCTCTTCAAAAATCACAAGCTCATTATTCAAAAGGACATACCTCAAATGTGGTGGAAGTTTCCCAAGCTTAACATTCGAAAGATCTCGAATTGAAGAACTGTCAATGAAATCACTGATGTGATGCTTTAGCACGTGTGTGTCCGACTTTTTGCTCAACAACTGATCAAACTTCTTTCTATGACCCATATCAACTATTTCCACACTGCAACATTCTTCATCCTCTGTCGGAAATTTCATGGCCTTGAAAACATTGAAGGTGACATTCTGATCTTGCACCCTCATTGTAAGCTCTCCTTTTTGCACATCAATCAAAGTATGGCCTGTAGCTAGAAAAGGCCTTCCCAAGATTATGGGAATCTTCTTGTCTTCTTCAAAATCCAAGATAACAACCGAGTTAGGCCATTTTTTGGATATTTTTATATATTTTGTTCCTATAGGTTATTGAAATTCAAAGAAATTTTATTTGACGTAGTTCGGACCGGAATCGAAGCTGATATGAATGAAACTCGGTTTTTGGAAAAACCTCAAAGGGGTTAGTACACGGGATATTGTTAAAAATTGATTCAGGCCATTTTGTGGAATTTTTACATATTTTGTTCCTATGGGTTTTTGAAATTCAACAAAAACTTATTCGGCGTAATTCGGACCTGAATCGGAGCTAATATGATTAAAACTCCGTTTTCGCATAATCCTCAAAGGGGTTAGAACACGGGATATTGTTAAAAACCGAGTCAGACCATTTTTTTGATATTTTTATATATTTTGTTCCTATAGGTTATTGAAATTCAAAGAAATTTTATTTGACGCAGTTCGGACCTGAATCGGAGCTGATATGATCGAAACTCGGTTTTTGGAAAAACCTCAAAGGGGTTAGTACACAGGATATTGTTAAAAATTGAGTCAGGCCATTTTTTTGATATTTTTACATAGTTTGTTCCTATGGGTTATTGAAATTCAAAGAAAACTTATTCGGCGCAATTCGGACCTGAATCGGAGCTAATATGATCAAAACTCGATTTTTAGATAATCCTCAAAGGGGTTAGTACACGGGATATTGTTAAAAACTGTGTCAGACCATTTTGTGGATATTTTTACATATTTTGTTCCTATGGGTTATTGGAATTCGACGGTATTTTATTTGACGCAATTCTGACCTGAATCAGTGTTGATATGATCGAAACTCGGTTTTCAGATAATAAACCTTAAACCCTATAACCTAAACCCTAAAACCTTAAAACCCTAAACATTAAATCCGAAACCTTAAACCCTAAACCATAAAAAACCTAAACATTAAATCCCTAAAACCTAAACACTAAACCCTAAACCAGAAATCAACAAAATTGTATTTGACGCAAAGGGGATATTGTTAAAAATCATTTAGGACTATTTTGTGGATATTTTTACATATTTTGTTGCTATGGGTTATTGGAATTCAACGAAATTTTATTTGACACAGTTCTGACCTAAATTAGAGCTGATATGATCGAAACTTGGTTTTCGGATAATCCTCAAAGGGGTTAGTGCACGGGATATTGTTAAAAATCGAGTCGGACCATTTTGTGGATATTTTCACATATTTTGTTCCTATGGGTTATTGGAATTCAACGGAATTTTATTTGACGCAATTCTGACATGAATCAGTTTTGATATGATCGAAACTCGGTTTTTGGATAATAAACCATAAACCCTAAAACTTAAACCCTGAACCCTAAACCCTAAAACCTTAAAACCCTAAACATTAAAACCCTAAACCCTAAACACTAAATCCTAAACCTTAAACCCTAAACCCTTAAAACCTTAAACCCTAAACACTAAACCCTAAACCTTAAACCTAAAACCTTAAACCCTAAACCATAATTCAACAAAATTGTATTTGACGCAAAGGGGATATTTTTAAAAATAAATTCGGAGAATTTTATGGATATTTTACATATTTTGTTGCTATGGGTTATTGGAATTCAACGAAATTTTATTTGACACAGTTCGGACCTAAATTAGAGCTGAAATGATCGAAACTCGGTTTTCGAATAATCCTCAAAGGGGTTAGTACACGGGATATTGTTAAAAATCGAGTCAGAACATTTTTTTGATATTTTTATATATTTTGTTCCTATAGGTTATTGAAATTCAAAGAAATTTTATTTGACGTAGTTCGGACCTGAATCGGAGCTGATATGATCGAAACTCGGTTTTTGGAAAAACCTCAAAGGGGTTAGTACACAGGATATTGTTAAAAATTGAGTCAGGCCATTTTTTTGATATTTTTACATAGTTTGTTCCTATGGGTTATTGAAATTCAAAGAAAACTTATATGGCGCAATTCGGACCTGAATCGGAGCTAATATGATCAAAACTCGATTTTCGGATAATCCTCAAAGGGGTTAGTACACGGGATATTGTTAAAAACTGTGTCAGACCATTTTGTGGATATTTTTACATATTTTGTTCCTATGGGTTATTGGAATTCAACGGTATTTTATTTGACGCAATGCTGACCTGAATCAGTGTTGATATGATCGAAACTCGGTTTTCGGATAATAAACCTTAAACCCTATAACCAAAACCCTAAACCTTAAAACCCTAAACATTAAATCAGAAACCTTAAACCCTAAACCGTAAAAAACCTAAACATTAAAACCCTAAAACCTAAACACTAAACCCTAAACCAGAAATCAACAAAATTGTATTTGACGCAAAGGGGATATTGTTAAAAATCAATTAGGACCATTTTGTGGATATTTTTACATATTTTGTTGCTATGGGTTATTGGAATTCAACGAAATTTTATTTGACACAATTTTGACCTAAATTAGAGATGATATGATCGAAACTTGGTTTTCGGATAATCCTCGAAGGGGTTAGTGCACGGGATATTGTTAAAAATCGAGTCGGACCATTTTGTGGATATTTTCACATATTTTGTTCCTACGGGTTATTGGAATTCAACGGAATTTTATTTGACGCAATTCTGACCTGAATCAGTTTTGATATGATCGAAACTCGGTTTTTGAATAATAAACCATAAACCCTAAAACTTAAACCCTAAACCCTAAAACCTTAAAACCCTAAACATTAAAACCCTAAACCCTAAACACTAAATCCTAAACCTTAAACCCTAAACACTAAACCCTAAACCTTAAACCTTAAACCCTAAACCATAATTCAACAAAATTGTATTTGACGCAAAGGGGATATTGTTAAAAATAAATTCGGAGAATTTTATGGATATTTTACATATTTTGTTGCTATGGGTTATTGGAATTCAACGAAATTTTATTTGACACAGTTCGGACCTAAATTGGAGCTGAAATGATCGAAACTCAGTTTTCGAATAATCCTCAAAGGGGTTGGTACACGGGATATTGTTAAAAATCGAGTCAGAACATTTTTTTGATATTTTTATATATTTTGTTCCTATAGGTTATTGAAATTCAAAGAAATTTTATTTGACGCAGTTCGGACCTGAATCGGAGCTGATATGATCGAAACTCGGTTTTTGGAAAAACCTCAAAGGGGTTAGTACACAGGATATTGTTAAAAATTGAGTCAGACCATTTTTTTGATATTTTTACATAGTTTGTTTCTATGGGTTATTGAAATTCAAAGAAAACTTATTCGGCGCAATTCGAACCTGAATCGGAGCTAATATGATCAAAACTCGATTTTCGGATAATCCTCAAAGGGGTTAGTAAACGGGATATTGTTAAAAACTGTGTCAGACCATTTTGTGGATATTTTTACATATTTTGTTCCTATGGGTTATTGGTGTTGGTGTATACTGAAAATATTTATTTGAAGTATTTACATTTATTTCTGGCCGGTTTAATTGAGAATCATTTAAATGTTTACATGTTGTCTAAATATTATATATTGTGAATAATCTAGTATCAAATGGGATACAGAATATTAGATTATTAAATACGGTTTATATAATATAATAAGGTTCACAGCACAGGTGGAGTTAGACAATCCACTGGAATGGCTGTAGTATTATTTAGATTAGTTTATATTGACTAATAAATAATACTAGTATACTTTGTGTATATTGAACAGGATCAAATTTAGAATTGTTCCCTTATACTGATTAAGAAGGTGAACTAAGATTCTATGTTATTATTAATGCTTAGGTTCTTAATCCGGAAATAATAATTGACACGTATATATTATTTACATGCTTTGATTTATATATGAAATAATTCTTTTGATTTATTTCATTATATTTTGGGTGATGAAATAATATATATGGTGGGATATTATTTATTGAAGGAATCCATGTCCTGATAATATTCGGGTTAATGATGTCCCCTTGAAAGCTCAAAAAGATTTAATTATGTGAAACCCTGCAGGTGGATTTATTCCGGCATAATTAAATAAAGGTTGAGTGGATAATCAAGGATAAAAGATATTAATTAAATGAATTATCAGTAATTTATTTAATTAATGGACATGCGATATTTTAAACATGGGGAATTTAATAAGCAAATAATATTGGAACCGAATTAATTAATTAAATTACGGTATTAGGAAAGGTAGTGCAAATATTAATTCTTTAGTGGATTGAATTAATATTTAATTACATTGGGCTAGGCTCAAGATGTAATTAGAAGGCCCAACCTAATTATCCATGATCCCTATTGTAGCCTATATATATTCCTATTCTCTTCTTGCTGGGGGGTGGTCGAAAAAAATTGGTAGCCACCCAGGAGCAAGAAGAGAGGTTAACTTGAGAAGACGAAGGCCACACTTCGCTCAAGGGAATTTGGGAATACAATAGAAGAGCGTGGAATCAACCGTTAACAAGGTGATTTTTCTATTCGTACTCGTTAATTTATTGTATCGAAATTCGCAGTGCCAAGATCTGATTGTCCCAACAATTGGTATCAAGAGCCTGGTTCATTGGTTCTGCGAATTTTGATACGATGTCCATGTCGTAATTATATATGCATGTGTATAGTGGTGTGCTTGGATAATAATCTTTTGCAGGTTGTTTAGTATCCACTATTATGGCCATGTAATTTTAATTATGTGTTTGGATCCCACGTGGTTTAATCGTGGTTATTTTATTTGGTTTCCACGTGGTTTATCGTGGTTGTAAAACACGAGGGTTGATCGTGTTAGAATAGATTTACAAAATTAGTTTTGTATTAGATCTGTTTTGTATGTAATTGTTTGATGGATTATGTAAAAAATCCGGATATCTTGTAACAATTACGTGTAACCGGAAATCAAAATCCGGATATTTTTTTTATTCCGCTGCGAGGCTGCTTGGTTTGTTTTTCTACCGTGATGGACAATTAACAGAAAAACCAAAGTCCCGTTAATTATTTTACTTATTCGAGGTGATTAATTTTGTTGCTGGTGGGTCCTTCCTGCTTGGTTTGTTAATTTTTATTACTCGGAAGTAGTTCACTGGTGGTGCAAGATTTACAACAGGTGAAGTCACGGCAAGAAACAAAAAAACATGTTGTTTGATTAACATGCGGGTCCCCTGTGAAAGTCACCAGTTGATTTGGCTCGGCTGGAATTCAAGTGGGGGCAGGAGCTTCCGTTTTTTTTTCTGCACAACTAATATTCGAAAAAGGGAGCTGCAACAAATTAATTTTAGGGCCATAATAGTGGATTTAAATTATATTTTTTAATTTTAATTCCACTATTTAATTTATTAATTATTTCTTTAAATAATTATTATGTGTGTTGTTAATTATGTGTGTAATTTTTAATTGCATGTTTAACATAATTAGGACGACATGGACATTTATTTTATTTATTGCTTTAATTTTATGATGCATGCTGCTATGTTATGTGTTCTTTGTTTTGTTATTTTTATAACATGTGGACCTCGAAAAAATAACATAGGGCGATGCATCTAGATAAAATTCCTCAATTTTAAATAAAAATTCTAAGTGGGTGAGGGAATTAATTAGGAATTAAATCCCATGGTCTCCATTATTGTTTGTATGTAATTTAACACCAAGACGAATATAAATTATACACATGCCACCCATCGTGGCGTATGATTTATGGTGTCAGGTAGTGTTATGGATATTACTAGAACAAACTTCCTAAATTAATTACGAATATTGAAAGGTATACATGCCACCCATCGTGGCGTACCAAGTTTCATAGAATTCGATTAATTAGAAGGGTACCACTGATTGAATATAGATTTTCAATATTGAGAGAAAGGATGATTCTGTCTAGAAAGGGGTCTTAAGTGATGCCTCTTGACAATGCTCCCCCCGATCTGGGAATTATCCTATTATCGATTATTGATTTGAAATATTTAATGGTAGTGTCCAGTCTTTTTATTAATTTAAGATTTAATAATGGTATACACTTAGCTATGAAAAATAATATATAGTCCACCCTAACGTGGCGTATTATTTAGTAATAGGACCAAAGTAATATTTAAACGAATTTAAGTGGTATATATGTCACCCATCGTGGCATACCAGATACTTATGGTGTTTAAATATTAGTGCATTAATTTTAATTAATTGTTAGAGGAAACCAATAGGATTTAAGATTTATGCAACTATCTGATTATGTGTTACATGTATGATTCTCAGGATTAGATCACTATGGGCTTTAATCCACTATTCACCATACTTAAGGATAACAAACTTACTGGACCGAACTATATTGAATGGAAACGTAATTTGGACATAGTGTTGACTGCTGAGGAGCACAAATTTTGTACTTATGAACCCAAGCCAGACCAGCCTGCTGAAGATGCTCCTGAAAGTGAGAAGGAGTATTATAAGCGGTGGATTAAGGCTGATGAGATGTCGCGATGTTACATTCTGGCAGCAATGTCGGGTGTTTTGCAGCATCAGCATCAGGCTATGCCCACTGCTTCAGATATGCTCTTTAATCTCAAGGAACTTTTTGGAGAACAGAATAGGGCTGCTAGGCAAGTAGCAATGAAGGCTTTAATGAACACTCAGATGGTTGAAGGAACACCTGTAAGGGATCATGTTCTCAGAATGATGTCTCATCTGAATGAGATGGAGATCCTTGGTGCTGATATTGATGGGGAAACCCAGATCGATATCATCCTTATGAGCTTGCCCAAAAGTTTTGAGCAGTTCCGCTTGAATTACACCATGAACAAAAGGATGTATAGTCTCGCGGAACTTCTGACAGAACTTCAAGCAGCTGAAGGACTCTTTAAGCAGAATGTTCAAGTGAATGTGGCCGAGAAAGCTTCTTCATCTAAACCGAAAGGTAAGAAGAAGAAAAAGACTCAGACACAGAAAGCTGGAAAGATTGCTAATGCAGTGGGAGTTCAAGGTGGTGTGAAAAAGCCTAAGGGCAAGTGCTTCAGGTGCAAGCAGTCAGGTCACTGGAAACAGGATTGTCCTCTTCCTAAGAAGACAAACAATACCGGTATGTCTCTTTCTCTAGTTACAGAAACATATATAGCGGCTATATCTACGAGCACTTGGTGTGTAGATACAGGAGCCACTGACCATGTTTGTAACTCTATGCAGGGGTTCCAGCAATCCAGAATGCTTAGAGATGGCGAGATATATGTGTTCATGGGAGATGCTACGAAAGTAGCAGTAGTTGCAGTTGGAATAATTACATTATCTTTTGGTGATGATAGGATTTTGGTTTTGAACAATTATCTTTATGTACCTTCGTTTAGAAGGAATTTAATTTCGGTTTCTAAACTTGCCATGGATGGTTATAATGTTTGTTTGGATCGTAATGTTTTTATTATGATGAATAAACGAGTTATATGTTCTGGTACATTGCAAGACAATTTATATATTATTAATCCTATCCAACCAATGCTGCAACATAAGGAAACTAATAACATTCTTTCTAGCTCAAATAAAAGAAAGAAACCTTCTGAATTGAACCAAACATATCTTTGGCACTTAAGATTAGGTCATATTAACTTGAGGAGGATTCAAAGACTGGTAGTAGATGGGCCATTACGCTCGTTGGCAGTGGAGCCATTTCCAGTTTGTGAATCCTGCTTGGAAGGTAAGATGACTAATAGGCCTTTTAAAGCAAAAGGGAATAGAGCTAAAGAAGTGTTAGAATTGGTTCATACTGATTTATGTGGACCTATGAGTATCCAAGCAAGAGGAGGTTATGAGTATTTTGTCACTTTCATTGACGATTATTCTAGATATGGGTACATTTATTTGTTGCGCCGTAAGTCTGAGTGCTTTGAAAAATTCAAAGAGTACAAAGCAAGTGCGGAGAAGCGACATCTTGGAAAATGTATCAAGTCACTACGATCAGATCGTGGTGGCGAATACTTGCTTGGAGAATTTAGGGAATATTTATCAGAAAATGGGATTGCATCCCAGTTGTCTGCACCTGGCACACCTCAGCAGAATGGTGTAGCAGGGAGAAGGAATCGGACTCTTTTAGAGAGTGTTAGATCGATGATGAGTTATTCAGATTTACCCAAGTCGTTTTGGGGATATGCTATAGAAACAGCGGCTTACCTTCTGAACTTGGTACCTTCTAAGTCGGTTCCCAAGACTCCAATAGAATTGTGGACTGGTAGCAAACCAAGTCTAAGACATATTCGGATTTGGGGTTGTCCAGCACATGTGCTGAACAAGAACGCGACCAAGTTAGAATCTCGTACAGAAGTAAGGATGTTTGTAGGCTATCCCATGGGAACGAAAGGTTATTCATTTTATAGTCCTAGGGATCGAGATATCATTGTTAGCACCAATGCTAGATTCTTAGAAGAAGACTATATAATGAAACACAAACCCATGAGTAGTATCGTTTTAGAGGAACTAGTGGGAGGGACAGATAATCCCCAAGTGCCAATAGTACAAGTAGATCAACCACAAGAAAATGCACAACCTGTCACTAATACCACACCTGTGCTTCGTCGTAGTGGGAGGGTTGTTCAACAACCTGATAGATTCATGTTTTTGGGAGAGTCCTCGGACTTGGTCTCTGGTGAACATGATGAGGATCCCAGGACATACGAACAAGCAATTCTAGATAAAGATGCAGATCTTTGGCAAAAGGCAATGGAATCTGAGATGGAATCTATGTATTCTAATCAAGTTTGGGAGCTCGTGGAACCACCCAAAGGTGTAAAACCCATTGGATGTATGTGGATCTACAAGAAGAAAAGAGGATCTGACAAAAAGGTGAAAGCCTGGAAAGCACGACTTGTTGCGAAAGGGTATACTCAGAAAGAAGGGATCGATTATGAGGAAACTTTTTCGCCAGTTGTTATGCTTAAGTCGATCCGGATTCTTTTATCCATAGCAGCTCATCTCGATTATGAGATTTGGCAAATGGATGTCAAGACAGCTTTCCTTAATGGAAGTCTTGAGGAAACCATCTATATGCAACAACCAAAAGGATTCATTAAGGAAGGCCAAGAGCATCTTGTTTGTAAGCTTAAGAGGTCTATTTATGGACTAAAACAAGCTTCTAGGGACTGGAATATTCGTTTTGATCAGGCAGTCCAGTCATATGGATTTGATCAAAGTCCAAGCGAATCATGTGTGTATAAGAGAAGTGAGGGTAATGCAGTGGTTTTTCTAGTACTGTATGTAGATGACATTTTACTCATTGGAAACAATGTTAAGATGTTGTCATCAATAAAGGCATGGTTGTTCAAACAATTTGAAATGAAGGACTTAGGTGAAGCGGCATACATCCTTGGGATCAAAGTAATAAGGGATCGCAAGAAAAGGATGTTGGCTTTATCTCAAGAGCCCTACATTGATGAAGTATTAGCTCGTTTTAACATGCAAAACTCTAAGAAAGGTTTTCTACCTTTTAAGCATGGAGTGGCTCTATCCAAGGAGCAGTGTCCTTCGACACCTAAGGATATAGAAAGCATGAAAGCAGTTCCTTATGCTTCGGCATGTGGAAGCTTAATGTATGCTATGTTATGTACGAGGCCTGACATCTGCTTTGCTGTAGGCATGGTTAGTAGATATCAGTCGAACCCAGGTCAGGAACATTGGAGTGCAGTAAAAACTATACTCAAGTACCTGAGAAGGACTAAGGAGTATATGTTAACTTACAAGGCCTCAGATCTATTTCCTTTGGGATATACTGATTCAGATTTCCAATCAGATAGGGATAAGAGGAAATCTACCTCGGGATATGTTTTTACTTTGGGAGGTGGAGCCGTTATATGGAGGAGTGTAAAGCAGAAATGCATTGCAGACTCTACCATGGAAGCCGAGTACGTGGCGGCCTCTGAGGCTGCAAAGGAGGCTGTATGGTTCAGGAACTTCCTTTTGGACTTGGATGTGGTACCTAATTTGCCTAGGAGCTTGACAGTGTATTGTGATAACACTGGTGCTGTGGCAAATTCGAAGGAACCGCGAGATCACAAGGCAGCTAAACATATTGAACGTAAGTATCATCTCATACGAGGAATCGTAAAGCGAGGAGATATAGTTGTGGCTCACATATCATCAGAAGACAACCGGGCAGATCCTTTCACAAAGAGTTTGCCAGCCAAGGTTTTTGACAGGCATGTGGAAGCGATAGGAGTCAGATGGATGGACACATAGTTTTCTGTGTAATAGTGGATTAAATAAACACTGATATACTCATAGAATATTTTGAGTATAAGTGGGAGATTGTTGGTGTATACTGAAAATATTTATTTGAAGTATTTACATTTATTTCTGGCCGGTTTAATTGAGAATCATTTAAATGTTTACATGTTGTCTAAATATTATATATTGTGAATAATCTAGTATCAAATGGGATACAGAATATTAGATTATTAAATACGGTTTATATAATATAATAAGGTTCACAGCACAGGTGGAGTTAGACAATCCACTGGAATGGCTGTAGTATTATTTAGATTAGTTTATATTGACTAATAAATAATACTAGTATACTTTGTGTATATTGAACAGGATCAAATTTAGAATTGTTCCCTTATACTGATTAAGAAGGTGAACTAAGATTCTATGTTATTATTAATGCTTAGGTTCTTAATCCGGAAATAATAATTGACACGTATATATTATTTACATGCTTTGATTTATATATGAAATAATTCTTTTGATTTATTTCATTATATTTTGGGTGATGAAATAATATATATGGTGGGATATTATTTATTGAAGGAATCCATGTCCTGATAATATTCGGGTTAATGATGTCCCCTTGAAAGCTCAAAAAGATTTAATTATGTGAAACCCTGCAGGTGGATTTATTCCGGCATAATTAAATAAAGGTTGAGTGGATAATCAAGGATAAAAGATATTAATTAAATGAATTATCAGTAATTTATTTAATTAATGGACATGCGATATTTTAAACATGGGGAATTTAATAAGCAAATAATATTGGAACCGAATTAATTAATTAAATTACGGTATTAGGAAAGGTAGTGCAAATATTAATTCTTTAGTGGATTGAATTAATATTTAATTACATTGGGTTAAGCTCAAGATGTAATTAGAAGGCCCAACCTAATTATCCATGATCCCTATTGTAGCCTATATATATTCCTATTCTCTTCTTGCTGGGGGGTGGTCGAAAAAAATTGGTAGCCACCCAGGAGCAAGAAGAGAGGTTAACTTGAGAAGACGAAGGCCACACTTCGCTCAAGGGAATTTGGGAATACAATAGAAGAGCGTGGAATCAACCGTTAACAAGGTGATTTTTCTATTCGTACTCGTTAATTTATTGTATCGAAATTCGCAGTGCCAAGATCTGATTGTCCCAACAATTGGAATTCAACGGTATTTTATTTGACGCAATGCTGACCTGAATCAGTGTTGATATGATCGAAACTCGGTTTTCGGATAATAAACCTTAAACCCTATAACCAAAACCCTAAACCTTAAAACCCTAAACATTAAATCTGAAACCTTAAACCCTAAACCGTAAAAAACCTAAACATTAAAACCCTAAAACCCAAACACTAAACCCTAAAACAACAAAATTGTATTTGACGCAAAGGGGATATTGTTAAAAATCAATTAGGACCATTTTGTGGATATTTTTACATATTTTGTTGCTATGGGTTATTGGAATTCAACGAAATTTTATTTGACACAGTTCTGACCTAAATTAGAGATGATATGATCGAAACTTGGTTTTCGGATAATCCTCAAAGGGGTTAGTGCACGGGATATTGTTAAAAATCGAGTCGGACTATTTTGTGGATATTTTCACATATTTTGTTCCTATGGGTTATTGGAATTCAACGGAATTTTATTTGACGCAATTCTGACATGAATCAGTTTTGATATGATCGAAACTCGGTTTTTGGATAATAAACCATAAACCCTAAAACTTAAACCCTGAACCCTAAACCCTAAAACCTTAAAACCCTAAACCCTAAACACTAAATCCTAAACCTTAAACCCTAAACCCTTAAAACCCTAAACCCTAAACACTAAACCCTAAACCTTAAACCTAAAACCTTAAACCCTAAACCATAATTCAACAAAATTGTATTTGACGCAAAGGGGATATTGTTAAAAATAAATTCGGAGAATTTTATGGATATTTTACATATTTTGTTGCTATGGGTTATTGGAATTCAACGAAATTTTATTTGACACAGTTCAGACCTAAATTGGAGCTGAAATGATCGAAACTCGGTTTTCGAATAATCCTCAAAGGGGTTAGTACACGGGATATTGTTAAAAATCGAGTCAGAACATTTTTTTGATATTTTTATATATTTTGTTCCTATAGGTTATTGAAATTCAAAGAAATTTTATTTGACGCAGTTCGGACCTGAATCGGAGCTGATATGATCGAAACTCGGTTTTTGGAAAAACCTCAAAGGGGTTAGTACACAGGATATTGTTAAAAATTGAGTCAGGCCATTTTTTTGATATTTTTACATAGTTTGTTCCTATGGGTTATTGAAATTCAAAGAAAACTTATATGGCGCAATTCGGACCTGAATCGGAGCTAATATGATCAAAACTCGATTTTCGGATAATCCTCAAAGGGGTTAGTACACGGGATATTGTTAAAAACTGTGTCAGACCATTTTGTGGATATTTTTACATATTTTGTTCCTATGGGTTATTGGAATTCAACGGTATTTTATTTGACGCAATGCTGACCTGAATCAGTGTTGATATGATCGAAACTCGGTTTTCGGATAATAAACCTTAAACCCTATAACCAAAACCCTAAACCTTAAAACCCTAAACATTAAATCAGAAAGCTTAAACCCTAAACCGTAAAAAACCTAAACATTAAAACCCTAAAACCTAAACACTAAACCCTAAACCAGAAATCAACAAAAATTTATTTGACGCAAAGGGGATATTGTTAAAAATCAATTAGGACCATTTTGTGGATATTTTTGCATATTTTGTTGCTATGGGTTATTGGAATTCAACGAAATTTTATTTGACACAATTTTGACCTAAATTAGAGATGATATGATCGAAACTTGGTTTTCGGATAATCCTCGAAGGGGTTAGTGCACGGGATATTGTTAAAAATCGAGTCAGACCATTTTGTGGATATTTTCACATATTTTGTTCCTATGGGTTATTAGAATTCAACGGAATTTTATTTGACGCAATTCTGACCTGAATCAGTTTTGATATGATCGAAACTCGGTTTTTGAATAATAAACCATAAACCCTAAAACTTAAACCCTAAACCCTAAAACCTTAAAACCCTAAACATTAAAACCCTAAACCCTAAACACAAAATCCTAAACCTTAAACCCTAAACACTAAACCCTAAACCTTAAACCTTAAACCCTAAACCATAATTCAACAAAATTGTATTTGACGCAAAGGGGATATTGTTAAAAATAAATTCGGAGAATTTTATGGATATTTTACATATTTTGTTGCTATGGGTTATTGGAATTCAACGAAATTTTATTTGACACAGTTCGGACCTAAATTGGAGCTGAAATGATCGAAACTCAGTTTTCGAATAATCCTCAAAGGGGTTGGTACACGGGATATTGTTAAAAATCGAGTCAGAACATTTTTTTGATATTTTTATATATTTTGTTCCTATAGGTTATTGAAATTCAAAGAAATTTTATTTGACGCAGTTCGGACCTGAATCGGAGCTGATATGATCGAAACTCGGTTTTTGGAAAAACCTCAAAGGGGTTAGTACACAGGATATTGTTAAAAATTGAGTCAGACCATTTTTTTGATATTTTTACATAGTTTGTTCCTATGGGTTATTGAAATTAAAAGAAAACTTATTCGGCGCAATTCGAACCTGAATCGGAGCTAATATGATCAAAACTCGATTTTCGGAAAATCCTCAAAGGGGTTAGTAAACGGGATATTGTTAAAAACTGTGTCAGACCATTTTGTGGATATTTTTACATATTTTGTTCCTATGGGTTATTGGAATTCAACGGTATTTTATTTGACGCAATGCTGACCTGAATCAGTGTTGATATGATCGAAACTCGGTTTTCGGATAATAAACCTTAAACCCTATAACCAAAACCCTAAACCTTAAAACCCTAAACATTAAATCTGAAACCTTAAACCCTAAACCGTAAAAAACCTAAACATTAAAACCCTAAAACCCAAACACTAAACCCTAAAACAACAAAATTGTATTTGACGCAAAGGGGATATTGTTAAAAATCAATTAGGACCATTTTGTGGATATTTTTACATATTTTGTTGCTATGGGTTATTGGAATTCAACGAAATTTTATTTGACACAGTTCTGACCTAAATTAGAGATGATATGATCGAAACTTGGTTTTCGGATAATCCTCAAAGGGGTTAGTGCACGGGATATTGTTAAAAATCGAGTCGGACTATTTTGTGGATATTTTCACATATTTTGTTCCTATGGGTTATTGGAATTCAACGGAATTTTATTTGACGCAATTCTGACCTGAATCAGTGTTGATATGATCGAAACTCGGTTTTTGGATAATAAACCATAAACCCTAAAACTTAAACCCTGAACCCTAAACCCTAAAACCTTAAAACCCTAAACATTAAAACCTTAAACCCTAAACACTAAATCCTAAACCTTAAACCCTAAACCCTTAAAACCCTAAACCTTAAAACCCTAAACCCTAAACACTAAACCCTAAACCTTAAACATTAAACCCTAAACCATAATTCAACAAAATTGTATTTGACGCAAAGGGGATATTGTTAAAAATAAATTCGGAGAATTTTATGGATATTTTACATATTTTGTTGCTATGGGTTATTGGAATTCAACGAAATTTTATTTGACACAGTTCGGACCTAAATTTTAGCTGATATGATCTCGGATAATCCTCAAAGGGGTTAGTACACGGGATATTGTTAAAAATCGAGTCGGACCATTTTTTTGATATTTTTATATATTTTGTTCCTATGGGTTATTGAAATTCAAAGAAATTTTATTTGACGCAGTTCGGACCTGAATCGGAGCTGATATGATCGAAACTCGGTTTTCGGATAAACCTCAAAGGGGTTAGTACACGGGATATTGTTAAAAATAGAGTCGGACCATTTTGTGGATAATTTAACATATTTTGTTCCTATGGGTTATTGAAATTCAACGAAATTTTATTCGGCACAATTCGGACCTGAATCGGAGCTAATATGATCAAAACTCGATTTTCGCATAAACCTCAAAGGGGTTAGTACACGGGATATTGTTAAAAACCGAGTCAGGCCATTTTTTGGATATTTTTATATATTTTGTTCCTATGGGTTATTGAAATTCAAAGAAATTTTATTTGACGCAGTTCGGACCTGAATCGGAGCTGATATGAACGAAACTCGGTTTTTGGAAAAACCTCAAAGGGGTTAGTACACGGGATATTATTAAAAATTGAGTCAGGCCATTTTGTGGATATTTTTACATATTTTGTTCCTATGGGTTTTTGAAATTCAACCAAAACTTATTCGGCGTAATTCGGACCTGAATCGGAGCTAATATGATCAAAACTCGGTTTTCGCATAAACCTCAAAGTGGTTAGTACACTGGATATTGTTAAAAACCGAGTCAGACCATTTTTTTGATATTTTTATATATTTTGTTCCTATGGGTTATTGAAATTCAAAGAAATTTTATTTGACGCAGTTCGGACCTGAATCGGAGCTGATATGATCGAAACTCGGTTTTTGGAAAAACCTCAAAGGGGTTAGTACACAGGATATTGTTAAAAATTGAGTCAGGCCATTTTGTTGATATTTTTACATAGTTTGTTCCTATGGGTTATTGAAATTCAACGAAAACTTATTCGGCGTCATTTTTTTTCCCTACACTAATGCGTGGGTTGCCTCCCACGAAGCGCTCCTTTAACGTCAATAGCTTGACGTTACTTCCTCAACTCATGGCGGTTTCAAAAGAATAACTGAACCATCCTCAACAGATAGACCATTCATACGAACGTTGACCCCTTGTTTGCTTGCTTTCCACAAATCTCTCCCGTCAGACTTCAACCTAATTTTACTATCCAACAGTTTAATCTTCTTCTTTTTCTTCTTCACACCTCTAATGTGCTTTTCCGACTTGAACGGCTGAACAAAACTTTCTTCTTCCTTATCATCAGCTTTCCACCTTTGCAACACATTATCATGCCCCTCTTCAAAAATCACAAGCTCATTATTCAAAAGGACATACCTCAAATGTGGTGGAAGTTTCCCAAGCTTAACATTCGAAAGATCTCGAATTGAAGAACTGTCAATGAAATCACTGATGTGATGCTTTAGCACGTGTGTGTCCGACTTTTTGCTCAACAACTGATCAAACTTCTTTCTATGACCCATATCAACTATTTCCACACTGCAACATTCTTCATCCTCTGTCGGAAATTTCATGGCCTTGAAAACATTGAAGGTGACATTCTGATCTTGCACCCTCATTGTAAGCTCTCCTTTTTACACATCAATCAAAGTATGGCCTGTAGCTAGAAAAGGCCTTCCCAAGATTATGGGAATCTTCTTGTCTTCTTCAAAATCCAAGATAACAACCGAGTTAGGCCATTTTTTGGATATTTTTATATATTTTGTTCCTATAGGTTATTGAAATTCAAAGAAATTTTATTTGACGCAGTTCGGACCGGAATCGAAGCTGATATGAATGAAACTCGGTTTTTGGAAAAACCTCAAAGGGGTTAGTACACGGGATATTGTTAAAAATTGATTCAGGCCATTTTGTGGAATTTTTACATATTTTGTTCCTATGGGTTTTTGAAATTCAACAAAAACTTATTCGGCGTAATTCGGACCTGAATCGGAGCTAATATGATTAAAACTCCGTTTTCGCATAATCCTCAAAGGGGTTAGAACACGGGATATTGTTAAAAACCGAGTCAGACCATTTTTTTGATATTTTTATATATTTTGTTCCTATAGGTTATTGAAATTCAAAGAAATTTTATTTGACGCAGTTCGGACCTGAATCGGAGCTGATATGATCGAAACTCGGTTTTTGGAAAAACCTCAAAGGGGTTATTACACAGGATATTGTTAAAAATTGAGTCAGGCCATTTTTTTTATATTTTTACATAGTTTGTTCCTATGGGTTATTGAAATTCAAAGAAAACTTATTCGGCGCAATTCGGACCTGAATCGGAGCTAATATGATCAAAACTCGATTTTTAGATAATCCTCAAAGGGGTTAGTACACGGGATATTGTTAAAAACTGTGTCAGACCATTTTGTGGATATTTTTACATATTTTGTTCCTATGGGTTATTGGAATTCGACGGTATTTTATTTGACGCAATTCTGACCTGAATCAGTGTTGATATGATCGAAACTCGGTTTTCAGATAACAAACCTTAAACCCTATAACCTAAACCCTAAAACCTTAAAACCCTAAACATTAAATCCGAAACCTTAAACCCTAAACCATAAAAAACCTAAACATTAAATCCCTAAAACCTAAACACTAAACCCTAAACCAGAAATCAACAAAATTGTATTTGACGCAAAGGGGATATTGTTAAAAATCAATTAGGACTATTTTGTGGATATTTTTACATATTTTGTTGCTATGGGTTATTGGAATTCAACGAAATTTTATTTGACACAGTTCTGATCTAAATTAGAGCTGATATGATCGAAACTTGGTTTTCGGATAATCCTCAAAGGGGTTAGTGCACGGGATATTGTTAAAAATCGAGTCGGACCATTTTGTGAATATTTTCACATATTTTGTTCCTATGGGTTATTGGAATTCAACGGAATTTTATTTGACGCAATTCTGACATGAATCAGTTTTGATATGATCGAAACTCGGTTTTTGGATAATAAACCATAAACCCTAAAACTTAAACCCTGAACCCTAAACCCTAAAACCTTAAAACCCTAAACATTAAAACCCTAAACCCTAAACACTAAATCCTAAACCTTAAACCCTAAACCCTTAAAACCTTAAACCCTAAACACTAAACCCTAAACCTTAAACCTAAAACCTTAAACCCTAAACCATAATTCAACAAAATTGTATTTGACGCAAAGGGGATATTGTTAAAAATAAATTCGGAGAATTTTATGGATATTTTACATATTTTGTTGCTATGGGTTATTGGAATTCAACGAAATTTTATTTGACACAGTTCGGACCTAAATTAGAGCTGAAATGATCGAAACTCGGTTTTCGAATAATCCTCAAAGGGGTTAGTACACGGGATATTGTTAAAAATCGAGTCAGAACATTTTTTTGATATTTTTATATATTTTGTTCCTATAGGTTATTGAAATTCAAAGAAATTTTATTTGACGCAGTTCGGACCTGAATCGGAGCTGATATGATCGAAACTCGGTTTTTGGAAAAACCTCAAAGGGGTTAGTACACAGGATATTGTTAAAAATTGAGTCAGGCCATTTTTTTGATATTTTTACATAGTTTGTTCCTATGGGTTATTGAAATTCAAAGAAAACTTATTCGGCGCAATTCGGACCTGAATCGGAGCTAATATGATCAAAACTCGATTTTTGGATAATCCTCAAAGGGGTTAGTACACGGGATATTGTTAAAAACTGTGTCAGACCATTTTGTGGATATTTTTACATATTTTGTTCCTATGGGTTATTGGAATTCAACGGTATTTTATTTGACGCAATTCTGACCTGAATCAGTGTTGATATGATCGAAACTCGGTTTTTAGATAATAAACCTTAAACCCTATAACCTAAACCCTAAAACCTTAAAACCCTAAACATTAAATCCGAAACCTTAAACCCTAAACCATAAAAAACCTAAACATTAAATCCCTAAAACCTAAACACTAAACCCTAAACCAGAAATCAACAAAATTGTATTTGACGCAAAGGGGATATTGTTAAAAATCAATTAGGACTATTTTGTGGATATTTTTACATATTTTGTTGCTATGGGTTATTGGAATTCAACGAAATTTTATTTGACACAGTTCTGACCTAAATTAGAGCTGATATGATCGAAACTTGGTTTTCGGATAATCCTCAAAGGGGTTAGTGCACGGGATATTGTTAAAAATCGAGTCGGACCATTTTGTGAATATTTTCACATATTTTGTTCCTATGGGTTATTGGAATTCAACGGAATTTTATTTGACGCAATTCTGACATGAATCAGTTTTGATATGATCGAAACTCGGTTTTTGGATAATAAACCATAAACCCTAAAACTTAAACCCTGAACCCTAAACCCTAAAACCTTAAAACCCTAAACATTAAAACCCTAAACCCTAAACACTAAATCCTAAACCTTAAACCCTAAACCCTTAAAACCTTAAACCCTAAACACTAAACCCTAAACCTTAAACCTAAAACCTTAAACCCTAAACCATAATTCAACAAAATTGTATTTGACGCAAAGGGGATATTGTTAAAAATAAATTCGGAGAATTTTATGGATATTTTACATATTTTGTTGCTATGGGTTATTGGAATTCAACGAAATTTTATTTGACACAGTTCGGACCTAAATTAGAGCTGAAATGATCGAAACTCGGTTTTCGAATAATCCTCAAAGGGGTTAGTACACGGGATATTGTTAAAAATCGAGTCAGAACATTTTTTTGATATTTTTATATATTTTGTTCCTATAGGTTATTGAAATTCAAAGAAATTTTATTTGACGCAGTTCGGACCTGAATCGGAGCTGATATGATCGAAACTCGGTTTTTGGAAAAACCTCAAAGGGGTTAGTACACAGGATATTGTTAAAAATTGAGTCAGGCCATTTTTTTGATATTTTTACATAGTTTGTTCCTATGGGTTATTGAAATTCAAAGAAAACTTATTCGGCGCAATTCGGACCTGAATCGGAGCTAATATGATCAAAACTCGATTTTTGGATAATCCTCAAAGGGGTTAGTACACGGGATATTGTTAAAAACTGTGTCAGACCATTTTGTGGATATTTTTACATATTTTGTTCCTATGGGTTATTGGAATTCAACGGTATTTTATTTGACGCAATTCTGACCTGAATCAGTGTTGATATGATCGAAACTCGGTTTTTAGATAATAAACCTTAAACCCTATAACCTAAACCCTAAAACCTTAAAACCCTAAACATTAAATCCGAAACCTTAAACCCTAAACCATAAAAAACCTAAACATTAAATCCCTAAAACCTAAACACTAAACCCTAAACCAGAAATCAACAAAATTGTATTTGACGCAAAGGGGATATTGTTAAAAATCAATTAGGACTATTTTGTGGATATTTTTACATATTTTGTTGCTATGGGTTATTGGAATTCAACGAAATTTTATTTGACACAGTTCTGACCTAAATTAGAGCTGATATGATCGAAACTTGGTTTTCGGATAATCCTCAAAGGGGTTAGTGCACGGGATATTGTTAAAAATCGAGTCGAACCATTTTGTGGATATTTTCACATATTTTGTTCCTATGGGTTATTGGAATTCAACGGAATTTTATTTGACGCAATTCTGACATGAATCAGTTTTGATATGATCGAAACTCGGTTTTTGGATAATAAACCATAAACCCTAAACCCTGAACCCTGAACCCTAAACCCTAAAACCTTAAAACCCTAAACATTAAAACCCTAAACCCTAAACACTAAATCCTAAACCTTAAAACCTAAACCCTTAAAACCCTAAACCCTAAACACTAAACCCTAAACCTTAAACCTAAAACCTTAAACCCTAAACCATAATTCAACAAAATTGTATTTGACGCAAAGGGGATATTGTTAAAAATAAATTCGGAGAATTTTATGGATATTTTACATATTTTGTTGCTATGGGTTATTGGAATTCAACGAAATTTTATTTGACACAGTTCGGACCTAAATTAGAGCTGAAATGATCGAAACTCGGTTTTCGAATAATCCTCAAAGGGGTTAGTACACGGGATATTGTTAAAAATCGAGTCAGAACATTTTTTTGATATTTTTATATATTTTGTTCCTATAGGTTATTGAAATTCAAAGAAATTTTATTTGACGCAGTTCGGACCTGAATCGGAGCTGATATGATCGAAACTCGGTTTTTGGAAAAACCTCAAAGGGGTTAGTACACAGGATATTGTTAAAAATTGAGTCAGGCCATTTTTTTGATATTTTTACATAGTTTGTTCCTATGGGTTATTGAAATTCAAAGAAAACTTATTCGGCGCAATTCGGACCTGAATCGGAGCTAATATGATCAAAACTCGATTTTTGGATAATCCTCAAAGGGGTTAGTACACGGGATATTGTTAAAAACTGTGTCAGACCATTTTGTGGATATTTTTACATATTTTGTTCCTATGGGTTATTGGAATTCGACGGTATTTTATTTGACGCAATTCTGACCTGAATCAGTGTTGATATGATCGAAACTCGGTTTTCAGATAACAAACCTTAAACCCTATAACCTAAACCCTAAAACCTTAAAACCCTAAACATTAAATCCGAAACCTTAAACCCTAAACCATAAAAAACCTAAACATTAAATCCCTAAAACCTAAACACTAAACCCTAAACCAGAAATCAACAAAATTGTATTTGACGCAAAGGGGATATTGTTAAAAATCAATTAGGACTATTTTGTGGATATTTTTACATATTTTGTTGCTATGGGTTATTGGAATTCAACGAAATTTTATTTGACACAGTTCTGACCTAAATTAGAGCTGATATGATCGAAACTTGGTTTTCGGATAATCCTCAAAGGGGTTAGTGCACGGGATATTGTTAAAAATCGAGTCGAACCATTTTGTGGATATTTTCACATATTTTGTTCCTATGGGTTATTGGAATTCAACGGAATTTTATTTGACGCAATTCTGACATGAATCAGTTTTGATATGATCGAAACTCGGTTTTTGGATAATAAACCATAAACCCTAAACCCTGAACCCTGAACCCTAAACCCTAAAACCTTAAAACCCTAAACATTAAAACCCTAAACCCTAAACACTAAATCCTAAACCTTAAAACCTAAACCCTTAAAACCCTAAACCCTAAACACTAAACCCTAAACCTTAAACCTAAAACCTTAAACCCTAAACCATAATTCAACAAAATTGTATTTGACGCAAAGGGGATATTGTTAAAAATAAATTCGGAGAATTTTATGGATATTTTACATATTTTGTTGCTATGGGTTATTGGAATTCAACGAAATTTTATTTGACACAGTTCGGACCTAAATTGGAGCTGAAATGATCGAAACTCGGTTTTCGAATAATCCTCAAAGGGGTTAGTACACGGGATATTGTTAAAAATCGAGTCAGAACATTTTTTTGATATTTTTATATATTTTGTTCCTATAGGTTATTGAAATTCAAAGAAATTTTATTTGACGCAGTTCGGACCTGAATCGGAGCTGATATGATCGAAACTCGGTTTTTGGAAAAACCTCAAAGGGGTTAGTACACAGGATATTGTTAAAAATTGAGTCAGGCCATTTTTTTGATATTTTTACATAGTTTGTTCCTATGGGTTATTGAAATTCAAAGAAAACTTATTCGGCGCAATTCGGACCTGAATCGGAGCTAATATGATCAAAACTCGATTTTTGGATAATCCTCAAAGGGGTTAGTACACGGGATATTGTTAAAAACTGTGTCAGACCATTTTGTGGATATTTTTACATATTTTGTTCCTATGGGTTATTGGAATTCAACGGTATTTTATTTGACGCAATTCTGACCTGAATCAGTGTTGATATGATCGAAACTCGGTTTTTAGATAATAAACCTTAAACCCTATAACCTAAACCCTAAAACCTTAAAACCCTAAACATTAAATCCGAAACCTTAAACCCTAAACCATAAAAAACCTAAACATTAAATCCCTAAAACCTAAACACTAAACCCTAAACCAGAAATCAACAAAATTGTATTTGACGCAAAGGGGATATTGTTAAAAATCAATTAGGACTATTTTGTGGATATTTTTACATATTTTGTTGCTATGGGTTATTGGAATTCAACGAAATTTTATTTGACACAGTTCTGACCTAAATTAGAGCTGATATGATCGAAACTTGGTTTTCGGATAATCCTCAAAGGGGTTAGTGCACGGGATATTGTTAAAAATCGAGTCGGACCATTTTGTGAATATTTTCACATATTTTGTTCCTATGGGTTATTGGAATTCAACGGAATTTTATTTGACGCAATTCTGACATGAATCAGTTTTGATATGATCGAAACTCGGTTTTTGGATAATAAACCATAAACCCTAAAACTTAAACCCTGAACCCTAAACCCTAAAACCTTAAAACCCTAAACATTAAAACCCTAAACCCTAAACACTAAATCCTAAACCTTAAACCCTAAACCCTTAAAACCTTAAACCCTAAACACTAAACCCTAAACCTTAAACCTAAAACCTTAAACCCTAAACCATAATTCAACAAAATTGTATTTGACGCAAAGGGGATATTGTTAAAAATAAATTCGGAGAATTTTATGGATATTTTACATATTTTGTTGCTATGGGTTATTGGAATTCAACGAAATTTTATTTGACACAGTTCGGACCTAAATTAGAGCTGAAATGATCGAAACTCGGTTTTCGAATAATCCTCAAAGGGGTTAGTACACGGGATATTGTTAAAAATCGAGTCAGAACATTTTTTTGATATTTTTATATATTTTGTTCCTATAGGTTATTGAAATTCAAAGAAATTTTATTTGACGCAGTTCGGACCTGAATCGGAGCTGATATGATCGAAACTCGGTTTTTGGAAAAACCTCAAAGGGGTTAGTACACAGGATATTGTTAAAAATTGAGTCAGGCCATTTTTTTGATATTTTTACATAGTTTGTTCCTATGGGTTATTGAAATTCAAAGAAAACTTATTCGGCGCAATTCGGACCTGAATCGGAGCTAATATGATCAAAACTCGATTTTTGGATAATCCTCAAAGGGGTTAGTACACGGGATATTGTTAAAAACTGTGTCAGACCATTTTGTGGATATTTTTACATATTTTGTTCCTATGGGTTATTGGAATTCAACGGTATTTTATTTGACGCAATTCTGACCTGAATCAGTGTTGATATGATCGAAACTCGGTTTTTAGATAATAAACCTTAAACCCTATAACCTAAACCCTAAAACCTTAAAACCCTAAACATTAAATCCGAAACCTTAAACCCTAAACCATAAAAAACCTAAACATTAAATCCCTAAAACCTAAACACTAAACCCTAAACCAGAAATCAACAAAATTGTATTTGACGCAAAGGGGATATTGTTAAAAATCAATTAGGACTATTTTGTGGATATTTTTACATATTTTGTTGCTATGGGTTATTGGAATTCAACGAAATTTTATTTGACACAGTTCTGACCTAAATTAGAGCTGATATGATCGAAACTTGGTTTTCGGATAATCCTCAAAGGGGTTAGTGCACGGGATATTGTTAAAAATCGAGTCGAACCATTTTGTGGATATTTTCACATATTTTGTTCCTATGGGTTATTGGAATTCAACGGAATTTTATTTGACGCAATTCTGACATGAATCAGTTTTGATATGATCGAAACTCGGTTTTTGGATAATAAACCATAAACCCTAAACCCTGAACCCTGAACCCTAAACCCTAAAACCTTAAAACCCTAAACATTAAAACCCTAAACCCTAAACACTAAATCCTAAACCTTAAAACCTAAACCCTTAAAACCCTAAACCCTAAACACTAAACCCTAAACCTTAAACCTAAAACCTTAAACCCTAAACCATAATTCAACAAAATTGTATTTGACGCAAAGGGGATATTGTTAAAAATAAATTCGGAGAATTTTATGGATATTTTACATATTTTGTTGCTATGGGTTATTGGAATTCAACGAAATTTTATTTGACACAGTTCGGACCTAAATTAGAGCTGAAATGATCGAAACTCGGTTTTCGAATAATCCTCAAAGGGGTTAGTACACGGGATATTGTTAAAAATCGAGTCAGAACATTTTTTTGATATTTTTATATATTTTGTTCCTATAGGTTATTGAAATTCAAAGAAATTTTATTTGACGCAGTTCGGACCTGAATCGGAGCTGATATGATCGAAACTCGGTTTTTGGAAAAACCTCAAAGGGGTTAGTACACAGGATATTGTTAAAAATTGAGTCAGGCCATTTTTTTGATATTTTTACATAGTTTGTTCCTATGGGTTATTGAAATTCAAAGAAAACTTATTCGGCGCAATTCGGACCTGAATCGGAGCTAATATGATCAAAACTCGATTTTTGGATAATCCTCAAAGGGGTTAGTACACGGGATATTGTTAAAAACTGTGTCAGACCATTTTGTGGATATTTTTACATATTTTGTTCCTATGGGTTATTGGAATTCAACGGTATTTTATTTGACGCAATTCTGACCTGAATCAGTGTTGATATGATCGAAACTCGGTTTTTAGATAATAAACTTTAAACCCTATAACCTAAACCCTAAAACCTTAAAACCCTAAACATTAAATCCGAAACCTTAAACCCTAAACCATAAAAAACCTAAACATTAAATCCCTAAAACCTAAACACTAAACCCTAAACCAGAAATCAACAAAATTGTATTTGACGCAAAGGGGATATTGTTAAAAATCAATTAGGACTATTTTGTGGATATTTTTACATATTTTGTTGCTATGGGTTATTGGAATTCAACGAAATTTTATTTGACACAGTTCTGACCTAAATTAGAGCTGATATGATCGAAACTTGGTTTTCGGATAATCCTCAAAGGGGTTAGTGCACGGGATATTGTTAAAAATCGAGTCGAACCATTTTGTGGATATTTTCACATATTTTGTTCCTATGGGTTATTGGAATTCAACGGAATTTTATTTGACGCAATTCTGACATGAATCAGTTTTGATATGATCGAAACTCGGTTTTTGGATAATAAACCATAAACCCTAAACCCTGAACCCTGAACCCTAAACCCTAAAACCTTAAAACCCTAAACATTAAAACCCTAAACCCTAAACACTAAATCCTAAACCTTAAAACCTAAACCCTTAAAACCCTAAACCCTAAACACTAAACCCTAAACCTTAAACCTAAAACCTTAAACCCTAAACCATAATTCAACAAAATTGTATTTGACGCAAAGGGGATATTGTTAAAAATAAATTCGGAGAATTTTATGGATATTTTACATATTTTGTTGCTATGGGTTATTGGAATTCAACGAAATTTTATTTGACACAGTTCGGACCTAAATTGGAGCTGAAATGATCGAAACTCGGTTTTCGAATAATCCTCAAAGGGGTTAGTACACGGGATATTGTTAAAAATCAAGTCAGAACATTTTTTTGATATTTTTATATATTTTGTTCCTATAGGTTATTGAAATTCAAAGAAATTTTATTTGACGCAGTTCGGACCTGAATCGGAGCTGATATGATCGAAACTCGGTTTTTGAAAAAACCTCAAAGGGGTTAGTACACAGGATATTGTTAAAAATTGAGTCAGGCCATTTTTTTGATATTTTTACATTGTTTGTTCCTATGGGTTATTGAAATTTAAAGAAAACTTATTCGGCGCAATTCGGACCTGAATCGGAGCTAATATGATCAAAACTCGATTTTCGGATAATCCTCAAAGGGGTTAGTACACGGGATATTGTTAAAAACTGTGTCAGACCATTTTGTGGATATTTTTACATATTTTGTTCCTATGGGTTATTGGAATTCAACGGTATTTTATTTGACGCAATGCTGACCTGAATCAGTGTTGATATGATCGAAACTCGGTTTTCGGATAATAAACCTTAAACCCTATAACCAAAACCCTAAACCTTAAAACCCTAAACATTAAATCAGAAACCTTAAACCCTAAACCGTAAAAAACCTAAACATTAAAACCCTAAAACCTAAACACTAAACCCTAAACCAGAAATCAACAAAATTGTATTTGACGCAAAGGGGATATTGTTAAAAATCAATTAGGACCATTTTGTGGATATTTTTACATATTTTGTTGCTATGGGTTATTGGAATTCAACGAAATTTTATTTGACACAATTTTGACCTAAATTAGAGATGATATGATCGATACTTGGTTTTCGGATAATCCTCGAAGGGGTTAGTGCACGGGATATTGTTAAAAATCGAGTCGGACCATTTTGTGGATATTTTCACATATTTTGTTCCTATGGGTTATTGGAATTCAACGGAATTTTATTTGACGCAATTCTGACCTGAATCAGTTTTGATATGATCGAAACTCGGTTTTTGGATAATAAACCATAAACCCTAAAACTTAAACCCTAAACCCTAAACCCTAAAACATTAAAACCCTAAACATTAAAACCCTAAACCCTAAACACTAAATCCTAAACCTTAAACCCTAAACCCTACACACTAAACCCTAAACCTTAAACCTTAAACCCTAAACCAGAATTCAACAAAATTGTATTTGACGCAAAGGGGATATTGTTAAAAATAAATTCGGAGAATTTTATGGATATTTTACATATTTTGTTGCTATGGGTTATTGGAATTCAACGAAATTTTATTTGACACAGTTCGGACCTAAATTGGAGCTGAAATGATCGAAACTCGGTTTTCGAATAATCCTCAAAGGGGTTGGTACACGGGATATTGTTAAAAATCGAGTCAGAACATTTTTTTGATATTTTTATATATTTTGTTCCTATAGGTTATTGAAATTCAAAGAAATTTTATTTGACGCAGTTCGGACCTGAATCGGAGCTGATATGATCGAAACTCGGTTTTTGGAAAAACCTCAAAGGGGTTAGTACACAGGATATTGTTAAAAATTGAGTCAGACCATTTTTTTGATATTTTTACATAGTTTGTTCCTATGGGTTATTGAAATTCAAAGAAAACTTATTCGGCGCAATTCGAACCTGAATCGGAGCTAATATGATCAAAACTCGATTTTCGGATAATCTTCAAAGGGGTTAGTAAACGGGATATTGTTAAAAACTGTGTCAGACCATTTTGTGGATATTTTTACATATTTTGTTCCTATGGGTTATTGGAATTCAACGGTATTTTATTTGACGCAATGCTGACCTGAATCAGTGTTGATATGATCGAAACTCGGTTTTCGGATAATAAACCTTAAACCCTATAACCAAAACCCTAAACCTTAAAACCCTAAACATTAAATCAGAAACCTTAAACCCTAAACCGTAAAAAACCTAAACATTAAAACCCTAAAACCTAAACACTAAACCCTAAACCAGAAATCAACAAAATTGTATTTGACGCAAAGGGGATATTGTTAAAAATCAATTAGGACCATTTTGTGGATATTTTTACATATTTTGTTGCTATGGGTTATTGGAATTCAACGAAATTTTATTTGACACAATTTTGACCTAAATTAGAGATGATATGATCGAAACTTGG
Source organism: Saposhnikovia divaricata (assembly GCA_036435485.1). Lineage (NCBI taxonomy): Eukaryota > Viridiplantae > Streptophyta > Magnoliopsida > Apiales > Apiaceae > Saposhnikovia > Saposhnikovia divaricata. The sequence continues at coordinate 224,539,459 of CM071599.1, read as the reverse complement.
TTTTCGGATAATCCTCGAAGGGGTTAGTGCACGGGATATTGTTAAAAATCGAGTCGGACCATTTTGTGGATATTTTCACATATTTTGTTCCTATGGGTTATTGGAATTCAACGGAATTTTATTTGACGCAATTCTGACCTGAATCAGTTTTGATATGATCGAAACTCGGTTTTTGGATAATAAACCATAAACCCTAAAACTTAAACCCTAAACCCTAAACCCTAAAACATTAAAACCCTAAACATTAAAACCCTAAACCCTAAACACTAAATCCTAAACCTTAAACCCTAAACCCTACACACTAAACCCTAAACCTTAAACCTTAAACCTTAAACCAGAATTCAACAAAATTGTATTTGACGCAAAGGGGATATTGTTAAAAATAAATTCGGAGAATTTTATGGATATTTTACATATTTTGTTGCTATGGGTTATTGGAATTCAACGAAATTTTATTTGACACAGTTCGGACCTAAATTGGAGCTGAAATGATCGAAACTCGGTTTTCGAATAATCCTCAAAGGGGTTGGTACACGGGATATTGTTAAAAATCGAGTCAGAACATTTTTTTGATATTTTTATATATTTTGTTCCTATAGGTTATTGAAATTCAAAGAAATTTTATTTGACGCAGTTCGGACCTGAATCGGAGCTGATATGATCGAAACTCGGTTTTTGGAAAAACCTCAAAGGGGTTAGTACACAGGATATTGTTAAAAATTGAGTCAGACCATTTTTTTGATATTTTTACATAGTTTGTTCCTATGGGTTATTGAAATTCAAAGAAAACTTATTCGGCGCAATTCGAACCTGAATCGGAGCTAATATGATCAAAACTCGATTTTCGGATAATCTTCAAAGGGGTTAGTAAACGGGATATTGTTAAAAACTGTGTCAGACCATTTTGTGGATATTTTTACATATTTTGTTCCTATGGGTTATTGGAATTCAACAGTATTTTATTTGACGCAATGCTGACCTAAATCAGAGTTGATATGATCGAAACTCGGTTTTCGGATAGTAAACCTTAAACCCTATAACCAAAACCCTAAACCTTAAAACCCTAAACATTAAATCCGAAACCTTAAACCCTAAACCGTAAAAAACCTAAACATTAAAACCCTAAAACCTAAACACTAAACCCTAAACCAGAAATCAACAAAATTGTATTTGACGCAAAGGGGATATTGTTAAAAATCAATTAGGACCATTTTGTGGATATTTTTACATATTTTGTTGCTATGGGTTATTGGAATTCAACGAAATTTTATTTGACACAGTTCTGACCTAAATTAGAGATGATATGATCGAAACTTGGTTTTCGGATAATCCTCAAAGGGGTTAGTGCACGGGATATTGTTAAAAATCGAGTCGGACCATTTTGTGGATATTTTCACATATTTTGTTCCTATGGGTTATTGGAATTCAACGGAATTTTATTTAACGCAATTCTGACCTGAATCAGTGTTGATATGTTCGAAACTCGGTTTTTGGATAATAAACCATAAACCCTAAAACTTAAACCCTGAACCCTAAACCCTAAAACCTTAAAACCCTAAACATTAAAACCCTAAACCCTAAACACTAAATCCTAAACCTTAAACCCTAAACCCTTAAAACCCTAAACCTTAAAACCCTAAACCCTAAACACTAAACCCTAAACCTTAAACCTTAAACCCTAAACCATAATTAAACAAAATTGTATTTGACGCAAAGGGGATATTGTTAAAAATAAATTCGGAGAATTTTATGGATATTTTACATATTTTGTTGCTATGGGTTATTGGAATTCAACAAAATTTTATTTGACACAGTTCGGACCTAAATTATAGCTGATATGATCTCGGATAATCCTCAAAGGGGTTAGTACACGGGATATTGTTAAAAATTGAGTCGGACCATTTTTTTGATATTTTTATATATTTTGTTCCTATGGGTTATTGAAATTCAAAGAAATTTTATTTGACGCAGTTCGGACCTGAATCGGAGCTGATATGATCGAAACTCGGTTTTCGGATAAACCTCAAAGGGGTTAGTACACGGGATATTGTTAAAAATAGAGTCGGACCATTTTGTGGATAATTTAACATATTTTGTTCCTATGGGTTATTGAAATTCAACGAAATTTTATTCGGCACAATTCGGACCTGAATCGGAGCTAATATGATCAAAACTCGATTTTCGCATAAACCTCAAAGGGGTTAGTACACGGGATATTGTTAAAAACCGAGTCAGGCCATTTTTTGTATATTTTTATATATTTTGTTCCTATGGGTTATTGAAATTCAAAGAAATTTTATTTGACGCAGTTCGGACCTGAATCGGAGCTGATATGATCGAAACTCGGTTTTTGGAAAAACCTCAAAGGGGTTAGTACACAGGATATTGTTAAAAATTGAGTCAGGCCATTTTTTTGATATTTTTACATAGTTTGTTCCTATGGGTTATTGAAATTCAAAGAAAACTTATTCGGCGCAATTCGAACCTGAATCGGAGCTAATATGATCAAAACTCGATTTTCGGATAATCTTCAAAGGGGTTAGTAAACGGGATATTGTTAAAAACTGTGTCAGACCATTTTGTGGATATTTTTACATATTTTGTTCCTATGGGTTATTGGAATTCAACAGTATTTTATTTGACGCAATGCTGACCTAAATCAGTGTTGATATGATCGAAACTCGGTTTTCGGATAGTAAACCTTAAACCCTATAACCAAAACCCTAAACCTTAAAACCCTAAACATTAAATCCGAAACCTTAAACCCTAAACCGTAAAAAACCTAAACATTAAAACCCTAAAACCTAAACACTAAACCCTAAACCAGAAATCAACAAAATTGTATTTGACGCAAAGGGGATATTGTTAAAAATCAATTAGGACCATTTTGTGGATATTTTTACATATTTTGTTGCTATGGGTTATTGGAATTCAACGAAATTTTATTTGACACAGTTCTGACCTAAATTAGAGATGATATGATCGAAACTTGGTTTTCGGATAATCCTCAAAGGGGTTAGTGCACGGGATATTGTTAAAAATCGAGTCGGACCATTTTGTGGATATTTTCACATATTTTGTTCCTATGGGTTATTGGAATTCAACGGAATTTTATTTAACGCAATTCTGACCTGAATCAGTGTTGATATGTTCGAAACTCGGTTTTTGGATAATAAACCATAAACCCTAAAACTTAAACCCTGAACCCTAAACCCTAAAACCTTAAAACCCTAAACATTAAAACCCTAAACCCTAAACACTAAATCCTAAACCTTAAACCCTAAACCCTTAAAACCCTAAACCTTAAAACCCTAAACCCTAAACACTAAACCCTAAACCTTAAACCTTAAACCCTAAACCATAATTAAACAAAATTGTATTTGACGCAAAGGGGATATTGTTAAAAATAAATTCGGAGAATTTTATGGATATTTTACATATTTTGTTGCTATGGGTTATTGGAATTCAACAAAATTTTATTTGACACAGTTCGGACCTAAATTATAGCTGATATGATCTCGGATAATCCTCAAAGGGGTTAGTACACGGGATATTGTTAAAAATTGAGTCGGACCATTTTTTTGATATTTTTATATATTTTGTTCCTATGGGTTATTGAAATTCAAAGAAATTTTATTTGACGCAGTTCGGACCTGAATCGGAGCTGATATGATCGAAACTCGGTTTTCGGATAAACCTCAAAGGGGTTAGTACACGGGATATTGTTAAAAATAGAGTCGGACCATTTTGTGGATAATTTAACATATTTTGTTCCTATGGGTTATTGAAATTCAACGAAATTTTATTCGGCACAATTCGGACCTGAATCGGAGCTAATATGATCAAAACTCGATTTTCGCATAAACCTCAAAGGGGTTAGTACACGGGATATTGTTAAAAACCGAGTCAGGCCATTTTTTGTATATTTTTATATATTTTGTTCCTATGGGTTATTGAAATTCAAAGAAATTTTATTTGACGTAGTTCGGACCTGAATCAGAGCTGATATGAACGAAACTCGGTTTTTGGAAAAACCTCAAAGGGGTTAGTACACGGGATATTATTAAAAATTGAGTCAGGCCATTTTGTGGATATTTTTACATATTTTGTTCCTATGGGTTTTTGAAATTCAACCAAAACTTATTCGGCGTAATTCGGACCTGAATCGGAGCTAATATGATCAAAACTCGGTTTTCGCATAAACCTCAAAGTGGTTAGTACACTGGATATTGTTAAAAACCGAGTCAGACCATTTTTTTGATATTTTTATATATTTTGTTCCTATGGGTTATTGAAATTCAAAGAAATTTTATTTGACGCAGTTCGGACCTGAATCGGAGCTGATATGATCGAAACTCGGTTTTTGGAAAAACCTCAAAGGGGTTAGTACACAGGATATTGTTAAAAATTGAGTCAGGCCATTTTGTTGATATTTTTACATAGTTTGTTCCTATGGGTTATTGAAATTCAACGAAAACTTATTCGGCGTCATTTTTTTTCCCTACACTAATGCGTGGGTTGCCTCCCACGAAGCGCTCCTTTAACGTCAATAGCTTGACGTTACTTCCTCAACTCATGGCGGTTTCAAAAGAATAACTGAACCGTCCTCAACAGATAGACCATTCATACGAACGTTGACCCCTTGTTTGCTTGCTTTCCACAAATCTCTCCCGTCAAACTTCAACCTAATTTTACTATCCAACAGTTTAATCTTCTTCTTTTTCTTCTTCACACCTCTAATGTGCTTTTCCGACTTGAACGGCTGAACAAAACTTTCTTCTTCCTTATCATCAGCTTTCCACCTTTGCAACACATTATCATGCCCCTCTTCAAAAATCACAAGCTCATTATTCAAAAGGACATACCTCAAATGTGGTGGAAGTTTCCCAAGCTTAACATTCGAAAGATCTCGAATTGAAGAACTGTCAATGAAATCACTGATGTGATGCTTTAGCACGTGTGTGTCCGACTTTTTGCTCAACAACTGATCAAACTTCTTTCTATGACCCATATCAACTATTTCCACACTGCAACATTCTTCATCCTCTATCGAAAATTTCATGGCCTTGAAATAATCCTCAAAGGGGTTAGTACACGGGATATTGTTAAAAATCGAGTCAGAACATTTTTTTGATATTTTTATATATTTTGTTCCTATAGGTTATTGAAATTCAAAGAAATTTTATTTGACGCAGTTCGGACCTGAATCGGAGCTGATATGATCGAAACTCGGTTTTTGGAAAAACCTCAAAGGGGTTAGTACACAGGATATTGTTAAAAATTGAGTCAGGCCATTTTTTTGATATTTTTACATAGTTTGTTCCTATGGGTTATTGAAATTCAAAGAAAACTTATTCGGCGCAATTCGGACCTGAATCGGAGCTAATATGATCAAAACTCGATTTTTGGATAATCCTCAAAGGGGTTAGTACACGGGATATTGTTAAAAACTGTGTCAGACCATTTTGTGGATATTTTTACATATTTTGTTCCTATGGGTTATTGGAATTCAACGGTATTTTATTTGACGCAATTCTGACCTGAATCAGAGTTGATATGATCGAAACTCGGTTTTTAGATAATAAACCTTAAACCCTATAACCTAAACCCTAAAACCTTAAAACCCTAAACATTAAATCCGAAACCTTAAACCCTAAACCATAAAAAACCTAAACATTAAATCCCTAAAACCTAAACACTAAACCCTAAACCAGAAATCAACAAAATTGTATTTGACGCAAAGGGGATATTGTTAAAAATCAATTAGGACTATTTTGTGGATATTTTTACATATTTTGTTGCTATGGGTTATTGGAATTCAACGAAATTTTATTTGACACAGTTCTGACCTAAATTAGAGCTGATATGATCGAAACTTGGTTTTCGGATAATCCTCAAAGGGGTTAGTGCACGGGATATTGTTAAAAATCGAGTCGAACCATTTTGTGGATATTTTCACATATTTTGTTCCTATGGGTTATTGGAATTCAACGGAATTTTATTTGACGCAATTCTGACATGAATCAGTTTTGATATGATCGAAACTCGGTTTTTGGATAATAAACCATAAACCCTAAACCTTGAACCCTGAACCCTAAACCCTAAAACCTTAAAACCCTAAACATTAAAACCCTAAACCCTAAACACTAAATCCTAAACCTTAAAACCTAAACCCTTAAAACCCTAAACCCTAAACACTAAACCCTAAACCTTAAACCTAAAACCTTAAACCCTAAACCATAATTCAACAAAATTGTATTTGACGCAAAGGGGATATTGTTAAAAATAAATTCGGAGAATTTTATGGATATTTTACATATTTTGTTGCTATGGGTTATTGGAATTCAACGAAATTTTATTTGACACAGTTCGGACCTAAATTGGACCTGAAATGATCGAAACTCGGTTTTCGAATAATCCTCAAAGGGGTTAGTACACGGGATATTGTTAAAAATCAAGTCAGAACATTTTTTTGATATTTTTATATATTTTGTTCCTATAGGTTATTGAAATTCAAAGAAATTTTATTTGACGCAGTTCGGACCTGAATCGGAGCTGATATGATCGAAACTCGGTTTTTGAAAAAACCTCAAAGGGGTTAGTACACAGGATATTGTTAAAAATTGAGTCAGGCCATTTTTTTGATATTTTTACATTGTTTGTTCCTATGGGTTATTGAAATTTAAAGAAAACTTATTCGGCGCAATTCGGACCTGAATCGGAGCTAATATGATCAAAACTCGATTTTCGGATAATCCTCAAAGGGGTTAGTACACGGGATATTGTTAAAAACTGTGTCAGACCATTTTGTGGATATTTTTACATATTTTGTGCCTATGGGTTATTGGAATTCAACGGTATTTTATTTGACGCAATGCTGACCTGAATCAGTGTTGATATGATCGAAACTCGGTTTTCGGATAATAAACCTTAAACCCTATAACCAAAACCCTAAACCTTAAAACCCTAAACATTAAATCAGAAACCTTAAACCCTAAACCGTAAAAAACCTAAACATTAAAACCCTAAAACCTAAACACTAAACCCTAAACCAGAAATCAACAAAATTGTATTTGACGCAAAGGGGATATTGTTAAAAATCAATTAGGACCATTTTGTGGATATTTTTACATATTTTGTTGCTATGGGTTATTGGAATTCAACGAAATTTTATTTGACACAATTTTGACCTAAATTAGAGATGATATGATCGAAACTTGGTTTTCGGATAATCCTCGAAGGGGTTAGTGCACGGGATATTGTTAAAAATCGAGTCGGACCATTTTGTGGATATTTTCACATATTTTGTTCCTATGGGTTATTGGAATTCAACGGAATTTTATTTGACGCAATTCTGACCTGAATCAGTTTTGATATGATCGAAACTCGGTTTTTGGATAATAAACCATAAACCCTAAAACTTAAACCCTAAACCCTAAACCCTAAAACCTTAAAACCCTAAACATTAAAACCCTAAACCCTAAACACTAAATCCTAAACCTTAAACCCTAAACCCTACACACTAAACCCTAAACCTTAAACCTTAAACCCTAAACCAGAATTCAACAAAATTGTATTTGACGCAAAGGGGATATTGTTAAAAATAAATTCGGAGAATTTTATGGATATTTTACATATTTTGTTGCTATGGGTTATTGGAATTCAACGAAATTTTATTTGACACAGTTCGGACCTAAATTGGAGCTGAAATGATCGAAACTCGGTTTTCGAATAATCCTCAAAGGGGTTGGTACACGGGATATTGTTAAAAATCGAGTCAGAACATTTTTTTGATATTTTTATATATTTTGTTCCTATAGGTTATTGAAATTCAAAGAAATTTTATTTGACGCAGTTCGGACCTGAATCGGAGCTGATATGATCGAAACTCGGTTTTTGGAAAAACCTCAAAGGGGTTAGTACACAGGATATTGTTAAAAATTGAGTCAGACCATTTTTTTGATATTTTTACATAGTTTGTTCCTATGGGTTATTGAAATTCAAAGAAAACTTATTCGGCGCAATTCGAACCTGAATCGGAGCTAATATGATCAAAACTCGATTTTCGGATAATCTTCAAAGGGGTTAGTAACCGGGATATTGTTAAAAACTGTGTCAGACCATTTTGTGGATATTTTTACATATTTTGTTCCTATGGGTTATTGGAATTCAACAATATTTTATTTGACGCAATGCTGACCTAAATCAGTGTTGATATGATCGAAACTCGGTTTTCGGATAGTAAACCTTAAACCCTATAACCAAAACCCTAAACCTTAAAACCCTAAACATTAAATCCGAAACCTTAAACCCTAAACCGTAAAAAACCTAAACATTAAAACCCTAAAACCTAAACACTAAACCCTAAACCAGAAATCAACAAAATTGTATTTGACGCAAAGGGGATATTGTTAAAAATCAATTAGGACCATTTTGTGGATATTTTTACATATTTTGTTGCTATGGGTTATTGGAATTCAACGAAATTTTATTTGACACAGTTCTGACCTAAATTAGAGATGATATGATCGAAACTTGGTTTTCGGATAATCCTCAAAGGGGTTAGTGCACGGGATATTGTTAAAAATCGAGTCGGACCATTTTGTGGATATTTTCACATATTTTGTTCCTATGGGTTATTGGAATTCAACGGAATTTTATTTAACGCAATTCTGACCTGAATCAGTGTTGATATGTTCGAAACTCGGTTTTTGGATAATAAACCATAAACCCTAAAACTTAAACCCTGAACCCTAAACCCTAAAACCTTAAAACCCTAAACATTAAAACCCTAAACCCTAAACACTAAATCCTAAACCTTAAACCCTAAACCCTTAAAACCCTAAACCTTAAAACCCTAAACCCTAAACACTAAACCCTAAACCTTAAACCTTAAACCCTAAACCATAATTAAACAAAATTGTATTTGACGCAAGGGGATATTGTTAAAAATAAATTCGGAGAATTTTATGGATATTTTACATATTTTGTTGCTATGGGTTATTGGAATTCAACAAAATTTTATTTGACACAGTTCGGACCTAAATTATAGCTGATATGATCTCGGATAATCCTCAAAGGGGTTAGTACACGGGATATTGTTAAAAATTGAGTCGGACCATTTTTTTGATATTTTTATATATTTTGTTCCTATGGGTTATTGAAATTCAAAGAAATTTTATTTGACGCAGTTCGGACCTGAATCGGAGCTGATATGATCGAAACTCGGTTTTCGGATAAACCTCAAAGGGGTTAGTACACGGGATATTGTTAAAAATAGAGTCGGACCATTTTGTGGATAATTTAACATATTTTGTTCCTATGGGTTATTGAAATTCAACGAAATTTTATTCGGCACAATTCGGACCTGAATCGGAGCTAATATGATCAAAACTCGATTTTCGCATAAACCTCAAAGGGGTTAGTACACGGGATATTGTTAAAAACCGAGTCAGGCCATTTTTTGTATATTTTTATATATTTTGTTCCTATGGGTTATTGAAATTCAAAGAAATTTTATTTGACGCAGTTCGGACCTGAATCAGAGCTGATATGAACGAAACTCGGTTTTTGGAAAAACCTCAAAGGGGTTAGTACACGGGATATTATTAAAAATTGAGTCAGGCCATTTTGTGGATATTTTTACATATTTTGTTCCTATGGGTTTTTGAAATTCAACCAAAACTTATTCGGCGTAATTCGGACCTGAATCGGAGCTAATATGATCAAAACTCGGTTTTCGCATAAACCTCAAAGTGGTTAGTACACTGGATATTGTTAAAAACCGAGTCAGACCATTTTTTTGATATTTTTATATATTTTGTTCCTATGGGTTATTGAAATTCAAAGAAATTTTATTTGACGCAGTTCGGACCTGAATCGGAGCTGATATGATCGAAACTCGGTTTTTGGAAAAACCTCAAAGGGGTTAGTACACAAGATATTGTTAAAAATTGAGTCAGGCCATTTTGTTGATATTTTTACATAGTTTGTTCCTATGGGTTATTGAAATTCAACGAAAACTTATTCGGCGTCATTTTTTTTCCCTACACTAATGCGTGGGTTGCCTCCCACGAAGCGCTCCTTTAACGTCAATAGCTTGACGTTACTTCCTCAACTCATGGCGGTTTCAAAAGAATAACTGAACCGTCCTCAACAGATAGACCATTCATACGAACGTTGACCCCTTGTTTGCTTGCTTTCCACAAATCTCTCCCGTCAAACTTCAACCTAATTTTACTATCCAACAGTTTAATCTTCTTCTTTTTCTTCTTCACACCTCTAATGTGCTTTTCCGACTTGAACGACTGAACAAAACTTTCTTCTTCCTTATCATCAGCTTTCCACCTTTGCAACACATTATCATGCCCCTCTTCAAAAATCACAAGCTCATTATTCAAAAGGACATACCTCAAATGTGGTGGAAGTTTCCCAAGCTTAACATTCGAAAGATCTCGAATTGAAGAACTGTCAATGAAATCACTGATGTGATGCTTTAGCACGTGTGTGTCCGACTTTTTGCTCAACAACTGATCAAACTTCTTTCTATGACCCATATCAACTATTTCCACACTGCAACATTCTTCATCCTCTGTCGGAAATTTCATGGCCTTGAAAACATTGAAGGTGACATTCTGATCTTGCACCCTCATTGTAAGCTCTCCTTTTTGCACATCAATCAAAGTATGGCCTGTAGCTAGAAAAGGCCTTCCCAAGATTATGGGAATCTTCTTGTCTTCTTCAAAATCCAAGATAACAACCGAGTTAGGCCATTTTTTGGATATTTTTATATATTTTGTTCCTATAGGTTATTGAAATTCAAAGAAATTTTATTTGACGCAGTTCGGACCGGAATCGAAGCTGATATGAATGAAACTCGGTTTTTGGAAAAACCTCAAAGGGGTTAGTACACGGGATATTGTTAAAAATTGATTCAGGCCATTTTGTGGAATTTTTACATATTTTGTTCCTATGGGTTTTTGAAATTCAACAAAAACTTATTCGGCGTAATTCGGACCTGAATCGGAGCTAATATGATCAAAACTCGGTTTTCGCATAATCCTCAAAGGGGTTAGAACACGGGATATTGTTAAAAACCGAGTCAGACCATTTTTTTGATATTTTTATATATTTTGTTCCTATAGGTTATTGAAATTCAAAGAAATTTTATTTGACGCAGTTCGGACCTGAATCGGAGCTGATATGATCGAAACTCGGTTTTTGGAAAAACCTCAAAGGGGTTAGTACACAGGATATTGTTAAAAATTGAGTCAGGCCATTTTTTTGATATTTTTACATAGTTTGTTCCTATGGGTTATTGAAATTCAAAGAAAACTTATTCGGCGCAATTCGGACCTGAATCGGAGCTAATATGATCAAAACTTGATTTTCGGATAATCCTCAAAGGGGTTAGTAAACGGGATATTGTTAAAAACTGTGTCAGACCATTTTGTGGATATTTTTACATATTTTGTTCCTATGGGTTATTGGAATTCAACGGTATTTTATTTGACGCAATGCTGACCTGAATCAGTGTTGATATGATCGAAACTCGGTTTTCGGATAATAAATCTTAAACCCTATAACCAAAACCCTAAACCTTAAAACCCTAAACATTAAATCCGAAACCTTAAACCCTAAACCGTAAAAAACCTAAACATTAAAACCCTAAAACCTAAACACTAAACCCTAAACCAGAAATCAACAAAATTGTATTTGACGCAAAGGGGATATTGTTAAAAATCAATTAGGACCATTTTGTGGATATTTTTATATATTTTGTTGCTATGGTTATTGGAATTCAACGAAATTTTATTTGACACAGTTCTGACCTAAATTAGAGATGATATGATCGAAACTTGGTTTTCAGATAATCCTCAAAGGGGTTAGTGCACGGGATATTGTTAAAAATCGAGTCGGACCATTTTGTGGATATTTTCACATATTTTGTTCCTATGGGTTATTGGAATTCAACGGAATTTTATTTGACGCAATTCTGACCTGAATCAGTGTTGATATGATCGAAACTCGGTTCTTGGATAATAAACCATAAACCCTAAAACTTAAACCCTGAAGCCTAAACCCTAAAACCTTAAAACCCTAAACATTAAAACCCTAAACCCTAAACACTAAATCCTAAACCTTAAACCCTAAACCCTTAAAACCCTAAACCTTAAAACCCTAAACCCTAAACACTAAACCCTAAACCTTAAACATTAAACCCTAAACCATAATTCAACAAAATTGTATTTGACGCAAAGGGGATATTGTTAAAAATAAATTCGGAGAATTTTATGGATATTTTACATATTTTGTTGCTATGGGTTATTGGAATTCAACGCAATTTTATTTGACACAGTTCGGACCTAAATTTTAGCTGATATGATCTCGGATAATCCTCAAAGGGGTTAGTACACGGGATATTGTTAAAAATCGAGTCGGACCATTTTTTTGATATTTTTATATATTTTGTTCCTATGGGTTATTGAAATTCAAAGAAATTTTATTTGACGCAGTTCGGACCTGAATCGGAGCTGATATGATCGAAACTCGGTTTTCGGATAAACCTCAAAGGGGTTAGTACACGGGATATTGTTAAAAATAGAGTCGGACCATTTTGTGGATAATTTAACATATTTTGTTCCTATGGGTTATTGAAATTCAACGAAATTTTATTCGGCACAATTCGGACCTGAATCGGAGCTAATATGATCAAAACTCGATTTTCGCATAAACCTCAAAGGGGTTAGTACACGGGATATTGTTAAAAACCGAGTCAGGCCATTTTTTGGATATTTTTATATATTTTGTTCCTATGGGTTATTGAAATTCAAAGAAATTTTATTTGACGCAGTTCGGACCTGAATCGGAGCTGATATGAACGAAACTCGGTTTTTGGAAAAACCTCAAAGGGGTTAGTACACGGGATATTATTAAAAATTGAGTCAGGCCATTTTGTGGATATTTTTACATATTTTGTTCCTATGGGTTTTTGAAATTCAACCAAAACTTATTCGGCGTAATTCGGACCTGAATCGGAGCTAATATGATCAAAACTCGGTTTTCGCATAAACCTCAAAGTGGTTAGTACACGGGATATTGTTAAAAACCGAGTCAGACCATTTTTTTGATATTTTTATATATTTTGTTCCTATGGGTTATTGAAATTCAAAGAAATTTTATTTGACGCAGTTCGGACCTGAATCGGAGCTGATATGATCGAAACTCGGTTTTTGGAAAAACCTCAAAGGGGTTAGTACACAGGATATTGTTAAAAATTGAGTCAAGCCATTTTGTTGATATTTTTACATAGTTTGTTCCTATGGGTTATTGAAATTCAACGAAAACTTATTCGGCGACATTTTTTTTCCCTACACTAATGCGTGGGTTGCCTCCCACGAAGCGCTCCTTTAACGTCAATAGCTTGACGTTACTTCCTCAACTCATGGCGGTTTCAAAAGAATAACTGAACCGTCCTCAACAGATAGACCATTCATACGAACGTTGACCCCTTGTTTGCTTGCTTTCCACAAATCTCTCCCGTCAGACTTCAACCTAATTTTACTATCCAACAGTTTAATCTTCTTCTTTTTCTTCTTCACACCTCTAATGTGCTTTTCCGACTTGAACGGCTGAACAAAACTTTCTTCTTCCTTATCATCAGCTTTCCACCTTTGCAACACATTATCATGCCCCTCTTCAAAAATCACAAGCTCATTATTCAAAAGGACATACCTCAAATGTGGTGGAAGTTTCCCAAGCTTAACATTCGAAAGATCTCGAATTGAAGAACTGTCAATGAAGTCACTGATGTGATGCTTTAGCACGTGTGTGTCCGACTTTTTGCTCAACAACTGATCAAACTTCTTTCTCTCACCCGTATCAACTATTTCCACACTGCAACATTCTTCATCCTCTGTCAGAAATTTCATGGCCTTGAAAACATTAAAGGTGACATTCTGATCTTGCACCCTCATTGTAAGCTCTCTTTTTTGCACATCAATCAAAGTATGGCCTGTAGCTAGAAAAGGCCTTCCCAAGATTATGGGAATCTTCTTGTCTTCTTCAAAATCCAAGATAACAACCGAGTTAGGCCATTTTTTGGATATTTTTATATATTTTGTTCCTATAGGTTATTGAAATTCAAAGAAATTTTATTTGACGCAGTTCGGACCGGAATCGAAGATGATATGAATGAAACTCGGTTTTTGGAAAAACCTCAAAGGGGTTAGTACACGGGATATTGTTAAAAATTGATTCAGGCCATTTTGTGGAATTTTTACATATTTTGTTCCTATGGGTTTTTGAAATTCAACAAAAACTTATTCGGCGTAATTCGGACCTGAATCGGAGCTAATATGATCAAAACTCGGTTTTCGCATAATCCTCAAAGGGGTTAGAACACGGGATATTGTTAAAAACCGAGTCAGACCATTTTTTTTATATTTTTATATATTTTGTTCCTATAGGTTATTGAAATTCAAAGAAATTTTATTTGACGCAGTTCGGACCTGAATCGGAGCTGATATGATCGAAACTCGGTTTTTGGAAAAACCTCAAAGGGGTTAGTACACAGGATATTGTTAAAAATTGAGTCAGGCCATTTTTTTGATATTTTTACATAGTTTGTTCCTATGGGTTATTGAAATTCAAAGAAAACTTATTCGGCGCAATTCGGACCTGAATCGGAGCTAATATGATCAAAACTTGATTTTCGGATAATCCTCAAAGGGGTTAGTAAACGGGATATTGTTAAAAACTGTGTCAGACCATTTTGTGGATATTTTTACATATTTTGTTCCTATGGGTTATTGGAATTCAACGGTATTTTATTTGACGCAATGCTGACCTGAATCAGTGTTGATATGATCGAAACTCGGTTTTCGGATAATAAATCTTAAACCCTATAACCAAAACCCTAAACCTTAAAACCCTAAACATTAAATCCGAAACCTTAAACCCTAAACCATAAAAAACCTAAACATTAAAACCCTAAAACCTAAACACTAAACCCTAAACCAGAAATCAACAAAATTGTATTTGACGCAAAGGGGATATTGTTAAAAATCAATTAGGACCATTTTGTGGATATTTTTACATATTTTGTTGCTATGGTTATTGGAATTCAACGAAATTTTATTTGACACAGTTCTGACCTAAATTAGAGATGATATGATCGAAACTTGGTTTTCAGATAATCCTCAAAGGGGTTAGTGCACGGGATATTGTTAAAAATCGAGTCGGACCATTTTGTGGATATTTTCACATATTTTGTTCCTATGGGTTATTGGAATTCAACGGAATTTTATTTGACGCAATTCTGACCTGAATCAGTGTTGATATGATCGAAACTCGGTTCTTGGATAATAAACCATAAACCCTAAAACTTAAACCCTGAAGCCTAAACCCTAAAACCTTAAAACCCTAAACATTAAAACCCTAAACCCTAAACACTAAATCCTAAACCTTAAACCCTAAACCCTTAAAACCCTAAACCTTAAAACCCTAAACCCTAAACACTAAACCCTAAACCTTAAACATTAAACCCTAAACCATAATTCAACAAAATTGTATTTGACGCAAAGGGGATATTGTTAAAAATAAATTCGGAGAATTTTATGGATATTTTACATATTTTGTTGCTATGGGTTATTGGAATTCAACGAAATTTTATTTGACACAGTTCGGACCTAAATTTTAGCTGATATGATCTCGGATAATCCTCAAAGGGGTTAGTACACGGGATATTGTTAAAAATCGAGTCGGACCATTTTTTTGATATTTTTATATATTTTGTTCCTATGGGTTATTGAAATTCAAAGAAATTTTATTTGACGCAGTTCGGACCTGAATCGGAGCTGATATGATCGAAACTCGGTTTTCGGATAAACCTCAAAGGGGTTAGTACACGGGATATTGTTAAAAATAGAGTCGGACCATTTTGTGGATAATTTAACATATTTTGTTCCTATGGGTTATTGAAATTCAACGAAATTTTATTCGGCACAATTCGGACCTGAATCGGAGCTAATATGATCAAAACTCGATTTTCGCATAAACCTCAAAGGGGTTAGTACACGGGATATTGTTAAAAACCGAGTCAGGCCATTTTTTGGATATTTTTATATATTTTGTTCCTATGGGTTATTGAAATTCAAAGAAAATTTATTTGACGCAGTTCGGACCTGAATCGGAGCTGATATGAACGAAACTCGGTTTTTGGAAAAACCTCAAAGGGGTTAGTACACGGGATATTATTAAAAATTGAGTCAGGCCATTTTGTGGATATTTTTACATATTTTGTTCCTATGGGTTTTTGAAATTCAACCAAAACTTATTCGGCGTAATTCGGACCTGAATCGGAGCTAATATGATCAAAACTCGGTTTTCGCATAAACCTCAAAGTGGTTAGTACACGGGATATTGTTAAAAACCGAGTCAGACCATTTTTTTGATATTTTTATATATTTTGTTCCTATGGGTTATTGAAATTCAAAGAAATTTTATTTGACGCAGTTCGGACCTGAATCGGAGCTGATATGATCGAAACTCGGTTTTTGGAAAAACCTCAAAGGGGTTAGTACACAGGATATTGTTAAAAATTGAGTCAGGCCATTTTGTTGATATTTTTACATAGTTTGTTCCTATGGGTTATTGAAATTCAACGAAAACTTATTCGGCGTCATTTTTTTTCCCTACACTAATGCGTGGGTTGCCTCCCACGAAGCGCTCCTTTAACGTCAATAGCTTGACGTTACTTCCTCAACTCATGGCGGTTTCAAAAGAATAACTGAACCGTCCTCAACAGATAGACCATTCATACGAACGTTGACCCCTTGTTTGCTTGCTTTCCACAAATCTCTCCCGTCAGACTTCAACCTAATTTTACTATCCAACAGTTTAATCTTCTTCTTTTTCTTCTTCACACCTCTAATGTGCTTTTCCGACTTGAACGGCTGAACAAAACTTTCTTCTTCCTTATCATCAGCTTTCCACCTTTGCAACACATTATCATGCCCCTCTTCAAAAATCACAAGCTCATTATTCAAAAGGACATACCTCAAATGTGGTGGAAGTTTCCCAAGCTTAACATTCGAAAGATCTCGAATTGAAGAACTGTCAATGAAATCACTGATGTGATGCTTTAGCACGTGTGTGTCCGACTTTTTGCTCAACAACTGATCAAACTTCTTTCTATGACCCATATCAACTATTTCCACACTGCAACATTCTTCATCCTCTGTCGGAAATTTCATGGCCTTGAAAACATTGAAGGTGACATTCTGATCTTGCACCCTCATTGTAAGCTCTCCTTTTTGCACATCAATCAAAGTATGGCCTGTAGCTAGAAAAGGCCTTCCCAAGATTATGGGAATCTTCTTGTCTTCTTCAAAATCCAAGATAACAACCGAGTTAGGCCATTTTTTTGGATATTTTTATATATTTTGTTCCTATAGGTTATTGAAATTCAAAGAAATTTTATTTGACGCAGTTCGGACCGGAATCGAAGCTGATATGAATGAAATTCGGTTTTTGGAAAAACCTCAAAGGGGTTAGTACACGGGATATTGTTAAAAATTGATTCAGGCCATTTTGTGGAATTTTTACATATTTTGTTCCTATGGGTTTTTGAAATTCAACAAAAACTTATTCGGCGTAATTCGGACCTGAATCGGAGCTAATATGGTCAAAACTCGGTTTTCGCATAATTCTCAAAGGGGTTAGAACACGGGATATTGTTAAAAACCGAGTCAGACCATTTTTTTGATATTTTTATATATTTTGTTCCTATAGGTTATTGAAATTCAAAGAAATTTTATTTGACGCAGTTCGGACCTGAATCGGAGCTGATATGATCGAAACTCGGTTTTTGGAAAAACCTCAAAGGGGTTATTACACAGGATATTGTTAAAAATTGAGTCAAGCCATTTTTTTTATATTTTTACATAGTTTGTTCCTATGGGTTATTGAAATTCAAAGAAAACTTATTCGGCGCAATTCGGACCTGAATCGGAGCTAATATGATCAAAACTCGATTTTCGGATAATCCTCAAAGGGGTTAGTACACGGGATATTGTTAAAAACTGTGTCAGACCATTTTGTGGATATTTTTACATATTTTGTTCCTATGGGTTATTGGAATTCAACGGTATTTTATTTGACGCAATTCTGACCTTAATCAGTGTTGATATGATCGAAACTCGGTTTTCAGATAATAAACCTTAAACCCTATAACCTAAACCCTAAAACCTTAAAACCCTAAACATTAAATCCGAAACCTTAAACCCTAAACCATAAAAAACCTAAACATTAAAACCCTAAAACCTAAACACTAAACCCTAAACCAGAAATCAACAAAATTGTATTTGACGCAAAGGGGATATTGTTAAAAATCAATTAGGACCATTTTGTGGATATTTTTACATATTTTGTTGCTATGGGTTATTGGAATTCAACGAAATTTTATTTGACACAGTTCTGACCTAAATTAGAGCTGATATGATCGAAACTTGGTTTTCGGATAATCCTCAAAGGGGTTAGTGCACGGGATATTGTTAAAAATCGAGTCGGACCATTTTGTGGATATTTTCACATATTTTGTTCCTATGGGTTATTGGAATTCAACGGAATTTTATTTGACGCAATTCTGACCTGAATCAGTTTTGATATGATCGAAACTCGGTTTTTGGATAATAAACCATAAACCCTATAACTTAAACCCTGAACCCTAAACCCTAAAACCTTAAAACCCTAAACATTAAAACCCTAAACCCTAAACACTAAATCCTAAACCTTAAACCCTAAACCCTTAAAACCCTAAACCCTAAACACTAAACCCTAAACCTTAAACCTAAAACCTTAAACCCTAAACCATAATTCAACAAAATTGTATTTGACGCAAAGGGGATATTGTTAAAAATAAATTCGGAGAATTTTATGGATATTTTACATATTTTGTTGCTATGGGTTATTGGAATTCAACGAAATTTTATTTGACACAGTTCGGACCTAAATTAGAGCTGAAATGATCGAAACTCGGTTTTCGAATAATCCTCAAAGGGGTTAGTACACGGGATATTGTTAAAAATCGAGTCAGAACATTTTTTTGATATTTTTATATATTTTGTTCCTATAGGTTATTGAAATTCAAAGAAATTTTATTTGACGCAGTTCGGACCTGAATCGGAGCTGATATGATCGAAACTCGGTTTTTGGAAAAACCTCAAAGGGGTTAGTACACAGGATATTGTTAAAAATTGAGTCAGGCCATTTTTTTGATATTTTTACATAGTTTGTTCCTATGGGTTATTGAAATTCAAAGAAAACTTATTCGGCGCAATTCGGACCTGAATCGGAGCTAATATGATCAAAACTCGATTTTCGGATAATCCTCAAAGGGGTTAGTACACGGGATATTGTTAAAAACTGTGTCAGACCATTTTGTGGATATTTTTACATATTTTGTTCCTATGGGTTATTGGAATTCAACGGTATTTTATTTGACGCAATGCTGACCTGAATCAGTGTTGATATGATCGAAACTCGGTTTTCGGATAATAAACCTTAAACCCTATAACCAAAACCCTAAACCCTAAAACCTTAAAACCCTAACATTAAATCCGAAACCTTAAACCCTAAACCATAAAAAACCTAAACATTAAAACCCTAAAACCTAAACAATAAACCCTAAACCAGAAATCAACAAAATTGTATTTGACGCAAAGGGGATATTTTTAAAAATCAATTAGGACCATTTTGTGGATATTTTTACATATTTTGTTGCTATGGTTATTGGAATTCAACGAAATTTTATTTGACACAGTTCTGACCTAAATTAGAGATGATATGATCGAAACTTGGTTTTCAGATAATCCTCAAAGGGGTTAGTGCACGGGATATTGTTAAAAATCGAGTCGGACCATTTTGTGGATATTTTCACATATTTTGTTCCTATGGGTTATTGGAATTCAACGGAATTTTATTTGACGCAATTCTGACCTGAATCAGTGTTGATATGATCGAAACTCGGTTCTTGGATAATAAACCATAAACCCTAAAACTTAAACCCTGAAGCCTAAACCCTAAAACCTTAAAACCCTAAACATTAAAACCCTAAACCCTAAACACTAAATCCTAAACCTTAAACCCTAAACCCTTAAAACCCTAAACCTTAAAACCCTAAACCCTAAACACTAAACCCTAAACCTTAAACATTAAACCCTAAACCATAATTCAACAAAATTGTATTTGAGGCAAAGGGGATATTGTTAAAAATAAATTCGGAGAATTTTATGGATATTTTACATATTTTGTTGCTATGGGTTATTGGAATTCAACGAAATTTTATTTGACACAGTTCGGACCTAAATTTTAGCTGATATGATCTCGGATAATCCTCAAAGGGGTTAGTACACGGGATATTGTTAAAAATCGAGTCGGACCATTTTTTTGATATTTTTATATATTTTGTTCCTATGGGTTATTGAAATTCAAAGAAATTTTATTTGACGCAGTTCGGACCTGAATCGGAGCTGATATGATCGAAACTCGGTTTTCGGATAAACCTCAAAGGGGTTAGTACACGGGATATTGTTAAAAATAGAGTCGGACCATTTTGTGGATAATTTAACATATTTTGTTCCTATGGGTTATTGAAATTCAACGAAATTTTATTCGGCACAATTCGGACCTGAATCGGAGCTAATATGATCAAAACTCGATTTTCGCATAAACCTCAAAGGGGTTAGTACACGGGATATTGTTAAAAACCGAGTCAGGCCATTTTTTGGATATTTTTATATATTTTGTTCCTATGGGTTATTGAAATTCAAAGAAATTTTATTTGACGCAGTTCGGACCTGAATCGGAGCTGATATGAACGAAACTCGGTTTTTGGAAAAACCTCAAAGGGGTTAGTACACGGGATATTATTAAAAATTGAGTCAGGCCATTTTGTGGATATTTTTACATATTTTGTTCCTATGGGTTTTTGAAATTCAACCAAAACTTATTCGGCGTAATTCGGACCTGAATCGGAGCTAATATGATCAAAACTCGGTTTTCGCATAAACCTCAAAGTGGTTAGTACACGGGATATTGTTAAAAACCGAGTCAGACCATTTTTTTGATATTTTTATATATTTTGTTCCTATGGGTTATTGAAATTCAAAGAAATTTTATTTGACGCAGTTCGGACCTGAATCGGAGCTGATATGATCGAAACTCGGTTTTTGGAAAAACCTCAAAGGGGTTAGTACACAGGATATTGTTAAAAATTGAGTCAGGCCATTTTGTTGATATTTTTACATAGTTTGTTCCTATGGGTTATTGAAATTCAACGAAAACTTATTCGGCGTCATTTTTTTTCCCTACACTAATGCGTGGGTTGCCTCCCACGAAGCGCTCCTTTAACGTCAATAGCTTGACGTTACTTCCTCAACTCATGGCGGTTTCAAAAGAATAACTGAACCGTCCTCAACAGATAGACCATTCATAAGAACGTTGACCCCTTGTTTGCTTGCTTTCCACAAATCTCTCCCGTCAGACTTCAACCTAATTTTACTATCCAACAGTTTAATCTTCTTCTTTTTCTTCTTCACACCTCTAATGTGCTTTTCCGACTTGAACGGCTGAACAAAACATTCTTCTTCCTTATCATCAGCTTTCCACCTTTGCAACACATTATCATGCCCCTCTTCAAAAATCACAAGCTCATTATTCAAAAGGACATACCTCAAATGTGGTGGAAGTTTCCCAAGCTTAACATTCGAAAGATCTCGAATTGAAGAACTGTCAATGAAATCACTGATGTGATGCTTTAGCACGTGTGTATCCGACTTTTTGCTCAACAACTGATCAAACTTCTTTCTATGACCCATATCAACTATTTCCACACTGCAACATTCTTCATCCTCTGTCGGAAATTTCATGGCCTTGAAAACATTGAAGGTGACATTCTGATCTTGCACCCTCATTGTAAGCTCTCCTTTTTGCACATCAATCAAAGTATGGCCTGTAGCTAGAAAAGGCCTTCCCAAGATTATGGGAATCTTCTTGTCTTCTTCAAAATCCAAGATAACAACCGAGTTAGGCCATTTTTTGGATATTTTTATATATTTTGTTCCTATTGGTTATTGAAATTCAAAGAAATTTTATTTGACGCAGTTCGGACCGGAATCGAAGCTGATATGAATGAAATTCGGTTTTTGGAAAAACCTCAAAGGGGTTAGTACACGGGATATTGTTAAAAATTGATTCAGGCCATTTTGTGGAATTTTTACATATTTTGTTCCTATGGGTTTTTGAAATTCAACAAAAACTTATTCGGCGTAATTCGGACCTGAATCGGAGCTAATATGGTCAAAACTCGGTTTTCGCATAATTCTCAAAGGGGTTAGAACACGGGATATTGTTAAAAACCGAGTCAGACCATTTTTTTGATATTTTTATATATTTTATTCCTATAGGTTATTGAAATTCAAAGAAATTTTATTTGACGCAGTTCGGACCTGAATCGGAGCTGATATGATCGAAACTCGGTTTTTGGAAAAACCTCAAAGGGATTAGTACACAGGATATTGTTAAAAATTGAGTCAAGCCATTTTTTTGATATTTTTACATAGTTTGTTCCTATGGGTTATTGAAATTCAAAGAAAACTTATTCGGCGCAATTCGGACCTGAATCGGAGCTAATATGATCAAAACTCGATTTTCGGATAATCCTCAAAGGGGTTAGTACACGGGATATTGTTAAAAACTGTGTCAGACCATTTTGTGGATATTTTTACATATTTTGTTCCTATGGGTTATTGGAATTCAACGGTATTTTATTTGACGCAATTCTGACCTTAATCAGTGTTGATATGATCGAAACTCGGTTTTCAGATAATAAACCTTAAACCCTATAACCTAAACCCTAAAACCTTAAAACCCTAAACATTAAATCCGAAACCTTAAACCCTAAACCATAAAAAACCTAAACATTAAAACCCTAAAACCTAAACACTAAACCCTAAACCAGAAATCAACAAAATTGTATTTGACGCAAAGGGGATAGTGTTAAAAATCAATTAGGACCATTTTGTGGATATTTTTACATATTTTGTTGCTATGGGTTATTGGAATTCAACGAAATTTTATTTGACACAGTTCTGACCTAAATTAGAGCTGATATGATCGAAACTTGGTTTTCGGATAATCCTCAAAGGGGTTAGTGCACGGGATATTGTTAAAAATCGAGTCGGACCATTTTGTGGATATTCTCACATATTTTGTTCCTATGGGTTATTGGAATTCAACGGAATTTTATTTGACGCAATTCTGACCTGAATCAGTTTTGATATGATCGAAACTCGGTTTTTGGATAATAAACCATAAACCCTAAAACTTAAACCCTGAACCCTAAACCCTAAAACCTTAAAACCCTAAACATTAAAACCCTAAACCCTAAACACTAAATCCTAAACCTTAAACCCTAAACCCTTAAAACCCTAAACCCTAAACACTAAACCCTAAACCTTAAACCTAAAACCTTAAACCCTAAACCATAATTCAACAAAATTGTATTTGACGCAAAGGGGATATTGTTAAAAATAAATTCGGAGAATTTTATGGATATTTTACATATTTTGTTGCTATGGGTTATTGGAATTCAACGAAATTTTATTTGACACAGTTCGGACCTAAATTAGAGCTGAAATGATCGAAACTCGGTTTTCGAATAATCCTCAAAGGGGTTAGTACACGGGATATTGTTAAAAATCGAGTCAGAACATTTTTTTGATATTTTTATATATTTTGTTCCTATAGGTTATTGAAATTCAAAGAAATTTTATTTGACGCAGTTCGGACCTGAATCGGAGCTGATATGATCGAAACTCGGTTTTTGGAAAAACCTCAAAGGGGTTAGTACACAGGATATTGTTAAAAATTGAGTCAGGCCATTTTTTTGATATTTTTACATAGTTTGTTCCTATGGGTTATTGAAATTGAAAGAAAACTTATTCGGCGCAATTCGGACCTGAATCGGAGCTAATATGATCAAAACTCGATTTTCGGATAATCCTCAAAGGGGTTAGTACACGGGATATTGTTAAAAACTGTGTCAGACCATTTTGTGGATATTTTTACATATTTTGTTTCTATGGGTTATTGGAATTCAACGGTATTTTATTTGACGCAATGTTGACCTGAATCAGTGTTGATATGATCGAAACTCGGTTTTCGGATAATAAACCTTAAACCCTATAACCAAAACCCTAAACCCTAAAACCTTAAAACCCTAACATTAAATCCGAAACCTTAAACCCTAAACCATAAAAAACCTAAACATTAAAACCCTAAAACCTAAACAATAAACCCTAAACAAGAAATCAACAAAATTGTATTTGACGCAAAGGGGATATTGTTAAAAATCAATTAGGACCATTTTGTGGATATTTTTACATATTTTGTTGCTATGGGTTATTGGAATTCAACGAAATTTTATTTGACACAGTTCTGACATAAATTAGAGTTGATATGATCGAAACTTGGTTTTCGAATAATCCTCAAAGGGGTTAGTGCACGGGATATTGTTAAAAATCGAGTCGGACCATTTTGTGGATATTTTCACATATTTTGTTCCTATGGGTTATTGGAATTGAACGGAATTTTATTTGACGCAATTCTGACATGAATCAGTGTTGATATGATCGAAACTCGGTTTTTGGATAATAAACCATAAACCCTAAAACTTAAACCCTAAACCCTAAACCCTAAAACCTTAAAGCCCTAAACATTAAAACCCTAAACCTAAACACTAAATCCTAAACCTTAAACCCTAAACCCTTAAAACCCTAAACCTTAAAACCCTAAACCTTAAACACTAAACCCTAAACCTTAAACCTTAAACCCTAAACCATAATTCAACAAAATTGTATTTGACGCAAAGGGGATATTGTTAAAAATAAATTCGGAGAATTTTATGGATATTTTACATATTTTGTTCCTATGGGTTTTTGAAATTCAACCAAAACTTATTCGGCGTAATTCGGACCTGAATCGGAGCTAATATGATCAAAACTCGGTATTCGCATAAACCTCAAAGGGGTTAGTACACGGGATATTGTTAAAAATCGAGTCAGACCATTTTTTTGATATTTTTATATATTTTGTTCCTATGGGTTATTGAAATTCAAAGAAATTTTATTTGACGCAGTTCGGACCTGAATCGGAGCTGATATGATCGAAACTCGGTTTTCGGATAAACCTCAAAGGGGTTAGTACACGGGATATTGTTAAAAATAGAGTCGGACCATTTTGTGGATAATTTAACATATTTTGTTCCTATGGGTTATTGAAATTCAACGAAATTTTATTCGGCACAATTCGGACCTGAATCGGAGCTAATATGATCAAAACTCGATTTTCGCATAAACCTCAAAGGGGTTAGTACACGGGATATTGTTAAAAACTGAGTCAGGCCATTTTTTGGATATTTTTATATATTTTCTTCCTATGGGTTATTGAAATTCAAAGAAATTTTATTTGACGCAGTTCGGACCTGAATCGGAGCTGATATGAACGAAACTCGGTTTTTGGAAAAACCTCAAAAGGGTTAGTACACGGGATATTATTAAAAATTAAGTCAGGCCATTTTGTGGATATTTTTACATATTTTGTTCCTATGGGTTTTTGAAATTCAACCAAAACTTATTCGGCGTAATTCGGACCTGAATCGGAGCTAATATGATCAAAACTCGGTATTCGCATAAACCTCAAAGGGGTTAATACACGGGATATTGTTAAAAATCGAGTCAAACCATTTTTTTGATATTTTTATATATTTTGTTCCTATAGGTTATTGAAATTCAAAGAAATTTTATTTGACGCAGTTCGGACCTGAATCGGAGCTGATATGATCGAAACTCGGTTTTTGGAAAAACCTCAAAGGGGTTAGTACACAGGATATTGTTAAAAATTGAGTCAGGCCATTTTGTTGATATTTTTACATAGTTTGTTCCTATGGGTTATTGAAATTCAACGAAAACTTATTCGGCGTCATTTTTTTTCCCTACACTAATGCGTGGGTTGCCTCCCACGAAGCGCTCCTTTAACGTCAATAGCTTGACATTACTTCCTCAACTCATGGCGGTTTCAAAAGAATAACTGAACCGTCCTCAACAGATAGACCATTCATACGAACGTTGACCCCTTGTTTGCTTGCTTTCCACAAATCTCTCCCGTCAGACTTCAACCTAATTTTACTATCCAACAGTTTAATCTTCTTCTTTTTCTTCTTCACACCTCTAATGTGCTTTTCCGACTTGAACGGCTGAACAAAACTTTCTTCTTCCTTATCATCAGCTTTCCACCTTTGCAACACATTATCATGCCCCTCTTCAAAAATCACAAGCTCATTATTCAAAAGGACATACCTCAAATGTGGTGGAAGTTTCCCAAGCTTAACATTCGAAAGATCTCGAATTGAAGAACTGTCAATGAAATCACTGATGTGATGCTTTAGCACGTGTGTGTCCGACTTTTTGCTCAACAACTAATCAAACTTCTTTCTATGACCCGTATCAACTATTTCCACACTGCAACATTCTTCATCCTCTGTCAGAAATTTCATGGCCTTGAAAACATTAAAGGTGACATTCTGATCTTGCACCCTCATTGTAAGCTCTCCTTTTTGCACATCAATCAAAGTATGGCCTGTAGATAGAAAAGGCCTTCCCAAGATTATGGGAATCTTCTTGTCTTCTTCAAAATCCAAGATAACAACCGAGTTAGGCCATTTTTTGGATATTTTTATATATTTTGTTCC
This sequence comes from Saposhnikovia divaricata, assembly GCA_036435485.1. Lineage (NCBI taxonomy): Eukaryota > Viridiplantae > Streptophyta > Magnoliopsida > Apiales > Apiaceae > Saposhnikovia > Saposhnikovia divaricata. The sequence goes on along the minus strand of CM071599.1, from coordinate 224,512,650 downwards.
TATAGGTTATTGAAATTCAAAGAAATTTTATTTGACGCAGTTCGGACCGGAATCGAAGCTGATATGAATGAAACTCGGTTTTTGGAAAAACCTCAAAGGGGTTAGTACACGGGATATTGTTAAAAATTGATTCAGGCCATTTTGTGGAATTTTTACATATTTTGTTCCTATGGGTTTTTGAAATTCAACAAAAACTTATTCGGCGTAATTCGGACCTGAATCGGAGCTAATATGATCAAAACTCGGTTTTCGCAAAATCCTCAAAGGGGTTAGAACACGGGATATTGTTAAAAACCGAGTCAGACCATTTTTTTGATATTTTTATATATTTTGTTCCTATAGGTTATTGAAATTCAAAGAAATTTTATTTGACGCAGTTCGGACCTGAATCGGAGCTGATATGATCGAAACTCGGTTTTTGGAAAAACCTCAAAGGGGTTAGTACACAGGATATTGTTAAAAATTGAGTCAGGCCATTTTTTTGATATTTTTACATAGTTTGTTCCTATGGGTTATTGAAATTCAAAGAAAACTTATTCGGCGCAATTCGGACCTGAATCGGAGCTAATATGATCAAAACTCGATTTTCGGATAATCCTCAAAGGGGTTAGTACACGGGACATTGTTAAAAACTGTGTCAGACCATTTTGTGGATATTTTTACATATTTTGTTCCTATGGGTTATTGGAATTCAACGGTATTTTATTTGACGCAATTCTGACCTTAATCAGTGTTGATATGATCGAAACTCGGTTTTCAGATAATAAACCTTAAACCCTATAACCTAAACCCTAAAACCTTAAAACCCTAAACATTAAATCCGAAACCTTAAACCCTAAACCATAAAAAACCTAAACATTAAAACCCTAAAACCTAAACACTAAACCCTAAACCAGAAATCAACAAAATTGTATTTGACGCAAAGGGGATATTGTTAAAAATCAATTAGGACCATTTTGTGGATATTTTTACATATTTTGTTGCTATGGGTTATTGGAATTCAACGAAATTTTATTTGACACAGTTCTGACCTAAATTAGAGCTGATATGATCGAAACTTGGTTTTCGGATAATCCTCAAAGGGGTTAGTGCACGGGATATTGTTAAAAATCGAGTCGGACCATTTTGTGGATATTTTCACATATTTTGTTCCTATGGGTTATTGGAATTCAACGGAATTTTATTTGACGCAATTCTGACCTGAATCAGTTTTGATATGATCGAAACTCGGTTTTTGGATAATAAACCATAAACCCTAAAACTTAAACCCTGAACCCTAAACCCTAAAACCTTAAAACCCTAAACATTAAAACCCTAAACCCTAAACACTAAATCCTAAACCTTAAACCCTAAACCCTTAAAACCCTAAACCCTAAACACTAAACCCTAAACCTTAAACCTAAAACCTTAAACCCTAAACCATAATTCAACAAAATTGTATTTGACGCAAAGGGGATATTGTTAAAAATAAATTCGGAGAATTTTATGGATATTTTACATATTTTGTTGCTATGGGTTATTGGAATTCAACGAAATTTTATTTGACACAGTTCGGACCTAAATTAGAGCTGAAATGATCGAAACTCGGTTTTCGAATAATCCTCAAAGGGGTTAGTACACGGGATATTGTTAAAAATCGAGTCAGAACATTTTTTTGATATTTTCATATATTTTGTTCCTATAGGTTATTGAAATTCAAAGAAATTTTATTTGACGCAGTTCGGACCTGAATCGGAGCTGATATGATCGAAACTCGGTTTTTGGAAAAACCTCAAAGGGGTTAGTACACAGGATATTGTTAAAAATTGAGTCAGGCCATTTTTTTGATATTTTTACATAGTTTGTTCCTATGGGTTATTGAAATTCAAAGAAAACTTATTCGGCGCAATTCGGACCTGAATCGGAGCTAATATGATCAAAACTCGATTTTCGGATAATCCTCAAAGGGGTTAGTACACGGGATATTGTTAAAAACTGTGTCAGACCATTTTGCGGATATTTTTACATATTTTGTTCCTATGGGTTATTGGAATTCAACGGTATTTTATTTGACGCAATTCTGACCTTAATCAGTGTTGATATGATCGAAACTCGGTTTTCAGATAATAAACCTTAAACCCTATAACCTAAACCCTAAAACCTTAAAACCCTAAACATTAAATCCGAAACCTTAAACCCTAAACCATAAAAAACCTAAACATTAAAACCCTAAAACCTAAACACTAAACCCTAAACCAGAAATCAACAAAATTGTATTTGACGCAAAGGGGATATTGTTAAAAATCAATTAGGACCATTTTGTGGATATTTTTACATATTTTGTTGCTATGGGTTATTGGAATTCAACGAAATTTTATTTGACACAGTTCTGACATAAATTAGAGTTGATATGATCGAAACTTGGTTTTCGGATAATCCTCAAAGGGGTTAGTGCACGGGATATTGTTAAAAATCGAGTCGGACCATTTTGTGGATATTTTCACATATTTTGTTCCTATGGGTTATTGGAATTCAACGGAATTTTATTTGACGCAATTCTGACATGAATCAGTGTTGATATGATCGAAACTCGGTTTTTGGATAATAAACCCTAAAACTTAAACCCTGAACCCTAAACCCTAAAACCTTAAAACCCTAAACATTAAAACCCTAAACCCTAAACACTAAATCCTAAACCTTAAACCCTAAACCCTTAAAACCCTAAACCCTAAACACTAAACCCTAAACCTTAAACCTAAAACCTTAAACCCTAAACCATAATTCAACAAAATTGTATTTGACGCAAAGGGGATATTGTTAAAAATAAATTCGGAGAATTTTATGGATATTTTACATATTTTGTTGCTATGGGTTATTGGAATTCAACGAAATTTTATTTGACACAGTTCGGACCTAAATTAGAGCTGAAATGATCGAAACTCGGTTTTCGAATAATCCTCAAAGGGGTTAGTACACGGGATATTGTTAAAAATCGAGTCAGAACATTTTTTTGATATTTTCATATATTTTGTTCCTATAGGTTATTGAAATTCAAAGAAATTTTATTTGACGCAGTTCGGACCTGAATCGGAGCTGATATGATCGAAACTCGGTTTTTGGAAAAACCTCAAAGGGGTTAGTACACAGGATATTGTTAAAAATTGAGTCAGGCCATTTTTTTGATATTTTTACATAGTTTGTTCCTATGGGTTATTGAAATTCAAAGAAAACTTATTCGGCGCAATTCGGACCTGAATCGGAGCTAATATGATCAAAACTCGATTTTCGGATAATCCTCAAAGGGGTTAGTACACGGGATATTGTTAAAAACTGTGTCAGACCATTTTGCGGATATTTTTACATATTTTGTTCCTATGGGTTATTGGAATTCAACGGTATTTTATTTGACGCAATTCTGACCTTAATCAGTGTTGATATGATCGAAACTCGGTTTTCAGATAATAAACCTTAAACCCTATAACCTAAACCCTAAAACCTTAAAACCCTAAACATTAAATCCGAAACCTTAAACCCTAAACCATAAAAAACCTAAACATTAAAACCCTAAAACCTAAACACTAAACCCTAAACCAGAAATCAACAAAATTGTATTTGACGCAAAGGGGATATTGTTAAAAATCAATTAGGACCATTTTGTGGATATTTTTACATATTTTGTTGCTATGGGTTATTGGAATTCAACGAAATTTTATTTGACACAGTTCTGACATAAATTAGAGTTGATATGATCGAAACTTGGTTTTCGGATAATCCTCAAAGGGGTTAGTGCACGGGATATTGTTAAAAATCGAGTCGGACCATTTTGTGGATATTTTCACATATTTTGTTCCTATGGGTTATTGGAATTCAACGGAATTTTATTTGACGCAATTCTGACATGAATCAGTGTTGATATGATCGAAACTCGGTTTTTGGATAATAAACCATAAACCCTAAAACTTAAACCCTGAACCCTAAACCCTAAAACCTTAAAGCCCTAAACATTAAAACCCTAAACCTAAACACTAAATCCTAAACCTTAAACCCTAAACCCTTAAAACCCTAAACCTTAAAACCCTAAACCTTAAACACTAAACCCTAAACTTTAAACCTTAAACCCTAAACCATAATTCAACAAAATTGTATTTGACGCAAAGGGGATATTGTTAAAAATAAATTCGGAGAATTTTATGGATATTTTACATATTTTGTTCCTATGGGTTTTTGAAATTCAACCAAAACTTATTCGGCGTAATTCGGACCTGAATCGGAGCTAATATGATCAAAACTCGGTATTCGCATAAACCTCAAAGGGGTTAGTACACGGGATATTGTTAAAAATCGAGTCAGACCATTTTTTTGATATTTTTATATATTTTGTTCCTATGGGTTATTGAAATTCAAAGAAATTTTATTTGACGCAGTTCGGACCTGAATCGGAGTTGATATGATCGAAACTCGGTTTTCGGATAAACCTCAAAGGGGTTAGTACACGGGATATTGTTTAAAATAGAGTCGGACCATTTTGTGGATAATTTAACATATTTTGTTCCTATGGGTTATTGAAATTCAACGAAATTTTATTCGGCACAATTCGGACCTGAATCGGAGCTAATATGATCAAAACTCGATTTTCGCATAAACCTCAAAGGGGTTAGTACACGGGATATTGTTAAAAACCGAGTCAGGCCATTTTTTGGATATTTTTATATATTTTCTTCCTATGGGTTATTGAAATTCAAAGAAATTTTATTTGACGCAGTTCGGACCTGAATCGGAGCTGATATGAACGAAACTCGGTTTTTGGAAAAACCTCAAAGGGGTTAGTACACGGGATATTATTAAAAATTAAGTCAGGCCATTTTGTGGATATTTTAACATATTTTGTTCCTATGGGTTATTGAAATTCAACGAAAACTTATTCGGCGTCATTTTTTTTCCCTACACTAATGCGTGGGTTGCCTCCCACGAAGCGCTCCTTTAACGTCAATAGCTTGACATTACTTCCTCAACTCATGGCGGTTTCAAAAGAATAACTGAACCGTCCTCAACAGATAGACCATTCATACGAACGTTGACCCCTTGTTTGCTTGCTTTCCACAAATCTCTCCCGTCAGACTTCAACCTAATTTTACTATCCAACAGTTTAATCTTCTTCTTTTTCTTCTTCACACCTCTAATGTGCTTTTCCGACTTGAACGGCTGAACAAAACTTTCTTCTTCCTTATCATCAGCTTTCCACCTTTGCAACACATTATCATGCCCCTCTTCAAAAATCACAAGCTCATTATTCAAAAGGACATACCTCAAATGTGGTGGAAGTTTCCCAAGCTTAACATTCGAAAGATCTCGAATTGAAGAACTGTCAATGAAATCACTGATGTGATGCTTTAGCACGTGTGTGTCCGACTTTTTGCTCAACAACTAATCAAACTTCTTTCTATGACCCGTATCAACTATTTCCACACTGCAACATTCTTCATCCTCTGTCAGAAATTTCATGGCCTTGAAAACATTAAAGGTGACATTCTGATCTTGCACCCTCATTGTAAGCTCTCCTTTTTGCACATCAATCAAAGTATGGCCTGTAGCTAGAAAAGGCCTTCCCAAGATTATGGGAATCTTCTTGTCTTCTTCAAAATCCAAGATAACAACCGAGTTAGGCCATTTTTTGGATATTTTTATATATTTTGTTCCTATAGGTTATTGAAATTCAAAGAAATTTTATTTGACGCAGTTCGGACCGGAATCGAAGCTGATATGAATGAAACTCGGTTTTTGGAAAAACCTCAAAGGGGTTAGTACACGGGATATTGTTAAAAATTGATTCAGGCCATTTTGTGGAATTTTTACATATTTTGTTCCTATGGGTTTTTGAAATTCAACAAAAACTTATTCGGCGTAATTCGGACCTGAATCGGAGCTAATATGATCAAAACTCGGTTTTCGCAAAATCCTCAAAGGGGTTAGAACACGGGATATTGTTAAAAACCGAGTCAGACCATTTTTTTGATATTTTTATATATTTTGTTCCTATAGGTTATTGAAATTCAAAGAAATTTTATTTGACGCAGTTCGGACCTGAATCGGAGCTGATATGATCGAAACTCGGTTTTTGGAAAAACCTCAAAGGGGTTAGTACACAGGATATTGTTAAAAATTGAGTCAGGCCATTTTTTTGATATTTTTACATAGTTTGTTCCTATGGGTTATTGAAATTCAAAGAAAACTTATTCGGCGCAATTCGGACCTGAATCGGAGCTAATATGATCAAAACTTGATTTTCGGATAATCCTCAAAGGGGTTAGTAAACGGGATATTGTTAAAAACTGTGTCAGACCATTTTGTGGATATTTTTACATATTTTGTTCCTATGGGTTATTGGAATTCAACGGTATTTTATTTGACGCAATGCTGACCAGAATCAGTGTTGATATGATCGAAACTCGGTTTTCGGATAATAAATCTTAAACCCTATAACCAAAACCCTAAACCTTAAAACCCTAAACATTAAATCCGAAACCTTAAACCCTAAACCGTAAAAAACCTAAACATTAAAACCCTAAAACCTAAACACTAAACCCTAAACCAGAAATCAACAAAATTGTATTTGACGCAAAGGGGATATTGTTAAAAATCAATTAGGACCATTTTGTGGATATTTTTACATATTTTGTTGCTATGGTTATTGGAATTCAACGAAATTTTATTTGACACAGTTCTGACCTAAATTAGAGATGATATGATCGAAACTTGGTTTTCGGATAATCCTCAAAGGGGTTAGTGCACGGGATATTGTTAAAAATCGAGTCGGACCATTTTGTGGATATTTTCACATATTTTGTTCCTATGGGTTATTGGAATTCAACGGAATTTTATTTGACGCAATTCTGACCTGAATCAGTGTTGATATGATCGAAACTCGGTTCTTGGATAATAAACCATAAACCCTAAAACTTAAACCCTGAACCCTAAACCCTAAAACCTTAAAACCCTAAACATTAAAACCCTAAACCCTAAACACTAAATCCTAAACCTTAAACCCTAAACCCTTAAAACCCTAAACCTTAAAACCCTAAACCCTAAACACTAAACCCTAAACTTTAAACATTAAACCCTAAACCATAATTCAACAAAATTGTATTTGACGCAAAGGGGATATTGTTAAAAATAAATTCGGAGAATTTTATGGATATTTTACATATTTTGTTGCTATGGGTTATTGGAATTCAACGAAATTTTATTTGACACAGTTCGGACCTAAATTTTAGCTGATATGATCTCGGATAATCCTCAAAGGGGTTAGTACACGGGATATTGTTAAAAATCGAGTCGGACCATTTTTTTGATATTTTTATATATTTTGTTCCTATGGGTTATTGAAATTCAAAGAAATTTTATTTGACGCAGTTCGGACCTGAATCGGAGCTGATATGATCGAAACTCGGTTTTCGGATAAACCTCAAAGGGGTTAGTACACGGGATATTGTTAAAAATAGAGTCGGACCATTTTGTGGATAATTTAACATATTTTGTTCCTATGGGTTATTGAAATTCAACGAAATTTTATTCGGCACAATTCGGACCTGAATCGGAGCTAATATGATCAAAACTCGATTTTCGCATAAACCTCAAAGGGGTTAGTACACGGGATATTGTTAAAAACCGAGTCAGGCCATTTTTTGGATATTTTTATATATTTTGTTCCTATGGGTTATTGAAATTCAAAGAAATTTTATTTGACGCAGTTCGGACCTGAATCGGAGCTGATATGAACGAAACTCGGTTTTTGGAAAAACCTCAAAGGGGTTAGTACACGGGATATTATTAAAAATTGAGTCAGGCCATTTTGTGGATATTTTTACATATTTTGTTCCTATGGGTTTTTGAAATTCAACCAAAACTTATTCGGCGTAATTCGGACCTGAATCGGAGCTAATATGATCAAAACTCGGTTTTCGCATAAACCTCAAAGTGGGTAGTACACGGGATATTGTTAAAAACCGAGTCAGACCATTTTTTTGATATTTTTATATATTTTGTTCCTATGGGTTATTGAAATTCAAAGAAATTTTATTTGACGCAGTTCGGACCTGAATCGGAGCTGATATGATCGAAACTCGGTTTTTGGAAAAACCTCAAAGGGGTTAGTACACAGGATATTGTTAAAAATTGAGTCAGGCCATTTTGTTGATATTTTTACATAGTTTGTTCCTATGGGTTATTGAAATTCAACGAAAACTTATTCGGCGTCATTTTTTTTCCCTACACTAATGCGTGGGTTGCCTCCCACGAAGCGCTCCTTTAACGTCAATAGCTTGACGTTACTTCCTCAACTCATGGCGGTTTCAAAAGAATAACTGAACCGTCCTCAACAGATAGACCATTCATACGAACGTTGACCCCTTGTTTGCTTGCTTTCCACAAATCTCTCCCGTCAGACTTCAACCTAATTTTACTATCCAACAGTTTAATCTTCTTTTTTTTCTTCTTCACACCTCTAATGTGCTTTTCCGACTTGAACGGCTGAACAAAACTTTCTTCTTCCTTATCATCAGCTTTCCACCTTTGCAACACATTATCATGCCCCTCTTCAAAAATCACAAGCTCATTATTCAAAAGGACATACCTCAAAGGTGGTGGAAGTTTCCCAAGCTTAACATTCGAAAGATCTCGAATTGAAGAACTGTCAATGAAATCACTGATGTGATGCTTTAGCACGTGTGTGTCCGACTTTTTGCTCAACAACTGATCAAACTTCTTTCTATGACCCATATCAACTATTTCCACACTGCAACATTCTTCATCCTCTGTCGGAAATTTCATGGCCTTGAAAACATTGAAGGTGACATTCTGATCTTGCACCCTCATTGTAAGCTCTCCTTTTTGCACATCAATCAAAGTATGGCCTGTAGCTAGAAAAGGCCTTCCCAAGATTATGGGAATCTTCTTGTCTTCTTCAAAATCCAATATAACAACCGAGTTAGGCCATTTTTTGGATATTTTTATATATTTTGTTCCTATAGGTTATTGAAATTCAAAGAAATTTTATTTGACGCAGTTCGGACCGGAATCGAAGCTGATATGAATGAAACTCGGTTTTTGGAAAAACCTCAAAGGGGTTAGTACACGGGATATTGTTAAAAATTGATTCAGGCCATTTTGTGGAATTTTTACATATTTTGTTCCTATGGGTTTTTGAAATTCAACAAAAACTTATTCGGCGTAATTCGGACCTGAATCGGAGCTAATATGATCAAAACTCGGTTTTCGCAAAATCCTCAAAGGGGTTAGAACACGGGATATTGTTAAAAACCGAGTCAGACCATTTTTTGATATTTTTATATATTTTGTTCCTATGGGTTATTGAAATTCAAAGAAATTTTATTTGACGCAGTTCGGACCTGAATCGGAGCTGATATGATCGAAACTCGGTTTTTGGAAAAACCTCAAAGGGGTTAGTACACAGGATATTGTTAAAAATTGAGTCAGGCCATTTTTTTGATATTTTTACATAGTTTGTTCCTATGGGTTATTGAAATTCAAAGAAAACTTATTCGGCGCAATTCGGACCTGAATCGGAGCTAATATGATCAAAACTTGATTTTCGGATAATCCTCAAAGGGGTTAGTAAACGGGATATTGTTAAAAACTGTGTCAGACCATTTTGTGGATATTTTTACATATTTTGTTCCTATGGGTTATTGGAATTCAACGGTATTTTATTTGACGCAATGCTGACCTGAATCAGTGTTGATATGATCGAAACTCGGTTTTCGGATAATAAATCTTAAACCCTATAACCAAAACCCTAAACCTTAAAACCCTAAACATTAAATCCGAAACCTTAAACCCTAAACCGTAAAAAACCTAAACATTAAAACCCTAAAACCTAAACACTAAACCCTAAACCAGAAATCAACAAAATTGTATTTGACGCAAAGGGGATATTGTTAAAAATCAATTAGGACCATTTTGTGGATATTTTTACATATTTTGTTGCTATGGTTATTGGAATTCAACGAAATTTTATTTGACACAGTTCTGACCTAAATTAGAGATGATATGATCGAAACTTGGTTTTCGGATAATCCTCAAAGGGGTTAGTGCACGGGATATTGTTAAAAATCGAGTCGGACCATTTTGTGGATATTTTCACATATTTTGTTCCTATGGGTTATTGGAATTCAACGGAATTTTATTTGACGCAATTCTGACCTGAATCAGTGTTGATATGATCGAAACTCGGTTCTTGGATAATAAACCATAAACCCTAAAACTTAAACCCTGAACCCTAAACCCTAAAACCTTAAAACCCTAAACATTAAAACCCTAAACCCTAAACACTAAATCCTAAACCTTAAACCCTAAACCCTTAAAACCCTAAACCTTAAAACCCTAAACCCTAAACACTAAACCCTAAACCTTAAACATTAAACCCTAAACTATAATTCAACAAAATTGTATTTGACGCAATGGGGATATTGTTAAAAATAAATTCGGAGAATTTTATGGATATTTTACATATTTTGTTGCTATGGGTTATTGGAATTCAACGAAATTTTATTTGACACAGTTCGGACCTAAATTTTAGCTGATATGATCTCGGATAATCCTCAAAGGGGTTAGTACACGGGATATTGTTAAAAATCGAGTCGGACCATTTTTTTGATATTTTTATATATTTTGTTCCTATGGGTTATTGAAATTCAAAGAAATTTTATTTGACGCAGTTCGGACCTGAATCGGAGCTGATATGATCGAAACTCGGTTTTCGGATAAACCTCAAAGGGGTTAGTACACGGGATATTGTTAAAAATAGAGTCGGACCATTTTGTGGATAATTTAACATATTTTGTTCCTATGGGTTATTGAAATTCAACGAAATTTTATTCGGCACAATTCGGACCTGAATCGGAGCTAATATGATCAAAACTCGATTTTCGCATAAACCTCAAAGGGGTTAGTACACGGGATATTGTTAAAAACCGAGTCAGGCCATTTTTTGGATATTTTTATATATTTTGTTCCTATGGGTTATTGAAATTCAAAGAAATTTTATTTGACGCAGTTCGGACCTGAATCGGAGCTGATATGAACGAAACTCGGTTTTTGGAAAAACCTCAAAGGGGATAGTACACGGGATATTATTAAAAATTGAGTCAGGCCATTTTGTGGATATTTTTACATATTTTGTTCCTATGGGTTTTTGAAATTCAACCAAAACTTATTCGGCGTAATTCGGACCTGAATCGGAGCTAATATGATCAAAACTCGGTTTTCGCATAAACCTCAAAGTGGTTAGTACACGGGATATTGTTAAAAACCGAGTCAGACCATTTTTTTGATATTTTTATATATTTTGTTCCTATGGGTTATTGAAATTCAAAGAAATTTTATTTGACGCAGTTCGGACCTGAATCGGAGCTGATATGATCGAAACTCGGTTTTTGGAAAAACCTCAAAGGGGTTAGTACACAGGATATTGTTAAAAATTGAGTCAGGCCATTTTGTTGATATTTTTACATAGTTTGTTCCTATGGGTTATTGAAATTCAACGAAAACTTATTCGGCGTCATTTTTTTTCCCTACACTAATGCGTGGGTTGCCTCCCACGAAGCGCTCCTTTAACGTCAATAGCTTGACGTTACTTCCTCAACTCATGGCGGTTTCAAAAGAATAACTGAACCGTCCTCAACAGATAGACCATTCATACGAACGTTGACCCCTTGTTTGCTTGCTTTCCACAAATCTCTCCCGTCAGACTTCAACCTAATTTTACTATCCAACAGTTTAATCTTCTTCTTTTTCTTCTTCACACCTCTAATGTGCTTTTCCGACTTGAACGGCTGAACAAAACTTTCTTCTTCCTTATCATCAGCTTTCCACCTTTGCAACACATTATCATGCCCCTCTTCAAAAATCACAAGCTCATTATTCAAAAGGACATACCTCAAAGGTGGTGGAAGTTTCCCAAGCTTAACATTCGAAAGATCTCGAATTGAAGAACTGTCAATGAAATCACTGATGTGATGCTTTAGCACGTGTGTGTCCGACTTTTTGCTCAACAACTGATCAAACTTCTTTCTATGACCCATATCAACTATTTCCACACTGCAACATTCTTCATCCTCTGTCGGAAATTTCATGGCCTTGAAAACATTGAAGGTGACATTCTGATCTTGCACCCTCATTGTAAGCTCTCCTTTTTGCACATCAATCAAAGTATGGCCTGTAGCTAGAAAAGGCCTTCCCAAGATTATGGGAATCTTCTTGTCTTCTTCAAAATCCAAGATAACAACCGAGTTAGGCCATTTTTTGGATATTTTTATATATTTTGTTCCTATAGGTTATTGAAATTCAAAGAAATTTTATTTAACGCAGTTCGTACCGGAATCGAAGCTGATATGAATGAAATTCGGTTTTTGGAAAAACCTCAAAGGGGTTAGTACACGGGATATTGTTAAAAATTGATTCAGGCCATTTTGTGGAATTTTTACATATTTTGTTCCTATGGGTTTTTGAAATTCAACAAAAACTTATTCGGCGTAATTCGGACCTGAATCGGAGCTAATATGATCAAAACTCGGTTTTCGCATAATTCTCAAAGGGGTTAGAACACGGGATATTGTTAAAAACCGAGTCAGACCATTTTTTTGATATTTTTATATATTTTGTTCCTATAGGTTATTGAAATTCAAAGAAATTTTATTTGACGCAGTTCGGACCTGAATCAGAGCTGATATGATCGAAACTCGGTTTTTGGAAAAACCTCAAAGGGGTTAGTACACAGGATATTGTTAAAAATTGAGTCAAGCCATTTTTTTGATATTTTTACATAGTTTGTTCCTATGGGTTATTGAAATTCAAAGAAAACTTATTCGGCGCAATTCGGACCTGAATCGGAGCTAATATGATCAAAACTCGATTTTCGGATAATCCTTAAAGGGGTTAGTACACGGGATATTGTTAAAAACTGTGTCAGACCATTTTGTGGTATTTTTACATATTTTGTTCCTATGGGTTATTGGAATTCAACGGTATTTTATTTGACGCAATTCTGACCTTAATCAGTGTTGATATGATCGAAACTCGGTTTTCAGATAATAAACCTTAAACCCTATAACCTAAACCCTAAAACCTTAAAACCCTAAACATTAAATCCGAAACCTTAAACCCTAAACCATAAAAACCCTAAAACCTAAACACTAAACCCTAAACCAGAAATCAACAAAATTGTATTTGACGCAAAGGGGATATTGTTAAAAATCAATTAGCACCATTTTGTGGATATTTTTACATATTTTGTTGCTATGGGTTATTGGAATTCAACGAAATTTTATTTGACACAGTTCTGACCTAAATTAGAGCTGATATGATCGAAACTTGGTTTTCGGATAATCCTCAAAGGGGTTAGTGCACGGGATATTGTTAAAAATCGAGTCGGACCATTTTGTGGATATTTTCACATATTTTGTTCCTATGGGTTATTGGAATTCAACGGAATTTTATTTGACGCAATTCTGACCTGAATCAGTTTTGATATGATCGAAACTCGGTTTTTGGATAATAAACCATAAACCCTAAAACTTAAACCCTGAACCCTAAACCCTAAAACCTTAAAACCCTAAACATTAAAACCCTAAACCCTAAACACTAAATCCTAAACCTTAAACCCTAAACCCTTAAAACCCTAAACCCTAAACACTAAACCCTAAACCTTAAACCTAAAACCTTAAACCCTAAACCATAATTCAACAAAATTGTATTTGACGCAAAGGGGATATTGTTAAAAATAAATTCGGAGAATTTTATGGATATTTTACATATTTTGTTGCTATGGGTTATTGGAATTCAACGAAATTTTATTTGACACAGTTCGGACCTAAATTAGAGCTGAAATGATCGAAACTCGGTTTTCGAATAATCCTCAAAGGGGTTAGTACACGGGATATTGTTAAAAATCGAGTCAGAACATTTTTTTGATATTTTTATATATTTTGTTCCTATAGGTTATTGAAATTCAAAGAAATTTTATTTGACGCAGTTCGGACCTGAATCGGAGCTGATATGATCGAAACTCGGTTTTTGGAAAAACCTCAAAGGGGTTAGTACACAGGATATTGTTAAAAATTGAGTCAGGCCATTTTTTTGATATTTTTACATAGTTTGTTCCTATGGGTTATTGAAATTCAAAGAAAACTTATTCGGCGCAATTCGGACCTGAATCGGAGCTAATATGATCAAAACTCGATTTTCGGATAATCCTCAAAGGGGTTAGTACACGGGATATTGTTAAAAACTGTGTCAGACCATTTTGTGGATATTTTTACATATTTTGTTCCTATGGGTTATTGGAATTCAACGGTATTTTATTTGACGCAATGCTGACCTGAATCAATGTTGATATGATCGAAACTCGGTGTTCGGATAATAAACCTTAAACCCTATAACCAAAACCCTAAACCCTAAAACCTTAAAACCCTAACATTAAATCCGAAACCTTAAACCCTAAACCATAAAAAACCTAAACATTAAAACCCTAAAACCTAAACAATAAACCCTAAACAAGAAATCAACAAAATTGTATTTGACGCAAAGGGGATATTGTTAAAAATCAATTAGGACCATTTTGTGGATATTTTTACATATTTTGTTGCTATGGGTTATTGGAATTCAACGAAATTTTATTTGACACAGTTCTGACATAAATTAGAGTTGATATGATCGAAACTAGGTTTTCGGATAATCCTCAAAGGGGTTAGTGCACGGGATAATGTTAAAAATCGAGTCGGACCATTTTGTGGATATTTTCACATATTTTGTTCCTATGGGTTATTGGAATTCAACGGAATTTTATTTGATGCAATTCTGACATGAATCAGTGTTGATATGATCGAAACTCGGTTTTTGGATAATAAACCATAAACCCTAAAACTTAAACCCTGAACCCTAAACCCTAAAACCTTAAAGCCCTAAACATTAAAACCCTAAACCTAAACACTAAATCCTAAACCTTAAACCCTAAACCCTTAAAACCCTAAACCTTAAAACCCTAAACCTTAAACACTAAACCCTAAACCTTAAACCTTAAACCCTAAACCATAATTCAACAAAATTGTATTTGACGCAAAGGGGATATTGTTAAAAATAAATTCGGAGAATTTTATGGATATTTTACATATTTTGTTCCTATGGGTTTTTGAAATTCAACCAAAACTTATTCGGCGTAATTCGGACCTGAATCGGAGCTAATATGATCAAAACTCGGTATTCGCATAAACCTCAAAGGGGTTAGTACACGGGATATTGTTAAAAATCGAGTCAGACCATTTTTTTGATATTTTTATATATTTTGTTCCTATGGGTTATTGAAATTCAAAGAAATTTTATTTGACGCAGTTCGGACCTGAATCGGAGCTGATATGATCGAAACTCGGTTTTCGGATAAACCTCAAAGGGGTTAGTACACGGGATATTGTTAAAAATAGAGTCGGACCATTTTGTGGATAATTTAACATATTTTGTTCCTATGGGTTATTGAAATTCAACGAAATTTTATTCGGCACAATTCGGACCTGAATCGGAGCTAATATGATCAAAACTCGATTTTCGCATAAACCTCAAAGGGGTTAGTACACGGGATATTGTTAAAAACCGAGTCAGGCCATTTTTTGGATATTTTTATATATTTTGTTCCTATGGGTTATTGAAATTCAAAGAAATTTTATTTGACGCAGTTCGGACCTGAATCGGAGCTGATATGAACGAAACTCGGTTTTTGGAAAAACCTCAAAGGGGTTAGTACACGGGATATTATTAAAAATTAAGTCAGGCCATTTTGTGGATATTTTTACATATTTTGTTCCTATGGGTTTTTGAAATTCAACCAAAACTTATTCGGCGTAATTCGGACCTGAATCGGAGCTAATATGATCAAAACTCGGTATTCGCATAAACCTCAAAGGGGTTAATACACGGGATATTGTAAAAAACAGAGTCAGACCATTTTTTTGATATTTTTATATATTTTGTTCCTATGGGTTACTGAAATTCAAAGAAATTTTATTTGACGCAGTTCGGACCTGAATCGGAGCTGATATGATCGAAACTCGGTTTTTGGAAAAACCTCAAAGGGGTTAGTACACAGGATATTGTTAAAAATTGAGTCAGGCCATTTTGTTGATATTTTTACATAGTTTGTTCCTATGGGTTATTGAAATTCAACGAAAACTTATTCGGCGTCATTTTTTTTCCCTACACTAATGCGTGGGTTGCCTCCCACGAAGCGCTCCTTTAACGTCAATAGCTTGACATTACTTCCTCAACTCATGGCGGTTTCAAAAGAATAACTGAACCGTCCTCAACAGATAGACCATTCATACGAACGTTGACCCCTTGTTTGCTTGCTTTCCACAAATCTCTCCCGTCAGACTTCAACCTAATTTTACTATCCAACAGTTTAATCTTCTTCTTTTTCTTCTTCACACCTCTAATGTGCTTTTCCGACTTGAACGGCTGAACAAAACTTTCTTCTTCCTTATCATCAGCTTTCCACCTTTGCAACACATTATCATGCCCCTCTTCAAAAATCACAAGCTCATTATTCAAAAGGACATACCTCAAATGTGGTGGAAGTTTCCCAAGCTTAACATTCGAAAGATCTCGAATTGAAGAACTGTCAATGAAATCACTGATGTGATGCTTTAGCACGTGTGTGTCCGACTTTTTGCTCAACAACTAATCAAACTTCTTTCTATGACCCGTATCAACTATTTCCACACTGCAACATTCTTCATCCTCTGTCAGAAATTTCATGGCCTTGAAAACATTAAAGGTGACATTCTGATCTTGCACCCTCATTGTAAGCTCTCCTTTTTGCACATCAATCAAAGTATGGCCTGTAGCTAGAAAAGGCCTTCCCAAGATTATGGGAATCTTCTTGTCTTCTTCAAAATCCAAGATAACAACCGAGTTAGGCCATTTTTTGGATATTTTTATATATTTTGTTCCTATAGGTTATTGAAATTCAAAGAAATTTTATTTGACGCAGTTCGGACCTGAATCGGAGCTGATATGATCGAAACTCGGTTTTCGGATAAACCTCAAAGGGGTTAGTACACGGGATATTGTTAAAAATAGAGTCGGACCATTTTGTGGATAATTTAACATATTTTGTTCCTATGGGTTATTGAAATTCAACGAAATTTTATTCGGCACAATTCGGACCTGAATCGGAGCTAATATGATCAAAACTCGGTTTTCGCAAAATCCTCAAAGGGGTTAGAACACGGGATATTGTTAAAAACCGAGTCAGACCATTTTTTTGATATTTTTATATATTTTGTTCCTATAGGTTATTGAAATTCAAAGAAATTTTATTTGACGCAGTTCGGACCTGAATCGGAGCTGATATGATCGAAACTCGGTTTTTGGAAAAACCTCAAAGGGGTTAGTACACAGGATATTGTTAAAAATTGAGTCAGGCCATTTTTTTGATATTTTTACATAGTTTGTTCCTATGGGTTATTGAAATTCAAAGAAAACTTATTCGGCGCAATTCGGACCTGAATCGGAGCTAATATGATCAAAACTCGATTTTCGGATAATCCTCAAAGGGGTTAGTAAACGGGATATTGTTAAAAACTGTGTCAGACCATTTTGTGGATATTTTTACATATTTTGTTCCTATGGGTTATTGGAATTCAACGGTATTTTATTTGACGCAATTCTGACCTTAATCAGTGTTGATATGATCGAAACTCGGTTTTCAGATAATAAACCTTAAACCCTTTAACCTAAACCCTAAAACCTTAAAACCCTAAACATTAAATCCGAAACCTTAAACCCTAAACCATAAAAAACCTAAACATTAAAACCCTAAAACCTAAACACTAAACCCTAAACCAGAAATCAACAAAATTGTATTTGACGCAAAGGGGATATTGTTAAAAATCAATTAGGACCATTTTGTGGATATTTTTACATATTTTGTTGCTATGGGTTATTGGAATTCAACGAAATTTTATTTGACACAGTTCTGACCTAAATTAGAGCTGATATGATCGAAACTTGGTTTTCGGATAATCCTCAAAGGGGTTAGTGCACGGGATATTGTTAAAAATCGAGTCGGACCATTTTGTGGATATTTTCACATATTTTGTTCCTATGGGTTATTGGAATTCAACGGAATTTTATTTGACGCAATTCTGACCTGAATCAGTTTTGATATGATCGAAACTCGGTTTTTGGATAATAAACCATAAACCCTAAAACTTAAACCCTGAACCCTAAACCCTAAAACCTTAAAACCCTAAACATTAAAACCCTAAACCCTAAACACTAAATCCTAAACCTTAAACCCTAAACCCTTAAAACCCTAAACCCTAAACACTAAACCCTAAACCTTAAACCTAAAACCTTAAACCCTAAACCATAATTCAACAAAATTGTATTTGACGCAAAGGGGATATTGTTAAAAATAAATTCGGAGAATTTTATGGATATTTTACATATTTTGTTGCTATGGGTTATTGGAATTCAACGAAATTTTATTTGACACAGTTCGGACCTAAATTAGAGCTGAAATGATCGAAACTCGGTTTTCGAATAATCCTCAAAGGGGTTAGTACACGGGATATTGTTAAAAATCGAGTCAGAACATTTTTTTGATATTTTTATATATTTTGTTCCTATAGGTTATTGAAATTCAAAGAAATTTTATTTGACGCAGTTCGGACCTGAATCGGAGCTGATATGATCGAAACTCGGTTTTTGGAAAAACCTCAAAGGGGTTAGTACACAGGATATTGTTAAAAATTGAGTCAGGCCATTTTTTTGATATTTTTACATAGTTTGTTCCTATGGGTTATTGAAATTCAAAGAAAACTTATTCGGCGCAATTCGGACCTGAATCGGAGCTAATATGATCAAAACTCGATTTTCGGATAATCCTCAAAGGGGTTAGTACACGGGATATTGTTAAAAACTGTGTCAGACCATTTTGTGGATATTTTTACATATTTTGTTCCTATGGGTTATTGGAATTCAACGGTATTTTATTTGACGCAATGCTGACCTGAATCAGTGTTGATATGATCGAAACTCGGTTTTCGGATAATAAACCTTAAACCCTATAACCAAAACCCTAAACCCTAAAACCTTAAAACCCTAACATTAAATCCGAAACCTTAAACCCTAAACCATAAAAAAACCTAAACATTAAAACCCTAAAACCTAAACAATAAACCCTAAACAAGAAATCAACAAAATTGTATTTGACGCAAAGGGGATATTGTTAAAAATCAATTAGGACCATTTTGTGGATATTTTTACATATTTTGTTGCTATGGGTTATTGGAATTCAACGAAATTTTATTTGACACAGTTCTGACATAAATTAGAGTTGATATGATCGAAACTTGGTTTTCGGATAATCCTCAAAGGGGTTAGTGCACGGGATATTGTTAAAAATCGAGTCGGACCATTTTGTGGATATTTTCACATATTTTGTTCCTATGGGTTATTGGAATTCAACGGAATTTTATTTGACGCAATTCTGACATGAATCAGTGTTGATATGATCGAAACTCGGTTTTTGGATAATAAACCATAAACCCTAAAACTTAAACCCTGAACCCTAAACCCTAAAACCTTAAAGCCCTAAACATTAAAACCCTAAACCTAAACACTAAATCCTAAACCTTAAACCCTAAACCCTTAAAACCCTAAACCTTAAAACCCTAAACCTTAAACACTAAACCCTAAACCTTAAACCTTAAACCCTAAACCATAATTCAACAAAATTGTATTTGACGCAAAGGGGATATTGTTAAAAATAAATTCGGAGAATTTTATGGATATTTTACATATTTTGTTCCTATGGGTTTTTGAAATTCAACCAAAACTTATTCGGCGTAATTCGGACCTGAATCGGAGCTAATATGATCAAAACTCGGTATTCGCATAAACCTCAAAGGGGTTAGTACACGGGATATTGTTAAAAATCGAGTCGGACCATTTTTTTGATATTTTTATATATTTTGTTCCTATGGGTTATTGAAATTCAAAGAAATTTTATTTGACGCAGTTCGGACCTGAATCGGAGCTGATATGATCGAAACTCGGTTTTCGGATAAACCTCAAAGGGGTTAGTACACGGGATATTGTTAAAAATAGAGTCGGACCATTTTGTGGATAATTTAACATATTTTGTTCCTATGGGTTATTGAAATTCAACGAAATTTTATTCGGCACAATTCGGACCTGAATCGGAGCTAATATGATCAAAACTCGATTTTCGCATAAACCTCAAAGTGGTTAGTACACGGGATATTGTTAAAAACCGAGTCAGGCCATTTTTTGGATATTTTTATATATTTTCTTCCTATGGGTTATTGAAATTCAAAGAAATTTTATTTGACGCAGTTCGGACCTGAATCGGAGCTGATATGAACGAAACTCGGTTTTTGGAAAAACCTCAAAGGGGTTAGTACACGGGATATTATTAAAAATTAAGTCAGGCCATTTTGTGGATATTTTTACATATTTTGTTCCTATGGGTTTGTGAAATTCAACCAAAACTTATTCGGCGTAATTCGGACCTGAATCGGAGCTAATATGATCAAAACTCGGTATTCGCATAAACCTCAAAGGGGTTAATACACGGGATATTGTAAAAAACAGAGTCAGACCATTTTTTTGATATTTTTATATATTTTGTTCCTATGGGTTATTGAAATTCAAAGAAATTTTATTTGACGCAGTTCGGACCTGAATCGGAGCTGATATGATCGAAACTCGGTTTTTGGAAAAACCTCAAAGGGGTTAGTACACAGGATATTGTTAAAAATTGAGTCAGGCCATTTTGTTGATATTTTTACATAGTTTGTTCCTATGGGTTATTGAAATTCAACGAAAACTTATTCGGCGTCATTTTTTTTCCCTACACTAATGCGTGGGTTGCCTCCCACGAAGCGCTCCTTTAACGTCAATAGCTTGACATTACTTCCTCAACTCATGGCGGTTTCAAAAGAATAACTGAACCGTCCTCAACAGATAGACCATTCATACGAACGTTGACCCCTTGTTTGCTTGCTTTCCACAAATCTCTCCCGTCAGACTTCAACCTAATTTTACTATCCAACAGTTTAATCTTCTTCTTTTTCTTCTTCACACCTCTAATGTGCTTTTCCGACTTGAACGGCTGAACAAAACTTTCTTCTTCCTTATCATCAGCTTTCCACCTTTGCAACACATTATCATGCCCCTCTTCAAAAATCACAAGCTCATTATTCAAAAGGACATACCTCAAATGTGGTGGAAGTTTCCCAAGCTTAACATTCGAAAGATCTCGAATTGAAGAACTGTCAATGAAATCACTGATGTGATGCTTTAGCACGTGTGTGTCCGACTTTTTGCTCAACAACTAATCAAACTTCTTTCTATGACCCGTATCAACTATTTCCACACTGCAACATTCTTCATCCTCTGTCAGAAATTTCATGGCCTTGAAAACATTAAAGGTGACATTCTGATCTTGCACCCTCATTGTAAGCTCTCCTTTTTGCACATCAATCAAAGTATGGCCTGTAGCTAGAAAAGGCCTTCCCAAGATTATGGGAATCTTCTTGTCTTCTTCAAAATCCAAGATAACAACCGAGTTAGGCCATTTTTTGGATATTTTTATATATTTTGTTCCTATAGGTTATTGAAATTCAAAGAAATTTTATTTGACGCAGTTCGGACCTGAATCGGAGCTGATATGATCGAAACTCGGTTTTCGGATAAACCTCAAAGGGGTTAGTACACGGGATATTGTTAAAAATAGAGTCGGACCATTTTGTGGATAATTTAACATATTTTGTTCCTATGGGTTATTGAAATTCAACGAAATTTTATTCGGCACAATTCGGACCTGAATCGGAGCTAATATGATCAAAACTCGGTTTTCGCAAAATCCTCAAAGGGGTTAGAACACGGGATATTGTTAAAAACCGAGTCAGACCATTTTTTTGATATTTTTATATATTTTGTTCCTATAGGTTATTGAAATTCAAAGAAATTTTATTTGACGCAGTTCGGACCTGAATCGGAGCTGATATGATCGAAACTCGGTTTTTGGAAAAACCTCAAAGGGGTTAGTACACAGGATATTGTTAAAAATTGAGTCAGGCCATTTTTTTGATATTTTTACATAGTTTGTTCCTATGGGTTATTGAAATTCAAAGAAAACTTATTCGGCGCAATTCGGACCTGAATCGGAGCTAATATGATCAAAACTCGATTTTCGGATAATCCTCAAAGGGGTTAGTAAACGGGATATTGTTAAAAACTGTGTCAGACCATTTTGTGGATATTTTTACATATTTTGTTCCTATGGGTTATTGGAATTCAACGGTATTTTATTTGACGCAATTCTGACCTTAATCAGTGTTGATATGATCGAAACTCGGTTTTCAGATAATAAACCTTAAACCCTTTAACCTAAACCCTAAAACCTTAAAACCCTAAACATTAAATCCGAAACCTTAAACCCTAAACCATAAAAAACCTAAACATTAAAACCCTAAAACCTAAACACTAAACCCTAAACCAGAAATCAACAAAATTGTATTTGACGCAAAGGGGATATTGTTAAAAATCAATTAGGACCATTTTGTGGATATTTTTACATATTTTGTTGCTATGGGTTATTGGAATTCAACGAAATTTTATTTGACACAGTTCTGACCTAAATTAGAGCTGATATGATCGAAACTTGGTTTTCGGATAATCCTCAAAGGGGTTAGTGCACGGGATATTGTTAAAAATCGAGTCGGACCATTTTGTGGATATTTTCACATATTTTGTTCCTATGGGTTATTGGAATTCAACGGAATTTTATTTGACGCAATTCTGACCTGAATCAGTTTTGATATGATCGAAACTCGGTTTTTGGATAATAAACCATAAACCCTAAAACTTAAACCCTGAACCCTAAACCCTAAAACCTTAAAACCCTAAACATTAAAACCCTAAACCCTAAACACTAAATCCTAAACCTTAAACCCTAAACCCTTAAAACCCTAAACCCTAAACACTAAACCCTAAACCTTAAACCTAAAACCTTAAACCCTAAACCATAATTCAACAAAATTGTATTTGACGCAAAGGGGATATTGTTAAAAATAAATTCGGAGAATTTTATGGATATTTTACATATTTTGTTGCTATGGGTTATTGGAATTCAACGAAATTTTATTTGACACAGTTCGGACCTAAATTAGAGCTGAAATGATCGAAACTCGGTTTTCGAATAATCCTCAAAGGGGTTAGTACACGGGATATTGTTAAAAATCGAGTCAGAACATTTTTTTGATATTTTTATATATTTTGTTCCTATAGGTTATTGAAATTCAAAGAAATTTTATTTGACGCAGTTCGGACCTGAATCGGAGCTGATATGATCGAAACTCGGTTTTTGGAAAAACCTCAAAGGGGTTAGTACACAGGATATTGTTAAAAATTGAGTCAGGCCATTTTTTTGATATTTTTACATAGTTTGTTCCTATGGGTTATTGAAATTCAAAGAAAACTTATTCGGCGCAATTCGGACCTGAATCGGAGCTAATATGATCAAAACTCGATTTTCGGATAATCCTCAAAGGGGTTAGTACACGGGATATTGTTAAAAATTGTGTCAGACCATTTTGTGGATATTTTTACATATTTTGTTCCTATGGGTTATTGGAATTCAACGGTATTTTATTTGACGCAATGCTGACCTGAATCAGTGTTGATATGATCGAAACTCGGTTTTCGGATAATAAACCTTAAACCCTATAACCAAAACCCTAAACCCTAAAACCTTAAAACCCTAACATTAAATCCGAAACCTTAAACCCTAAACCATAAAAAAACCTAAACATTAAAACCCTAAAACCTAAACAATAAACCCTAAACAAGAAATCAACAAAATTGTATTTGACGCAAAGGGGATATTGTTAAAAATCAATTAGGACCATTTTGTGGATATTTTTACATATTTTGTTGCTATGGGTTATTGGAATTCAACGAAATTTTATTTGACACAGTTCTGACATAAATTAGAGTTGATATGATCGAAACTTGGTTTTCGGATAATCCTCAAAGGGGTTAGTGCACGGGATATTGTTAAAAATCGAGTCGGACCATTTTGTGGATATTTTCACATATTTTGTTCCTATGGGTTATTGGAATTCAACGGAATTTTATTTGACGCAATTCTGACATGAATCAGTGTTGATATGATCGAAACTCGGTTTTTGGATAATAAACCATAAACCCTAAAACTTAAACCCTGAACCCTAAACCCTAAAACCTTAAAGCCCTAAACATTAAAACCCTAAACCTAAACACTAAATCCTAAACCTTAAACCCTAAACCCTTAAAACCCTAAACCTTAAAACCCTAAACCTTAAACACTAAACCCTAAACCTTAAACCTTAAACCCTAAACCATAATTCAACAAAATTGTATTTGACGCAAAGGGGATATTGTTAAAAATAAATTCGGAGAATTTTATGGATATTTTACATATTTTGTTCCTATGGGTTTTTGAAATTCAACCAAAACTTATTCGGCGTAATTCGGACCTGAATCGGAGCTAATATGATCAAAACTCGGTATTCGCATAAACCTCAAAGGGGTTAGTACACGGGATATTGTTAAAAATCGAGTCAGACCATTTTTTTGATATTTTTATATATTTTGTTCCTATGGGTTATTGAAATTCAAAGAAATTTTATTTGACGCAGTTCGGACCTGAATCGGAGCTGATATGATCGAAACTCGGTTTTCGGATAAACCTCAAAGGGGTTAGTACACGGGATATTGTTAAAAATAGAGTCGGACCATTTTGTGGATAATTTAACATATTTTGTTCCTATGGGTTATTGAAATTCAACGAAATTTTATTCGGCACAATTCGGACCTGAATCGGAGCTAATATGATCAAAACTCGATTTTCGCATAAACCTCAAAGGGGTTAGTACACGGGATATTGTTAAAAACCGAGTCAGGCCATTTTTTGGATATTTTTATATATTTTCTTCCTATGGGTTATTGAAATTCAAAGAAATTTTATTTGACGCAGTTCGGACCTGAATCGGAGCTGATATGAACGAAACTCGGTTTTTGGAAAAACCTCAAAAGGGTTAGTACACGGGATATTATTAAAAATTAAGTCAGGCCATTTTGTGGATATTTTTACATATTTTGTTCCTATGGGTTTTTGAAATTCAACCAAAACTTATTCGGCGTAATTCGGACCTGAATCGGAGCTAATATGATCAAAACTCGGTATTCGCATAAACCTCAAAGGGGTTAATACACGGGATATTGTTAAAAACCGAGTCAGACCATTTTTTTGATATTTTTATATATTTTGTTCCTATAGGTTATTGAAATTCAAAGAAATTTTATTTGACGCAGTTCGGACCTGAATCGGAGCTGATATGATCGAAACTCGGTTTTTGGAAAAACCTCAAAGGGGTTAGTACACAGGATATTGTTAAAAATTGAGTCAGGCCATTTTGTTGATATTTTTACATAGTTTGTTCCTATGGGTTATTGAAATTCAACGAAAACTTATTCGGCGTCATTTTTTTTCCCTACACTAATGCGTGGGTTGCCTCCCACGAAGCGCTCCTTTAACGTCAATAGCTTGACATTACTTCCTCAACTCATGGCGGTTTCAAAAGAATAACTGAACCGTCCTCAACAGATAGACCATTCATACGAACGTTGACCCCTTGTTTGCTTGCTTTCCACAAATCTCTCCCGTCAGACTTCAACCTAATTTTACTATCCAACAGTTTAATCTTCTTCTTTTTCTTCTTCACACCTCTAATGTGCTTTTCCGACTTGAACGGCTGAACAAAACTTTCTTCTTCCTTATCATCAGCTTTCCACCTTTGCAACACATTATCATGCCCCTCTTCAAAAATCACAAGCTCATTATTCAAAAGGACATACCTCAAATGTGGTGGAAGTTTCCCAAGCTTAACATTCGAAAGATCTCGAATTGAAGAACTGTCAATGAAATCACTGATGTGATGCTTTAGCACGTGTGTGTCCGACTTTTTGCTCAACAACTAATCAAACTTCTTTCTATGACCCGTATCAACTATTTCCACACTGCAACATTCTTCATCCTCTGTCAGAAATTTCATGGCCTTGAAAACATTAAAGGTGACATTCTGATCTTGCACCCTCATTGTAAGCTCTCCTTTTTGCACATCAATCAAAGTATGGCCTGTAGCTAGAAAAGGCCTTCCCAAGATTATGGGAATCTTCTTGTCTTCTTCAAAATCCAAGATAACAACCGAGTTAGGCCATTTTTTGGATATTTTTATATATTTTGTTCCTATAGGTTATTGAAATTCAAAGAAATTTTATTTGACGCAGTTCGGACCGGAATCGAAGCTGATATGAATGAAACTCGGTTTTTGGAAAAACCTCAAAGGGGTTAGTACACGGGATATTGTTAAAAATTGATTCAGGCCATTTTGTGGAATTTTTACATATTTTGTTCCTATGGGTTTTTGAAATTCAACAAAAACTTATTCGGCGTAATTCGGACCTGAATCGGAGCTAATATGATCAAAACTCGGTTTTCGCAAAATCCTCAAAGGGGTTAGAACACGGGATATTGTTAAAAACCGAGTCAGACCATTTTTTTGATATTTTTATATATTTTGTTCCTATAGGTTATTGAAATTCAAAGAAATTTTATTTGACGCAGTTCGGACCTGAATCGGAGCTGATATGATCGAAACTCGGTTTTTGGAAAAACCTCAAAGGGGTTAGTACACAGGATATTGTTAAAAATTGAGTCAGGCCATTTTTTTGATATTTTTACATAGTTTGTTCCTATGGGTTATTGAAATTCAAAGAAAACTTATTCGGCGCAATTCGGACCTGAATCGGAGCTAATATGATCAAAACTCGATTTTCGGATAATCCTCAAAGGGGTTAGTACACGGGATATTGTTAAAAACTGTGTCAGACCATTTTGTGGATATTTTTACATATTTTGTTCCTATGGGTTATTGGAATTCAACGGTATTTTATTTGACGCAATTCTGACCTGAATCAGTGTTGATATGATCGAAACTCGGTTTTCAGATAATAAACCTTAAACCCTATAACCTAAACCCTAAAACCTTAAAACCCTAAACATTAAATCCGAAACCTTAAACCCTAAACCATAAAAAACCTAAACATTAAATCCCTAAAACCTAAACACTAAACCCTAAACCAGAAATCAACAAAATTGTATTTGACGCAAAGGGGATATTGTTAAAAATCAATTAGGACTATTTTGTGGATATTTTTACAAATTTTGTTGCTATGGGTTATTGGAATTCAACGAAATTTTATTTGACACAGTTCTGACCTAAATTAGAGCTGATATGATCGAAACTTGGTTTTCGGATAATCCTCAAAGGGGTTAGTGCACGGGATATTGTTAAAAATCGAGTCGGACCATTTTGTGGATATTTTCACATATTTTGTTCCTATGGGTTATTGGAATTCAACGGAATTTTATTTGACGAAATTCTGACCTGAATCAGTTTTGATATGATCGAAACTCGGTTTTTGGATAATAAACCATAAACCCTAAAACTTAAACCCTGAACCCTAAACCCTAAAACCTTAAAACCCTAAACCCTAAACACTAAATCCTAAACCTTAAACCCTAAACCCTTAAAACCCTAAACCCTAAACACTAAACCCTAAACCTTAAACCTAAAACCTTAAACCCTAAACCATAATTCAACAAAATTGTATTTGACGCAAAGGGGATATTGTTAAAAATAAATTCGGAGAATTTTATGGATATTTTACATATTTTGTTGCTATGGGTTATTGGAATTCAACGAAATTTTATTTGACACAGTTCGGACCTAAATTGGAGCTGAAATGATCGAAACTCGGTTTTCGAATAATCCTCAAAGGGGTTAGTACACGGGATATTGTTAAAAATCGAGTCAGAACATTTTTTTGATATTTTTATATATTTTGTTCCTATAGGTTATTGAAATTCAAAGAAATTTTATTTGACGCAGTTCGGACCTGAATCGGAGCTGATATGATCGAAACTCGGTTTTTGGAAAAACCTCAAAGGGGTTAGTACACAGGATATTGTTAAAAATTGAGTCAGGCCATTTTTTTGATATTTTTACATAGTTTGTTCCTATGGGTTATTGAAATTCAAAGAAAACTTATTCGGCGCAATTCGGACCTGAATCGGAGCTAATATGATCAAAACTCGATTTTCGGATAATCCTCAAAGGGGTTAGTACACGGGATATTGTTAAAAACTGTGTCAGACCATTTTGTGGATATTTTTACATATTTTGTTCCTATGGGTTATTGGAATTCAACGGTATTTTATTTGACGCAATGCTGACCTGAATCAGTGTTGATATGATCGAAACTCGGTTTTCGGATAATAAATCTTAAACCCTATAACCAAAACCCTAAACCTTAAAACCCTAAACATTAAATCAGAAACCTTAAACCCTAAACCGTAAAAAACCTAAACATTAAAACCCTAAAACCTAAACACTAAACCCTAAACCAGAAATCAACAAAATTGTATTTGACGCAAAGGGGATATTGTTAAAAATCAATTAGGACCATTTTGTGGATATTTTTACATATTTTGTTGCTATGGGTTATTGGAATTCAACGAAATTTTATTTGACACAATTTTGACCTAAATTAGAGATGATATGATCGAAACTTGGTTTTCGGATAATCCTCGAAGGGGTTAGTGCACGGGATATTGTTAAAAATCGAGTCAGACCATTTTGTGGATATTTTCACATATTTTGTTCCTATGGGTTATTGGAATTCAACGGAATTTTATTTGACGCAATTCTGACCTGAATCAGTTTTGATATGATCGAAACTCGGTTTTTGAATAATAAACCATAAACCCTAAAACTTAAACCCTAAACCCTAAAACCTTAAAACCCTAAACATTAAAACCCTAAACCCTAAACACTAAATCCTAAACCTTAAACCCTAAACCCTAAACACTAAACCCTAAACCTTAAACCTTAAACCCTAAACCATAATTCAACAAAATTGTATTTGACGCAAAGGGGATATTGTTAAAAATAAATTCGGAGAATTTTATGGATATTTTACATATTTTGTTGCTATGGGTTATTGGAATTCAACGAAATTTTATTTGACACAGTTCGGACCTAAATTGGAGCTGAAATGATCGAAACTCGGTTTTCGAATAATCCTCAAAGGGGTTGGTACACGGGATATTGTTAAAAATCGAGTCAGAACATTTTTTTGATATTTTTATATATTTTGTTCCTATAGGTTATTGAAATTCAAAGAAATTTTATTTGACGCAGTTCGGACTTGAATCGGAGCTGATATGATCGAAACTCGGTTTTTGGAAAAACCTCAAAGGGGTTAGTACACTGGATATTGTTAAAAATTGAGTCAGACCATTTTTTTGATATTTTTACATAGTTTGTTCCTATGGGTTATTGAAATTCAAAGAAAACTTATTCGGCGCAATTCGGACCTGAATCGGAGCTAATATGATCAAAACTCGATTTTCGGATAATCCTCAAAGGGGTTAGTACACGGGATATTGTTAAAAACTGTGTCAGACCATTTTGTGGATATTTTTACATATTTTGTTCCTATGGGTTATTGGAATTCAACGGTATTTTATTTAACGCAATGCTGACCTGAATCAGTGTTGATATGATCGAAACTCGGTTTTCGGATAATAAACCTTAAACCCTATAACCAAAACCCTAAACCTTAAAACCCAAAACATTAAATCCGAAACCTTAAACCCTAAACCGTAAAAAACCTAAACATTAAAACCCTAAAACCTAAACACTAAACCCTAAACCAGAAATCAACAAAATTGTATTTGACGCAAAGGGGATATTGTTAAAAATCAATTAGGACCATTTTGTGGATATTTTTACATATTTTGTTGCTATGGGTTATTGGAATTCAATGAAATTTTATTTGACACAGTTCTGACCTAAATTGGAGCTGAAATGATCGAAACTCGGTTTTCGAATAATCCTCAAAGGGGTTGGTACACGGGATATTGTTAAAAATCGAGTCAGAACATTTTTTTGATATTTTTATATATTTTGTTCCTATAGGTTATTGAAATTCAAAGAAATTTTATTTGACGCAGTTCGGACTTGAATCGGAGCTGATATGATCGAAACTCGGTTTTTGGAAAAACCTCAAAGGGGTTAGTACACTGGATATTGTTAAAAATTGAGTCAGACCATTTTTTTGATATTTTTACATAGTTTGTTCCTATGGGTTATTGAAATTCAAAGAAAACTTATTCTGCGCAATTCGGACCTGAATCGGAGCTAATATGATCAAAACTCGATTTTCGGATAATCCTCAAAGGGGTTAGTACACGGGATATTGTTAAAAACTGTGTCAGACCATTTTGTGGATATTTTTACATATTTTGTTCCTATGGGTTATTGGAATTCAACGGTATTTTATTTAACGCAATGCTGACCTGAATCAGTGTTGATATGATCGAAACTCGGTTTTCGGATAATAAACCTTAAACCCTATAACCAAAACCCTAAACCTTAAAACCCTAAACTTTAAATCCGAAACCTTAAACCCTAAACCGTAAAAAACCTAAACATTAAAACCCTAAAACCTAAACACTAAACCCTAAACCAGAAATCAACAAAATTGTATTTGACGCAAAGGGGATATTGTTAAAAATCAATTAGGACCATTTTGTGGATATTTTTACATATTTTGTTGCTATGGGTTATTGGAATTCAACGAAATTTTATTTGACACAGTTCTGACCTAAATTAGAGATGATATGATCGAAACTTGGTTTTCGGATAATCCTCAAAGGGGTTAGTGCACGGGATATTGTTAAAAATCGAGTCGGACCATTTTGTGGATATTTTCACATATTTTGTTCCTATGGGTTATTGGAATTCAACGGAATTTTATTTGACGCAATTCTGACCTGAATCAGTCTTGATATGATCGAAACTCGGTTTTTGGATAATAAACCATAAACCCTAAAACTTAAACCCTGAACCCTAAACCCTAAAACCTTAAAACCCTAAACATTAAAACCCTAAACTTCTGTGGTCTATTTCGGGGAGGCCCAGTGGGGTGTTTTTTCTGCTCTTTCGGTTGGTCTCTAAGAAGTGTGATACTTCTTTTTGTCCGCGGCTGAGCGATCTGTTCTGGAGAAGAGAAAGGTGGTTTCAAGTTAGCATTTATGCCTGGGGGTTTATAGGTTTCTGTTGTAAAACCTATAATGTTTATTGTGGTTCTTCAAGTGGTAGTCTATCAAGTGTTCCTGGGAGTTTGTGTTTGCTGAGAGGTGCAGTTTGCTTGTTTTTTTTCTCTGGTTTGGGTTGGTCCAGCTGCGTGTCGTCTCTGTACCAGATTAGGAGGTTTTTTTGTTGGTTTTTGGCTCATGTGTGTGATTTGTTGCAGCTGGGGAGGCTCTTCCATGGTCTTGTTATTCGTAATTCCTGCTGCTTTTTCTGGATTCATGGTTTGTGGTTGTTCCGGTTTGGTTTTCTCTGTTGTGCGTGCCATGTTTCTCTGAGTAGAGGGTGCTTTTGGGGTGGAATTTTTGGCTTGATGCCCCCGTTTGGATGGCTTAATATTTTGCTGAAAATTCTGATTTACACTCGCGGTTTTACTCATCCTGGGGTCCTTGAGGAATTCCTATTTTTCTCGAACATTTTTCAAGCGGCTGGGATGCTCTGGTGTTGGTCTATTTTGGCAGTGGTTTTGTTTTTTACAAGGTCCAATTTGCTTGGTTGCTGGGTGGTGTCCAAGCCCAGTCTTTTTGGTGTTGGCCTTTGTTGGTTGGCCCAGTGCTTTTTGTTGTCCAAGATTGTGCATGTGCACGTGGCTGTTTCTTTATTAGTGCGGGTTGTTTACTTGTTTGTTCATTTATTCCTTAGCACTTGCAATTTTAGGAGACAAAGTGGTGTGCTTGAGTGTAAAGTTTATGCTTGTGGCTGGTGGGCCTTTCAAGATTCTTGCTTTGTTCATTTTATTCTGATCTGGGGGCTCTAGTGTGTTCCAATTTGCAAGCCTGGAAAGTGGTCTTCAAGACAAGTTCGTGATGGGTGCGGATTTCTTTGATTTTATTAGCACCTTCTTTTTGTTTTTTTGGTGCATGTGTGCCTGTGAGTTTCCCTAGCATGGGCAGGTGGATGGAAAATTTTGCTTGCATGTTAGATTTTCCTAAACAATTGTCAAAATTTGTTTGTAGAAATTTTGATTTTTGTTTAGTTTTGTTTAGTTTTTTGGATAATTCTTTGGAGCTTGTTCCAAATGAATTTTTTTCTTGGCCTTGAGTTTTCTTGCTCTAGGTCTGTACTTTTCTTTTTATTTTTTATAAAATTCCTCGAGGCTAAGCCTCATTTACCCGGAAAAAAAAAAAAATCCTAAACCTTAAACCCTAAACCCTTAAAACCCTAAACCTTAAAACCCTAAACCCTAAACACTAAACCCTAAACCTTAAACATTAAACCCTAAACCATAATTCAACAAAATTGTATTTGACGCAAAGGGGATATTGTTAAAAATAAATTCGGAGAATTTTATGGATATTTTACATATTTTGTTGCTATGGATTATTGGAATTCAACGAAATTTTATTTGACACAGTTCGGACCTAAATTGGAGCTGATATGATCTCGGATAATCCTCAAAGGGGTTAGTACACGGGATATTGTTAAAAATCGAGTCGGACCATTTTGTGGATATTTTCACATATTTTGTTCCTATGGGTTATTGAAATTAAACAAAATTTTATTTGACGCAGTTCGGACCTGAATCGGAGCTGATATGATCGAAACTCGGTTTTCGGATAAACCTCAAAGGGGTTAGTACACGGGATATTGTTAAAAATAGAGTCGGACCATTTTGTGGATAATTTAACATATTTTGTTCCTATAGGTTCTTGAAATTCAACGTAATTTTATTCGGCACAATTCGGACCTGAATCGGAGCTAATACGATTAAAACTCGGTTTTCGCATAAACCTCAAAGGGGTTAGTACACGTGATATTGTTAAAAACCGAGTCAGGCCATTTTTTGGATATTTTTATATATTTTGTTCCTATGGTTTATTGAAATTCAAAAAATTTTATTTGACGCAGTTCGGACCTGAATCGGAGCTGATATGAACGAAACTCGGTTTTTGGAAAAACCTCAAAGGGGTTAGTACACGGGATATTATTAAAAATTGAGTCAGGCCATTTTGTGGATATTTTTACAGATTTTGTTCCTATGGGTTTTTGAAATTCAACGAAAACTTATTCGGCGTAATTCGGACCTGAATCGGAGCTAATATGATCAAAACTCGGTATTCGCATAAACCTCAAAGGGGTTAATACACGGGATATTGTAAAAAACAGAGTCAGACCATTTTTTTGATATTTTTATATATTTTGTTCCTATGGGTTATTGAAATTCAAAGAAATTTTATTTGACGCAGTTCGGACCTGAATCGGAGCTGATATGATCGAAACTCGGTTTTTGGAAAAACCTCAAAGGGGTTAGTACACAGGATATTGTTAAAAATTGAGTCAGGCCATTTTGTTGATATTTTTACATAGTTTGTTCCTATGGGTTATTGAAATTCAACGAAAACTTATTCGGCGTCATTTTTTTTCCCTACACTAATGCGTGGGTTGCCTCCCACGAAGCGCTCCTTTAACGTCAATAGCTTGACATTACTTCCTCAACTCATGGCGGTTTCAAAAGAATAACTGAACCGTCCTCAACAGATAGACCATTCATACGAACGTTGACCCCTTGTTTGCTTGCTTTCCACAAATCTCTCCCGTCAGACTTCAACCTAATTTTACTATCCAACAGTTTAATCTTCTTCTTTTTCTTCTTCACACCTCTAATGTGCTTTTCCGACTTGAACGGCTGAACAAAACTTTCTTCTTCCTTATCATCAGCTTTCCACCTTTGCAACACATTATCATGCCCCTCTTCAAAAATCACAAGCTCATTATTCAAAAGGACATACCTCAAATGTGGTGGAAGTTTCCCAAGCTTAACATTCGAAAGATCTCGAATTGAAGAACTGTCAATGAAATCACTGATGTGATGCTTTAGCACGTGTGTGTCCGACTTTTTGCTCAACAACTAATCAAACTTCTTTCTATGACCCGTATCAACTATTTCCACACTGCAACATTCTTCATCCTCTGTCAGAAATTTCATGGCCTTGAAAACATTAAAGGTGACATTCTGATCTTGCACCCTCATTGTAAGCTCTCCTTTTTGCACATCAATCAAAGTATGGCCTGTAGCTTGAAAAGGCCTTCCCAAGATTATGGGAATCTTCTTGTCTTCTTCAAAATCCAAGATAACAACCGAGTTAGGCCATTTTTTGGATATTTTTATATATTTTGTTCCTATAGGTTATTGAAATTCAAAGAAATTTTATTTGACGCAGTTCGGACCTGAATCGGAGCTGATATGATCGAAACTCGGTTTTCGGATAAACCTCAAAGGGGTTAGTACACGGGATATTGTTAAAAATAGAGTCGGACCATTTTGTGGATAATTTAACATATTTTGTTCCTATGGGTTATTGAAATTCAACGAAATTTTATTCGGCACAATTCGGACCTGAATCGGAGCTAATATGATCAAAACTCGGTTTTCGCAAAATCCTCAAAGGGGTTAGAACACGGGATATTGTTAAAAACCGAGTCAGACCATTTTTTTGATATTTTTATATATTTTGTTCCTATAGGTTATTGAAATTCAAAGAAATTTTATTTGACGCAGTTCGGACCTGAATCGGAGCTGATATGATCGAAACTCGGTTTTTGGAAAAACCTCAAAGGGGTTAGTACACAGGATATTGTTAAAAATTGAGTCAGGCCATTTTTTTGATATTTTTACATAGTTTGTTCCTATGGGTTATTGAAATTCAAAGAAAACTTATTCGGCGCAATTCGGACCTGAATCGGAGCTAATATGATCAAAACTCGATTTTCGGATAATCCTCAAAGGGGTTAGTAAACGGGATATTGTTAAAAACTGTGTCAGACCATTTTGTGGATATTTTTACATATTTTGTTCCTATGGGTTATTGGAATTCAACGGTATTTTATTTGACGCAATTCTGACCTTAATCAGTGTTGATATGATCGAAACTCGGTTTTCAGATAATAAACCTTAAACCCTTTAACCTAAACCCTAAAACCTTAAAACCCTAAACATTAAATCCGAAACCTTAAACCCTAAACCATAAAAAACCTAAACATTAAAACCCTAAAACCTAAACACTAAACCCTAAACCAGAAATCAACAAAATTGTATTTGACGCAAAGGGGATATTGTTAAAAATCAATTAGGACCATTTTGTGGATATTTTTACATATTTTGTTGCTATGGGTTATTGGAATTCAACGAAATTTTATTTGACACAGTTCTGACCTAAATTAGAGCTGATATGATCGAAACTTGGTTTTCGGATAATCCTCAAAGGGGTTAGTGCACGGGATATTGTTAAAAATCGAGTCGGACCATTTTGTGGATATTTTCACATATTTTGTTCCTATGGGTTATTGGAATTCAACGGAATTTTATTTGACGCAATTCTGACCTGAATCAGTTTTGATATGATCGAAACTCGGTTTTTGGATAATAAACCATAAACCCTAAAACTTAAACCCTGAACCCTAAACCCTAAAACCTTAAAACCCTAAACATTAAAACCCTAAACCCTAAACACTAAATCCTAAACCTTAAACCCTAAACCCTTAAAACCCTAAACCCTAAACACTAAACCCTAAACCTTAAACCTAAAACCTTAAACCCTAAACCATAATTCAACAAAATTGTATTTGACGCAAAGGGGATATTGTTAAAAATAAATTCGGAGAATTTTATGGATATTTTACATATTTTGTTGCTATGGGTTATTGGAATTCAACGAAATTTTATTTGACACAGTTCGGACCTAAATTAGAGCTGAAATGATCGAAACTCGGTTTTCGAATAATCCTCAAAGGGGTTAGTACACGGGATATTGTTAAAAATCGAGTCAGAACATTTTTTTGATATTTTTATATATTTTGTTCCTATAGGTTATTGAAATTCAAAGAAATTTTATTTGACGCAGTTCGGACCTGAATCGGAGCTGATATGATCGAAACTCGGTTTTTGGAAAAACCTCAAAGGGGTTAGTACACAGGATATTGTTAAAAATTGAGTCAGGCCATTTTTTTGATATTTTTACATAGTTTGTTCCTATGGGTTATTGAAATTCAAAGAAAACTTATTCGGCGCAATTCGGACCTGAATCGGAGCTAATATGATCAAAACTCGATTTTCGGATAATCCTCAAAGGGGTTAGTACACGGGATATTGTTAAAAACTGTGTCAGACCATTTTGTGGATATTTTTACATATTTTGTTCCTATGGGTTATTGGAATTCAACGGTATTTTATTTGACGCAATGCTGACCTGAATCAGTGTTGATATGATCGAAACTCGGTTTTCGGATAATAAACCTTAAACCCTATAACCAAAACCCTAAACCCTAAAACCTTAAAACCCTAACATTAAATCCGAAACCTTAAACCCTAAACCATAAAAAAACCTAAACATTAAAACCCTAAAACCTAAACAATAAACCCTAAACAAGAAATCAACAAAATTGTATTTGACGCAAAGGGGATATTGTTAAAAATCAATTAGGACCATTTTGTGGATATTTTTACATATTTTGTTGCTATGGGTTATTGGAATTCAACGAAATTTTATTTGACACAGTTCTGACATAAATTAGAGTTGATATGATCGAAACTTGGTTTTCGGATAATCCTCAAAGGGGTTAGTGCACGGGATATTGTTAAAAATCGAGTCGGACCATTTTGTGGATATTTTCACATATTTTGTTCCTATGGGTTATTGGAATTCAACGGAATTTTATTTGACGCAATTCTGACATGAATCAGTGTTGATATGATCGAAACTCGGTTTTTGGATAATAAACCATAAACCCTAAAACTTAAACCCTGAACCCTAAACCCTAAAACCTTAAAGCCCTAAACATTAAAACCCTAAACCTAAACACTAAATCCTAAACCTTAAACCCTAAACCCTTAAAACCCTAAACCTTAAAACCCTAAACCTTAAACACTAAACCCTAAACCTTAAACCTTAAACCCTAAACCATAATTCAACAAAATTGTATTTGACGCAAAGGGGATATTGTTAAAAATAAATTCGGAGAATTTTATGGATATTTTACATATTTTGTTCCTATGGGTTTTTGAAATTCAACCAAAACTTATTCGGCGTAATTCGGACCTGAATCGGAGCTAATATGATCAAAACTCGGTATTCGCATAAACCTCAAAGGGGTTAGTACACGGGATATTGTTAAAAATCGAGTCAGACCATTTTTTTGATATTTTTATATATTTTGTTCCTATGGGTTATTGAAATTCAAAGAAATTTTATTTGACGCAGTTCGGACCTGAATCGGAGCTGATATGATCGAAACTCGGTTTTCGGATAAACCTCAAAGGGGTTAGTACACGGGATATTGTTAAAAATAGAGTCGGACCATTTTGTGGATAATTTAACATATTTTGTTCCTATGGGTTATTGAAATTCAACGAAATTTTATTCGGCACAATTCGGACCTGAATCGGAGCTAATATGATCAAAACTCGATTTTCGCATAAACCTCAAAGGGGTTAGTACACGGGATATTGTTAAAAACCGAGTCAGGCCATTTTTTGGATATTTTTATATATTTTCTTCCTATGGGTTATTGAAATTCAAAGAAATTTTATTTGACGCAGTTCGGACCTGAATCGGAGCTGATATGAACGAAACTCGGTTTTTGGAAAAACCTCAAAAGGGTTAGTACACGGGATATTATTAAAAATTAAGTCAGGCCATTTTGTGGATATTTTTACATATTTTGTTCCTATGGGTTTTTGAAATTCAACCAAAACTTATTCGGCGTAATTCGGACCTGAATCGGAGCTAATATGATCAAAACTCGGTATTCGCATAAACCTCAAAGGGGTTAATACACGGGATATTGTTAAAAACCGAGTCAGACCATTTTTTTGATATTTTTATATATTTTGTTCCTATAGGTTATTGAAATTCAAAGAAATTTTATTTGACGCAGTTCGGACCTGAATCGGAGCTGATATGATCGAAACTCGGTTTTTGGAAAAACCTCAAAGGGGTTAGTACACAGGATATTGTTAAAAATTGAGTCAGGCCATTTTGTTGATATTTTTACATAGTTTGTTCCTATGGGTTATTGAAATTCAACGAAAACTTATTCGGCGTCATTTTTTTTCCCTACACTAATGCGTGGGTTGCCTCCCACGAAGCGCTCCTTTAACGTCAATAGCTTGACATTACTTCCTCAACTCATGGCAGTTTCAAAAGAATAACTGAACCGTCCTCAACAGATAGACCATTCATACGAACGTTGACCCCTTGTTTGCTTGCTTTCCACAAATCTCTCCCGTCAGACTTCAACCTAATTTTACTATCCAACAGTTTAATCTTCTTCTTTTTCTTCTTCACACCTCTAATGTGCTTTTCCGACTTGAACGGCTGAACAAAACTTTCTTCTTCCTTATCATCAGTTTTCCACCTTTGCAACACATTATCATGCCCCTCTTCAAAAATCACAAGCTCATTATTCAAAAGGACATACCTCAAATGTGGTGGAAGTTTCCCAAGCTTAACATTCGAAAGATCTCGAATTGAAGAACTGTCAATGAAATCACTGATGTGATGCTTTAGCACGTGTGTGTCCGACTTTTTGCTCAACAACTAATCAAACTTCTTTCTATGACCCGTATCAACTATTTCCACACTGCAACATTCTTCATCCTCTGTCAGAAATTTCATGGCCTTGAAAACATTAAAGGTGACATTCTGATCTTGCACCCTCATTGTAAGCTCTCCTTTTTGCACATCAATCAAAGTATGGCCTGTAGCTAGAAAAGGCCTTCCCAAGATTATGGGAATCTTCTTGTCTTCTTCAAAATCCAAGATAACAACCGAGTTAGGCCATTTTTTGGATATTTTTATATATTTTGTTCCTATAGGTTATTGAAATTCAAAGAAATTTTATTTGACGCAGTTCGGACCTGAATCGGAGCTGATATGATCGAAACTCGGTTTTCGGATAAACCTCAAAGGGGTTAGTACACGGGATATTGTTAAAAATAGAGTCGGACCATTTTGTGGATAATTTAACATATTTTGTTCCTATGGGTTATTGAAATTCAACGAAATTTTATTCGGCACAATTCGGACCTGAATCGGAGCTAATATGATCAAAACTCGGTTTTCGCAAAATCCTCAAAGGGGTTAGAACACGGGATATTGTTAAAAACCGAGTCAGACCATTTTTTTGATATTTTTATATATTTTGTTCCTATAGGTTATTGAAATTCAAAGAAATTTTATTTGACGCAGTTCGGACCTGAATCGGAGCTGATATGATCGAAACTCGGTTTTTGGAAAAACCTCAAAGGGGTTAGTACACAGGATATTGTTAAAAATTGAGTCAGGCCATTTTTTTGATATTTTTACATAGTTTGTTCCTATGGGTTATTGAAATTCAAAGAAAACTTATTCGGCGCAATTCGGACCTGAATCGGAGCTAATATGATCAAAACTCGATTTTCGGATAATCCTCAAAGGGGTTAGTAAACGGGATATTGTTAAAAACTGTGTCAGACCATTTTGTGGATATTTTTACATATTTTGTTCCTATGGGTTATTGGAATTCAACGGTATTTTATTTGACGCAATTCTGACCTTAATCAGTGTTGATATGATCGAAACTCGGTTTTCAGATAATAAACCTTAAACCCTTTAACCTAAACCCTAAAACCTTAAAACCCTAAACATTAAATCCGAAACCTTAAACCCTAAACCATAAAAAACCTAAACATTAAAACCCTAAAACCTAAACACTAAACCCTAAACCAGAAATCAACAAAATTGTATTTGACGCAAAGGGGATATTGTTAAAAATCAATTAGGACCATTTTGTGGATATTTTTACATATTTTGTTGCTATGGGTTATTGGAATTCAACGAAATTTTATTTGACACAGTTCTGACCTAAATTAGAGCTGATATGATCGAAACTTGGTTTTCGGATAATCCTCAAAGGGGTTAGTGCACGGGATATTGTTAAAAATCGAGTCGGACCATTTTGTGGATATTTTCACATATTTTGTTCCTATGGGTTATTGGAATTCAACGGAATTTTATTTGACGCAATTCTGACCTGAATCAGTTTTGATATGATCGAAACTCGGTTTTTGGATAATAAACCATAAACCCTAAAACTTAAACCCTGAACCCTAAACCCTAAAACCTTAAAACCCTAAACATTAAAACCCTAAACCCTAAACACTAAATCCTAAACCTTAAACCCTAAACCCTTAAAACCCTAAACCCTAAACACTAAACCCTAAACCTTAAACCTAAAACCTTAAACCCTAAACCATAATTCAACAAAATTGTATTTGACGCAAAGGGGATATTGTTAAAAATAAATTCGGAGAATTTTATGGATATTTTACATATTTTGTTGCTATGGGTTATTGGAATTCAACGAAATTTTATTTGACACAGTTCGGACCTAAATTAGAGCTGAAATGATCGAAACTCGGTTTTCGAATAATCCTCAAAGGGGTTAGTACACGGGATATTGTTAAAAATCGAGTCAGAACATTTTTTTGATATTTTTATATATTTTGTTCCTATAGGTTATTGAAATTCAAAGAAATTTTATTTGACGCAGTTCGGACCTGAATCGGAGCTGATATGATCGAAACTCGGTTTTTGGAAAAACCTCAAAGGGGTTAGTACACAGGATATTGTTAAAAATTGAGTCAGGCCATTTTTTTGATATTTTTACATAGTTTGTTCCTATGGGTTATTGAAATTCAAAGAAAACTTATTCGGCGCAATTCGGACCTGAATCGGAGCTAATATGATCAAAACTCGATTTTCGGATAATCCTCAAAGGGGTTAGTACACGGGATATTGTTAAAAACTGTGTCAGACCATTTTGTGGATATTTTTACATATTTTGTTCCTATGGGTTATTGGAATTCAACGGTATTTTATTTGACGCAATGCTGACCTGAATCAGTGTTGATATGATCGAAACTCGGTTTTCGGATAATAAACCTTAACCCCTATAACCAAAACCCTAAACCCTAAAACCTTAAAACCCTAACATTAAATCCGAAACCTTAAACCCTAAACCATAAAAAAACCTAAACATTAAAACCCTAAAACC
The DNA here is from genome assembly GCA_036435485.1 of Saposhnikovia divaricata. Taxonomy (NCBI): domain Eukaryota; kingdom Viridiplantae; phylum Streptophyta; class Magnoliopsida; order Apiales; family Apiaceae; genus Saposhnikovia; species Saposhnikovia divaricata. The sequence continues at coordinate 224,471,281 of CM071599.1, read as the reverse complement.
TAAACAATAAACCCTAAACAAGAAATCAACAAAATTGTATTTGACGCAAAGGGGATATTGTTAAAAATCAATTAGGACCATTTTGTGGATATTTTTACATATTTTGTTGCTATGGGTTATTGGAATTCAACGAAATTTTATTTGACACAGTTCTGACATAAATTAGAGTTGATATGATCGAAACTTGGTTTTCGGATAATCCTCAAAGGGGTTAGTGCACGGGATATTGTTAAAAATCGAGTCGGACCATTTTGTGGATATTTTCACATATTTTGTTCCTATGGGTTATTGGAATTCAACGGAATTTTATTTGACGCAATTCTGACATGAATCAGTGTTGATATGATCGAAACTCGGTTTTTGGATAATAAACCATAAACCCTAAAACTTAAACCCTGAACCCTAAACCCTAAAACCTTAAAGCCCTAAACATTAAAACCCTAAACCTAAACACTAAATCCTAAACCTTAAACCCTAAACCCTTAAAACCCTAAACCTTAAAACCCTAAACCTTAAACACTAAACCCTAAACCTTAAACCTTAAACCCTAAACCATAATTCAACAAAATTGTATTTGACGCAAAGGGGATATTGTTAAAAATAAATTCGGAGAATTTTATGGATATTTTACATATTTTGTTCCTATGGGTTTTTGAAATTCAACCAAAACTTATTCGGCGTAATTCGGACCTGAATCGGAGCTAATATGATCAAAACTCGGTATTCGCATAAACCTCAAAGGGGTTAGTACACGGGATATTGTTAAAAATCGAGTCAGACCATTTTTTTGATATTTTTATATATTTTGTTCCTATGGGTTATTGAAATTCAAAGAAATTTTATTTGACGCAGTTCGGACCTGAATCGGAGCTGATATGATCGAAACTCGGTTTTCGGATAAACCTCAAAGGGGTTAGTACACGGGATATTGTTAAAAATAGAGTCGGACCATTTTGTGGATAATTTAACATATTTTGTTCCTATGGGTTATTGAAATTCAACGAAATTTTATTCGGCACAATTCGGACCTGAATCGGAGCTAATATGATCAAAACTCGATTTTCGCATAAACCTCAAAGGGGTTAGTACACGGGATATTGTTAAAAACCGAGTCAGGCCATTTTTTGGATATTTTTATATATTTTCTTCCTATGGGTTATTGAAATTCAAAGAAATTTTATTTGACGCAGTTCGGACCTGAATCGGAGCTGATATGAACGAAACTCGGTTTTTGGAAAAACCTCAAAAGGGTTAGTACACGGGATATTATTAAAAATTAAGTCAGGCCATTTTGTGGATATTTTTACATATTTTGTTCCTATGGGTTTTTGAAATTCAACCAAAACTTATTCGGCGTAATTCGGACCTGAATCGGAGCTAATATGATCAAAACTCGGTATTCGCATAAACCTCAAAGGGGTTAATACACGGGATATTGTTAAAAACCGAGTCAGACCATTTTTTTGATATTTTTATATATTTTGTTCCTATAGGTTATTGAAATTCAAAGAAATTTTATTTGACGCAGTTCGGACCTGAATCGGAGCTGATATGATCGAAACTCGGTTTTTGGAAAAACCTCAAAGGGGTTAGTACACAGGATATTGTTAAAAATTGAGTCAGGCCATTTTGTTGATATTTTTACATAGTTTGTTCCTATGGGTTATTGAAATTCAACGAAAACTTATTCGGCGTCATTTTTTTTCCCTACACTAATGCGTGGGTTGCCTCCCACGAAGCGCTCCTTTAACGTCAATAGCTTGACATTACTTCCTCAACTCATGGCGGTTTCAAAAGAATAACTGAACCGTCCTCAACAGATAGACCATTCATACGAACGTTGACCCCTTGTTTGCTTGCTTTCCACAAATCTCTCCCGTCAGACTTCAACCTAATTTTACTATCCAACAGTTTAATCTTCTTCTTTTTCTTCTTCACACCTCTAATGTGCTTTTCCGACTTGAACGGCTGAACAAAACTTTCTTCTTCCTTATCATCAGCTTTCCACCTTTGCAACACATTATCATGCCCCTCTTCAAAAATCACAAGCTCATTATTCAAAAGGACATACCTCAAATGTGGTGGAAGTTTCCCAAGCTTAACATTCGAAAGATCTCGAATTGAAGAACTGTCAATGAAATCACTGATGTGATGCTTTAGCACGTGTGTGTCCGACTTTTTGCTCAACAACTAATCAAACTTCTTTCTATGACCCGTATCAACTATTTCCACACTGCAACATTCTTCATCCTCTGTCAGAAATTTCATGGCCTTGAAAACATTAAAGGTGACATTCTGATCTTGCACCCTCATTGTAAGCTCTCCTTTTTGCACATCAATCAAAGTATGGCCTGTAGCTAGAAAAGGCCTTCCCAAGATTATGGGAATCTTCTTGTCTTCTTCAAAATCCAAGATAACAACCGAGTTAGGCCATTTTTTGGATATTTTTATATATTTTGTTCCTATAGGTTATTGAAATTCAAAGAAATTTTATTTGACGCAGTTCGGACCGGAATCGAAGCTGATATGAATGAAACTCGGTTTTTGGAAAAACCTCAAAGGGGTTAGTACACGGGATATTGTTAAAAATTGATTCAGGCCATTTTGTGGAATTTTTACATATTTTGTTCCTATGGGTTTTTGAAATTCAACAAAAACTTATTCGGCGTAATTCGGACTTGAATCGGAGCTAATATGATCAAAACTCGGTTTTCGCAAAATCCTCAAAGGGGTTAGAACACGGGATATTGTTAAAAACCGAGTCAGACCATTTTTTTGATATTTTTATATATTTTGTTCCTATAGGTTATTGAAATTCAAAGAAATTTTATTTGACGCAGTTCGGACCTGAATCGGAGCTGATATGATCGAAACTCGGTTTTTGGAAAAACCTCAAAGGGGTTAGTACACAGGATATTGTTAAAAATTGAGTCAGGCCATTTTTTTGATATTTTTACATAGTTTGTTCCTATGGGTTATTGAAATTCAAAGAAAACTTATTCGGCGCAATTCGGACCTGAATCGGAGCTAATATGATCAAAACTCGATTTTCGGATAATCCTCAAAGGGGTTAGTACACGGGATATTGTTAAAAACTGTGTCAGACCATTTTGTGGATATTTTTACATATTTTGTTCCTATGGGTTATTGGAATTCAACGGTATTTTATTTGACGCAATTCTGACCTGAATCAGTGTTGATATGATCGAAACTCGGTTTTCAGATAATAAACCTTAAACCCTATAACCTAAACCCTAAAACCTTAAAACCCTAAACATTAAATCCGAAACCTTAAACCCTAAACCATAAAAAACCTAAACATTAAATCCCTAAAACCTAAACACTAAACCCTAAACCAGAAATCAACAAAATTGTATTTGACGCAAAGGGGATATTGTTAAAAATCAATTAGGACTATTTTGTGGATATTTTTACAAATTTTGTTGCTATGGGTTATTGGAATTCAACGAAATTTTATTTGACACAGTTCTGACCTAAATTAGAGCTGATATGATCGAAACTTGGTTTTCGGATAATCCTCAAAGGGGTTAGTGCACGGGATATTGTTAAAAATCGAGTCGGACCATTTTGTGGATATTTTCACATATTTTGTTCCTATGGGTTATTGGAATTCAACGGAATTTTATTTGACGCAATTCTGACCTGAATCAGTTTTGATATGATCGAAACTCGGTTTTTGGATAATAAACCATAAACCCTAAAACTTAAACCCTGAACCCTAAACCCTAAAACCTTAAAACCCTAAACCCTAAACACTAAATCCTAAACCTTAAACCCTAAACCCTTAAAACCCTAAACCCTAAACACTAAACCCTAAACCTTAAACCTAAAACCTTAAACCCTAAACCATAATTCAACAAAATTGTATTTGACGCAAAGGGGATATTGTTAAAAATAAATTCGGAGAATTTTATGGATATTTTACATATTTTGTTGCTATGGGTTATTGGAATTCAACGAAATTTTATTTGACACAGTTCGGACCTAAATTGGAGCTGAAATGATCGAAACTCGGTTTTCGAATAATCCTCAAAGGGGTTAGTACACGGGATATTGTTAAAAATCGAGTCAGAACATTTTTTTGATATTTTTATATATTTTGTTCCTATAGGTTATTGAAATTCAAAGAAATTTTATTTGACGCAGTTCGGACCTGAATCGGAGCTGATATGATCGAAACTCGGTTTTTGGAAAAACCTCAAAGGGGTTAGTACACAGGATATTGTTAAAAATTGAGTCAGGCCATTTTTTTGATATTTTTACATAGTTTGTTCCTATGGGTTATTAAAATTCAAAGAAAACTTATTCGGCGCAATTCGGACCTGAATCGGAGCTAATATGATCAAAACTCGATTTTCGGATAATCCTCAAAGGGGTTAGTACACGGGATATTGTTAAAAACTGTGTCAGACCATTTTGTGGATATTTTTACATATTTTGTTCCTATGGGTTATTGGAATTCAACGGTATTTTATTTGACGCAATGCTGACCTGAATCAGTGTTGATATGATCGAAACTCGGTTTTCGGATAATAAATCTTAAACCCTATAACCAAAACCCTAAACCTTAAAACCCTAAACATTAAATCAGAAACCTTAAACCCTAAACCGTAAAAAACCTAAACATTAAAACCCTAAAACCTAAACACTAAACCCTAAACCAGAAATCAACAAAATTGTATTTGACGCAAAGGGGATATTGTTAAAAATCAATTAGGACCATTTTGTGGATATTTTTACATATTTTGTTGCTATGGGTTATTGGAATTCAACGAAATTTTATTTGACACAATTTTGACCTAAATTAGAGATGATATGATCGAAACTTGGTTTTCGGATAATCCTCGAAGGGGTTAGTGCACGGGATATTGTTAAAAATCGAGTCAGACCATTTTGTGGATATTTTCACATATTTTGTTCCTATGGGTTATTGGAATTCAACGGAATTTTATTTGACGCAATTCTGACCTGAATCAGTTTTGATATGATCGAAACTCGGTTTTTGAATAATAAACCATAAACCCTAAAACTTAAACCCTAAACCCTAAAACCTTAAAACCCTAAACATTAAAACCCTAAACCCTAAACACTAAATCCTAAACCTTAAACCCTAAACCCTAAACACTAAACCCTAAACCTTAAACCTTAAACCCTAAACCATAATTCAACAAAATTGTATTTGACGCAAAGGGGATATTGTTAAAAATAAATTCGGAGAATTTTATGGATATTTTACATATTTTGTTGCTATGGGTTATTGGAATTCAACGAAATTTTATTTGACACAGTTCGGACCTAAATTGGAGCTGAAATGATCGAAACTCGGTTTTCGAATAATCCTCAAAGGGGTTGGTACACGGGATATTGTTAAAAATCGAGTCAGAACATTTTTTTGATATTTTTATATATTTTGTTCCTATAGGTTATTGAAATTCAAAGAAATTTTATTTGACGCAGTTCGGACTTGAATCGGAGCTGATATGATCGAAACTCGGTTTTTGGAAAAACCTCAAAGGGGTTAGTACACTGGATATTGTTAAAAATTGAGTCAGACCATTTTTTTGATATTTTTACATAGTTTGTTCCTATGGGTTATTGAAATTCAAAGAAAACTTATTCGGCGCAATTCGGACCTGAATCGGAGCTAATATGATCAAAACTCGATTTTCGGATAATCCTCAAAGGGGTTAGTACACGGGATATTGTTAAAAACTGTGTCAGACCATTTTGTGGATATTTTTACATATTTTGTTCCTATGGGTTATTGGAATTCAACGGTATTTTATTTAACGCAATGCTGACCTGAATCAGTGTTGATATGATCGAAACTCGGTTTTCGGATAATAAACCTTAAACCCTATAACCAAAACCCTAAACCTTAAAACCCAAAACATTAAATCCGAAACCTTAAACCCTAAACCGTAAAAAACCTAAACATTAAAACCCTAAAACCTAAACACTAAACCCTAAACCAGAAATCAACAAAATTGTATTTGACGCAAAGGGGATATTGTTAAAAATCAATTAGGACCATTTTGTGGATATTTTTACATATTTTGTTGCTATGGGTTATTGGAATTCAATGAAATTTTATTTGACACAGTTCTGACCTAAATTGGAGCTGAAATGATCGAAACTCGGTTTTCGAATAATCCTCAAAGGGGTTGGTACACGGGATATTGTTAAAAATCGAGTCAGAACATTTTTTTGATATTTTTATATATTTTGTTCCTATAGGTTATTGAAATTCAAAGAAATTTTATTTGACGCAGTTCGGACTTGAATCGGAGCTGATATGATCGAAACTCGGTTTTTGGAAAAACCTCAAAGGGGTTAGTACACTGGATATTGTTAAAAATTGAGTCAGACCATTTTTTTGATATTTTTACATAGTTTGTTCCTATGGGTTATTGAAATTCAAAGAAAACTTATTCTGCGCAATTCGGACCTGAATCGGAGCTAATATGATCAAAACTCGATTTTCGGATAATCCTCAAAGGGGTTAGTACACGGGATATTGTTAAAAACTGTGTCAGACCATTTTGTGGATATTTTTACATATTTTGTTCCTATGGGTTATTGGAATTCAACGGTATTTTATTTAACGCAATGCTGACCTGAATCAGTGTTGATATGATCGAAACTCGGTTTTCGGATAATAAACCTTAAACCCTATAACCAAAACCCTAAACCTTAAAACCCTAAACTTTAAATCCGAAACCTTAAACCCTAAACCGTAAAAAACCTAAACATTAAAACCCTAAAACCTAAACACTAAACCCTAAACCAGAAATCAACAAAATTGTATTTGACGCAAAGGGGATATTGTTAAAAATCAATTAGGACCATTTTGTGGATATTTTTACATATTTTGTTGCTATGGGTTATTGGAATTCAACGAAATTTTATTTGACACAGTTCTGACCTAAATTAGAGATGATATGATCGAAACTTGGTTTTCGGATAATCCTCAAAGGGGTTAGTGCACGGGATATTGTTAAAAATCGAGTCGGACCATTTTGTGGATATTTTCACATATTTTGTTCCTATGGGTTATTGGAATTCAACGGAATTTTATTTGACGCAATTCTGACCTGAATCAGTCTTGATATGATCGAAACTCGGTTTTTGGATAATAAACCATAAACCCTAAAACTTAAACCCTGAACCCTAAACCCTAAAACCTTAAAACCCTAAACATTAAAACCCTAAACTTCTGTGGTCTATTTCGGGGAGGCCCAGTGGGGTGTTTTTTCTGCTCTTTCGGTTGGTCTCTAAGAAGTGTGATACTTCTTTTTGTCCGCGGCTGAGCGATCTGTTCTGGAGAAGAGAAAGGTGGTTTCAAGTTAGCATTTATGCCTGGGGGTTTATAGGTTTCTGTTGTAAAACCTATAATGTTTATTGTGGTTCTTCAAGTGGTAGTCTATCAAGTGTTCCTGGGAGTTTGTGTTTGCTGAGAGGTGCAGTTTGCTTGTTTTTTTTCTCTGGTTTGGGTTGGTCCAGCTGCGTGTCGTCTCTGTACCAGATTAGGAGGTTTTTTTGTTGGTTTTTGGCTCATGTGTGTGATTTGTTGCAGCTGGGGAGGCTCTTCCATGGTCTTGTTATTCGTAATTCCTGCTGCTTTTTCTGGATTCATGGTTTGTGGTTGTTCCGGTTTGGTTTTCTCTGTTGTGCGTGCCATGTTTCTCTGAGTAGAGGGTGCTTTTGGGGTGGAATTTTTGGCTTGATGCCCCCGTTTGGATGGCTTAATATTTTGCTGAAAATTCTGATTTACACTCGCGGTTTTACTCATCCTGGGGTCCTTGAGGAATTCCTATTTTTCTCGAACATTTTTCAAGCGGCTGGGATGCTCTGGTGTTGGTCTATTTTGGCAGTGGTTTTGTTTTTTACAAGGTCCAATTTGCTTGGTTGCTGGGTGGTGTCCAAGCCCAGTCTTTTTGGTGTTGGCCTTTGTTGGTTGGCCCAGTGCTTTTTGTTGTCCAAGATTGTGCATGTGCACGTGGCTGTTTCTTTATTAGTGCGGGTTGTTTACTTGTTTGTTCATTTATTCCTTAGCACTTGCAATTTTAGGAGACAAAGTGGTGTGCTTGAGTGTAAAGTTTATGCTTGTGGCTGGTGGGCCTTTCAAGATTCTTGCTTTGTTCATTTTATTCTGATCTGGGGGCTCTAGTGTGTTCCAATTTGCAAGCCTGGAAAGTGGTCTTCAAGACAAGTTCGTGATGGGTGCGGATTTCTTTGATTTTATTAGCACCTTCTTTTTGTTTTTTTGGTGCATGTGTGCCTGTGAGTTTCCCTAGCATGGGCAGGTGGATGGAAAATTTTGCTTGCATGTTAGATTTTCCTAAACAATTGTCAAAATTTGTTTGTAGAAATTTTGATTTTTGTTTAGTTTTGTTTAGTTTTTTGGATAATTCTTTGGAGCTTGTTCCAAATGAATTTTTTTCTTGGCCTTGAGTTTTCTTGCTCTAGGTCTGTACTTTTCTTTTTATTTTTTATAAAATTCCTCGAGGCTAAGCCTCATTTACCCGGAAAAAAAAAAAATCCTAAACCTTAAACCCTAAACCCTTAAAACCCTAAACCTTAAAACCCTAAACCCTAAACACTAAACCCTAAACCTTAAACATTAAACCCTAAACCATAATTCAACAAAATTGTATTTGACGCAAAGGGGATATTGTTAAAAATAAATTCGGAGAATTTTATGGATATTTTACATATTTTGTTGCTATGGATTATTGGAATTCAACGAAATTTTATTTGACACAGTTCGGACCTAAATTGGAGCTGATATGATCTCGGATAATCCTCAAAGGGGTTAGTACACGGGATATTGTTAAAAATCGAGTCGGACCATTTTGTGGATATTTTCACATATTTTGTTCCTATGGGTTATTGAAATTAAACAAAATTTTATTTGACACAGTTCGGACCTGAATCAGAGCTGATATGATAGAAACTCGATTTTCGGATAAACCTCAAAGGGGTTAGTACACGGGATATTGTTAAAAATAGAGTCGGACCATTTTGTGGATAATTTAACATATTTTGTTCCTATAGGTTCTTGAAATTCAACGTAATTTTATTCGGCACAATTCGGACCTGAATCGGAGCTAATACGATTAAAACTCGGTTTTCGCATAAACCTCAAAGGGGTTAGTACACGTGATATTGTTAAAAACCGAGTCAGGCCATTTTTTGGATATTTTTATATATTTTGTTCCTATGGTTTATTGAAATTCAAAAAATTTTATTTGACGCAGTTCGGACCTGAATCGGAGCTGATATGAACGAAACTCGGTTTTTGGAAAAACCTCAAAGGGGTTAGTACACGGGATATTATTAAAAATTGAGTCAGGCCATTTTGTGGATATTTTTACAGATTTTGTTCCTATGGGTTTTTGAAATTCAACGAAAACTTATTCGGCGTAATTCGGACCTGAATCGGAGCTAATATGATCAAAACTCGGTTTTCGCATAAACCTCAAAGTGGTTAGTACACGGGATATTGTTAAAAACCGAGTCAGACCATTTTTTTGATATTTTTATATATTTTGTTCCTATGGGTTATTGAAATTCAAAGAAATTTTATTTGACGCAGTTCGGACCTGAATCGGAGCTGATATGATCGAAACTCGGTTTTTGGAAAAACCTCAAAGGGGTTAGTACACAGGATATTGTTAAAAATTGAGTCAGGCCATTTTGGTGATATTTTTACATAGTTTGTTCCTATGGGTTATTGAAATTCAACGAAAACTTATTCGGCGTCATTTTTTTCCCCTACACTAATGCGTGGGTTGCCTCCCACGAAGCGCTCCTTTAACGTCAATAGCTTGACGTTACTTCCTCAACTCATGGCGGTTTCAAAAGAATAACTGAACCGTCCTCAACAGATAGACCATTCATACGAACGTTGACCCCTTGTTTGCTTACTTTCCACAAATCTCTCCCGTCAGACTTCAACCTAATTTTACTATCCAACAGCTTAATCTTCTTCTTTTTCTTCTTCACACCTCTAATGTGCTTTTCCGACTCGAACGGCTGAACAAAACTTTCTTCTTCCTTATCATCAGCTTTCCACCTTTGCAACACATTTTTATGCCCCTCTTCAAAAATCACAAGCTCATTATTCAAAAGGACATACCTCAAATGTGGTGGAAGTTTCCCAAGCTTAACATTCGAAAGATCTCGAATTGAAGAACTGTCAATGAAGTCACTGATGTGATGCTTTAGCACGTGTGTGTCCGACTTTTTGCTCAACAACTGATCAAACTTCTTTCTCTCACCCGTATCAACTATTTCCACACTGCAACATTCTTCATCCTCTGTCAGAAATTTCATGGCCTTGAAAACATTAAAGGTGACATTCTGATCTTGCACCCTCATTGTAAGCTCTCCTTTTTGCACATCAATCAAAGTATGGCCTATAGCTAGAAAAGGCCTTCCCAAGATTATGGGAATCTTCTTGTCTTCTTCAAAATCCAAGATAACAAAATCAGCTGGGAAGATAAGCTTATCAACTTTCACCAAAACGTCCTCCACTATGCCCCTTGGATATGTGATAGATCGATCAGCCAACTGTAAAGAGATATTGGTTGGCTTTGGCTCTGGCAGACCAAGTTGCTTGAACACAGATAAAGGCATGAGATTGATGCTAGCTCCCAAGTCACACAAGCACTTGTTAAAAGAAAGATTTCCAATAGTGCAAGGGATGGTGAAACTTCCCGGATCTTTAAGTTTGGGTGGCAACTTCTGCTGCAGAACTGCACTACACTCCTCCGTTAATGCCACTATTTCAAATTCTTCCAACCTTCTTTTTCGTGACAAAATATCCTTCATGAACTTTGCATACCTCGGCATTTGCTCCAATGCTTTAACAAAAAGAATGTTAATGGACAATTTCTTGAAGACATCCATAAACTTCTGAAACTGTTTCTCTTGACTTTTCTGCAAGCGCCCAGGATATGGAGGAGGTGGATAGATCTGATTATTCCTTGAAGATTGCTCCGGAGTAGACTTTTCAACAAGTTTCTTGCTCTTCTCACCATCAAGCTGATCAGCCACTAAATCAGATTTCTCAATTTCTGGCACTGCAGATTTTTCAACCTGCTGATTCTGAACATCTTCATCTTCCTTAGCTGCTGATTTAGGATCCCTCGTGACTTTTCCAGATCTCAAAGAAACTGCATTGACCTGTTCTTTGCTTTCCCTTCTGCCTGGATTAACCTCCGTATAACTAGGCAGAGTTCCTTGTGGCCTACTATGTAAAGCACTAACAATCTGTCCTATCTAGTTTTCCAAGACCTTTTGAGAAGCTTGCAGGTTCTTCACCATCATCCACAAATCATCCCTTTCTGATTTTTCATTAGATGATTGCCCCGCATGAGCCTGGGGCTGTTGCTGAAATCCCGGAGGCTGATATGATTGCCTTGGAGCATACTGCTGCTGATAACCTTGATTGTTGCTCCAGCTGAAATTGGGATGATTCCTGTTACTTGGATGATAAGTAGTTGGAACTGGTTGAGGAGGTCGCTGAAAGTTACTCACAAACTGTGCTGATTCAGAAGAGATAGCACACTGATTCGTCTCATGTGAGCCCGCACATAGCTCACAAATACTAGCAACCTGCTGAATCCCATGATTTGCCAAAGAATCTATTTTCCTATTCATTGCCTCTAGCTGAGCTGCTAAAGCTGAGACTGTATTAACATTAAGAACACCTGCTACCTTGCCTTGAGAAAGCCTCTGGGTTGGATTCTGATATTCATTAGCAGCCATCGTCTCAATAAGATCATATGCTTCCTCGTAGCTCTTAGCCCACAGAGCTCCACCTGATGCTGCATCTAACAAAGGTCTAGACTGTGCTCCCAACCCATTGTAGAAACCGTTAATAACCATCCAATCAGGCATGCCATGATGTGGACACCTACGAAGCATCTCCTTATAACGTTCCCAAGCCTCACACAAAGACTCTCCAGATTGCTGCTGAAATTGAGTTAACTGGTTCCGTATTGCTGCAGTTTTCGCCATATGGAAGAATTTAGTAAGAAACTTCTGAGCAAGATCCTCCCAGGTAGTAATGGAACCAGCTGGTAGAGAGTGTAACCAGCCCTTAGCCTTATCCCTTAAAGAAAATGGGAAAAGAATCAACTTGATAGCATCCTCCGACACACCATTAAATTTGCAAGTGTCACAGATCTCGATAAAGTCCCGGATGTGCATGTTAGGATCCTCTGTCGAAGCACCCCCAAACTGAACCGAATTCTGCACCATCTGAATTGTGCTCGGCTTGATCTCAAAGTTGTTTGCTGCAATAGCTGGCCTGACAATACTAGATTGTATGTCATTGATCTTTGGCTGAGAATAGTCCTTCAAAGCCTTGACTGCTGCTGGTAAGTCTGCCATCTCTTTTTCTGCTGCAAGTTCTTCTGTTGCCAGTTTACGAGTTTGCAAACGTGTTCGCATACACGTTCAAGTACATAAAAACACCACGAAACAAACAAACTAAATAAGAAATCCGAGTCAGTGAACGCTAACGGCCACTGATGACAAGCACATAAACTAAATTAAACACCGATGATCCCCGGTAGCGGCGCCAAAAACTTGTTTACACAATATCACGCAAGTATACGTGATCACAAGTAATACAATTAAGTTCATTCCACTAAGATCTGGTTAAGTTCTTTTCAGCTAATGTGCCTATTCAACAATGTATGATCTTAATTCACTGCTAAGACAATAAATAAATTGAGATCTTATTTAACTACATTAAGCTAAGATGCAAAGTAAGAACTAATTAACTAATGAGAATTAAATCTGAATTACTTATAAGACTAAAAACATGGGATCCTAACTTCATTATCAACTTCACTTAGAGTCGCAGCCTTTAATCAATACATGTGATGGTTTTGATATCTGATCGGACAACACGAAACAAGTAAAAGCTACCTCTCGATATACTAATACCAAACTACGCATGCATCCACAAAAGAGATAGAAGATGGGTAGACACCAAATATGTTTAGACCCTATATCTCTATAGAATTTGAAAACATAAAGGTTTAAGCACAAGTTATCCACATAGATCACATAGGGTAGCATAATATCTCTATTTACGCCACAAATCATGATGTTAAAACATCAACCTATCCTATGCTAGCATGGCAAGTTCTAAATCTCAAGATCCACTCTCGTTTAGCAAGAGATTAACAAATTAGATGTTCGCGACGCATCTAAATACATGAATCACAACCATACGAGGATATCAAGAATTCACCACACATAAATATTTAAAGCATACAAACTACTAAGCTACATAGATAAATCCGTTAGAATCCCATGACAACGATTAGCTCATAATTGAACCGTTCATCGTCATGGGATTTGATGATAACATGATATAAAACAAGATATGAATAAAAGAAGTAATTATATTAATAAAAAAAGGGTTAAGAAAACAAATCTATAATCCCGAATAACACAAAAGATGAAGTAGATCTAGATCCGTTGCTTGTCACGAGCGTTGAATCCTTCTCTCCTTTTCTCCCTTGCAGATCTAAGCTATGTTACAATAATAAAAAAAAACTCCTAATTAAAATGCTAAGATGTGTTTAAATATGCTCTAGATTTCTTGCCCAGCAGGAAATTACCTTCTATTACAATTAGAAATCGATTAAGGTACTAAAACCTGCCCAAAATACAATTAGAATTAGAAAAAGGGCAAAACAGTAATCTTTCAGCCTTGCTTCACAAAGAACACGTGTGCAAATTTTAACTACACGCTCCCTGCACCTGCTTTCTATCCCAGGTTGTAGAAAATCTCTCAAGCTTCGCGTGAGCTGTAAGATCGCTGAAAACGGACTTCTAGAACTCCAGATATGGCCAAAACAGTGAAGACTGCGCAACCTTCCCGGAAAATCCGAATTTTAATCAATTAATCCTCCAAACACGATAGAAGCATCCACCATAATCGACATTCTTGCAACTCTGCAAAACTAAGCAAAATACATCAAAACTACAATAAACTTGAGTCCAAGACAATCAATTTAAGCCGATATGGAACGCTCCAAGTGGATATAAAATCCACTTATCAGATTCCTGAACTACCGTATTAAGAATAGCATAGGATATTCACTTCTTTTACTGGAAGGGATAGATCCTTTATCGATCGTTAACTATCTCCATATATAAATTCCAATGCCCAGAATAGAACTTATTAATTGCCCTTGAGACTAAGGACTAAACCAAAGCATTGTTCATTATATACAAGATGACTCTAACCATCTAAAGTCTAAGGATACTTGTACAACCATCACTATATGAACAATTACTGACACGTGAGTAAACTCTATTAATTGTTCAAGTGATCGAGTCATGTTCAGTGAACTCATTCCCCAATGAGCACCTACATACTAACTATAGTGTCACCACACAAATGCCTATGAGAACAGCATCCTTCGTAGGAAGCAAGTATAGTATGTACCGATCTTTACGGATTGACTAACTCCCAATTAGTTATCCTATGATCAGGAACAATTTAAGTTTAGTGTTATCATCTTCTAGATCTCACTATTATAATCTCATTATAGTTCTAGAAGCTTTACTCTAAACTATAGAACATCTTATTTAAAACACTTTAAATAGATAAAGCCCGTAATAAAAACAAATAAGTCTTTTATTAATATAAACAAAATCAAATAAGATTACATGAAAGTTCTTCCTAATTGATCATACATGATTGGATTTAGGACAAAACCTTTCACTTTCAGCTCTTACATTGTTGTTCAGCTTCACCATCATCACCAAGCTCACATTGCTTATACAATATTTATAACTCTTCTACGTTATTATATACACACAAGCAGAGCTACCCTCACAATTTCTACATGGTATCAGAGCTTTAAGATCCTTACCTGTGTTATTCCGGTGGCAGCCATTGTCTCCGGTAGCTTCATCTCTTCCAAGTTTTTTGTTTGTGACATTTTCATAAATACCTTGTGTGTTAACTCACCAAGTTACACAAACGCTTCCTGAGTCAACTACTACCAGCCATATATAGATACAACAAATACACATCAGCCACATACAAACCACTAACACCCTCATTCTTCTCTGGCCAGCCATCATTTCTGTCCGGAAAACCTCAAGCTCGTTACAAAGAGAACTTTTCTTGGCTGCGCTGCATTCGAGCTGTGCATTTGCGTATATATCTTTGAGAGATTCAAGTTCCACCAGGTGAATCTTAATCTCCTGTTGTAGATTTTCCATATCCGAATTCAATTGGTGGACGGTGCTTCCCTGTCATTGTATTTATCAAGGCTGCTGGCTTATGTTTGGTTTGGGCTAGCATATAGTTATATCCTTGTTTTCAGTATTTAGGCCACACTAAATTAGCCCACTGAAAAATACAACGGGTGTAAGTGATTTTAGTAGTTTGACAAAAAAAATATGGAAAGAGAAAGTAGTTCACCGATTCAAACACTTTTTAGTGGCTCTGGGCTCAAACTATTTATCTTGGTCTCAAGCTATACGTAGCTTTCTCAAGGGAAAACGTCTTTGGAGGTACGTTAACGGGGATTTCACTATTCCTACCAAGGAGAAGGATGAAACTGATTCACAATTGAAAGATCGCATTGAAGAATGGGATGTCAAAAATCATCAAGTTATTAAATATTTTAGAAATTCTTCCGTTTCTAAAATTTTGACACCGCAAAAGAAATCTGGGATCTTTTGGAATTTCGGTACACTACATCTGATCTTTCTCATCAATATCAGATTATGCATTCTCTCGGTAAGCAGAAACAAGAGTCTAGTCAACCAATGGCTGATTTTCTCTCAAAGATACAATCACTTTGGGATCAATTGACATTGTCTGAACCAAAGTGGCAACACATGGAGGATGCAACACTTTATCAGACATATCGTGACCAACAACGACTCATCCAGTTTGTAATGGCTCTTACACTAGATTATGAACCAGTTAGAGCTGCTTTGCTTCATCGTGTTCCTTTACCCTCATTGGAGACTGCTGTTACGGAACTCATTTCTGAAGAAACTCGACATCGACAAAGGCATCCATATGGAAGATATGGTCCTAGCAATACCTTCATCATCCACTTTTGATAAACCATTTTGCAAGTTTTGTAGGCAAGATGGACACTTGATCAAGGATTGTGCAACACTTCGCAATCATACCTGCCAACATTGCCACCAGAAGGGTCATTCTTTACCATAGTATTGTAAGAGACCTTCATTCCGGTCAAACAAGCTCTCTCATGATGCAATCTCGAATTCTACACCCGAAACTACATCATTTAGTGAGCTTGAATCCTCACTCAGACAGGTTTTATCTAAAACCAGTTTACCTTCCACTGCATTCACAGTCACTACGGGATCCTCAGACAGGACAACCTTTTGGGATAGAAAGTAGCCGCGAAAGGTTCTAATCGACATTCAATCTCTATATCACACACAGCACACATATATATACATATTATTGTCATATTCATATATATATATTCGCTCGTGATTTCAACGTATCACAACATAGCACTCATATATATGCATATGTCAGTCGTATACATATATATTGGTTCAAATATATACATATTATTGTCATATTCATATATATTCGCTCGTGATTTCAACGTATCACAATATAGCACTCATATATATGCATATGTCAATCGTATACATATATATTGGCTCATATTTTCATAGCACATATATATACATATAATTATCACATTTATATATATTTGCTTTGTGATTTCAACGTATCACAATATAAGTACACATATATATAAATATCAAAGTTATATACACATATATTTGCTTGTGTTTTCAGAAAACACACATAAATAGAGATTGATTGTCATTTCACCCGTCAACAAGTGGTAAAGGGCACGGTCGGTCTTCATGCTGTCTCCAGTGCTGACAATACTGCAGATATTTTTACGAAAGCTCATTCTCCTGGCAGCTTTCGCGCTTTCATTTCCAAACTCAAGATGTTCATTCAACCATCTTCAGTTTGAGAGGGGTGTTAAAGTCTAAGTCTAATATGTTAAAGTCTAGTTTAGTTGTTAAAGTCTAATATGTTAAAGTCTATTTTAGTGGTCATGTTAAAGTCTAGTTCATACCTTCAAGGATAGACTTTGTGTACCATTTTTCATCTATATATTGTTTCCTCTAGCATGTAATAGAACAAGCTGAATACTTCATAGCAATACAAGAGTTTTTTGTTCTTTCTCTTACATTGTTGTTCAGCTTCACCATCATCACCAAGCTCACATTGCTTATACAATATTTATAACTCTTCTATGTTATTATATACACACAAGAAGAGCTACCCTCACAATTTCTACAACCATTCCGTTGGCAGTCCATTGGCATTTCGTAGTTAGATATGTGCGGCATTCTATCAATAATTTTAGCGCCCAATTTTTGGAACATTTTTTCCAATAGAACGGACTAGTAACAGAAATATTTTAAATTGTAACAAATTAGTAACGGAATATATAATGACCGATGTAATACTACCAACGGATTAGTAACAGAAAGAATATGACCATTCCGTTGGCAGTCCTTTGGCATTTCGTAGTTAGAAATGGGCGGCATTCAATCAATGATTTTAGCGCCCAATTTATTTTTGGAGCATTTTTCCCAATAGAATTCCAACAGAATTGATGTTTGTTAGTAATTCGTTGGATATCCGTTGTTAGAGGGTTGGCTTTTCAACAAACTTGTGTTCCATTGTGAATCCGTTAGCAGTCACTAACGGACATATTTCCGTTGGCAATTTCTGTTGTTAAATCCAGAAATTCATGTAGTGAAGGCCACAGTGAGCAGGTATGATTCTATGATTTTTACTCGAATGTTTTTTTACAGGCATTTTTGCATTGAAGCTAGTTTCCAAATAGGATCCCATAATGCTAGGGAACTAAAAAAAAGTGTCCAAAAAAATCTCCAAAATGACGTGGCGGTCTAGAGGTGGCAAAATGGGGAGTTTTAATTGGTGAGTTCATACGAATGCACGCGGAGTCTATCTCATTAATTATTAACCAATTAATTGTAGGAAGACATGTGACATATTGAGAAATTTTTTGGAACATTTATTTGGTTTCCTAGCATTTTTCATAGGATCCTCCTTTCTTTTTTGTAGATTGCTATGCTGCTACTGGACTGCTTTAATTTTGCTTTTATTATGACAAGCTTTTGGTAATTTTACTTCAATTGTATGCTTCGTTTGGTCGTGAAGGAAAGGAGTGAAAATTTATGAATAAAAATAAGGGCGCAAATAGGTTGCAAGAGAAAAGAGAAGAAGTGCAAATTCTGATTTGAGCTCTAGTTTTAATATTTAAGGATGGAATGGACGATTTTTTATTAATGGGATGAATACTATCTAATTATCTAATTCTTTTCAGACAATCAGAGCATATGATTACTGATTTAAAAGAATTTTTCAGCAAGTTCCACTGCTTTGTGAAAAGTTTCACTAGATAGTACTTTATTCACTATATGTAATATGTTATTTGATCTTTTATTGGACTCCTGCCAAATATATGTTACTTATGGAGAAAGCAGTGAGATACAGATTCTAGAGTGTTTAAATAATTAGCAGAAGCACATGCAAAGCGGGGTTTTTGCGCATGGTAATTCTATTATATGAGGATATAATTCAGTAAAATATAGAACTTAACTTGTTGGCCCTGTTCAGCGAAGTTGCAATCTTATTTGACTTAATGACCTAAGAATCAGAATCCCTTGTTGTACAGAGTCCGCAGTAGTGCTTTCATGCTTCCATTCTAGTATGGCTACTGCCTGGACTGTTGACATAGTCCTGAAGTTGCTGCCATCTGAGAGTTACTCTAGATTGTGGAGAGTAACAAAGACATGTCAGAATTTTCTTTAGTTTTATGGTTACGTATTCCAGATATATACTTCTTGCCATGCCATGTTCTCATGCCCCTATTCATTGCAGCATATATAGGAAATGGGTCTTTAAGCTGATTTTTTCTTTTTGCTTTTCGGAACCACTTAAAGGTATTTTGAATCTGTTTCTTCACTTTGTTTTAATTCATTGTGAAATCTGTTCAGCTATCTATGTTAATAAATTACATCAACTGGGATCAGTTATTAACTATTTTCATATTTTTTTAAAATGTTAATATAATCTTTATTTTCTCATATCAGGTGGCTGTTGTTGCAAATCAGACCACAAAGACAAGCAACTGAGACAAGCTCGTTTTATATTATAAACTGAGAAAACAAAAATGGTTCTGTGTTGCCAACACAAGAACGCTTACAGACCTAATATATAGGCTTAAACACAAGAGAGTGGAAGCTACAAACCAGCTACTCACCCACGACTACCAAAACAAACTCCTAACGTTAATATAAATATAACAACTATCTCCTAGAATGTCTCCACTACTCTAAGACTTATTCAAAACTACTCTCTTAACTTAATTTAAACACAAAACATTATCTAAATAAATAACTAAACATATGTGAATTTAGATTAATCCCAACAATCTCCCCCTTAATCTAAATTCATCTAACAATTACTTAACAGCCCGTATGACTTGCATCGTTTGAAACAGCCTGTATGGCTCCTTCATGTCTGTCTGGCAACCTGTTTGATCCAGCCCGTGTGGCCTTTCTGTGCCCCTCTGGCACCACTGATCTCAGCCCGTATGGCTTCCTGGTTTGCCCATTTTGCAACTTATTTCCTGCCCGTATGGCAACCTCATTTATTTCTGCCCGTATGGCATTCAGTTCATAACCCTTTTGGCTATTATTCACAAGCCCGTATGGCTTGTTTTTCGTTGGCCCATATGGCCTTTACAGCAAGGCTGGTTCGTCATCATGAAACTGTACAAGATTTGCTTCATGACTGTGTTCCTTCTTTCGTCGAGGTTTGTCACATTCTGAGGCATAGTGACCATACACGCTGCAATTGAAACATTTGATCTTGCTCTTGTCACGTTTTCCCTTCCATTTCTGAGCAAGAAGAAGCTGTTGTTGCTCACTTTGCTCACTCCTACCTTTCATTCTTTCTTCATGGGCCTTGAGACGTCCCACCAGTTCTTCAACTGACATGGCTTTAACATCTCCAAATTGTTCAATGTTTGAAGCTATTTGGAGGAACTTATCAGGCACAGCACGTAGAATTTTTCGCACAACACTGGATTCTTCCATAGCCTCTCCAAGAACTCGAATGTTAGTCACAATGCCACTCAGTTTCAAGCAGAAATCTTCTATCTTCTCTGAGTCTTTCATCATGAGAGACTCGAATTCGCCCTTTAATGTCTGCACTCTAGCCTCCTGTACTCGTTCCACCCCCATACACATTGTCTTGATTGCCTCCCAAGCCTCCTTTGTTGTTTCCTTTTCTGCAATGGCCAACAACACATTCTCAGGCACACCTTGATAAATGGCTGCAAGAGCCATCTGCACAGTCCTTTCATCGACTGCAGCCCTGGGACTTTTCTGTTCAATAGCGCCCCAAACACCTTGTGCCTTCATGAAGACCTTCATTTTTAGGGACCAGGCAGTGTAGTTGCTCTTGGTTAGCATAGGATAGTTCACGGCCACAGCACCTTCCTTTGTTCTTGGCGTCTCCATGGATTCTGATGTGTGTCGTGGTTGATACTTTGGCATACACAGGACCTTCGAACCTGGGGAGCTCTGATACCACTGTTGCAAATCAGACCACAGTAAACAGACAAGCTCGTTTTATATTATAAACTGAGAAAACAAAAATGGTTCTGTGTTGCCAACACAAGAACGCTTACAGACCTAATATATAGGCTTAAACACAAGAGAGTGGAAGCTACAAACCAGCTACTCACCCACGACTACCAAAACAAACTCCTAACGTTAATATAAATATAACAACTATCTCCTAGAATGTCTCCACTACTCTAAGACTTATTCAAAACTACTCTCCTAACTTAATTTAAACACAAAACATTATCTAAATAAATAACTAAACATATGTGAATTTAGATTAATCCCAACAGCTGTCTCTACAAATAAAACAGAAACTTCACAGATTCCAAACTATCCAAATCTACCATCTCAGTTATTATGCCAAGTTCACAATGTTACAATGCATGTAGGTTATTCTAGTCTATGCTTTATCGTTTAAACGTATTTGAGGTTGTAGACATGTACTAAACGTCTAAACATAGCTAAGTACAAATAATGTGCTGTTTTTTGGAATAACTGTTGTGTTCTCATTCAATCAACTGATAGGCTGACAAGGAAACGGATGAGATCTATGCCCAGATGAGCCTTCAACCAGTGAACTCTGTAAGTTGGTTAAAAACATGTCTTTTCTTTCAATTAACAAGTTTTACTAGATTTAACATGTTGTCTGGAGCACCTCTTTTAAATGTATAATGTGCTTTGTTCTAAATTAGGAAAAAGATGTTTACCCTGTACCAGATTTTAGTATAAAGGGTAGTAAACATCCTGGTGAGTTCTTCTGCAAAACTCTGACTGCAAGTGATACTAGTACCCATGGTGGCTTTTCAGTGCCTCGCAGGGCAGCAGAAAAGCTCTTTCCCCAGTTGGTGAGGTTTTTTTATGCTGAATAGAAGCCGTTACGTGTACTGGTGGGTTTCTCCCAGCAAATGTTTTACATGTTTTCATATTTCTTCAAATTTTTTAGGACTTCTCGATGCAGCCTCCAACTCAGGAGCTTGTTGTCCGTGACTTGCATGATAACACATGGACATTTCGCCATATATATCGCGGTAGGGATACTACTAAAAAGCTCTGTATTTCGTTTCTCCATATATTACGTTTTTTGATCTTATTAACTCGATAAGTAACAAAGACTGTATCCTAGCGAGTGAGGTGCTGTATGCTCCATTTCACATTTCTCCTTTGTGTTCTATGTCTTCTAATTGTTTTTACTAAGTTTTTACCATGCTTATAGGCTTTCATTGAATAATTTCACAACTCCCACTCTGTCATTGCTCTTGATGCAGGCCAGCTAAAGCGGCACCTTCTCACAACTGGTTGGAGCATTTTTGTCAGTGCTAAAAAGCTTGCAGCAGGTGATTATGTCCTATTTATCAGGTAAGAGTAGTATCTGTCCGTGTGAGGTGCAGGGCCAAATATTTTCAACTTAATAGTAGTATCAAATTAAGTTAATAAGAGGTTACCCTCATCTGTGCTCTGTCCCAAATTATGTGACCCTACTAGCAGGTATAGAGAATTCAGAGTACTTGCATATTATGTTAATGTCGTGTCTGGTATGCATATTTAGTTCACTTAGTGATGTTTTTAGTATGATGCAAGGAATGTTTGGCCATATGTAACCTAATTCTCCTGGCATTTTTGGGGAAACTAAGCCAAATTGATATTCAAATAACAATTTTGGGACAGACACAAAAAATCTCAACTGTTGTTAGGAGTAAGGCGTGCAAGTCGTCAGCAAAAAGCTCTGCCGTCATCAGTTCTGTCTGCGGACAGCATGCACATCGGAATTCTTGCTGCTGCAGCTCACGCTGCTGCCAATGGGAGTCAGTTTACAATCTTCTATTGTCCAAGGTTTATATATCTCTATATATACATGTAAGATGAACATAATCTATTTACATGCGTGCCAGATTTTTTTCTTCCTGTATGCTGCATGTAGGGCGTGCCCAACAGAATTTGTTGTTCATTTAGCGAAGTATCGAAAATCAGTCTATCTATAGTACCCAAATTTCAAAAGGTACGAGGTTTGGAATGATATTTGAAACAGAGGATTCCGGCAAACGCAGGTAAAGATGGTTAAAATTTTGTTGATTACTTGTTTCTCCTTGTAACACTATCACTAGCTTACTGTTTTACTTGTATTGTAACTAATTTTTGGTGCACTGTTCATAATTACTGAAATATTACACTAATATGATAAGTATTGAGCTTCAAAAAAATTTTTAAGTGCTTCTTTTTTTCAGTATTATATCAATTCTTGGACTTCTTGTGCTTAATCATTTAACCCAAAATTTTATTAATCTAATGTAAAGAAATGGTAAACTTTTGCCTTTTAAATTGTGCAGATACATGGGCACAATTGTTGGTATAAGTGATTTAGATCCGGTAAGTTGGCCCGGTTCAAAGTGGCGCAATCTTCAGGTAAACTGGGATATATTGGCTTTCAACTTTGAAGTTGGATAATACATCCACATAATCAGAGCAGAACCTTTAATTCTCTGAAGCAGGGATGTGGTTTCTTGTCTGAGCAGGATACAAGGCCACATTTTTATCTAAACTTTAGATGTTCTTTTTCTTGTACTTGCTATGTGATTGTAGCTGGCATATGCAGTATTGTGAAAAGTGCAAATCGGACCTAAGCGGCGGGATGATCTTCTAGCGCTTAATCGATTTCAAAAGCGGATCATTAATCGGATTATAAATAATTATATATTTATAGAAATAAATATAATATTATTTTTTTAAAAAAAAAAGAAGCTAACATTCACATATGATATAACATATTATGATAAAAATTAAAACTAGTAATCTCTACATTCACAAAGTCATACTTAGTCATAATGAACTTAGAAAATACAAACATAATATTTATCATAATACGAGATCCGAAAGACAGAAAGACAGATTGTAGCATTCTTTCAGAAAGACTGAAACATATGCATTCTTTCACCATCCTTTATAATTTTTATAATTTTTATAATTTTTATAATTTTTATAATTTTTTTTAATTCATCTGCTTAATCGGTCTTTGACCCGCTTAATCCGTCTTTAACCCGCTTAAACCCAAAAAACGCTTAAAACCCCGATTTTGCTATAAGCTAGTCGTTTTACCCCCGATTCCGCTTAAGCGGCCGCTTAATGTGTTTTTGACAACACTGGTCATATGCCTCAGTAAAATAAGAATGTCGGCCATAGTCACCTTGTCTAAAGGCCCTGCAAGTATCAATAGACTCCAAAACCATAGTTTTTAGTGTTAAATATCAAATACATCATTCACTAGATTCAAATATATCAAAATGATCACTCATTAATAAATAACTTATTTCAATCATTAGTTTGAAAATTTGTATCAACATAATCATTAAAAAGTTGAAAATTTGTATCAATTTAGTCATTGCTAAATGATCTCTTTGATACAAATTTTTAAATTAATAATTAAAACGAGTCATTTTTTTATGTACATTTGAATCTAGTTTTTATGTACCATTGATTTCATTTTCATGTTTCTGGATCAGGTAGAATGGGATGAGCACGTCTCTCGTGATAAACAAAACAGAGTCAGTCCCTGGGAAACTGAAACTCTTGAAAGTCTCTTCATTTTACCCTCGCTGACATCAGGTCTCAAACGTCCGGCGCAGTCTGCCTTTTGGGGTAAGATAATCGGTTTTTCTCTTGTTTATTCCCATCTTTTTAGTAGTAATATTATTTTAAGTATATTTTACTGTAGAAATATATGTATTCTAGTTATAATCTTAATTTTACAGGTAACCAAAATGAGTGGGAGGATATGATGAATAGACCATTTGTGCACGTTAATGAAAATCTGAGTGCGGAGTTTTCAAATCCAACAATGTCAAGCCTGTGGTCTGAAATCAAGATGTTGTTAAAACCTCAGAATGCAAACTTTCCTGGACCCGTTGCACAAGCTCTTGAAGTTACTAGTGCTAATGGATTTCCTCTACAAGGGACCAAGACTTGGCCACAGGGAATAGTCAATCAAAAAGCTCCTCCAGTAGCTTCAGAACACCAGCACATACAAACAGAAAACCTCCCTCAATGTCACCGCATCCATCATATTTCTGCTGAACCAAACTCATCACAGTCAGATGTGCCATTAAAATTGGAACCTCAAAACATTTCTGGAAACCAGGCACAAGAGAGGAGTGAAAGTGAATTGACAAAATCGGAACCTGATTATGCATCAGGTCAGTTGAGCCAGTTTACTGATTATACTGGACAGTGCAATGAAGAGAAGCAAGTTTCAAGGGTTACAAATACCCAAAATATTGTAAAAGAAGTTGTTCCCATTAACCAGAGCCATGATTCACCCCAATTTCAAACAAGCCCATGGCTTTTTCAAGCACATGTGGATCCAAATCTTGTTCAGTCTTCGCAAAGTGAAGCTGTGGACCTCAGTTCTCTGATTCCACACCATGATATTAATGAATGGAACTCAAATCCTTACAACTACCAACTTGTTGCTGGTTTTAACAAACCTCCAGGACCTGGTTTGCTCATGGAAACAGCTGATATGGTTTTACCTTCAATGGGCCATGAAGTATGGGACCATCATATAGGTAATATAGAATCTTTACCAGAGACACGTCTGTATGATATGTTACCACAGCAAGATTCATGTAAACCTCACTGTTCAGCCAACTCTTTTGGTCCGAAAGATACATCAGATGAGAGCAATAGACAAACTGAATTCTATCATTGTTTAAAATTTGAAAGCGTCAATAATGGTGGAAGCACTGTGGTTGATCCTTCAGTTTCAAGCACAGCAATAGATGACTTTTGTTCACTGAAGGATGGTGATATTCCAAATCAAGCGGATTACCAAGTTAGCAATCTCGGTTCATGTCAGGATATGCAGTCGCAAATTATGTCATCCAGCATAGCAGAATCTCATGCTTTCTCTCTGCAAGAATTTCCTGATAGCTCAGGAGGTGCATCCTCAAGAAATACAGAATTTAATGACAGCTGTCGTTTGCCAAGTGCTTCGTGGCAGCAGGTGGCTCCCAGGGTGCGGACTTATACGAAGGTAACATATTTTAGGCTTACGATTTCATTTAATGGTCGGTTTCTGGTGACAGTCATCTGCACTATGAGGTTTTAAGTGTAACTTGTTTGAAACCTGTAATATATTGACCTGATCTTCGCGTACATTCCTACATCAGTAATTCGTTATGCTGGCAGATCCAAAAAGCAGGTTCAGTTGGCAGGTCAATTGATGTTTCAAGTTTTAGAAACTACAATGAGCTTTGCTCTGAAATTGAACGCATGTTTGGACTTGAGGGACTACTCAACGACTCCAAAGGCTCTGGTTGGAAACTGGTATATGTGGATTATGAGAATGATGTACTTCTTGTGGGCGATGATCTGATAAATTGTGTATGTAGAGAGATTCAGAGAAGTAACACAGAAGAAGTAATTTGTATATATGTATTGTGTTTATTACAATAGATAGCTCCTATATTTATAGTAGTAGAAATGCACCAATAGTCATGGAGGTGCCTAACTAACAAAGACTATGTTGTGTGCTGTGTGTTAAAGTCTAAGACGGTGCTGCCTATATTGACAATGTTGACACTCCCCCTCAAGTTGATGCATATATATCACTCATGCCCAACTTGCCAATAAGTGGATGAAGCATCTTCTGATTTAAACCTTTGGTAAATATGTCAGCTATCTGTTCTTCTGATCTTACAAAGTGAATACCAATCGTATTATTATTGATCTTCTCTTTTATGAAGTGTCGATCAATTTCGATATGTTTGGTCCGATCATGTTGAACTGGATTATGTGCAATGGCAATAGCGGCTTTGTTATCACAATGCAGCTTCATTGGAGTTGCAGATGCAAGTCCCAATTCTTCTAGGAACAATCTTATCCACAATAATTCACGTACACCTTTAGCCATAGCTCTATATTCTGCCTCAGCACTAGATAAGGCAACCACAGGTTGTTTCTTGCTTCGCCAAGTAACCAAATTGCCACCAACAAATGTTCAATATCCTGAAGTAGATCGTCTATCGTCTTGACATCTGGCCCAATCTGCATCTGTATAGCTTTCAACCCCGAGATGATTGTTTTTAGTAAACATTACTCCTTTTCCAGGAGCAGCCTTAAGATACCTTAATATCATATAAACGGCATCCAAATGTGGTTGACGAGGATCATGCATATACCTACTAACAACTCCCACTGCATAGGATATGTCTGGCCTTGTATGTGCAAGGTAGATTAATCGACCAACTAACCTTTGATATTGAGATTTCTCGACAATTTCACCAGCATCTCCACAAAGTTTATGATTTGCTTCTATTGGAGATTCTGCAGGTCTACATCCCAACATCCCTGTTTCATTCAGAAGATCAAGTGTATACTTCCGTTGTGAGAGGAAGATGCCACCAGGACTTCTAAAGACCTCAATACCAAGGAAATACCGTAGTTTTCCTAGGTCCTTCATCTCGAATTCAGAGGCAAGCTTGCGTTTGACATTAGCAATCTCACAGGTGTCGTTGCCAGTGATCACAATATCATCGACATAAACAATCAACACTGTGATTTTTTCATCTCGTCTTTTTACGAACATGGTGTTATCTGAGTTGCTCTGTTTGTAGTCAAATTTAATCATTGCTCCCTGAAATTTGCCAAACCAGTCCCTTGGAGACTGTTTTAACCCATAAATAGTCTTCTTTAACTTGCATATTTTCCCAGTGGTCGCAGCTGTAGAAAAACCTGGTGGAATATCCATGTAAACCTCTTCTTTCAGGTCTCCATGTAAGAATGCATTTTTTACATCCAATTGCTGAAGTTCCCATCCAAGATTTGCTGCACATGATATCAAGACTCGGATAGAGGCCATCTTTGCTACTGGAGCAAAAGTTTCCTGATAATCAATCCCGTATGTTTGAGTATACCCTTTTGCTACAAGTCTCGCTTTGTACCTATCAATCAACCCATTAGGTTTCTGCTTCACAGTGAATACCCATCTGCATCCTACTACCTTCCTTCCAGCGGGAAGATGAGTTAACTCCCAAGTGCCATTATGTTTCAAGGCATTCATTTCCTCTATCATAGCATCTTTCCATTTAGGATCACATAAAGCATCCTGCCAAGTATGTGGAACAGAAACACTAGACAAGGATGACACAAAAGCAAGTGAAGATGGAGATAATGGCATCCTACTACCTTCCTTCCAGCGGGAAGATGAGTTAACTCCCAAGTGCCATTATGTTTCAAGGCATTCATTTCCTCTATCATAGCATCTTTCCATTTAGGATCACATAAAGCATCCTGCCAAGTATGTGGAACAGAAACACTAGACAAGGATGACACAAAAGCAAGTGAAGATGGAGATAATGCATTATAAGATACAAAGTTTGAGATAGGATGGTTAGTGCAAGAACGTACACCCTTTCTTATAGCAATAGGAAGATCCAAAGTGGGATCAAGAGTACTACCATTATCGGGCTCAGTTATAGGAACTGTAGGATCTGCCGGATCTGATTCGAGGTCAGAGGTCTCTGGATGTGGTAAAGTGGTGATATCATCATTTCTTCGTCTAGAGTATGTAATCAAATCTGGTATGCCAAACCTATTTAAATCATCCGACTCATTATTCGTAGGCAACGATTTTGAGCTAATGTTTGGAATAGGCATATTCATGAACGGAAGTGATTCAATATCAAGGAGACTGTGATCTGACTCATTTGTTTCATTATCAAGACTATGTCTGTTTATCTCCCCCTGAAGCAAAGAGGAGGAGCCAGGAGAGAAGTAAGAAATGGACTCCCAGAAAGTAACATCGTAACTGACAAATATCCGACGTGAGGGAGGATGGTAACATTTATACCCTTTCTGAGTGGGGGAATATCCAATAAAAACACATCTAAGGGCCCGAGAATCAAGCTTATCTCGAGAGGGTGCATGATTATGAGCAAAACATACGCTCCCAAAGACCCGAAGAGGAAGTGGATGAGAAGAGGGTGCAGGAACACATGACAACGGTGTTTTGAATTTTAGAACCTTGGTAGGAAGACGGTTGATAAGATAAGCAGCCGTCATGACTGCCTCTCCCCAAAGATATTTAGGAACATGCATGGTTATCATAAGAGACCGTGCAACCTGTGTTAAGTGGCCAATTTTCCTTTCGGCTACCCCATTTTGTTGAGAAGTTTTAACACACGTAGTTTGATGAATAATACCACATGTGTCCAAATAAGATGTAAATGGACCTCCATATTCAGTACCATTATCACTTCGAAGGATTTTAACAGAGGCACTAAACTGTGTTTGTAACATGTGATGAAAAGATTTAAAACACCCGAAAACTTCATTTTTTTGTTTCAGAAGATAAACCCAAGTTAGTCGAGAATAACAATCAACAAAGACAACAAACCACCTATACCCATCATGTGTAGGATTTCTGAATGGACCCCAAACATCAGTATGAATAATAGAAAACAAGGTAGAACTTCTTTTATTTCTGGGTGGATAAGTTGATCTTTTATGTTTAGCCAATTCACATGGTTCACAGAAAAAATCTTCCTTATTACAGTGTTTTACTAAAGCGGGAAAAAGATGTGTTAAAACACCAAAGGATGGATGACCTAACCGTCTATGCCATTGATACAAGGATTCAGAAACAGAATTAGATGACACCTGATAATTTGAAGGAGATACAGGATTTCCTTCCATAACATAGAGACCATCGACCACTTTACCACTGCCAAGGACCTTGCCTGTCATTAGATCCTGAAATATACAGTGGGAAGAAAAAAAGGTTACTGAACAATTGAGGTTGTCAGTAATACTGTGGATAGATAGTAAATTTGCAGATAAAGAAGGAACATGCAAAACATCTGATAATGGTAATGATGATGAAAGACAAAGAGAGGTGCCCTGTCCATGAATAGGTGCAAGATCTCCATTAGCAACACGTATATTGCCTGTTTTGCCATGATATGATTCCAGAATACTAGAATCTCCAGTCATATGTGTTGATGCTCTTGAATCAATGATCCAAGATGTTGGATATTTATCGGAAGTAAGATGGCAGGATATACCTGCATGAGCAGAATTAGCTGTAGGAGAAGGGGTCTTGATTTGTGACATGAATTGGCGGAAGGCGTTGAGCTCTGAAGCGGTCATCGTCCCTGTTGTAGAGTCAGGCTCGCATTCTGAAGTAGTGTGATGAGCATTAAAGGAACCCCTACTCATGCCTCTTCCAGATGAGACACCACGGTAACCACCTCGGCCACGTCCACCTCGTCCTCGAATTCTGAGATGAGGGTGCAGAATAAAACATGTCTCACGAGTGTGACCTAATTTTTTGCAGTAGTCACATTGAATAGATCTTTCTCCAATTACAGCTATTGACACATGCTCCGGTTGTTCTGGTTCTGATTGCTGGACACCTTTAGTTAAGAGTGCAGATCGATCAGAAGGGACCATTGGGGTCATACTTTGCTTTCGGCTTTCCTCTAGCCTGACACGGCCATAGGCCTCTTCCACAGTAGGAAATGGAACTTGTCCGATAAATTGATTTTTAATTGAATCATACTCATCCGACAATCCATCAAGAAATTTCATCACTTTTTCTTCAGTGATCATCTTCTGATATTTTTCTTGATCTTCAGCAGTTTTACACTCAAATATAGTGTAGTGTCCCAATTCACTCCATAATGATGTTAGCTCAGAATAATACTGAGCTAGTGTGCAGCTTCCTTGAGTCAATGCCCACATCTTTCGCTTCACCTCAAACCGCTTGGCTACATTCCCGGAGAAGGAATAAGTCCGAGTAAGAGAATTCCACACATCTTCAGCGGTATCAATGAAGATGTAGCTTTTTCGAATATCTACCTCCATGGAGTTAGATAACCATGAACACACCATGGCATTTTCAGAATCCCAATCATCAAAGTTTGCATCATTCTCCTCAGGCTGTTTAGCTTTCCCATTGATGTATTTCATCATTTTATGAGATTTTAGTGCCATTGTGCACGCCTTTGACCATTCAAGAAAATTTTTTCCATTGAATTTAGGACTCACGAATGGAGTACTATGAAACCCCGATTTATTACTCCTTAAAGTAGTAACTTCACTCACGGTAGAATCAGCAGTATCCGCCATAATAATGCGTATGACTAATATAATAAAGTTTATAGCAGTAATCTGGGTCTGTGTTTCTTTCTCTCAAATTCACAGCAATAACACAACAAGAACACAAACCAGTTGTAAACCAACAGCAAGAACACCAAAAAATTCAACTGACAGAAAATCAAAGTTCTCAGATTCAAGAAATAATACCACGGTTGGATTCGGAATGATGAGTAGAATAAGAGTCTCTAAAGAAATTTTTCCAAAATCTGCTCGGAAGAGGGCTCACGCGCCGGCGCGTGCGCGCGTGTGGCGGCGCGGCTGCGCGTGCGGCGGCGCGTGAGGGCGCGTGGCTGCCGGTTTTCCCAGTTTTTTTTTTCTGTGATCTTCTCTTCTCCTGCTCTTTCCAGTGGTATGCTTATATTTGTGTTTGGATGTGTTTTGGTTTTTCGAATTTCTGGACAGTTGGTGTTTTGACAGTGTTTGAGTTTTCTGAGCTTCTGATCTTAATATTTCTTCTTCTTCTATGCTAAACCTGCTCTGATACCATGACAAATTGTGTATGTAGAGAGATTCAGAGAAGTAACACAGAAGAAGTAATTTGTATATATGTATTGTGTTTATTACAATAGATAGCTCCTATATTTATAGTAGTAGAAATGCACCAATAGTCATGGAGGTGCCTAACTAACAAAGACTA
Source organism: Saposhnikovia divaricata (assembly GCA_036435485.1). Taxonomy (NCBI): domain Eukaryota; kingdom Viridiplantae; phylum Streptophyta; class Magnoliopsida; order Apiales; family Apiaceae; genus Saposhnikovia; species Saposhnikovia divaricata. The sequence continues at coordinate 224,439,744 of CM071599.1, read as the reverse complement.
TGTTGTGTGCTGTGTGTTAAAGTCTAAGACGGTGCTGCCTATATTGACAATGTTGACATAATCCTTGGGAGTAAGTTTTGATTGATTGCAAATTTTAGATTTAATTGTATATTATACATATAAATTATAATTTTCACTAAAAGCTAAAGTACGAGGATCACCTCTCAAGAGTAGTGCTGATTAGTGAAAAATATATTTTTCAGGGAGTTTGTAGGGTGTGTCCGCAGTATTCGAATTCTATCACCTTCTGAAGTTCAGCAGATGGGTGAAGAGGGGATGCAACTTCTCAATAGTGCTGCTGCTTCGCTACTATAAATGATTCTGTTTATATAAGCTAAAAAATGTCTGCAAGAACCAGGATGGAAAGGCAGAAAGTAATGAGTGTTGTCTTCACCAGAGTCTCAAATGTCACCATGCTGTAGCTTTCTGTTTAGCTTGTATTGTGTGGAATTGTAATGTAAGAAAAACTTTGAGGTTTTAAAGGTCTCAGAGATTAGATCTTGGACATATTTAAGCTGAACATCAAATGTGTTGAAAATTCGTGTCAAGCTAATGAAAAATCAGTTGTTTATTCCACCCAAGCTGATGAAATCAAAGTTGTTTATATTAAATTATTACTCTTAAATACTTATTAACTCTCTTCTTAATGTCCAAGCCACATCAGGCAAGCTGTTTCTCTCCTGAGCAGATGGAAGGCCAATCACACAAAACATAGCTGAGGTGTGTACGCGCGCACACACACACACACAGAGACAAGGAAATGCTTTAAAACTAACAATTGGGAATCAGAAGTAAGACGCAGCCACGCAGGACATATCAATAGGTAAAAATGATGTAGGACAGGCCCGGGAACTGGTCTCGGAGACTCTTAACTCAAGAGTGTCTAAACCGTCCAAATCAGGAGAGTGATTGTAATAAAAGATAACTCAAGAGTGTCTAAACTGTCCAAGCCAGGAGAGTGATTGTAATAAAAGATGCGAAACTTAAAAAATGGCATCACATTTCAACCTGGATTTATTTAACCAATCCACAGTTTTCTTGACAAAATATGGATTTAAACAATTACTTCACAAGCTGAAACAGAAGAATTTATATCTGCTGATATTTACAACAGGCTGTCCAATATACACCATGTACGTAGCCATAGCTACTTGTACAAAATGGCCATGATGAAATCTTTATAGTTTGTCTATTTTTGGTGCGCTTTGACCTAAAAGTATTACTACAATCATGCATCTCCTTAGGGTTTTAAAACTCAAAACTCACAAGGCCACGGGATAGCTCAGGTGCGTGCGATATTTATATTGTCTTATTTGAGTAAGAACAATCTCCTAATTTATTTTTATTTGAGTAAGCCAACCTTGTTGTTGGCAAAATTCGAGAAAAATGAAAAAAGCCAGGTCTTGTTGAACAAAAGAGAGGCGACACCAAAACTATTATCTACAGGTCACGAGAAAGTAGGAGAATCAAATGCTTGGTACTTGGATAATGGCGCGAGCAACCATATGACGGGTGATAAATCAAAGTTCAACGTTTTAAACGAAGACATAAGTGGAAATGAGAGATTTGGAGATGGGTCAACAATCAAGATCGAAGGAAAAGGATCGATAAATTTCAGATGCAAGAATGGGGAAGAAAGAACTCTTCTTGATGTTTATTACATTCCAACTTTGTGTACCAACATCATCAGCCTCGGTCAGCTTTCTGAAGGAGGTAACAAAGTTGTGATCAGTGGAAATCTACGTACTTCGAGTATATGATAACCATGAGAAGTTACTGATGAAGGTGACCAGGTCAAACAATAGACTATACAAAATTGTCATCGAGCCAAGTAACAATACTTGTTTGCTTTCGAAATCTGAAGATGTATCTTGGCTTTGGCACTCGCGTCTCGGGCATGTAAACTTTCAGGCTATGGAGTTAATGTCAAAAAAGAAGATGGTAAAAGGAATGCCTGCTACTGCACAACCAAAGGGTGTTTGCAGTGGATGCTTAATGGCTAAACAAGTAAGAAAATCTTTCCCTTCTCAGTCAAAGTTTAAAGCAAGTCATGCATTAGAACTTATTCATGGAGACTTGTGTGGTCCTATCACACCCACAACTCTAGCCGGGAATCGATATTTTTTCTATTGGTCGATGACTACACTCGAATTATGTGGGTGTATATGCTAAAAAATAAGAGTGATGCCTTCGATGTTGTCAAGAAGGATGTTAATTTAAGGCAGATGTCCTACAGTAAGTCTTAGGATCTACAGTAATCATATGATGTAATCAATTACGTAGAAGTGCTTATATTAGGTTATATATACTTAGCACCACAGCTCTTGTAATTCATAACAAATATATTAGAATTCTTCTTCTCTCTGTCTCTCTATATTACTCTCTATACTATATTGTTACTATATCGATAAGATGGTATCAGAGCAAGTTCAATCCTAGGGAAACACATACTCAGAAAAATTGCAGAAGAGCAGAAGAGCAGGAGAAAAAAAAAACACACTGCCAAGATTCAACAAATTCGGAAAATCATCAAAACAAAAAAACAAATATACCACTGCGAAGAGCACTGAAAGGGGAGGCTGAAGAAACAAACCAAACGAAGATCAGGTGAACACGCGCCCTCACGCGCCGCCGTACGCGCGGCAGCGCCGCCAGATGCGCCCACACGCCGGCGCGTGAGGCTGTTTCCGGGCAGTTTTTGAAGAAATTTCTTCAGGGACTCTTGTTCTCCTCAAAAAACCGAATACAATTGTGGTACTATCTCTTGAATCTGAGCAGTTTTTGTTTTCTGTCAAAATTATTGTTTGTTCCTTCTGACAGTTTTGTTCTCTGCTTGGTTTTTTATCTGCTGGGCCTTATTCAGTCTCTATAAACTACTATATATATAGATAGATAGCAGTAGATATTATTATATAAAGTTCAATAATTATTGATTGGATTTTACTCTATTTTAATATAAAATGGTGGAAGTTTTAGATAATACATCCAGTAGTAGGGTGTTAGATAATACATCCGAGAGTAGTTCTACAAGTAGCATGAAATCTGGATTTCATAGTACTCCGTATGTAAGCCCTAAATTCAACGGAAAAAAATTTTTGGAATGGTCCAAAGCTTGTACAATGGCACTTAAATCTCATAGAATGATGAAATATATCAATGGGAAAGCCAAACAACCTTTGGAAAGTGATACTAGTTTCGATGATTGGGAATCTAAAAATGACATGGTGTGTTCATGGCTATCTAACTCTATGGAGATTGATATTCAAAAAACATATATCTTTATCGATACCGCTGAAGATGTGTGGAATTCTCTCACTCGGACGTATTCCTTCTCCGGAAATGTAGCCAAGCAATTTGAGATCAAACGGAAGATGTGGGCATTGGCTCAGGGAAGCCACACATTAGCTCAGTATTACTCTGAGCTTGCATCATTATGGAGTGAATTGGGACATTACACTATATTTGAGTGTAAACATGCTGAAGATCAAGAAAAATATCAAAAGATGATGACTGTAGAAAAAGTGATGAAGTTTCTTGATGGATTGTCTGATGAGTATGATTCAATAAAAAATCAACTTATTGGACAAGTTCCATTTCCTACTGTGGAAGAAGCCTATGGTCGTGTCAGGTTAGAGGAAAGTCGAAAGAAAAGTATGGCTCCAATCGTCTCTTCTGAACGATCTGCACTCTTAACTGGAAATGTTCAGCAATCTGAGCCAGAACAACCTGAACAGGTACCAATGGCTTTAATGGGTGAAAGATCCAGTCTTCAATGTGACTACTGCAAGAAGTTAAACCACACTCGTGAAACGTGTTTTATCCTGCACCCTCATCTCAGAATTCGAGGACGAGGAGGGCGTGGCCGAGGTGGTTACCGTGGTGTCTCATCTGGCAGAAGCACAGGTAGAGGAATTCCCTTTAGTGCTCATCATGCTGCATCAGAATGTGAGTCTTATTCTTCAACAGGAACGATGACTGCTTCAGAGGTCAACACCCTCCGGCAATTAATGTCACAAATGAACACCACTCCACCTACAGCTAATTCTGCTCATGCAGGTACACCTTGTCACTTTACCTCCGATAAATGTCATAATTCATGGATTATTGATTCCGGAGCATCAGCACATATGACTGGAAATTCTAGTTTCCTAGAAACATATAATGATGAAACAGGAAATATTCGTGTTGCCAATGGAGCTATTGTACCTGTTCATGGACAAGGCACTTCTCACTGCCTCTCATCATCATTGCCACTATCTGATGTGTTACATGTTCCCTCCTTAACAGCAAACTTATTATCTGTTCAACGTATTACTGAAAAACTTAATTGTTCAGTAACCTTTTTTTCCTCCTACTGTGTATTTCAGGATCTGGCGACAGGCAAGGTCCTTGGCAATGGTAAAGTGGTAGATGGACTTTATGTTATGGAAGGGAATTCTATTTCTCCCTCAACTTATCAGGTGTCATCCAAGTTAAATTCTGCTTTTGAATCTTTGTATCAGTGGCATAAACGGTTAGGTCATCCATCGTTTGGTGTTTTAATACATCTATTTCCTGCCTTAGTAAAACACTGTAAGAAGGAAGATTTTTTCTGTGAACCATGTGAATTAGCCAAACATAAAAGATCATCTTATCCATCCAGGAATAAACGAAGTTCTACTTTATTCTCTATTATTCATACTGATGTTTGGGGCCCATTCAGACATCCTACACATGATGGTTATAGATGGTTTGTTGTCTTTGTTGATTGTTATTCTAGGCTTACTTGGGTATATCTTCTAAAACAGAAAAGTGAAGTTTTCGAGCGTTTTAAATCTTTTCACCACATGGTACAAACACAGTTTAATACATCTGTTAAAATTCTTCGGAGTGATAACGGTACTGAATATGGGGGACCATTTATATCTTATTTGGATACATGTGGTATAATTCATCAAACTTCTTGTGTCAAAACTTCTCAACAAAATGGGGTAGCCGAAAGGAAAATTGGTCACTTACAACAGGTTGCTCGGTCGCTTATGTTAACAATGCATGTTCCCAAATATCTTTGGGGAGAGGCAGTCATGACTGCTGCATATCTTATAAACCGACTTCCTTCTAGTGTCCTAAAATTCAAAACACCGTTGTCTTGTGTTCTTGCACCTTCTTTGCACCCACTACCCCTTCGAGTATTTGGGAGTGTATGTTTTGTTCATAATCATGCTCCCTCTCGAGATAAACTTGATTCTCGGGCCCTCCGCTGCATTTTCATTGGGTATTCACCAACTCAGAAGGGATATAAATGTTATCATCCTCTCTCACGTTGCATATTTGTCAGTCATGATGTTAGTTTCTGGGAGAACATTTCTTATTTTTCTCCGGGTTCCTCCTCCTTGCTTCAGGGGGAGATAAACCGACAATGTCTTGATAGTAAAGCAACAGATGAGTCACAGACAGTTGAGTCACAGACACTTCCATTTATTAATATACCTATTCCAAACACTAGCTCAAACAGGTTATCTATTCCTCCGAGTAATGAGTCAGATGATCTAAATAGATTGGATATTCCAGATTTGATTACATATTCCAGGCGGAAAAGAAATGATATCACCACTTTACCGCATCCAGAGACCTCTGACCTCGAGACAGATCCTGCATCTCCTGTGTTTAAGCTAGAAAATGGTAATACTCTTGATCCTACTCTAGATCTTCCTATTGCTATAATAAAGGGTGTACGCTCTTGCACTAACCATCCTATCTCAAACTTTGTATCTTATAATGCATTATCTCCATCTTCACTTGCTTTTGTGTCATCCTTGTCTAGTATTTCTGTTCCGCATACTTGGCAGGATGCTTTATTTGATCCTAAATGGAAAGATGCTATGATAGAGGAAATGAATGCCTTGAAACATAATGGCACTTGGGAGTTAACTCATCTTCCCGCTGGAAGGAAGGTAGTAGGATGCAGATGGGTATTCACTGTGAAACAGAAACCTAATGGGCTGATTGATAGGTACAAAGCGAGACTTGTAGCAAAAGGGTATACTCAAACTTACGGGATTGATTATCAGGAAACTTTTACTCCAGTAGCAAATATGGCCTCTATTCGAGTCTTGATATCATGTGCAGCAAATCTTGGATGGGAACTTCAGCAATTGGATGTAAAAAATGCATTCTTACATGGAGATCTGAAAGAAGAGGTTTACATGGATATTCCACCAGGTTTTTCTACAGCTGCGACCATTGGGAAAATATGCAAGCTAAAGAAGACTATTTATGGGTTAAAACAGTCTCCAAGGGACTGGTTTGGCAAATTTCAGGGAGCAATGATTAAATTTGACTACAAACAGAGCAACTCAGATAACACCATGTTCGTAAAAAAACGAGATGGAAAAATCACAGTGTTGATTGTTTATGTCGATGATATTGTGATCACCGTCAACGACACCTGTGAGATTGCTAATGTTAAACGCAGGCTTGCCTCTGAATTTGAGATGAAGGACTTAGGAAAACTACGGTATTTCCTTGGTATTGAGGTCTCTAGAAGTCCAGGTGGTATCTTCCTCTCACAACGGAAGTATACACTTGATCTTCTGAATGAAACAGGGATGTTGGGATGTAGACCTGCAGAATCTCCAATAGAAGCAAATCATAAACTTTATGGAGATGTTGGTGAAATTGTCGAGAAATCTCAATATCAAAGGTTAGTTGGTCGACTAATCTACCTTGCACATACAAGGCCAGACATATCATACGCAGTGGGAATTGTTAGTAGGTATATGCATGATCCTCGTCAACCACATTTGGATGTAGTTTATATGATATTAAGGTATCTTAAGGCTGCTCCTGGAAAAGGAGTAATGTTTACTAAAAACAATCATCTTGGGGTTGAAAGCTATACAGATGCAGATTGGGCCGGATGTCAAGACGATAGACGATCTACTTCAGGATATTGTACATTTGTTGGTGGCAATTTGGTTACTTGGCGAAGCAAGAAACAACCCGTGGTTGCCTTATATAGTGCTGAGGCAGAATATAGAGCTATGGCTAAAGGTGTACGGGAATTATTGTGGATAAGATTGTTTCTAGAAGAATTGGGACTTGCATCTGCAACTCCAATGAAGCCAAATTGTGATAATAAAGCCGCTATTGCCCTGGCACATAATCCAGTTCAACATGATCGGACCAAACATATCGAAATTGATCGACACTTCATAAAAGAGAAGATCAATAATGATACCATTGGTATTCACTTTGTAAGATCAGAGGACCAGATAGCTGACATATTTACCAAAGGTTTAAATCAGAAGATGCTTCATCCACTTATTGGCAAGTTGGGCATGAGTGATATATATGCATCAACTTGAGGGGGAGTGTCAAGAAGGATGTTAATTTAAGTCAGATGTCCTACAGTAAGTCTTAGGATCTATAGTAATCATATGATGTAATCAGTTACGTAGAAGTGCTTATATTAGGTTATATATACTTAGCACCACAACTCTTGTAATTCATAACAAATATATTAGAATTCTTCTTCTCTCTGTCTCTCTATATTACTCTATATACTATATTGTTACTATATCGTTAAGAGATGTTTTCAAGAAATTCCGAGTCAAAGTCGAAAAGAAACAGAAAGAAAAGATTGGAACCTTCAGGATTGACAGGGGAGGGGAATTCATGTCAAAGGAATTTGTCTCTTATTGCGAGGAATATGGAATTACCAGACATTTTACGGCACCATACACGCCTCAACAAAACGGCGTGGTGGAAAGGAGAAACCGGACTATGGTTGAAACATATTCGAGTATTTGGGTTTGTTGTTCATATGAAAGTGCCAGGCGATAAGGTGAAAAAACTTGATGATAGAAGCTTGAAGGTGGTTAATCTTGGCAAAGAATCCGGTACTAAAGCTTACCACTTGCTCGACCCTAGAGAAAACAAGTTATATGTTAGCCGTGATGTGGTTTTTGAGGAAGAAAGAGCTTGGGATTGGAATGATCAGAGGGAGTCAAATATCAGCAACACTTATTTCTTTGATGTGCCAGAAGTGCTTGCAGTTGAGAGTATTGAGGTTGAAATCCCCAAACAAGAGTATACTGGTGCCACAGAAGAAGCAGAAGTTAGAACTCCTGTGTCACAACATTCCAGTTCAAGTCTTGACAGAGATGCCTATGATGGCAGTGCAACTCCCAGAAAATTTAGATTACTCGAAGATATCTATCAAGACACTGAAGAGATTGAAATTGAAGACAAACTTCTTCTATGGGAATTGATGAACCAAATTCGTATGTTCATGTTGTGAAAGACAAGGCCTGGAGAACAGCTATGCAGAATGAAATGGAGTTAATCGAGAAAAATGGAACTTGGGAAATTACTGATTTGCCACCAGGAAATAAAGAAATAGGCTTAAAGTGGATATTCAAGTTAAAAAAGGACGCAAATGGGAACATTGTGAAGCATAAGGCTCGATTGGTGGTAAAAGGATATGTGCAAGAAAAGGGAGTTGATTTTGACGAGATTTTGCACCAGTTACACGCTTGGAAATAGTCCGTTTACTACTAGCATTGGCAGCAAAGAATTCATGGGAGGTGCATCATCTTGACGTCAAGACGGCATTCTTAAATGGTGAAATTGGTGAAGAAGTGTACGTATGTGACTCAACCGGAGGGGTTTGTGAAAAAGGGGCAAGAAAAGCGAGTGTACAGGCTGTTCAAAGCCTTGTATGGGCTCAGAAAAGCTCCTCGAGCTTGGTACTCGAAACTTAATAAATGCCTTGAAAGTCTTGGTATCATGAGATGCCCCTACGAACATGTCGTTTATGTTAAACGGGAGGGAGAAGAATCAATAATAGTTGGCGTGTACGTGGATGATTTACTAGTTACGGGAACTGATATGTCTCTTATTCGAAGCTTTAAGGAGCAGATGAGTAATAGTTTCGAAATGAGTGATATGGGGAAGTTAAGTTATTATTTGGGGATAGAAGTTAAGCAGGGTGCTGGGTTCATAGAGTTGAAGAAGTAAGGCTACGCCAAGAAAGTACTTTAAAGGGCTGGAATGTCTCAATATAATCCTTGTAAATTTCCAATGGATCCGAAGGAACGATTGACAAAAGATGAAGGTGGAAGAGTTGTAGATACAACAGAGTTTGAAAGTGTAGTGGGAGGACTACGGTACCTGGTTCATACCAGACCGGATATAGCATTTTCGGTAGGCATTGTGAGTCGATACATGGAAAGATTAAGGGTACTTTGGAGTATGGATTGATTTATACTAAGGATGCTGGAAATAATGCTTTGACAGGTTGCTCTGATACTGACCTTGCAGGACACATCAAAGATAGAAAATCAACTGGGGGTATGGTATTTTATCTGAACGAGTGCCTAGTTACTTGGGTTTCGCAGAAACAGCGGTGTGTTGCGTTATCATCATGCGAAGCAGAGTTCATGGCGGCCACGGCTGCTGCGTGTCAAGCAATATGGTTAAGAAATGTTTTGAAGGAATTGACTGGTGAACAAGTACCACCTGTTCTCATCTATATCGATAATAAGTCTGCTATAGACTTAGCAAAAAATTCTATTTTTCACGGGAGAAGCAAACATATTGATGTTAGATATCACTTTATCCAGGAGTGTATTGAACATGGGGAAGTTATTGTCAAGCATACTAACAGTGAGAATCAGAAGGTGGATCTGTTAACTAAAGCTTTGTTTGCTATGAAGTTCGAGAGAATGAGGAACTTGCTGGGTATTAAGGTTCTGGGTTGACATGTTTGAAATTATGGGGGAGATTGTTGGTAATAATTTAAATATGGTAACGTGATTCTGTTTGTTTTAGCTGTCAACTTGTTCTCACTAATTGACAGTAGTGAGTCTAGTAGTTTTATTTGATTGCTAAGTTGGTTAAATAAATGAGATTGTGTTGGAATAAATTGATAGAGATTGAGTCTGTTTAGGAGATTTGTCAATCATATCTTGATTCACAGATTTCCTTGTTCTGAGTCCTTCCTATATAATGTACTAATTTGTAGCAATAAAAAGTAAGTCATTTGACACAAAATACTTGTCTTATTTGTTCAGTTTATATCATACAGGTTATTATAATTACAATTATATAACCACACAAAACATCCAGCACAATCCCTAATCAATTTTTTACTATTTAAACAAGCTAAATTTTTACAGCCAATACCACTCCAACTATAAATTTTATCACTTACATTTTCCCAAAGTGAATTAGGATAAGGAAGTAAACCAACCTTAGGAATAGACTTAGCAAGGCATCTTCTTTTAGGTAGAGGCTCACATCCTTGCAAAATTAGTCTCTGACCAAGACTCCAATCATCTGGGCAAGGCCCATTAACCTTATATTTCATAAACTGGGCCAAAAAATCCAAAGATTTCTCACAAGAATGGCCCACAGATGCAACCATTTCAGTAATCCCAATTCTTGAATCTTCACCTAAAGGAAGTTGATGGTGTTGCAAAAACTTCTGGAGCTCAGCTAGTATACTAGGATTCAAAAGATACTAGGATTCAAAAGATCAATGTTTTCATAACCAAGAAGATCTTTTTCCATCTGGGTGAGTTTTTTCTGAGAAGAATCAATCTCTCTTAAGATCAAAGTGACTTGTTCAGATACAAGTGAGAAGTTTTTTTGATGAGAAAGGTGAAAAGAGTGTTGCTTTGGTGAAGATGTGAAAGCATATAAAGCAAAAAGATTGGTGTTTATAACTGAGAATAACATAAGAAGATTAACAGCTGAAGAACATAGAGTTGCTCTCTTGAATCTGACAATGCCATCACCAATTTTCAATGAAACTGAACCCATCTCCATATCTATATATCTATGACTATTTTATAATGTTGTAGGGAAGGGAAAGAAATCAAGTGGAGTTTAGGGTGATTGAATGTATGAAGTTTGAGATCAGTAGATTTCGAGTGACAGAGTGAGAGCTATTACTGCTACTACAACTACTTCATACTAGTATTGTATTCATGCAAGTGTTGTGTATTTAAGTTATATTTACAGGTTGAAACACTTGTTTTGTAGGTCTTCTAGCATTACTCACATAATTTTCTTCTAATGCATGCTGATCACGAATATATTATTAATCTAAAATTTATGAGCAATCTGCATTTTCAAGGAAAAAGAGAAAACAAGTAATGGGAGTGGGGAATCACGAATATAAAATTCCATTAACAGCTCACATGCATTTCAAGAATATTTATGACAACCAAGTATGTAACATACATGTCACGTTTATATAGGTATTCTCATTTTGGTTCACTTCTGTTAGGTCTACCCGGCCATGCATTTGGACAAAGGCCAAATGCATTGAAAAAAGTATAAAAAATGGTAATTATGTCATTTTTCCATTTCATTATACAGTAGATACTCGTCAGTACTTTAAAAATATTGTTTATGTGTTTTTTTTTTCTAAATTTCGTATTATATAAGAAAGAAACAGTACAGTGGTTTACCCTTGCTCTAATCCAAGGAAAAGAGAGAACTACCTACCAACAATCTAACCTAAACAAGCTAGATTGAAAATAGAAAGAACCAAAAATGAGGGAAAGGCCCTTCAATCAGTGGACAAACAACCATCTATACATGTCTAAGTGAGCAAATTGTTGGAACCATCTAGAGTTTTGCAATTTAGCCTTAAGATCATTTATGATTCCTCGAAGCAACCTATGCGGACCAAAGGTTCCTCTGTCATGCTGCCTAGCATTACGTTCCCTCCACAAATGATATGAAAAAATTTGAGCAGCCAGAAGAGCAACCTGTCTGAGAGAACCATCTGTTATAGAGCCCCAATTTAATACCAATTCGAACCAAGAAAGAGTAGAGCAGTCAAGCTTCAACAAGCCTGCTAGCTTGGATAAAATATAACTGCTGTAAGGACAAGTGATAAAAAGATGGGAAGCAGTCTCAGTTCCTCCCACACAGAATAGACAAAAAGGAGAGACATCAAGGCCAAAAGAAGTCAGCCTATGCAAGGTGGGCAGACGATCGTGACAGAGAAGCCACTCATGGTGTTCATATCAAATAATTTTCATTTTGTGCCAGACAAGGCTGTACCAAGGCACTAGAGGGGCAGAGCTTCGAATGGAGTTCCAAATGTCCCAAGTTTTAATTTTTCGTAAAGAGGTGCCACTCCATAAGATATCATCAGAAATAAGCTGATTGAAACCTGGGAAATTAAACTGCTGGAGCCAGGAAGTAAGTATCAGGTCTGGGTGGTGAAGCCTGTTCGAAGGACGAGGTAATTGCCAAACACCTGTAGAGATTAAAGCATTAACCTTTGCATCATGAGGGATGTTGGCCTGAGCAATAATTGCATCAAAACGTGAGGTAGCAAGACAGCTCGAGTTCCACCAGGGATCAAACCATAGAGACGTCCCAAGACCATTCCCAATTTCGTAAGTGATGAATTGGCGGGCCGTGTGACGCAGCTTAATAACATTACGAAGGATCCAAGAGCAGTCTGAGGGCATTGGCATTGTCCAAAAATAATGACGCTTTAACATTGTAGTGTTAATCCAGGTCGACCACAGAGCCTTACTTTTCCTCACAGTGCTGCAAAGATTGTGTAAAAGCTGAGCTTGGTTCCAGTCTTTTAGATTTTTAATACCCAAACCACCTTCTTCAAAAGGACGACAGACTGTGTCCCAACTAATTTTAGCCCCCCTTTTGAGGCCACATCTCCCTTCTAGAGAAATCTATTGAATATTGTTTGAAGTTGCCGAAGCACAGAGGCTGGAAGAAGAAAGTGTTTCGACCAGTATGCTTGAATAGAAAACAAAACAGACCGAATTAACTGCGCTCTACCTGTAAAAGATAATAACAGAGAGGTCCAACATGAAATACGAGCTGTAAGCTTGCCAATAAGGGGAATGCAATCATTGTGACTCAACTTGGAGGAAATTAAAGGGACCCCCAGAAACTTGACTGGAAGAGCTCCATGGTCAATGCCATAAGTTTGATCAAACCAACAGATAAAATCACAAATGCAGTTACCAAAGAACACTGTACTCTTAGCAAGACTAAGGTGAAGTCCACTTGAGACAGAAAATTTCTGAACGCAATCCATGAGATGTGACACCAAACATGTGTCTCCAGTAGAGAAAAGCAGAACATCATCAGCATAAAAAAGATGAGTTAACTTTAGGTCCTTGCACTTCCAATGATATTTGAAGCCCATAGGAGTCACTGCGAGCAAGCTAGAAATGACATTCATAGCTATCGAGAAGAGGTAAGGGGAAATTGGGTCTCCTTGATGCAAACCTTTTCTCCACTCGAAAAACCCACATAAAGCCCCATTCACTTTGATAGAATAAGAAGGTGTAGAAATACATGCGTAAATCCAATTCATGAAGGTGCAAGGAAAATGTAGCTTACGCAAGGCACCCATAATAAAATTCCAATCAATAGAATCGAAGGCCTTGTGGAGATCCAACTTCACACCACATTTAGAAGAACCATCATCTCGATGGTATCCTCTAAATATCTCTTGAGCCATGAGGATATTATCTGAGATGCTACGGCCCGGGATAAAGGCTGACTGAGATATGTCTACCAAACTAGGCATAACAGCTTTGAGCCGAGAGGCCAAAATTTTAGTAACACATTTGTAAAGAGTAGAACACAGGGATATCGGACGGAATTTAGTCATGATTGAAGGAGTAAGGACTTTAGGGATCAAAGCGATACTTGTAGCATTAACCAACTTATGCATAATAGAAGTTTCAAAGAAATTTTTTACTGCTTTACAAAAGGTGTCACCAACCACCTCCCAAGCAGCAAGGAAGAATTCTACTGTGAAACCGTCTGGCCCAGGTGCCTTGTTCTTTTTCATAATTTTTAACGTAGTCAGAATAATCTCATTCGTGATAGGGGCTTCTAGAAGAGAGGCTTGAGCAGAAGAAACTGAAGCACAGGTGATACTGTCGAAGTCGAAGGGTAGGAGATTTTGAGTTGCCCCAAGTGAGTTAGTGAAGTAGTCCACTGCAACTTCAGAAACTTGTTTATGACCCAGAACAAGATCCCCATTCGAATTATTAATGGCCAAGAGCTTGTTTTTGTTCCAATTAGCCCGGATTTGATTGAAGAAAAAACTAGAATTTCCATCTTCGATAGATAGCCATTTCACTCTGGCCTTTTGCAGAAGAAAAGCTTCCTCTTCTAATAAGCCAGATTCCAGTTGTTTAGCAATTTCGCTTTCCTTATGGAGAAGGTCAGTATTGACATTATCACCAACTAGAGAATCTTGCACTTCAACGAGCAGTTTTCGAGCAGAGGAGACATTGTCATGGACATTACCATGAGCTTTATTGAGAACAATCAGTTCCTTTTTAACTTCTTTGAGCTTACGAACAAGAACGGCCATTGGATTGCCATACCAATGAATTGCCCATGCTCTAGAAACAGCCGGCAAAAAGCCATCTAGATCCCTCATAAAGTTGAAAAATTGGAATTTTTTATGAACCTTTTGAAGTTTGATAGGGACAGTACACAGAAGAGGGCAGTGGTCCATAATGGCTCTGTTTTTAACTAGAACAGAACTTTCACTGAAAGAGTTAAACCATTCTTTGTTTCCAAGCACTCTATCAAGGCGCTTTTGCACAAGAGAAGAGGCATCTCTTTTATTTGTCCACGTGAACAGAGAGCCTATGGTTTTAATATGACCAAGAGAAGAATCTGTAATACAATCTAAGAAGGATTGCATTCCCGGGTTCCAATGCTCACGACCACCTTTGACCTCATTAAGAGCAAGAATGCAGTTAAAATCCCCAGAAACATACCACGGCACAGAAATATGATGACTTAGATTTTCAATTTCATTCCATAGAGGCTCTCTTTGATGATCTTTGTTAAGAGCATATACGAACGTAGCACAGAATGTAACTTGATTCTCCAAAAAAGTAGCAAAGCACGTAATTTGTTGTGAAGATTTAGAGTGAACCAAAATGGACCATACTGATGGATCCCATCCTATCCAGATTCTACCATAATCATGATCTTCATAATTGTGAACCCAATTCCAATTTTTATTAACATATTTCGAGATTGTAACTACGTTTTCAACTCGAACTTTAGTTTCTATCAGACTAATAAAAGATAATTGATTTTGAGAAATGAAATTCTTTACCTCTTTTGATGAGGACTTTTGTTTAAGCCCCTCACATTCCAAACAGCAAAGTTCATTGACGAGATGAATTGCCTAGTTTTCCTGCTAGCCTCAGGCTTCTTTTGATGGACGGCTCAGAAAGAACCTTGCCTTGTTACTTATGTTGATCATCATGTTCTTTTACAGTTACGTTGAGAAGGCCATGTCTTTTACAGTTATGTTGATCATCATGTTCTTTTACAGGCCGAGGTTGAGAGGTTGATAAGGATCAAGCCAACGCAGTTCTGTTAAAAGGATTGGTTTTTAATCCCTATGATTGTTAAGGGATGTATTTTAAGAATTAGTAGATTTTATCTCTTTGAATTATATTCGCGTTGGGATACCTTCCTGATTTGAAGGATAACGTTTGGAGATATTTCTATCATTAATTGGAGATAATTCCTCGTTTCAGAGAGAAAAAATAATTAACTTGGCGATTAAGTTAATTATTATTAGATTCGTATTTGGAAATTTGGGAGATATTAGAGACAACCGAAAATATGGCGTAACAACTACCCCCAGTTCTTCATTGTAGCTTGCTGCAGTGGAGAACTAAGCATGCTTCGATCTTCCAAATTTCCTGAGTTACTGAAACAGCTAGGAGAGGAAGATTAGTAAAAAATATGGAGCACCAAGGTGCTCGTAATATGCATGTAGATGTAAACGAGACAATATGCGAGATGTAAAAAATAAGTTTTATAGGTGTGAGAGAACGTATCCTGGAGAGCCATCCAAGCATTATTCGAAGAGTCGTGCAAAACTTTCCGAGCAATACCCTGAAAAGTAAATATTCAAAGAAATATCCTCTATTAAGCACTCCGAGAAATACCCTCCTCAAAGAAGGACGTATTCTAGAGTTTCCATAATGTATTCCAGAAAATATCCTCCTCAAAGAAGGTCATATCCACCAGAATTTCCATAAATGCTTCTAGAGAATACCCTCCTCACGGGAGGTCATATTCCTAGAGCTCGTACCTTGATAAGGCGCCGGAAGTACGGACATCCCCCCCGGAAGTGCGGTTTTTGCAAGGATTTTAAAATTTGGGATACCCTCCTCAAAGGAGATCGTTCCCCATTCCAGAAATATCCCTCCTCACAGGAGGTGGATTTTCCGAAGCTCGTACCTTGATGAGGCGCCGGAAATACGGACATCCCCCCCGGAAGTGTGGTTTTTGCAAGGATTTTGATAATTTGGGATACCCTCCTCAAAGGAGGTCGCTCCCCATTCCAGAAATACCCTCCTCACAGGAGGTGGATTTTCCGAAGTTCGCTTCATTTTCACTAAGACTCTCCTTAGAGGAGATCGTCTTTTAAATAAATCACAAAGACCCTCCTTAGAGGAGGTCGTTTAACACAAAAAAAAATAACGGAGACCCTCCTAAGAGGAGGTCATCTTCCCAAAGTCATATCAATATCCCAAGATTCTTCCAAAAAATATCAGCAACACTTGAAGGCTCTTCTAAAAAATTAACTCTTCGAATAAAAGTCTTCCAAAATATTACCCATACAAAGGAGGGCCTTCCAAAATAATTAACTCTTCGAACAAGAGCCTTCCAAAATATTACCCCTGCAAAGGAGGACCTTCTAAAATAATAAAATCTTCAATTAAGAGTCTTCCAAAATATTACCCCTGCAAAGGAGGACCTTCTAAAATAATAAAATCTTCAATTTAGAGTCTTCCAAAATATTACCCCTGCAAAGGAGGACCTTCTAAAATAATAAAATCTTCAATTAAGAGTCTTCCAAAATATTACCCCTGCAAAGGAGGACCTTCTAAAATAATAAACTCTTTAATTAAGAGCCTTCCAAAATAATACCCCTGCAAAGGAGGGCCTTCTAAAATAACAAACTCTTTGAATAAGAGCCTTCCAAAATCATGTATAGCGAAGATTACACCTAAAATCTTGAAAATCTTCTCAATTCAAATTCTGCCCAGAACTATTTTTGACATTTTTGACCTTGTAAACAATTTTTTCCTGGAAAACACAAAACACGAAAGTTGTAGAGAACGAAAAGACCTTTCCAACGATATATGGCTCATCAAAAAAGGACTTATAACGAATCGGGAATTGAATAAAATGTCTGTTGATTGATTTCTCGATGCTGAAAAACGAGATCTGATTGTTTTTTGTGATTTTGAGAATAGATCGAGATATAATCTGATAAAACTCAAAGAACGAAAGTTATAGACAATTTAAAAATCTTTCCGAATCATTAAAAATCATCAAAATCCAACATGTAATGAATTTAATACGAATTTTATAAGATAACAGATTTGTATGGACAAAATCATAAGAAATCTTATCTTAATTAAGAATAGAGCCACCGCCTCCACCGCTTAGCTCCTCCATTAAATCAGTTCTAGATCCATAATAACCCCCCATGCGTATGAATTGATTGTCCTCCAAAATCAAAAAAATATATCCCCTCCTTCTAGCACCAATTGTTAACGGAGGAATTTGGTGATAACAAATTTCGGAGGTTGTTGGAATAGAGAATTATGAAAATAAGGGGATTTGGGATTTTGGATGTTTGGGGCTGAACTTGAGGGGTGTCTCGACTTGTTAGATGTGTCGGATCCTTTTTCAAGATGCCTGCATACCTTATATTTATAAGGATCAAGCCAACGCAGTTCTGTTAAAATGATTGGTTTTTAATCCCTATGATTGTTAAGGGATGTATTTTGGGAATTATTAGATTTTATCTCTTTGAATTATATTCGCGTTGGGATACCTTCCTGATTTGAAGGATATCGTTTGGAGATATTTCTATCATTAATTGGAGATAATTCCTCGTTTCAGAGAGAGAAAATAGTTAACTTGGCAATTAAGTTAATTATTATTAGATTCGTATTTGGAAATTTGGGAGATATTAGAGGCAACCGAAAATATGGCGTAACAAAAATCAAATGAAGAACAAAGATGAGAATTTTTTTTTTAACAATAACAAAACCAATATTCTTATTGATGCCTTTAAAATTTAATCTATATTTATATGTTATGCCCGAATCTCGGCATTGATCCTAAACAGGTCAAATGAACTATATTAGGGGTCCACCTTTCTTAATGTGCTCAAATATTGAAGATGGATCAACAATGCATGAGGCTTGATTAGGGATCGCCTCACCTCTATCTCATAATATGGTTTGAAGATAATTCTTTTGAAGACGCTAACCCACCCCAGGGGTCGCCTCACTATGACCTCCTACTAATACTCAAGACGTGCTCTCATGCCAATGACAAAGGAAAAGGAATCTCACGCTTGGGGTCTCATGCTAGGCCTCGAAGGGTCTCATGCTAGGCCTCGAAAGGTCTCATGCTAGGCCCCTAAGGGTCTCACACTAGGCCTCTTAGGGTCTCATAATAGGCCATCAGAGATCGCATACTACCCCGGGATTGCAGTCGCATATGGTCCCCAATGTGGGATCGCAATTAATTTATCTCTTCATAATAGGGGTCCAGTGTTGACTCTCATGCTAGCCCAGCCTCGAGGTCGCATTAGTAGATATGAAGGCTCATAACTAAGCTTAGTGGGATCGCATAACTAAGCCCAATGGGGTGGCATAACTAAGCCTAGTGGGGTTTCATGACTATGCCCAGTGGGGTCGCATGCGAGACCCTTATAAGCTTCTCCATTAGCCTCGCAGACGAGGCTTCGCGATTCTAGCATCATGGTAGTCATTGGTAGTCTTCATTGAGCCATGGATCATGAGCAGAGTTAATGGACTATTAGTATCAGACCATAACATATAGTGGATTTGGGCCAGGATGGATATCCAAAAACCCTAGCCCGCGTGTCTAGGTAACTTTTTCTCCAAAACTACGTATGGATTAATTCCCTATAAAAAGGGTACGTAGGCCTTTTCTTAGGATTGACAGTTGGCAGCAATAGAGAATAAATAGTTTTTCTAACATTCAACGAATCAACAAGCAAGATCAGCCACAATAATCACCAATCTCCTTCCGTGTTCTTCGCGTTTTAGCAAAATATCCGTATTTTGCTCCGTAATGTCAACAACCTCCGCAATTATTGTTATACCAATTTCTCCCTATAACACTATATATTATAAATTAGTGAATAACCTGCCCACTGAATTATCCATTGTTAGGTTTTGTATCTATATTTAGTTTTGTAAAAAATCTAAGATACCTAAACTTGTTTTGGCCTAACTTGAAATATTGTTAATATGAATTACATTATTTGTGATAAATTTATTAATAAAATATTGAACAAATGTTTAAATTTTGATGTGTTCATTAATGTAAATAATTACTAAATTAATTTTTATAATATGTAAAAGCAATTTATTGTATTAATATTAATTCTTTCATATAAAAATGGACAAAATTCAATAAAATATTGAAACTACCAATGCAATTTATTTAATTTTTATTATTATTAAATAAATTTTGAAATACCCAACCTATCTCGGACCTAGGCCTATCAATGGATCGGATATCCGATCCGCACTGATTTAAATGGATATGGATTGATCTAAAAAAATATCCGATCCGGAACCCGATCCGATAAGAACGACCCGAATAATAAATGGATTGGATATGGATATTAGCCTACTCAGTTGTAGTATAGCCCAACAAGAGCTGTTTTACAAGTCGAGACATCTTATTGAATCAGGTCAGCCCAAAAGATGTGTGTTGGACTTGCATACTTGCTGCTATCTGGGTTGTGTTTGATGGGCCTGTAATCATCAACCATTTAAAACTCATCATCCTGTAATCTACAAACCCTCGTCAAAACCCCCTTATCTATCTAAATAAATAGGTAGCTTCTTCTCCTGATATCATCATCATCCTAAACCCTAGCCGATGTAATTTAGTATAGTCGTTCTTTTTTCTTTTTTCTCAATCTACTTAGTCCTTGTTCTGTAAACATACATAAAATATTAAATTATATGTTGTGTAATTTATGAGGGTAAGATAAGAGGGGCAAATGATGTGTTTAATTGACAGAGATGAATGCTCTTACAATGATTTGAGTATTATGATTCTCATAGAGGAGGTCATCTTCCCAAAGTCATATCAATATCCCAAGATTCTTCCAAAAAATATCAGCAACACTTGAAGGCTCTTCTAAAAAATTAACTCTTCGAATAAAAGTCTTCCAAAATATTACCCATACAAAGGAGGGCCTTCCAAAATAATTAACTCTTCGAACAAGAGCCTTCCAAAATATTACCCCTGCAAAGGAGGACCTTCTAAAATAATAAAATCTTCAATTAAGAGTCTTCCAAAATATTACCCCTGCAAAGGAGGACCTTCTAAAATAATAAAATCTTCAATTTAGAGTCTTCCAAAATATTACCCCTGCAAAGGAGGACCTTCTAAAATAATAAAATCTTCAATTAAGAGTCTTCCAAAATATTACCCCTGCAAAGGAGGACCTTCTAAAATAATAAACTCTTTAATTAAGAGCCTTCCAAAATAATACCCCTGCAAAGGAGGGCCTTCTAAAATAACAAACTCTTTGAATAAGAGCCTTCCAAAATCATGTATAGCGAAGATTACACCTAAAATCTTGAAAATCTTCTCAATTCAAATTCTGCCCAGAACTATTTTTGACATTTTTGACCTTGTAAACAATTTTTTCCTGGAAAACACAAAACACGAAAGTTGTAGAGAACGAAAAGACCTTTCCAACGATATATGGCTCATCAAAAAAGGACTTATAACGAATCGGGAATTGAATAAAATGTCTGTTGATTGATTTCTCGATGCTGAAAAACGAGATCTGATTGTTTTTTGTGATTTTGAGAATAGATCGAGATATAATCTGATAAAACTCAAAGAACGAAAGTTATAGACAATTTAAAAATCTTTCCGAATCATTAAAAATCATCAAAATCCAACATGTAATGAATTTAATACGAATTTTATAAGATAACAGATTTGTATGGACAAAATCATAAGAAATCTTATCTTAATTAAGAATAGAGCCACCGCCTCCACCGCTTAGCTCCTCCATTAAATCAGTTCTAGATCCATAATAACCCCCCATGCGTATGAATTGATTGTCCTCCAAAATCAAAAAAATATATCCCCTCCTTCTAGCACCAATTGTTAACGGAGGAATTTGGTGATAACAAATTTCGGAGGTTGTTGGAATAGAGAATTATGAAAATAAGGGGATTTGGGATTTTGGATGTTTGGGGCTGAACTTGAGGGGTGTCTCGACTTGTTAGATGTGTCGGATCCTTTTTCAAGATGCCCGCATACCTTATATTTATAAGGATCAAGCCAACGCAGTTCTGTTAAAATGATTGGTTTTTAATCCCTATGATTGTTAAGGGATGTATTTTGGGAATTATTAGATTTTATCTCTTTGAATTATATTCGCGTTGGGATACCTTCCTGATTTGAAGGATATCGTTTGGAGATATTTCTATCATTAATTGGAGATAATTCCTCGTTTCAGAGAGAGAAAATAGTTAACTTGGCAATTAAGTTAATTATTATTAGATTCGTATTTGGAAATTTGGGAGATATTAGAGGCAACCGAAAATATGGCGTAACAAAAATCAAATGAAGAACAAAGATGAGAATTTTTTTTTTTAACAATAACAAAACCAATATTCTTATTGATGCCTTTAAAATTTAATTTATATTTATATGTTATGCCCGAATCTCGGCATTGATCCTAAACAGGTCAAATGAACTATATTAGGGGTCCACCTTTCTTAATGTGCTCAAATATTGAAGATGGATCAACAATGCATGAGGCTTGATTAGGGATCGCCTCACCTCTATCTCATAATATGGTTTGAAGATAATTCTTTTGAAGACGCTAACCCACCCCAGGGGTCGCCTCACTATGACCTCCTACTAATACTCAAGACGTGCTCTCATGCCAATGACAAAGGAAAAGGAATCTCACGCTTGGGGTCTCATGCTAGGCCTCGAAGGGTCTCATGCTAGGCCTCGAAAGGTCTCATGTTAGGCCCCTAAGGGTCTCACACTAGGCCTCTTAGGGTCTCATAATTGGCCATCAGAGATCGCATACTACCCCGGGATTGCAGTCGCATATGGTCCCCAATGTGGGATCGCAATTAATTTATCTCTTCATAATAGGGGTCCAGTGTTGACTCTCATGCTAGCCCAGCCTCGAGGTCGCATTAGTAGATATGAAGGCTCATAACTAAGCTTAGTGGGATTGCATAACTAAGCCCAATGGGGTGGCATAACTAAGCCTAGTGGGGTTTCATGACTATGCCCAGTGGGGTCGCATGCGAGACCCTTATAAGCTTCTCCATTAGCCTCGCAGACGAGGCCTCGCGATTCTAGCATCATGGTAGTCATTGGTAGTCTTCATTGAGCCATGGATCATGAGCAGAGTTAATGGACTATTAGTATCAGACCATAACATATAGTGGATTTGGGCCAGGATGGATATCCAAAAACCCTAGCCCGCGTGTCTAGGTAACTTTTTCTCCAAAACTACGTATGGATTAATTCCCTATAAAAAGGGTACGTAGGCCTTTTCTTAGGATTGACAGTTGGCAGCAATAGAGAATAAATAGTTTTTCTAACATTCAACGAATCAACAAGCAAGATCAGCCACAATAATCACCAATCTCCTTCCGTGTTCTTCGCGTTTTAGCAAAATATCCGTATTTTGCTCCGTAATGTCAACAACCTCCGCAATTATTGTTATACCAATTTCTCCCTATAACACTATATATTATAAATTAGTGAATAACCTGCCCACTGAATTATCCATTGTTAGGTTTTGTATCTATATTTAGTTTTGTAAAAAATCTAAGATACCTAAACTTGTTTTGGCCTAACTTGAAATATTGTTAATATGAATTACATTATTTGTGATAAATTTATTAATAAAATATTGAACAAATGTTTAAATTTTGATGTGTTCATTAATGTAAATAATTACTAAATTAATTTTTATAATATGTAAAAGCAATTTATTGTATTAATATTAATTCTTTCATATAAAAATGGACAAAATTCAATAAAATATTGAAACTACCAATGCAATTTATTTAATTTTTATTATTATTAAATAAATTTTGAAATACCCAACCTATCTCGGACCTAGGCCTATCAATGGATCGGATATCCGATCCGCACTGATTTAAATGGATATGGATTGATCTAAAAAAATATCCGATCCGGAACCCGATCCGATAAGAACGACCCGAATAATAAATGGATTGGATATGGATATTAGCCTACTCAGTTGTAGTATAGCCCAACAAGAGCTGTTTTACAAGTCGAGACATCTTATTGAATCAGGTCAGCCCAAAAGATGTGTGTTGGACTTGCATACTTGCTGCTATCTGGGTTGTGTTTGATGGGCCTGTAATCATCAACCATTTAAAACTCATCATCCTGTAATCTACAAACCCTCGTCAAAACCCCCTTATCTATCTAAATAAATAGGTAGCTTCTTCTCCTGATATCATCATCATCCTAAACCCTAGCCGATGTAATTTAGTATAGTCGTTCTTTTTTCTTTTTTCTCAATCTACTTAGTCCTTGTTCTGTAAACATACATAAAATATTAAATTATATGTTGTGTAATTTATGAGGGTAAGATAAGAGGGGCAAATGATGTGTTTAATTGACAGAGATGAATGCTCTTACAATGATTTGAGTATTATGATTCTCATCTCAGTATAGGAAGATCTGATGCCTCTCTTTTTTCTTTACATTATGCCGATTTTTTATTATATATATATTTTGCCTTTGATGATAGTCTAAATATTCAACTGAAGAAAATGCAAGTTATATATTTGCAGCTTTTGTGTTGAAAAACAAACACTTGACTAGGACGGTCTGAGGCTTATTATATTTTTATGGTTGTATGCATGATTTGTTTTTACGGAAACTAATGTGTATGTATGGCTTGGGTATAATGTGTATGTTTGGCTTGTTTTTATAGTTGTATGTATAGTTTTTCTGAAATTGTGGATGATGAGATCAAATAATTCACAGTTATCCCTGTCTGAGGTAATATTTGCTGACTATTTGTGATCTGACACTATCAATATGTAATCTTCTTACCATATGAAACTGTTATTGTTTTATTAGTACCAAAATTTTACTGTTAAATTGTTTTGATTGTATATGCAGCAGTTGTTATGTGTGGATGATGAGATCAAATGTAAAACACATTATTTGTCATTATTATAATATTAAATTTGAAATTAACTAGAAATGAGAGAGAGACGAGTAGGGAGGAATAGAGGGAAATGATTTTTTTAGTAATAAAAATAACAATAGAGAATGACCAAGGGTTCTTATGTTGTGTTTGGTTGGCATGAATGAATTAGGAGGGAATGGAATGAGATTTTGAACTAAATTATGGTAAAATTTTAATACTTTTCATTCCTTCCTCATTCCATCTCTAACAAAATATATAAGAACTTAAGCATCTCTATTTTGGAAGGAATGCTCCATTCTCTCCCCTACCCATTTTCTTCACAAATCTCATCATAGGAATTTTGCACCCATTCATTTTTTTTTCAAATTTTCCCTCTAATCTCTATAGTTTTCCTTTATTTTTACTCATTCCATTCCATTCTCCCCAACCAAACACAACATTAGTGTTTTAGGGAAATACTCTGGAGTGCCATTTTAAACTAAATTTCTTAACTTTTAACTTAATTGGACTTGCTCTTACTAATCAACTTGTCGCTATGGGATAGAACGGTGTAGCGGCAGCAGCAGCCTAGTGTAAGATTAACATTATAGATCCCGATCAAGCATCTTTTGTGAATTTTCTTGTAGAGAATAAAAGGATGATAATATTCTGTTGGAGTTTTTAATTATCACGGGATTAATTCAGGAGAATATTTCTTAAATGGAATATTAATTGAATTTAAAAGTATACTTCATATTTTTTTTGCAAGGAATCACTGATAGTTGTCTTCTCATTTTCAGTAGGAAAGTAATTACCGTAACAAAGTACAGTAAAATCTCGTTAAATTAATATTCGATATTACGATAAATTAATATTTTGAATGCATATTTTTTATCTCAACATAATAGTGATCGTATAAATTTTATCTCCCAGAGATTTTACTATACATGTTCAGCGGAACAGGAGGGCTTTGCCATATTTTTCTTTAAATTGTTCTTTTTGACCATTTTTACTAGTAAAACTCATTTCTTAATTTCAAAAAGCACATCTAAAGACTAGAGAGGCATGTCAATTGTCAAACGGACGATAATAATTTCCCTTCTCAAGTTTTTCAGAAAACACACACTAGCAAGAATTTGTAACCTTGGGAAAGTCGAAAGCAATCCACAAACAGTAGTCAGCAGTATAATATACATCTACAAATTACATAACTGAATCTTTCTTACACTTTTCTTTATTATAAAATTATTACAATACAAATTCAGTTTACATGGATTATTTAATGCCAATACAACTAATATATCTCCATCAGCTACCATATGTAGTATTAGAAACTGGAGCAAACTGGTAGCTTTTCATAGGAGTGGGGGACTTGAGAATTTTAAAACACCGAATTATCTAATTGAAGCTTTCCACTCAGGGGCATATATCACATATCTACTTTCATCGGTTGGGAAGATACATACTTAAGATTCCTTAGTTCCTCTGCCTTTATTTTGTGGGCAATTTTACTTGATGGTGATGTAGCGGTTTGTTCCATGCTTTGCCCAGTGATCTCTGAGATCGACTGGATTTGAAAGATCATGCCCCTCTGCAGCTAGGCGGCTAAGCAGCTTGTTGAATGCACCTCCACTCATCTTCCTACCACCAATTCGAGCATGACGTTTGTTTGGGACTGATGGTAATGGATACATTGACAATGTAGTTGTGCAGCAAGATGACTGCCAACCCCCACTTCCCCATTTGTAGCATGGCCTTATAACTCCAGTGCATGAACAGATTGGGACTGGCATTGTTGATTCATCAAAAGGAACCTGATTCAGCCCAAGATCCTGATCCTTCCAGTCTAGCTTTGATACAACCAGTTCTCTGTTGAGGTCACTAATCCCACCACTCATTTCGTGACCTCCCTTCCACTTAGTAATGTTCAGGTCTTCACTTTCCTTTTTAACCTTTTTTGATGACCTTGGGGTCTTCTTATTGGGAGTTGTCTTTTTCACTCGTTTAGTTTGCTTGGACTTTGCAGGCTCAGGAACAAGTGGTGACGTAGGAATGGCTTCACTTGTGTGCATGTCCCTGGTACCAAATGGAGCTTCACTCAAGTGAGACTGGTCATGCATGTGTTGCTGGGGATGGTGCATGTGCTTTACTCCACGTGAGATATGGCACCCTGGAGGGCATGTAGAAATATTTCCGTTGCTCATAGAGTTCTCACGGTACTGAAGAGTGGCAATGGCATTATCGCGTTCCGCTATAGCACTATTTCGTTCTGAAATTGCAGAATCTCGCTGTAGTATTGCCATGTCTCTTTCTGCCATGGCTGACTTTTTTTCTGAAAGTGCCATATTCCTCTCTTGAATGGCTGCATCTCTTTCGGCCATAATAGCCATTATCTGCTTCATGGATGGCTGATTCTGCATAAACCACTGGTACAGAAGTAACAAAGCAACTTTTGTTATGGTTGAAGTTTAGGAAGTAAACCTTCATGTAAAAACTCTATGCCATACTACACGAGCAAAATATTAAAGACTTCTAAGAGAGGATGAAAGAGAATAGATGTAACCATAATTATGTAGATAAAAAAAACTGATCTGCATAAATTGCTTATACCTGCCCCTGCGGCAGTTTATGCCTTCCATTTTCACGATGCCCACTGTTATCCATTTGTGCTTTGACTTTCAACACTTTACTTAATTTAAATGAGAAACAAGTAGCAACTCCATACAAGGCACGACAATGACCGGTGATTTTATCTTCACATACAGGAAAAAAATGAACAAAGTTGCTTAGAATTATAATAACTTCTCTAAAAGAATAACAAGAAGAATAACACAGAACAGAAAAAAAAGGGAAGCGTGTTCTAACAAACAGGGAAAGTATGTAATCCCAAATCAGTGCACTAATGCAATATCGAATTATAGTACTCGCGACTAAACTTAAGGATAATGAGAAAAGACAAATCATTGTAAAAATACTTTCTATGGAAGTCTCTGGAAGCAAAGATCAAAATGAAAGACCAACCACACAAATGACTAAGAAGATCGTCGCCTAAACCTGCGACAATAACAAGTTCAAGCAAGTAGCAGCTGACACAATAATCAAGGACTCATGAGCCCAGATTTAAGAGCTCTCGACTTGAGCAGGGAATTATATTAGTTTTCATGTGCATAAATTTAACGGTGCTAAGCCAATAGTGGGGATCTTTCCTTGGATTCTTTGTCAAACACAAAAAGTTTTTGATTCAATCCGTATCATGCAATCCTATCACTGGTGAATTAACACTATTCTAGGCTTCGTGCTAACAAAGGCTACTGCAGTGTTTGCCACATTCGGAGTAACATAATAGAATCTTATGTTGCATCATCTTCAACTCTTCTGGGATCCGCAATATTTATAGAAATCTCAACCATTCAAATTTTATCAGCATTGCTTGTTTGATTAATTAATCCTGTCACCTTCTACTAAAGAAGTATGTAAATGGATTATGCCAATGTTATATATTCAAGGAAAAGGAGTGTACATTTTGATTAAAAAATTTGACTTTACACTAAAAAGGGGATATCCTGCCCATCAGTAGCGAACCTACCCTGGGCCAAGGGTAGGTCTTGGCCCTTCCTGAAAGTGCAAATTTAGGTAATGAGCAAGTATAGTACCATAAAATGTTCTTGTTCAGATTTTTACTTCTTTATAGCATGCACTTGAATCTCTCCGCAAACATATCAGCATGCTCTTTTTTTATAAGGTCTCCATATATAGTGTTTTTTAATTGGGTATTTGTCTTTATATTAAGCTCAACCAGTGTTTCGTTGACTGAATCAGGAGGCATAATGGAATTGTTGTTTTACAATAAGCTTGTGTCCATAAAGACAAGGTACACACAAAATGTAGATTGACCTTGGTCTAAAATAATGTTTTATGATGATAAGGAAGGGTTTGGAAGACACTGTAGCCAATTTGCATAGTCAAAAGCTCATTTGCCAAAAGAGAAATGCAGAAGTATGATGAAGAGTACCCAATGAGTGAAGATATTCACAGAGATCCAGAAGTGAAATAAAAAGATAACTGAGAAAAATTTAGACCAGAGACAAGCTTATTAGGTAAGTTACGAAGCAGAAACAAAGGAAAGGGTTTTTTACAGCAAGCCGACATCATGTGAATTGAAATATATAATCCTCTAGTTCAGTAATACATGACAAATTGAGAAGAAATTGGGGTCAATAGCGCAGCTGTAATCTAAAGCGCAACTCCGCCCACTATGTCTACAGATCTCATTTTTCTCTCCATGCAATTTACTTAGCAACAACTTTAACAGAAAATGAAAATTCGAAGACACGTGCTACCATTGTTTTACATAAAGACATCAATATAAAGCTATGACTTCGAGTGACATATCAACAAAAAACAGAAGACGACCATGTATTGATAATATTTCTATCAGTTCAGGTCCAGGATCAGCTAATAAGAAATTACAATAATGCTATCTTAAAACATTACAGTTATACAGTTGTCTCAATAAACATAACACATCTCTGTCTAAACCAAACAAAACATACTCAGTGGTTTGCTCGTAATGCAGAGAGGGAAATCATATACAAGATTACATCTAGAGACAGTTTCCACACATAGCACATATCTATTGAATTAACTCATTAATTTGTCTATTAATTGTTTTGACAGATAAGAAAAAAGATAAACAATAAAGCTAATATACTACTACCAATTTTTTTTCCAGTAAATTTAAGACACCATATTTCATAAAATCTTTAAGAAACAATCAATAGAATGGTGCATTGAAACATCACTAACTCATTACATCCGGAAGAAAGTACAGCAACTGACAAACTTCCATATCATTTGAGTATCTAGTAACATATTAAAAGCAGCAAAAATTTACTTAACAATTAATATATAAACACACATAAAATTCCCTACGAAGACTCTAAAACTCAGTTAATCCAACAAAAAAGGGAGAAAATTAAAGAGGCCATATGAGCAAAGCAAGCAAAAACACAGTAACAAAATGCAAAATAACAGCAATAAACAGTAAAAAATAACAATGAAATAAATAGCAGCTGAAGGGTAGTAAAAATTCAGATACAAGCGAATTCAAACAATAATTGATTAGAGAAAAAGATAGAATTACCCAGAGAATCTAGGAGATATATATATATAGAGAGAGAGAGAGACCCAATACCAGTATGAAGTTTCTATAGAGGGAGAAATTGTAGAGAGAGAGAGAGAGTCCGAAACTAATGGGAAGGCAAAGATGACTAAATTTTGGCCTTCCGATAATAACCTTGCTTATTGTTGTTTTCTCTTTCACTTATTTCCCCTTGCTTTATAGCCGTAAAATTAATATTTGTTTAATATGGTTTATTTATAAATTACAATATTTGACTAACAATTTGTTATTATGTTTTTGTGAGGATTAAATTTGTCGTATTAGATGTAAATAAAGCTATTTATCTACATGAATATTATATTATTTCATTAATTACCATGTAATAATAACTAACTAGACATACATTATGAAAGTTTTTTCTGTATGTAATAATAAATTATTTCTTAAAATGAATAGGATTTTTTGCCAACAAGAAACCTTCAATTGAAACTAAACTTTAAAAAAATTCAAATAATTATCCATTATGAAAAATAAAATTCCATTATGAAAAATAAAAAATTTCCAAACAATGTTGATACTCTAATCTGGAGTATTTGACAAAGTGAAAATGTTTAATCTGTTATATAAGGACTGGTGGCAGTCTGGCACTACCAAAAAAGATTGAAAGGTGTACTTCTTGGCTAGAGTAATAAATTAGTGAACATCAAATTACATCACCAAGAAAACAAAAAGATAATTATGCCAAGTACAACCCTGACGACAACACCAATATTTTGGTCTTTCTTTTAATGTCCAAGGCAAACAAGATCTTACAACCAAATTGGAGATGATCAGTCTTGAAAAAATTTGACTCCCCAAGTATTCTACCTTGAGAGAGTTCGGCAAAATTTTATGGAACACAGTACGATTGTGTTTGGCCCATTGCTTGGTACCCCATTGGATCGTTCTGATCTCACTACAAGCAACATTATCAACATTGATACAAGTAACAGACACCTAATCCGCATGTGACTTTGTCTCTATGCTCGACTTTCTGAGTAGTAATACACCAACAACAATGAGAACAGCTCCTGTGAACCACTGTAAAAGCAACCTTGACTTCAGATATCATTCGATGGAATGAACAGTGTGTAAAAGATCTTCTTTCAAGTTAAAGAGAGATTATGTCATCTGTTAGTAATCCCTCAAAAAAATGTCATCTGTTAGTAAGAGATAGTTGCTAGTCTAAAGTCTAAACTTCACTGGATGAATATATCCAGTATTTATATGCGTCTTACTTGTTTCAAGGCTTGTTATAAGTATGGATTCAAATGTATTTACTAAGCTACCCGGTTAGCAGTCAACTTTAATATGCTAGCAAGGTCTTCTACATTCTTTCTAAAGAACTTGTTTGCCTACTGTCGTTCAGACAATATTATTGGCTGTATGCTACTATACAATACAATTATGACAAAAAACAAGTTTATATATTATATTTGTTATCAAGTAGAATGCAGAAAAGATTAAAAGACACATGTGAAACTCTTTTAAATGGAATGCATAGCTGCTGAACTAAGAATCTTCTCAGAAAACACTTAAAAAACCCTGCAAAGTAACAAGTTCAAGATGCTGAAAGGCGAAAACACACTGCTCAGTGCTCAAAAACATTGTACATCTAGCATGATTCTTTTACCAGCTCTGTTGCATAGATGATCATAAGTGGTCACAATTCGCAATAAGAATCCGTTTCACAGTTTTCTGTTGCAAACATAATCGGTCTACGGTAACATACATCGCAGATTAAATCAACAACGTATGAGAGAAAAATATATATTCAAGCATCACGAAGAATATTATTTCAGTAAGCAAGTGATGATATTTATGAGAGAACACAGAGTACTAGTGGCAGTGATAGTTAAAATAGTAATGACAAAAATACATTTACCATTCTGGCAGCAACTTTTTAAATTACCTTACACGAAAGAGCCTCTTCAAAAAGGAAAAATCCGGCTAAA
The DNA here is from genome assembly GCA_036435485.1 of Saposhnikovia divaricata. NCBI lineage: Eukaryota > Viridiplantae > Streptophyta > Magnoliopsida > Apiales > Apiaceae > Saposhnikovia > Saposhnikovia divaricata. The sequence continues at coordinate 224,408,363 of CM071599.1, read as the reverse complement.
CCCGAGGTTAAGAAGTTGGTAGCAAAGTTTGTGACAGTAGCTTGTAGAGATGACAGAGCTTTCAGACTATTTACATAGCACCCCCACATTAACACGTTGAAAAATATGACTAAGCCATATTTAACAAGCTGTTCAAGGAAAACTTTGTTTATTAGCACATAACATCATAGGAGTAGATACATTTTTTATAAAATTGTTAAATTACCATCTCTCCTAAAATCTCAATTCTCAAGGTGTTAGGAGAAGAAGTTAATTAGTTTAAATTAAATAGTGTGTTAGTTTAATTTAATTTGTGTATTAGTTTGTTTGTCCATTCGTACGAGTGAGGGAAAGTGTTGAATGTTATATAATCCAATTAAAGCGTCCTTCTGACACTTTAAAGTTTTGGGAGAGTTAAATATTGGTTAACAATAATTACTACTCAAACACAGATACGGGGACCCAAGTGTCTAAGTATGCAACGAAAGGTTATATTGGATAATCCATTCGTCACTTTTTCTTAATTAAACACTATACTGCTACTGCAGGCAATAACAACGCAAAATTTACAAGCACACTTCCGTAATTTCATTCCTTAGAAATGCCTAGCAAGTAGTTGGACTAATATAAGTTAAGTTTTCATCAAGCGCAAAACAGAGGTCCTCGGTGATTTGTTAAATATAAAATCCGCCCTACTAGTTACTCCAAAATCTCTACAATCAGTGATTATATGATCAGGTAATATGTTAAGAATACCATACGAAACCAAAATCATCAGTCTGCATAGATAGAATCATTCAGTGGCAGTGAAATTGCTTTGACACAAGCTGCTGCTTTTTCTGATAACAAAATTGTAGATCTGAAAACTAAATTATATATAGGCAGTAATCGAAGAAATACGCACATGTAACTACAAGTAAGAAATGAACAAGTATTACATAAGAGCTAGGTATACATATGATCGAATAGTAAGGGATAGTAGTACCTGAAGCTCAAAGAGCTTAGCGGAAATGGCAGCTAGAGCGGCGGTGAATCCTGCTACAATCGCCCATGCGTACCCCTTTGTCATCTTATTCCTACCTTCTTCCATTAACGCATCAACATCTCGCGTCATCAACAATATAGTAAAGGGCCGGCTTTCTTTGGTGTTCCAGTTATTTTACGGATAAAGTCAAGAAATAACGGTTTTTAATTCAGTACAGACGAAAATTAAAATAATGACATTTTTACCATTTTTTTTAATTTTTTAATGACAATATCATTTCTGAATTTTGTGGTAAAAAATACCCGTATATTTCAAAAATGGGTAATAGTATTATGCATTTGTCATATGGAAATGCATATAAAGTAAAAAAAAATATTAATTTTTTTTTAATTGTGTTACGCATTCCTGGAATGCGTAACACCTTTATAATTGGGGTGTTACGCATTCTCAGAATGCGTATCACAATTATATAAATTTTTTTATTTTTTTTTCGTTTTTTTAAAAAATTCTTACATTATACTCATTCCTCAAATGCGTAATAGCATTACCCGTTTTGGAAATGCATAATAGACTGGTATTTTTGGTCAAAAAATTTAAAATTGGTATTTGTGTAATAAAATTTTAAAAAAATGAAATTTTTGGCCATTACCCACGAAAATAACAATCGATAGAACTGTGGGCGAAAAATACCGGATTCAATACGTATTTAGCAATCGGGTATTAAGTGTCACGCATTAGCAAATTGGGTAACCATTTTTTTTGAACCATTTAATACGCAAACTCCAATTGGGTATTGCGGAAAAATTTTATTTTAAAAAAATGTTACGCAATTTAAAATTAGGTATCATTAGAATACTTTAGTCTCAAAAAAAGAATACGCATAAGCAGTTTGGGTAAATGGGGTAAAAAGCTAAAAAAACAAATAAAAAACTGATACGCATATACTATTGGGGAATTGATAGATTTCAATTTCTACTTTTGGATACCCAAATACAATTTGGATAACATGAGAAATAATTATGAAATGGATACCCAAATACAACTTGGGTAACATTAAAATAATTGCTTTTCTAAACAAAGGATATGCAGAATAACGTAAGATATTGTTTAATAATTAGAAAACATTGAATTTGACCTATACGCATCCACAAATGGGGTAAAATCAACAATTAAAAAATGACTTACAAATGAATATGCACGTATATGCATATGATGGATATGATTATTTAGCAGTTTATTGCCTTAATTCGCCTTATTATGAATAATAAAGAGAAGAGTGATGTTCTAAGTCTTACTTTGAATGAACTAGAAAAGAATTTGGGGAAGAACTGAAAGATGAAGGCATATTAAAGTATGGGCTTGGGTACGCATATGTAAAAGGGGTCTCAACAAATACGCATTTTTATCCTGGGTAATAGAAACGGTATTTTTAACTCCCTCCTCCCAGAATTGTTAATTTTGTTTTTCTATATTAAAAAACGTTATTTTTAACATTTTTTCACAAGATAAGCTACGGAGAATTAAGACATTTTATTTATTATCCCCCAATCCCCATTTTATTAAGACATCTCCCAAAATTCAAACACTCTTGTCTCCTATCTTATGAAACCCTACTGTAATAACCCTGGATGCAAGAGAACTAAGCAACTTGAAGGACTTAATTCAATAATGCAAACATGATCCTTCCATTTTTACTCATCCCTCACTCTCGTTCTTCAGTGATTATCCCTAGAAGTCTCTTATTTCAACGTTACTAATTTCGTGTTGTTTCATTTCGTTTGTTTGACGTAGAATATTATGTTCGTAAAGTATTATTTTCGCAAGATATTGTTATAAAATATTTGTAATATATTTTACTTGTTGGAATATGTAGATATTATCCTCAATTTTTGCAGAATCATTTTTGTTGAATAAATATTATGAGAATGACAGAAAAAATTATTGTTCAATCCTTGATAATTTATTTTCTTAATTTTCATGCCAGTGTTGGTTGCAAGCTGCATCAATCTGAGTACAGACCTGAAGCCAACAAATCAGTAATTCAAATAAATTTTGAATGACTAGTCCATGACAAGTTTGTTTAGTTGTATATAGTGTTCATGTGTTTTACTATCTCTTCTTTTATATGTTGATATAATTTGTTCTTTTCATACATATAATTTGTTTTTATATTACTAGTGAATTTTTTATTTGTGGGGATGTGTTCAGATTGTGTGGTGAGTCTTGTGTGTGTGTGTTTTAGTAAATATTCATGATGATTGTAGAGTTTGTAGTGGAACATGACTCTCTTTATGTGTATTTATTGAATGTGGTTTACAAAAGGATTATGACGTAGATTACAGCTAGGAGGATGATATGGATGAAGTGGAGGAGATTGGAGAGGTTAAATGATAAGTGGATTTTATATCCATTGGGAATGCCTCCGTTCGGCTTAAATTGATTGTTTTGGACTCAAGTTGTTGTAGTTTTGATGTGTTTTGCTTAGTTATGCAGATTTACGAGAATGTTGATTAAAGTTGATGCTTTTATCGTTCTTGGAGAATTAATTAATTAAAATTCGGATTTTTGAGAAGGGCTGCGCACCTTATACTGTTTGGGCCATATCTGGAGTTCTAGAAGTCCGTTTTCAGCCCATTTACAGTCCACGCGAAGCTTGAGAGATTTTCTACAATATGGGATAGGTTTTACACGACCAGGCCGCGTGTGGTGGGCCCAGGAAGCACGACCAGCAGATAGATGGGAGCAGAAAAATTACTGTTTTGCCCTTTTCTAGTTCTAATTGTATTTTGGGCAATTTTTAATACCTAAATTGAATTCTAATTGTAATAGAAGGTAATATCTTGCTGGGCAAGATTTATAGAGCCTATTTAAACACATCCTACCATTGTAAATAATAACAATTCATAGCTTTTAATCGTATCAAGGTACTTTCGATCTTCAATTCTTTCTTCAATATTATGTTTTCATTCATTATCATTATTATTATGTTTTCTTTATTAAATATGCGTAACTAATTCTCTAATCTGAGGATTGGGTAGTATTCCTTGGTATTCATGCATGCTTGATTATGTGACTTTCTGCTTTGCTGATCTGTTAATGAGATCTTAACACAATTAGGGGAGTCATGAACCTTTGATTGTATTCTAGGGATTGTAATAAGCTTGGGAGAGAAGTTGCAATCTTAGTACATGATTTAACAGACATAATTTGAATATTAGATCGGGAGATTAATAGGAGAATTGTGAGACATATAATTCTTGGCATTTAACAGTTTATAGATATACTTTGATTGTATCACGGGAGTGACAATTAGGGTGTAGCTGTAAGCACCATATTGTAGCCTGGGAGGGTACAGTATAACTTTAGAAGAATTGTTTTCAGCAAGGTAGGAACACAGATATCACATTAATATTGAGCATGTATTGAGACCAAGTGAAGAACCCCAGTTCTTAGATTGTTTTCCAACATATTTGAATCTCAGTTTAAAATCAATTCTTAGTGCTTATAATTAGTTCTTGGTTAATTTAGTTAAAACACAAACCCAAAAATTCTTCTCACACACTTCTAGACGTAAAGAGATAAGATACTTGAACTTGATATTACATTCAGTCCTTCCCTACGAACGAACACACAAAAATAATACTAACAAATTGGCGCCGCTGCCGGGGAAGGCAGTATAGTTGAGTTTAGGTTAATTGTTTCTTATTGTTTAGATTTTAATTGGTTCCACAAGTTGTTTTGTTGGTGATTTTCAGGTGTATGCTACGTTCATCTTGCGGTAGAAAATTGGAATTTGACCCTGAAATCGAGCGTACTTTGAGAAAGCTAAGAAAAGATAAAGCTAAGATGGGAGATCCAGAACCTCGACCAGCTGTTAATGTTGATCAGTCTTCTATTTGGGACCATGAGACACCGAATCCAGCCAATTGCATGTACAAAACACCAGAGATTGGTGCAGCTCAGTTCCATATTAATCCGAGCTTAATTCAGATGATCAGCAATCAGGCTTTTGAAGGAGACATTGAATTAGAAGACCCACACAGACATCTAGAGCGTTTTGTGCAGATGTATGGCTCATTCAGAATCACTGGCGTTACGAGTGATCAGATTCGTCTCCATATGTTTCCCTACTCTATTAAGGGAAGAGCTTTGGAATGGTTTCAGCAACTTCCAAACACTACGGTTGCTACATGGGAGAGTCTTTCTACGGCATTCTTGTCCAAATACTATCCCTCTGACAAGACGCAACAGTTGAGGACTATGATTATGAGTTTTAAAGCACAACCGGGTGAAGGTCTATATGAGGCATGGGAAAGATTCAAGGCACTATTGAGGAAGTGTCCACATCATGGCTTAGAAGATTGGCAGATCATTAGTACTTTTTATGGGGCCATGAATGTAGATATTCGTTTGAGTCTGGATGTGGCTGCTGGTGGAAATTTCAAGAAGGCACCAACTACCCAAGCTAAAGCACTCCTTGAGGAATTAGCATCTAATAATTATTCATGGGCACCTAGTGGGACGAGCTCAGCAAAAGCAGCACAAGAATCTGAGAAGATCAACATGCTGGCTCAAAAGTTGGATACTCTAACTCAGGAGGTGTGAGGACAAAGGGCAAATGTGAATGCTATTTCTTCACCAATGAAAGGGTATCATGATTATGGTGCTGGTCAGAACTCTTATGTGCAACAATTTCCAGAAGAAGCATCTTTCATTCAGGGAAGACAGTCGTGGCCTGTGCAGAATAACTCTTACTACAATCCAAATCAAAGGCCAAACAACAATATTTCTTATAGTAACAATCATGTGGCTAATCCTTCATATTCATTTCCAAGGCAGAATCAACCTCCTGGTTTTCAGTCACGACCACCGTATCAAGCACAGCAGCAGTATCAACCTCCGCCAAAGAAAGAACCAGCTGAGTGGGAGGTTGCACTAAATAAGATTATGCAAGGGACTTCTGGGGCATTGGCTAATATGGAATCAAGAATAGATCAGATGGCATCATCTCAAAAGATGCTAGAAATACAGATTGGACAGATTGCCTCAAAGATGGGTGTTCGTGAACAAGGGTCTCTTCCTAGTCAACCCGACCAGACTGGTAAGGAGCAATGTAAAGCAATTACTTTGAGGAGCGGAAAAGAGTTGCCCGAGGTTGAGATTCTTAAGCCTAAAGAGAGTGATGCTGAGAAAGAGGATGAGCCAGTAGAGATTGCTGCAGACACGGCAGAAAAAGATGATGAAAAGAAGAAGGAAGAAGAATCAGAAAAGCCATATGTTCCTCCACCACCTTATGTTCCTCCTATTCCATTTCCACAGAGACTTCACAACAGGCATTTAGAGAAGCAGTACGAGAAGTTCTTGACTATGTTCCGGCAGTTGCATGTTAATATTCCGTTGGCTGAAGCTTTGAATCAAATGCCACTTTATGCTAAATTTCTTAAGGAGATGTTGACAAAGAAGAGGAAACTTGAAGATGCAGAAACTATTACTCTTAATGCGGAATGCAGTGCAGTCATCCAAAAGGCCATTCCTCAGAAATTGAAAGATCCGGGAAGCTTCTTTTTGCCTTGCACTATTGGGAAGATGGAAAACATGAAAGCCTTGTGTGACTTAGGGGCAAGTGTGAGTTTGATGCCATATTCAATCTGCAAAAGGCTTGGTCTTGGAGAACTTAAAAAGACACGGATTTCACTTCAGTTGGCGGATCGTTCTGTTAAGTATCCATTGGGGGTTATTGAAGACGTGGTTGTTAAAGTGGATAAATTTGTCATACCTTGTGATTTTGTGGTGTTAGAGATGGATGAAGATGTCGAGATACCTATTATCTTGGGAAGGCCATTCTTGGCTACTGCTGGCACTACAATCGATGTTAAAGCTGGAAAATTGACATTGAATGTTGGCGAGGACAAAGTGGAATTTGATCTGAACAAAGCAATGAAGATACCTCCTTTTGGAGCAACTTGTTTTACCATTGACATAGTGGATGACATTGTGCAGCTCGAGAATGAACACTTGGTGGGAGCAGAACGGGTGTTAGATGATGTAGTAGAAGAAGAAGTACTGGTCGTACGAGACACAGAAGTTGAGATGGTTTTTACACTTTCAGAGGCACCACAGGTGGAACTTAAACCTCTACCTGCTAATTTGAGGTATGCCTTTCTTGGTCCTAATGAGACATATCCTGTGGTAGTTTCTGCTTTGCTTAGTGATGCTGAGAGAGAAAAATTATTACATGTTCTTCGGCAATATAAATCAGCTATTGGTTGGACAATTCAAGATATCAAGGGAATTAGCCCTGCTCTTTGCATGCATAGAATTGCCTTAGAAGATGATCATAAGCCTGTGATTGAGGGACAAAGAAGATTGAATCCGAATTTGCAAGAGGTGGTGAAGAAAGAAATCACAAAGTTGCTTGATGCTGGTATCATATATTCGGTTCCACACAGTAAATGGGTTAGTCCTATTCATGTTGTGCCTAAGAAAGGTGGGATGACTGTTGTTCACAATGAGAAGAATGAATTAATTCCCACGAGAACAGTAACAGGTTGGAGAGTTTGCATTGACTATAGGAAGTTGAATAACGCTACTCGCAAAGATCACTTTCCCCTCCCATTCATTGATCAAATGCTCGAAAGGTTGGCGGGTAATGAGTATTACAACTTTCTGGATGGATTTTCGGGTTACTTTCAGATTCCTATTGCACCCGAAGATCAAGAGAAGACCACCTTTACTTGTCCTTATGGCACTTTTGCTTATCGGAGGCTTCCTTTTGGTTTGTGTAATGGTCCTTCAACGTTTCAACGGCTCATGAACCACATTTTCTCAGATTTTATAGGAAGAGACATGGAGGTATTCATGGATGACTTCACTGTATATGGTTCTTCCTTTGAATCCTGTTCAGCCAGTTTATCAAAGGTGTTGCAGAGATGTACTGAAACGAATCTTGTTCTTAATTGGGAAAAATGTCACTTTATGGTGAAGGAAGGCATTGTGCTTGGGCATAAAATCTCTAATAAAGGCATTGAGGTCGATAGAGCAAAAATTGAAGTTATTGAAAAATTGCCACCACCTTCATCTGTGAAAGGAATTCGAAGCTTTCTTGGTCATGCTGGTTTTTATCGACGGTTCATCAAGGATTTCTCCAAGTTAGCTCGGCCACTCTGCAATCTTCTTGAAAAGGATCGTGTTTTTGACTTTGATGAAAGTTGTCTTGATGCTTTTAACAGGTTGAAGAAGGAACTTACTTCTGTACCCATAGTTACATCTCCCGATTGGAGCTTGCCATTTGAGCTTATGTGTGATGCTAGTGACTATGCTGTGGGTGTTGTTCTTGGGCAAAAGAAGGATAAGCGTATGCATGTGATAGCTTATGCAAGCAAGACTCTTGATGATGCGCAAATCAACTATTCCACGACGGAGAAAGAGCTACTTGCAGTGGTGTTTGCACTTGATAAATTCAGATCATATCTTGTTGGGTCTAAGGTGATTGTCTATTCGGATCATGCTGCGATTCGTTTCTTGATGACAAAGAAGGATGCCAAGCCTCGTTTAGTTCGTTGGATTCTCTTACTCCAGGAATTTGATCTTGAGATTCGAGATAAGAAGGGGTCCGAGAACTTGGTGGCTGATCATTTATCTAGGTTGGATCAAGGAGATGGAGAGGTAGGAGGTGAAATACCTATCAATGATAAATTTCCGGAAGAGCAGCTTCTAGGTGTGTCCTTGTCTACACCATGGTATGCAGATTTTGTGAATTACATTGTGGGAGGAGTTGTGCCGGATAATCTTTCTTATAATCAGAAGAAGAAGTTCTTTTATGATGTGAAGCATTACTATTGGGAGGAACCGCTGCTTTACAAAGAATGTGCTAATGGAATGTTTCGTAGATGCGTACCTCATGATGAAGTTCCTCATATTTTCAGACATTGCCATTCTCTAGAGTGTGGAGGTCATAACAGTAGCATGAAGACAGTGGCGAAAGTTTTACAGTCAGGATTCTATTGGCCAACCATGCATCAAGATGCTAGAGACTTTGTGGCTAAATGTGATAGATGTCAACGAGTTGGGAATATTTCGAGGAGGAACGAGATGCCTTTACAATCTATTCTTGAGGTGGAGATTTTCGATGTGTGGGGGATGGACTTCATGGGTCCATTTCCATCTTCTTATGGAAATCAGTATATTTTGGTGGGAGTTGATTGTGTCTCTAAATGGGTTGAAGCAATTGCGTCTCCTACTAATGATGCTAGAGTGGTGAAGAAGTTTCTAAAGAAAAATGTGTCCACTAGATTTGGAGTACCAAGGGCTATTATTAATGATGAAGGTTCACACTTTTGCAATAAACAGGTGGCTGATCTCTTGAAAAAGTATGGTGTGACACAAAAGGTGGCAACTCCTTATCATCCGCAAACAAGTGGACAAGTTGAGATTTCGAATCGTGAGCTGAAGTCAATTTTGGAGAAGACAGTGGCAAGTTCGAGAAAAGATTGGTCAACAAAGCTTGATGATGCTCTTTGGGCATATAGAACGGCATTTAAAACACCTATTGGGATGTCTCCATATAGGTTGGTTTTTGGGAAGCCATGTCATTTGCCGGTGGAACTTCAGCATAAGGCGTTTTGGGCGACAAGAAATTTGAATTTTGATTTAAAATCCGCGGGAGAGAAGCGTTTGTTTCAACTTGGAGAGCTTGAGGAGATTCGGCTCCAATCTTATGAAAATGCTAGTATCTACAAGGAAAAGACCAAATTGTGGCATGACAAGCATATTCAGAAGAAGGAATTTGAGGTTGGGCAACATGTTCTATTGTTTAATTCAAGACTTCGTTTATTCCCTGGAAAGCTTAGATCAAGATGGTCCGGTCCTTTTGAGATTGTGAAGGTTTATCCTAATGGGGTTTGTGAAATTATTAGAGAAGGGTCGGATGTATTCAAGGTGAACGGGCAGAGACTTAAGCCATACCTGCTTGGAGAAACAGTGGAGCAAGGAATGAGCATTCTCCACCTTCAAGACCCTACTATGAATTGAGGAAGTACGTCAAGCTATTGACGTTAAACGAGCGCTTCTTGGGAGGCAACCCAAGTTATTTAGTATTTGTGTGAAAAAAAAAATGAGTGTTGTGAGTTTTTGAAAAAAAAAAAAAGAGTGTTGTGAGTTTGTGAAAAAAAAAAAAAAAGAGTGTTGTGAGTGTAAAAAAAAAATAACAAAAATAGTTCGAATGCAGAACAGACCTGCGCATGAGGCGCCAATTCTGGCGCAGGTGCGCCACAGATACGCCGGAGAGACCCGCGCATCAGGCGCTAAAAGCCGCGCAGGGGCGCCATGTCACGCAGTAGCGTCCTGCGCATCAGGCGCCAAGGCCGCGCAGGAGCCTTGACGCGCGTTTCCAACCCGCGCAACAGCGCCATTTCCGCACCTGAAGCGCCCAGCCCAACTGCCTGCTCGTTTTTTTTTAGTGTAAAAACTCATGAACTCCATATTTATCTCAATTTCTTCATAACCTTACCCAATTCCACCTCAAATTAAGAACCATAACTACTAAATTCTATCCTACATCTAATTCCATTCCCAAAATCCTTTTACATCTCTAAATTAAATTCACCATTACTATTATATACACCCACCACACCTATACATACACAAATTCTTCTATATAAACCCCAAATTCTTAACTTTCATCCATTCAAAGTGCAAGGGGGATTTAAATTCGAAATTTTTGGGGATTCATCTAGCAAGTTCACCTCTTTGATTCAATTGGGTAATATTCTATCTTATCTTTTATTTGAATTTGTGAATTTTGCAAGCTAGGGTTCTTGGTGTGTAATTTGGGGGTTCTTTATTTGGTGAATTGTTTGGAGATTATTGTGCCTTGCTTGATATTTGTTGATTATGGCTCCTAAAAGGCAACGATTAATGGGTGGTAGTAGTAGTGTTCGTCCATCTTCGGATGAGAATGATCTTGTGGGAGATGGAGTGGAAAAAATTGTGAATGAGAATGCCAAGGCGGAGTATGGTAGGTTAGTTTCGAAGGGGGTTATTCAGGAAAGAAGGCTTGTGCCATATAAGTATGAGGAGATGGTTGCGATGATTAGTGAGCGGGGTTGGACGTTATTTTGTGAATTTGCTAATGATGCCTCGTTGGATGTGGTTAGGGAATTCTATGCTAATGCTTCAATAGCAAGGAATAATGCCACGGTTGTGAGGGGTCGGAAAGTGGATTATTCGCCTCGTGCTATTCGTAATTTGATTAGACAACCTCCTAAGCCTAGAGATGCTACGGATTGGGGACAAAAGTCTAAGGATGATGTTGATCTTGATGCACTCATTGGTGAGTTATGTGTTCCGGGAACGAAGTGGAAATGTAAGTTAGGTACGGAGATAAAGCGTATTTTCCCGGCTTCATCATTGTCTGGTTTTGCAAAAGCATGGTTCTTTTTCATCAGTTCTAATATCATTCCGTCAAACCATGTTTCCGATGTTACTGTTGATCGAGCTATCTTGCTATGGGGTATTCTCAAAGGTGAGTATGTTGACCTTGGGTACCTTATTAATCAAAATATTCTTCGGTTTTTGGGAAGCAATTCATCTGCTAGTATTCCTTATGCTTCCATTATCTCGTACTTGTGTGATGCATCGAAAGTCAAATGGTATCAAGGTGAGCCGGTGCATAAACCTATGGTTTCTATTAAGGATGCTACTATTGATCGGTTGAGGTTGAAGGAGTGGCCGGGCGGCACTCCTCATCCTAGGGGATTAGGTTTTGTTGTTGATGGTGATAGTGGTCAGAGAGCAGGCGCTCCGCCACATGTTCAAAGGGCACCGGAAGTGGCTAGGGCAGGTTCTTCGCAGAGTACTGTGGATATGTCCGTTTTTGAATCTTATTTTCGTCGAATGACTAGGCGGTTGGATGCTATGCATGCGAGCAGTCGCCAGTATTCTGAGGACATGGGCATAGCGTTGGAGGCAAAGTTTCAGTCACCTAGTACTCCTGTTCAGTGGCCTATATTTGGAGCTCGGACTCCGTACCCTCCACCGGATTCTTCTGATGAGGATGATGAGGATGACGAGGGTGACGACAGCGAGGACGAGTAGGTATGTTTTCTACTATCCCTTGTATTTACTTCCATTCAATGCGGACATTGAATCTTTCAAGTTTGGGGGTGTTTTGAGGGATTAGTAGTTGTTGTTGTATATATGTGTTCATGTAGGATTTCATGTTTTGCATATTAGTAGTAGTAATTCATGCATGTATGTTCGTGTTATCTACGTTTGTTTTATATAAGACATTCTGTTTTTTTATTTCTGTATACCATGTGAGTTCATTTTAGTTGCATTTTCATGGCATGCATTTTTCATGATCCCTTAGAACGAGCTGATTCTGATTGATAGGTAGGTGTCTAATTGAGTGTGGTAATGATGAATAGAGGGTTGATTTATAGTTTCTATGAAATTGACTTATGTGTTTCGGAAACAAAACTAATTACACAGACTCATTGGGTACTTTTGGGCTAGGTTAAGGTCATGCTTGTTTGGATGCTTTGAGATTTAATCACTTGATTATATTTAGAATTTTCGTTATTCCCTTGATAGCGTAGGGACACTGAAGTCTAAGTTTGGGGGAAACCAGGGATTTCATGCTAGTTGTTTAGTGTTAATGGCTAGGTGTCAAATGGCTAGTAGCCGGCTCATATTTATATGAGTAATCTAGGGTTGGAAATGAGAAAGGCTCATTCCAGATCGCAGAAAAAAAAAAGAAAAAAAAAAAGAGGAAAAAAAAAGAAAAAAAAAAGAGAGAGTGTTGTCAATAAATTGTTTATATGCAAAATTAACTAGGGTGAGCTCTTTAATACTCGAGTAATTAAGTCTGAGGGGACTTAGTCCTAGTGACCTAAGGCTTTTATAGTCTGGGATCCACTGACCTAACACTCGCTACATGGGTATTATTGTATAAGCCTTTTGGGGTCTCATCCATTGCACGGTTAAATAAGCATGCTTGTATATATGTGTCATAGTAGTTAGTAATAAAGCATGAATTTCTGTCTACCTTGGATAAGGATGGAGGTGTTTCTAGGTTATGAAGTGTCTACAGTCTATTCTATTTATAAACTTGTGATTGTCTTGGCGAAGGATATGTATGATTTTTGACCTAGTTTTGGGAGTATTTCTGATGAGCATTCCACACACGCACGTTTCTGTTCATGTATTGTTAGTATACGGGGACTTAGTCGAGCTCTATTTGGATTTAGTTGCATTCTTTGAGATATTTGCTTGCTAGTTGGTTTTGGTTAGTTTGAAGGGGATCGTTGCATTGTTCATATTAGTTGCATTCATGCATTGCATTGCATTAGGTTAAATGGATTTTGTGGGTACATTCGCTATAGGCCCTCACGAGACCTTACTCATCCACTGGGGCTGCCTAGGGGTTTAAAGGGCTTGTTGCATATGCCAAATGCAACCGTGATCACCTACGGAAGTGGTACTAGTTAGTTAGTTGTAATTGTTTATGCTTGAGGACAAGCATCAGTTTAAGTTTGAGGGTTTGATAAGTGGATTTTATATCCACTGGGAATGCCTCCGTTCGGCTTAAATTGATTGTTTTGGACTCAAGTTGTTGTAGTTTTGATGTGTTTTGCTTAGTTGTGCAGATTTACGAGAATGTTGATTAAAGTTGATGCTTTTATCATTCTTGGAGAATTAATTAATTAAAATTCGGATTTTTGAGAAGGGCTGCGCACCTTATACTGTTTGGGCCATATCTGGAGTTCTAGAAGTCCGTTTTCAGCCCATTTACAGTCCACGCGAAGCTTGAGAGATTTTCTACAATATGGGATAGGTTTTACACGACCAGGCCGCGTGTGGTGGGCCCAGGAAGCACGACCAGCAGATAGATAGGAGCAGAAAAATTACTATTTTGCCCTTTTCTAGTTCTAATTGTATTTTGGGCAATTTTTAATACCTAAATTGAATTCTAATTGTAATAGAAGGTAATATCTTGCTGGGCAAGATTTGTAGAGCCTATTTAAACACATCCTACCATTGTAAATAATAACAATTCATAGCTTTTAATCGTATCAAGGTACTTTCGATCTTCAATTCTTTCTTCAATATTATGTTTTCATTCATTATCATTATTATTATGTTTTCTTTATTAAATATGCGTAACTAATTCTCTAATCTGATGATTGGGTAGTATTCCTTGGTATTCATGCATGCTTGATTATGTGACTTTCTGCTTTGCTGATCTGTTAATGAGATCTTAACACAATTAGGGGAGTCATGAACCTTTGATTGTATTCTAGGGATTGTAATAAGCTTGGGAGAGAAGTTGCAATCTTAGTACATGATTTAACAAACATAATTTGAATATTAGATCGGGAGATTAATAGGAGAATTGTGAGACATATAATTCTTGGCATTTAACAGTTTATAGATATACTTTGATTGTATCACGGGAGTGACAATTAGGGTGTAGCTGTAAGCACTATATTGTAGCCTGGGAGGGTACAGTATAACTTTAGAAGAATTGTTTTCAGCAAGGTAGGAACACAGATATCACATTAATATTGAGCATGTATTGAGACCAAGTGAAGAACCCCAGTTCTTAGATTGTTTTCCAACATATTTGAATCTCAGTTTAAAATCAATTCTTAGTGCTTATAATTAGTTCTTGGTTAATTTAGTTAAAACACAAACCCAAAAATTCTTCTCACAAACTTCTAGACGTAAAGAGATAAGATACTTGAACTTGATATTACATTCAGTCCTTCCCTGCGAACGAACACACAAAAATAATACTAACATTAAATTTAAAAATGTGTATGAAGACGAGGAAGAAGAGATAGTTGAATCTGTGTTAAGCTCGAAGGTGCAGCTGTTATAAGCCTGATAACGATCCTCCGTAGAAGGTATCTTGTTATTGACATCGTGTTTTTTTATCACGTAATTTTATGTGTTGATGTTAAGATTAATGTTTCTTTGGTTGTAGATGGGAGATTCTTCAAATGAGTTTAGTGAGGACAATCACGATGCTTCTCAAGAAGCCAAAGGAAAGGAAATGGGAGCAATCTCTAAAGGTATTTAACTTTTGGTTTTAATGTGTGCGGAGTAATGCAATTTTAGGCAATCAATGTAAACAATTTATGTTGGTACTTGGTAGAGTTATCGAATATATGTAATACATGAAACTTCAGTCCATTATTGGTAAATAATCCAAAATTGAGTATCAATATAGCAATTGCCGAATTGACTATTATAAAAAATGATCAATTAGCATCTACGAGTGACTACATATAAAACATTTGTTATTTTTGCAAAACTGCCAAACAAACTTTGTTCGAACTTCTATGCTTAGATTGATGGAATTTGACTAGAATTGTTGTTAAATATAAAATAGTTACACATGAAGCTCTATTATGATCCGAATATCTAATTCAGTGAAGTTTTGGGCAGGTAAACATGATGAAGCGATTGAGCACCTTACGCAAACTATTTTGCTCAACCCTACATCACCTATAATGTATGCTACTAGAGGTATATGTCTGGCTAAAACTTCACTGCAAGACATCTGTGATTATGTCATATTTATCATCTTCTCAATATCTCTTGTTGACATTTTCTTACAACCACTGCGTACGTTAAGTTGAAAAAAACAAATGCTGCTATTCGAGATGCCAATGATGGTCTAGAGGTAGTTTTTACTTAGCTTTTTAATGTGCTCTGTACTCACACCATAATTATTATGTTGTCAATATCAATACTGGAAGCTAGTTTTTCTTTAAATGGAAATTGTTGAAGTTTTTCGCTGCATAACTGGTCGGGTAGACATAGTTTCTGAAATTTTTAAGTGTCCATATTAATTTATCAATTCAAGGTAATTGCTCTTTTCCTTAATACCATTTGTCCTTACAACTATAATAATTTTAGTTGTGTTTTCTTAGTTCATTAAAAATGTCAACTAAAGGGGGCCCAAAGGGGAATGACATGAAAAGTCTTTTGAAAAACAAATTGTGTTGTGCAGTTTTACTTGTCCAAAATATATGTACAATTACTGGATTTCTCACTTTCTATATTTTAAAAGACAGCATGCGAGGCAATACGTTTCATTATTATCCAATGATCATATTAATTTGAAACTCTTGTTGCAGATCAATAATGATTCTGCTAAAGGCCACAAAGCTCGAGGAATTGCACGAGCAATGCTTGGCCAGTGGAATAAGGCTGCAAATGATCTTTATGTAGCTTCCAACATAGACTATGATAAGGAGATAAGTGTTGTACAGGAAATAGTAGTTTATAGTATGTTGTTTGATAGATATGTTCACACTAAATCACGCAAGCGTACACGGTCACAAGTAATATAGAATAAAGTTGAGTTCGTTCCCACAGAGACTGATAAATTTTTAGAATATGCAACAATGTATGATCTCTATTCACTGCTAAGACAAATATCAACTTTGAGTTTTAATTATCTAAATTAACTAAGATGCTATTTAACAATATTAAGATCTAATTAACTAACGTGACTTAAAACTTATTTACTTATGAGAGAATAAACATGGGATCCTAACTTCATTAAATACTTCGCTTAAAGTTGATGCCTTTAATCAATGCATGTGATGGTTATGATAATTGATCGGATAACACGAAATAAGTACACGCTACCTTTCAGTATACGCATACCAAACTACTCAACATCCACAAAAGAGATAGAAGCTAGGCAGACACCAATTATGTTTAGACCCTATATTTCTATAAGATTTGAATACATAATGGTTTAAGAACAAGTCATCCATTGAGATCACATAGGGCAGCGTAAGATGGTTAAAATTACACTACTAATCATGCATGTCAAAACATCCATAAACCTATGATAGCATGGCAAGTTCTAAATCTCTATATCCACTTTCGCTTCCATAGAGATTAACAATACAACTTAGATGTTCGCTACGCATCCAAGAAGAATAAGCACAACCATACGAGGAAATCAATAATTCATCACACACAAATCTTTAAAGCAATCAAACTACTAAACTCCATAGATAAAACCGTTAGAATCCCATGACAACGATTAGTTCATAATCGAACGGCTCGTTATCATGGGATCTAGTGATAACATGATAATGAACAAGGTTTGAAAGAAAATAATAGTGCTAGAGTAATAGAGTTAAGAAAACAAATCCGAAATCCAAGAGTATCGCCTAATTAGAAGAATACAAAAGTAGATCTAGATCTGCTAAGCTTGTCACGAACGTAGGAATCCTTCTCCAAGTCTGAATCTCCGTCTCTCTGCTCTCTCTCTCTCTCTGTGTGTTACATTGATAGTTGGTACATTTTATGATGAAGGATGGTGTTTATATAGGCCCCTGGAACTTATCCAGCAAGAAACTACCAAAAATAACCAAGTTCAACTAGAATCAGGATTTTTTGCAGAAACCAACCGCGCCCCTGCTGTAAGAACCCAGATTTTTGGTAAGAATTATAACTTTTTATTATGTATTGATGTAATGATGAATAGTGGTTACGATTATAATGAAACAGAGGTTTTAATGAACGAATATTTAATGGATTCGGATCGAATGTTTATATGTCATGAAGAATGCTATGGGTTGACAATTTAGATAAGAATTATCTATCTCCTAGGGAATTAAGTTTTGGTAATTCCAAAGAAGAAGGTTATTCTTATGTCATTTAAATCGATATCTGCTATAAGTCCAGTGGTTCCATAAAAAGGGTTAAGGAATGCTCAAAAGAGAACAAGGACCTTATTTCTAATTATAAGGAATAAAGAAATTGTTGTGGAATAAAAAGTAGGGTTATTGAATTGCGGCTAGGGTTCGTGAGCTTCGTGCTTTAATGGCTGCGCTTGCGTTATCGTGACCTAATTCGGGTCCTCACAAGATGCCTACGTATCTCAGAGTTGAGAATCAATCCAAAAAACGTAGTTCTGAGATGAGGGGTCTGGCCCTTTATATAGGCTGTAGGAGCCTTAGAATTGTAATAGGGTTTGGAGACTTGGTGGACAAGTCACCGTTATTGAGGAAGGTTCTGACTCCTTCCTTATAGGAATTAGTTTCCATGTTGAATTAGGTGCCTTGGAGGCTACACAATATCCCTGGGATATTCTAGAACGTTCCTAGTTTCTAGAACATTCCCGGTTTGTGGATCAGGCCCATGTCAGAAACAAGCTTATACCGGGCATCCCCGGTTTTGGGCTGTTCTTTTGGGCTTAATCATTAACTAAGAATTTAATGCCCAACTAGGGTTTCGGGCCTTATTTATGAGCCAATAAATATTATATTAATTATGTCTTTAGGGATTATTTTTCACCCATATCATTTGCCCCCCCCCAACTTCTAGGAAAACTTGATTTCGTAGAAGTTTAAGGTCACATCGGCCCTACCAGGGTATCATCTTACAGTGAAGTGTGGAGCGACCTACACATTCACAATGACTAAAATTCTCTCCCAAGTTAATACTTAAGAAAGTTAAACGTTCTTTGGCCTCTCGAACCTTTTTCTTAAGATTTCTGGGCCTTTCGGGAATAGGATTAGTGCCGTTTCGAGCTCGTAGACACTAATCCAAGTGCAATTCCTGCATAGGATCCTTTATCATAGATTCATTAGTGATTTATTTCCCTCAACTTATCTAAGTTAGGGTTAATATCAGACGGTCATCACTCACAAGCCTTAATAAGGGCTAATTTTTGAGCAACAGACACAAATTCGGCCTTAATCGGGGCTAAATAACCCTAAACGGGGCTAGAAAGGCCTTGATCGAGGCTAAATAGTTCGTACTTAGTGTAATTTCTACTAGGATATCCACCCTTAACCTTAAGATAGGTTAATTTTAGAGTGGGAGTCCTTAAATGTCGATAATCGAGGTTAATCACCCCCTAATTGCGATTAGCGAAACCCTAATCCCAAATTTTGGAGTCAAGCCAATCCAATAGAGATTCTTATAACCTCATGGTTGTAGAAAGAATCACGTAAAAATTCTCATTTTTGAGTTGTCTAGGCAAGAAATACGGCCTTCTGGGCAAGGTATTTCAAACACCTTCCTGATTTCGAACACCCTCCTGGTTTTGAACACCCCTGACATTCTTAAACTCAAATTTTGAAGTTGAGCTTATATGATAGGGATTCTTATAATCTCCTGGTATGAACAAGAATCACATGAAAATATGCATTTTTAAACTTTTTAGAGGCGAAATACCTCATTTCAAGCTGGTTTTCAAACCAGACCTTGTTTCAAACACCTTCTTTTTTTCAAATTCTTGAAATCACTAAGAGACCTACCTAGGCTTGTAGAGAACCTTACAAGGTTTCCAAATCTCAAATTTGAGCGCAAACGGAGCATTTTTTAGCGTTCTGGAGGGTCATGAAATCACCTAGGGGCTCAGGTGTTCACAACACCTGAGCAATTTTGCTCCAAGGTGACCTGGTCGGCCTACCCTGGTCGGCCATTCGGCCAAGGGTGCATGGTCGGCCACCCCTGGTCGGTTGGGCCCCATGAATTTATTTTTTTTTGAATTTTGGCCAAATTTTGACTAGTTGACTTTGACCGTTGACTTTGACTATTGACCTTGACTTTGACCAAAGCCAAACCTTGTTTTGAACTCCCCTCCTTGTTCTAGATTGAGTTTACAACACCATGGTTGATTTTGTGATCCTTGATCACAAACAACCTTCTTCTTAGTTTTCAGGACCTTCTGGGTTTTAACTTGTTTTTGAACTCTTGGTTTCAACTAACCTTGGGTTATACTATGGCCCTTGGCTTGCTGACACCCTTTCATACTTACAATAGGGTGTTTTAAACAACCTTGGCCTTGCCCCCCTTGTCATGGAGTCTTTATTTCTTTATTTGTTTGTAGAGGGATTTCCCTTGTTTTCAACATCTGACTTCAAGTCTAGGGTACTATAGTCAGTTTTTATCCTTGATTTTATACTCAAGGACTTTAAAACTCCTACCTTGTTTGTAAGACCGTGCCTTGGCTTGATTTTATTCAACGGTTCCTGACTTTCAGGCCTTGAATTCAATCAACCAGCTTAATTCAGGGCATACAACCTCGTTGGCCATCTGGGCTTATATTTTGTGCAGAGTTTCAAAACTCCCACCATATTTCTTAGAGTATATCTTCCATATTTCTTTAAAGTATTAGCTTTTTAGCTAACCTTTCTGTTTAGTGCCTTAATCATGGATTTTTGGCTTAATCCTCTGTTTAGGCTTATTAAGCATAAGTTAGTTCAACCTCCTAGGTTGTTAACTATGTTGTTGCTTCAGCCTGCATTTCTATTCGTTTCTTTCGTTTATTTCTACGAATAGGATCGTTTATTTGACCCAATTTCGAATTCATAAAGCCTTTTTCCTGATGTTTTCGGCTATTTAACCAGTAAACACGGGTCATCGGAAAGATGACCTGCTATGAAGGGTCGCCCATTTCCTTATAAAAGAGTAGGGGTGGAAGTCATTCTTCACATTTCCCTCTTCTCTCAAAGAAAATTTTTCTCTGAAGAGCTCTCAAGATTCAAGTACTTCTTTCACTTTCAGACAAACCTGATGGCAAGTGAGGGTGGTCAGAGCACCGTAGTTCCTTATAAGGGCCTTCTCCAAGCAATCAACAGGAGGACCAAAGACAAGAATAGGAAAGGTAAGGTGTTTCCTCCTCGTTATCAGTTAACTCTACCCCAACTCTTAGATGAGCCCGGGGACGTGTTTCCAAACAACGCGGAATTTGATTCTTTCATATTCCCTAGCACTTTAGACGTCGGAGATATTAACGACTTACTCAAATATGAATTTCCTTCTGTTTTGAGACTCAGAATCCCCTCACCGGGGATAGAACTTGTAATTGGCACCCTGAGAATTTATATGTATACAAAGGTGCTATCACCGCAGGCCTTAGGTTTCCAGTTCACCCTTGGGTGGTTAGGTTACTAGCTGAAGTTAAAATCAACCCGTGCCAACTATATCCCAACTCCTGGAAATTTATCTTCATTTTTATGGTTGAATGCATCAAGGGAGGCATCTGCCTTAGCATTCCTTTATTTAGACATTTGTTTGCTTTCAAAAATAGCCCTGTTACTAGGAAAGGATGGGTAAGCATCCAACATCGTACAAAGTTCCGAATGATTATCAACGCTGCCTCCGTGCATGATTCATACCATAATTGGAGGCACGAATTTTTCATCCTTAGATGGAAAGGGGGAGACTGGGGTGAATATTTCTGGTCTAAATTCAATCACGTGAACGATGAGGGTGTTAGTGAGCTTCAGCTCTCAAGTGAAGAAATAGCTCATCAGGATTGGCTTATTTCAACCTTTCAAAATGCTCACTATCGCGAAGTCGTGACTGAGCATAACTTGATAGAGACCGGGCTTAGTAGTATCCCTCCCGAGGGTAATCCTTACTTTAACTCCTTTATTCTCATCATACTTGTTCTTATTCCAACATTGTTTTCTTTGTCTTTTCTTGCAGTTGCTGAGGAGATTGACAGCCTGCCGGGTCGTGCTCCTCAGATTACTAAAAGGATGATTAAAAAGGCTGAGAAAGAGGCCAACCTTGATGACGTTCCAGTTCCTGAATTCCTTCAGCATTGCTCGAAAACTGGAAAAAGGATCAGGAGTTCGGATGGGAGTATGAAAACTGCGTTTATGCCTGAGTAGGGGATATGCGAGCAGGACGCTATCCGAGATAGCCATCTTCTTGCTCAGGAATGGTCTGGAAATGCCATAGCCCCGGTTGATAAGGTTCATTTTTCCACAACAACGGACCTTGGAGAAAATGAAATCTTGGGAGCGTTTCACGCCTATAACATAAGCTTATCTCCCCTTCTTTTTTGTTACTCTTATTAGATATTGACCATCATGGCTTAACATAGTTTTTTATGGTGTTTTATTCTTGCAGCTGAATGCTCATTTCCAGAACGCTGTCCAACTTGGAAAATCGTATAAGGATAAGGAAAGAGCCGCCCTCAAGGCTGTGGAGAAACATCATAAGGAATATGAAGAATGGGAGGCTAAGTACTTCACCTCCGAAGACCAACTCTCATCCCTTAGGGGAAAATATGCAGCCTTAGAGAATAGAACCCAGAACAACGAGGATTCCATCATTCAGAACTACTTGGGCTCGGATACATTCCTTGCCTTCATTGATGAGCATGACGGGGAGGTCCAACCGGACAGCATGACTATAGTTTGGGAAAAAGCTGTGAATAAGATTAGCCATGACCACAAGGGGGTCGTTTTTCCCTCCTTTTATCCAAGTCCTTGGAAGGTGACTGATGTTGATGACCTTGTTGAGGGTGCTAGAACTTCCTCTCATGCAAACAGGCGTGCTTCGGGCTCTGGGACTAAGGCCACTCCCCAACGCTCAGGATATAGTTCCGGGAGACACCCTTCAAAATCCCGTGGGAAGGATCAAAGTGGCAGTTCAGAACGCCCTTTAGCCGACCGAATTCGCGAACCCAGATCGATGAGTGTTAGCAGTTCCTCGACTTCAACTTCGAAGAGCAAGGAAGAAGGTGAGATGGGGTCATCCTGATCCAGTGAAGAAGAAGTCCCTGTTCAGGTTGCTCCTCCCAAAACCAAGAAACGGTTGGTGAAAACTACTTCTGTTAAAAAGTGATTATCTTTTGAGCCTTGCAAGACCTATGTTTGCCTCATGTGGCTCTTATCCAGTTCTTATTTTATCCTGACTTTGATTGTGGTCCTTCATGGACTTGTATTTTTATTCGGTGTGTTTGTAACTTATGACTCGAATTTTGCCCCTTAGGGGTATTTTATCTATATGCTTGTTTCCTTTAACTCATACGTTCCTTTATTTACGGTACTTGGTCATCCTAGACTTACACACATCAGGTGTTTGGTACATCACTAAAATCACAGAAACGTAGAATGGAAAACAAACTTGTATTAATAACGTGAAATGGGCTCTGCCCTTACATAAAATGATAAGTCCTACTATGAGCAACATGCTCTGCAATGGTTTTATATGAACCTTATTTCTATTTCTATTAGATAGGAAAAAAGCTAAGTCCTTACTAGGAGAGCTTAAACATAATAAATCTTGAGATTCGAGGCGTGCTAAGTGCGAAGCACCTCGTTTCCATCCAAGGTTTCCAACTTGTAAGAACCTCTTCCCAACATTTTGCTAACTCTATACGGCCCTTCCCAATTAGGGGCTAACTTGCATGTCTGTCCAACTCCAGATGCTTCTTTCTTCCTTAAAACCAAGTCACCTTGTTTAAAGAACCTTTCTTTAACCCTATGGTTGTAATAAAAGGATGTCCTCTTCTGGTGCTCTACATTGCGGGCGTTTGCTTCGTCCCTGACTTCATCAATTAGATCAAGGGCAAGCCTCATGCCTTCCTCATTAGTTTCTTGCTAATATGCTTCCACCCTTGGAGACACGTGAGAGATCTCCACGGGCACTACTGCCTCTGCTTCATAAGCTAGCAAAAACGGGGTAGCTCCTGTTGTTACTTTACAGGTGGTACGATAGGCCCACAGTATAGGCAGCAGCTCGTCCACCCACGTGTTTCTTGAACGTTCGACCCTTTTCTTGAGTCCATCAAGGATAATCCGATTTGCTACCTCAGCTTGCCCATTAGCCTGAGGGTGAGCTACTGAAGTGAAGCGAAGTTCGATGGCGTTCTCCTCACAATACTTCTTAAACTCCTCATTGTTAAATTGGCACCCATATCCGTCACAAGGATTCGTGGGATACCGTATCTGCAAATTACGTTCTCCCAGAAGAACTGGGCAACTTGTTGGGTGGTTATCTTAGCTAATGGCTTAGCTTCAATCCACTTGGTAAAATAATCGATAACCACTATCAAGAACTTCCTTTGTGATGAAGCTACATGGAAAGGACCAAGAATGTCCATCCCCCACATGGCAAACGGAATAGAAGAGTTAATCGACGTTAACATCTCTGGTGGCTGCCTAACAATCGGGGCGTGTTTCTGACACCTGTCACACTTCTTGACATAACTTTACGCATCTACCAACATCTGTGGCCAATAAAATCCCAGACGGGTGATCTTATTTTGTCTTCACAAACTGTCCTGTTTTGTAATTTTATGATAACTTGCCTTGTATTTGTTCCGTTTTGTGCATTTTATTTGGCCAGGATTGTTTTTAGATTTTTAGGAATGTATAATGATTTTAATTGTCCGCACATTTTGCCTCTGGTATGTGTACAATAAACAGATAATTCAAGACACTCTAGTAACAGGACACTAAGTTTTAAGAGAGAGAGCTTGGGACCTTATTAATTCACAAAGGTCTAGTAAGGCTCTTTGTCACCTATCCAACCCATTATCACAAAATACTATGATACTTTATGTAGATGGATTCATTTCTATTTACATTGTAGTTTGTTTTAATGTGTCCCAAATTATCTTGCAGGAGTTTAATGTGCTAAATTTATTGCAATGATTAATTCTTTTCCTTTTTTTTTTGTAGATGAATTCTCAAAAGGCCCCAAGTACTTGCTTCAGGTTATTATGGAAGAGTGAAGCACCTATATTCTACTTGTGACTTTTGGTGAAATATTGCTTGGAAAATTGAAGAATCTGAAGAGCAGAATTCCAAAAAAAATATATGGAAAAGTCATTGTCAAATGCTTTTGATCTTTTGTATGTCAAGACTGAAGACTATTTAGTTTTTTTCTGACATTGTATTGAAGTTTGATGTGTAAGCCTGTAAGGTCACAATTAAAACTTTTATGTTATTTGGAATATTATTGTTATCAGACTTATCACAATGGTAAAAACCGGAAAAAACCAAAACCGTTAAACGGTTAACCGAACCGAAAAAAACCGTTTCAGACGGTTCGGTTACGGTTAATATGTGGAAACCGAACCGAACCGAAGTTATTGGTTTGGTAACGGTTTTTGGTAGAAACCGAGCCGAACCGACCCGTGCACACCCCTAGCGTATACTCAATTAAATTGATTCAATAGAATGCCCAACATCCAACAATCTTTATCATATATTTACTGAATAAAAGACTACACCCATCTCTATCTCCATCTCTCTCTCTCTCTCTCTCTCTCTCTCTCTCTCTCTCTCTCTCTCTCCTTTCATTATACAAACTTTGTACTTCTCTATCTACTCTCATTTTATCCCGTCTACAACCTATATAGCCACACATATACGTTTTTATCTTCTTCATTACAACTTCGATAATACATGTGATTACACAACGAACTGCCCATAGATTTCTCTATCAAACAAGTAGTGCCTTGACATTTTTTGTTCAACAAATTTCAGTTACTAATTGGGATTTTGTTTGTTCTATGTTCTTAAATGTAAGAATTAAGTATTGCTATTGTTGTTGGTTGTTAAACTAAGATCTGAAATCGGGGTTTGAGGATTTGTAATTAGTGTCTGACAATTGACGCCGAATGGATCGGTGGTGGGTACAATTGCTGGAGCGGGTGTGTTTACATGTATTGTTTGGCCACGCAGTGGCTGTAGGCGTATACTGCATTTCGCATTTTCTGAATGCGTGGAGTTAAAAATGAAGGAAGATTCTCACATACCCTAAATGCGTATGTTAAGCATAAAAAACAGGATACCCACATTCAGAATATGCGTGTATAATATTCGTATCCATCATATGCGTAATCAGCTAGACATTCTGAGCACCTTTTTGGGCGGTCTTTTTGTGAGAAACTATTATATGGGGCTTTCACCCAGATTATTATGTCATTTTCGTGTTATATTACTAGCTCTAAAAAAACCCTCATGTTTTGGAGGTTTCTTACATCTACCTTTTCTTTTATAGTGACGCTCTAACGCCAGAATATATACAAACATATTCATGTACTCTTATATTTTATATCCCACTACCACCATCTCCACTCCACCACTTGTCTTCTCTCTCTAAATGGGAAAATAAACTGTAAATGTTACACTTAACACGAAGTGGACCAATACAGTACTACAGTTCTACTCTCTGTTCAGACTATATTGCTACCAGTAAGTTACCTCATGTATGTATATATTGCTTTTGTCGGAATATGTTTTGTCGGAAATTGTTGTTTGAGCACCTCGATCTTATGTTTTTTCTATTCGATTCTAAATTCTTACACATTTTAAAACTTTTTGATTGTTTTGAATTAGATTATTTTTGAAGCTTCAGTACTGTTCTTACTATGGTGAAATACAAACACAGGACTACAGGAGCTTGTATCACTTTCTTTTTCTTGATTTGAAATTTATTTGTTTAAAACATGCTGTGAAAATTCTTAACTGCAGATTTTAATTTACTGCCATGAATTATGCTAACATTTTTCTACTGTTCTTTTATACCTTTAAATTGCGTGATGAAATATATCTACATCTCTGTTTAGATATGCTGCAGTCGGTGATTTTTTTTTTTCCTAATGAATGTAAGTGTATGTAATCCTGCATCATGATTCCCTGAATTGAATCGAATCGAATGCATACAATTATAAACAAGGCATAGAAAGGGAATTGTTTTATCGAGAGCAGATTGAACCATCTTTTGACATGGGCTATGCTAGGCTAGAAAAAGGAGCTATGATGGAGTGAATGACAAGGACAGAGCACCCAGAACCAACAAAAATAAGTCAAGAATTTAACAATTCATAATCTATTGTTTTCTGGGAACAGATAATGTTACAGTACTTGTGTTTTATGACAAAATGAAAAACCACTTGCCTACTTATATAGAAATTTTTATGGAACACATAGAGCAGAAAATGATCCCTGCTGAAAAATTGGTTTAGTATTAATATGTTGCCTGCACATAAGAAAGATTGAAATTCTTTGGCACAGTTGAGATGTGATATTATTAAATTTTAACACATATCCCAAAAATTGCATATCGCGCTCCAAGAAAATGTATTTTCTATTAGAATGCATTTAGAACACTTTTAAAATTTGTTTGATACCCTTAACTTTTACAAGTCAAATAGTTATGATGCGATTATACTACCATTGACAGCTATACATTCTATTATGGACCGACGGAGTTGGCCGTGGAAAAAAAAATCTTCTGATAAATCAGCTACCGAGAAAGTAATTGCTACATTAGAATCTGCTGGCGCTCCTTCAGATATTGCTGGATCTTTGGTATGTAAATCAGTACGTCAGTAAAATTTTGTTATCTGTTAGTTTTACATAGTGTTCCTCCTGTATATAGAATATGGAAGACTTTCTTTTTACTTGCAAACTTCCTACTCCTAGTTCAAACGGTTCGGATAATATTAACATGCAGTTTGACACCTGCAGAGAGTTCGACCCAATGTTTTATAGCTCTTAGCTATCTAATATTGGTTAAACATTGGTTAAACATAGAATGGAACTGATTTTCCTTCATTTGGAAAATCCATCTCAAACGTAATTGTATGTAACCCTTTCCCCTTTTAGTCATGATCTACTTCAGTCTTGTTAGGGGATAGAATATCTCCTTTTGATAAATACTAAAAGAATCAGATCCCCATCCGCCCCCCGCCCCACCCCACCCCACCCCCACCAACTGGCTTCGAATGCTATATGTCACGTTTTGACCATCTGTGCACATCCTAGTTTTCACTGATGGAAATCTTTTAAGCTGTTCAGGCATTGTAGTCAGGTTTATAATCACATCAAGAGCTTTACTAGGCACTTAACTTCTGATTCTTCCATCCCATGCATTATTTTAGTTGGTTAATTCTCTCCTTTTTGTTTTTGTAACACCTTATGACTTTTCAGGGTAAGCCGGATAACAACAAAAAGCCCAAGTATGTCCAAATATCTATTGAGTCATATTCACATCTAACTGGATTGGAGGATCAAGTGAAGTCATATGAGGATAGAGTGAAAAAATATGAAGAGCAGATTACTGTATACAAAGATAGAGTAAAGGAATATGACGAGCAGATGACTTCATATGATGATAAAGTGAAAGAATTAGAAAATGAAGTGGAAGAACTAAATGAAAAGCTATCCGCAGCAAATTTAGAGATGGTGACCAAGGAAAGTCTTGTAAAGCAGCATAGTAAAGTTGCTGAAGAAGCTGTTTCAGGTTTGGCGGTGTGGTGCCATTCTTCATGAAAAATTAGTTCATGCAGCACAAGTCACGTGTTTCTTCTAAATGTAATAATCATATTAATTTTGTTTTCTTTCAACAGGTTGGGAAAAGGCCGAGGCAGAAGCTTTGGAACTGAAAAATCATCTAGAATCAGTTACACTATTAAAGCTCACTGCTGAAGAGAGAGCATCACATTTGGATGGTGCTTTGAAAGAGTGTATGCGGAAGATTAGAAATCAGAAAGAGGAGCATGAGCAGACACTTCGTGAAATTGTTGTTATGAAAACAAAACAATGTGACATGATCAAGCTTGAGCTCGAAACGCAGTTAGACAACTTAGGACAAGATCTTCGTAGATCTGCTTCTGACAATGCAGCAATTTCAAGGGCTTTGCAAGAGCGCTCTAACATGCTGGTTAAGATAACTGAAGAAAAATCTCAAGCTGAAGCCGAGATTGAATGGTTGAAGAGCAATGTCGACTCTTGTGACAGGGAAATAAGTTCGCTCAAATATGAACTACATATAGTTTCTAAAGAGTTAGAGATTCGTAATGAGGAAAAAAGTGTGAGTGTAAGATCTGCAGAAGTTGCAAACAAACAACATTTAGAAGGGGTAAAGAAGATAGCCAAGCTAGAAGCAGAGTGTCAACATTTGCGTGGGCTTGTCCGGAAAAAGTTGCCGGGACCAGCTGCGCTAGCTCAAATGAAACTTGAAGTTGAGAGCATGGGCAGAGATTCTGGAGAAAGTCGTTTAAGGAGGCCTCCAATAAAGCCTCCTACCAGTCTCCACAGTCCACACATGACCATGCTTACTGAATTCTCACATGATAATGTACAAAAGTACCACAAAGAAATTGAGTTACTAACTGAACGTTATTTGGCAATGGAAGAAGAAACAAAGATGCTGAAGGAAGCTTTGGCCAAGAGAAATAGTGAATTGCAGGCTTCCAGGAGCATTTGTGCCAAGACAGTGAGCAAAGTTCAATGTTTGGAAGCACAACTGCAATCAAAATTTAGTGGCCCGATCCTGGCTGAAAATTACTTCAGTCAAAATGCAAGTAACCCACCTAGTCTAGCATCCATGTCAGAAAATGGACATGATGATGAAGCAAGTTGTGCTGGTTCTTGGGCGATGTCCGAGCTTTTCAGTTTTAACAAGGCAAAGAATATCGACAGTCCAAAAAAAAGTGAAAATTTGAATAGGCTAGGGCTGATGGATGACTTTCTAGAAATGGAAAAGTTGGCATATTCATCTAAAATATCAAATGAAAGTTGTCCAGATTCTAATTCAAATACAAGGAAATTTGAAAATGTGAATCACGATTTGTCAGAGGCCACTGCCATGAAGGCTTTACAGCCCAAACATCAGCCAGGTTCGGAGTCTTTAATGATTAAAAATTCAAATGTGGAGGATCTGGCACCATGTATAAAACTCCAATCAAAGATTTCAATGATATTTGAGACCGTGTCTAAAGAGTCTGATCTAGAAAAACTTTTGGAACTTATCAGAAACGTATTAGAGGACATGGATGCAAGTTTGCATCAAAACTCAGTGAGTTCTACCATTAAGGAACGTTGTAGTACTGTGAGTGATTGTCAAGCTTTTCCTGAGAACTCTGAGAACATTGCTGGTAATGTATCCTCTTTGTCTCAGGATACGCCAGAACTGCCTGAAGCTAATTTTACAATTAATGAAGAGTTGGTAGCTGCTGTATCTCAAATCTATGAATTTGTACTGCTACTTGGAAAAGAGTGTAGAGCTGTCCAGACCACACCACTGGAAGTTGACGAGTTTACCAAAATATTGGCGGAATTCTCTGCTGCCTTTAATGAGGTTAAAATCAGCAGGATAAGCTTGAACGAATTCGTTCTTTGCCTTTCCCAAGTATTCAGCAAAGGAAGTTATTTTCGTTTTGATGTTCTGGGTTACAAACATATTGATACTGAAGGCAGTACTGATTGCATAGACAAAGTTGCTTTACCTGAGAACAAGGCAGTTACGAACTCTACAGAGCAATTTGCAGATGGCTCTGCTCATTTTTCTGATTCTACATCTGATCCTGACATTCCCCATGACAGTGATTTTGTTCCAACCTCTGAAGTGAAAGCTTCCTCATGGAAATGCTCAATGGAGGACTTGGAGTTACTGAAATCTGAGAAAGATAACATTATTATTGATTTAGCTAGATCTACTGAAAATCTAGAAGCCACCGGGTCTCGGTTACAGGAAACAGAAGAACTTCTAGCTGAAGTTAAATCACAATTGACGTCTGCTCAAGAAGTGAATGGTCTAGCCGAGATACAGCTGAAATGTATGGCTGAATCATACAGGTCTCTTGAAAAGCATGCGGAGGAGTTACAGATTAAGGCCGATTGTCTACAGGCAAAAGCAGATAGTCTGGATAGTGAGCTTCAAGTGGAGAGGAGGAAGCATGAGGATTCTCTTGCCAGATATAAGGATCTCCAAGAAGAATCGAAAAGGTTAGTACTTAGCAAACACTTTTTAGGATGTAAAATGTTCCTATCAGGTGACAATTCTAGTCGAACCTTCATAGATTTTATATGCCAAAATACCCCTAAGTTTTTCCTTGAATTACTTGTTTCAGGATTGAAAGCTTTCCAGCGATTCAAGTTGATGCCAAGGGTACTCAGGTGAGGGCTGAAGTCATCTTACATGTGCATGAATAGTAATTACATTTATATTATTCCGTGCATATCATTCTTCTTCAGGAGTTCCAATTGGAAAATTTTCATCTTTCCAGCTTAAATCACTTTTTTCATGCTAATAAAGAATTGGCTGCTCGTAGGTCAGTGTAGACAACTAGTCTTTCTTATCACAGAAAGACGAGGTTCTTGACCTAAATATACAGAAGTGTTCTTCAAATTAAAATTGTAAATGATTTTATATTTAGCACTTGTGCATTGCATACTACTGTGATCTGTTCTAGTAGCACTTGTTTTCTTTGCATAGAATATCAGATGCCTAGTATAAAGTCCATTGATATCTTATCTATCTATACAGGTCATCTTTTCAGTCATATCTGAACTTTATGCATTTTGCGTTGTGTATGCAGCACAATCTAGATATTATGGTGCAGGAAGCTTTTTTTCTTTCCCTTTTCTTCTTTAACCCTTTCTCATTGTAGGAGACGGAGTTAGCTGCTGCAGCTCAGAAGCTAGCAGAATGTCAAGAAACTATTTCTCTTCTAGGCAAGCACCTGAATTCGATGCGCCCTCAAATGGAATTTGGCGGGTCTCCAACCAAGGAGAGGACTCCTAAGAAGGATGGAATCTTTGCTGAAGATAAAATTACAACTAGCATGCATATGCAAGATGTTAGTAAATCCCAGTCTGAAAGTTTCCGTGCAGATATGCATCGAGTTGGTAGTGACTCGGATATATTTAGCACACCACTTTCTCCATCCTATTCTGAAGCAAACAATCTATCGAGATCACCAATCAGTTCAAAACATTATCCAAAGCACCGGCCTACTAAGTCAGGCTCTTCTTCCTCTTCTACTCCAACACCCGAGAAACACAGAGGAATCAGTAGATTTTTTTCTACAAAAACAAAGATCGAGCACTAGGTCCAGTTGTTTACTGTGTGTACGGTGTTTTACTCATGGTTTTATCTAATTGTACCAAGAATCATCTAATCGTATGTCTGTAAATAATGATTCACATGTTATATATACATCTCGCTCAGATATTCTCATTTTCTAGTTGGCTTCTCAAGATCATTATAACCGGTGCAACCATCAAGCAGGCATGAATTCATAAGTAAGAATGCCAAATTCATGAGGAGAAATGGACCAAAATATCACTTTTTTAAATGATATGGTCCCAAATATCACAACTCAATTAAATGGTCCTTTTTATCACACACACGCCGGATGAATTGACGTTTTTGTAAAAAAATTAAAACAACAACATTAGGCTTGGGTCAGACAAATCTTGATGAGTAGATGCTAACAAACCCACGTGAATTTGTAAATATGTGGGTTCAAACTTTGTTTTTCCCCTTTAAAAGAAGCAACAGACACGCAAACTGATGTTACGTTTATTGACCAACGACCCATAAACAAGCGTTTATGGGTCATTTTTGTTTATGGGTCATCTTTGTAATAGTCAAAATGAGACAACGCTGGACGACAATGCGTTCCTCACAAACTCTACTTTATCTTGCGTTTATTAGTGATAGAAAGGGTCATATTTTCAATTTGTGTTTATTTGGGCCTTATAACTCAAAATTGTGATATCAAGGGCCAACACCCATTGATGAGATGAATCAAATATTTAAAAATTATATAAAAACAAACTGAGTTTCGTGTACAAACTTCATGTGACAGTCGGCCGGTGCAATATCGTGAAAATAAAAGTAATCTATACTATATTATAATAATCTAATCTATACTATCTATAATAAGCGAAAATGGATATAATTTGTAGTTGGTTACCCCTTTATTTTTGGTTATCCCCATATTTTTGGAATCGTTAAATCTCCAATTCAAATAGATCATGACCGTTAGATACAATAATACTAAAAGTTGAAGGTCTAAGCTTCGAATCCCGCCAACAACATTTTAATATAAAATTAATACTAGATTATTGTTGAAGGTTCGATTCCCACCAACAACATATTAATTTAGATTTAATACTAAACTAAAAATAATGTTTAAAATATTAAATATACTAAACTATAAACAAATTTAAAAAAAATAAAAATAACATGTGCTTTGCACGGGTTATAAGCTAGTATTTTATAATGATGCTAATATCATTCACCTATATGGCTATATAAACATGTTTGTAATTTTCGTTTCTCCGAATCAGATTTTATAAAACACTGAAAGTAGTAGGAAATAGTAAAAGAAATTGAGGGCCACCGAATTTGAATTTTTTTTCAAATTTTCTAGGGAGTTTGAAAGTCAAGTATAAATTATTGAATTGCTGAAGAATGAATTATGAATATCTATCACTAGAGTATACAGCCAACAACATGTTGGTGCAGTGGTTGAGCCACTGGTCTCCTTTCAAGGAGGTCAGGGGTTCGACTGCTGCGTGTGCGTGAGTTTCTTAGTTTGTATTAGGTTTCCTTTCTGTATTTGTATTTCTGTATTTGTAATGGCCGGGTGTAACACCCCAGTCCCACATCGAGTAGATTTGGGACATTAGTTCAGTATATAAGCAAAAGTACTACTACTAATTGCACCAACAAATCATGATCTTTTGGGGGCCTGTGGTGGGCTTGTGGTTTACCCAAGTTGACTGTATCTGGGCCAGTTTACTTTGGCTTATTTCGGATTCGGAACCGGGACTCGACCCGATTTTCGAAAAAGGCTCGGGATTTGACCCGGGTTGTCACATATGGTATCAGAGCCGACTCTCGAAAGCTTGATTCGTCAAGTTGTCGGAGGTGGGGACACGAAGGCTGGTGGTATTATCCCACAATGGATAGAGATCCGGAGGTGGGGACACGAAACCAGCCGGTATTATCCCACAATGGCTAGAGAGGAACGATCTTGGACCTATGGGATATCCGTTCGGCCTGACGAGGACGTCAGGAGTTTAAGTGGGGGAGTTTGTAACACCCCAGTCCCACATCGAGTAGATTTGGGACATTAGTTCAGTATATAAGCAAAAGTACTACTACTAATTGCACCAACAAATCATGATCTTTTGGGGGCCTGTGGTGGGCTTGTGGATTACCCAAGTTGGCGGCATTTGGGTCAGTTTACTTTGGCTTATTTCGGATTCGTGATCGGGACTTGACCCGATTTTCGAAAAAGACTCGGGATTTGACCCGGGTTGTCTCACCGGGGGTCCTTCGGAAACAGGCTCCCTATTGTATAGGGGCATGGTCTGCGTACAGCTACCCTTCTCAGACACCACTTTGAGTGGTATTATAACTGAGTAAGCTAAGTTTTTTTTATCACTAGAGTATACAATTGAATCATATTTAGGGATGGGCATCGGGGCATTTCGGGGTAATGTACTTTATAAAGTAAATATTTTTTGCAATAATTTACGTGCAAAATATATAGGATTTCTAACTTTTTCAATGAAATAGGAGTATTCATGGAACTTTACTCTATTTAAATACATGATATAATCGAATTTCGGATTTAGAATAGATTTAAATTTAATTTTGAATTAAAAATTGAGTTTCGATTCATTACAATTTAAATCCTAATCCAAATTGTTTCCAATTAAAAAAATAAATTCAAAATTAAAATTGGACAAGTTTAAGAAACTAAATACAAAGTCTTTGATAAATATATATATTCACTTGTGTTCCACATCTTGGTTGGATTATCGCTTATATTGACTAATGTTTTTGAAAGAAAACATCCAAATATAAAAGCATAACCCGCCACCGTGCACCCACACACAGTGCACGTTAATTCTAGAGCCAAGCCTAAGCAGGGGTAATAACGATTCCGTACGTATCCGTCCATTCCCTAATATAATTAACTGCTCGATTTTTAACGGTCATAATCTACTTAAATTAAAAATCTAACGATTGTAAATAGTTTGGTTAATCAATTACAAAAAATTTCTAGTTTGTTTATAATAAGATAGTATGGATAGATGTTTATAAAAGTTATATATTCAACTAAAAATAAATGGGGAAAAGATAATCGACTAATTACAATTATTTATATTATGTTATTATTTAATTTAGGTATTTTAATAGTATAAATATTGTATATATTTTTCTTTATAATAAATGGTAAATAATTAAATTCACGAAGTACCAAAAAATAGGTACCAAACTTTTAATATTTCGGTTATTATATAATAATAAGTATAGATATGCAAAATATTAAAAGTAAAGCTTGCGTATAGCATTTATTACAAAAAAAAAAAATCAAACATAAAATCTCAAACAAAATCTATGGTTTCTTGTATTATGTTATAAATTTTATTTAATATTATAGTTATGTATTTATATAATCATTATTTTTTATAATTTTTTTAATTTTAATTTGATATAATTTAATATACTCATGTTTACGAATTATACTATTGTTTCCTTAATATAAACAACGTATACGCTTTTTAATATGTTTTATTAATAACTGAAAATTATGGTGTGATATTTTCGGGTATATATTAATGATTGTAAGATTTGTTGTAAATTAAAAAGGTAACGTATTTTAATTAGAAAGGAAATAATAATGATTGAAAGATATGGTACAATTGATCTTTTTAGGTATTTATAAAAGGTAATACCTTCAACTAAAAGTAAATGTGAAAAAGGCAATCGACTAATTATCGTTAATTATATTATTTTATTATTTATTTTAGGTGTTATATTTTACTTGAAAATTATTATGTGATATTTTCGGGTATATATTAATGATTGTAAGATTTTTTTTAAATTAAAAAGGTAAAGTGTTTTAATTCGAAGGAAATATTAATGATCGAAAGATATGATACGATTGATGTTTAAGGTGTTTATAAGAGGTAATATCTTCAACTAAAAGTAAATATGAAAAATTAAAAAGGTAACGTGTTTTAATTCGAAATAAAATATTAATGATTGAAAAATATGATACGATTAATGTTTTTAGGGGTTTATAAGAGGTAATATCTTTAACTAAAAGAAAATATGAAAATGGCAATCGACTGATTACCATTAATTTTATTGTATTAATGTGAAAAGAGTAATCGACTAATTACCATTAATTTTATTATGTTAATCGACTAATTACCATTAATTATATTATTTTATTATTTATTTTAGGTGTTATATTTTTCTTTAAAATTATGGTGCGATATTTTTGGGTATATATTAGTGATTATAAGATTTGTTTTAAATTAAAAAGGTCACGTGTTTTAATTCCAATGCAAATATTAATGATGGAAAGATATGATACGATTGATGTTTTTAGGTGTTTATAAAAGGTAATATCTCGACTAATTGCCATTAATTATATTATGTTATTATTTATTTTAGGTATATTTATTTTTCTTTATAATGAAGGATAAATAAGTAAATTCACGAAGTACCAAAAAACAAATACCAAAACTTTTAATGTTTCGGTTTTTATATAATAGTATAGATTTAACTAATCGTTAATCGTTTTTAGCTAATATCGATGGAAATGTTCTAAGACTAATATATTCATATGTTCTAAATGATAACTAGTTTTATAATTTTAAGCTTATAACCCGTGCAACGCACGATTTCTTTTTTAATATCTTTAATTATATATTTTTTAATATATATATATATATGTTATTAGTTTACGCATCAAATTGTTGTTTAAAATTTAATATATATAATATTTTACACGTTCAATTTAATATTTATGTTCTATCTTGAATTATTGAAATTTGATTTGGATGATTTTACAACCAACGTGAAATTAATAAAATAGTTTTTAATTTAGTGATAGTTTAATAATTATCTTCCAATTAAAATTACCCAAAAACGAAAGAGGGAAAAAATTGACGATTTTTTACGTTGAAAATTCAATTCAATTTAGAAAATCTACTTATATTCGTTTTAATTATCAAAATACCATTTTTATATATGTAAAGATAATTCTACTAACAACCAAATACAGTTTTAATAATAAGTGTAAGAGTAATTTTGTACAAAACTTTGGTCCTTATCACGACAAAATAAATAAGAACCATTAAATCTTGAAATGTTCCTCACTACGACAAAATAAATAAGAATCGTTAGATCTTAAAATAAATAGATGTAAATTGTTGGTTCTAGCATAATTTTTTTTATTTAAATATATAAACTAAAAATTGTATTTATATTGAATTACGAAAAAATGTATATATAATTAGGTTTTACAGATTGAATAAGATTATCAATGTAGGTTTTCTACATTGAATATGATGAATGTAAAATTCGTAATTATATTTGTTTTCTTGAGATTTTGAGTGTTTCCATTTGAATAATATTTGTTATATCATTAGTACATAAAATTT
Source organism: Saposhnikovia divaricata (assembly GCA_036435485.1). Classification (NCBI taxonomy): domain Eukaryota; kingdom Viridiplantae; phylum Streptophyta; class Magnoliopsida; order Apiales; family Apiaceae; genus Saposhnikovia; species Saposhnikovia divaricata. The sequence continues at coordinate 224,371,400 of CM071599.1, read as the reverse complement.
AATTTTATGAGTTTCATGTGGCTATAAAATCATCGAAATCTAATTTCTAGATTTTAGGACAGAGCCCAAATAGTAAATATGAATTTTTTAATATTAACAAATAAATAAAATTTAATTCTAATACAACCTTTATAATTATATCTTTTTTAGATTATAATTTTTATTAAATTCAATTTTAACGCAAATTTTTTAAATTATATTCTTTTTAGATTATATATATGATATAATTTTGATCATCTATTTTTAAAATATTAAATTTGATGATTGAATTTATTTTAACGGTATATGAACCAAAATTATGAATAAAATTCAATTATACTTATTATATAAATATAATAAATTTTTAGATTTGTTTGACTAAAAATTTATAATATCTTTTACTCCCCCCGTCCCGCCCATTTGTTATTATTTCAAAATAGGGTGTCTGACACGCATTTTAAGGATAGTTCCATAACTTATTTTTGAAATTTTCTTTTTTTGTATAAAAATAGAACAATCCTATTTTTATACAAAAAAAGAAAATTTTAAAAATTAGTTATAGAATTATCCTTAAAATCCACCTTAGAATGCGTATCATAAAATGACAAAAAAAGTGTAAACAAATGGATGGGACGGAGAGAGTAACTAATTAGTAATCATTACTTCTAAATTGAATCGACATGGAACGTTCCATAATATTGATACAAAGCTTGCACATTTGTATTAACACTATTAATATAAACATCGTTCTTGATCAGCTTCTTTCTATCTTTCTCAATCATGACTCGTGACTAGTTGTACTCTATATTTCGGTGTTGAAGTTACATCCTGAAATATAAATTAGAAAATCTCACACATAAAACTAATAGTACACACAAATTTATATAAAATTTATGTATGTGTAATCATGTTATTAGTATTTGTTATCGACTACTCTTAATGTACGATTGTACATACATAATATTTTTCTTAATTTATTAATACAAAAAAATATAATTAGTAATCGAATTGAATTCTACACTTTTTTTTATGCGAATTGAATTCTACACTTTTAAAGTGCTTTGAAAATAAAGTATTACAATTAATATGTCATCGATGAGAATCGAACCCTTGACCTATGGTAGTACTCCTTTATTATCCCTCATACTTTTATTATATAATAGAATATAATTTATAAATAAAATCCACATTTTTTGTACTACGACTAACATGTACACCTTTTCGCCTAGAGTAAAGTCCAGTTCAGTTATTATTTGAAATTTGAAGTTACAGATATGTGAAATAAACAAAAAATATACTATCCCGTATGATTTGTTAAATTGTAAGTTATATTCGAAATTTAACTGAACATGCAATTTGAATATAGCTTGGATTCGGTATGTTTGATAATTTTATAATAATAAATTAACAACTAGTTTATACCATAATAAGTTAACAACTATTTTTTTACCAAAATTAATTGTATATTTAATTTTACAATATAAACCAAACCAAATCAAACCAAACAAACCCAGTATATCCCGTTTAGAACGGGATCTGGGGAGGGTAGATTGTACGCAGACCCTGCCCTTACCTTGAAAGTAGAGAGGCTGTTTCCGTGCAGACCCCCGGCTTAGTGCATAGTGCATAAAAATGCGTGATATGTGGAAAAATACCTTAGCCCGTGGCATTATACACACGGGACGTACCTCGTGACAGTGATTTTGCATGACCAAAGATGAAAAAATACTCATAGATCCCGCCGGGACCCACTTGAGGCAACCTCTAATACTTTAATACGACGTCTCCAAGCAGCCTTATCAAATGTCATATCACCTGTGAGATTCAAAGCTGCCATATTCAATCGCAGTTGATCTTGCAGTTGATTTTGCAATATAATTATTACAATTGTAAAATTAATAAAATGTGATCTGACAGTTAAAGAAATTGATAACATATCATATTCGACCGTTCGTAAAAATCATGTCTAAATCCATATATTCAAGTTTTATATATAAATTTAAATTCAAATTTAAATCCAATATCAAAATTTAAATCCATCAAGTTTCGAATCAAAACAAATCAAATAAAAAATAATATAATTGAGTATTACATGGCATGTATACGATGATAACACTTATTATATTTATATAATAATTAAAATTAAAGTGATTAAATAAAAAATAGTTAAACGCAATATTTTACAGATTGAGATGTTAAATGAAATCTAACATAACATAACACGCATAATAAATATTATTTTATTAAAATTTCTTTATATTTTACAAACATAACATGTATGTTTAATAACCACATAAATTTCTGTTAAACAATATATTTTGCAATGTCCTACTTCCGAAACATACATGTTTTTAATATTTTTAATGAGATAATGATGTTTATATAACTAACTTATAATTCGTGTAATGCATGATTTTTTTAATATTTATAATTATATTATTTTTTTTAAATTTACATGTTATTAATTTACATATCAAATTGTTGTTTAAATATATATATATATATATATATATATATATATATATATATATATATATATATATATATATATATATAATATTTGTGTTTTGAAATCTTTGAATTTGATTTGTACGATTTTACAGCCCACGTAAAATTAACAAAATAATCTTTAATTTAGTGATGATCTACAATTATTTTCCAATTAAAACTAGGCAAAAATGAAATAGAAAAGAAATTGACAATTTTTTACGTTGAAAATTCCATTCAATTTGTGAAATATATTTATATTTCATTTTGATTATCAAAATACCCTTCTTATTTTTTCAAGATATTCTACCAATAACCAAATACTATTTTAATAATAAGTGTAAGCGGGAATTTGTCAAAAACTTTGGTAATCGACAATCTGGTCCTTAGTACGATAAAATAAATAAAAACCATTACATCTTAAAATAAATATATGAAAATCTTTGAATATATTTTAAAAAAGATATTTTATTTTTTAACATGTAAATTAAAAAGTGTATTTATATTGAAAAATGAAAAAAAAAGTGTATACCAATGATTTATAATATATAATTAGGTTTTATACATTAAATAGGACAGTCAATGTAGGTTTTCTATATTGAATAGGATTAATGTTAAATTCGTAATTATATTTTCTTTTGAGATTTTGAATGTTTTCATTTGAATAATATTTATTTAAATCATAATTAAATTAAAAATAATTTTATGAGTTTCACGTGGTGTGACGCCCCCAGATCCGGGGTCGGAGATCTAGGCGCTCACAGTCCATTTTCCATTAATATCATACCTGTTCTTGCACATAATATATAAAACAGCCATCGACCCCACAATAAACTCACACCGCACACACACACAGGTTAGAGTCTCAGAAACGTCACAACATTGATTAATCAGAAATAAAAGTATCAGAGTTATTACAGACCGAATTAAATAGTATTTATGCTACCAGCAACACTTCGATATGAAGTGAAGTTGGCGGCTTGAAAGTTTGTTACGGTACACTGCCTTGCACATGTCATACTGATAAATAAAACGAACTAACAAAAGTTGCCAACCAATCCGGCTAATGAGGCCTACCGGTGGAATCTCCACTGCTGGCTCGGGTCTAGTCACCTGCTTTCGGGCAGTCTGTCTGGGTTTTGCCATTTCGCTTAGCTGTTGTGTTTGTAAATTTGAAAACAAGCAAGAGTGAGCAACTATAGCTCAGCAAGAAATATATGTATAAGGTAAGCAATATAGCATTTCATATGATTAGCAATTATTAAACTCGTTTGTATCAATCAGATATAAAATCACTTGTCATTGTTGATAAATTCCGAAGGTGCAACAATATGTGCCCTCGTTTTCAAAATAAACTTGCAGTTCTAGATACTGCATAGAGTCAACATCTTTCTCATCAAAATAGAACACTATCAGCAACTTGGCACAAAAGCCTAAGAATCAGTGTCAAAGCATTTTTCCAAAATGGAGGAATGGGACTTAAAGAAAACATTAAACCTGACAGGGATTGACGATGATCAGTCGCCACATCCAAGTCCAATAATCCGCGGGTCTTCTCTACCGGTAGAAGGATAGAAACTACATCCGTAACTATCCCCGGGTGAAAACTACATCCGTAATCACCCTCGATGAAAACTACATCCGTAATCATCCTTCGGCAACACCTGGGCCGGAATAATAATTGATGGACCGCCTGGCTCACGGCCGCTTACACATCCCGGGAATCGTTCGTCAACGGTTCCCACACCTGCCAGAGTCCCTTTTTCTTTTTCTTTTAAAAACTTGATTTTGATTGAAAACAGAGTAATTGAGGTCCGACATCAGTCGACCGATGATTCTTGAAATCATACAAGAAGCAGAACCTGACCGGGGGTTTTCGAAAATGTTTTGAGTTCAAAAGAGTTCGAGTTTGAAAGTGCTAAAGGTATCTTGGATTAGCTTTGTCATTAAAATAATGAACAATAATTAATAAATAATATTTTAAGATTTAATATTAATAATTAATAAAATAATTATTTAATAAAATAAACTCTTAATCCAAGATAGGGTTTCGAGTATTTACGAAGATATAACAATAATTACTTGAGTATACGATACTTCCCGAATGACCCTTCGGGTTTTCGCAATTTAATTACGATATAATAATATACCGCTCCCCGGTCAATAGTATATACGGACCGCTACGACCTCTATTGCTAGAGTCGTTGTCCGAAGAAAACATTTCAATCTAAGTTCAAGGGGTACAAACATATATGTACTTATACATCTCAATTGCATCAATACTTCGATAAACATAAACATTTGATATGATTGAAAACTACAAACACAACAGTAAAAGTCCTTGTATATGTAAGTTTTGAAAATTAAACTTGCCTTGGTATGGTTGGGGTGGTCGAGCGTGCGGAGTGGAACGATCTATACATAAGCAATAACCGCTCGTTAGTACCTTAACAATATCTCTTTAATTGCGGGGTTTTAGGGGGTACGAAATTAACTTAATGACTTCGTCTTATGACACTCTAGCCCCACTATAGGTTCATGTCACCACTCGATTACGCTCGTCACTTATTCGACTTAATTTAGTTACCATATCCGAGTCATGACCATTACCCCTAGAATTATACTCTATTTAACGACTTTTTCCCTTGCGCGAATTTTACTCTAGCATTTTTATAAAATTGAAAAATTCATATTTTAATCGAATTCTTTTTGGGTAGCCTTCACCACTGCATTTTCTAGCTTCTCAAATTTTTCCATGATCCCACATAAATTTTTAGGGGTTTAAACAAGGTTCACAAGGGGGTCACTTAGTGCAGTCCGGAATCCAGAAACACATTTTACTTCTCCGGCCATAACTTAAAATCTATACATCACCTAGTCATGAACCTTATATTTCCAGAAACTACATTCAAATACCTTTCCAAAAATATATGGTAGGACCTCAGGGGACAAGATTTGGGGGTTCAAAACCATGTTACAAGACGGATCAAATTTCTGGAAAAACTCAGCATGCATGTTTCACTTAAATCAACCAATATTCTTACTTCCACAACACAACCAACATCTAATTCACCTAGTTCATGCTTTATAACATTCATGGAGATACATAAACTATCCACAATCATAAAAATCACAATCACAACACTAAAACTCAAGATCCATATCATCCATCACTTGAACATCCCAGATTAACACAAATATACATGGATCTATCACCAAACATCATAAACACTACATGACCAAGAGGGGTTAGGGTTTTTATACCTTCTTGAGTACCTAGGAGCCTTGGGTAAGCCTTACAAAACTCAAGAACACCTTGAATGATCTCCTACAACCCTTATAATCCAAGATCTAAAAGAAAAACTTAACATTGTTACTATTCACAATATCTTTAACAATTAATATCTTGAAATTTAATGGATGAAAGAGCTTGGAAATCTTAGTATACCTTTCTTAGATGATGTAGAGAGCCTAGGAATTATGCCTTGAATTATGAGTGAGGAGAAATGGAAGAAGGAAGAATTTTTCTTCCCTTTTTTGGTCTTGGCCGAGAGCTTTCTTCAAGGGGGGGTTGATGTTTTGTGTTTTGATTTTTGTGTGGTTGAAATAATTGTATTAAGTGGTTGGGTGATACATATTAGTGTATGTATAATCATGGTACAAGCCTAGGTATGGCCTCCTTGTACTATTGTCCCCTCCTTGGAAAAAGAAATGCAACTAGTTACTATTCCTCTTGCCGTTTGGTTTAACTAGTTTGCTTTTTCCTAACTACTGCATGCAATAATACTCCTTGTATCATTATTCTTCCACCAATGCTTGTCACTTAAACTTTAATTCGTATCGTATCTTAATTAATCTCTCGTAATAATATTTTGTCGCGTAGAGATTTCCCTAGTAATTCCTTAAGTACTTAATTGTGTAAATTCCTCGAATATCCATAATTCCTCGTCATAATCCTTAATAAATCTTTTAATACTCTAATCATTCTCAAATCCCAAGTTTTATAAATCTTACTAACAATAAGACTCTTGCCCTCAACAATCTTCTCTTTATATTACATAGTGAATGTAACAACATAGTTTCTCAGACAATCAATTCCATTAAACAACAGGGATGACTAGAAAGGTTCCAATTTGACAATGTCACATGATATTAAATAAAAGAAAATATTGCAAAAATTAGGGTTCTTACAGCCTCCCCTCCTTAAAAGGATTCCGTCCCGGAATCAGGTTGAAAACAGTTGGGGGTGCTTTTCCCGCATCGCGCTCTCTAGTTCCCATGTTGATTCTTCGACATTCTGGTTCCTCCACAAAACTCTCACTATTTTGAAAACCTTGTTCCTCAGCACCTGTTCTTTTCTATCCATGATTTCTACGGGTTGCTCCACATAGGTTAAGTCTGGTTGCAGATCCACTTGATCATATTCTATCACGTGTCGGAAGTCGGTATGGTAGGGTCGTAGCATGGACACATGGAACACATTATGTACTTGCTGCAAGCTTGGGGATAAAGCCAATTCATAGGATAACTTTCCAACTCGTCTCAAGATCTCAAAAGGTCCAATAAATTTTGGGCTTAGCTTCCCCTTCTTACCAAATCTCATCAATCCCTTCCACGGGGATACCTTTAACATCACAAACTCTCCTACCTCATATTCTTTGTCCTTGCGGGTCTGGTCCGCATACCTCTTCTGTCTGTCTTGGGCCGCTACCAGCGGTCCTCTTATGAGTTCGATAGTTTCTCTTGTCTGTTGGACCAGTTCAGGCCCTAGAATCTTCCGCTCTCCAACTTCTTCCCAACACAAGGGAGACCGACATCTTCGTCCGTACAAAGCTTCATATGGGGGCATGCCTATACTCGCATGGTAACTGTTGTTGTAGGAAAATTCGATCAACGGCAAGTGGTCATCCCAACTTCCCTTGAAATCTATGGCACATACTCTCAACATGTCCTTAATGGTCTGGATGGTCCTCTCACTCTGTCCGTCTGTTTGGGGATGGTATGCAGTACTCATGTTTAACTTGGTCCCCACACAATCCTAAAAACTTCTCCAGAACCTGGAGTTGAATCTTGGGTCTCTATCTGATACGATGCTCACAGGAACCCCATGCCTAACCACAATCTCCTTTAAGTAAATATCCGCCAGCTTGTCGACAGTGTATCTCTCGTTGATTGGAAGAAAATGTGCTGACTTGGTCAATCTATCGATGATTACCCAAATGGCGTCATGATTAGTCTTGGTCCTTGGTAGTCCGACCACAAAGTCCATCGCAATATGCTCCCACTTCCACTCGGGTATCTCTAAGGGTTGCAACAATCCACTGGGCCTCTGGTGTTTGGCCTTTACTCTTTGACATGTCAAGCATTTACTTACCCACTCTGCCACGTCCTTCTTCATATTTGGCCACCAATAGTATTCTCTCAAATCTCTATACATCTTAGTGCCTCCAGGGTGAATTGAGTACCTTGAACTATGAGCCTCTTGCAAAATCTCGTCTTTTAATTCCTGAACGTTCGGGATCCATATCCTAGATGCGTACCTCATAATTCCATTCCCGTCCTTTTCACTCTTAATTTCCTCGCCAGTCAAAATTTTCTCCATCGAGTTCTTTTCTTCTTCTATCTTCTTTTCCTGGCATAACTTAATCTTTTCCAATAGCGGTGGTTGGACTCTTATTTCCATTAGACTCTCTTGTCCAATTCCTGGTAACCTCACCTCAATCTCCAGTTTCTCGAGGTCCTTGATCAACTCGTCCACTGACGTTATCATCTTGAGTTTCTCCTTCCGGCTAAGTGCATCGGCCACCACATTGGCCTTCCCTGGGTGATAATGAATCTCACAATCATAATCTTTGATTAGCTCTAGCCATCTCCTCTGCCTCATGTCTAACTCTTTCTGAGTGAATATGTACTTTAAGCTCTTGTGATCCGTGTAGATTTCACACTTTTCTCCGTAAAGATAATGCCTCCAGATCTTCAAAGCGAAAACTATCACCGCTAATTCCAAATCATGGGTGGGGTATCTTATCTCGTACTCCTTAAGTTGTCTGGACGCATACGCGATCACTTTACCATGCTGCATAAGCACACACCCTAAACCTTTATGGGATGCGTCGCTACAAATCACAAAATCTCCCTTATCATCGGGTAGGGCTAGTACTGGTGCTGTCACCAACCTCTTTTTCAACTCTTGGAAGCTCTCTTCGCATTTTTCAGTCCACACAAACTTCTCGGTCTTGCGAGTTAGTCGGGTCAAAGGGGCTGCTATCTTGGTAAAGTCTTGGACAAATCTTCTATAGTAGCCAGCCAATCCTATAAAACTTCTCACCTTTGTCGGAGTGGTTGGTCTCTCCCAATTTGATACAGCCTCTATTTTGGCTGGATCCACTAGAATGCCTTGTTCGCTAATCACATGCCCCAAAAACTGAACTTCCTTCAACCAAAATTCGCACTTCGAGAACTTAGCGTACAACTTTTCTTCTCTCAATGCCCCCAATACAATCCTCAAGTGCTCTGCATGTTCCTCCTTCGTCTTGGAATAAATCAAGATGTCATCGATGAAGACTATAACACACTTGTCCAAGTACTTCTTTAAGACTCGATTCATTAAATCCATGAAAGCTGCAGGGGCATTCGTTAACCCAAATGACATCACTAGGAACTCATAGTGTCCGTACCGGGTGCGAAAGGCCGTCTTTGGTATATCTTCTGGTTTAATCTTTAACTGGTGATACCCGGTCCTCAAATCAATTTTAGAAAAATAAACTGCGTCCTTTAATTGATCAAACAGGTCATCTATCCTGGGCAGGGGATATTTATTCTTTATAGTCACTTTGTTCAACTCCCTATAGTCTATACATAATCTCATACTACCATCCTTCTTTTTCACGAATAACACCGGGGCTCCCCACGGTGACACACTAGGTCTTATCATCCCTTTATCCAACAACTCTTGTAACTGAGTGGCTAGCTCTTTCATCTCCACTGGGGCTAGCCGATATGGGGCTTTCGAAATTGGGGCCGTACCCGGAACTAAGTCTATAGCGAACTCGATGTCTCTATCAGGTGGTAGTCCTGGAAGATCATCCGGAAATACGTCCGCGAACTCATTAACGACATGGATTTCCTGTAGGTTTGGTGCCTCCTTCTTGGTATCCTTCACATAGACTAAATAGGCTTCGCATCCTTTACGTAACAGCTTCTTAGCTTGAATCATAGTCAGGAACTTTTGGTTTTGCCGTTTTCCACTAAACACTACATCCTCGTCCCCTGGCAGTCTCAAACTTACTTTCTTCTTTACACAATCAATCTGGGCTCCGTGGGTTGTTAACCAATCCATACCTACTATTACGTCAAACTCTCCTAGTTTAAAAGGTATTAAGTCTACCCAAAAGTGTCGCCCTTCTATTTCTAGGTCGCAACCTGGACATACTTGGCTAACAGGGATAATTTCATGATTAGCTATCTCTATTTGCAGTCTGTCTTTCAATGGTTCAGTCTTAAGGCCTAACTGACATACAAAATCTAGAGATATGAAAGACTTGGTAGCTCCCGAATCAAATAAAACATTTGCCTTAACTGAGTTGAGTAGTAGAGTACCTGCAATCACATCCGTGTTCCTCACGGCATCCTGCACCGTCATGTTAAAAGTTCTTGCAGTAGGGGCCTTGTTAGAAGCAGTTCCACTCACCCTCGATCTTGTTAGAAGCAGTTCCACTCACCCTCGATGCTGCTGGCCCAGAGGACATACACTCCCTCATTCGGTGCCCTGGTTTCCCACACTTGAAGCAATTACCTCCGGCACTGGTGTTGTTACTAGTTCCTCGACAGGCGTTATCATAATGTCCTGTCAGCCCACACTTGAAGCACTTCACATCCTGTAGGTTACACACGCCCGCATGTTTCCTTCCACATTTATTGCATTCTGGGGGTAGGGCTCGGGATGGGGTAGAGTAAGACGATCCCTGTGGTCGGCCGCTCTGGCCCACACTCCAACTTTCAGCTCTCTTGGCTCCAAAGTTTCCGCTGGGTTGGGACACTGTTCCTCGCTTAAATTTGCTCGGAAAGCTCCCTCCCGCAGAGTTTCCCTTTCGACTATCAAACTTCCTCTTCTTTCCTTCCCTCTCCTTCTGCATCTGTTCACTCCCAGCCTCAACAATTGATGCTTTCTGTACCAGGGTGGCATAGTCTGTCAGCTCAAGAACCGCCACACGATTCTGAATCCATTGCTTTAGCCCTAATTGAAACCTTCGGGCCCTCTTTGCCTCAGAGTTCACATATTCCGGCACAAACCTCGACAACTCAGTAAATTTGGCCTCATACTCGGCCACCGTCATGTTACCTTGCTTTAGTTCCAAAAACTTCAGCTCCATTTGTGTCTCCATGAACCTAGGAAAGTACTTCTCCAAGAACAGCTCGCTAAACCTCTCCCAGGTCACCATACCTCTTCCTTCCAAATTCTTCTTAGCTTCCCACCAATAGTTCGCCTCACCCTTCAGAAGGTAAGTGGCGAAAATAGTCTTCTGCTCTTCAGCGACACCCAGTATCTCGAAAGATTTTTCTATTTCCTTCAGCCAGGCTCTTGCCTCGACCAGATCGGCAGATCCTTTAAATTCTGGGGGTTTCAGGGATTTGAAGTTCCGGAAAGCATTTGCATTAGCATTGCTGGGTGGTTGCTGAACCGGGGGACGGTCCAAGTTCTGCCTAAGTAGTTCCATGAACTGTTCCATAGGGCCTCCCCTAGGGTGTTCTACCTTTCGGGTGTCATCACCAGCTTCTTCTTCTTCATACTCAGAGTCATCAAACAAGTTATGATCGTTGCCCTCATTCTCACTCAGGTTCACATTCTCCCCTTCATGGTTCTGGTGGCCTCCGGTCCCATGGTGGCTACCCTGGCCCTCAGAACTAATCGGGTGAGCTCGAGTGTTCATTCTTCTGGGTGGCATGATTCTGATAATAAAACAAGAAATGGGTTAGGGTTTTCCAATTACCTGACAGCGTTTACACGGGTCAGGAACGTATCGTTCCTCCTCATAAGGGTGGAAGTTGCAAAAGTTTTAATAACCCGATGCTGGAGATAAAACGTCAAAACATTTTTGGGAAAAATCTCTATGGGATGCGAAAACATTTGCAAGAGTTTTCAAAATTTCGAAACCTCAAAAATATTTTTTTTTTTAAATTATTTTAAAATTGTAGGAACATTTTGGAAATTTGTAGAGAACAATTTGAAATCGCATATCGTAAATTTGAAACAACATGGTTGTATTTGTGGCTTGTAGCAATTGTATAATCACAGTTGTCTATCAAAACAGTAAAACATGGCATCGGAAGTAAGGCAGTTGAGACAATATCAAGGAAACTGAAACTAAATAAGTACGGTACAAGGGTTATCACAAAGTTTGGATGTTAGAGCCAAATACATAGTTCCGATGTCAAAGTCTAGCAAAAGTGGAACAATAACAAGTACATCATCTGAATAGTCAGGGCTACACCCGTACATACTATCCGAAGTCACATCTACATATCTGTAGGTCAGTCTACTCATCCACTGGTCAGAAAGGATACCACTGCACAAGTCAACTATCCCGCAAAATCGACACACTAATGTCATCTGAACCTAGGGGACTGAGCTATCAGTAACACATCACGGGGCCGTACCGCGGCGGAGCAAGGTCCTCACTCGGGAAAATGCACGATGCACAACACGCCTAGCATCCCTAGCCTGAATCACTCCGCCCCCGCGGATCCCTAAACCAAGAATCCTCTCGCGACTCCTCCTCTCAATCCTATGGAGTCGAGCCCTAGTCCTCCTAGCAACAGTAGTCCTCATCTCAGCCTGGATCCTCAAGCGCGCCTCGCGCTCCTCCACTAGTGCCCGCCTCGCCTCGTTAAGTCGGGCCTCTACAGAAAGTAAGTCTCGGGTCAGGAACTGTACCACGTAAGCGTGCTCAGTACCCGACACTGGGGGTAGGTCCATCGGCGGAGGTGGTATGACAGGAACAGGAGCAGGTGCAGTAGCAGTAGCAGGAGCAGGAGCAGTAGCAGGGGTAGGGTCAAGCTCCTCCTCGCCAGAAGTATCATCCTCGGAGTCACCGTCCGATGAAACAGGGCTCGATGACTGCGGAGAAGGTGGGGGTGACACAACACGACCCTCACCGGATCTCACACTCTCCTCATCAGTAGCTACAGGAGATGGGGTAACAGGCTCTGGCTCAGGCTCAGGCTCAATGGGCTCCTCAACGGGGTCCTCATCATCAGTATCTCCTATCAGCGTAATCCAGGGGCCGAGCTCAGAGTCAGCACCCATATCCTCCTCAGGATCCTTGGTATCTCGCATCAGTGCCTCATCATGCTCTCTCTCGAAAGCCTCAGGGTCTGGTATCTCCTCCATCTACACAAGGGAAATAAGGTGGGTCACTAACCATAAAGAAAGGTTTAAGGAGTAGTTCCCTCACGGGCCTTAAAGTCAGGGCTATATCCGATAACCCGACTGCAAACTCGATGAGAGTTCTAAGTATTATTAGGGTTGTTATTAGGGTTATCGTTATTGTTATTATTATTAGCGTTGCTTTCTTAAATTACTATCGTTTCTGAGAACAGTAACCTCGCTCTGATACCATTTCTGTGACGCCCCCAGATCCGGGGTCGGAGATCTAGGCGCTCACGGTCCATTTTCCATTAATAACGTACCTGTTCTTGCACATAATATATAAAACAGCCATCGATCCCACAATAAACTCACACCGCACACAGACACACAGGTTAGAGTCTCAGAAACGTCACAACATTGATTAATTAGAAATAAAAGTATCAGAGTTATTACAGACCGAATTAAATAGTATTTATGCTACCAGCAACACTTCGATATGAAGTGAAGTTGGCGGCTTGAAAGTTTGTTACGGTACACTGCCTTGCACAGGTCATACTGATAAATAAAACGAACTAACAAAAGTTGCCAACCAATCCGGCTAATGGGGCCTACCGGTGGAATCTCCACTGCTGGCTCGGGTCTAGTCACCTGCTTTCGGGCAGTCTGTCTGGGTCTTGCCATTTCGCTTAGCTGTTGTGTTTGTAAATTTGAAAACAAGCAAAAGTGAGCAACTATAGCTCAGCAAGAAATATATGTACAAGGTAAGCAATATAGCATTTCATATGATTAGCAGTTATTAAACTCGTTTGTATCAATCAGATATAAAATCACTTGTCATTGTTGATAAATTCCGAAGGTGCAACAATATGTGCCCTCGTTTTCAAAATAAACTTGCAGTTCTAGATACTGCATAGAGTCAACATCTTTCTCATCAAAATAGAACACTATCAGCAACTTGGCACAAAAGCCTAAGAAGCAGTGTCAAAGCATTTTTCCAAAATGGAGGAATGGGACTTAAAGAAAACATAAAACCTGACAGGGATTGACGATGATCAGTCGCCACATCCAAGTCCAATAATCCGCGGGTCTTCTCTACCGGTAGAAGGATAGAAACTACATCCGTAACTATCCCCGGGTGAAAACTACATCCGTAATCACCCTCGATGAAAACTACATCCGTAATCATCCTTCGGCAACACCTGGGCCGGAATAATAATTGATGGACCGCCTGGCTCACGGCCGCTTACACATCCCGGGAATTGTTCGTCAACGGTTCCCACACCTGCCAGAGTCCCTTTTTCTTTTTCTTTTAAAAACTTGATTTTGATTGAAAACAGAGTAATTGAGGTCCGACATCAGTCGACCGATGATTCTTGAAATCATACAAGAAGCAGAACCTGACCGGGGGTTTTCGAAAATGTTTTGAGTTCAAAAGAGTTCGAGTTTGAAAGTGCTAAAGGTATCTTGGATTAGCTTTGTCATTAAAATAATGAACAATAATTAATAAATAATATTTTAAGATTTAATATTAATAATTAATAAAATAATTATTTAATAAAATAAACTCTTAATCCAAGATAGGGTTTCGAGTATTTACGAAGATATAACAATAATTACTTGAGTATACGATACTTCCCGAATGACCCTTCGGGTTTTCGCAATTTAATTACGATATAATAATATACCGCTCCCCGGTCAATAGTATATACGGACCACTACGACCACTATTGCTAGAGTCGTTGTCCGAAGAAAACATTTCAATCTAAGTTCAAGGGGTACAAACATATATGTACTTATACATCTCAATTGCATCAATACTTCGATAAACATAAACATTTGATATGATTGAAAACTACAAACACAACAGTAAAAGTCCTTGTATATGTAAGTTTTGAAAATTAAACTTGCCTTGGTATGGTTGGGGTGGTCGAGCGTGCGGAGTGGAACGATCTATACATAAGCAATAACCGCTCGTTAGTACCTTAACAATATCTCTTTAATTGCGGGGTTTTAGGGGGTACGAAATTAACTTAATGACTTCGTCTTATGACACTCTAGCCCCACTATAGGTTCATGTCACCACTCGATTACGCTCGTCACTTATTCGACTTAATTTAGTTACCATATCCGAGTCATGACCATTACCCCTAGAATTATACTCTATTTAACGACTTTTTCCCTTTCGCGAATTTTACTCTAGCATTTTTATAAAATTGAAAAATTCATATTTTAATCGAATTCTTTTTGGGTAGCCTTCACCACTGCATTTTCTAGCTTCTCAAATTTTTCCATGATCCCACATAAATTTTTAGGGGTTTAAACAAGGTTCACAAGGGGGTCACTTAGTGCAGTCCGGAATCCAGAAACACATTTTACTTCTCCGGCCATAACTTAAAATCTATACATCACCTAGTCATGAACCTTATATTTCCAGAAACTAAATTCAAATACATTTCCAACAATATATGGTAGGACCTCAGGGGACAAGATTTGGGGGTTCAAAACCATGTTATAAGACGGGTCAAATTTCTGGAAAAACTCAGCATGCATGTTTCACTTAAATCAACCAATATTCTTACTTCCACAACACAACCAACATCTAATTCACATAGTTCATGCTTTATAAAATTCATGGAGATACATAAACTATCCACAATCATAAGAATCACAATCACAACACTAAAACTCAAGATCCATGTCATCCATCACTTGAACATCCCAGATTAACACAAATATACATGGATCTATCACCAAACATCATAAACACTACATGGCCAAGAGGGGTTAGGGTTTTTATACCTTCTTGAGTACCTAGGAGCCTTGGGTAAGCCTTACAAAACTCAAGAATACCTTGAATGATCTTCTACAACCCTTATAATCCAAGATCTAAAAGGAAAACTTAACATTGTTACTATTCACAATATCTTTAACAATTAATATCTTGAAATTTAATGGATGAAAGAGCTTGGAAATCTTAGTATACCTTTATTAGATGATGTAGAGAGCCTAGGAATTATTCCTTGAATTATGAGTGAGGAGAAATGGAAGAAGGAAGGATTTTTCTTCCCTTTTTTGGTCTTGGCCGAGAGCTTTCTTCAAGGGGGGGTGATGTTTTGTGTTTTGATTTTTGTATGGTTGAAATAAGAGTAAAAAGCACTTTGTGTACCTGAAGTTTGGCGAAGACACCACTTGAAATACTACCTTTCTAAAAGTACCACGTGCAATACAAAGTAATGGATTCACTTAAACTTCGTGTACCGCCGTCTATCTAATGCAAACGACGTTAGATAGTCAGGGGCAAATCAGTCATTTTACCCACTTTTATTCCTCTATATTCTAAATCTTTCTCTCCCCCATTTGTATACACACACACCCCAACACATACACCTTAATTTCGATTTTTCTGCTTTGTTTTGCCTCAATTTGAGAATGCAATTACATGATATTAACCTACAAATTCATAGCTTCATTTTGATATATGATTTATGAAGATCCATGAATTTTTTTTTAACACCCATTTTGATTTTTGTTCGATTTTTGTGGTATAGTGATTTGTTATTGTTTTTTATGCTTAATCTTTATTTATCTTGATGTGTAGAGTAGTTTAGAGTGATAGATATTGTGTTTTGGTAAAGAAAATTTTTGGGTTTAAAACCCATTTCGTTTTAATTTTGTTTTTTATGATTTTCATTTTTGATGATGTTGTGGATGATGGGTTAGTGTAGAATATTAAATTTGGAGCATGTTGGTAGTAAGTTTGTCGATTTTCGTTGAATTTTCGGGTTCGTCGGAAAACCACCGGCGGCGGCAGTGTGTTCTTGATCCGGCGGCGTTGATTTTGGTTGTGTTTTGCTTTGAGCTATTCTTGTACGAGGTGACAGGACCACAGAAAGCACATTGATTTCTCTCTTACCAGCCCGTTTGCAGGTGGTCGTCCTGGAAGAGTGAAGAGAAGGAACATGAAGGCGGCTTCAAAGAAACAGTCTGGTGGAGATGGAGATGAGGAGGATGACGAATAAGAAGTTCATTTAGGCATCGTTTAGGATGTTTTCTTGGATCCTCCGAGACTGAGGAGTCAATCTTTTGCATTGCGTAATATGTGATTTATGGTTTTGGATTTTGTCTGTGATTTATGGTTTTGGATTTTGTCTTAAGGGATGATCCGAGAAGAAGTAAAAGCAAACATACCACATGACGAAGCATTAAGGTTGTACCCTCCAGTTCCATTCCAGCACAAGGAAGCCACTAAAGCCGAGAATCTTCCCATCGGTCACCATGTTCATCCAAAATTGAGAGTGATGATTCCCCTGTATGCAATGGGAAGGATGGAGCACGTATGGGGAAAAGATTGCTGGGAGTTCAAACCGGAGAGATGGATTTCGGAAGATGGAATTACAAAACATGTACCACCTCATAAGTTTCTTTCGTTTAATGCAGGGCCTCGGACCTGCCTTGGGAAAAATGTGGCTTATTCACAACTAAAACTGGTTGCGGCTGCATTAATCCACAATTACAGTTTTCAGTTGGTAGAAGGACATGTGGCGACTCCTACTCTCTCCATGAATTTGTATATGAAATATGGCTTGAAGGTAAGGGTTAAGAGTAGATGGTCCTGATGCTTTCCTTGCAAAAAGTTAATATTCAGAAAGGCCCTGATAGTATTTGATCCTTAAGACTGTATTAGGGTGGAAAAGACTGATTTACCCCTGGGATTCTAACACCGTTAGAAACAGATAGACGGCGGTACACGAAGTTTAAGTAAATCCATTACTTAGTATTGCACGTGGTACTTTTAGAAAGGTAGTATTGCAAGTGGTGTCTTCGCCAAAGTCCAGGTACACAAAATGCATTTTACTCTTGAAATAATTGTATTAAGTGGTTGGGTGATACATATTAGTGTATGTATAAGCATGGTACAAGCGTAGGTATGGCCTCCTTGTACTATTGTCCCCTCATTGGAAAATGAAATGCAACTAGTTACTATTCCTCTTGCCATTTGGTTTAACTAGTTTGCTTTTTCCTAACTACTTGATTGCATGGGACTTGCATGCAATACTACTCCTTGTATCATTATTCTTCCACCAATGCTTGTCACTTAAACTTTAATTCGTATCGTATCTTAATTAATCTCTCGTAATAATATTTTGTCGCGTAGAGATTTCCCTAGTAATTCCTTAAGTACTTAATTGTGTAAATTCCTCGAATATCCATAATTCCTCGTCATAATCCTTAATAAATCTTTTAATACTCTAATCATTCTCAAATCCCAAGTTTTATAAATCTTACTAACAATAAGACTCTTGCCCTCAACAATATTCTCTTTATCTTACATAGTGAATGTAACAACATAGTTTCTCAGACAATCAATTCCATTAAACAACAGGGATGACTAGAAAGGTTCCAATTTGACAATGTCACATGATATTAAATAAAAGAAAATATTGCAAAAATTAGGGTTCTTACATGTGGGTTGTAAAATCATCTAAATATGATTTATAGATCTTAAAATAGAGCCGAAATAGTAAATATGATTTTTTTAACATTAATAAAAAAAATAAATTAAATTAAATTTGAATACAACCTTTACTCGGTATATATTCCTTTTATATTATAATTTTTTTAAAAAAATTCAATTCTAATATTACCTATAAAGTTTTACACGTTCAATTTAATATTTATATTTTAACTTGAATTCTTAAAATTTGAGTTGTACGATTTTATAGGCCACATGAAATTAACAAAATAATGTTTAATTTAGTGATGGTTTAACAATTATTTTTGAACTAAAATTTCACAGAAACAAAAAAGAGAATAACTTGATGATTTTTTATGTTGAAAATTATATTCGATTTATGAAATCTACTTATATTTTGTTTTGATTATCAAGATACCCTTATTATCATTATATTTTTTTGAGATTCTGAGTGTTTCCATTTGGATAATAATTATTAAATCATCTCTAAATTAAAGATTATTTTATGAGCATCGCGTAGTGTTAGGTCCGATAAGATTGTAGAAGGGGGGGTTGAATACAATCTATATCATTTTCTCGAAATTTGTTCTTTAAATAAAATTTATTTTAAACAAATTTGTGCGGAATAATATAACACAAATTTCAAGTTGAATATAACAATATATTAACTTGATGGGTGTTACAAAATCAGTCCAAACGATTATCAAGTAATTAATAACTAATTAGAAAATTCAACATGAACTTTGCTAATTTAGTTAATAAAAATCAAGATATCAATTTGTGAACTAGGAAACTTAATTCGCTAGTAGTACAAGAATCACAAGTAAACAAGTTCCAATGGATAGAATATTACAACTGAGATGAACTTGAATTTACAGAATTTAATTTGTAAGTGTTCTTGAGCTTGAGAGAGAGAGATATGAGCTGCTGTGTGTATTTCTTATGTTGAGTTCGACTGATTCTTGATCTTCTGCATTCTGCTGCCTTATATAACACAGCCATAGTCATATTGCTTTGTTTTAACTGATATAACAATCAGTTAACACTAATATGACATTCGGTATAACTATCAAATGAAAGGAATATGACTGTCTCTTTAAATATAACTTTCGGTATGACTATCCCCTTGAATTAAATATGACTATCCAGTTTGAATATAACATTCGGTATAACTATCCAATTGAATATAACATTCGGTATGACTGTCACATTGAATGAAATATGACTATCCAGTTTGAACTGAATATGATTGTCACACTTTTAACTGTATATGACTATCACACCTTGAACTGAATATGACTATCGGTATAACTATCATTTGATAGTTATATTATCATATTTTTCAGCTTATAATTAATTAAATGATTTATAAAAATCATTTAAATAATTATTTCTTTTTCATATTAATTATGATTCAATTAATCTAATAATTACTTTAACAAATATATTAATTCTGATAGAATTAATTAATT
The DNA here is from genome assembly GCA_036435485.1 of Saposhnikovia divaricata. Classification (NCBI taxonomy): domain Eukaryota; kingdom Viridiplantae; phylum Streptophyta; class Magnoliopsida; order Apiales; family Apiaceae; genus Saposhnikovia; species Saposhnikovia divaricata. The sequence goes on along the minus strand of CM071599.1, from coordinate 224,351,620 downwards.
TATTTAAATTAATTATTTGATTTAATCAATTAAAGTAGAATTAATATAAATCCTTTAATAGTCAATACTTCACTATGAACCACGTAATTATAATAAGGAACATACACTGGATCGATGTTGACGCTCGATGTACTGTCTGGTTCATGAACGACTAACTCCAATTTCTGTTCTCCATCTTGACTTTAAAACTGTGGTCTTTTTCTATTCTTCACTCTCTTCAATCATTCGGTACTGATATTCTTTCTTATCACTTATAGAAATCTCTGTCCCTTAAATGAATCCATGTGTTTCAATGCTACCTTGAGGCTTGATCAGATATCTGAATCTTCTTCCAGTGTAAAACATCAAAACTATAGATTGAATTGTTGATTTTTCTTCTGACAGCTATCATCTTTTGAGATTCCTGTGACAGTTGATATTATTTACTTATTACAATCTAGTTTAATTGGATTAGGATCCTCGAACTACAAATAGGCTGAGTCATATGCCTTTCAATCTCCCCCTATTTGTTTGTTATACAATAACAAGCAAATACCTAGAGGATTCTTCAACTAATCCCAATTAAACAAGTAAAATAAAAAACTTTAAATGCTAAGTAAATAATGGAAAAGTTCTAGTTCATATATAACATTATCCAGATTCAAACAGAAAAGATAAATACAAGATAGATGATCCTCTAGACTGATCATATAAGACAATTATCCTATCTTGTTCTATCAAAGCTCTAATGATATAACTTGTAGAGCTAATCTTCATTTACCACCTTCTTCCTCGTTGATTTCTCCTTCTTCTTGTTCATCCATATCAGGTAGATTCTTGATCAATTCAGAGTCAACAAGTAACTCTCTTCTGGATGATACATCTGTAGGATAAACTAGTGGTATTCCAAGTTTCTTTCTCAACTCACCTTGATACTGCTTATACTTCATGTTGGTCTGAGCATAGGATCGGATATGATCTGCAGCTTCAATTTTTTCTTGAGATGCAAAACCATGATTTCGAAGAGCATATTCAACATACACCAAATGTCTGGCAAGATGTGTATATAATTCTTCTGTCTGAAGATTAACAGTGTGAATAACTTCTCCCTTAAGAATTTTAACTTGTGGAGGGTTATCTATAACTTCAGGACCAGCTCTTTCAGCAAATTCTTGAAATTTTTCATGAAGTAGTATACCTAGCTCAGAAGATGTTCTTACTTTTGGTCTCAGCACCCAAAGCTCTGACAGAGATCTATCATAGAAGAACTGAAGAGATACTTTGTGAGATCCAAGCTTATGACATTCAACAAAGATTAGTAGCTCACCATTCTTCGGATCAGATGCAGTAGTTATTCTCACAATTTCTATCTTCAAAGCTTTTAAGTACATGTCATGTATAGGGTTCTTCTTTTTAAAGCTTTCAAACATAGCAATCACCCGACGATCATCATAGTCAGAAGTTTGTGGTGAGTCTATTACCTTTTGAGCACGTTCCCATTTATCACCACTTTTGTACTTGATGTACATCTTCCTTGCCTCTAGCTTTTGAGCATGTTGCTTTTGAAGTGCTTCCTGTTCAGCCTTTTGAAGCCTTTCATTACGAGCTAACTGTTCTAGTGTCTTCTTGAGTCTTTCTTCTCTCATAGACAGATTAGCATCATTCTGTTCAAGTTCTTTATTCGCTTCAAAATTCATTCTTTGTGTTTCAACAGAATCAGGAATTACTGGCTCTTCATCATCCCAAAAACTAAGATCCGGTTCATCAAATTCTTCACCAACATCAAGAAACTGCAAGTTAGCAAACAGATCAAGGTTATCAGGTTCACCTGTATAGTAATAACCTTCTACAACATCATCATCATCCTGTTCTGCTGCTTGAGTTGTCTTCTTCTTCCACTCACTCCTATCTTCATGTTTTTCACTTCCTCCCCCTCTAGATTTCTCCCCCTTAGTTGAGGAATCCTCTATAGCTTTATGGCTTGTACCAGCTCCAGGGCCACTTTCATCACTACTTCCAAAGAATTTCTTCTCTTCTGCTGTAAGTGAGTGAGTTCTGCTAATGATATTATATAAGTGTCTCAACCCCTTTGCTTGATGATCATTTTGCCTTTCAGTTTGACTGAGACGATGTTCAGTGGATAAGTGATTCTCATTTATGTTATTCTGAAGATCTTCAATCTGATTCGACATAGAAGTTATAATGAGATCTTGAGCCACTGTGACATCTCCAGAGTCTTCAATTGCTTGTTGTTGAGAAAGTTTGAGTGCATTGATCTTGTTGTTGAAGATAGTTCTCATGTTATCCATGTCAAACCTTAAGTTTTTATTGTCTTCTTCAGCTTGAGCAAGACTTTCTTTCATTTGATCAAGTTGTGCCATGAGAGATAGAGTGTTTGTGTCATTGTGTGCTCTCACCTCAATAGCTCTATGAGTATCACTCACCTCACGTGCTAGTGTTTCACTCAGATTTGAGGTAATCCTCACATCACTCCTCTCATATTCCTGAGCTGTATCCATTGTACCTGCATCAGAAATCACCCTAGCCTCCTCTTGGAAGGTCAGTGGTGGTGCAATGGGAGTTCGCAAATCCCGATCAACCTGTGAGGGTTCTTCTGCCGTAACAATGGCAGGCACTGTAACTTGCTCTCCTTGCATAACAATGTTTTCAGTTTCATTTAAGAAAATGTCTTCCCCCATTGTGAGTAACAGGGGTGTGCTTGAAGAAATGAAGGGGTTTACAGTTGCCTCTGAAATAGTTTTACTTCTCTTTTGCAAAGGCAAATCTGTTGTTTCACTCAAGGTTTCACTACTAGGGTTAGATCTTTTGACTGACAATTTCTTTCTGCGATAGTGTTTGGAGAATGTAGATTTAGTGTTTGGTGCAGTGACCTGGGTTAAAGGCTGTGGTGCTACAGTCCCTTGGTCATTTCTCACAAATAATTGACTATCAGAAAGATATTGAGATTGCGAAGTAGTTGAGTCAAATACCTGATCATTAACAGGTGCATCATCTTCATTCTGAGTGGGTTGATCCACTTGAAGTTGAGGTTCAGGAGCAGTTAAGGGTTCAGGATCAGGTTGAGGTTTTGGTTCTGGTTGATGTTCAGGAGCTTGTTCTGCTTCATGTTCTGGAGCTTGTTCCGCTTCATGTTCTGGAGCTTGTTCAAGTGCAAGTATCCCAGCAACTGGTTGAGGCATAACATTTTGCAAATTTATGAATGTGGACATATATGGTGTTATGACCACTGGAACATGCAACAAAGCCTTAGAAGTATCCAACCTAGTGTAGAACTTCTTGTTTGGTTTACCAGACCATTGAACTCGATCATTTGGAAAAGGAGCAGGTTGATTCTCAGGCATAAGATGATTAAAAATTAATGTCAAAAATCGAGGATAATGACACTTAACCATTTTACCTTTCCCAAAGTTCTTTCTAGCCTTCTTCACACGATTTAACACTATAGGCCATATCAAGCTGCCAAAATTGATCCTTCTGTTATGAGCAATTGAGAAACCAATTGACTGTAACATACCTGTGATGACGGTATTGTTACTTTTAGTAGAATTGGCAAGAACCTTTGCTATGATCTCGAAGAAAATATTCCATTCTTGAACAAGGTTGCTTTTGAGTGGACGTTTAAGATCCAGTTGACCTTGATAGTTCAGATGTGTAAAGAATTGAGTCAACTCATCAGTTGATGGCGCTTCAGCAAATTGTTCAGTAGGAAGTTTCAGAGCAGCATTGAAGACAGATTCATCCAGTGTATATGTCTTATCATTAAAGTTGAAAGAAAACGATCTTCCATCTGAGACAGCTGTAGTACACATTAGTTTAAGTGGACCAAATTTCATGGGAATATTTGCCGTTATAGCATGGTTACAGATATTTCGTTCGTTCAGAAAGTTTATCCAGGGCTTGAACCGATCCACCGAGCAATCCTCGGGATTAAAATATCCAATATAATTGTGATTAACAATCTCAAAATTATTATAAGCACCAGCCATTCCAAATCAAATATTAAATTTATGGAATCTGCAAAATTCAACAATTAAACTAATTAATTCACAAAATTCGAATTAATAAATAATTAAAAATTCGAAAAATTGAATTCTTCACCAAAAATTCTGAAAAATTGAGGCAATGATCTTGATATCTGTACAAACACATGTATATTTTTAGATTTTGAAAAATCACAATCATTCCTCTTGAATTTTAGATCGAAAATTCGAAAATTTTAAACTCAAAAGTCAAAATCATAGAACTCGACCAAATCTTACGTTTCAACCGTAGTTTTGATGATAATCGACTGGGTAATCAATTAAAGTTCTTAGAAACGTGATTCGAGTGGAAAATCGGGCAGTAATTCGACTTAGAGATGTGTGTATATGTATGTATCTATTGTTCTCGGTGACTTAACACGCGAGTTTGGAGAGAAACAGAAATATAACTACTGGATATAACTATCGATTTATATACTAATCAGTTCTAATATGACTATCGGTTGATAGTCATACCGATAGTTATATTACGTGTAAACGTAATATGACTATCCTATATTAATAGTTATATGATAGTTTAAATCACAATATTACTATCGAAAAAAACAAAGAATATGACAATTAGTGAAATTGTTATATCGATAGTCATATTTAGAGCAAAAAAAACACTAATATAACTATACACTAATTAAAGTTATATATACAGAAGACAGTAATATGACTATCTAATTAATAATTTATATATAGAGTTATATCACAATAAAGTAAACTAATATAACTATCAACAAATTCGAATATAACAATCATATGGATTGTTATACCGATTGTAATATTAACAAAACAACTAATATAACTATCCTAAAATCAAATATTAACAGGATATTTACAATTCTAACAAATTCTAATAATAAAGCAACTTAATTATTAAATAATAAACTATAAATAACACACTAATTTACACTAACATTAGCAGTTATAATAAAAATTATAAAAACAATCATAGGTAGTTCTTTTTACGAAATCAAACATTAATAACAAAAGGACAAACACTACAAATCAAAATAAAATAAAATAAAATAAAATACTAAATATTTACATACATATTTCTGGTGAATTAATAAATTTATAAATTTTCTATTAAAATAATTTCCATATAGAAAATTATTCAAAAAGAAATTATAATTTATTAAACATAAAAAATAATTAAACTGATTTTAAAATAATAACATTTTCAAGAAAAATAGATTTCTCATAAATTACAGCTTGTAAAATTCGAGAAAAATATTTTTAAGGAAAATGAATTACTCTAAAATTACAAGAAGTAATTAGAAATATATAGAGAAGATAATAACAATGATTTAAGAAGAAACAAGCAAAAGTATAAGTTGATAAAATAATTATACAAGTGATTTTAATAACAAATATTAACACATCAATCACTTGTAAATTATTAAATATCAAACCTCAGATATTAACTAGTTTAATTACTAGGACTATTTAACATAGGGATGGGAACGGGTCGGGTTCGGCTCGGGTTTTGCAAAATCCAAATCCAAATCCAAATATTTTCGGGTTTCGGGTTTCGGATCGTATCGGGTTTCGGATCCAAAACTCAATATCCAAATCCAAATCCGTCGGGTTTCGGATCGGATCGGGTTTTTTTCGGGTATTCAAAATTAAAAATAGTGTAAATAAGTTGCTTAACAAAAAAATAAAAAAAAATAGTGTAAGTAAGTTAAAATATGTAATCCAACATGTATATTAATTTTATCAATATTCACTTCAGTCAGGGTGCTAACTAGCCATTAGAGTGTAGTATTCTATTGTTATCACCACCGACATCATCATCCAGGTACCACAACTCAACAAACACATCAAGCTTTTAATATATACCACGACTCAACAAACACATCAAGCTTTTAATATATAGTAACTAAGTTTAAAAATGGTTTTAAACCCTAATGGGCCTAAGGTAATGTGGTCTTATTAGAGCCCAATATGTATAATATGTATTTATAATATACATTTATATATAATATATAATATATAAAATATAATAAATAAAAATCGGGTATTTTTCGGATTTCGGGTTCGGCTCGGGTTTTCATCGGGTTTCGGGTTTTGGATCGGGTTTCAGATCGGGTTTCATGAAATCCATATCCATATCCAAAATCTTTCGGGTTTAAAATTTAAATCCATATCCATATCCAAATCCAAAAAATCGGGTTCGAATCGGATAAAAAATCGGATTTCGAATCGGGTATCCGTCGGATCGGATTTTTTTCCCATCCCTAATTTAACATACCCAATTCACCAACAAGTCTGGTAAATGTGGATTCGTCAAGAGACTTAGTAAAAATATCTGTTGTTCGTTCTTCCGTAGGTACAAAAAGCAACTCCACGGTACCATTCATGACATGCTCTCGAATAAAATGATACCTGATGTCAATATGCTTTGTCCTTGTGTGCTGCACAGGATTGTTAGAGATTGCTATGGCACTTGTATTGTCACATAAAATAGGAATTTTATCAAGTACAAAGCCATAGTCTCTCAACTGATTCCTGATCCACAAAATCTGTGCGCAACAGCTTCCAGCAGCTATATATTCAGCTTCAGCTGTTGAGTTGGAAACTGTTTGTTGTTTCTTGCTGTACCAGGAAACCAGTCTACCACCTAGGAATTGACAACTCCCAGATGTGCTTTTTCTATCCAAAACACTTCCTGCATAATCTGAATCTGTATATCCAACAAGATTAAAACCAGAATCTTTAGGGTACCAAATGCCTAAGTTAGGCGTACCCTTAAGATATCTCAGGATTCGTTTAACAGCAATGAGATGAACATCTCTAGGATCCGATTGGAACCTCGCACACAAGCACGTCGCATGCATAATATCAGGTCTACTTGCAGTAAGATAAAGTAATGAGCCTATCATACATCTGTAGCTTGTGATATCTACCTTGGCAGAATTTTCACATGCTCCAAATTTGACCGCTGTGGATGATGGTGTTCTTGCTGAAAATGAGTCCTCCATTTGATATTTCTTGAGAAGCTCTTTGACATACTTGGATTGACAGATAAATATTCCATCTGTCCTTTGACTTACTTGCAATCCAAGAAAGAACTTCAGCTCACCCATCATGCTCATTTCAAACTTACCCTGCATTAACTCAACAAATTTCTTGCAAAGAAGATCATTAGTAGACCCGAATATTATATCGTCCACATAGATTTGGACTAATATTGTATCATTCTTATGTTTCTTTGTAAAGACAATTTTGTCTATGACACCTCTAAATCTCTAATAAATTCATTTTCAAGTAAAAATTCGGAGAGAGTGTCATACCATTTCCTTGTTGCTTGCTTAAGACCATAAATAGCCTTGAAGAGAAAGTAGACATAACCCAATAGATCTGGATCTTCAAAACTAGGTGGTTGTTCTACATATACCTCTTCATCCAGCTTACCATTCAGAAAGGCACTCTTGACATCCATTTGATAAACATGAAAGTTAGAAAAGGCTGCGAATGCCAAGAATATCCTAATGGCCTCAAGTCTAGCCACTGGAGCATAGGTCTCATCATAGTCAATGCCTTCAGATTTTGAATAACCTTTTGCTACCAGTCTTGCTTTATTTCTTGTGATTGTGCCATCTTCATCAAGTTTGTTTCTGAATACCCATCTAGTACCAACCACTGTTCTATTTGTAGGTCTGGGTACCAACTTCCATACTTCTTGTTATTTAAATTGATTGAGTTCATCTTGCATAGCAATCACCCAATCAGGATCTGAAAGAGCTTCTTCAGTTTTCTTAGGTTCCATTTCAGATAGAAACCCTGAATAATTACATTGATTTTGCAATGCTCTTCTAGTCTTTACACCAACATCTGGATCACCAACGATTAGCTCAAAAGGATGAGCTCTATTCCAAACAGTCTGTCTGGGAAGATTTAGTCTTGATGATTCACCTTGTTCTTCATTGTGATGTTGAGTATGACTAGTAGATCCTTCATTAACTCCCCTGAGTTGTTGCCAGGATGATTAGATGAGTGTTCAGACGTATGAGTGGTGTTTTCAATATTATCATTATTTTCACCACCATTATTCTGATTAGACTCATCATTGACATTGTTGTCATTTGCATCAGCAAAAACATCAGGTGGACTATCATCATCTGAATCTAGATCTGTCATATCTTCAAAAGATAGCTTTTCAGATGAATCTTCAGTTTGGATACTAGGGAGTTTAGTGTCATCAAATGTTACATTGACACTTTCCATCATCTTCTGATGTTCAATCAAATACACCTTATAAGCTCTTCTTTCATAACCAACAAAAATTGCTTCATGTGCTTTGGCTTCAAATTTTCCACCATTATCGTCTCCTTCTTTAAGTACAAAGCATTTTGCTCCAAATACATGAAAGTATTTGATTGTTGGTTTCTTTTCATACATGGCTTCATAGGGTGTTTTCATCAAGTCTTTGTTGATAAGAGTTCGATTCTGAGTATAGCAAGCAGTATTGACAGCTTCAGCCCAAAAGTACAATGGAAGCCTTGATTCACTTAACATAGTACGTGCAACTTTAATCAAGGTTCTATTCTTTCTTTCAACTACTCCATTTTGCTGAGGAGTTCTTGGAGCTGAGTATTGTCTGGCTATACCTTTTTCAGTACAAAAGTCATTCAGAACTGCATTCTTGAATTCAGTTCCATTGTCTGACCTTATAGCCCTCACTGGATACTTGGAATCCAACTCAATTAACTTGATGTGATCAATCACCAGTTGTGGAGTCTCATCTTTAGAATTCAGGAACAAGACCCATGTGAACTTTGAAAAATCATCAACAATCACAAGAGCATATCTTTTCTTTGACATAGACATCACATTCACTGGACCAAATAGATCCATGTGAAGTAACTGTAAAGGTTCAGTTATTGAAGACATATCAGTGCTTCTGTGAGTTGCCCTTTTTAGTTTGCCTTTTTGACAGGCATGACATAGTCCTTCCTGTGTGAATTCCATAGAAGGTAAACCTCACACCAAATCTCTCTTGACCAGAGAGTTCATCGTCTTGAAATTTAGGTGAGAAAGTTTCTTGTGCCATAGCCAACTTTCATTTGTGGATGCTTTAGAATAGAAGCAATTGATTTCTTCAGTGCTTCTAGTGTTCATGTTGGCTACATACAAGTTTCCTTTTCTGACTCCCGTCAGAGATGGTTGTTCACTTCTTTTGTGTGAAATCAGACAATTCTTTTTGTTAAAGTAGACTTCAAATCCCTTGTCACAGAATTGACTGATGCTGAGCAAATTATGCTCAAGTCCTTTTACAAAGGACATTTCTTCAATGATAACATTTCCAGCTTCAAGTCTGCCACATCCATCAGTTCTACCTTTGCTGTTATCTCCAAAGGTAACTACTGGGCCGGCCTTCTCCACCACATTTGTCAGCAGGGTTCTGTCTCCAGTCATATGCCTTGAAAATCCACTGTCCAAGATCCAGGTTACTCGTTCAACCTGTTCAATACCCTGCAATGACAAATGGATTAAACCTTCTTCGGGACCCAAATTTGATTGGGTCCTGCGGATTTAAAGTATTGACCTTTATCAGGCAAAACAACATTTTTAATTTTAACCTCTTTAGTCAATAAACATTTAACCTTATAAACAGATTTGAAAATCTTTTGTTTTATCTTGGGTATCCATGTTTCTTTAGCAGCAATAACACTTGTGTCATTGACTGGACATTTGACCTGGTAAACATTCTTGGTAACCCTTTGTTTAGTCTTAGGTACAAATGTCTCTCTCCTAACTTGAGGAGGAAAAACAGTCTTTGATCGAACATTATTGTTCCTGTTCATATGCTGTCGAGGAGCAGTTTGTTTATCACATGCATAACTACCATTAAAATAAGCACGCATACTGTTAAAAGCACAAGACATACAATTGATAACACCACATGCTTTATGATTAGAATCAATGATAGGCATGGTATTCATGTTAGACATGTTATTTTTCTGCTTCAACTTATTACCACCTAATCCAGTCTTAGAAGAACTAGCTGTTTCAACAACCTTGACTGGCACTTTAGGTACATCTTTCTTGGATGAAACATTCGTTGTATTAGTGTCCTCAACAGATTTAGCCTTAACAAAGACTGTGACATCTTTCTTGGATGAAACATTCTTTGGATTAGCGTTCTTAACAGATTTATTCTTAACAAAGACTGTGCCATTTGTACTATCCTCATTTCTCATTTCTTCTTGGATAACCATAGAAAGAATATCTGGTGGTCCAGCATCAGATTTTTTTAAATAGAGGTTCTTTAACATTTTTGAGCACATGTGGTATTTCACTTTCTTTAGCACTAACATGGTTAGGGGAATTTATGCCCAATGATCCAACAGCTTCATTGTAACCATACCCTATACCTGTTGTTCGTTCTACAACTTGATTGTTAAAAAAACTCTTTGGAAACTTTAACAGAATTATAACAAGCCCTGACCTGTGTTTCAAGTTCAGTAATTCTAGCCATTTGTTTACCTACAACTTCTAGAATAGATTTCTCCTTTTTATAAAGCATTGTTATTTCATCTCTTTGTTGATCTTGATTAATATGCACCTTTTTCAATTCTGACACTTCATTTTCAAGTTTAGTGCTTAGCAGATCTAGTCTATTATATCCATTTTGTGCATTACCTAAGGAATTGTATAGACTACGAATCAATTCAGTGTCAGTAACAATTACCGGTTTGTTATGATGATCAGATGCTTCATCATTTGCCACCAACGCAAGATTTCCATATTCTTCATCTTCGCTGTCCGTGTCATCCCAACTCTTACATATCAAATTGTTGTTTATATATATATATATATATATATATATATATATATATATATATATATATATATATATATATAATATTTATGTTCAATTTTGAAATCTTTGAATTTGATTTGTACGATTTTACAGCCCACGTAAAATTAACAAAATATTCTTTAATTTAGTGATGATCTACAATTATTTTCCAATTAAAACTAGGCAAAAATGAAATAGAAAAGAAATTGACGATTTTTTACGTTGAAAATTCCATTCAATTTATGAAATATATTTATATTTCATTTTGATTATCAAAATACCCTTCTTATTTTTTCAAGATATTCTACCAATAACCAAATACTATTTTAATAATAAGTGTAAGCGGGAATTTGTCAAAAACTTTGGTAATCGACAATCTGGTCCTTAGTACGATAAAATAAATAAAAACCATTACATCTTAAAATAAATATATGAAAATCTTTGAATATATTTTAAAAAAGATATTTTATTTTTTAATATGTAAATTAAAAAGTGTATTTATATTGAAAAATGAAAAAAAAAAGTGTATACCAATGATTTATAATATATAATTAGGTTTTATACATTAAATAGGACAGTCAATGTAGGTTTTCTATATTGAATAGGATTAATGTTAAAATCGTAATTATATTTTCTTTTGAGATTTTGAATGTTTTCATTTGAATAATATTTATTTAAATCATAATTAAATTAAAAATAATTTTATGAGTTTCACGTGGGTTGTAAAATCATCTAAATCTGATTTATAGATCTTAAAATAGAGTCGAAATAGTAAATATGATTTTTTTAACATTAATAAAAAATAAATAAAATTAAATTTGAATACAACCTTTACTCGGTATATATTCCTTTTATATTATAATTTTTTTTAAAAAAATTCAATTCTAATATTACCTATAAAGTTTTACACGTTCAATTTAATATTTATATTTTAACTTGAATTCTTAAAATTTGAGTTGTACGATTTTATAGGCCACATGAAATTAACAAAATAATGTTTAATTTAGTGATGGTTTAAAAATTATTTTTGAACTAAAATTTTGCAGAAACAAAAAAGAGAATAACTTGATGATTTTTTACGTTGAAAATTATATTCGATTTATGAAATCTACTTATATTTTGTTTTGATTATCAAGATACCCTTATTATTATTTGAAGATAGTTCTACTAACAATGAAATATAGTTTTAATAATTAGTGTAAGAGAGATTTTGACCAAAACTTGTTAATTTCAGTACGTCAAAAATAAATTAGAACCATTAGATCTAAAAATAAATTGATGAAAACCGTTGGATATAGCATAAAAAGAGATATTTTATATTTAATATTTAAACTAAAAAGTGTATTTATATTGAAATACGAAAAAGTGTATATCAGTAATTTAAATAATATATACTTACGTTTTTTTACATTAAATAGGATTATCTATGTAGGTCTTATATATTGAAGAGGATTAATGTAAAAATTCTTCATTATATTTTTTTGAGATTCTGAGTGTTTCCATTTGGATAATAATTATTAAATCATCTCTAAATTAAAGATAATTTTATGAGCATCGCGTAGTGTTAGGTCCGATAAGATTGTAGAAGGGGGGTTGAATACAATCTATATCATTTTCTCGAAATTTGTTCTTTAAATAAAATTTATTTTAAACAAATTTGTGCGGAATAATATAACACAAATTTCAAGTTGAATATAACAATATATAAACTTGATGGGTGTTACAAAATCAGTCCAAACGATTATCAAGTAATTAATAACTAATTAGAAAATTCAACATGAACTTTGCTAATTTAGTTAATAAAAATCAAGATATCAATTTGTGAACTAGGAAACTTAATTCGCTAGTAGTACAAGAATCACAAGTAAACAAGTTCCAATGGATAGAATATTACAACTGAGATGAACTTGAATTTAAAGAATTTAATTTGTAAGTGTTCTTGAGCTTGAGAGAGAGAGAGATATGGGCTGCTGTGTGTATTTCTTATGATGAGTTCGACTGATTCTTGATCTTCTGCATTCTGCTGCCTTATATAACACAGCCATAGTCATATTGCTTTGTTTTAACTGATATAACAATCAGTTAACACTAATATGACATTCGGTATGACTATCAAATGAAAGGAATATGACTGTCTCTTTAAATATAACTTTCGGTATGACTATCCCCTTGAATTAAATATGACTATCCAGTTTGAATATAACATTCGGTATAACTGTCCAATTGAATATAACATTCGGTATGACTGTCACCTTGAATGAAATATGACTATCCAGTTTGAACTGAATATGACTGTCACACTTTGAACTGTATATGACTATCACACCTTGAACTGAATATGACTATCGGTATAACTATCATTTGATAGTTATATTATCATATTTTTCAGCTTATAATTAATAAAATGATTTATAAAAATCATTTAAATAATTATTTCTTTTTCATATTAATTATGATTTAATTAATCTAATAATTACTTTAACAAATATATTAATTCTGATAGAATTAATTAATTTATTTAAATTAATTATTTGATTTAATCAATTAAAGTAGAATTAATATAAATCCTTTAATAGTCAATACTTCACTATGAACCACGTAATTATAATAAGGAACATACACTGGATCGATGTTGACGCTCGATGTACTGTCTGGTTCATGAACGACTAACTCCAATCTCTGTTCTCCATCTTGACTTTAAAACTGTGGTCTTTTTCTATTCTTCACTCTCTTCAATCATTCGGTACTGATATTGTTTCTTATCACTTATAGAAATCTTTGTCCCTTAAATGAATCCATGTGTTTCAATGCTACCTTGAGGCTTGATCAGATATCTGAATCTTCTTCCAGTGTAAAACATCAAAACTATAGATTGACTTGTTGATTTTTCTTCTGACAGCTATCATCTTTTGAGATTCCTGTGACAGTTGATATTATTTACTTATTACAATCTAGTTTAATTGGATTAGGATCCTCGAACTACAAATAGGCTGAGTCATATGCATTTCACGTAGGCTTTAAAATCATTCAAATCCGATTAATAGATCTCAAGATAGTACCCAAAAAGTAAATATGATTTTTTTAATATTAATAAAAATAAATAAAATTCAATTCTAATATAACACTTCTAATTATATCATTTATAGATCATAATTACCTTTTAAAATTAAATTCTAGTACAACCTTTTTGAATTAGATCTTTTTTAAGATTGTAATTTTCTTTTTAATATAATATAATAGTGATCGCCCATTTTTTAAAAATATTAGATTCGACAATTGAGATTATTTTGACGAGACAACCTACGGGTAGCAAAATTATGGATAATATCGCTTTTACGCTTATTAGTTTAAAATCCGTGCGATGCACGGATTTCTTTTAATATTAGTAAGAGAGATTTTATCTATAATTAAGTAAGTGTATATAAGTAAAATCAATAGGTACCGTACCGACCAAACTTTTAATGTTTTGAGAAAATAAAAAATGTAATGTGAAAATGAAAAATGTGACGCCCCCGGTCCCGGGATGACCTCATAACCCGATCCGGGGACGCCAACCAAACCAACATCGTAATATATGCTTACACAAACTTAATTTAATTAATAATCACAATGAGTCACAACAAAGTCAAGTCTTACGATAAAAGGTTACAACATATTATAAGCTTCTAAACAACTTCAACATAGGTCTATTACAAAAGCATTCTTCTTAGAGTTCTACACACTTCTACTCCAACTTCGATAGTTCAGATCATCACATCTTATCCTTTCCCGAACATCCCTCTCCAAAATTCTTTCCTGTGAAAGTTAGTGACATAAAAGGGTGAGCTCATAGAGCCCATCAAGCATATAGCATACTATATAGTTGAGGTTTGCAAAACAAGTAACTTGAATTTTCAAAATTTCATCGAGTGTTCATCACAACAAACAATTTTGCACATAGGTTGAAAATGAGTATTCAAACATGATAAATTCACAAGTTCTACTAGTGGGGATCACGGCCAGCTAAACAATTGGTTTAGCTTTACTTCCAATTTGGAAGTATCATCATCAATTCACAATATCAATGTAAGAATACTCAATTTTCAACAACAAATCACCAAACGTTCATCGATATTTCAAAATAATTTAATAAAGCAGTATAGTACGATATATACTTACTGTAAACCGCTTCTACTCTTTGCTTCTTTCTCTTTCTCGAAATTTCCCAATATTATCACATTCGTCTCCCAAAAACTATCCAACATTTACACTATCATTATTAACACATTATTTCTAATATTACTAATTACTAAAATAAATAAATATTAACTGACTTAAATTAAATCAAATATCAAATAAACTAAATTAAATCAAAGTAAATAAAATTAAATAAAAAGAAAAGTCCGAAGAGGACTTACCAACTGTAGGTGGCTTTCACTCCTACTTTCCTAATTTAGGACACCACTACATATTTATATATGGAAAGAGAACTACAATCATCTTTCTACTCGATGTGGTATAGCCTCAAAGCTTGAAAATAAATAAGTAAACCTGCTTTGCTGAAAAACCAACTTCAACCACACTAAATCCCAGATTAAACATGTCCACAATCAAATTGCTTTGCTATATGAATGTGAAGCTCTGAAGTATGTACACTCTTTTCTCTCTGTCTGTTTTCAATGTGGTATAAAAATAAGATTTGGAAAATAGTAAAACACAACTCATGTTTTACAAAATGTATCACACTTCTTGCATGACCATAAGTGTAGGCATCACTGACTTCTTCTCTATATTTCCTTTCAAACATATTAAGGTTCATCTCCTCTACTTATCCTCTCTCATTTCCCCTTGGTTAATCAATGTGGTACTAAGCCCATTTCAGTTTTCATATACTAGCAGGTTATCCCACATCGAGAGTTTTCTGGCATAGTAATCTCCCACACACTATATAAACTTGACTTGGTATGTAGTTGAGAAATAGGGTTCACACTCTTTTGTCCCACATCGAGGAGTTCTCATGTGGAAACTCTTCCAAGTTTTATATAAGCTTAAAAGGATTGTCGCTCTAAAGCAGAATGGTGTTCAACACTCCTTTGGCTTCTCTTAAGAGCTTAATATCTTAAAATCCGAACTATAAAATTCTACGTCTCATTTAGTTGACAACGATGAACAATAAACTCAAGTTTTCTCCCATTAAACCATTAAAGCGTTATAGCTTACAAGTATCAGGGGGTTTGCAATAAACTACCTTGTACCACATCGAAATGGCTTGGGAGTGAACCCCACTCATACCCTATATAAATCTATTTACAACCTCAAATAAAGTCAATAACGTTCCCCTTGCTTCTTTTGAGAGGCCTAAATAATCATACACTTAAATGTTAAATGCAAGTGGAACAAGTACCAAATTTATAACAAGCCAACCTAGCATCTGTTGGTGAATTCTTAAAATCTTACTTGACCGATGTAAATAGACAAATGATTATGTCTAGTTTTAGCATGCCTCCTAAAAATATACAAGAACATTGTCCCACATCGAAAATGTAAACAACTGGTCCTCTATCCTTCCCTATATAAATGGCTTTAGAGACAAGTATATTCTCAAGGGAAATATTTCACTCGTCCCACATCGATGGGATACTAGTGCAAGATCCCTTCCTCAACTATATATTGGGGTCTTAGTAAGGTTAAATCTCTTATCTATTTGGGGTAGTTCACATTGACTCGCATAATCAGTTCAAAATTTTTATCCCATTCCCCTTTATGAACCTAGAAGCATTTGCTCGGTCCATTCCCCTTAGTCAAATTTTATGAGCCTTGATGCATTTGCTCGGTCCATACTTTA
This sequence comes from Saposhnikovia divaricata, assembly GCA_036435485.1. Taxonomy (NCBI): domain Eukaryota; kingdom Viridiplantae; phylum Streptophyta; class Magnoliopsida; order Apiales; family Apiaceae; genus Saposhnikovia; species Saposhnikovia divaricata. Next base: position 224,334,957 of record CM071599.1, on the reverse strand, counting down.
GTCAAATTTTATGGGAACGTCGATATATCGATGTAAACCATTCATAGTCCAATTTTTTATGGGGGTTACGATATGTCGTAGCAAACCAATGAAATTAAATATAATCGAAGTTAACTAGTTTTTATTAAAAATAGCTACGTATATATGTGAAATTAATATAAGCACATAAAATTATAAAAAATTTATATTAATCAGATAAAACTAAATTGGGGTATTACAAAAAAGGTGACATTTTAGGTGAAAAGGTAATTGATTAGTTTATAGTAATTATAATTTAATTTATGTTATTTTACTAAATTAAATTGATCGTAGTGTCTTTCGAAAGTGAGAAATTAATGTTATCCGTGATATTTCTATAAAAAAGGATTTTTATTTATGAAATATGGAAAAGATGATACGTTTTAGCTGAAAAAAATAATCGATAATTATTAGTATTAAATTATTATTTTAATTTATTAAATAGAACTACCCGTGATATAATTGGAAAAAGAGATATTTTAGTTACAGAAAAGAGAAAAGGTAACGTGTTTTGGCTGAAAAAGGTAATTGATTAGTTAATAGTAATTGTAATTATAATATAATTATGTTATTTTATTAAACTAAATTGCTCGTAGTATTTTTAAGAAAGGAGAAATTTAAGTTAGATAAAATATAAAAGATATTGTGTTTTACCTGAAAAAGGAAATTAATTAGTTAGTAAAAAATAGGAAAGGTTATATATTTAATTTGAAAAAGAAAATTATTTAGTTATGTAAAGTACTTTGTAAAGTAATATATTTTTTTGCAATATTCTACGTGCAAAATATATAGGATTTCTAACTTTTTCAATGAAATAGGAGTATTCATGGAACTTTACTCTATTTAAATACATGATCTTAATCGAATTTCGGATTTAGAATAGATTTAAAAAAAAAAATTGAAACAAGCGTACTTGCTTATATTAATAAATCCATCTCAAGATTACACAAAATAAATTCAGGAGCAATATCATACCACTCCCTAAGACCGGAACTAGAACATGCAATTCGAGCAAGCTCGTGAGCCACACTATTCGCAGATCTCGGAACAAACTCAAATAACACTTCTTCATAGTGTTTAACCAACTCAGTACAATCATATACGATTGTATCAAACAATGACTTCCCACCTGGAGCATGAATAGCGTCTATCAGTAGCTTTGAATCCGACTCAAACACACATTGTGTAATCCTCCAGTTCTTGACCCACAACAATGCTTCCTCATGCTCATGGCCTCTGCTTCCCTTTGCGTCCTTACACCTGTAACGATTTTACTACGAGCACGTAGAAAAGAGCCACACTCATCTCTTATTACACAAGCAACAGCTACAAAATCACACCCCGGAGGGCAAGCAGCATCAATATTAACCTTAACCCACTCAGTTGAAGGTTTACTCCAATTTCGATCACGAGTAACTGACCTATGTTGATACTTCTCATCATTCATTCTAGCTCGATTCCACTCAGACAACATCTGCATGGCCATATGCTTAACTCCAAAGGTCGACATAACAATCTTCTCCCACACCCATTTATTTCTCCTCACCCACAACCCCCATCAAAACATCCCAACCATCGCACACTGGTATTTTGTAGCCGAAGTAAATACCCGTTTAAATATCTCCATACCAGTCTCCTCAGCTCCTGTGAACACTACATGATGCAGTCCTGTATCCTCCCATAGTTGTTTCGCAAAACAGCATTCAAAAAGCACATGAGTAACATCCTCCATATGACTATGGCACCACTTACACTGTGGTTGTACATTAACATGTTTTTTAATTAATTCAACTGCTGTAGGTAGTACACCTCTCACCACTCTCCAAAAAAATTCGATATCTTACCTGGTAACTTTAATCCCCACAGTCTCTTCCAAAACTGACTCTCTTGGCATTCAAATTCACCTCGAAGAAGTCTATAGCAGCTACGAACAGAGAAATCACCCTTGCTTTCATGTAACCAGAACCAGGAATCCGGCTTGCGTCTCATTGGAATTGGTATTTGCTGTATAAGTGCTTTGTCCCTTTCATTACATAAATCATTCAAAATCTCAACATCCCAAGAATGTCCATCCATACTGAACAGACTATCTACTGTCACATTTTCTAACTCTGGATACATAGCACTTGTAAGACACCCATTCTCTGCATTTGACAACCAAGGTACCTGCCACACCCTTGTATCTTTTCCATCTCCAATACGTCTCCTGCAGCCTTTCAATACTACCTCCTGAGCCTCCATGATGCTGCTCCAGACATAACTTGGATTAGCACCCAACGAGGCCTGTAAAAAATCTGACTGCGGATAATACTTTGCCTTCATTAATTGAGTAACCAAAGGATTGACATTGTTTATCAACCGCCAAGCCTATTTTGCAAGCATGGCTTTATTAAATTCCAACAGCTTCTTAAATCCTAGCCCTCCTTCCTCTTTGACTTCACAAATTCTATCCCATGCCATCCACCTTATACCGCCATTCCCCCCTTAGTACCCCACCAAAATGCATTCATGCTTCTTTCAATCTTCTCAATAATCTCCTTTGGAATAAGAAACAAACCCATCCAGAAATTAGGAATGGTTTGAGCAGCCATCTTCAAAAGAGTTATCTTCCCAGCCTTTGAGATATTTTTGTTTCCCCAATGCTGAAGTTTTTGTTCCACTTTTCCCACCAAAAACTTGAACGTAGACACCTTCCTCCTCCCTACTGTCATTGGCATACCCAGATAAGTACCTGGCTGATTAACTTCTCTAACACCAAGCTGATCACACACTTTTTTCCTATCCCCATCAGTTGTGTTTGGAGAAAAAACAACCGTAGATTTCATGAAATTCACAACCTGACCAGATATCTCTTCATACCTGTTTAAAATTCTTTTCATCACATTAGCTTCCACTTCCACTGCCCTAAAAAAGAAATAAAAGTCGTCTGCAAACAGTAGATGTGATATCATAGGAGCTCCCCTTGCAACAGTGCACCCATGTATAAGACCAGTAATCATTGCACTTAATCCTTCAGCACACAAAATGTAAATATATGGTGAAATCGGATCCCCTTGTCGAAGACCACGAGTTGGAATAACATTACCAAATTCATGCCCATTGTGCGTAAAATTGTATGATACTAAGTTAATCATTTTCATTACTCTATCAACCCAAGTCGAGTGAAAACCAAACCTTTGCATCATATCTTTAACAAACCCCCATTCCAAACTATCATAGGCCTTCGAAATGTCTACCTTCAAGCCTGCCACCCCATATTTCCCGTACTTTTTCCGTTTCATATAATGGTTCACCTCAAATGCAATCAGTGCATTGTCTGATAACAAACGGCCCTCAATGAACGCGCTTTGTCTATCAGAAATTATCGACCCAATACTGGATTTTAGCCTATTAGACAGCACCTTCGACAAAATTCTCATTAATACATTACATAATGATATCGGACACAGATCTCCCATCGTTTGAGGGACTTTAACTTTCGGTATAAGGCATATAAGCGTCTGATTTACCCCTGCTGGTAGCTCACCTGTAGACATGAACCTTTGACAAAAATGAACCATGTCATGCTTCACCACACTCCAAAATGACTGATAAAAGGTAGGATTAAAACCATCCACCCCTGGCGATTTCTCTGGATGCATAGAAAAAACAGCACACTTCACCTCCTCCTCTGTAATATCTGATAATAACTCTGTATTTACTTGCTCCGAAACTTGATTCATTACCTCTCTTTGTGATAACTGTCCATTCGAGACCCTGGACTTAAACAAATCTGAGAAGTAATCCTCAATCACTACCTGTATCTCCTCCTCTGTCTCACACCAACGCCCAGAACTATCTTTAATTCTGTCCACCCAATTTGTTTTCCTTCTTTGTGAGGCATAATTATGCAAAAAAACGTGTGTTCTGATCTCCCTCTTTCAACCAAAAATGTTTAGCCCGTTGCTTCCAGTATATTTCCTGTTTTTCCAGAAGTTGGAGAAACTCCCATCGCACCTCATTATACCTTTTAACTCCTTGAGTATCTCGCCTAGATCTCAACCTCCGTAATTGCTCCCTGCAAAACTTTATTTTTTGTTTATACTCATTGGATACACCTCCCCCCATTCCTGCAACTTCAACCCACAAAAAACTATCTTCTCTAATATTCCCCTATCCCCAACCTCTTCCCACGCATCCATAACAATCCTTTTATAATCATCCTCCTTTATCCACATATTTTCAAACCTAAAACGCTTTTTCTTCGGAATATAAACCTTTCTATGCAATTGGAGATAAATAGGCAAATGATCCGATGTCGATACCTCTAACACCCTCAATTCTGCCTGTGGAAACAAGTCACACCAATGTTGATTCGCACATGCTCTGTCCAACCTCCCCTGAATCTAGTTAACCGTTCCTCTAGATTTCTCCCAAGTAAATTTCTCTCCCACAAAACCTAGGTCCATCAAACCACAGTCACTCAATGTTTCAGTAAACCCCGACAACAAATCAAGAGGTTGTTCATGCCCACCTCGTCTTTCCCCCACATTCATCATGTCATTGAAGCCGCCCAATATACACCATAGAAGAGACGATTCACCAGCCAGACCTCGTAAAATTTCCCATGAAATCCTTCTCCTACTTCGTTCCGGACAACCATAATACCCAGTATATCTCCATCGCCCAATCTGATCGTTCTCAACTTCAAAGTCAATAAAGTTCGTTCCACTTCTTTTTACTTGGCAACCTCCTTCATGCTTCCACAGTAACGCCAGACCACCACTATGACCACATGCTTCAACCACCCAATACTCTGTAAAATTTATTTGTTGACATAAATCCCTAACTTTATTTTCTTTTGACAAGGTCTTAGACAAAAAAATAATACACGATTTTATTTGTTGGGTAATTTCCTTTATAAAACGAATTGTCCGTGGTTTAGCCAACCCACGACAATTCCACGCAATAATACTCATTTGTCTAGGCAGGCCTGTGGATCCAGAAGTCCCGCCTCTAACAAGTTTTTTGGCCCGTTTTTTGACACATTAACAGATTGGATTATAGGCCCATTCCCATCCAAATCTGCACCCAAGTCCACCCGTTTTCTTTTTGCGTCAATCACGAGAATTTCATTTTCAAATTCATTGACGCCTTGTAACTCCTCCTCCGTGTTTGACGCGATTTCCTCCATAGACTTACTCCCCAAACCACGCTAAACATAACGTATTGCCGTCTGATCCCCTAAAATCTCTCCTACCTGCCCATCCACTTCCATGAAACGCGTTGTCACCTGTGCTCCTCCATGACTGCTACCTGAACCACCCTCTGCACCACCTCTAGATGTCCATGTTTGCCCCCCCATCAACATCATAGAATAGATTTAAATTTAATTTTGAATTAAAAATTGAGTTTCGATTCATTGCAATTTAAATCCTAATCCAAATTGTTTCGAATTAAAAAAATAAATTCAAAATTAAAATTGAACAAGTTTAAAAAACTAGTCTTTGATAAATATATATTCACTTGTGTTCCACATCTTGGTTGGATTGTGGCTTATATTGGGGTGTTTGGGGAACTTATTTTACAGAATAAGTCAATTTATTTTAAGTTGAAAGTTAAGATTCCTAACTTTCCAACTTATTTTTCAATTTTTTTTCAACTTATTGAATATCAAACATATATTAAATACTTGTATAAATTTTTTTTATCAAAATATAAATTTTTACCCGAAAATAAATTAATAAGTCCTTAAAATAAGTTTACCCAAACAGTCACATTGACTAATAATAATGTTTTTGAAAGAAAACATGCAAATATAAAAGCATAACCCGGCAGCCACCGTGCACCCACACACAGTGCACGTTAATTCTAGAGCCAAGCCTAAGCGGGGGGTAATAACGTATCCATCCATTCCCTAATATACTAACTGCTCGATTTTTCCCTCTCCTCTCCTCCTAGTAAATGAAGTAAATATATTCTCCCTCCCAACGTAGTATCATCATTATATTCTATTGTATTTCTTGTTGAATTCAATTATATACATACATACATACACATAACGACAAGGGTAATTGATTGATTTGGGGAGGAATGGGAGTTCCGGCGTTCTACCGGTGGTTAGCGGAGAAGTATCCGATGGTAGTTGTAGATGTAATTGAAGAAGAAGCTGTTGAAATTGAAGGTGTTAAGATTCCTGTTGATACTTCTAAACCCAATCCTAATCAACTTGAATATGACAATCTTTATCTGGACATGAATGGTATTATTCATCCTTGTTTTCACCCCGAGGATCGTGTAAGTCTCCCTCCCCCTCCTATCTTGTCATTTATTTTTTCCCATCATTTTATTATCCAATCAGCACCACTAGTACGGACTAGTGAATAATTGTTTGCTCAACAATGTAGTAATATAATCAAATTGTTGAAATTGTAAGTTATTACGTGTTTCCATAGTCAATTGATATGTATGTCCGCTAAGTTAGTATCCGTGTAGATAGTTTAAATATCTGAAATCAATTTTTATTGCTTTGTGTTGCTTACTTTATATATATAAATCCCGTGCTACACAAATTAAAATTTATCCATGAGATATGAAAACATGCAGCGAGGTTCCTATTCATTTTTTAAAGTTAAATTACTTATGAATTTAAGTTAAACAGGTAAACAAGTAACTCGTTCTTGTTTTTTGAATTTGACTTTTAAATAATTGCTGTCGTAATATGTTATCCAACAAGCAAGACAATAGATATTGTTGTACTTTTATGTTCATTCCTGCCCGACCCCAAATATGAACCCCGCTCCTAAAGGGGGAGGGGGAGATTTGGTAGAGGAGGGGAATGGGGAAGGTCATAGTCGTACAAAATTTCAAAAAACTGGGAGAGTGTTATTATTATTGTTCGATTTGTATATTGCTTTGTGTTGCCATTATTATCTGATTGTTATTCACTTATTCTTTTGTCAGATTTTCTTAAGTTAGGAACCATTTGCTGCTTATTGTTGTTTTTTTTAATTTATAAGTTGTTATCTGTTTAGAAAATTCAGTCCGTAACTTTATTATTATGAGTTGTGAGAAATTTAAATAACTTACACGCAGTGTGGCTAAAAGTAATTATTTTGTTGAATTAAAACATTGTCTGAAAATAAGTCAAAAAGATATTTAAGTATATAGTTCATACTTTTTTAAGAATTAACCTACAAGTCAAGCCACTTTTAAGTCATAAGTTGTCATCTGACAAATAAACTGGTAATATTAATATGAGTTTTAAGTGGAGTTTTGCTTTGTAAGCTAGTAAGAGCCAATTTGGTCAGTTTGGTGCCCTAGATTCTTTTAAGAGAAAGTTGGTGTAATATAGGTCTTGAACAAATAAATTTTGAGGAAAAAAGACATGCAATAGATGTCTAGGAGGGGGTTTAATTAAGAATTGAGTATTGTAAATAGCTAAAAAAAAATGGTCATTATACTTTTTATAGAATCACAAAATATGATAAGATTAAGATACAAGGATAATAATTTACTGATATTTGTGTCTAATATTGATGGGGGCCTGTAAAGTGTAAAAATAGTAATGTCAAATGGGTTGGGAATGTATAGTAAAATAGACTTACAAGGATTAGGCTGGTTTAGCATTTCTTGCTTTATCTCCAAAATACATTAGCAATCTGTTTCATTTGTATTAAGTCTTATTTGTGTAACCAAATGCAATTTGATCTTTCCTTGTTATTGGAACATTTTTATGAATATCGATTTCTTCTGTTCTACTGCAGCCTTCTCCAACCTCCTTCACTGAGGTGTTTCAGTGTATGTTTGATTACATTGATAGGCTTTTTGTGATGGTGCGTCCTCGAAAGCTCCTTTACATGGCTATAGGTGGGTCACATTTTGAAAATAGTTTGAGTTCTCATAGAAGCAATGAATTATCTGTTGTCTGTGTGCTTGTTTGCGTCTCTCTTATGGTTATAATGTTTTGGTATCTGTTGTAGATGGTGTTGCCCCAAGGGCAAAAATGAACCAGCAACGATCTAGGCGTTTTAGAGCAGCAAAAGATGCAGCAGATGCGGTGAATACTTCTTGTACATAAATTGCATATGTTGTGTAACTTACAACCTTCTATAGCCAGTTTGTGACTCCCGTCTTTTGTAGGCAGCTGAAGAGGAAAGATTGCGTGAGGAATTTGAGAAGGAAGGCAGAAAGCTTCCCCCAAAACAGGAGTCTCAAGTTTGTGATTCTAATGTTATAACTCCTGGAACTGAGTTTATGGCAGTTTTGTCAGTTGCTCTACAGTATTATATCCATCTTAGAATTAACAATGACCCTGGGTGGAAATCTGTAAAGGTATTATATCCCCTTAAAATATACAATTGGTTTCTGGATTTTCTCTGGAGCTTATGCATGTTTCCAATTGGAAAAGTGTTTGTATTGGTTTAAAGCAGTAGTGTTGCATATGTTGCTTATTCCTCTGTTCTTTTGAAGGTTATACTTTCTGATGCAAATGTTCCTGGCGAAGGGGAACACAAAATTATGTCCTACATTCGTCTTCAAAGAAACCTTCCTGGTTTTGATCCAAACACACGCCACTGCCTGTATGGTTTGGTAAGTTTTCTGATTTAATTTACTGGTGGACTGTTATCTAGTGAATTTTATTTTCTAAACATTCTACAATGCTGATGGTCCATAACAGGACGCCGATCTCATCATGTTGGCTCTGGCTACCCATGAGATTCATTTTTCAATTCTCAGAGAGGTTAGTATCTGACTGTTTCTTACCAACATTAGTCCAGACTTCAGTGCATATTACATTGCAGTTGAATAAGAAGAGAATATGCCAAATATTTGTCTTTAAACTTTTTTCTCGAATAAGTAAATGTTTCACTAATTAAAAGAAAGGGCCTTTTTCATACTTTTTTGGTAAATGTATAATGTATTAAAAAGCACATGATTTTGTTTCGATTCATTTCTTAGGCGCATTGTGTGTGGTCCTTGTTTGTTGATTCGGAGCTAATCTGTCTGTTGGTCTGAATTAATTTGTAGGTTGTATTCACTCCAGGACAGCAAAACAAGTGTTTTCTTTGTGGTCAAATGGGCCACATGGCCGCAGAATGTGAAGGAAAGGCTAAAAGGAAGAATGGGGAGTTTGATGAGAAAGGTGAAACTGTTCCCAAAAAGCCATACCAGGTTGGTACTTTGTAGATAAAAACTTATTCAGTAGTATAAGGATGTAGTAAGCCTTTATGCTTTCTAAGTTGTGTGCCCTGTATCTTTTGCAGTTTCTCCACATTTGGACTCTCAGGGAGTATTTGGAACTTGAGATGAGGATTCCTAATATTCCTTTCAAGATTGATTTTGAGCGCATCGTTGATGATTTCATCTTCATGTGTTTCTTCGTTGGCAATGATTTTTTACCACATATGCCTACATTGGAGATCCGTGAGGTGTGTATTTCTTCTTCTAATTAGATCTTAGCTGAACTCTTAGATTTGACTGAAAATTAATCGTGCTCATAAACAAAGAATAGTTGGAGAAATCAATTGGGCTATTACCCTACGAGCTAGGAAGCACGGACTCTTCGTTTTGGCTGCCGTATGCGAGTCCGACTCGCCCGACTCGGCGACTCGGCCCCGACTCGGCTGAGTGCGTGTCGGACTCGCCAGGTGGAGAGTCGGGACAAAAACGTGGTTCGACTCGGCCTGGACTCGGCCCCGACTCGGCTGGACTCGGCCTGGACTCGGCCCCGACTCGGCATGGACTCTGCCCTACTTAAAAAAGCCCAGCCCATTATCTTTATAACCTACTTTTGACTACATATACATACATGTTTCATATATCTATAAGATCTGAAACCATATCTTTCTCTCTAACACCCAAGATGAACAAAATGTTGAGAATATTGACGAAACTTTTTCTTGTTTTCCACTTATTTTGAAGAATGAAACTTTTATTACTTGTTATGAACTTATGTATTTATGAATGAAAATGTTAAGTGTTTTACATATACAAATCTTATCATGAATGTGTGTGTGTATATATATATATGTATATATATATATATATATTTATTTATTTATTTATTATTTTATTTGCCGAGTCCCGTATCCAAGACTCTTCGATGATTGGCGAATCCCCGAGTCCCCGTACCCGTATCCCGTGTCGCCGTATCCGAGTCCGTGCTTCTTAGCCTACGAGTCTTTCACTAGCCAACCTTGAAGAAATATAGAACTATAGAACCTCATATTTATGTTATGTAGTATCGAAATTTGATGATGATAACAAGTAATAAGGTTCTTTAGACATGTCATATTGATGCTTCTGATGAGAAACTTATAATTCTTGAATTAATTAAAAATTGGCCAAGGAGTTCCCATTTATTGTACTGGTCATAATTTGAGAGTATTACTCGGATGTCTATAGATATGAAAACCTTTGTCAGATATTAATTTAAAAGATGATCTCTATGTTTGGGTTTAGGACAAGGTGAAAACTGAGGGTTCTGGACAGTAAACTTGTTATTTTTGCATATGTGCTGAGGTTTTCTTGTGAAGCAGCCAAGTGGCTACTATTTTCTTGTCTATTTTTATCAAATGTCCTCAATAGTATTAATTAAATTATCCTTTTGTCCCAAATGCTTTGATACCTGCCATCTAGGGTGCAATTAATCTGCTTTTGGCTGTTTACAAGAAGGAATTCCGGGCATTAGGTGGTTATTTGACTGATGGGAGCAAGGTATGTAAAATGGTGATCTTTTGGTTAATTATATCTATATTAGCTCTACTTCTCATGTTATTTTGTACACTTGATGCTACAAAAATATAGAAAAGTGTCCTCAGTTATAATTTTGTTCTTTGTTAGCCAAACTTGACCAGGGTGGAGCATTTCATTCAAGCAGTGGGATCATATGAGGACAAAATCTTTAGTAAAAGAGCTCGGTTGCATCAGGTTTGTTACTGAGATCTTTGTTAAGTAGATGTTTCTATCTGCTATGAATATTGGGATATTCGGAATATTATCTATTTACTTGAAAAGCAGCTTAAAGGTATAGCCTCTAAATATTCTTTGATTTCTCAAAATCATGAATTCTAAAGTCTCTGCTGCAATCTGTATATTGGAAGTTTGATTAGGCTCATGTCAGTGAATGAGGAACTGACCAACATCTGGGTTACTTTGTTCTATATATGTTTTAGAGAATTCTATCGATCCCTGGAGTTTTACCACAATCAAATTCTATAATGCCCCCTAGATTTTGCGGTGTCAAGCAGTACTTTTAAGTTCCTATCGTGTCTGTACAGTTTACCCCAACACCTTATTAAAGAGAGAAAAGATAGCAACTTACATTGCCTTTTTTGTTCAGCGTCAAGCTGAGAGAGTCAAGCGTGATAAAGCTCAAGTGAAAAGAGGAGATGATGTCGAGCCACAGATCACACATGATTTGGTTCCAGTTGCCAGGTTTCATGGTTCTCGTCTTGCCTCAGGTCAGGCACCTTCACCATATCAGCATACACAATCTAGCAACCAGCGAGCCCCAAAAGTTGCACGGCTGTCTTCTGAGGCCACTATTGGTGCTGCTCTTGTCGAAGCTGAGAATAATCTTGAAAAAGAGGTACATTTTCCACCTCTGGAGTATAAGTTGAAGTGTGCACTTCTAGTAGAAGTAAGTACTAAGTAGAAGTGTGCACTCCGACGTTTTAGTAATGCTTGATCTCTAAAATTTCTGCGATTTCCTGCAGGCATCTGAAAACAAAGAGGAACTGAAAACAAAGTTGAAGGGGATACTTCGTGAAAAATCTGATGCTTTTAACTCTGAGAATCCTGAGGAAGACAAGGTATAAGCAAAGACATGTATATAGTTTTACATCTGACTCAGCCATTAGTTTTTGAGAAACGCTCAATCTTTATTGCTGTTGATACTTTCTTCAGAACTCAGTAACCTTCTTCCTGCAGAGGGAACAATATACATGCCTGCATTTTTTGAATTAGTAAATGGTTGAAGTCAATTACTTATGTTTATACTCTGTCATATATATGCACAATGATGAAACATGTGGAGAGTCCTTGAACTCTTGTGAACTGGTAATGCAGCCCGTTCCCCACAATTAGTCCCTCATACAGTCATACTTATTATGTGAACTAGGCATCTCTTAGTTCTTGGATTCCTATTACTTTGGTAAGTCCTCGGTGCCACTTAAGAGTCAACAGGCGTATATAATATTCTCATTATACTCATCAGGTAAAACTGGGAGAGCCAGGTTGGAAGGAGAGGTATTATGAAGAAAAGTTTTCTGCAAAGACTCCAGAGGAACTTGATAGGGTTCGCAAAGATGTTGTAAGTTGTTTAATGTTTGCTGAATCATCTTTTAAAACCTATTTATATATGAAGTTTTACTTAATGGTTCATTTTGGAGTCTGACCTATCCTGTTGACTGAACCTCAAAATCTATGATTTTAAATAATTTAAATATTTAGAAATGATTATTTATGAGTGCCCATATCTTGTTTTGGTATTAACAATTTTTTATTACACTTTATCTTATAAGTAGTATAGCTGTATAGTTTCCTTTTTAATGTATTCTCAAGGGAAATGCATTAGGAATATAATAGAGAGTATTCAATAACTTCAGCATTGAAAATCAGGTATTATAACTCCATGAACTTCCCAGACAAATATTAGAAGATGAAAATTACTAAAATGTCATTATATGAGACCAGAGGAGTTATTAATTTATCCATTGACCTTAATTTATCCATTGACCTTTGACTTTCTGACTCGTTCAGTATTCAAGTGTAGATATCTCACAAACTAACATACATTGTCAGTTTTCATCGCTCATTTAATTTTGAAATTGTATTGAGCATGTTCCAACTTAAGTACTGCTGTAGTCATTAAGTTTGCTTAGTGGCACATTTATATCCTTAACAGCATTAAGATTTTGATGTGGTTCTTTTTAGGTAAAGAGTTATGCAGAAGGTTTGTGTTGGGTTATGCATTATTACTACGAAGGAGTTTGTTCATGGCAATGGTAAGAAAACTCACATGAACCAAGTCAAAATAAGAGAGATGTTATGTTAAGATTTTTTAGTTTTGGGAACATTTAATTCGTCTAATGATTTAGGAACTGTAGACGAATAAAAATATGTATTATTAACTTAGGGGTGTTCACTATTGGCTTGAATAAATTATGTACCATCATATCTTCTCCTGTAATTTTTATAATCACGTTAACCTAGCAACTGTTGATGTGGCAGTTCAATTCGAATATGATCGGAAAATTTAGACAGATAAAGTAATTAACTCAAGAAAACCCAAGTGCATGTACCAGTTGAATACATAATAAATAAATATTTCCGCCTTCATTGTTTACATTTTTTTTGGGTGGGTGGAGGGGATAGTTAATATCTTGATGGTATTCTGCCTCTTATTCTCAAAGCTAAGAGTTGGAGCAAATAATACATATTTACTTATATATCATTTTGCTAGAAAAAGTTTTGGCTAACTATTCCAGCATTTCTTATTCTTAAGTGTAGACTATGCTAGGAAGAAAAGTTGAGGGTAATGAAAAAGGAAAAAAAAAAGATTCGAAATATTTTTTTCCCTGTAAAAATTTAAATGGTTATCACATCCTGAGATATGAAGACAAGTTATCATTTGCAGGTTTTATCCTTATCATTATGCTCCATTTGCTTCTGATCTTAAAGATCTTGGACAGTTGAATATAAGCTTTGAACTAGGTTCTCCATTTAAACCATTTAATCAGCTGTTGGGAGTATTTCCTGCTGCCAGGTTGTGCACACCTTTTGCCTTCCTTCTTTTTTCGTTCTTTTTAGTATTCGCACACACACACACAAATACAGATAGATACATCGTAAGGTGCTGACCATTATTACTTGCAGCTCCCATGCACTTCCTCAGCAATACAGGAAACTGATGACTGATCCAAATTCGCCTATCATTGATTTTTATCCAGCTGGTATGTGTCTGCGGCACATTACTGATATTTGATCTTTATGATTTAAAGTATTCTCCTTTTAAATCTATTGCTGTCCTTGTATCAGATTTTGAAGTGGATATGAATGGGAAGAGATTTGCTTGGCAGGTGTGTTTTAACCAGTGAAAACCAGTATCACACGTCTTCAGTTTCCTTATGATGAGATACTTAGGTTGCTTTAATATATGATTGTACATGCATGGGAGTCTCTTGACATTTTTTCATTTTGAAAACTATATAGGGTATTGCCAAATTGCCTTTCATTGACGAAGCCCGTCTTCTTGCCGAGGTTGCAAAAATTGAGTATACTTTAACGGTATGGTAAAGTTATGCTTCTAAACATATTCAGCCACAAAATTATTGTGCATCGCTTGTTATTTCCATGGTAATCAATCATTACCATTATATGACCTGATGTATTTTTTGGCAGGAAGAAGAAGTTCGGAGAAACAGTACAATGTATGACATGTGTTTTGTGGCAGTATCTCACCCTCTATCTCCATACATATTTTCTCTTAATGATCGCTGTAAGCAGTTGGATGAAAAAGAACGAACTCAAATGAAGGAGCAACTTGATCCAGTGGCCAGGTATACATATTAATGTATATAAGTTTATTATGTTATCCTGTAATTAAAACTTGATTTTGATTACATTAGCATGCAGCTTGACATAATGATATTACATTTGCTGCTCAACTGATGATTCTTGAACATTACCTGTATTTCGCTGTGAAGGTCCTTAACTTTGAACTGAAATATGGAAGGCCTCAGCTAAAATTGAATTTAAATATTGTTTGTCGTTTGGCATTAGAGGTCTAGCAGTTTCATCAACTCCATAAAAATCTGCAGCAATTTAATCGTTTGAATGAAATTCTTATCTTGGTGGAAAATGCTAATATCTGGTATTCTCCTTACATTCTGTCCATGTGAACAAGAAGTTGACACAGAAGTGTTGATGACTTGTTGGTCACGTTTTTCAATAAAAAACACCTTGTCTTCTCCACCTTTTCAACACCTTGTCTTCTCCACCTTCTCCACAAATTTAAAGGGAAAAAAGAGGCTGGAACATGTATTTTAAGTTTAGACTTTCTTGTGTAAAGTTTTTACTGCTAATAAAACTACATAACTCTATTTGAAATTCTCTGATTAATTGAGGGCTACATGCAGCGGCGGGATGAATGGTTATATATCACTTTGCTCTGGAGATCCGTGCCCACAAATTTTCAGATCACCAGTTGAGGGGATGGAAGATATTATGGACAACAATGTGATGTAAGCTTTTGAGCAAGAAAGAAAATGTTTGGGGTGAAAAGTCATTTATGACTTGTATTATGTTCTTAACGCACTTGTACTGTTTTGCTTTCAGATGTGCTATTTACAAACTTCCAGATGCTCATAATCATATTGCACATCCTCCTCCAGGAGTTAATCTTCCTAAAAAGGTACATCTTTACATCCGCTTGCAGCTATATTTGAGTCTTGGCATCATGCAGGTGATAGGTCTTTGTGTGAAAATACCTCGTTAATACTGATCTCAGATTTTTTTTCTTTTGGGTGGGGGAAGATGCAAACTGTCTATATTTAACAAGTGAACTTTGTTTAACCATGAAAACACATATATATTGCTTGTAATGTTTTTTTGCTTTCTGCAATTATTTTTATGTTCCCAATTCTGAGCTAGTTCAATTATATTTGTTTGAGACGTGCTAATATTGATGCCATTCTGTGCTTCGTTAGTAATATGACATCATCTTCTTATGCAGACCGTCTCAGTTGGGGATCTAACACCAGAGCCTGTTCTGTGGCATGAAGATTCTGGAAGGAAGCCCTGGGAAAATAAAAGGTATGACACTTCTCCTATTACAGTAGTGGTCGGTTTACTTGGTGATCTCTAGTATACTGAATAGCCTTTTGGTCTTTGATTCAACTCCTTTCAGGAATAACCCTCCAGGAGCCGTTTCCGGCAAGCAGTTAGGTGATGCTGCTCATCGGCTTGTAGCAAATAGCTTACAGATAAAGAAAGATAGATATGTTGATGGAGATTATAATGGCAATCCTCCATATGCCATTGCAAATGGCCCAGCATTTCATTTGAACCAAAGTTATAGACACCAGGGTCAGGGACAGTACAGATCGGTACCACCCAATTCAGCTTATCCTCAAGGTCACCACATGTTTCCATATTCTGTTCCTGGGCAGAGTCAATACGATTGTTCTCATAACCAACCCTGTGCTTCGTCATCAACACGACATCCTGACAATCGGCATCATCTACCATTGAATCAGAGTAGGGATCATCCTCTGCAAGTACATTACTCCCAAGGATTGCATCAAAATAGACATGTATATCAACCAAGCGGGCCTCTTCATGCAGTCCAAGCACTACCTCCAATTGCAGCTGGTGTTCCGTTTTATCAACAGGTTGGATATCAAACATACGGTGGTGCCAATTATCATCACCAGAACGGTGGCCTGCCCAGAGTAAACTCAAGAGTAGGTAGAGATTATGTACGTCATCAACAATTTGGCAACCAGTTCTCAGCATTAGACATTGGAAGAGGTCGAAGACCACCACCACCACCACCTGGTCACCGCCGTTAACATGGGTGCTGAGCAAGAGCCAGCCGTATATGGATTGTTGTAACAATAAATTAGTTATGCCAGATCTATAGTTAATTATTTTACAGATTAAAGTATTGAATTGTGATATTTCACCTTGCTGATATTAATTCTTGGGAAGCATAATTGTTGTAACTTGTAATATAATCTTGTTTGATATGCAAAATTCGATACCCTATTTGGCATGCTCTAGTAGCCACCATGACTCCACGAGGGAGAAGTGCAAGTACGTAACAGTCATATGTGGTTCTTTAATGCAAGTCCCTTTACTGTTACGTACTTACGTTCCCTGTTTCTGTCCTGGGCTCGTGGACATGCCGCGTTAAAGTTTTTGACTTAATTTTATAAACCTAAATACCGAATTATAGATTTGAGCAATTTGTGAAACTGCCACAACACCACGGAAGCCTCAAACTGCAAAAAACACTAAAACATACCAAAGTACTTAATTTTCTTCTATCCCCCGCCTAACTTCTTTTGGTTACCAATCAACCATTATCGATGTAATCCAATTATTTGAATTTTTAATTGAAAAGTGATGGGTTATTGATGTGTTTTTATATTTTTATATTATCTACCACCAGCGAGTCAAAGATTCGATGAACTTTTTTGTTAAATATTTAAAAAAAAAAAAGTGTTGCGACTGGATTTCGGCCGGACCTTTGTTCGATCGGACATGTAATGAAGAAGAATGTGAGGGTTGGGCTCCCTGATTCACCTCCGATGTGAGAATAAGTTAGTCAGTTTTGGTAAGGTAATTAAAACGTAGAGAGTTTGTGTGTGTAAAATTGTGATTAAGTGAATAATAGAATGATGAACATGTGTACTTAATCTCTGTCCCTTCTCTCTCTGCCCATCGTGCAGAGATCGTGGGGATAACCGTTCGGAGATGGAGATCGTGCGCCCTAATGGGCCAGGAGCTCCGAATAAGGAAAATGGGTCCTCGTTCGTATATGGGCCTCGGTCGTTATGTACAAACTCCGATAATTGGGCCCAAGAAAGACTTGGGCTGATGGACCTCTAACATGTCCCTAGGCTTCAGTCGGAATTCATTTTCAGGATGGAGGCCAAAACTAGGAGTCCAACTTCGGAGTTATCTTTTCTTCGGATAAGATTGCCAGTGTGTATCGATTAGACGTCTCATGGGGAGGCGTGTCTCTTAAATGATGACAGCTGTCCCATCTCGAGATCTGCGCCTCCATCTAACCCGTCGAATTTGAAACGTTTCTTGTCCAAACGTCACACCTCTGTACTTAAAACCCAAAACCTTTCCATTGTCCTTTTTACGCTTTCAATACCATCGACTTTTCAGAGCAAAAAATCTTTTTCGCAGGAGCATTTCACGAATAGCAGCAATTGGAACCATCATCTCGTTTCCAGAAACTCTTGGTTCTCCAATCCCATTAGAGGTTTACCTTCAAAAGATTTATCCTCAGGAACTTGATCTTATAAACCATCTTCAAAACAGTGAGTTCTTCTCTAACTTCTCAGTGCTTTTCTCATACGTCATTTTTTTGCCACTTATTTGTCACACACTCACCTTGTACGGATATATATATATATATATATATATATATATATATATATATATATATATATATATATATATGTTTTAGGCGAGGTGTTTTGGTCCATATGGGTTTTTGGATAAAATGCAGGCTAATTTCTGGGTTTAGTAGACCATTCTTAGGGTTTTACCTTCCCGTAGCTTTTTCCTGGGATTCTGGGGTTGCAGAGGTGTTTTTATGGGCCCAAGGGGTTGGAGGCGGTCCCATTGGCCAAGAACATTCTTCGGGATGTTCGCGACTTGTGGAACGGTCTTCGGTTCCCTTGGGTCTTAGTGTAGGCGTTGGGCGTCCGACTGATCCTGGCCTCTATACTCGGCCTCTAGCGAAATAGGTTCTCCCAATTTTCTTCTTTTTCTTTCCCGAGTACATGGCTAACTCCTTTGTTCCCGAACGCATGGTATGGATCAGCCCGGCGCCCAGGAAGTTCACCTTACTCAGCCATGGCGCACTTTGGTGACGAAGGCCGGTTCCCAGCGGCGAACTTGGTTTCTGTGATGACCGAAGAAGAGGTTGCATCGATGCCCGCTAAGTATGATTTTCCTTCAAAATTCGAAGCTTATCGCGCCGATGAAGATGACCTTATTTACCATACCCCCGTCATAAAGTGGCCACACGGGAAGTTCGGAATAGGTGTCTCTGAATGGGCATTCTTTTGTGGTCTTCGGTTTACTCTTCTTCCCATAATAAGGCGATTCTTAATTCGTACGGGAATTGCCTTAGGACAATTAGATCCGAAAAGTTTTATTCACTTCAATGCTTTTCAAACTCGTTGTGTGAAAGCTGAAGTTGAGCCCAGACTATCCCTCTTCTTCCATCATTATGACTTTAAGAAAAACGGCAAGTCTGTAGGGTTTTACACTGTGGCCCGAAGGTCTGGTCGAGCCGATCATGATAACTGGTTTTTCGTTAGTGGTCCCAAATTAGACAATTACCGAGTCTGGAGAGAGGTAGAGCCCGACAACATCATAGCTCCGTAGATGGACGACGTGGACAAGGCGGACTATGTAAAAATTAGCAGGCCGATGAATCCCTCCAAAATCCCTCTATCTATGAGCCGAGATAAGGATTGGCTGAAGTCCCTATGGGGTAGCGGTAACGTTTCTTCTTTCCTTCGATCGGATTTATCTACTTATCTTGTTTACTAACTGTTTTCTTTTCTTTGGTCGTAGTGTCTACCAAGGCGGATATGGCTAGGAGGTTGGCCGAGAAGGCTGCCAAGAAGAAGGCCGACCAGGAGGCCAGACAGCTGTAAGCTGCGGGCGGTTCTCAGCCAAACCCGACCTCGAGCCCTCCTCATGCGTCCGATCGGTCTGTCCATCCGACTGGTTCTTCAGCCAGTCAGATGGGGGATTCGACGGACAACCGCAACAAGAGGGGTCGCAACATTGAAGACACTGTCCACACTTAACGCCCAGCTTGATCGATCTTGACTAGGGACAAGTTTACAACCCGTGCTCCTGAAGAGGCGAAAGAGGTGGCTGGGGACCTCAATTAGGTCATTTTACTATGGTGCGATCATTTTCTTGTACTTGTAATATTTGTGCTTTTCCCCATTCACTTTATAATTCTTTTCCTTGTTGTTTCAGGCTGCCCCTTGGGCTGCGGCCATTGAAGAAAAAGTTAAGGATATGGCTAAGCAACTGGAGGGCGCGAAAGCTCTCAGCACGAAGAACGAGGAGCTCCAGCTTTGGGTTAATAACTTGGAGATTGAGCGCAACGCTCTTCTGACGGAACGGGACACCCAGAAGCTTCTAGCCGATCGGAGGGCTGATCAGGCCAAAAGGAATCGTCGGTTGCAGAAGAAAGCCGACAAGAAACTGACCGTAGCTGAAGATAAGAGTTATCAGGTCGGGTGTGAGGAGGCAGTGAAGAGAGTTCATCAGGCCGGTTAGGACTATACACAGATCTTGGGTTAAAGATCCCATCACTCGTCCGAACTTTCTGATTGAAGATTTCTGTTTTTGTACATTCTATTTATCAAATGATGTAAGCCTTCGGGCATAACTCTTGCTGGACTTCACGCGTAACTTTTGATTGCCTTCGGGCCTTAATCTTATGCCTTTTGATTATGCTCTTCAGCGTTATTTTGCCTTAGCATAAAAAGCTTTATTTTTACGCATCTTCGGTCATTATTTTTCCTCAGCATAATTTCTGTATTTTTATGCATCTTCGGCTGATTCATTTGCCTTAGCATATTAATTAATTTTTATGCCTCTTCGGTCATTTATTGCCTTAGCATATTTTTGTGTTTTATGAGTCTTCGGTCATTTATTGCCTTAGCATAATTTCTTTTATTCTTATGCATCTTCGGCTCCTTTTGCCTTAGCATAATTTTTGCATTTTCGATCGTAACCTAGCTGCCCCCTAGTATTTAAGGGGTTTTGTAAATGATTAAGGTCTCATTCAGTCAGTGAAAAATATTTCCTTCCGACCTTAATTAATGTCGAAGCAACTTAAATACTAAGACATTTATAAGGATCCAAATTTTATTCGGTTGGCCCCAAATTTGGGCCCGTTAAGCCTTTGCAACGTACTTGAATAACAACGTACTTAAAACACTGAAATGAGTTAAAGGAAGCGTGTTTTATTCGGTCGGCCCCAAAATGGGTCCGTTAACTTAACTTCGTACATGATAATGTGTATTTTATACACGTTTGTCTTTTATTCTCTTGCATTTTTGTTCGTTTCGAATGTAGTTTTATCGATATTAATTATGTTTTTCATCTTTCAGTGCCTCATGCTTAATTGTTGAAAAGATGGATTATTTTGGGCTTGAAAGCGAAGATTATTCAAGTAGGAAGTTAGAAGATGCAAGCTCGCGATGCCGGGAGGTGTTTAATGTATTATCTTGAAGATTTTCTCCCGCACGGACTGCTGTACGGCCGTTCGACAGGCCGTTCAAAGGAGCAGTTTTTCTGTACGGGTTGCTGTACCGCCGTTCGACAGGCTGTACGACCCCTGCTATGTATTAAAAGAAGTAAAGCCAAACACATCTAATATCTTAACCAACACCTAACTTCTTCATCTAACCTAACCTCTTTAAGGTCCATTCAATTAGGGTTAGTAGAGTAGAGAGAAACATCAATTACTCATAATCTAGCATTGATTATGAGTAACTAACTCCATATATTTGGCTCAAGGAGGAATTCTTGTACTAAACCCACTTCAATTTAAGTAAGATTTATTTAACTCTATCTTGAATGCTTGTGATGTATTGTTTATGATTTTGCTTGGAGATTTGTAAGTTGATTCAATTTGCTCTTCTTGTAATATCAATTGCTAATTGTTTGTGCTAATACGTAATCGTTAGTGCATTCACTATAGTAGCACAAGATTTAGTGTACCTAAATCCTCAAGCTTTAAGTGCAAATACCTAGGTTGAGCTTTTCATCCTTGGGTTTGTCCTAGCCTCTCTTTGATTGATTCCTTGATTTGGTTAAATTGGTAGTGCTTCACTATTGGTTGCTAGTATCAAGAGAACTAATTTATGTGCTTCACTAAATTAGTGTTTATAATAGAAGAGAAATAAGTGATTGTGTGCTTCACCAATTATCTTGGTTAGGTAGAGTTGGATATATTTGCTTGTTGTTGGGTTGAAGTGCTTGAGTTGCCATTATCCTTAGGTCGGATATATCCTTATCTTGTTAATTTAAACATTGTACCTTGTTGTGTTGGAAAAATTGGATGATTGTAAATTCATTTGGTTATAGTTCTCTAGCAATTTATTTCTTGTAGGCAAGGTGTTTGATAAAACACCACAATCAACTTAAAACCCCCCACCATTTTACATTACACTATTTTTGAACGCTATTCCCCTGGGTTCAATCCCTACTTGCCCCATTTACTACATTTGTAGTTAAGTGCGAACATAGTAGAGCATAAACATTTATTATCAATTTGGCCCGTCGACGGTCGAATATCCCTATATCTTGCTAATTCACTCATTGTGTTGTGTTGGTAAATTTGGATAGTTGCCATTAACTTAGTTGTATTTTTGTAGCAATTTAGTTATTGTATGCAAGGTGTTTGATAAAAACACATTAACCAAACTCAAAACCCCCCATTTACACACTTCTAGATTGTAAGAGATAATCTACTTGGAATCAATATTGAGAGTCCTTCCCTGTGAACGAACTTACGAAAAACACTACCTTCAGTACACTTAACCATTTGGTTTTCTTTGTACTTAGTTAATAACAATAGATGTAAAAATGGGACAAGCAATCTTTCATTGATCATGCAAAAAGCTTATACATGATTTTAAGTTACAGATTGATGCTCACTTAGGGAATTGAAAATTGTCAAATAAAATAGAATAATGAATTAAAATGAACAAGTAGATGCATCCAATAAGCTTACTGGTAGAAATGGTGAAGATAAGCAGCATGCCATGTATTCTTGATTGGGCTGCCGTCCGAATGAGCCAATTTGTAAGTGTCCGATTGAACCACTTCAATTACCGTGTATGGCCCTTCCCAATTTGGCACTAGTTTCCCTTGCTTGGTCGACATAGAAGTCGCCAGCTCCCGAAGGACTAGATCTCCTACTTGGAAAGATCTCTTTTTTACCCCAGAATCATAATACTGTGCCGCTTGGAGTTAGGGCTGAGCATTCGGTCGGTTCGGTCCAGAACCGAACCGAACCGAATAAACCGAAAACCGAATTGTCATTTTTTTCTGGACCGAACCGAACCGAAGTTTAATCATGGACCGGACCGAACCGAACCGAAATAATTCGGTTCGGTTCGGTCCGGACCGAAAAAACCAAATTTTTTTTTAAAAAAACCTATAATATAAATAAAGTTAAAAATTCATGATTTATCACAAAAATAATAATCAATTAATCACCACTACTTCACTAACATAGATATAATTAGAATTTACAAATTAGATATTATAATTATATCTTATAAGATATATATAAAATGTATATAACATAAATATAAAAATTAAAATATATATTATTCGGACTATTCGGTCTATTCGGTCCGGACCGAAATATTTTTTGAAGAACCGAACCGAACCGATTTTTATTTCGGTCTATTCGGTCCGGACCGAATAAACCGAATTTTCAAAAAATTAGAACCGAACCGAACCGAATTTGCACGGTTCGGTTCAGTTTTTCGGTTTCGGTTCGGTTTTGCTCAGCCCTACTTGGAGTTGATATCGGACATTCCTTTGATGTGCAGCCTCCTTTTCTTCTTCTATCAAGTCCACATTTGCTCGCAGACCGAACTCATTTGTTTCCACATTAAAAACCTGAGTGCGATAAGACTAGACCCACTTCAGCCGGCATCAAAGCATAGGAACCAAAGGCAAGCCTGAAAGGTGTCTCTCCGGTCGATGACCTTGGAGTTGTTCGGTAGGCCCAAAAAACATACGGTAACTCCTCGGCCCAGGGTCCTTTAGCTTCTCCTAGTCGCTTCTTAATCCCATCAAAGATGATTTTGTTTGCTGCTTCGATCGCCCCATTACCCTGCGGGTGACCGACTGAACTAAACTTTTGCTGGATTCCAAATTTGGCTAAGAACTTCCTGAATTTGCTTCTAATGAATTCGGTCCCGTTGTCCGAAACACACATCATCGGGATCCCAAACCTTAAGATCACCTGTTCCAACATAAACTTTTTTTCCGCTTCTTCAGTGATGGCCGAAAACGGCCTAGCCTCCACCCATTTTGTCATGTAGTCAATGGCTACTATGCAGTACTTAGCTTGCTTCGTGCTGGTTGGCAGAATGCCCACAATATCTATTTCATACATGGCAAAAGGGATAGGACTGAGTACCGAAGTCATCTCTTCGGGCGGTTATTTTGGCACAGTACTGAAAAGTTGGCATTGCTTACACTTCTTGGCATATTCGGTGGTGTCTTCCCTTAAGGTCGGCCAAAAGAATCCTTGCCTCAAGATTTTGAAGGCAAGTGATCGTCCTGCTAAATGCTCTCCACAAATACCTTCATGAACCATTTCCAATGTAAGTCTTTGTTCTTCGGGGTCAAGGCACCGAAGTAATGGTTGGGTGGCTGCCCTTCTAAATAGTCGGCCTCCCACGAGGGTATAACTGGTTGATCGGTATTTCACTTTCTGGGCCTCTTTCTTGTCCAGTGGCAAAGTACCCTTTTCTAGAAACGCTCTGATTGGTGTCATCCAATTGACACCCTGGTGTATTTCCATGCATTGCTTCTTCTCAATGGAAGGGGCTTTCACTTCGGTCAGATAGATTGATCCTTGAAGATTCTGAGTTTCAGCCGAAGCTAGCCTTGACAGCGCATCTGCTCTACTGTTGTTTTCTCTAGCATTTGACTTAGCTCAAAGGACTCAAAAATCATAATATTTTCACGTACCTTCGTTGCGTAAGCCTTCATCCGGGGGTCTTTCTATCCGTACTCCCCAGTAAATTGTTTGACCACCAACATTGAATCAATGAATGCCCTCAAATGTTTCACCTCTAAGTTTCTCGCCAAATCCAGACCTGCTATCAATGCTTCATACTCGGCTTCATTATTGGTTAGGGGGAAAGTGAATCTGATGGCCTGGCATATCTCGAACCCATCCGGGCTCCTGAGAATTAAACCTGCTCCACATTTTTATCCAGCGACCGATCCATCCACAAAGATTTTCCATTTTCCGGGCGAACGAATAAGCTGTTCTTCAAGAGCCAAATCCTTCGGCCCAGAAAAATAACATTCTACCATGAAGTCGGCCAGGGCATGTGCCTTAATTGCTGTCCTCGGGATAAATTCTAAATCATACTCCCCCAACTCAATCGACCAGGCAACCACTCTGCCCGAAGTCTCAGGCCTTTGCATAATTTTCTTCAAGGGATGATCAGTAATAACCTGTACTGTTCGTCCTTGAAAGTAGTGGCATAATTTCCTTGACGCCATGATCAGTCCATAAGCAAACTTCTCTGCATTGGGATATCTTGTTTCTGCATCTTTCAGAATATGGGAGACATAAAAGACTGGATACTGATTCCCTTCGTGCTCTTTGATCAGTACAGCTCCAAGTGTTCGGTCATTCACAGCTAAGTATAGCTGTAGTGTTTCCTTCAGATCAGGCCTCATTAGGAGTGGGGCTTTCACTAAGTACTCTTTAGCCTCTTCAAATGCTTTCTGGCAGTTCGGCCCCCACTCGAAGTTCTTTGACCCCCGAAGTACTTCAAAAAATGGTAGAGCTTTTTCAGCTGACCTAGAAATGAACCTCCTCAGGGCTGCCAACCGTCCAGTCAGCTTCTGAATGTCCCTGATCGTCTTCGGTGCTTCCATATCAATTACGGCCTTGATTTTCTCTTGGTTTCCCTCAATCCCTCGGGCACTGGCCATGTAACCCAGAAACTTTCCACTGTTACCCCGAACGTACACTTATTCGGGTTGCTTCTCATGTTGTTCTTTCTAAGTGTTTCAAAACACTCCCTCAAATCTTCTGCATGATCCCTGAAGAGGAACTTAACGATCATATCATCCACATAGCATTCCATGTTTCGGCCTATCTGTGCCTTGAAGACCTTATTGATCATCTTCTGAAATGTTGCCCCCACATTCTTCAGTCCGAAGGGCATCTTGATGTAGGCATAAGTGCCGTTCGGGGTGATGAATGTTGTCTTAGGTATGTCCTCGGCATTCATGGCGATTTGGTAGTATCCGGAGAAAGCATCCAGAAAAATGAGTATTTGATGCCCCGAAGTAGCATCTATCATTTGATCAATGTTCGGCAGCGGATAGTGGTCCTTTGGATAGTGTTTGTTCAAGTCAGTATAATCCACACACATTCTCCACTTGCCGTTTGATTTTTTGACCACCACCACGTTCGCCAACCAGTCGGGGTAGTCTATCTCCTCAATGAACTTTGCCTCAAGTAACTTTTCCACTTCGGCTTGAATGACCTTTTGCCTTTCCATGGCAAAATTTCTCTTCTTCTGCTTCACAGGTTGGGCATCGGGCTTGACATTAAGACTTTGCTTTGCAACCGATGGATCCAACCCTGGCATATCTTCGAGAACCCAAGCAAACACATCATGGAATTTCCTAATGACTTCAATAACTTTCTGTTTCAGCTCTGGCTCCATGCTCTTCCCAATCTGTATCATCTTCCCTACTTGCCCGACGAACAACTCAACTTCTTCGGTTTCTGCAGCTGGTTCGGCAATTGGGCAAGACAAGTCATCCCCAAACTTCTCCAATTCAAATATTAAACAGTTGATGGCTGCCCCCAGCTTCATTCTCGCTTCTCTTTCTCTTGCCAACTTCGTCCATCTCAACATCTTTGTCTCTCTCCAAATCTTCCAACATTATAATTCTAGCAGCCTTCTAGTCGCTTCTCATCTCTCCAACTCCATGTTCGGTTGGAAACTTCAACTTCAAATATGGGATAGAGGACACTGCCTGGAACAAAGATAAGGCTGGCCTTCCTAAGATTCCATTGTACGGGCTGTCAACCCGAACCACATAAAACTTCGCTTCTTTCGCCACAGTATATGGCGCTTTACCCAACAAAACAAACAGTGTGATGGTTCCTTCTATCGGTACAGGCTGATTACCGAAGCCATATAGTGGTGCCTCGTGGCATGGCTCCAGTTGTTCGTCTCCCAAGTTCATCTTGCAATATGTTCGGTGATACAGAATGTTGACCATATCACATCTTCAAAATCATCCTCCGTGAAAGCGATAGGCAACAGTTGCTTAGCTGCGCTCGACTGATGGAAGCTGTAAATTTGCCTGGCGTACTTCTTTCAGGCTGTCTTGCTGTCCCGATCAAGTATAGTTCCTCCGGATATAGTCCTAACTTTGCCTCTGTATTTTTCTGACCACTCTGCATCTCTAGCATCTCTCTTCTTTTCCTTGGACTCGAGCTTATCCCTCAAATCTCCCACAAATTGGGTTAGTTCTCCATCCTTAATCATTTTTTCAATCAGCTTCTTTAGGTGATAACATTCATAGCTGTTATGACCCTTGTCCCGGTAATAATCACAATACTTGTTCTCATTCCTTTTATGTTCAGGGGTCTTCAGCCTAGCCGGTCGAACGAACCCAGGCTTACCCTTAATCTCATGGAGAATCTTTGAGATAGGGGTGTTTAAAGGTGTGAACACCGTGCTATCTCTATCCCTCCTACGTTCGGCCCCTTATCGGGCCTGGTTTCATTCAGCCTACTTTTGACATCACCACGACCCCTTCGGTCGTCCCTTCTGTCATCTCTATCACTTTTCTTACTGTTCTTATACCCCCCAATGGATTTCATCTTCCTTCTAATAGCCTCTCCCCGCAAATATATATCATTTAAAGACTTTGGAGGCATATCGTAAAGAGAAGATCGAAGCTTCTTACCTTTAATAGGGTCAAGCCCGGCCGAGAGAAATCCAGCAGCTTTAACCTTGTCCAAATTCGTCACCATGCCAGCTTCTTCTTTAAACCTTTCCAGATAGTCCCCGAGCTCTTCATTCAGCCTCTGTCTACAGTGAATCAGGGCCTCGGTGTCTTTCTCTCTTCGGCACAAGTGAGAATAGTGCCTCAAGAACTTCTTCTTAATCTGCTCGTATGAGCCAATTGACCTAGGCCTTAGTGATCGATACCACATTGACGTTGGCCCTTTGAGGTAGGTCTTGAACATTTTGCAGAACATCACATCACAGTGCCCCATACCAGTCATGAGCGATTCATACTTCTCACAATGGCCTTCTGCTCCTCTCGCCACTTCAGAAGCATCTCTTGTTGTTCCTCGGGAGACGGTATACCCCCCTCTTCTTCAAAATTCAATAGCCTCGGGATTACAGGAGGAGTGCGGCTGCCTCCGGCCACAGTGAGGTTGTCACTTACAGGTGTTTCTTCATTCGTCATAGTTGCTGGTAAATTTTAACACAAACGTATCTCTATGTTCCCACAGACGGTGGCAAATGTTGCGACTGGATTTTTGCCGGACCTTTGTTCGGACGGACCTGCAATGAAGAAGAATGCGAGGATTGGGCCCCACGATTCACCTTCGGTGTGAGAATAAGTTAGTCGGTTTTGGTAAGGTAATTAGAACGTAGAGAGTTTGTGTGTGTAGAATTGTGATTAATTGAATAATAGAATGATGAACCTGTGTACTTAGTCTCTGTCCCTTCTCTCTCTGCCCATCGTGCAGAGATCGTGGGGATAACCGTTCGGAGGTGGAGATCGTGCGCCCTAATGGGCCATGAGCTCAATAAAAAAAAAATCCTCAAAACAAAATAAGTCATCCAAAAAAGTATCTCCTACCAATTTTTGACTTTAAACTGTTTTTTTTATTTTTGACTTATTACACAAAGAGACATTTTTTTGACTTAAAGTAAAAATTGGCTTTAAGCTCGGCGTTGCCAAACGCGCTCCTAATCAGAGAGGGGGCTTCAATGGCTTTGCTTTCTCTGTAAAAAATAAATGACGGTGTGACAGATTGTCCATGTAATTTTTATTAGTTTTAGTCCTAACTTCTTTTTTTATATAAGAGTAATCCTTTGTATATATTATAGGCCAACAAAGTCTTTCAAGCCTATTTAGTAATTTACTAATTTTCCCTTCCATCATATTAATATTAAAAAAATGTTTGGCATTAGAATTGAACCCATGACCTTTATGCAAAGAGTGAATTATTTTCGCATCTCTAACCACTACACCAAAGAAATTTTTAGAACCTTTTTATAACTCATTAAATACATACTCCAAGAACTCATTTGTTACAATGTTCAATATTTCTATTAATTCATATTTTTTATAGTCAAACCCGAGTCGAATTGTTCATATTCAAACTTTTTTTGAAATAGGTTCGATTCGAACTTTCGAGTTACTCGATCTCGGCTAATAAATTTTCGAATTCAGTTTGATAGTATTCGAGTTAAACTTGAGATTTAGCTATTTAAGTACTTTACTAAGAGGTTCACGAGACTAATCGGACTTTTAATTTTTAAAATATTATAATTATATTTCATTGTAAATATTCAATATTTTATAAAATTCATATATTTTATCAAGTTAAACCCAAGTCGAACGCGAGTCGAACCGTTTAAATTCAAACTTTTTTCAAAATAGGTTAAATCGATTCGAGATTTCAAGCTTTATGAGACAAGTTTCGAGGTTAAAATTAAAGAACCAATTGAACTTGAGCTCGAGTTCAAGCTTGACGGAACTTTTTGGCTGAGTTTGAGCTCGAGTGTGGCAATATTCGGCTCAACTCGATACACCCCACTCTCATTGCTATTGGGTAAAATATTTTGATAGACTAGAAAAAAATAATTTAAGGAAAACAAAACAAAATTTATTGCAAATGAGATTTGAACTTCATATTAATTATTAGATAAATATTTAGATAAAACACGTAGTTAGGTCAAAAATATTTATTAAAAAATAGATTATAGATACTCTTTTAAAAATAATAGATTTAAAAGTCTAAATGTATTATTGAAATATGATACTTAGTAGATAATATATCACAATGTATATGAATACAAACCAAAATTTTAGCTAATTTAAATTAAAATTACAAGAATATTAAATCATTGTCATATGACCACTGCCACGCCACCACTACCACGAGCACGACATGCACCACTTCCAAAATTACCAGAATTTTATCTGTAACAACATAACCACCACTTACACCACCAAAATCACCAATATCAAAGCAAAATCACTAGGAATTCAACTAAAGTTTCCAAAACTTAAACGTAAATCATTAAAAAAATTGAACACAGATTACAAAAATATTCAAGATTTAGAATTGTGTAAATATTCGAAGCCATTGGTAATGGTGTTGACAGTAGTAAAGTGAGTAAAAATGTTATCGATCGACGTTACAAACTTAGATATATTGAGAGAGGGATGAATGAATTAGTGGAGGTGTGGTCAGGAATGTGACTGGAATTCGTGACAAACATGTTTATCAGTTACTTTCGGAGTGATGGTCGATTTGGTAGCAAAAGATCGCAGAGTGATGATGGTTTATACACACTTCCTCTCTCTCATCCACACACACACATTATATGTGTGTATATCATGAAAGATGATGACAAATGGATTGAGGTGGCGATAACGGCGGTGTAAAGTAAGTGATGGTATCTAGGGTTGCCAAAAATGGAAGGGGCATATGAGTGGATGTTGGTGAAGGTTGAGATGTAAATTAGATTTGAATGTGTTGTTATGATTAGTTTTCGGTTCTCTAATCTGTAAATGATCTTATTTAGCACTTGTCTATATATAAACACGTGAGTCTACTGACTCATGATTAGATTTTTAAATTACGTAGTGTTTAATCATTCCAAGTCATGTTTTTTTAAATTATTAGATGTGATTGTATTGTTATGATCATATATGAAATTCAGGTGAGAAATTTGAGTTATTACTAGTGTTCATAAAAAATACCACACTAATGATATACATTGTTTCAAAAATTATAAATTGTCTATTTAAAAAAATGAAAACAATAACATTTTATGAATTTAAATGGTGCCCGTGCTTTGCACGGGCTTTCATGCTAGTAATATAGAATAATACAAAACAACTTCTTTAAATTTCAGTGTTTGTAATGTACTTTGATATTCGAATCAAATCAATGACATTTTATTTGCTATTTGAACAACGCCCAGACTGGAATCGAATCCTTAACCTCGTAAGGGAGATAGGGTATCCACTCCACCAATTGTCAATTCTAATAATTAACAAAGGTTTAGATTTTGATGCAATCAAATTACATCAATGGTATAATAAAATATAATATTTATAATATTCAACTCTGTAAAAAAAAAGGAAAGAAAATTCAATGCACTTCTAAATCCTAATCAGAGAGGGGGCTTCAATAGCTTTGCTTTCTCTGTTTTATATAAGAGTAATAATAAGTCTCGTCTTATGATGAGTTCTCTTTGTCTCATCTATTGGTGAGTTTTTCAAAATTTAGTTTTCTTTTTGTTTTGGCGATCTCGTCGTTCTCTTTCATTATTGTTCTCGCTCATGGCTAGTTCGTCCCATAATGCAACCCTGGAGGATGTGTATTCAAATCTGTCACTAGAGAATGATGATGAAGATGGTGGGCTTATTCTTGAGGATATTCCAAATAACGGTGTCAAGGAAGGGTTTGATAGATGTTTGGTGGGCAGATTCTTGACAAGTAGAAAGGTGAACTTCAAGGCTATGCAAGAAACGTTGTCATCAATCTGGAGACCGGTAAAGGGGGTGTTTATGGAGGAGACTAATAGTCCTAATACTTTCTTGTTTAAATTCTTTCATGATTTGGATTTGCAAAGGGTTCTAAATGATGGTCCGTGGTCTTTTAATCAACAAGTATTGATAATAAAGAAACTGAACGTGGATGAACAACTCAAGGATGTAAACTTATCGGAGTTAATTATTTGGGTTCAGGTATATGATGTGCCAATAGGTCTTAATTCGGAGAATGTTATGAAGTCAATTGGTAATTATGTGGGAAGGTTCATGGAGTCAGATCCCAGGAATCATCAAGGTATGTGCAGACGTTATCTAAGGATTAAAGTTGCTCTAGATATCCAGCGTCCGTTGAAAAGTAAAATGCGTATTAAGAAAGCAGGAGGCGAATGGTTATGGATCCAGTTTAAATACGAGCGGTTGCCCTCGTTTTGTTTTTTCTGTGGATTGATTGGTCATGCGGAGAAGTTCTGTGAGGTGTTGTTTGATAATCCGCAGGGTATGGAGGTTAGAAAATATGATAGCTCATTATGTGCAATGACGAGGAACCAAGGGTCAAATTCAGGGAATAAATGGATACGAGGGGCTGATGGTGCAGTAGTTACTCCGGTGAGGACAGTCGGTAAGGAAGGTGGAGGGGGTGGTAATCAGGCTGGAGATAAGGTCTATAATTTTGGTAACTGTCAGCGTGATAATAGCATTAACTTAGAAAGGTCAGTTGGATTTCCTCGAAATCAGGAGGGAATTGTTATGAATTCGAATTATGAGGAGGATACGGATTTTAATGAGGGGTTATTAGTATCCAAACAGAAAAGAAAGCGGATAATGGGTGATACTGAAGTTGCGGGCCATCTGTTAACACATGATGTTGGGCTGGATATTGTAATGACCGAAGAAAAACAACAGAACCAAAAAAACTTGGCATTGGCGGGACCTGTGACCCAGGCCCGCCAGCCACAATGAGTACACTATTCTGGAACTGTAGAGGTCTGGGTAACCCTCATACAGTTCAAGTTTTATTGGACTTGGTCCAAATGAAAAAGCCCATGTTTGTTTTTCTTATGGAGACTATGGTGGATAATGATAGGCTAGAGTGTATTCGTACGAAAATGCGTTATGAAGGTTTGTTCACGGTTGCTGGCACAGGACATGGTGGGGGATTAGCCTTGCTGTGGAAACAAGCACAGTCTATTAATGTTCTTTCTTCCTCACAAAACTATATTGATACGGAAGTTTGTATAGAAAGTTTAACTAGGTGGCGTCTTACTTGTTTTTATGGCTTTCCAGAGAGGTCTAGAAGACGAGATTCTTGGGAGCTGATTAGATC
The DNA here is from genome assembly GCA_036435485.1 of Saposhnikovia divaricata. NCBI lineage: Eukaryota > Viridiplantae > Streptophyta > Magnoliopsida > Apiales > Apiaceae > Saposhnikovia > Saposhnikovia divaricata. Next base: position 224,302,307 of record CM071599.1, on the reverse strand, counting down.
GTTGGCATCTATGTCGTCTCTCCCATGGGTTATTTTGGGGGACTTTAATGATTTGCTTCGAATGGAGGAGAAGAAGGGGTTACATAAACATCCTACTTGGCTGCTTAATGGATTTAGAAGTGCGACGTTGGATAACGGGATTTCGGACCTGCCAATGGAGGGATATCCTTATACGTGGGAAAGAAGTAGAGGTACTAGGAGATGGGTGCAAGAGAGGCTGGACAGGGTTTTTGTTAATGAAGATTGGAGATTGCTCTTTCCGGAAAATAAGGCACAGAATCTGATAGCTCCATCTTCTGATCATTCTGCAATTTTTCTGACGGTAAGAGTGTGGAGACCAGTTACGAAAAACTATAGATTTCGTTTTGAAAACTGTTGGCTGAGGGAGGATCGTTGTAGTGATATAGTCGCGGAGAGTTGGAGAAAATCGGAGAATCTAGCTGTTAATCAGAGAATAGAGAGATGTGCAAATGACCTTAAAGTCTGGGGCGAGAGGCTAACTCGTGGTTTTAAGAATAGGTTGAGGGAGTGCAGGGACAGAATGGATGGTTTTAGGGGTTTTGAAGATGTTTTTTCTGTGCAGTGTTATAAAGAAGCGGAGATGGAGTATGAAAAGGTGTTGAGCCAAAGGGAAGATTTCTGGAAACAGCGTGCAAAACAGCATTGGTTGGCGGGAGGGGACAGCAATTCGAAGTACTTTCATTCCTATGCCTCTGCTAGGAAGAAGAAAAACCAGTTGAATCAGCTGAAGAATAGTGAAGGTATGTGGGTGAATTGGTCATCGGGTTTGGGAAGTCTTATTGAGGATCATTATAAAGACTTGTTTGAAACTAAGGGGATAGAGGCAGATAGTGTGTTGGATTGTATTGGGGCTCGAGTTACAAGGGCTCAGAATGAAGCTCTTACGCAAGAATTTACTGATTGTGAGGTAAAGGAGGCTCTCTTCGCAATGCATCCTGATAAAAGTCCTGGTCCGGATGGGATGAATCCAGGTTTTTATCAAAAGTTTTGGGGAATTGTTGGAAGTGATGTGTCAAAGGAATGTATTCACATTTTGAATGAGGTGGTTATTCCTGGGAATCTAAATGATACGCTCGTTGTGCTTATCCCAAAAAAGTAGGTCCAGAAACGATAGCTGATTTGAGACCTATTTCTTTGTGTAATGTGATGATGAAAATAATCTCTAAGATGCTTGCTAACCGGTTAAGAGGAGTTCTGTCAAGTATTATCTCTGAGGTTCAAAGCGCGTTCGTCCTGGGTAGGTTGATTACGGATAACGCAATTGTCGCTTTTGAGATTAATCATTGGATGCGTAGGAAAACGAAGGGCAAAAAAGGTTATGCAGCGCTCAAGATAGATATGAGTAAAGCTTATGATAGGGTGGAGTAGGACTTTGTTTTTGGTGTTTTGCGTAAAATGGGTTTTGAAGAGAAATGGTGCAAGTGGATTTATTTATGTATGTCGACGGTGTCATATAAGTTTGTGGTTTCTGGGAATGAGATTGGTCCTATTTTTCCTAGTCGAGGCTTAAGACAGGGAGATCCCATTTCGCCATATCTTTTTCTGCTTTGTGCGGAAGGTTTGTTGGCTTTAATCTATAGGAAACAGGTTATGGGAGCTATACATGGGTGTAAGATTGCTAATGGGGCTCCTATCATTACTCATTTGTTTTTTGCTGACGATTGTTACTTGTTTTTTCGTGCTAATGTGGAGGAAGCTGAATGTATTAGAGAGTGTCTCATCCTCTATGAAAAAGCCTCAGGTCAGAAAGTTAATTTTCAGAAATCCTCTATCTCGTTTAGTCGTAATTTGTTAGAGTCTGATGGAGCTATTGTTAGTCACGTTCTTCAAGTGCCTGTTCGCTCTGATGCTATGTATCTTGGTCTTCCTAAAACGGTTTCGAGTAATAGGTGGGAAACGTTTAGGTTTGTTAAGCAGAAAATCTGGAATAGGCTTCAAAGTTGGAAGGGTCTTACGGTATCCAGGGGTGGGAAGGAGGTTCTAATCAAGTCTGTAATTCAGTCTATACCTTCTTATGTAGATGGTATGTTCCTCTTTTCAGTTAGGTTATGTGATGAAATAGAAGTGTTGATGAATAAATTTTGGTGGCTGTCGGACGTAGATAAAAGCAAGGGGATAAGGTGGATGTCTTGGGATAAAATGTGCTTTCCTAAGAAATTTGGTGGGATGGGTTTTAAACGTTTACAGGAGTTTAACTTGGCGATGTTGGGAAAGCAGGACTGGAGAATCTTAACTGAGCCTAACTGTTTTATTGCGAGACTTCTAAAGGCTCGGTACTTTCCAAAGTGTAGTTTCAGTGATGCCAGGTTAGGGAATAACCCGAGTTACGTTTGGCGTAGCATATTGGCTTCTCAGCAACTGGTTTGTGATGGGAGTGTTCGAAGAATTGGTAAGGGAGAGTCAGTAAAAGTATGGCAGGATCCGTGGCTTCCTCAAGTAGGTCATTCGAAAATTAGGACTCCTGTTTGGGATGGGTTGGAGGATGCTAAAGTATGCAGTCTGATGGTTACTGACAGGATGGAGTGGGATGTGGAGTTACTGAGGGACTTATTTCTAGAGTCTGATGTCCGTCAGATTTTAAAAATTCCTCTCTGTAGGAGTAGGACGGAGGACTCGTGGATGTGGATAGAAGGGGAGAAGGGGACTTACTCAGTCAAGAGCGCATATAGGAGTTTATGTCAAGACCATAGTCGAGTGCCAACCTTGAGTGTTGATTTCGATTGGCTTAAGTTCTGGAATTTAGCAATGCCACAAAAAATAAAGAACTTCATCTGGAGAACTTTACATAATTGTCCTCCAACGCTAGATAATCTTAGAAGGAGGTGTGTTGAGGTTTACCCTTTATGCCCGGTTTGTCAGGAAGAATTGGAAAACACTGAGCATATTCTGTTTTCGTGTCAGTTTGCGCAGAAATGCTGGAGGCTAGCTAGGATGGGAGGTTTTCTGGGTTCGGGGTCATCTTTCCAGGAGATAATGGCGAGTTTATTTCGATCGAAAGTGTCGAAGGAACTGGAGATTTTTTGTGCTATAGCTTGGCAGGTGTGGTCTCATAGAAACAGCGTAGTTTGGAGCAAAAAGTATCAGACTCCAACGATGGTTGTTAATAGTGCAGGGTCGTATCTTTATCAATGGCAACGAGCCCAAGTTAATCAGGTGCCGAGCAGTAGTCTGAGTGATAGAGAAGGGGTGGTGATTTGGAGAAAGCCAGAGAGGGGTTGGTTGTCGTGTAACGTGGATGCTGCGGTTTTTACAAGTGAAGGTAGATGCTCATTTGGGTGCGTTCTTCGTAATGATCAGGGGGTGTTTGTTGCTGGGTTTGGTGGTGCGTACGCTGGTGTAGTGAATCCCAAGCATGCTGAGGCTCTTGCGTTTAAGGAGGCTTTATCCTGGTTGAAGAGGAAGCGCCTAAATCATGTGCATATTGAACTTGACTCATTGGCCGTTTGTCAGGCGTTTGGTAGTAAAATGTTGGACTCTTCTTATTTTGGGTCTATCATAGATGATTGTCGGTCTATTGTTAAGGACTTAGGGTCCTATTCAGTTTATTTTATTAGGCGGTCAGCGAATTCAGTAGCTCATGCTTTAGCTAGAGAGGCTGGTTCTTTGTCTGATCGTAAGGAATGGTGTGATGTACCTTCCTTTCTTATCGATGTGTTATGGCGTGATTTAATATAAAGTATTCGGTTTGGCTTCAAAAAAAAAATATAAGAGTAATAATATAGAATAATACAAAAGTACGAGGTCGATAGTTGATACAACTTCTTTAAATTTCAATGTTTGTAATGTATTTTGATATTCCAATCCAATCAATAACATTTTTTTTCGCTAGTTTAACACACATGGAATTGAACCCTCAACCTTCTTCTCAGGGGAGATGAGGGTTATTCACTCCATCAATTGTCAATTCTAATAAATAACAAAGGTTTAGTTTTTGATGCAACAAATAACAAAGTTCTATGGAGACCAAGTTTTTTAGTGGAGACCGGAGATCATATATCAATTAAAACATTGCAAAACCTTATTCATTGAAAATCATGTCCATGAAAGTCACTATTTCATTCATTTCATTGAAAATCTTGAAAATCATACATGTTTTTCATGCAAATTTCATTAAAAATCTTGAAAATAATGTATGTTCTGCAAACAAAACATTACAGAATGTATTGTTTTCCAAAACATGTTCTGCTTGCAAATCATATATGATTTTTAAGATTTTGAATGAAATAATAATGTTCATTGAACATTCTTTGCAAATATATATGTTTTGCAATGTTTTGAGTGCATAATATATATGGTCTCCACGGTCTCCACCTAAATGTTGGTCTCCATAGAACTTAACTCACAAATAAAATATAATATTTATATTATCAACTCTGTAAATTAACAAATATTTAAATTTTAAATTGTATGAAATTAACAAATACTCCCTCTATTTCTTAATCTTTTTCTGGTTTTGACTTTTGGTACTGTTTATTATAAGAGATTGACTATTAATTTACGTATAATTTATAAGATAAAATATAGTCATGAGTGATTTTGTTTGATTTGTATTTATGAGTACTTTAATACAGTGAAGTTTTCATATTTGATACTAACATGAAATTGAAAATATTAACAATCAAAAGTGTGTGTTAGCAAACGTGTCCAAAGTAAACAGGAAAAACATTTAGGAACGGAGGGAGTATATAATAAAATTTAGTACAATATAAGTAAATATGTTTAAAGCTAAGGTAAAAAACCATTACTATATAAATTTTAAGTTTATATATAATATAAGTATCAAGTTTATATATTTATACAAACAAAAAGGCCATTAGTATATAAATTTTTAATTTTAAATACGTGAAAATAATCGGAGGTCAGGTCCTTCATTTTTAGCTAGGAATATATTATGCCAATGTGGAATTTCTGGACTGAAGTAGCTGTGTTTCCGCGTTATAGTACTTGCATGGGTACCTTGAGATTCGAATAGGTAGGCATTAACCCTAGTGTTTTTATGTCGGCAGTTGGTGGTGACAGTTACTTAGTTAGTTAGGTAATACACGTGTGGGGATGATTACCTTAGGTAAGCCGTCGCTACTTGGACAGCTGTTTTCTTGACTGCCCAGATGAGACCAACGGTGGAGAGTTCGAGTATGAATCATCCAACTTAAATGTCATTTTGATCACCTAATTCACATCTAACTTATAAATGGGTAAACTTAGTTCCTTCACCTCTGGTGACGGTCAAACGGAGACGTGTTGACGTTTCTCCTTTGGTAGAGACGGAAGAAGTGAAGGGTAGATTGGTCTGGTTTTGGCCGTTTGAACCATTGTTGAAGGTTGTGAACAAAATTGAAGTATATATTAATGGTGATTCAAGATCTTTATACGCCTTCTCACGTATGATGCCAAATGTTAAAATTAATTTTTGTAAAATTTTAATTGAATTCGTGATTAGGGTTGAACGTACAAAATAAGGTTTTGTGTGTTTTGGAACAAGACGGTTTTCGGAGTATACAGAATTATGGATCCCATCTCAAGATGACTACGTATCCTTTTTATAAGAAATTAAATCCACGTAGTTCTAGAATTTAATCGTCTACCCGTCTATTTACAAGAAATAATTTGGATGACAAGGGGTTCCTTCTATAATAATATTCATATTTGTACAGAATTTGCATGAATGTGTCGGTGGAACGGACGAGTACATAAGATGTTAGATCAAGTCCATTGAGCAAGTGCTTTGTGTATAAAAATTTATGGTCCATTAAAAGGACGAATGATCCGTCTTGATGGACTCTAGATCTTGATATCCATTTACAATAATCCATCCAGTTGGACTCAAGATCTTGTTAGTTCATTAGATGGATTAATGATTCGTTCCATTATTGAACTATAAATGCTGATAGTCCATTAAATAGATCATTAATTCGTTGACGGATTTTAGATAATTTTGAACTTATAGAGTATCAACATGTTAAATATCTCCTTTTCTCACCTTGAAAAATTCACCAATATATGTAAATAGGAAAATTTTGTAATTTTTTTCCCAACTGAATTTCTCCTTCTTCTTTTCTTTTATCTAAACAACTTGGAAATATGAAATAATTAAGTACAATATGCATGAAAGCACTTGAAATAAGCTAATCATGATAATGATACCAAGTTATACAATATGTATAAGGTTTTGTTGTATGTAAGATCTTAAAATCATAATTAATGTTAGACTCAACTTTTATATATGTACTGCAATATATATACTATATTATATACACAACTTATAATATAGATTGTTGTATATATATAAAAACCACCTAATCTAACATTAATTCTAATTTTAAGTTCGTACACTGGATTTTTGCGGTTGTATATGGATTTTTGCTATTGTATATATATATGAGGAAAAAAAATCTTTGAAATTGAATTTAGGAAATTAACTAAGGTTAGGGGGTTTTCTAATAGGGTGAAGACCCTAAATAATCATATTCTAATAAATAGATACCAAAATACCCGTGGGCGGAGGTTGTGGCCCAAACTACCTACAAGATACGTTGTTGGAGATGGAGTATTGCTGATAGGTCCATAATTAATCATATTTTTAATACCTATTCTATGTCCGTTTTCGTAATTTTATTAATTAATAAATTGTTTTATTTTGTTTTGTAGGAAAATAAATAAAAACAAATTTCAAGCAGGAAAAGGTGCAAAAAGGGAAAGGAGGTGGAAAATACTTGAAGTCAAGGAAACTGGAGGGAAAATCGAATACTTATCCGAGAAGAAAAGGAAATTGAAGAAATTATATTCAAGATCGGATTGTAATCAAAGGGGCCAAACCCAATATTTTCCCCTATATATATGGCCTTATCTCTTGTATTTAGACATCAATTTAGACACCAATCTAGATTCATAATTTTAGGAGTAGGAGTAGATTAAATTATCTTTAGGTTCAATCAGATTTTATTTTGTTCAAACACTTTTCTTTCATTAATTAATTCGATAATTTTGTTTCGTTATTTACCTCCGATCGCAGCAACTTTCTCTGGTTTTCTTAATACTTAGTCGGTAGTTTATTTATGTCCAGGAAGTTATATCTTTGGTTAATTTTATAATAATATGTTTGTTTCATCCTAGGTTTATTTGTTTTGTACTAGGTTTACAATAAGTTGTTAACTTTGTTTTGGTTAAGGTAGGTTAAGTCTGAATTCGCCATTGTCATGCTTTTAATATATATTTGGTTCGTTTATATAAATAATATGTCTAGCTAATTTTCTTACTCTAGGATGAAGATGAAGTTAAATTAATTGCTCTTGATTTCTTCTCGTTTCTATTAATTGATTCTCATAATTTTTCTTGGTGCTTAATTGTTCGATTAACAAAGTGATTTTGATATATTATTGTTACCGGATTTGTTTTTCATAGCCTATGCTTGCTCCTTGAAGTTTTGATAGGTTATTGTTAGATAACAAGTTTCATAGTAAATGCTTGTCTCGTTAATTGATATATCTTATTTTTGAAGAAAAGAGGATTGATTTAGGGCGAGTTGATATTATTTGTGATTGATTAACGGATTCGGATTCTTAGGTTTTCCATATTATTTGATAATCTTTGTTAATTAGTTTAATTAGGTTAATTAAAACTCATCTCAAACCTATTTGTCTAGTTCGCCTGATTTAATTATTAGGGTTTTGAAAATTCATAGTCTCTGTGGATCGACCTGTATTTGCTACAATTAACCACTGTGCGCTTGCAGTTATTTTACACATCAAGTTTTTGGCGCCGCTGCCGGGGACTATTGGTAATTTTCACTCCTTGATATTAATTCTTCGGATTAGTTTCTTGTTTTCTTTTGTTTGTTTTTTTTTAGGGAATTGTGAAGCGGAGAAAAGCTTGGACAAGAAGATCGCTAGAAGGCCTCGCTGTCTCTTTTGAAATTTTTAGAAGCGCTTTTCGGTATTCCGTATCACCTCTCTCTATTTTTCTTTCTTTCTCATTATTGAAAAAACACAAAAAAAAATTAAATATTCAAAAAAAACCCAAAAATATTAGTTAGTTAATTGTTTGTTAAAAACCAATTTGCTGCATCATTCATTCTCTCACATAGGATCACATCATCTAGATTTCTTTATTGTATTTATTGCTTTCCATCTTATATAACTGTGGTGATTGCTGGAGGAAAGAGGTACGTACAATTTAGAATAGAACACGTAGTGTAGTGCATCCATAAGTGTTTATTTTCTTGTTCTTTGTGTGTTGCATCATTCAATCAATCTTAAGGGTGCCACCCAATTACAAGATAAGGTGGGGGATTTCATCACCCTTTCCTTGGCCCACAAATCACTAATTCCTTCATCTTGCATTCCCCTTTCCTTAATAAAACTAAGTAGACGTTAGCCCCTAGGATCTCACGCTCAATTAGGAAGAGAATCTAGGAGGAACAAATCACTAAGTATTCTTTCGTTTGGTGTCTAGGCAAGCGTGACGCTTACCTGGCTAATTTGGATTGGTGTCTAGAAAGGTGTTTAGCCTCTTGGCAATGCTTGCACCTGCCTGGCCAGTCAGGACGAGTGCTTTTTGAGTTGTGACTTTTAGTAGATCTTATTGTTAGGAGCAAGGTCTAGATTTTTCTTAGGATAATATAGATTTTTTTCTTTTTGATTTTTCAATTTTTTTTGGTGTTTACTTATAGCTCTTGTCTGCTACGTGCTTAATTGTTTACTTCTCTTGTATGCAAAGTGCTTGGGTTCGAGACACTACATCTAGATTAGTAAGACAAACCAATCTGTCATCTCCTAAAGTAGTAAGGCAACTTGAGTTCTCTTCACCCACTAGAATTGAGTCAAAAGAATTAGAAGTTCAACCTATAGTCATGGCTGTTTCACTTAAAGACCGTTGTTACCCCGCTCGTACCGCTCAACCCTCATGCATAGTCTTACCCGCAGTAACCGCGAATAACTTTGAAATCAAACATCATAACATTAGCATGTTACCTAGGTTTGCTGGGGTAGAGGGAGAGGATCCATATCTTTTCATTCGAGAGTTTGAGGAAGTGTGTGCATTACAAAAACTTCAACAATTGAGTGAGGATTCCATTAGGCTCAGGCTTATTAATTTTGCTTTGAAAGAAGATGCTAAACAGTGGTTGTACAGTCTACCCGTTAATTCTATTTCCACATGGGAGGGATTTGTTGCTATCTTTCTTAAAAAATATTTTCCAAACCATAAGGCAAACAGACTTAGGAATGAAATCAACCAATTTCAACAAAATCGGAATGAGTCTTTTTGGAAATATTTTGATAGATTTAAAAAGTTGTTGTCTAAGTGTCCTCAACATGGTATAGAAAAATGGAGACTTTGTAAAATTCTTTATGAAGCCTTAGATAGCCAAACCACTGCTTTGTTAGAGTCTATGTGTAATGGTAAGTTTATGGACAAAGATGAAGATGAAGCTTGGCAATTTTTTGAGGAGTTAGCTGAAAGAACAATGTTGTGGGAGTCAACTAGGGAACCTAATCAGGAAGCTGAAAAATCTAACTCATCTAAGGGCTTACACGCAGTTGGTAATTCTATTGCAACCGAAGCTAAGTTAGCTACACTCACTAGACGTCTAGAAGCCTTAGAAACCAACAATGTGTCATCTCAAATGTCTCTCTGTGCAAACTGCAGTTCTCCTAATCATGTTGTAGAGAATTGCCCTGAAATTGAACAAGTCAATGCCATGTTTCAACCTAGAGTTAGGAATGATCCTTATGCACCCACATATAATCCTGGTTGGAAGAGTCACCCAAATTTCTCATGGAACCAAGGTCAATACAATAAGTACAATCAGAATCCTCAACCTGCTTTTCAAAAGCCCAATCCTGGTCCATACCCAACTCAAAATCCTAATTCATATCCACCTCAAAATCTTGGTCATTATCCAAACTCAATCCCCATGAATCCTCCTGGTTTTAGTGAATCTGATAAGAAATTGAATTCTATTGAAAAGAGTATGGAGGCATTACTCAAATCTCAACAATCTTTCATGCAAGCTATGACCCAAGATAGGCAGTTACTAAATTCCAACACTCAAGCTATATCTAAGCTAGAGGTCCAAGTCAGTCAATTGGCAAACACGATCAGTGAGAGAGAGAAAAATAGATTTCCTAGTCAACCCGAGACAAATCCTAAATTTCAGCAAAATCAAAAGTCTCATGAAAACGTGAATTCTGTTATCTCTCTAAGGTCTGGTAATCAATTCAACAATCATGCTGGTGTCAATACTCAAGAAGAAGATAAGCTAACATCTGACCCAAATCCTTTGCTCTTGAATCCTAGTCTTAAACAATCTTCAAATCCCGAGAGTTCTGAAGTAGATAAAGCTGATGAGTCATCACCATCCGATGAACCACCTTCGAAACCCCACTCTGATGTGTCTAATGAAAAAGTCTTTAAGTCGAAAGCCCCGTTTCCTCAAAGACTTACTTCAAACAAACAATCTGATCAGTTAGATAAGATTTTGGAAGTCTTTAAGCAAGTCAAGATTAACATTCCTCTTTTAGATGCGATTCAACAAGTTCCCTCTTATGCCAAGTGTCTAAAAGATTTGTGTACTCATAAAAGAACCACTCATGTTCCTAAGAAAGCTTTCCTAACATCTCATGTTAGTTCTATCTTGTCAAATCAAATCCCTGTGAAGTATAAGGATCCTGGTTGTCCTACCATCTCTTGTGTCATAGGTGATACTTTCATTGATAAAGCTTTACTCGATCTAGGAGCTAGTGTGAATCTTCTTCCATTATCTGTCTATCAAGCCTTGGGTTTAGGTGAACTTAAGAAGACTAGTGTCACTCTTCAGTTAGCTGATCGTTCTGTTAAAACTCCAAAAGGTATAGTGGAAGATGTGTTGATTAAGGTTGGTGATTTTGTATTCCCCGTTGATTTTGTTGTTCTAGAAACCGAACCAGTCAAAAATCTCAAAAATCAAATTCCTATCATTTTAGGAAGGCCTTTTCTTGCTACCTCTAATGCTTTGATTAACTGTAGGAATGGTTCGATGAAACTCACTTTTGGTAACATGACGATAGATCTTAATGTCTTCAATGTAGGAAATCAACCTAATGAGCTTTTTGAACAACCTGTAGAAGTTAATTTGATAGATGAGGTTGTTTCATGGTCAAATATTGAGGATAGTACAATTGAGTCTTTTCTTGAGGAAGATGTTATGTTAGAGTATGAGAGTAATAAAGAACTTCATGAGTTGTATAGAAATTTTTCTTCTGATGAGATGTTAGATGAATTGAATGCCATTTGTTCTAAGCATGAAACCCAACTTGAGGATATTTCTTTTGATCCTAGGTCTGTTGTTAAAACTTCCGTTGGTGAGCCACCCACTTTCGTTCATAATCCATCTTTTTCCATTCTTGATCAGTCTTTGATAGTTGATAATGAAACTCATCATGTTCTTTCTAGTGACTTAGTTCATAACCAAGAATTTCAAGTGATCAATCTGCTTAAACAACATAAAGAAGCGTCTAATTGGTTTATGAATGATGTTAGTGGTATGAGTTTTATTCTGGTATATGATCATATTTCTCTAGTGGATAATGAAGTCTTTGTGGGTGTGTTTCACATGTGTGTTGATTGTGTTACGTGTGTTGTTTTTCCTCGATCTGGTATTGGTTAGTATATCTGTTTCGTAATGTATCTCCCATATAGTCAAGTTTAGGTATGCGGGAGTGTGTGTAAGTGTTTCTTTTATATGTGTCTGTGTTTTATGTGTGTGTGAGTGTTATAGGTAATAATGTATCTCCTCATGCCCTTATCAGGTATTCTCGTCCTTTTACTTTGTCATTTTTTTTCTCTCATTTGCATACATTGAGGACAATGCATGATTTAGGTATGGGGGAGGGATTTAGTAGTATTATTTAAAAAAAAACCCAAAAAAAAAAAAATTGAAAAATGAAAAAATACAAAAATAATTCTAGCCTTGTGAAATGATTACTTGTTATAAGTTGGCTTGATGCACCCTTACATGCTATAGTACTCTTGTGTTTCTGATGCTTTTGATTGAGAAGTGATTTGCTAAGTTCTTTTGCACACATATACACTAGCGAGTTGAAACTAGTAGACTTATTGAATGTTGTAAGTAATTAAAAGGACATGAATATGTGCAAGAAGATTTGGTTTCCATGCTTTGAGTACAAGTAGGTGCATTAAAGAGACTTTTTCTTGGGATTGATTATGTTTTGCCACCAAGTGAGATTTTGAGCCTATATGCATATTTTATGCATTTTATATTCGTTTGCTTGAGTGTCCACATGTTGTTTGCATTGCTAGCACTTGTTTGAGACCTTTCTTGAAATGCATGACATTATTTGATGATAAGATGATAAAGGCATTTAGGAATAACCAATTATTATCCAAATTACCACACCCTTTATATATGATCAATTAGTTACCCCTTTGAGCTTAATCATATTTTTTCGGTGACACACCACATTACTTGCCTAGACCTTTTTGTTGTACAGCCTTACGTAAACTTGATCCCAATTGTCAAAGGCTAGTAGTAAGTTGAGGGAGTAATAAGGTGTGTGAGATGGGGTTTACTTTTGTTCATTACTTTTTGGGAAATATTGGGTTTTGTTGCTTACTTGTCAGTCGTTATTCAATAAATTCTTGAAGAAGGATTATGGTTTCTTATATATTTATATGATCTATCTTAGCTCTCCAGAAAAAAAAAAGAAAAAAAGAAAAAAAAAAGAGGAAAAAAATTGAAAAAAAAATCATATGAGAGCATAATTATGTTTCTGTGTTTTTGAGATCCTTCTTCATTCGACTAGTCAAGCAGTTTGTTGGAAGAAAATTAGAAATCCATGTATGGGGAGGATGTATGTTGTTGTGTATGATTTATTATGGTTCCTACTAGCTTTTGACACTTCACCTTATTTGGCCTTACTTGACATACCTTGTCCTTAGCCCCGTTACAACTCAAATAAAAGACCTTTTGATTATCATCATTAATGTATGTTGTGTTAAAGTTAGATTGATACCAAATGTCAAGCATGCTTATGATTTTGTTGGAATTGAGTGATACACTTACCCTTGTTCTTGAGTGAATATTCTTTTGTGAGTGAAAGGTGAGTTATTGCTTGTTTTGTGCATATGAGATCCCAAGTTTTGACTTTAAGGTGTACTCTTGTGGGCTTAGCATGGTTACCAACTTATTTTTACACTTGACGTGGACTTCTAATGACCGCTGCATATTTCTTTGAGTAGACTATGTGAATACTTGCACCTTACACACCAAGACATTGCAAATTCACTTTGATTTCATAAGTTGATGTAGCATGAGATGACTTGTATGTGTGGTGTTGCATTGACCAATCTTTTACATGAGCTAGATGGATTTTGTGGGTACATTCACTATAGGCCCTCACGAGATCTCACTCGTCCACTAGGGCTGCCTAGGGGTTTAAAGGGCTTGTTGCATATGCCAAATGCAACCGTGATCACCTACGGAAGTGGTATTATATATTAGATAGTATTTTATTATATACTTTTTCTCGAGGACGAGCAAAGATAGGTATGGGGGCATTTGATAGGTCCATAATTAATCATATTTTTAATACCTATTCTATGTCCGTTTTCGTAATTTTATTAATTAATAAATTGTTTTATTTTGTTTTGTAGGAAAATAAATAAAAACAAATTTCAAGCAGGAAAAGGTGCAAAAAGGGAAAGGAGGTGGAAAATACTTGAAGTCAAGGAAACTGGAGGGAAAATCGAATACTTATCCGAGAAGAAAAGGAAATTGAAGAAATTATATTCAAGATCGGATTGTAATCAAAGGGGCCAAACCCAATATTTTCCCCTATATATATGGCCTTATCTCTTGTATTTAGACATCAATTTAGACACCAATCTAGATTCATAATTTTAGGAGTAGGAGTAGATTAAATTATCTTTAGGTTCAATCAGATTTTATTTTGTTCAAACACTTTTCTTTCATTAATTAATTCGATAATTTTGTTTCGTTATTTACCTCCGATCGCAGCAACTTTCTCTGGTTTTCTTAATACTTAGTCGGTAGTTTATTTATGTCCAGGAAGTTATATCTTTGGTTAATTTTATAATAATATGTTTGTTTCATCCTAGGTTTATTTGTTTTGTACTAGGTTTACAATAAGTTGTTAACTTTGTTTTGGTTAAGGTAGGTTAAGTCTGAATTCGCCATTGTCATGCTTTTAATATATATTTGGTTCGTTTATATAAATAATATGTCTAGCTAATTTTCTTACCCTAGGATGAAGATGAAGTTAAATTAATTGCTCTTGATTTCTTCTCGTTTCTATTAATTGATTCTCATAATTTTTCTTGGTGCTTAATTGTTCGATTAACAAAGTGATTTTGATATATTATTGTTACCGGATTTGTTTTTCATAGCCTATGCTTGCTCCTTGAAGTTTTGATAGGTTATTGTTAGATAACAAGTTTCATAGTATATGCTTGTCTCGTTAATTGATATATCTTATTTTTGAAGAAAAGAGGATTGATTTAGGGCGAGTTGATATTATTTGTGATTGATTAACGGATTCGGATTCTTAGGTTTTCCATATTATTTGATAATCTTTGTTAATTAGTTTAATTAGGTTAATTAAAACTCATCTCAAACCTATTTGTCTAGTTCGCCTGATTTAATTATTAGGGTTTTGAAAATTCATAGTCTCTGTGGATCGACCTGTATTTGCTACAATTAACCACTGTGCGCTTGCAGTTATTTTACACATCAATTGCAAAGACACGTCTTTAGTGACGGAGTGTCTCTTATAACACGCTACTACCTAAGCAGTGTCACCTAGAAACTCCATTAAGGGTGGCGCATCACCTAGAAACGCCATTAGGGGTGCCGTATCACCTATATATACGATGATACAGATGGAGTATCATGTAAGTGTTATTTTTTTCTTGTCCGATCTAGTCAAGCTACGTTTGAGATAAGGCAGACAAGCGTCTCATCACTGAATATTCACCAAACTCTTTTAAAACTGGAGTATGCTGGAATTCAAATAGAAATGCAAGGGACATCTGGTAGATATGCTTTTGACTCGGGCATGTCATCTAAATTTCGAACAATTGTTTTTTATTTAGCTTAAGGTTTTAATTTTATGTAAGCTAATCCCAAGACCCAAGTTGGGAATATATAATTCAATTAATACTACTGGTAGTTTAAAGCTTACAATTAATGGAGTAGTTAGGTGGATGATGTATACCACAACGAACAATATCAATTTTGAGGATAAGCCTTCATAGTTGATTGTGTTTCTGGGTTGTATGCATATGTATTTCATATGTTACATGTTACTGATACGCTGATGATGACGTGTTTAGTTGGTAATTTGGACCATATTCTCGACAATCTGTATATTGTGCCATGGGTAGTTAAGATATAGGTAAATTGGTCATTTTCTCTTTCTAATATAAATTATTAATGACAATTTTATAAAGGGCTTAATGATCCTATAGTTAACTATAGGAGAATTTTCTACAGTTAACCACTCAAATAATTACACATCATATAGTTTCCTAAATAAAAATACACACCTTTAATGCCCCTGCGGGGCCCATATAAATAAAAGGTAACACTCGAATGTTTTTAAAGGTTAACTTTAGGAAATTCTCCTAAAGTTAATTGTAGAAACATTTTTCTCTTTTATAAATAAATATATTATTTTGTAATAATAATATCATCATATTTTTATATGAAATTTTCTCATAATCTTACATCAAATATATATCTACATCAAATATATATAGGATCAACTATGTCAGTAATAACACATTATCAAGATCCAGGTTTTTGCATAATGAATGAATAATTCAAGAAATGATTGATTTTGTCAAGTAGAATAATTATTAACTCGTGGTGGACTCACAGGCGACGGAGCTAGTTGTTCGATCTGTTTCTTTTTCCCACGCATACAAGCTAGTATAAACAACTGTTTGTTTAGATGTGATTTGATTGCAAAAAAGTAAGCATAATTATTTTATTATCTTTGATTAAGAAACTTCGACATGAGACAGAAGGCTTAATACAGCTTTACGGAAGTAATAATCAATAGTAGTAAAGTAGTGTTCCAGTAATACAAGTCAAGGAAGCATGCATGTTTGAATTTCACAAACCATCAGCTTCGTTCCACGCCTGTTAAATAAATGCCTTGTTGCAATATATATAATATATAATAATAAATGTATATTGTTAACGGAGGAATTTGGTGATAACAAATTTCGGAGGTTGCTGGAATAACGAATTATGAAAATAGGGGGATTTGGGATTTTGGATGTTTGGGGCTGGACTTGAGAGGTGTCTCGACTTGTTAGATGTGTCGGATCCCTTTTTCAAGATGCCCGCGTACCTTATATTTATAAGGATCAAGGCAACGCAGTTCTGTGAAATTAATTTGTGTCTATCCCTTAGAGACTTTAGGGATAAACTTCGTTAATCTGGGTAATTACTGATTTTATCTGATTTAATCTTATCGTTGTGATATCTTCCTGATTTGAAGAATATCGTTTGAAGATATTTTCCGTTATTAATTGATTGAGATTGATTATTTCCTCGTTTCAAGGAGAGGATAAAACTTAGCGATTAAGTTATAATTATTAATCTGAATTAATAATTAATAATATTGAAAATTTGGGAGATTATTAGAGGCAACCGAAAATATGGCGTAACATATATTATAAGAGTACTGACGTAATAATCGAAGAATATCGAAGAGTAGTGTACAACCAAACTACGTACCAGTGATCTCAACTTTATAATATTTTCAAAAAAGAAAATGCATGTGTTAGGCTTATATAGAAAACTAGACACTTACTGGGCCACCGTTCTTTCTAAACTGTGATGAAAATTATGTGATTGATGAATTATTTATTATATATATAAATAAAGAAAATCTGTTCCCATATTTTTGAAAAACTTTACCTGATATGATACATTTATGGGGAATAGTTTAATTATGTATGTATGATTTCCCTCGTGGTGCCTGGGTGCATGGCTAAGGAAAGTCATATGTATCATTTTTAAGATTTCTTATTTTCTAAAAAGTCATTCTTATTTGTTTAAAAATAAATATTTATTGTCGAATCCAAAAATTGAAATAATAAGTGACAAATTAATTATACGTCGTTATTTCTTTAATTTATGAAAGCTAGCTCCAAGAATAATTTCAACAAGAAGTGATCGAATGTTGGTTCCACCATGGAAACATACATATAATCCTACGCACGGAGACGACGCTCCTCAGACGTTACTGGACCATTTCCATTTAATAGTTCAACAACTCCTAAAGCACAACATGATGCTGAAGGATGGCCTGACAGTACTCGATCAGATTGATGGTGTTTTGGCTGGTGCTTTTGTGCGGTGCTCGTCAAGATAATGGACGAAATCGCTGACGGACTGATCATATTAGAGCAAGTCCAAAAGCCATCTTGTATTTTCTTTATAAATATTATAAAATATTAGATTCTTAGTGATTTAGGATATAATATGGTATTACAATTCCAACAAGTTTCCTTATATTTGATCCCTATAAGTATTAAATAATATAAGAGGAAGGAAGGAGAACAAAAAAAGAGGAAAACATTTGTAATGAGGAAAGAAAATAATATTCTATTGATAAAAGTGAAATAAGGGATCATTTAAAGATAAGGGATGACATGATGCTCTTAACTTTTTAAGAAAAAATTAAGAGATTGTTGGAGCACAACTTTAGACTTTATTCTTTATAATTTGAGTTTGGAGGTCATATAAGGAATCTATTGGATTTGCTCTTAAGATGCATTTAGTTAAGTTTTGCTTGTGGAATTTTCTTACAACTTTGTTTGATTTTAATCGTGAATTTGCGTACATACATAATATTTTGTTTGTAAATTCTAGTTTTAAACGTTTCTACAAGTACAAACCAAATATACCCACAAATGGTTTTTTTCTGGTAAGACTTACTACTAATAAATAAAGAGAAAAAGGATCTGAAATTGATCTTAGGAACTTTTCCTGATTTATTCACAAAATATACTTTAAAATAGACTGGGCCTGCTATAAATTCCATGTATCTCAAGCAATTTATGTGAGATACTTCTTAGACTCCCTAATTCCCTAAATAAATAAATAAAATAACATTGCAACCGTACAACTTGACAACTCACCCACACAAAAAACATATCATGTGTGTATGGGCACGTGGCAAGATGTAGATGAGGGGCTCAGTTGGAGCGTTTTGATTTGGGAAATTTTTTTTAATAATAATAATAATAATAATAATAATAATAATAATAATAATAATAATATATACTATCTATACTATATTAAAATAAGCGAAAGGGGTATAATTTGTAGTTGGTTATCCCTTTATTTTTGGTTATCCTCTTATTTTTGGTTATCCTCATTCACAATCATTAGATCTTCAATTCAAATAGATCATGACCGTTAGATACAACAATACTAAAAGTTGAAGGTCTAAGGTTCAAATCCCGCCAACAACATTTTAATATAAAATTAATACTAGATTATGTTATATAGAAAGGTTGAAGGTTGGATTCCCACCAACAACATATTAATTTATATTTAATACTAAACTAAAAATAATGTTTAAAATATTATATATATACTAAACTATAAACAAATTTAAAAAAAATAAAAATAACCCGTACTTTACACGGACTATAAACTAGTAATAATAATAATGGATATATAAAATAGGACTACGAGTCATACACTCATTACATTCCCTCCTTCCCATTTGTTTTTTCAGAGCTTCCCTCTTCTGAACATGACCCCATAATTCAACTACATATCAAACCATTCCTTATTATACAACAAGGCCTAGAGTAATATATTTACTACATCTACATGGATAACAAGAAGCAGCAATATCGTCTACATGCTCCCATAAATTCAAGATTCCAGCGTATCTGTGTTTTCTGCGGCAGTAGTCCCGGCAAGAATCCTAGCTACCAACTTGCAGCCATTCAGCTCGGTAACCAACTGGTGCGTACCTATGTACTTATTTTGATCATGTATGTTAAGTTACTCGTTCTCCTAAAATCTGGAGACGCCTTAAGTTAAAGGTTCAATTTCGCTAGTGATCACTATATGTTTTAACTTTACAGTTGTGCTTGATTTTTAACGCAATATTGACGGTGACAATTATAACTAATAATTAAGTTATTAATGGTTGGAAACGTGAAGCTTAATCTTACATATTTTGAGGGTGAAAAATAGTGGATTAGATAATAGGTGGTCCAAAAGAACATAGTAAGTGTGAATATTCCAAAGTACTAGTACGATCGATTCGGTCAGAGTAATGTGGAATGATTTTTCAGAACTCATTATAATGTGGAAGGACAATAGGATGTACTAGTTACTTTTGTTCCAGTTACGTGTCAACATAACCAATGAACATTAAAGTATATGATAATGAAAGAAAGGGTCACTAGCCACATATAGAAGAAAGCTTCATAAGCTAGATAGAGACTGGTTTTCATTCAATCCATCTTAGGTGAACATTTGAACGAGGGACTCTGTTTAGAACCTCTAACTTAGCATACCATATATTTTCTAGTGGAGGGTGAAATAATTTGTCGTCTCTCTGATCTCGAATTTCCATCCGATCATTCCCAAAATCAACGGTATAAAACGAGTTTAATGTAATTAGATTTCTCCAACGGTGGGAATAACCAGAGCCAGAGTTATGTAAAATATACATTAATACATATCAAAATGCACAAATGTTATATGTCATACTGGTGTTAGGGAAAGGTTCGCGATCTTATATTGTATTTTAACACCGGTAGCTTAACAACCGGAAAAATGAGGTTTGTTTAATATGTGTATGCAAAAATGAGTGGCAGGTAGAAAGAAAGATCGACTTGGTATATGGAGGAGGTAGCATTGGACTGATGGGACTCGTCTCACAAGCTGTTCATGACGGTGGTCGCCATGTGTTGGGGTAATCCCACTTTCCCCCTATGTATCCTTCTCATTAACATGTCAATACCCCATCTTTTCACTTATCCTCTTGCTTATTTTGTCTTTTTTTTTTTTTTCAGGATTATTCCCAAAACCCTTATGCCTAGAGAGGTAAAAGAAAATAATTAACCTTAATGGTTTTTGTTCTTTTTTGCTTTTCTTCCTAAACATTGTCATAATTCATAAGCTTATTTTTTTTCTTAAAATAGATTAGACATGATAATATGATAAGTTCTTAAAATAGATGAGACATGATAATATGATAAGTTTTATGACAATCATGTTGTAGAACCCTGTGTTTGTAGTATTTATAGAAAAAGTGATGAAATGACATTAGTACTACACATGACAGTGGATTTGTTTTTTAGATTACTGGGGTGACTGTTGGAGAAGTAAGACCCGTTGCTAGTATGCACCAAAGAAAAGCCGAAATGGCACGACAAGCCGATGCTTTCATAGCTTTGCCTGGTAATCCTTTTTTCTTCTTTTTATTACAAAACCACCAAAATCCTTTTATCAATTTAGAGGCACCTTCACGGTTATAATAAATTTTAACATGTCATATATAGGCGGGTATGGAACACTGGAGGAACTCCTTGAAGTCATCACTTGGGCTCAGCTAGGAATTCATAATAAGCCGGTATATACTCATTCTTTGTCTCCATAAGATGATCAGTTCCTCTAAAACCTACGCCGTTAGTAAAAGCCACTAAATAAATCTCATTAGGTACTAGTAGGAATACACCAATAAAAGAATCCACATTTTGAGAATAGTGGTGCTATGAAAATCATATTTGACTGTTTGAGAGATCTACCAGATTAGATGTGATATCATATTAGATGACCAGTTCTTTTAAAACCTTAAATTGTTAGTAGAGGCACTTGATGGATCTTATATGTTTAACCGTACCCATAATCTTTTAACATTCATGGTAAAATACATGTTTTATTTTCTTAATCCGTGATCATATTTTATAACAGGTAGGGTTACTGAATGTAGAAGGATATTACAACTCTCTATTAAGTTTCGTAGACAAGGCAGTTGACGAAGGATTCATAGCGCCCTCTGCCCGTCACATTATTATTTCTGCCCCTACTGCCCTCGACCTGATGTCCAAGCTTGAGGTACAAATCTACATTATCAATTTAATTTTTTATTTTCCCATTTTCTTAATTGGCTTATGTTTATATTTACTTGATACTTTTTATAACAAGGATTATGTTCCGGAACACAATGGGGCGGCATCAAAGCTAAGTTGGGAAATGGAGCAACAATTAGGCTACACAACAAAGCCAGACATTGCTCGTTAATAACAACAGTAGTAGATTGATCAGATCAATTTTAATTAAGGATGTATAGCACTATCAAATTGGTGTAGACAACAATGGATTTGACCGCAGTTCTTTTAAACTCGCTGTGGGTTACTTAGTATGTTGATCACATAATTTCCGTGTTTATGTATATGTCAGAAGCTGATCTGACCAGTAAACAGGATACTATAGCTTCTAATTACTTGTCTAATACTTTTTGGTTTTGTTCGGTTTGATGTAAACCTGAAGTGTTTGTTGATTGTAAGTCTTGGAGATTACCCGTGTTGCCTGTAATATAAGGTTTGTTTGACTGAAGATTGTACTCAAAGTTGTTTTTTTTTTTTTTTTCAGAAGTTGGTTTTGATGCAAATTGAATGTTTAGTCCTTTAAGCTCTCTCTGTATTATATGCCACGTACTTGATGCAAATTGCTTTCTGTTTTATATTAACTAGAAGAAAGGGTATAACAGAAAACGTATTATTCAGATAAAACATTACTATTTCTACTGCTGGATGTGGCTCTTAAAGTTTTTGGTAGCATGTAGCCTCGGCAGTTTTCAGTATTTGAGAATGTTGCGTGTGTCGGGGGTGCTATTAGAACGAAAAAGCTTACTTTTGACAACGAAACCTGCACAAATTTACAAGTCCTGTACCCACTTTAGAATAGGTTTGTAATCTGCAAGTTTGTGTCAGTCCAGTATTCTAATAGTAAAAGTGTAGAACAGTTAGTAGAAGCCTAATGTTTCTGACTTCAGACTCAGTAGGCAAGTGTAACTATGCCCTAAAGATCGCTGATGAATAATGGAGGAACTCAAGGATTTACTTTGAGAAACAGGGCATATTGATACAGAATTTAGAAGTAAGAAGTGGTATATGTAATATATTGTTCTTCGGATCCATTATTTACTATGTCATGTTTTTTTACAATCATAACAATCTCACCTTAGCAAGTCCATACCTCATCAATAAATTTATTTGTAGAGGAATCGGCATATATAACTATAGTGACAACTCAGACCATCGAAAGAATAGCCTGACAAGGTATTGGAGCCACTCAAGAAAACATGAGCTGCAGATAGTTTGTCATCCCGATTCTAAGAGAACCAGGTTGGCCTATCCCACCTAACCAGTCACATAGTCCACCCATAAGTAAACTCTAGTTGCATAGAACCTACCAGCTGCCCACAAGAGCTCATATCCATAACTTGTTGAACTGTAAAATGTCTGTACTTGGAGAATGAATCCTCACCCTGTAAGAATGTCTATGTTTATCCACAAAATTGAATACTTCTTGTCACTTTTAGAAAGGGAGCTTGAATAAGGGGATTCACCCGGAACTAACAGTGGCAATTCAGATGGTATTGTTTCTGTTCTTTCTGCTGCACCATCTGATCCTGGCAAAGAGAGTTCACCTGTACAACTGGCCCTTCCTTTTTGCGCTGTCAAGTCTTGAGGGCCTATAACGATGCCAGTATGCAATTAGGACCGACCCTAGAGTTTTGAGATGCTTTGCCACTTCAAATTTTTTGGGAAAAATTTGCCCCCCCCCCCAATTTTTTTGAAAAAATATATATATTGTTATCTGTAAAAGCATAAAAATTAAATGGAATTAAGATAGAAGGCACACAACCTATTAAGTCTTGCAATGTTGCAAGTTCTCTTGTCTTGTTTTTATAACAAGTTTTCTTTTTAATCTTGTGTTAGTACATTTCAGAAGTTCAAAAAGACATTATCGCGGCAAAAATGATGACCAATCTGGAAGACATGTATGCCAATCTGGTTTTAGAAGATGAGGATGAGGAGGGAGTAGTCATTGCAAATGACGAAATTCCGGTCAAAGAGCAATCATTTGTACTGGTGGGTCAGTTTTTAACGGAAAAGAACATCAATTTTAATGCAATGCAGACTGTGATGGCATCGTTATGGAGACCGAAAGAAGGTATGGAAATTCATGATTTGGGAGAACACCGATTTTCATTTTTGTTTTTTCATAAACTTGATTTGCAGAAGGTTGTTGAAGGCGGGCCTTGGACTTTCGAACAAAGTTTACTACTATATCATGTACAAGGGGAGAATGAGAACCCGCATACAGTTCCTCTCAACAATATGGATATATGGATGCAAGTGTATGATGTGCCGAAGGGGTTGATTTCTGAGAAGCTGTTACAGAATATTGGGAATTTTGTAGGTAAGTTCGTTAAGTCTGATCCGACTAATATTAATGGGGTATGGAAGATGTTTATGCGCATTCGAGTGACGATTAATGTAGAAAAACCCATTAAGAGGAGGATGAAAATTAAACGAGAAGGTGGAGAGTGGAACTGGGTGAATTTTAAATATGAACGACTGAGTTTATTCTGTTTTGTGTGTGGAGTTTTGGGACATTCGGAACGAGACTGTCCAGTTGTGTATGCAAACCCGGATAAGATCATAGAGAAGGCTTATGGTACTTGGCTCAGAGCTCCGATGAAGGGTGGCAAACAGCAAAATTTAGGAGCTAAATGGCTGAGAAACTCAGGGGAAATGAGCAACATGGATGGTCGGAAAACAGAATCATCAGCCGTGCAAGCGCAGAACAGGGTGGTTGCGAATTTCATGGAGATAGATGGAAGAGTGGGAGAAAATTCTGGAGATAATGGGGGGATTTGTTTGGCTAACAGAAAGGTGGATGTGGTAGAGGATATTACGATAAATCAGGGGCATGATAGTAGGGAGGATGGAGGGAAAACAGAGTTTGAAAATGATAGGACAATATTGGAGATTAAAAGGAAACGAATTGATGAGGGGAAACAGATATTAACTGATGGGCTGGATAACATAACGGACTCAACATTTTCAGTTGGGCCAAAAAACGTGAAAGAGGCGGGTCCTGTGGTCCAGGCCCGCCTTCAACAATGAGTCTTCTAGCTTGGAATTGCCGTGGGCTGGGTAATCCACGTGCAGTTCGTTTTCTAAAAGAAATTACCCAACAGCTTAGACCTAGTATTATTTTTCTGTCTGAAACATTATCAAAATTAAAAAAAATTGAAGACGTTTGTAAAGCTCTGCATTTTGCTGGATGGTGGGGAATAGAAGCTCCAGGACATAGTGGTGGCTTGGCGTTGTTGTGGAAAAACGAAGGGGGTTGTACGATTTTAGATGGGAGTAAGCACTACATTGATTTTGAGGTGGAAAACAATCAGGTTGGAAGATGGAGGTACACGGGGTTTTACGGATGCCCTGAAAGGGAGAGAAGACGAGAATCTTGGGATATTCTTCGGGATTTAGCTGGTCGTTCAACACTTCCATGGTGCATTATTAGAGATTTTAACGATATGTTGTTTGCAGATGAGAAAAAAGGGGGTCGGGTTCATCCAAGAAGCCTATTAGCAGGTTTTGGGGAGATGATTGTTTCTTGTGGCTTGACAGATCTGGGTTTCAAAGGGGAAAAATTCACCTGGGAAAAATCTCGAGGAAACCATGGATGGGTTCAAGAGAGGTTAGACCGTGGTTTGGCTAATAATTCATGGAGAGTTTTGTTTCCTATGGCGGAGGTTCAAGTGTTGGAAGTAGCTACATCAGACCACTTACCGTTGTTTTAAAATCTGAAGAAACAGGTCTTTGAGGTTAAAGAAAGAAGGTTCCGGTTTGAAAATTGTTGGGTTAAAGAAAAAGAATGCAGAGAAATTGTGAAGCAGAGTTGGCAGGGTAGCGAGAGTCAAGATCTAATGACGAAGATTATCAGGTGCTGTAGTAGGTTACAGGAGTGGGGGGAGGTGCAAGTAGAAAGTATAAACAGGAGTTGAGTAAATGTCGAGAAAAGTTGCGTAGGCTGAGATCAAGGAGAGATGGACCGAGTATTCGAATGTATAATGATGTTAGATGGGAATACATGAAGCTACTGGAAAAACAAGAAACGTATTGGAAGCAAAGAGCTAAACAGTACTGGCTACAAGGAGGGGATCGAAACACAAGGTTCTTTCACAATTATGCTTCTGGGAGGAAGAGAATGAATGCATTGCAGCGTATTAAGAACGATGAGGGAGAGTGGAAGGAAACTAATGAGGAGATTCAAGGGGTCATTGAAGATTATTTTTCGATAGATGGAAAATTATGACGGTAGATGGAAAATTGAGTGATAGGGAGGTGGTCAATAAGGTTACTGCAAGTGACAATGAAGCTCTATTGGCAGAAATTACACCAGAGGAAGTTAAAGAAGCTGCCTTTTCTATGCACCCGGACAAGGCACCAGGGCCGGACGGCCTAAACCCAAGTTTTTTCCAAGTTTACTGGAATATAGTAGGAAGAGATGTGGTTTTATTTTGTAAAAAATTTCTACAAGCAGGTGAGCTCCCTAATGAGGTGAACCATGCTGTAGTACGACTGATTCCTAAGACAAAAGTGCCCCAGAACATGACTGAGTTGCGTCCTATCGCGCTTTGTAATGTGTTAGTCAGAATACTATCTAAGGTACTGGTAAACAGGCTCAAACCATGCCTAGGATCTGTGATATCTGAAGTGCAGAGTGCATTTGTGGAAGGGAGGTTATTAACGGATAATGCAATGATTGCATTTGAAGTAAATCACTATATGAGGAGGCATACGCAAGGAAACAGGGGATTGGCGGGGCTAAAAATAGACATTTCGAAAGCGTATGATGGTCTGGAGTGGGGGTTTATTAAAAATATGATGATCAGGTTTGGGTTTCATGAAAGGTGGATTGAGAGAATTATGACTTTTATATCGACAGTGTCATATGGGTTTATACATAATGGAGCAGAGATTGGACGAGTAATTCCAACGCGTGGTGTACGTCAAGGAGACCCAATTTCTCCGTACATTTACATCATGTGTGCAGAAGGTTTGAGTGCTATGCTGAGAAGAAATGTTGATGATGGGCTTATTCATGGGTGTACAGTGGCTAAGGGTGCACCAAATATTTCACACTTATTTTTCGTAGACGACTGTTACCTATTTTTCAAAGCAACAGAGGTGGAAGCTAATAATATGAAACGTATTCTAAACAGGTATGAGTCGATCTCAGGACAACGTATTAATTTTGGGAAGTCTACAGTTGTTTTCTCCCCTAACACAAGTGTGGATGATAGAACCAAGGTCTGTGATAAATTTGGAGTGACTGAAATTGAAAAGCCAAGGAATTATCTGGGAATGCCCATGATTATCAGTAGAAATAGAGTGGCATCCTTTTCTTTTCTACTTGGTTGGGTAGAAAACCATAATTACGTGCAATCCTTACAAGAAGTTAAGATTTAACTAATTACGTGCATTAATCATGTAAGTATATGCTAATCTTTGTATGTTTAGTTGTAATTTTTTGAAAAACCCTAACTATTGTAGTTATATTTGTGTTATCTTTGCGTGTTAGTTTGTATTTCTAGGTATTTGTGTTGTAATTGTGCTATAATTGTGAAAGTCCCTAATTTGTAGTTGTATATTTTTGTGCTATGTTTGTGATAAATTTATCCATTTATTGTTTATAGACCGTATGATTTAATTAATTGTGTATTATGGGGGGGTCATTTTACGACTTGTTTGAAATATCAATATAATGGACCCAAAATGAAACACTTTAGAAGGTTTGAGGTTCAAAATCTGAGTGTGAGGGAGATTAGGAATATGGTTAGTGATGTGGTTGGTGATGATGATAGGTTGTACTTTGCAAAAGATGGTGTTACACCGGACCATGGGTTTAAATTATTGGTTTCTACGAGTGATGTCTTAGAGCTGGTGAAAGCATGATTGGAGTGTGCAAAATTCATGTGTTTCATTCATGGTCTAAGGATGATCCACCAAATGTAGAAAGAGAGGGTGAAAATGAAAATATGATTGATATTGAAGAAGAGAATGACATGGTTGTTTACTTGGATGATAATGAAACTATGTCTGACATGGGTGAAAATGCAGATGTGAGTGGGGATAATATCAATGCTGAGGGGACTAAGAAGGGAAATGAAGTGGAGGGATATAAAGGAAGATATGCAGGAGCTTAGGTGGCGTCTCTAAGATCGTTTCAACCTATTTTTCTAATTTTTCCAGAGTTTTAGAATTTTAAATACTAACAAATAAGAAAATTTCTTTTATCGTATTAGAAGTAGAATAGGTGATATAGGAGTTTAAGTTAATGGAGAAGTAGAGTTCGAGTTTATAAAGAAGACATATTAATTAATATATTAAAAGTAGAAAAGGCCTGCAAATTTATAAATAAATCGAACTCTAATTTATAGGGAACATATATATTTAGAAAAGTAACCCAAATTTATCTCTCTCTATATATAGTCAATTTACAATTATTATTTGCAATTTTGCACATTTGAGCAAGTTTTTTTTTTTTTAGATTTAGTTGTGTTTACAAATTTTTTTATGTGTAATGGAAATTTATTTTCCTTAACATATATTTTATATGAATTCTTTTGTGCACGGGAACCCGTCGAATTTATTTCTTGGTAAGGTATATCCTCTTTGGTATTTTTTTATAAGATGCTTTTCGGCGACAAGATTGACAGAGCTTGGTACACTAACAATGATTTAATATCATGATTTACTCATCTGTCATTATATGCATATTGTGATTATATTAGTCTTTGCTATACATGGTTTATATATCATGTCATTACTAATATTAATTCCTTATGTTATTAGGTTTAATTATTTTCTATAAATTTAACAGGATTATGTGGTTGATTCCTGACTATTCTTTGCATTAATTACAATGGAATGGTGTTAACACAAAATCACGCAAGTGTACATGGTCACAAGTAATATATGAATAAGTCAAGTTCGTTCCCACAGAGATCTGGTTTAGGTTTCAATTCAGTAAATGCACCTATGCAACAATGTATGGTTTTTATTCACTGACAATTAACAAATTTCGGTTTTGATTAACTAGAATTAACTAAAAAAACAAATTAACAAGATTTAGATCTAATTAACTAACGAGATTTAAAACTGATTTACTTATGAGAATAAAAACATGGGATCATAACTTCATTAAATACTTCGCTTAGATCTGACACCTTTAATCACTATATGCAATGGTTATGATATCTAATCGGACAACACAAAATAAGTACACGCTACCTGTCAGCATACGTATACCAAACTACTCATACATCTACAAAAGAGACAGAAGATGAATAGACACCAATTATGCTTAGACCCTATATGTCTATAAAATTTGAAAACATAACGGTTGAAGAGCAAGTTATCCATAAAGATCACACAGGGCAGCATAAGTATTTTCATCTTACACTACGAATCACGTTGATAAACAATCATGAACCTATGCTAGCATGGCAAGTTCTAAATCTCAAGATCCACTTTCACTTCACAAGAGATTAACAAATTAGATGTTAGCTACGTATCTAACAATTAAACACAACCATACGAGGATATCAATTATACATCACACACAGATCTTTAATGCATCAAGATACTAAAGCTCCATAAATAAATCCGTTAGAATCCCATGACAATGATTAGTTCATAATCGAACCTTTCGTCACCATGGGATTTGATGAAAACATGGTATAAGACAAAGTATGAATGAAAGAGGCAATATTATTAAAACAAAGAGTTGAGAAAACAAATCTAGAATCCAGAATATCGCCTAAGAAAAGAATACAAAAGATGAAGTAGATCTAGATCTGTTGCTTGTCATGAGCGTTGAATCTTCCTCTCCTTTTCTCCCTTGCAATTCTAAGTTATAATCGATAATAATCCTGTTTGAGGACGCTATGATATGTTTACATAAGCCCTTGAAGTCTTCCCCAACAAGAAAAGTCCAAAAATACCAAACAGATTCAAAACAGGAAAGAATTTTAGACTTTCTAGAACAATTATCGGAATGGACAGAATGCCCTCGAGGCCGCGGCCTAGCACCAAATCTGCCCGCATTTTTTTCCTTTGCTTTTTCCTTTCGTTTCCTTCCGTTCTTTTTGCCAAGGCTTCCATACTTCAATTGCTTGACTCCAAATCTCCCAAGGACTGTATGGAAGATCTCATTCTTCATTAAAAACTCAAAATCCATACCAACATCAACTCAATTCTCCCACCATATCCAATGATTTATAACCCTGCACAACTACACGAAACACATCAAAAATACAACAAACTTGAGGCCAAGTGAATCAATTTAAGCCGATACGGAACGCTCCAAGTGGATATAAAATCCACTTATCAAATGGCATTTTTGTAATTTTTCAAAAGATAGGGGTAAAGTAGTAATTTTACAGACATTTTTTTGACACTTTTTGTCCTTATGTTGTCATTTAATATATAGTAATAGATTTTTATATTAATTTATAATCTTATTTTTGTGTTATCTATTTTATTAATGTTGTTTAGTTAGTCATTTTTATGTATCATGAATATTTACTATTCATTCGGGACCATGAATGATGGCTGATTTTGTGTCTTTAAGAGGTAATTAAATACTCCCTCCGTCTCACCCATTTGTTTACAATTCTGGAAGAATGTCTTACACGCATTTTAAGGTGCATATAAAATTAAGTTCCGTAACTTATTTTTACAATTTTATGATTTTGAATAAAATTAGAATGTTTATATTTATATTCAAAAAAAAGAAAAATTTAAAAATAAGTTATAGAACTATACTTTATATGCATCTTAAAATACATGTCTGACACTCTCTCAAAAACGTAAACAATTGGTTGGGACTGAGAGAGTACTATTTATGGAGTTTTATTATATTTTAAATTTTCAGTTACGTTAGAAACGTAATTTATGGAGTATTAATGCGACTGTGTTTGACCTAAATTTTAATCGAGGTTTAATTAAAAACTAGTCGATAAAGCCGTGCTTCGCAGCGGCGTTATAACTTTTTTTAAAATAAATTTAATATATAAATTTTAATAGTTACATTATTTTTTCTAATGAACTGCTTTTACATTAAACACGATTCTTTATATTGGGCCGTTCTCTCGTCAAAACTAAAATCTCAACTTTAAGATATATAATAAAAACTTGTATAATGATTTTTATCTATTAAAATCGAAATCTAAAAATAAAATAAAATTTATAACATTAACATCAAATTCTAATAGCTATTACAATCTTTTCTAGTGAGCCGTCTTCCCGTTAAACACGTTTCGAGCCGCTTGTTGGGGTGTTGATGTAATATTTGTGAATAAGTTCGTTCGCAGGGAAGGTCTAATATTAATTTAAGTTCAAGTTGTTACTTCTTAAAATCTAGAAGTGGGAAGAATATTGGGTATTTGTTTACTAACTTAAACTAAAAAGAAAATAAAGATTACGATTTAACGATGATAAAAAGCAATCCAGAAACTAGGGTTCTTCAATGGTATTACTGAATGTGTATAAGTTTGTGATATTCAAGTCTCATGCTCTTGCTAAAAACATCCCACTAATGATTATATTGTTCTCTCCCAAGATACAATACAATGTTCAGAACAATACATTGAAGTCACTCCCATGATCAATCAATGCAAAATTATAAACTGTGTAACCCAAGGAATTTTAGTCTCGTAACTCGCATATTAATCTCCCAATCAAATAATTGAATTACGTCTGTTGTATCATAAACTAGAACTATAAATCCTCTCCCGATTCATTACAATTCCTAAATATACAATCAAGGGTTCGCGACTTCCTCAATTGTGTTAAGCACTCAACAACAGATTAGCAAGGCAGAGAAATCACAATATAACTACACGAGCATATTAACCATTGAATACTACCCAATTCCCGGATTAGGGAATTAGTTACCCATAATGAATGAAACAATCAAACATATATAAATATCCAAAACCATGATTACAAGAGTATAGAGTTGAGAAAAATACAACTTTATGAAATTTCTCGAACTTGGAGTGAATCCCTTCAATCCTCGCTCAAGTTCTCTCTCTCTGCTTTTCCCTCTCTTCTTCTCTCATAAATAATACACGTCTCTATAATAATCAGCCCTAATCTTCTATATATCCTAATATAAAATTGTTTTTATGGGTTTTCTAGAAAATAAAATCCATATCCTAAAATAAGTTGGATTTGTTGTAAAATTCGAAGTCTGACTTCCAGGCCTGTTTCTGGGCTGCTCCAGTTGGAATATAAGTGTTGGACCACCTCTGACTTGTAGAAAATTCCGTTACCTTCGCGTGGGCTGTAAAATCACTCAATTATGATATCCAAAACTCAAGTTATGGCCCAAACAAGATTTGCTACGCGAGCTGCAACTAAATCCGAATTTTCACATGATTAAGCCCAAATTAAGCTCCTTGTGCTCAATTTCCTCCAACTTTAAGAATATTTATTTCCTGCCATTAAACACTAAAAATAATTAACAAACAACCAATTATTTACAAAATCCTTTAAATATGAGAATAAAATCCTATTAAAGTGTATATAAATATACACTCTATCAAATATCCCGACACTTAGCACTTTGCACGTCCTCGTGCAAACTAATATTATATAACTATTAACTGCTAACTAGTACCACTTCCGTAGGTGATCACGGTTGCATTTGGCATATGCAACAAGCCCTTTAAACCCCTAGGTAGCCCTAGTGGACGAGTGAGGTCTCGTGAGGGCCTATAGCGAATGTACCCACAAAATCCATCTAACTCATGTAAAAGATTTAATGCCAATACAACACCACACATACAAGTCCTCTTATGCCACATCAACTTAAGAATCAAAGTGAATAATACAATGCCTTGGTGTCGAAGGTGCAATTATTCACATAGTCTACTCAATGAATATGCATAAGTTTTCAAAAATCCATGTCAAGTATAAGAATAAGTTGGTAACCATGCTAAGCCCACAAGAGCACATCTTTGAGTCAAAACTTGGGATCTGTTATTCCCAGATTACACACTTGTATAATTGTAGAAGGGGGGGTTGAATACAATTCTTGATATTTATAAATTTCTGATAAGAACTCCAGAAATCTATACTTAGATAATTGCTTGTAAAAAGATTAATGCACAAACACATAAAAATCAGGTGGTTAAATGCACCACCTGAAGTTTTTATTCGAAGAAAACTCTGTGATACAAAAGTACACAGCTTTTGTTTTACAACTCTTTGCTTTCTAAGAATATTCAATAGAAACCCTAAGCAAAATGTATCTGTTTTCTTAGCCTACAAAGAGTTGCTACACTTGGTTATAAATCCCAAGTTTTACAAGTACTACTGGAATAAGATAATATTAATCTAATTCTAGTTGACTTGCTACTACACTCCAAATACACATGTAGCTGAAAGGTTGTCCTTGTGTTCAGACATGTCTCCTGCACCTTTCTTGTATTCATAGTGTAAACGGAATGCATCTTTCTTCTGTGTTTCCAAAGTATGGCTGCCATACTGCTTTTTGTATCTACTATCAACCCATGTGATCTGTCAGTCAAACATGTCCTTATCAACTGCTAATCCCCAGCTTATCATAGAAGACAGTGTCAATGATTATCCGTTGATATTGTACACTGACATCCGTTGATGATATATTGAGCTGTATCCGTTGATATTGAGACTTGAGCTGTATCCGTTGATATTGATACTTGAGCTGTATCCGTTGATAGAGTGGATTTGAGTTGTATCCGTTGATAGAGTTTTGTCTTTATCTGTTGATACACTTTCACTTAGACAGAATTACATAGCATAGCTTATTTACAATTGGCTACCCTATTCTGCCTATCCGTTGATGGTCAACATGACTGTGGATAAAAACACTATCAACTGATAACATAGAGATACTGCAGTATGCTACAAAACCTCATCCGTTGATGAGCTACCTGTCAACGGATAGAGTTATAAATCCTCATCCGTTGACAGCTACAAAACCTTATACAATTTGATTGATTGTGAAGTTATCATCAAGTACAACATATTCCTAACAATCTCCCCCAATTTATACTTGATGGCAATAAAGCATAAATTCAGGACCTTGATGATAACAAAACATTCCTAAAGATATATATATATATATATATAACAATGCAAAAATTGTATTAAGCTACAAAAATTTAAAACTGAAAGTTTGAGAAATTTACAGAGAAGTGCTCCTCTAGACTGAGCAGATTAAGACTTTTTCTTTTCTCTTGTTGGCATCACCTTTGATTTTCCTTCTTTGGCAGAGTTGGACTCAATCTGCATTTGGAGTTGCCTATAAAAGGCATCTTTTTCATCAACCTTTGGATTTAGCTTTTGTTGTAACCATCTCAGGTATTGAGAACTAGCCTTTGATAGTTGGTCTTCTAACCTGAAGAATCTCCTGTTACCATCTTCATCCCTGAACTCCATCATCCAGAAGGGTTGAAGGTGGATTTTCTGTCCATTGTATGGGATCTTCATCTTTCTTGGTAGACTTGATGGTGAGTTCCATTCCCTCCTTATCTGTTCTATTCTGTCCAGTATCTCCCCTTTTGCTATCTTGGAGAACCCTGTGTATCTCTTGATCGCAGAGAACACTTTGGTTAAGGTCAGATAATTTTCTCCAAGAACCCTCTGTAGTGGCCATGTCCTTTCCTTTCCTCCCTTGTATACAAAGACCAATCTCTCAGGCAAATGTTTATATTTGTCAATTCCTATTACTTCTGACAATTCATCCAGATAAAGATTCATGCCAGAGTATTCTTCAATATTTGCCTGATAGATAAAATCATCCTTGTTTTCCAAGATTGGTTGCCTAACAATAGCAGGTACCCTAGCAACTTGAATTGGTTCTTTTGAAGGTTGCTTCCTTAGTATCCTTTTCTTCTGTATAGGCTTCTGTTGAGGCTTCAGCAAGAATGAAGGAACCTCAATGGAGTCAAGATTCATTAGTTCCTCTTTAGGTACTATAGGATCACCATGGAAATTCATAGCTGGATTGAATACTTTTACAGAAATAGGTTGTGATGAGCCAACTGTCTCCTTGTTTTCAATTTCTGGAGAGACAGGCCTCCTTGCCTTTGATTTCACTCTCTTAGATTTGGATTTGGGGACTGATTTCCCTTTTGGATTTGGGGACTTCCTCAGGTTCCCTCATTTCATCCTCTACCTCATCCATTAACTCTTGAGCCAGCCTGGCTTGCTTCTCATCTGAGTTTTCATATTGATTTTCTTCACTTGGATGAGCTTCCCTGAGAAGTCTGGAGGTCTCCTCTCTTTTTACTTCAACAAATCTAGGATGACTATTGGATATGTTGAAGACTTTTCCATTCCTTATTATTACAGCCATCCATTCTCTTACACTTCTATTGGCATTTTCCGTGAACTCCTTAATTTGCTTTCCCATTAGCTTTCCTTCATCATCCTTGGGAAATGGAAAGTCCAATTGTAACTTGTTCTTCCCATTTGCCTTTGGTAGAGAGTAGGCTCTGGTTTTGATGTATGGTTCAAATTCTTTGACATAAGAAGGTTCAGCATCATAGAAAGTAGGAGCTACAATCTCTGGAGTGAGCACCTTCAGAATTATAGTTGATATTGTTGGAGCTGAGGACTGAGTAGAGAACAGATTTGACAAAATTGATTCATTGATCATCCTTTCTGTTCTCATCATTCTTTCATTGGCCTCCTTGTTGATCTTTTCTAAGGCCTCTATTCTAGCTTGCCTTTCACCATCTGAGATTTCTGATAGGTCAGGAATCACAGGCAAAGCCTTTTGTTTCTTCACAGGGGAAGCCTCTATAGTAAATTCTTTTGGATTGACCACTATCATTGGCTGTTGCTCCCCCTCACTTTGTGCTATCTTGATACTGGAAGCTGGAATTTGAATTTGACTAGAAGTGGCTGCAACCTCTTCTACCTTTTTCTCCCCCTTTTTTTTAGCATCAAGGGCTGGAGATGAGGCGGCAAGCAACCTTTCCAGTAGCTCAGTCTGTTTGTCTTGAGTTGCAATGAGTGTCTGCATTTGAGATTCCATACCATCCACTCTGGAGGAGAGATGCTGAACAGATTTGGCCAGGCTATCTTCCTTCAATAATTTGCTAGTCAGCACCTTCTGAGTGGTAGTAGGGGCTAGTGCCTCAATCCTAGCATCTAGTTCCACTTTCATTTCTCTAATTGCAGTTTGGACCTCCTCCTGTTGAGTTCTTTGAATGACCATGTGCATTTTCTGAAGTTTCAGGGAGTCCATTATTTGCTGAAGGACAACCTTTCTCTGTGGATCTGCATTTTGGTGCTCAGCCCTAGCAGATTGATATTGCTTCACAATCTCCACATTGAAATCACCAGCCACAGTGGCAGTAGAAAATAGCCAGTCTGGAGTATCACCCACATTGACTTCTTCATCATTTGCTGTGCTGTCACTGTCATTATTGCCAAACTCTTCACTGTCAGCATTTGAAGACAGAGTTGTCAAAGCTTCCTTTGCTCTTTGTAGAGATTGTGAGGTGTGCACTAGGTGCATTGCCTCCTCTGCCTCCACATTGCCCTGTTGTGCCATGATTTGATAAGCAGAAACAGGATGAGTAAAGGTTTCAGGATCCAAAGAGATGGAGTCAATGATTGACTGATATTCTTGTCGAAATTCCATCTCTTTAGAAGCTTCATTAACCTCCATTAACTCACTTGCAATGGCTGAATCTTCCTGCCTTATTTCTCCTGTAGTCCCTTCTCTCCTCTCATCTCTCTGTTCTTGCATCAGGGGCTCCCCCTGGCTCACACCTCTCACACCCTCACCTTCACCTACTAAGGTGGAACTCTCTTGCTCTCCTTTTCCCTGACCTGAAGAAATGGTCAGCCTCTCATTATTTTCCTCTCCTTTTTCCTGCTCACAAGGCAGCCTCTCACTCCCTTCCCTCAATCCTAGAAGTGTTTCAACTACTGAGAACTCCTCCACACTTGACACAGGAATGTCAGATATAGTAGTGGTAAAGTGAGTTATCAACGAATAAGGGATATCCGTTGATAGAGTAGTTATAGCTGTCAACGGATGGCTAGCCAGAGGCACATCCGTTGATGGAGAAACACTTGTCAACGGATGAAGGATATCCGTTGATGAAGGAATGATTGTATCCGTTGAAGTGAAAACCAACACTGAATCTGTGGAGATTGATTTTAAAGATGAGGCCACAGATATTGTTTTGAATTCAGGAATGGAAGGCTGATGGCCCAACAAATCATCTAAAAGATGATGACCACCAATTGCAGAGTGGGGCTTCTCCAAGAATCTTAAATATGGAGAATCAGGAATTGATGTAGATATCATATCCACATCCAGAGATGGAGTTGGTGAAGGTGGATTGTAATGTGTGTCGATTTGAAGGTTAAGATTAAGGGGCTGTGACTCCACATTTATTGAAGTCACATCAAACTGAATTTGAGAAGGTACAGTTTGCTGTACTGTGTGTGCACCCTGTGCTTCCCTTATGGTTTTAGATCTTACTCTTCTTTCATAGGTTTTTGAGGGAGAGCTAGTGTCCCTTACCCTTTTGTGCAGAGTTGCTGTAGAACTAGTAGTCACACCCTGTTGAGAGGATGTAACTTGGGCTTGGCTATTTGGTGCACTTTCCTCACCCACCTTATTCTTAGGGCTTGCACCCTGTCCCTCACCACTCACTACCTCCTTCACACTCCCCTCAAGAGTTGTGGTAGTTTTTGCAACAGGTGCTTTTTGAGAAACACCTGAGGTTTGTCTCTTAGATTTTGGTTTGGAAACTTTTGTTTTAGTCACTTGGGTAGGAGCCTGTTTGGTCACTACTACAGACTCCATTGTGACTGAGGAAGGCAAAGAAATTTGGGGGTTAGAGATAGGAGTTTCAAGGTTAGAAAGAGTTCCCTGAACAATTGGTAGGTATACCAATTGTACCTCTGCATTGGAGTTCATTCGAATTAAATCACTTAATACTCTCTTCTCCTGAACAAAACATGTGAACTTGCTATCCGGGTTAGCAATGGATAGCTTATTCTCAGATACATGCAGTGCTAAGAGCATCAAAAATCTAGCAAAATAGATATTCTTGCCCCTAGTTTCCTTTTTACCTAATTTTGCTGCTATCTCATACATGACTAGTGTGCCAAAGTTATAGAATTTATCAGTCAGAAGCATACACAGCATAACTAGCATGGAATGGGTAACAGCATCAAAGTTACTAATTTTGCCTGAAAAAGTTTTAATGAATGCATCACAAAAATAACTCCATTCTTTAACCATCCCTTTCCTAGCAATTTTTCCTAAATTATCAGTACTAAGGGCATAATTTATGGAATTAAGCATGGCAACTATTTCAGCATCAGTGGGTACTTTCAGACAGTTATTCTCAGGCAATTTTAAACAGGCAGTTATCACATCAGAGTTAACTACATAGTTTTTACCCTTTAGAGAAAAAGCAATTGTACCATCTGTGCCATTGTACTCAGCAGATGCCCACACCTCTTCGATTACTTCGTGGATTAGAGGAGTGGTGGCAGTCATAGCATACGAAAGTTTACAATTCTTCACAAAATTCATCATGATGTGATAAGCTTCTGGGGCATTCACTGTATCGACATAGGCAGCGAAATTGTTCTTCTCATAGGTGAACCCAGTGGAAGACATCATCTTAACAATAGGCGCCATTGAAGAGTTTGAACTTTTGTTGCAGAGAGTTTTTGTGAAGAAGAAGATGCAGTTTACTTAAGAGAATCTTGAAAGTCGATAAAAGTGAGATGTGAGAGCACAAGACAGCCTTTTATACTTTTCAAGAATTGAAAATGAAATAATTAAAAGTAATTACTCATTGGTCAAAAGTAACTGTCAAATAATAAAAGAAAATAAATATAACTAGTCATATATAGATACACGTTTACCAACGGTTATATTTAAAAGAAAATATGTATATCAACGGATATGGATTGAACGGTTGAGAAACAGTTTATCCGTTGATGACGTGGATAAGCTGTTATCCGTTGATATACAAAAATCTAGGAATGTGTTTAGGCTATCAACGGATAAAGGATATCCGTTGATAAGATAATTTTGCCTTGGACAAAATTTCTAAAGACAAAACAAATTTTCTGAGAGTTTTTAATTCTCAAGAAAATCAAAACACATTCCTAGCTGCAATGCAGTGAAATCAAATATCACTAGGAATTATGACAAGTTAAGCATACCTAGCTCACCTACCAATCTTGTGAATGTGGATTCATCAAGAGGCTTGGTGAAGATATCTGCAAGCTGCATTTCACTTGGCACAAAGTGCATTTCTACTGTACCATTCATCACATGTTCTCTAATGAAGTGGTATTTGATGTCAATGTGCTTGGTTCTCGAATGTTGCACTGGATTCCCTGTGATGGCAATAGCACTTGTGTTGTCATAGAAAATTGGAATCTTCTCAACTTTTAGACCATAGTCAATGAGTTGGTTTCTCATCCATAGAATCTGTGTACAACAGCTTCCAGCAGCAATTTACTCAGCTTCAGCTGTAGAAGTGGAGACTGAGTTTTGTTTCTTACTGAACCATGAAACAAGCCTGTTTCCTAGAAATTGACAGGAACCTGTAGTACTTTTCCTATCAGCTCTGCAACCTGCATAATCTGCATCTGAATAGCCAGTTAGATCAAAACCAGATTCTCTTGGGTACCAAATGCCAAGGTTTGGTGTTCCCTTGAGATACCTGAAGATTCTTTTAATAGCTATTAAGTGAGACTCTCTAGGGTCAGCTTGAAATCTAGCACAAAGACAAGTAGAAAACATTATATCAGGTCTACTAGCTGTTAGGTATAGAAGTGAACCTACCATGCCTCTATAACTTGAGATGTCCACAGACTTTTCCTTAGTATTCAACTCAAGCTTAGTTGTAGTGGCCATAGGTGTTTTAGCAGATGTACAGTCCATTAAGTCAAATTTCTTTAAGAGATCATAAATATATTTTGTTTGACTTATGAAAATGCCCTCATTAACTTGCTTTACTTGTAGGCCAAGAAAGTAAGTTAATTCACCCATCATGCTCATTTCATACCTACTTTGCATAAGTTTGGCAAACTTTTTGCAAAGCTTCTCATCTGTAGACCCAAAAATAATATCATCTACATAGATTTGAACAAGTATTGAAGAGCCATTAATATTCCTATGAAATAAGGTTTTATCTACTGTACCTCTAGTGAAGTGGTTCTCCAAAAGAAATTGAGATAAGGTGTCATACCAGGCTATTGGTGCTTGCTTCAAACCATAAAGTGCTTTCATGAGAAGATATACATATCCTGGAAATTCTAGATCCTCAAAGCCAGGAGGTTGATGGACATAGACCTCTTCTTCCAGTTCCCCATTTAGAAAGGCACTTTTGACATCCATCTGATAGACTTTGAAATTGGCATGTGCTGCATAGGCTAGAAAGATTCTTATTGCCTCAAGTCTTGCCACTGGAGCAAAAGTTTCATCAAAATCTATTCCTTCTTCTTGAGAGTAGCCTTTTGCCACTAATCTAGCTTTATTCCTCACAATTATGCCATTTTCATCTGTCTTATTCTTGAGAACCCATTTAGTACCTATGACACTTCTATCATCAGGTTTGGGCACAAGTTTCCATACTTTATTTCTTTCAAATTGGTTTAGCTCTTCTTGCATTGCTAACACCCAATCTGGATCTAGAAGGGCATCTTCCACTTTCTTAGGTTCCTCTTGAGACAGGAAGCTACTGTATAGACATTCTGCTTGAGTGGCCCTCCTAGTTTGGACTCTTGAATTTGATTCACCAATGATTAACTCAAATGGATGATCTCTAGTCCATTTTCTTGCAGGTGGAAGGTTTGATCTTGATGAGGTTGCTTCATTTCCATGAGCATGATCATGTTGATTTAGCATTGAATTTTGACCTTGAGAAACTCCCCCTGAGTTTGTTGTCCTTGCTGAATTATGAAGTTGACTGTCAATGGATGCATCATTTTGCCTGTCGACGGATGCTTGAGAATCTCTCTCAACGGATGCATCTCTAATAGTGTCAACGGATGTTGCAGAATGACTGTCAACGGATGCTTCATTTTCAGTGTAAGCATCACTTCTAGTTGGTATAACAGCTCTAGGTGGATCTCTGTGGTCATGATCTTCATTGTCCTCATCATCATCATAGTACATTCTTCCTTCACCTTCATTCTCAAATTCCAACTTTTCATGGGAACCTTCATCATTTAGGCCTAGAATCTTTTGATCATCAAACACAACATGTACAGATTCCATAACAATGTTGGTTCTTAGATTGTAGACCTTGTAGGCTTTCCCTGCTGCATATCCAACGAAAATAGCTTCATCTGCCTTTGCTTCAAATTTGCCCAAGTTATCTCCATGATTCCTTAGCACAAAACACTTACATCCAAAGACATGTAGGAAAGCTAAAGTTGGTTTCTTGTTGGTTAATAACTGATAAGGAGTCATTCCTCTAGCTTGATTGACCAAGGAAATATTCTGAGTAAAGCATGCAGTGTTGACAGCTTCAGCCCAGAAATATGTTGGTAACCTTGATTCACTTAACATTGTTCTAGCTGCTTCAATGAGAGTTCTGTTTTTCCTTTCAACAACCCCATTTTGTTGAGGTGTTCTGGCAGCAGAAAACTCATGGACAATTCCATTCTCTTCACAGAAAATCTTCATTGTGGAATTCTTGAATTCAGTACCATTGTCACTCCTGATTCTTTGTACTCTGTCTTCAGAACCATTGTTTAGTATTCTGAGGTGATTGATGATGATTTCACTTGCACAATCCTTGGAGTGCAGGAAGAAGGTCCATGTGAACTTAGAAAAATCATCTACAATCACCAGACAGTATTTCTTCTTTGAAATAGACATGACATTTACTGGACCAAATAAGTCCATATGCAGCAATTGAAGAGGCTTAACAATGGATGACTCTGTCTTGCTTTTGAAGGATGATTTCTTTTATTTCCCTAATTGGCAGGCATCACACAGTCCATCTCTGACAAACTCCAATTGAGGGATTCCTCTAGCAAGATCCTTTCTTACCAAATCATTCATAACTTTAAAATTCAAATGTGACAGCTTCTTATGCCATAGCCAACTCTCATCCTTACTTGCTTTGCTGAAGAGACAAGTAATGGATTCTGAGCATGCTGAATTGAAGTCAGCTATGTAAACATTTCCTTTTCTAAAGCCTGTCAATACCACATTGTTGTCTTCCTTGGCAGAAACAACACAGGCTTCTTTTGTGAACTTTACTTCATAGTCTTTGTCACAAATCTGACTGACACTCAGCAAATTGTGCTTCAAACCTTCAACTAAAGCCACTTCTTCAATGATGACATTGTCTTTTGAAATCAGGCCATATCCCTTAGTATATCCTTTACTGTCATCTCCAAAGGTAATTCTAGGGCCAGCTCCTTCCTTGAACTCTGTGAGCATGGTTGAATCTCCTGTCATGTGCCTAGAGCATCCACTGTCTAGGTACCATAGATTCCTTCTATTTCCCTGCACACATTACAAAAACAAATCAAGTTGATTTTGGTACCCCAAGCTTCCTTTGGTCCTTTCTTGTTAGCCTTTGACTTTGCACTCTTAGCATTCTTCAACTTAGGTGTAGATGCTTGAGTGATGAGGTTTGACAAATGCTCATTTGCATGAATATTTGATGCATGCATGTGTGGAAAATTGGCATACATGTTATTCATGTTAGGTATGTTCCATGACATTTGTGGCACATTCATAGATTGAAAGTAAGGATTAGACACATATGGCATGTTCACATATGGATTTGAAAAACTAGCATTTTGATACAGACCAGGCATTGCAGGCATGCATGGCATTGGTTGAGGTACATGAACAGGAGCCTTGTTGATAATCTTGCAATTAGAAGATAGATGATTGACACTATTACAATTACTACAAGTTTTCCTAGGAGCAAACTTGTCAGGAGAATAATTGTTTTTCTTGTTGATGCCTATCTTACCATTTCTGTTCTTTTTCTTTTTATCCTCAATTTCTACCTTTTTATTATCTGATTTACCAACAGCCTTTTTGTTGTGTAAATCACCTGCCTTAGCCTTCCCACTGGATTTGGTTTTGCTGCACTCACCACTAACAAAATTCTTTTTGACTGGACCATACTTGATATTTAGTTTCCTGAGTTCCTTCTTACTAACAAACTTTTTGTTAGTCGACGGATACCTCTCATCCGTTGACGGTTCATCTGTCAACGGATGATCACTATCCGTTGATTCACAAATAGTCTCTAGATCCTCAAGGCCAGGTTCTAGCTCCTTTTTCTTTTGAGTCCAGGTATCCTTCACAAACGATTCTATTCCCTGAACTTCTATTATGTTTTGAGAAATATTCCTACAACTTTGAAATTTAGCAATTATCCCTTGTTCTTTTTCAAGCTGGTCTTTTAAAATCAGTTCTCTTTTTAACACAGCTTCAAGTTCACTTTTAGCATTATTGCAATCAACTCTCATTTTCTCAAATTCTAGAAATTGAGTTTCTAGAGCAGCATTTCTATCACTTAAAAACAGATTAGACTCTTTAATCCTATTGTTCTCTTTAGTAAGTGATTTAAGAGTAACACTTAAGTGATATAGTTCAGTAGACATTTCATCTATAACACTATTGCATTCCTCTTTGGTGAGCTCAGACAGATTAGTAGAAAATACCTGATTGCTAGCTGAACTTGCTTCCTGCTCTCCAGAATCAGCCATTAAAGCAAGGTTGACTAACTCAACATCATCATCAGAATGATTGTCATCAATAGCCCAGTCATACTCTTGGGTCAAGAATGCCTTTCCTTTCTGCCTGAGAAGATCAAAATATTTCTTCTTATAGTCAACAGCCTCAGTTGACTTTCCCTTGTTCTCAGATCTAGGTTTCCTGCATTCACTTATCATGTGACCAGCAATTCCACAATTGTAGCATTTAATTTTGGATTTATCCACATAGTTGCTTGTGGAGAAATCCTTGTTAAATGGCTTGGCCACCCCAGAGTTTCTCTTGAATTTCAGCTTAGAGAATCTCCTAGATAGAAAAGCTAAGTGCTCATCTATCTCATCCAATTCATCCTGCTGAAGGACATTCAATTCCTCAGACACCTTTTCCTTGCTCCTGCTTGATTCTGCTCTACCTTTACAAACCTCCCTGTTTGGTGTAGAACTAGCAGTTTCTGTCCTTTCCTCCTTTTGCTCCAAGTTGGCGACAAGTGCAACTGACCCACTTTTCTTTTGAGACTTCTCAATCTCTTCATCCTGCTCCATTTCCAGCTCATAGGTCTTTAAAGTTCCATAGAGCCTTTCAAGAGTAAATGTCTTGTACTCTTGAGTGTTTCTTAGAGAAACAGTCATTGGCTTCCATTCCTTGGGCAGTGATCTCAGAAATTTGAGATTAGAATCTTTAACTTGATAGATTCTTCCATACATTTTCAAACCATTTAGTAGCTTTTGAAACCTGCTAAATGTAGCATTCAATGTTTCTCCACTCTTAAAGTGAAAATGTTCATACTGTTGGATTAGTAGTTGCATCTTGTTTTCCCTTACCTGTTCTGTTCCTTCACAAAGGGTTTGAACAGTGTCCCATACTTCCTTGGCGGTAGTACAGTTAATAACATTATCAACCATG
This sequence comes from Saposhnikovia divaricata, assembly GCA_036435485.1. NCBI lineage: Eukaryota > Viridiplantae > Streptophyta > Magnoliopsida > Apiales > Apiaceae > Saposhnikovia > Saposhnikovia divaricata. Next base: position 224,258,494 of record CM071599.1, on the reverse strand, counting down.
TCTGTTTCTAGACCACTGAACAAAATATTCATGGTCTTTTTGTCTTTGTGGACTTCTGTAATATCTTCAAGACTCCACTCAGAAACAGGTTTGGGAATGAGAGTGTCAGGCACACCTTCAGCCAGGCAAACTCTTGTTGCAGTCTTCATTGGAACGTGAGGACCCTTGTCAATGCAATCCACAAAACCCTCATCAATAGACGAGAGATGTAGACGCATTTTTACTTTCCAGTGAAAGTAATTTTCTCTATCAAGAACTGGAATCTTTACTCCATAATCCTTCTTAGACATGTTGGAAGTGTGTTGATCTTTAAACTTCAAATATGTTAGAAGCTTGCTCTGATACCAATTGTTATTCCCAGATTACACACTTGTATAATTGTAGAAGGGGGGTTGAATACAATTCTTGATATTTATAAATTTCTGATAAGAACTCCAGAAATCTATACTTAGAAAATTGCTTGTAAAAAGATTAATGCACAAACACATAAAAATCAGGTGGTTAAATGCACCACTTGAAGTTTTTATTCGAAGAAAACTCTGTGATACAAAAGTACACAGCTTCTGTTTTACAACTTTTTGCTTTCTAAGAATATTCAATAGAAACCCTAAGCAAAATGTATCTGTTTTCTTAGCCTACAAAGAGTTGCTACACTTGGTTATAAATCCCAAGTTTTACAAGTACTACTGGAATAAGATAATATTAATCTAATTCTAGTTGACTTGCTACTACACTCCAAATACACATGTAGCTGAAAGGTTGTCCTTGTGTTCAGACATGTCTCCTGCACCTTTCTTGTATTCATAGTGTAAACGGAATGCTTCTTTCTTCTGTGTTTCCAAAGTATGGCTGCCATACTGCTTTTTGTATCTACTATCAACCCATGTGATCTGTCAGTCAAACATGTCCTTATCAACTGCTAATCCCCAGCTTATCATAGAAGACAGTGTCAATGATTATCCGTTGATATTGTACACTGACATCCGTGGATGATATATTGAGCTGTATCCGTTGATATTGAGACTTGAGTTGTATCCGTTGATATTGAGACTTGAGCTGTATTCGTTGATAGAGTGGATTTGAGTTGTATTCGTTGATAGAGTTTTGTCTTTATCTGTTGATACACTTTCACTTAAACAGAATTACATAGCATAGCTTATTTACAATTGGCTACCCTATTCTGCCTATCCGTTGATGGTCAACATGACTGTGGATAAAAACACTATCAACTGATAACATAGAGATACTGCAGTATGCTACAAAACCTCATCCGTTGATGAGCTACCTGTCAACGGATAGAGTTATAAATCCTCATCCGTTGACAGCTACAAAACCTTATACAATTTGATTGATTGTGAAGTTATCATCAAGTACAACATATTCCTAACAGGATCTCATATGCCAAAACAAGTAATAACTCACCTTTCACTCACAAAAGAATATTCACTCAAAAATAAGGGTAAGTGTATCACTCCATTCCAACAAAATCATAAGCATGCTTGACATTTGATATCAATCTAACTTTAACACAACATACACCACTGATGATAATCAAAAGGTCTTTATTCAGGTTGTAATGGGGCTAGGGACAAGGTATGTCAAGTAAAGCCAAAGAAGGTTAAAATGTCAAAAGCTAGTACCCAACAAAATAAATGACTCAACTCCCTATCTATCATCCCCACACTTTATTTTCATTTATTCTCATCAACATATAACTTGATTAGTCGAATAAAGAAGGATCATATAGACATAAGTATGCTCTCGTATAATTTTCTTTTTATTTTATTTTTTAATTTTTGTATTCTTTTTTTTATTTTTTTATTCCGAGAGCTAAGAAACTAATATATAAACAAAAACAATGATCCCCCCATATTCTTATAAAGTTCGACTAACAAGCAAACAACCAAACCCCATATTTTCCCAAAGTAATGACCATCAATCAAACCCCCCTTGCACACCATATCACTCCCTCAAGCACCCTACTAGCCTTTGACAATTTAGGTTCAAGTTAAAGTAAGGCCAATACAAGAAAAAGGTCTAGGCAAGTAATGTGGTGTGTCACCGAAAAAATAGGATTAAGCTCAACGGGTTAACTAATTGATCATGTATACATGGTGTGGTAATGTATGAAATATGAGATTATCCCTAAATGCCTTTATCACGTTATCATCAAATAATGTCATGCATTTTAAGAAAGGTCTCAAACAAGTGCTAGCAATGCAAACAACATGTGGACACTCAAGCAAACGAATATAAGATGCAAAAGATATGCATATAGGCTCAAAAGCTCACTTGGTGGCAAAGCATAATCAATCCCAAGGAAAATTCTCTCTAACGCACCTACTTGTACTCAAAGCATGCAAACCAAATCATCTTGCACATATTCATGTCTTTCTAATTACTTACAACATTCTATAAGTCTACCAGCTTCAACTTGCTAGTGTATGTGTGTGCACAAGAACAAAGCATATCACTTGTCAAACAAAAGCGTCAATAACATAAAATTCCTATAGCGTGTATGGGTGCATTAAGGCATGTTACAACAAATAATCATTTTACAAGGCTAGAATTATTTTGAAATTTTTTAAATTTTCTGATTTTTTTTTTGAATATGTTTTTTTTTAATTAATGACACTATATACAACTATTGAAAACACATCCCCACACTTAAATGGGTCAATGTCCTCATTGACACACTAAACAAATAATTCTACAATATAAAAGAATGAAAGAAGTACTCCCCTATGCATAAGCATGAAGTGCCGCTATCCATGACTACCGCGGTGGTGGTTGGGGAAAGTGAAACTTCATGTAGTCGAACATCTTGGTCAACAAGTCTTGTTGATTTGCTAGATCAACTCGAACAGCTCCAATATATGCCTTTAATTCCTGAAATTTGCTCTCTAACCCAGATACTTGGTTAATCAAAGACTCATCAGCAGCCTCTGATAATTGTCTCTCCTCGTGTGCCTTTGTAGCTGCCACTATCGGTACTAAAGAAGTAGACCCACGTTCATGAGGGATGATCTCATAATCCTTCCCTCTACGTCGTAGAAAATGCATTTTAACCAAGCTTGGAAGATCAAGGACCTTTCCTGGGTGCATGGTAAGCTTTGGGGCGCACTGATCAAGAATCTGCAGATGCTTAGCAATCGCGGTGACAAACCAACCTATCATTATCGGACCCTCCTTTTGAGCTATCACTTCCTTTAAGTGTTTACCAAGCACGAGAACAAAATCAATCGGTATTGCGTTGTAAACACAATATAAAACATCTAATTCAAGTTTTGACACCATTCCAGTACTCCCACGACCAAATAGAGAGTATGCTAACAATTTATATACATACCGGTATGCAGGATTTACTATCTTTGAAGCTTTAGAACAGCGTCTAGAATATACCTCAGTCTCATTCATAGTAAGTGATCTCCAAAACGATTTATCATCAAACTTGGGAAGACCAAATGGTACAATAGTTATCCAATCAAAGATGTGTTGCACGTCACTCTGTTCCAACTCATATGCCTTTTCCATTAACCGGAAGCAAAAAACAAGAGCTTCCACTTCACGTGTGGCTGTATCAAGCTCCTCAAACTCAAAGGTGCTCAAGAACTCATAGACAAGCTCAGCATACGTAGGAGCATTAAGGGTAAGCAATTGTTCCCATCTAACATCCTTCAATACCTCAGTAATAGCAGCTAACAAACCAACTGTTGTAAGTACTGTTGTATCAGCATATCAATTCGAAATTACACTACGACTAGCAAATTGATCATATTTATTCCTTTGTTCTGCAGTTAGAGACTTGAGATGTGAGAGATGTCCTGAATTAGAAACACCCGATGGTGGGATAGAAGTAGGTGTAGCCTTATGTGGCAAAACATGCTGGGACAACGTCTGCTTCTTTTTCTTTGAACGAGAATTCTGAGATTGTCCTCCTGAGCAGCTTTTCTTTTAATCTGAACACGTTGCTTCATGGTTCTCAACCAAAAACAATCAAACATGTAGCGTGGTTATGTATCGTCGTTGGCTGGCACAAAATCAGTAGCGATGGACAAGGACGGTTATAAGTGCTTGTGGTCTTGTTGCTTTGTTCCGCGGCCTGCTGCAACGTGAAGACCTGGTGTTGTAAACTGAGGGCTTTGTCTGATGCTTCTTCTAACCTAATAATAATATACAATATATATATATATATATATATATATATATATATATATATATATATATATATATATATATATATATATAGGCTAGCGTTCAAATAGAAACCAACCTTAGAATAGAAACTAGAAACCTACACTAAATAAATTATATTTCATTTATTTTAATGGCCCCGCTAGGGGCACCTTCACAAAAAACGTTTAAAATTCTTGGCTCTATTCAACAAAAATATAAAAAAAAATTTAAAAAATTTAAAAAAAAGTTACTGTTCACGTGCCACATCATCACGTGAACAGTAACTTTTTTTTAATTTTTTTTTAATTTTTTTATATTTTTGTTGAATAGAGACAATAATTTTAAACGTTTTTTGTATTGGAGTACCCCTAATTTGGTCATTAGATTAGCTTGAAATATTTAATTTAGGTTTAGTTTCTAGTTTTTATTCTAAGTTAGTTTCTATTAGAACAAGACCCTATATATATATACCTAAAACTAAATACTATTTTTTTTTGTTCTTGTTTATAATTACAAATAAGTTTTAATATACTTTGTACAATAATAATGGAAATAATATACATGGGTATGTAAATAAACATATATTAATATTAATATAATAGATTGGTAAATATACAAATTATAATTTATGATACAATATTTAAAAATACACTTAAAAAATATTACAAAAATTTCTTACGTATAATAATTATTATTTACATGTATTAAAAATAATCTAATAATACAAAAATAAAAAAATAAACAACATGGGAAAGAAAAAAAATAAAATAAAATAAAAATAGATAAGTATACATATAATAATAACACAAATATTAACAATCATAATCTATAATAATAATAATAATAATAATATATACATATAATAATGATGAGAAGAAACATTTAAACAATTTACACAGGCCCTTAGTCTTATGTTGGTGTCTAGGTCATTCATTGCAGTAGCACATCATTTGCATGATTATCATCTGAGCATGCTAAACTGTAAAGATCTTACCTTAGCTTCATAGCAGAATGACATGATTCTGCACGTATGATCATGCCAAGAGTATGTAATGAAAGAGCATGATCATTAGATTCCCAGTACATGTGTTGGATACATGTGAAGTGTGTGTCAGCAATATTGTCAACATCATGATCACGCCTCAGGACTGCGTGCTCATGCCAAAACACCAAAACGTACCAGTAGCTTTATATAAGACCAACATGATCATGCCAAGAGCTTGCATGACCGTGCCAAATTGGTAAAACATAACAGAAGGCTCCATGAGTCTCGCATGAACATGCTGCATGAACATGTCAGTGGTTGGCGTGAACCTGATGGATTGACAATACACACTAGTCAGGCTGAAACAGAGTGAGTAACATGAGCATGCCGGATGTCCTCTTGATCATGCCAAATATCCAAAAAAGAACAGACGCCTGATAGCTTGATGTACTAGTGATGTGCATGAGCATGAAGGAGATCCGCTTCCTCATGCCAAATTGACAAAATGTGGCAGTAGCTGTTTTGAAGAACAACATGATCATGCCAAGAGCTTGCATGATCATGCTAAAGTGCTGAAAAATCACAGTAGCTGCATATTAGATAGCGTAAGGATGCTCTGTAGAAGCATGATGATGCTCAGATAAAATTAACAATACATGAGCATGCTTGAATTCTGTGTGATCATGCCAAAACACTAAAAAATATCAGTAGCTTATAGATTCTGCGTGAGAGTGCTGCTACTGATTCGCCAGAACATGCCAAGATCTTCATACTCATGCCAAAGAGACAAAACATCACAGTAGCTTACAAGTAGAACTGCGTGATCATGCTAGAGAATTACAGAATCATGCTAGATGGCTGAAAGATTAGAAACACAAGAGTTGTTCTGTAGGGGCATTCCACAACAGAATTAGGGGTGTTCAAACAATCCGTCAAACCGTGAATCCGGACCGGACCATAACAATCCGAATCAACAAAAATCGAAACCGTAAAAACCGTTGTTAGTGGTTCGGTTAACCGGATCAATAATACATAAATGGTTTGGTTATGGTTTTCAATATTTTAAAACCGTTTAAACCAAACCGGACCATTATATAATAATAGGCTAAAAGTTCTAGTAGATAGTTGTAAGTTAAGATTATAACTTATAGTATGTAATGTATATACGTATATATAATAAAAGGATTAAATTACTTAACAAATATAATATTGAGTTAATTATCAATATGTTGTAGTTCTACATTAAATTAATTTGTTTACTATTTATATAAATTCAATTGAATTATATAAATGTAATATGTAAATAGTAGACTAAACATTGATAAACAAATATTGTAATACATATATGTAGTGTATAATATTAATGTGTATTAAATTTTACTTTATATTTATTTAAATTAGAATTTCATTTTTAAGTTTAACAAAAATTGAAAAAATAATATGCTATAAAGTTCAAACCGTGGTTCGAAACCGAACCAATCCGTTCTTCTATGATCTGGTTTGGTTTGGTCTTGGCATCTAACTAGTCTGGTTTGGTTTTGATTTTTAAAAAACCGTTTATATTGGTTTGGTTCGAAAAAAACAAGAATCCGAACCAAACCAATCCGTGAACACCCCTAAACAGAATGGTGGCTTCATGATCGAGTCACGTTGCTCCCTAAACAAGAATATCCGAGCCTTTTAACCTTTCTGAACAAGTCAAAACTTGCGAGCACATCATTGCATTAAGTGGGAATAAATCCAACTATACAAAGGTATACAGAGTAGAATTTATATACAATACCCATGGGTTGCCTCCCAAGAAGCGCTTGTTTAACGTCATTAGCTCGACGCCTGGTATTGACTAAGTGCTAGGGTCAGTGAGAAGAAAACAATTTCCTCTTTGCATATCATCTCCGACAAGGTATGGCTTCAGTCTTTGCCCATTCACCTTAAAAACATCTGACCCCTCTCTAGTAATATCAACAGCTCCATGAGGATATACCTTCATAATCTCGAAAGGTCCTAACCATCGTGATTTGAGCTTTCCTGGGAAAAGTTTGAGTCTCGAATTAAATAACAGAACCTTTTGTCCAACTTCAAAATCATTCCTTTGAATATGTTTGTCGTGCCACTGCTTGGTCTTTTCCTTGTAGAGTTTAGCATTATCATATGCTTTGAGCCTAAACTCATCAAGCTCGCTAATTTGCATCAAACGATTCAAACCAGTAGATTTTAAGTCCAGGTTCAAGCTTCTAGTCGCCCAATATGCCTTGTGTTCAACCTCAACGGGCAAATGACAAGATTTTCCAAATACCAATCTGTATGGAGACATCCCAATAGGGGTTTTGAAGGCTGTTCTGTAAGCCCAAAGTGCGTCATCTAGCTTCATTGACCAGTCTTTCCTTGAAGTTCCCACAGTTTTTTCCAAAATCAACTTGAGCTCGTGATTTGAAATTTTTACTTGTCCACTAGTCTGAGGGTGATAAGGTGTAGCAACCTTCTGCGTCACTCCGTACTTTCGTAAAAGATCCTCAATTAATTTATTACAAAAGTGAGACCCTCCGTCATTGATAATAGCCCTTTGAACTCCAAATCTAGTGAAAACATGTTTTAATAGAAATTTTTTTACAACTCTGGCATCATTTGTAGGACTAGAAATCGCCTTCACCCACTTGGAGACGTAATCAACTCCCACCAAAATATATATGTTCCCGTAAGATGATGGGAACAGGCCCATGAAGTCTATCCCCCAAACATCAAAAAGCTCAACCTCAATAATCGGTTACAAAGGCATCTCATTCCGTCTTGAAATATTTCCCGTCCTTTGGCATCTATCACAAGTCAAGACAAAATTCCGAGCATCTTGATACATCGTAGGCCAATAAAATCCAGATTGCCAAATTTTTGCAATAGTTTTCGTGCTACTATTGTGACCCCCACACTCTAAAGCATGACAATGTTTGAGGACATCAGGAATCTCCTCATAAGGAACACATCTTCTCATGATCCCATCAGCACCTTCTTTGTAAAGTAATGGTTCTTCCCAAAAGTAGTGCTTGACTTCAAATAGAAATTTTTTCTTTTGTTGATAGCTCAAGTCATGGGGCAAAACACCACCCACTAAGTAATTTACAAAATCTGCGTACCATGGTGTGGACATAGATACAGCTAGAAGTGTTTCTTCAGGGAACACTTCATTAATAGGCTTATTATCTCCAAGCTTTCCATCTCCTCGGTCCAATCTTGACAAATGATCAGCTACCAAATTTTCAGAACCTTTCTTATCCCAAATTTCAAGATCAAACTCTTGAAGTAAGAGTATCCATCGGATTAGGCAAGCCTTGGCATCCTTCTTTGACATTAAGTAACGAATTGCAGCATGATCCGTATAAACAATCACCCTAGACCCCACAAGATAGGATCTAAATTTGTCAAAGGTAAAAACCACAGCAAGTAGCTCTTTTTCAGTGGTGGCATAATTCATTTGTGCATCATCAAGTGTTTTGCTTGCATAATATATCACGTGCATGCGCTTTTCCTTCTTTTGTCCCAAAACAGCGCCCACAGCATAGTCACTAGCATCACACATAAGCTCGAAAGGCAAGCTCCAATCAGGGGTTGACATGATAGGTGCAAAAGTAAGCTCCTTCCTCAACCTGTTAAAAGCAACAAGACACTTCTCACAAAATCAAACACACTATCCTTTTCAAGTAGATTACAAAGAGGACGAGAAATTTTAGAAAAATCTTTGATAAAACGACGGTAAAAACCGGCATGTCCAAGAAAGCTTCTAATTCCCTTGACAGATGAAGGGGGTGGCAATTTCTCAATCACTTCAATTTTTGCCCTGTCGACCTCAATGCCTTTATTAGAAATCTTGTGCCCAAGCACAATGCCATCCTTCACCATAAAATGGCACTTCTTCCAGTTAAGAACAAGGTTAGTTTCTTCACATCTCTGCAATACTTGAGACAAACTGGTTAAACATGAATCAAAGGAAGAACCATATACAGTAAAGTCATCCATGAAGACTTCCATGGTTTTTCCTATAAAATCTGAGAATATGGCTGTCATGAGCCGCTGAAAAGGAGATGGGCGATTACACAAACCAAAGGGTAGTCTACAATATGCAAAAGTACCATAAGGACAAGTAAAGGTTGTCTTTTCTTGATCCTCAGGTGCAATGGGAATATGAAATATCCCGAGAATCCATCTAGAAAATTATAATACTCATTACCCGCAAGTCTTTTGAGCATTTGATAAATAAATGGGAGAGGAAAGTGATCTTTGCGAGTAGCATTATTTAACTTCCTATAGTCAATGCAAACTCTCCAACCCGTTACAGTCCTAGTGGGGATTCAATCTTCTTTGTCCCTCAATCACAGGTTTATGATTATCTTCTAATGAAATCCTATGCATGCAAAGAACGGGGCTAATTCCCTTGATATCTTTAATTGTCCAACCAATTGATGATTTAAATTGCCTACGCACATTTAACAATTTATCTAGTTCATCATCATGAAGAAAAGCGGACACTATCACAGGGTATGTATCATTAGGACCAAGAAATGCATACCTTAGATTAGAAGGAAGAGGTTTGAGTTCTACCTGAGGTGCCTCTGAAATTGAAAGTGCCATCTCAATTGTCGGCGTACCTGTATCTTGCATATCAAGTGCAAGTGAGTCTTCAACTTCTTTTTCATCTAAGGCTTGTTCCGCTTCCACTAAGTGTGCATCTCCAAGACTTATAATCTCATCCACTACGTCAACAGTGAAACACGTAGCATCAAATGTAGGCATCTTCATAGCTTTGTTGAGATCAAACTCAACTTTCTCATCACCAACATTTAATGTAAATTTTCCAGCTTTGACATCAATTGTGGTTCCAGCAGTAACCAAAAATGGCCTTCCAAAGATAATGGGCATCTCAACATCTTCATCCATATCCAACACCACAAAATCATAAGGGATAAAGAATTTATCTACTTTGACAAGTACATCCTCAATGACTCCCATAGGATACTTGATAGTTCGATCAGCCAGCTGAAGTGAGATTCTTGTCTTCTTGAGCTCTCCAAGACCAAGTCTTCTACAAATGAAGTGTGGCATCAAACTCACACTAGCCCCTAAATCACACAAAGCTTTAATGTTCTCCATTGTTCCAATAGTGCATGGCAAAGGGAAGCTTCCAGGATCTTTTAACTTCTGCGGAATTGATTTTTGTATTACTGCACTACACTCCGCATTTAGAGTAATAGTTTCCACATCCTCAAGTTTCCGCTTTCTAGACAACATCTCCTTAAGAAATTTGGCATAGAGTGGCATTTGGGCCAAAGCATCAGCAAAAGGAATGTTTATATGCAACTGTCGAAAAATTTTCAAGAACTTCTTATATTGTTTCTCCAATTGCCTGTTTTGAAGCCTTTGTGGGAAAGGAATTGGAGGCTCATATGGCTTCACTAGTACTTTCGGTGTGACTTCTTCTTCTTTCTGCTCATTATTCACCTTTTCTAAATTTTCCGCTTCATCCTCTACCAACTCATCTTCTTTTGCAAGAGTCTTCTCTTTAGGCCTGATAGCCTCAATTTCTGGCAATTCTCTTCCGTTCCTCAGAGTGATGGCCTTGCCGTGTTCCTTACCATTTGGGTCTGGTTGAGTAGGGAGTGATCCTTGCTCACGAACACCAACCTTATTAGCAATTTGACCAATTTGCGTTTCCAACATCTTTTGAGATGAAGCCATCTGATCAAGCCTTGACTCGACCTTTTCAAATTTGGTTTCCATGTTGGATAACGCCCCAGTAGTTCCTTGTATCATTTTGTTGAGCGCAACCTCCCAATCAACAAGTTCTTTCTTTTCCTTTGGTGGTGGTTGATATTGTTGTTGTGCCTGATACTGCTGACGCGGTTGAAAACCAGGAGGTTGATTTTGCTTAGGAACTGCATATGATGGATTAGCCGCATGATTGCTGCTGTATGAAAGATTGTTATTAGGCCTCTGATTTGGATTGTAGTAGGAGTTATTCTGAGCAGGCCATGACTGTCTTCCCTGAATAAAAGATGCTTCCTCTGGAAATTGTTGTGCATAAGAATATTTATTAGCACCATAATCATTGTACCCTTCCATTGGAGAACAAATAGCATTGACATTCGCCCTTTGTCCACGTACCTCTTGAGTAAGAGCATCCAGTTTAAGAGTCAGCAAGTTCATCATCTCAGTATCTTGTGCTGATTTAGCTGAGCTCGTCCCACTAGGTGCCCAAGAATAGTTATTTGCTGCCAATAATTGCTCAAGAAGTGCTTTTGCCTTATGAACCGGTGTTTTCTTGAAATCTCCACCAGCCACCACATCCAAACTCAAACGAACATCTGCATTCAAAGATCCGTAAAAGGTACTCAGAATCATCCATTCCGTACAATTGTGATGTGGACATTTTCTCAACAGTGCCTTGTATCTCTCCCATGCCTGATACAAGTCTTCACCTGGTTGTGTTTTGAAACTGAGAATGATTGTCCTCATTTGTTGAGTCTTGTCAGAAGGATAATATTTTGACAAGAACTCGGTAGAAAGACTCTCCCAAGTAGCAACTGCAGTTTCTGGAAGCTGTTGAAACCATTCCATGGCTCTCCCTTTGATAGAGTAAGGAAACATGTGAAGATGAATCTGATCTGCAGTAACTCCAGTGATCTTGAATGAACCACACATTTGCACAAAGCGCTCAAGATGACGGTGTGGATCCTCTCGCTCAATGTCCCCTTCAAAAGCTGAATTGCTCACCATCTGAATTAAGCTCGGATTGATGTTGTACTGAGCTGCGCTAATCTCAGGAGTCTTGTACCTGCAGTTCGCATGGTTGGGAGTCTCATGATCCCAAATAGAGGTCTCATCAAGAACAACTGGTGGGTCAAGAGGATTACAACTTGACGATCTCTTGGTTCCCCCATATGGTTTCTTTCTTTCCTTTGCTTTGTCTCTCGCCTTAAAGCTTGAAAAGTGCGTTCAATTTCTGGATCAAATTCTAGATTTCCAGCACTTGTACAACGTCTCATGCAAGAGTAGTAGCACCTGAAAAGAGGACACCAATAAGATAGATCTTGGAAACAAATTTGATAAAATCAAGACAATAAGAAATAATTAACCTAAACTTAATATTGTTGCCTTCCCCGGCAGCGACGCCAATTTATTGATGTAATATTTGTGAATAAGTTCGTTCGCAGGGAAGGTCTAATATTAATTTAAGTTCAAGTTGTTACTTCTTAAAATCTAGAAGTGGGAAGAATATTGGGTATTTGTTTACTAACTTAAAATAAAAAGCAAATAAAGATTATGATTTAACGATGATAAAAAGCAATCCAGAAACTAGGGTTCTTCAATGGTATTACTGAATGTGTATAAGTTTGTGATATTCAAGTCTCATGCTCTTGCTAAAAACATCCCACTAATGATTATATTGTTCTCTCCCAAGATACAATACAATGTTCACAACAATACATTGAAGTCACTCCCATGATCAATCAATGCAAAATTATAAACTGTGTAACCCAAGGAATTTTAGTCTCGTAACTCGCATATTAATCTCCAAATCAAATAATTGAATTACGTATGTTGTATCATAAACTAGAACTATAAATCCTCTCCCGATTCATTACAATTCCTAAATATACAATCAAGGGTTCGCGACTTCCTCAATTGTGTTAAACACTCAACAACAGATTAGCAAGGCAGAGAAATCACAATATAACTACACGAGCATATTAACCATTGAATACTACCCAATTCCCGGATTAGGGAATTAATTACCCATAATGAATGAAACAATCAAACATATATAAATATCCAAAACCATGATTACAAGAGTATAGAGTTGAGAAAAATATAACTTTATGAAATCTCTCGAACTTGGAGTGAATCCTTTCAATCCTCGCTCAAGTTCTCTCTCTGCTTTTCCCTCTCTTCTTTTCTCGTAAATAATACACGTCTCTATAATAATCAGCCCTAATCTTCTATATATCCTAATATAAAATTGTTTTTATGGGTTTTCTAGAAAATAAAATCCATATCCTAAAATAAGTTGGATTTGTTGTAAAATTCGAAGTCTGACTTCCAGGCCTGTTTCTGGGCTGCTCCAGTTGGAATATAAGTGTTGGACCACCTCTGACTTGTAGAAAATTCCGTTACCTTCGCGTGGGCTGTAAAATCACTCAATTCTAATATCCAAAACTCAAGTTATGGCCCAAACAAGATTTGTTGCGCGAGCTGCAAATAAATCCGAATTTTCACATGATTAAGCCCAAATTAAGCTCCTTGTGCTCAATTTCCTCCAACTTTAAGAATATTTATTTCCTGCCATTAAACGCTAAAAATAATTAATAAACAACCAATTATTTACAAAATCCTATAAATATGAGAATAAAATCCTATTAAAGTGTATATAAATATACACTCTATCAGGTGTCCAGCATCTCTCTAAATCGAAACGTGTCGCTAGGCACACTGACTAAGGGTTATGGAAATAAAGTTCCACCTAGCTATCAGTTCCGGAGATTTTAGCGCAGTGGTAAGCGCTTGATCCTAACAATTGGTATCAGAGCTAAGGTCGCGGGTTCGAATCCCACCATGTGAAGGCATGCTGTGCAGACTTGTTAGTGCTGGCAGATGCTGGGGGGGATTGTTGGGGTGTCCAGCATCTCCCTAAATCGAAACGTGGCGCTAGGCACACTAGCTAAGGGTTATGGATATAAAGTTGCACCTAGCTAGCTATCAGTTCCGGAGCTTTTAGCGGAGTGGTAAGCGCTTGATCCTAACATCGCTCTCATTTGGAATCGAAATTTTAACTTCATTACATATTATTATTTATGATACTTATCTTTTTCCTTAAAAATTAAAACCTTAAAAGAGAGTAAATTACAACTTTTACGTTTTTTAAACTTTCTAATATTTATGGAGTTTTAAAAGATGAAAATGCATCTAATTTTTTATGTGTATCAGAGATATACCTATATTTATTTACAGATTTCGCATCGAAATGTCTTTCTATTATGTTACGAAGAATTTTCGTTATGAGAATAATATTAAATTTATGGATATATTTTGCTAATGTAAGTACAACTAACTTGTATAAAAAATTAAAATAAACGATTTTTGAAAAACTTATATATAATTTAAAAAATCCTATAAGATGTCTTTACAGTCCTCGTGTTCTAAGTCCAATAAAAAAATTATTATATGTATTCTCTATATATTCAAATACATTTTCTACTTCCAATATTTTTTTAATTATATATATTTTCTATAAATTAAAACTTTTAATTCCATTAAAAATTTTAATTATATATCTTACAAACACCTATTCTACTTCCAATCGAAGTTTTTAATTATATGTCCTTCCTATGATTTCAAACTATTCTTCTCTTTGAATTCAAACTACTATTATACTTCTAATATGTTAAAGGATAGTTTTTAGATATTAATATTTAAAATCCTAAAATTCTAAAAAATTAGAAAAATAGATTAAGGGCATCTAAAAAAATATAAAAATATTAATATTCTATTATATCATCAATATTAAATTTTAATAATTAACACGGTCTTCTCTAACGAACCGCTTTTTCGTTAAAAATGATTCTTTCTATTGAGTCGCTCTCTCGTTAAAACCGAAATCCCAACTTTTATATAGTTTACTTGTATGATAAAGTTTATCCATAAAAACCGAATCCTAAAAATAAAATAAAAGTTTTAACATCAATATCAAATTCTAATAGTTAATAAGATCTTTCCTAGTGAGTCATCTTCCCGCCAAATACGTTTCGAGTCGTTCTCGTTTGGGACCGGAATTTCAACTTCATTACATATTATTGATAAGAATTATCTTATACAGTAATTTTTTCCTTAAAATTAAAACTTAAAAAGAGAGTGAATTTCAATTTTTACTTTCTCTAAACTTTCAAAAATTTATGGGTTTCAAAAAATGAAAATACATCTTCTTTTTTCTATATATTATAGATACTCCCGTATTTATTTAGAGTTCTCGCATGAGAATGTGCTTCTAGTATGTTAACACTTCTATTATTTTCTTTTTAAATATAAAGATTTTTAGCAAGTATAACCTATATAGAAAAATTAGAATAAAAGTTTTTGGAGAAAAAAATATATATTATTTAAAAAGATCATAAAAAATGTCACCAATGTCTTTGTATTCTACTTCAAATATAACATTTAATAATATGTCTCATCTATATATTCAAACACCTATTTTACTTCCAATAAAACTTTTAATTATATATTTTCTTGTATAAATTCGAACTCTTATTCTCTATAAATTCGAACTCTTATTCTACTTCCAATAAAATTTCTAATTACATGCCTTATAAACACTTATTCTACTTCCAATAGAATTATTAATTGTATGTTTTCTCTATAAATTTCAAACTATTCACCTCTATAAATTCGAACACCTATTTTATTTCTAAAATGTTAAAAGAATATTTTTATATCTATTAGTATTTAAAATTTTAAAATTCTAAAATATTAGAAAAATAGATTGAGAGCATCTAAGAGGCGCCACCTAAACTTTCGCGTATCCTCCTTGATATTGATATTGATATATTGAAAATATTTAATTATGTAGAAATTTTATTATGTTAAATAATATATTTTAACATATTATTATATTACAATATAAAGGAAGAAAAGATTTCTATACATACGATTTGGAATTGACGACAGTTAGTCATGCTTTTGTTCGCGTGTTGCATGGTATATATGTGTTTCATCTCTTTGACCAACCAAAAAAAATAGATGCATTCACATGTAATAATAATAAATACAATTTGAAAACACCTAAAGAGTGAAAATGAAAAATCAAAATAAAATAATTAAAACAAATTTCTCTTATAGCCAAGTAGGTATGCCACTGTCGTGAGATTAGGAAACAAAACAATATAATAGGAAGAAACAAAAAATTATAATCATAAAAGTCCGTGAAAAGTTAATGGGTAATTCTGTCAAATAGGCATTATTAAAGTTTTTTATATATATTCAAACTCTTCTCTTCAATAAATTTTGAACACCTATTCTAGATCTAATATGTTAAAAGATATTCTATTTATTATTATTTAACTTCCAATAAAATATTTAATTATAGGTCTCCTTTATAATTTCAAATACCTATTCACTTCCAATAGAACTTTTAATTATAAGTTTTTCTATAAATTCGAACTCTTATTCTCTATAAATTCGAACTCCTATTCTCCTTTCAATAAAACTTTTAATCATATGTCTTATAAATACCTATTCTACTTCAAACAGAACTTTTAATCATATGTCTTAAATACATATTCGTCTAATAGAACTTCTAATTATATGTCTTCCCTATAAATTCGAACTCTTCTCCTCTATAAATTCGAACACCTATTCTACTTCTAATATGTTAAAAGATATTTTCTACTTATTATGTTAAAAGATATTTTTATATTTATTAGTATTTAAAATACTAAAATTCCAAAAAAATTAGAAAAATAGATTGAGACGATCTTAGAGCCCCAGCTAAGCGCCCACGTATCCTCATTTTTATATATATATATATATATATATATATATATATATATATATATATATATATATATATATATATATATATATTGAATCTTGCTCTAAATGCTATATAAAGATTTTATGGTTTTGATATATATCAATTTTGTTAACAAATTCTTTAAAAAAAATTGTTTAATCCAAAATATTTATAATATATTTATCTTATTTATTAAGTCTCATTAATTTTATATTTTAAATCGGTATCTAACCAAAGGGATCCCCTTTGGTTAGATTTTTACTTTATTGTACCACTTTTATTGTAATTAATTAGTGTACTAATATTAATTTTATTTTATTATACTTTTTTATTGTAATTAGTGTATTAATATAATTTTTTTTTGTTGGTATTTTCAAGATCCCTTTAGTTCAATAATTTTCATAATTGAAGGTTTTATTATCTAAATGTTCTTGGTCATCTTTGGCCTTTGCATGGCCTTGGTTAAATGAAATACAATACATCGACGTAAAAGTTACTCTTTGACAAAAAAAAAAACTTCCTTTGTTTATTCATATCTATACTATACTATTATAAGCGAAATAGGGTATAATTGGTTGGTTGGTCGGTCGGTTAACATCTTCCCAAAAATTTTGTTAACACCTTCCAAAAACAAAAAAAAATAAATTAAAATACATATAAAATGTGATTTTACAGAAGATAAACTACATATTTAACTTAATAACAAACTCTTTTAATTACACTCTAATTAATATTCAGTTACTTACAACGAAAAAATAAATTAAAATCTATACTATACTATTATAAGCGAATCTATACTATACTATTATAAGCGAAATAGGGTATAATTGGTTGGTTGGTCGGTCGGTTAACACCTTCCCAAAAATTTTGTTAACACCTTCCAAAAATAAATTAAAATACATATCTATACTATACTATTATAAGCGAAATAGGGTATAATTGGTTGGTTGGTCGGTCGGTTAACACCTTCCCAAAAATTTTGTTAACACCTTCCAAAAACAAAAAAAATAAATTAAAATACATATAAAATGTGATTTTACAGAAGATAAACTACATATTTAACTTAATAACAAACTCTTTTAATTACACTCTAATTAATATTCAGTTACTTACAACGAAAAAATAAATTAAAATCTATACTATACTATTATAAGCGAATCTATACTATACTATTATAAGCGAAATAGGGTATAATTGGTTGGTTGGTCGGTTAACACCTTCCCAAAAATTTTGTTAACACCTTCCAAAAACAAAAAAAAAATAAATTAAAATACATATAAAATGTGATTTTACAGAAGATAAACTACATATTTAACTTAATAACAAACTCTTTTAATTACACTCTAATTAATATTCAGTTACTTACAACGAAAAAATAAAATAAAATCTATACTATACTATTATAAGCGAAATAGGGTATAATTGGTTGGTTGGTCGGTCGATTAACACCTTCCCAAAAATTTTGTTAACACCTTCCAAAAACGAAAAAAATAAATTAAAATGCATATAAAATGTGATTTTACAGAAGATAAACCACATATTTAACTTAATAACAAACTCTTTTAATTACACTCCAATTAATATTCAGTTACTTACAACGAAAAAATAAATTAAAATACATATAAAATGTAATTTTACAAATCTACATCTATATAAAATGTGATTTTACAGAAGATAAACTACATATTTAACTTAATAACAAACTCTTTTAATTACACTCTAATTAATATTCAGTTACTTACAACGAAAAAATAAATTAAAATCTATACTATACTATTATAAGCGAAATAGGGTATAATTGGTTGGTTGGTCGGTCGATTAACACCTTCCCAAAAATTTTGTTAACACCTTCCAAAAACGAAAAAAATAAATTAAAATGCATATAAAATGTGATTTTACAGAAGATAAACCACATATTTAACTTAATAAGAAACTCTTTTAATTACACTCCAATTAATATTCAGTTACTTACAACGAAAAAATAAATTAAAATACATATAAAATGTAATTTTACAAATCTACATCTATACTATAATATTATAAGCGAAACAGGGTATAATTGGTTGGTCGGTCGGTTAACACCTTCCCAAAAAGTATAGTAATACTTTCCAAAAAATAAAAAATAAATTAAAATGCATATAAAATTTTATTTTGCAAAAAATAAACTACGTATTTAACTTAATAACAAACTCTTTAATTATTACATACTCTTTTAATTATATTTGAAATAAAACCACATATTTATTAACAAAATTTACAAAAAATTATAAATCAACAAAGTAAAGACAATCTAAAACTATATAATAAATAATAAAATTTTAACACGTATTTAACAGTCAAGTGAAAACTGTCAAACTTACTCTCAATTGTTTATATATTTAGAAAAACTTAACATATTTAACCCTTAATTTGTTTCATCAACATAAATGAAACGGAGAAAGTATGTAATTTTTTAAAAATAAAAAACTATATGTTTTATAGAATTATAAATGTTTTCAATTATATCTTGATTAGAATCATCGTCCGCACAAAATTATTTCTACGATTCTTTCTTTTATTATTCTAAGTAACAATAAATAAATTTTAAAAATATCTATTAAATTTTAAAATATTTAACAATAAATTTAAAACTAATGTTAAATGATATTTATTTATGTCATGAAATTAAGTATGAAACATATATAAATTTAAAATTATTAATATAATTAATTAAAATAAAATAAAATTTTAAATTAATTCAAATAATTAATATATTAATTAATAATAATAGATAATAGCCCGTAATTTGTACGGATTGGTTGGTTAACGCCTTCCAAAAAAATTGTTAACACCATCCTAAAAATAACAAGTTAAAAAAATTGTATTAAAAATATAATTGAAAGAGCATGTAGTTGAATTTCAGTTGAAGTATAACTCATAAAGTATGTATTTATGTAAATTATGTGTTTTATTTTTTTTAGTAAATTATAGTATATATTTTAATTTATTTTTTTAGAAGTACGAATAAGTTTTTTAGAAAGATTTTAACTAACCAACCAATTATACATTATTTTCTTTATAAAAGTATAGTACATATAGATAGTATATTTATTTTTCTTTTAATTTTCCTTTTTTTAGTTTGTTTACTTATTAATAAATTTTTATATTGAAATTGTTTATATTTATTTTAAACGATATTGGTTCTCGAAAGAGTTTGAGGAGAAGTTGGCTGTTGGTGGAGTTCTAATGAAAATATAATCGAAATATTTTTTAATTATAATTAAAATTAAATATATTTTAATTTGTTTTTTGTTTTTTATTAAATAACGTGTAAAAAATTCCAAATTCTGTAAAATTATATATATATATATATATATATAATAAAAAACACATGTTTTATAGAATTATAAACGTTTTCAATTATATCCCGATTAAAATCATCGCCTACACACATTTCTTACTACGATTCTTTCTTCTACGATTTTAGGTTATAAAACACTAAATAATTTTTTTTTTTTTGAATTCTTATGATATTTAAAATAAATTTAAAAATATTGTTAAATTAATAATATTTATTTATGTCATGAAATTAAGTTTGGAACATATTTAAATTTAAAATTAATAATAAAATTTATTAAAATGAATTAAAATTTTATATTAAATCAAATGATTTATAGATTCATTTATAATAATAATATATGGTAGCCCGTGCTTTGCACGGGTTATAGGCTAGTATTTAATAATAGCAAAACATTACTAATTAAATGCAAATGTTTTTAACGATTTCAGGCACATTATAAAATCTCGATGATTAAGAACCACGCAGAAGTGTAGTAACACACGTTAACGATAAAGATATTGTACATGAAAATGAAAATTGATTGAACTTACTCAAATAATGTTAAATGTTCCAGAAAGTACCTCAATAGTAATATTATCTCCCAAGGAGATTCGACCTCCTAAGTTAATAGTAACACAAATCTCATAAATAACATTGCTTCTGTTATAGATTATGGGTGATTGCAGTAATGACAAGATAACTTAATTATGAAACTTATTATTAGTCTAAAAAATGATTAAATGAAACACACCGTCACAGCCAAAACTATGAGTCTTGTGAGTAATCTGGATCAATGACAGTATGAAAATAGAAGATATTGTCAATAACATGAAGCATATAAAAAGATATGTTTTGGAAGAAACTCATTGAATTGATCATGCCTCAAGATAATATCTCGATTGACAGTACAGAATAAATGATATGGTCATCAGCATTCCTGACAGTATTACGAGATCGACAACAAGTATGGTTAGCTGACATCATACTTGAAGAGGGATGAGGAGCGCTACGACCTTTACTCCCTTCAAAACTATAGAATTTAGATGTCATGGGTGGAGGGAACTGATTCTAAAGTTGTTGGGGGTCAGAATCATTCACGATCACACCTCAACACGCAAAACAAGTAATATCAAAGAGCGGGTGGAGGCACTTATACATGTCATATTCAAAGATATTTTTGGTGACCTAAACAATCTTATTGAATGGGTAGACATTAAACGGATACTGCAAGAGTCAGCAAAGGTAAGAGTCAGCAAAGGTAAGGTTGTGAATTTGCTGCAGTCTGCAAAAAAACATGTGTGCTTTTGGAACTATAAACAATGGCTCAACAAACATTAAAAGCCGTTTATTTTTTATTTTTTTGACAAACAAGAAATTGTATTAACTAGCATCAAACCAATCACAGCCAGGACAAAACCCCGAACTGACAGTACAATCTGACAGGAAACAAATAAACGAACTAACCAAGTAGTCGCTTATGTTTACAGACTGTTTTACATCATGAATAATAATATTTTTTGAATTAAAAAAGATTAAAGTAGCTTTCCGATCAATCCAATTTGCACCATTCCTGAAGCCAGTAATATCGCAAATGACCTTCACATACGCACCACCTGTAGCCCATTGTTCAGCAACACCCCAGCTATCTACATGCCGAAGACCAGCTATAGACATGCCGAAAGTGAAACCCCAACTATCTACATGCCGAAACCCAGCTATAGACATGCCGCGAATGAAATATCTCATTATATGAACAAATTCTAGTTGTGAAAAGTAAGCTCTTGCAATACCAAACAGCAGCCCCAAATCAATGCAAACATTACAGATCTCCCACCAAGCCACAAAAATCCTTTCCAAATTAGCCCGGAACCAAACCCATAACAACATACAAATAAACAAACCAAACTCGCCAACAGACGAGACGAAAAACACGCCAAAAGACGAGACAAAGATTCAAAATCAAAGTCCTCGGAATAACACCAAATTTTGGTATGATGTTGAGGAGGAGAAATGGAATCTCAAGATATTTTTTATTTTCAGAACTAGCTCAAAATCAGAAACAGATCTGAGAAAATTCTAAGGAATTTTCGGAGTTTTATTGAATTAAAAGTGTGAGAAAAGAGAGGGGGGAGGGGGACGAAGATGGAAGAAGGAGGAGAGGCGGGGCGGAGGGGAGCGGAGGGGAGGGGGGGGATGGAGGGCCGGCGGCTTGGTTTAAACGACTCTCATGAGAGAGAGAGAAACAGGAGCTACTTTTTTGATGTTATTTAGATTTTCTAATTAATCCTTAAAAGCCGTTGTTTATAGTTCCAAAAGCACACATGCTTTTTTGCAGACTGCAGCAAATTCACAACCTTACCTTTGCTGACTCTTGTAGTATCCGTTTAAGGTCTACCCATTCAATCTGGTCACCAAAAATATCTTTGAATATGACATGTATAAGTGCCTCCACCCGCTCTTTGATATTACTTGTTTTGCATGTTGAGGTGTCATTGTGAATGATTCTCACCCCAAACAACTTTAGATTCAGTTCCCTCTGCATCTGAATTTTATAATTTGAACTCTATAATTTTGAAGGGAGTAAAGGTCATAGTGATCCTCATCCCTTTTTACCATTTTCCAGAACTCGGCAATTGTAGCATTATAGCATCGTAATACTTGGATCCGACTACACTGTGTCTGTGTTGTGTCACTATCCTGCACAAATGCACCAAAAAATCACATGGTTATATTTTAAAAGATAAGCTAAACATGCACAGTTGCAACATCCCAATAAAGTTTGTTGGCCACTTGAAGGAGATTGCATAACTAAACACCACGAAAAATGATGTCAATGAACATAAAAAAATTGAAAACCAGCGTAAAGTACTTGAAACACCAAAAACTCATTTGGTATACAATGAAAAGAGTTTAAAGTTGCACATGAACATATTTAGAGATTAGATACACAAACACAATTAGAAACAATGTCATTACAGCAAGTCGGAAATACTATGGGAAAGTATCAATTCCAAGGACATTAGACCACCTGCCAGACCATCTATTGTCTTAGCATGCCAAAAAGAAAAATCCTATGGGAAAATGAAGAGTGCCACTAGTCCCGATCAAATATTAGGTCCTTGTATATGCAGTAGATGGTAATTATGAATATTATGTTTGATTTAAAAACTTCTTATTAGAACAAATCTAATGCTTATTATGGGAAAATTAAACTGAAATTTTAGCAAACTTCAAGTTGGCACTTGGCATGGTAATTTATTCTCTCTTACAAGATAAGGTTCATGAAATATATTATTTCTTAGACCTCAAGTATTTTGATTGTCATTTGTTAATGGATGGTTTAATCCACACGACAAAGAAAAAATATGATTTTATGTTGACAACAAAAACACTATACTTTTACAAGCCAAATCTTTATATATGGTAATTCTTTTCTTCTTTCACGTATCACTAATATATAATTTTTGGCCACCATCCAAAGCACCCTACAATTAATAACTGAATAAGTTCACGAATATGTGCACAAACACAAGCAATTAACATGCTAACCAAATACCATATTACTTGTTTCTAATTGAGACCTATGTTGCACACAATAATACATGCTGGCATTCAGTGCATACAAGCATACAATAAGTAGGACTCCTTCAGTCAAGACAATGATATTTCACCACCAAAAAGGTGGGTAAAAACAAAAATGTATACCCACAAATGATACCATTTAAATCAATTTAAAGCAAAACTTGTGAGAGCAAGAAGAAAGATTGTTGTATTTCAGCAGTACTTCCGAAAATTGTGAATACTACCAATGTTCTAATACAGATAAACATGATACATAGATAAAAATATATTGTATTAAGTGATGTAATATTACTGTGAAAAATATGACGAATCATGTGGGAAAACAATTGAAGTTGATGTATAATTATATACCATTACATACCTTAAGAGCACCAAAGACACGATTTCCGGTAGTAGTCCTCAAAAGGCCAACATCAAGTAGAGCTCACAAGGGTCTTCGACTTTCTGCAGGTTCAACTGAATAATCCTCTCCAGTTGCCTACATATAGATTTATAAATAAAGCAGATTTTGTAATTTACAGATTAACAGCAGTAAATATTCTTCAGATACTATTAATGATAAGTAACTGTGTTACCTCAACATTGCCTTCGTACTCCTCATCCATTTCAAGCTTTTTAGAACACGGAGGGCTTCAAGAAGTCCCGTGCAGTATGCTGATAGATAGTTTAAATGGCATGTTAATGTCTTAGTTTACAGCGTGTATAAACTAACAGAGAGTTGTATTCCTAGTTAAATATATATTTTAGCAGCATGATTATGTTAAATTTTTGAGATAAGTCCTCTACAAGTACCAACTGTATTACTACTGCATCTCATTACTAAGTGTCAATCTATTTATCTCCCTGCCTCCTGCTGTTGAAATCTTCTGTCATCTACGTGACTGTATTGTTATCGTGCTAAAATTAGCATTGATGTTATTACAAGTTCTTGAGCTGTACTAGTTCTACTGTGACACATAACTACTCTCTCTACCTATACTGTACCTCATACACGGATATTTTTTCTCAGACTTGAACAAGTTCCCTAGTTTGTTTTCTTCTGTGTACAAAAGATTTCAACAGCAATAAATAATAAACCATGATGAACTATTTTTATTACCTGAAGCATAATTTGTGAGACCTACTTCAAGCCCGTACCGAGGAAGCTCATGTGAATACGCAGCTGCAAGTACCATATCCCCATCTATGGTAGCAGAGATGATTTGTGCAGTGATATCCTTGTTTGTCTAGAAGCTGAATTAAGGTTCAAATTATACACTGAAACAAGTTATGCAAATATTTCGAGATCGCAAAGGCAAAACAATTTCGTTGTTTCTTATTTGCAAACACGTCTATAATTGAAATAATAGCAATAAATGGAAACTAGCTCATTTGCTGAAATGAGCAGATTATAAGAACAGTCTTATGGATACGAATCGTACAACAAAGCGGAACCTAGGAGTGTTGTACTTGTTCCTGTCCTGATTGATCAAGCAAATCCTGGCACGGTAATCAGTTTTTCCCTCTACAAAAACACCATCCGTCAGAAAAAACATTTCAAAAATAATCAAAACTGACTCGAAACAAATCTATAACCAACACAATTGATAAAAAAAGCATCTCAATGTTTACCTCGCCTTCTCTTGAACTTAACCTGAAACCTCTTGAAATAAGCCCTCCTTTTGTTAACTTTCACAATCACAAACACCTAAATGACCAATATTACTAAAAGCATACTTCAAATCCAGCTAAGAACACTATACATTAACGAAAACTCTGAACTTAAATCAGACGAATTTCAAGAAATGCAACATAACCAGATACATAAAAAAATTCTGAAAAAGCTTTTAAGTCATCACAACCAATACATTTGCATTCTAAATAATGTACATAAAACAGATCGTATCTATAATACACAGACATATTATAAAATATTGAACAAATCGAATAACATACAAAAATGAAAAACTAGATTGAAGAGAGAATGAGACGGGAAGTATTCACCATTTTACTTGTACACCATACGTACATTTTCTAATTGAGACCTAAGTTGGACACAATAATACATGCTGGCATTTAGCACATACAAGCATATAGCAACCAGGACTCCTTGCTCAAGACAACGATATTTGACCACAAAATGGGGGTAAAATAAAAAAACGTTCACTTTCTAATTCAGACCTAAGTTAGACAGGATAATACATGCTGACATTCAGTACATACAAGCAAATAGTAACTTGGAGTCCTTCAGTGAAGACAATGATAATTCACCACAAAATAGTGGGGTAAAATCAAAAACTTATACCCATAATTGATACCAAGTAAATCAATTTAATGCACAACAATGCTTGTGGGAGCAAAAAAAATAATGTTGTATTTTAGCATTATTTGCAAACATTGAAAATAGTACCAATATTCTAATACAGATAAACATGGTACATAGATACAAATATAGTGTATCGAGTGATGTAATATTACTGTGAAAAGATATGACGAAGCATGTGATGAAAACCAAGTTAATGTTTCATTATGTACCATTATATACCTTGAAAGCACCAAAGACACGATTTCCTGTAGTAGTCCTCAAAAGGCCAACATCAAGTAGAGCTCGGAAGGATCTTCGGCTTTCTGCAGGTTCAACTGAATAATCCTCACCAGTTGCCTGGAAGATAGATTTATAAAGAATGCAGATTTTGTAATTTGAAGAGTAGCAGCAGTGAATATTCTTCAAAAAAACTGTAAAATAAAGAGTAATCGTGTTACCTCAACATTGCCTTCGTACACCTCATCCATTTCAAGCGTTTTCAAAACACGCCGGGCTAAGAGAAGTCCCGTGCAGTAAGCTGATAGATAATTTAATGGCATGTTAATGTCGTAGTTTACAGCGTGTATAAACTAGGGGATAGTTGTACTTATTAGCTAGTTAAATAAATATCTTATCAGCATGCTTAGAATGTCATTAAACTTGAGATAAGTCCTCTACAAGTACCAACTTTATTACTACTGCATGTCATTACTAAGTGTTAATCTATTGATCTCCCTACCTCCAGCAGTTGTATTCTTCTGTCATCTACATGTCTTCGAGGAAAATTAAAGAATGCACTGTTAACTTCACTTAGGTTGGTAAAAATTGTTAAGTAACTCTAAAACCTTAAGGTGTTAGAGCAATGCCCCAACAGAATCTTATGCTACAAGATATATTATTTAACACTCCGCTCAATCGTACGATACATTTTGCTACGATTGATCAGACAGACGGCAGACGGAACGACAAATTACAGATAATGAAGACAACAAACAATGAATTAAATAAATGGGGGTGGAGGGACTCGAACCAGAGACCCCTCCTAAACCGAGCTCTGATACCATGTTAAGTAATCAATCGCTTTAAAATCTTAAGGTTTCAGAGGAATATCCTAACAAGATCTTATGCTACAAGATATATTATTAAACAAAAAAAAATGTTAAAAGATCACCAACATAGATATATGTTACAATGTTCCGAATAATATTCGGATAAAATTACTTATTCTCTTTAAGTAAAAGCTATTCCCTCCGTCCCATTTTATTTGACCCACTTCTTTTCGCACGCATTTCAATGTGCTTGGACGGGATACTTATAAATAATATTTTTTTTAAAATTTTTTGTTTTGTATAAAAGTATCGAATAAAAATTAAAAAAAAAAATATTTCACAAGTACCCGATCCGAGCACATTATCATTTTAAATCTAAAGGTTGAATTATGCACGTTGAATTATGCACGTATTCTGTAGTTAGAAACGTATTTTAAAGGCATAAAAGTCGGGGACTCAGGGTGAATTCAAGATAAAAGCTTTTGATTCTCCTATTTACAAACGCTCACAACATGAAAATCTCTTATTCTCATAGGACCATTAGAGAATAAAAGCCAATAAAGTAAAAGCTCGATAAGTTGAATCATGTACTTGTCAAAGTAATAAAGATTTGTCCACCAGAACATAAAATAAGATAAACAAGATCACTTTGAGTAAGAAAACTTTAGGAAAGCGAAATGACTCATCCAATGAATTAAAAAATGGGGTTCCTTTAAAAGAGAGAGACTGTCCAACAATTAATAGAAAATACAAAGGCATGAAACCACTGTGTATCATAAACGAAAGACTAATCACTAATAATATTGGGAGCTTCATTGAACTAATTAACACGGTTTTAGAAAATTAAGGATTGATTAAGATGAATAAGTCAATTAATAGTTGATTATATTAACCATATAGACCTAATTTCTGTCTTCCCTACCCGAAAAGACAATAAATATTAATGATGATGATGATGATGATGATGATGATGATGATGACCTGAGTTCGTCTCGCGTTTCTATATAAACGAAAGGATCACTATTAGTATACATCCCACTTAATCACCTAATCTCTATACAATAACACCCTTGACACATATTATATGTTTAACATAGTTTTTATGCACCAAAAGTTTACATAAACTTAACCATTTTTAAACTCGATCAAAGTTTTAGTGTATTCCACCATTTCCCTTAATAACCACACTCGACTGTAAAAATTCTCAGAATATATAAATTCCAAATTTTAAGGCAAGGTCAACTGGTAATGGTCCCCTGACCACCCCACTACAATATCCCAAAATTTTGTAACTTTTACAAATGTTTAAGTATGGTAATTATAGCCTCAAAGTTGATACAATTACGTTTTCTCAGTTCTCGAACGTCTCTCACTAAAACTGACTTTTCTCCTAAACCGTTCATCAGATTTTAACGTAATTTATATCAAAACGATCTATGAACTAAGACCTATCTTATTCTGACCAGTTGGGATACCCTACTGACCTGGACAGATTCGGGTTGCCCTGTTTTTAACAAATAATCATTGTTTTAACGAAAATCGGGCATTATAACGGCTATATTTTGATCTCTATCATGACATAAATATTAATATCCCAATCCTTATATATATATATATATATCTCTGTAAAATTTTCCAGAAATAATTTCTACTAATATCCCTTAAAACAATTGTAAGAAAATATTACCTATAATATATATTTCCTGTTTGTACCTAAACAAGAATGTACTTTTCCTTTATCCTTGAAAAATATATTTTCACACTTTCTCTCATACTCTTAATCTCCTTTCTATAGAGTTCTCTGACCCCTAACAGATACTGATTTTCCTTATCTAGATTGTCAACCTACCTACACCATTCATTGACTTAGTCGATCCCTAACCAAACATTTACACTTACAACTTACAAGGTTAAATAATAAAAGAAAAATATTTTACCTGCATCTGTATCCGGCTTTTTCAACGCTTCTCCTAAAGTCATATTGTACACCCTGGCAGTAGGTCTATTTGAAGCAGTCATACTTTGTCCTGTCGCAGATGACCCACTAGAACAACAATCTCGAGCTATGTGGCCTAATTTCCCACACTGGTAACACTTGACATTACTCTTATCAGTTGATGGGCACTGGTTAAGATAATGTCCTTTTTGTCCACACTTATAACAAGTTACTCCCAACACTCTACATTCTCCCATATGCTTCTTACCACACGTGTTACAATCTGGTAATGGTGGTCGTGATTGATTAGACTGAAATGTTCCCGAAGCCTTACCACCCTGATTCACAGTCTCACTAGCAGCCTTGTTACTCCCTGACCTTCCCACAAACTGAGATTTTTGTCCTTTACCGACCTTGCTAAAGTAACTTCCTTCACTTGAACCTCCTTTCTGACCCTCAAATTTCCTTTTCTTATTCTCTCGACTTATTTGAGTTTGTTCACTCTCGGCTTCTATAATAGATGCTTTTTGAACTACCGCAACAAAATCAGTTAACTCAAATGGTGCCACTCTCGTCCGTAGCCATGGTTTCAGTCCTTGTTGAAACCTTTTCGCTCGCTGTTCTTCAGTACGCACAAATTCTGGAACAAACCTAGACAATTCAGTAAACTTAGTTTCATATTCTGCCACTGTTAGGTTATCCTGCTTTAACTCCAAAAATTTTATTTCCATTTGGTTTTCCAGGTACCTAGGGGAATATTTGTCTAGGAACACCCTAGTGAAACGCTCCCAGGTTATCACTCCCGCACCTTCTAGATTCTTCTTAGCTTCCCACCAATAATTTGCCTCCCCCTTTAAGAGATAGGCTGCAAAGATTGTTTTCTGATCCTCCTCTATCCTCAATATCTCAAAAGCTTTCTCCATCTCTTTTAACCAAGTTCTGGCTACTACTGGGTTAGCAGTTCCCTCAAATTCTGGGGGTTTTAATGACTTAAAGGCACGAAAGGAGTTAGCTGCCTGATTGGGGAGAACAGGTGGTGGTTGGGGATTCGGTGGATTAGCTAAATTCTGCCTTAATAGTTCCATGAATTGGTTAAAGGGATCACCTCCCGGATTTCCTTGTTGGCCAGTTGATTACTCTTCTTCTTCCTCATGATCTCGTTCATTATGAGCATTTTCATCCTGCCTATTTTGACTTCCTTCATCTCTCTCATTTTCCCTTGCATTCGCTCTATTATTACGCTTAGGCGGCATGATTCTGTATATAACAATATTCTCCATTAATTACCCAAATTTAGGGTACAATATACATCATTTCTATATACACAATTATATCGTTAGTTAACTCATTTATACATCACAATATTCTCATCTCCACGCGGTTTGCATCTAGTTATATTATAACTTTAGCAAGTAAGTGTATCGCCTTTAGCACGATAACCTTTTCATTTAAGTCAATCACCTTATATACATCAATATTTTCGAATCTCAGCATCTAATATTAAAATACAGTAAAAATTTAGACAGAATGCACAAACTTCAATAATTTACACAAATATTTTCCAGCTTGGGTACGTCTTTTACTACTAATATTATACATCATAGAGTACAAGGTTCGAAACCCCAAAACATAACTGTACATACTAATATGCTATAACAAAAGTACTACTAGCCGTCCTCTAATCAGACTGGGATTAAGACAGTGAACACCTAAACCAATCCCCAAAATGACATCAACGAGATGACTAGTCTGATTAGTGACTAAGACCACTACTCCGACTCACGGTAACGCCGCTCTGACAACATCCCTGATCTGCACTACCATAGAGGTGACCGTGTCTACTATCTGAGCTCTCCATGTTGGGTCCCCTCTATCTGCCAACAACCTCCTAATATCGCCGAGTGCTCGCAGCTCAATACTAACTAAGCCCAAAGACAAACCATCGGGAATAGTACCTCCCCTCCCTCTGTCCGATCTCTGTAAAAGAGTATCTATCATCCTACGGGACTCCTCTAGCTGTCCCTGTAAGACAAAGTACTCTGACAATAGAATAGCTGGAAGTGGATCACCTGCCTGAGGGGGTATAGCAGCTGGGGGAGGTGCATCTACAGGTGGAGGTGGTGGAGGTGCAAATGCTGGTGGGGAGGGAGGAATGGACTCTGTCTCCGCATCCTCAGATGGGTCCTCCTCCAACTCATCCTCTGCAAAGATAAAGTGTCCCGGTGGAGTGAACTGCTCTGCTGGGTCCTCTAAAGGATCAGGGCTCGGTAGAGGAGATGGAACTGGTGATGGCACTGGGACAGGTAGGACAGGAGTAGGAATCATGTGAATGTCCCTCCACTCAGTCTGCTCCTCAGCTATAACCGATAACCTAGGCCTCTTACGCAGTGGCAATAATATAAAATTTTGAACGCCCATCGAGTTCTGGGGTGGTATATCGCATGTAGCATTTATTTTAAGCAGTGATTATAATTTTATAGATTATTACTAATAGAATTTTATGTTTTATTATAGGGAGCGGAGATGGGTGAGCCGAGTCGGGACCCCAGTGGCTAGGACTATCAGAGCAGGATATTGTAGAATTACAGTTAGCAGGTGTAGAGGTTCCAGAGTATGCTGTCGATGACCTCAGGGAGAGACGTCGTGCGAGTGCCAGAGAGAGATATGAGCAGAGCCTGAGAGAGGAGGCAGAGGAGCGCAGACAGAGAGACGCTATGGCTATGGTACCATGCACCAGTAGACCCCCTGTAGGATCTGATGAGGCAGGCCCTTCCCGGTTGAGGTCGGAGATTCCAGAGGAGGAGATGCCACTGCGAAAGAGGCCTAGGTTATCGGTTATAGCTGAGGAGCAGACTGAGTGGAGGGACATTCACATGATTCCTACTCCTGTCCTACCTGTCCCAGTGCCATTACCAGTTCCATCTCCTCTACCGAGCCCTGATCCTTTAGAGGACCCAGCAGAGCAGTTCACTCCACCGGGACACTTTATCTTTGCAGAGGATGAGTTGGAGGAGGACCCATCTGAGGATGCGGAGACAGAGTCCATTCCTCCCTCCCCACCAGCATTTGCACCTCCACCACCTCCACCTGTAGATGCACCTCCCCCAGCTGCTATACCCCCTCAGGCAGGTGATCCACTTCCAGCTATTCTATTGTCAGAGTACTTTGTCTTACAGGGACAGCTAGAGGAGTCCCGTAGGATGATAGATACTCTTTTACAGAGATCGGACAGAGGGAGGGGAGGTACTATTCCCGATGGTTTGTCTTTGGGCTTAGTTAGTATTGAGCTGCGAGCACTCGGCGATATTAGGAGGTTGTTGGCAGATAGAGGGGACCCAACATGGAGAGCTCAGATAGTAGACACGGTCACCTCTATGGTAGTGCAGATCAGGGATGTTGTCAGAGCGGCGTTACCGTGAGTCGGAGTAGTGGTCTTAGTCACTAATCAGACTAGTCATCTCGTTGATGTCATTTTGGGGATTAGTTTAGGTGTTCACTGTCTTAATCCCAGTCTGATTAGAGGACGGCTAGTAGTACTTTTGTTATAGCATATTAGTATGTACGGTTATGTTTTGTGATGATGATGATGCATATTAGTATGTACGGTTATGTTTTGTGATGATGATGATCATAATAATAATAATAATAATAATAAAAGATCACATCATAGAAGCTACACTTGGCTTATCTGCGGGTGTATTATTGTATATGTATACACACGCGCGCACATATTATTGTACTTACTAAACAAGAGCCAAAATGGAGCTGTTTTGATGCAACTACTCTAAAGTGGATTGAGCTGAACGGCAATACATATGATTATAAAAGCCGAGAGTATCAAGAACACACATTTATAATCTTGTATAGAATAACTTTGGGGAGAACACTAAATAAACACTAGTATGAGACTAATTGGCCCTCCAATATCCCCGTAAATGCTCATACTGTATTGCAGATACCTTCTTACCCGAGCATAATCTATTTCTTGTTCATGGACGACGAACTTCAAAATCGAATACGAAAAGTATATGAAAAAGTGTATAAATCTGAAAAGCCTTGTGCCTTGAGAGTTAAGACATTATAACGACTTTGTATCCCGTAAGCGGTAAGCCGTAACCCAATCGTAAAGCTCAACATAACTCATAGTATATTCTAACAAATTTATATAACTGTCCCAATACTGAACTTAGTCCTTGGGTTGCAGAATATAAGGATTTAGAGGTGAATTTTGTGCTTTCTTGTGATAAATTTCAGAATGCCACAAGGTCATAGGAGCAAATCTTGTGCGACTCTGTAGACTTTTATTTTGCAATTATTTGCTTTCTATCAGTGTACTATCAGCATTCGTGTACCACCCACTTAAAATTATGCTAATCAAATCCGACCCAAATGTGTTTCTTTCATATCCATTGTGAAATAGAAACCAGCACTCGATGTCATTTCTGAAACCACGGGCTGTACATCACAATGATGTTTTCAGAAGACATGTTTGTGGTGTTAACTCTCCCTCAGGTTGTGTTCTAAATTATAACATGTTCACTCAGGTACCGGTAGGATCCACCAGAGTTGGAAGAGGGACATTCTAAAGTTAAGCTATTTATCTTCTATAATGAGCCAGCTCTAATTAATTTCTGACTTTTTTCTGGCATACTAGGAATTCTTCTAATTTACATCTCTTTTACAATATGAAATATTCCCAAGTTTGTCAAAAAAGAGTTTTTCAATTCTGTTCCAAAGCTCGGACAATTACTGGTCACTACCCATTTGCCTACAACGGAGGCAAGATGATGCAACAGTGTCTACCAACAAAGGTAGACACAACCTAAAACAAAATTACAAAGGTAGACCAACCTGAAACAAAATTTACAGGGATCCACAATCAATGAAAACCCGTGTTTGTGGACTTGGCTGTCCAAGCACTTAACTAGCACACAAGCATTGGGCAGTCAGAACTTAATGTTTGATATCTCGACTTTGTACTAAATATAACAATAATAATTCATCTACATGAGTCATGCACCTTCACTTGCAAGAACGATGAATGTGGCCCAGTTACAAGGGTAAAAATAATATTTCTATGAAAATAGATATCACGTAAGAGTTTCTTTCAGTTGTCCCATAACCCAGTAGCTTTATAATGTTCTCGACAAGTACATGAAAAGAAAATAAACAGAAGCATGATCACTATACCTTCAGCTTATAAAAATAGTGTTACTGCGTTTTCTTTTTCTCCTCCTTGCTTTCCTCAGAATCCTTTCAGTCTCTTCTCGTGCTTCTTGCATTGAAAAATTGCCAGTGCCTTGTCAAGAAATAAATAGCCTTGTTTAGATTTCGGATTACTGATTGCAAATGTAGTATTTAAATGAACATAAGATAATGATCTAAAGACCACAAATGCAGAATGTGCAGTACACAAATATATAATAATATGTTGATTACCTGTTTCCTTATCGTCGATGAAGTAGCAAAATTCTCTGCTGATCTCCTCATCTGATTCAATGTTGATCCTGGGAACCCTTTCCTGCATCAGTAATTATATTTGGAACATTTTATAAGAAGATAATTACTGTTTGTACAACTGAAAAACTGAATTTCTTAATTATGTTTGCAGAAATCCAAGTCAGAGACATTCTAGAAGTAGAACCAATATGCTGGCAGGTACCTTAAAACAAAAAGAGCAGAGAGCATTACCAGTTCTGCAGGAGAGGTTCCTCCCTGTTTGTGTGCATTTACAGAATTTCTGTCAGTGAAAGTAGCTTGTCTAGATTTTACAGAGTTCCAGGTTCCCATCTCAATCTTTACTGCTGCAGTCTCTTTTTGAAGCTTGATATGCGATGCTTCCACAGAACTACTGAGTACGTTGTTCGAACCTACCATTCTAGAGAGTGAACTGCAAATTAATAATGAAACTGAAAGTAGAATGCCGAAGAATAATCTGAGTAATGCAAGGCCCGATGTGGAACGTATGCTGGCTGAGAACTATCATTGTGTAATCAAAGCATTCATAAAATCGTATAATATATCTATATAATACTCAATTTGTTCTCGCTTCCTTGCTCTGAGTCTCAGTAACTTCCATCAGTCCTCAGCTTTTGCTTGCACAGTTTCATACAAGAATCCTACTGTCAGTTTTTATTTCCATGCATTGTTAAGAACTTTTCACAGTGATAGATTGCTTACATTTACCAACTTCTCTCATTCTAAGTACAACTATAAGATTTGGGGGTCAATATGCATGCAAGATACTGCTGCTACTTAGAGAAGTACGGACCTATGAAACTTCCCTAATATAGATATTATTGTCCAAAGATTAATGGCACCATTTACTATTCCAGAGAAAGAAAATAAAATTTTATCACGATGACTTAAACTGGAAGCAATCGAAAGCTTCGGAACAGATCTTACAACTTAAAACGGAAGAAGAATGATCGTGAAACTAGTTGTTTTGGTGAAAAGGCATATCACAAGTCGAGTGCTAAGTTAAAATTGCTTGAATAGCAGCACCTATAAGACTCTGCATCTTAATTTATTTCATGAAACATAAGTTATACTATCCGCCAGCACTGGAAGACCTGAAGGTGATTTCTCATACTGAAGAACGATTAAAATCAGTGTCCTACACAGATATGATGCATGTAGTTCGACAAAAGGCAATATATGTTATTAATTTTATTTTTAACATGCAACTGGGATGCAAAGTACACCCTGTCAATAGTGGTGTGCTGCAAATGATTCCGTGGTGAAAGTTCTTACCACAGATACAGGGTTTCAAGCAATAATAGTAACCATCCTTTTACAAAAGTGAATATGCAAAGACTCCAAAAAGAAAAGAAAGGACAAAAAGAGTTTAAGGAACGAACCTCTTGTTTGATGGCCTTTCTGGAGGGGTAACATGATGATTCACATCCTACAAATTTACATTTAGCAATAGTTTAAGAACATTCCTTCGTTATATATGGGGCTGGAGTAAATATATGTAGAAAATGGACCGCTGAAATGAGCTTTTGGTTAAGGATCTGTTGGCTGCAAGCAATTCCCTGTGCAATATTAAACTAAAATTGCATTAGAAATAAGAAATATGCAATTAGCAGCTGGAGAGTAGTAAAATCTTTTCAAGATTACTCATGCCTGCATTTCTTTGCTGAAACTCTTACAGACATCATTTTTAAACTTTTGCATACACAATTCAATCTTCACAGGTAAAGCTGTGAGCAAAGAGATCATATCATGTGAACTTTCTTGATATGCATATTGGCCGAGCTGATCACAAATTGTGCTCACAGCTCTGTTGAGGTTAACTTGAAAATCATCTTGCCCCTTGTTCTGAATAGTACATTAACCAAATTAGAGGAACCATATCCACGAAGCCCTCTAAAAAGAACTTCACATTTATAGGAATGAAGTGTTACTACCACTAATTGCAATGTGTTGTCGCTAACATTCAACTTCTGCCGAATGCTTTCCACTGCAAGTGATTCAAGAATGAGAAATAACAAATAATTGGTACATCCATTTTAACATTTTATAATGATTAAAACCAGCTGAGTACTCTAGTGCCCTAAAAACCTCTTCTACTTCTGTCCTTGACTTGTGATTGTACATATGCTATTTGATGTTTTAATCCAACCACAAAAATACTTACTCTCCAATGCTAGTTCCTTTCTTCCTTTGTTTACTTGCATAATATCACTCTGAATGGAATCCAAGATCATCCCAAATCTGCTCAATGAAGTCTCCATCATCCCAATCCTGTATTCAAGCTCTTCATTGATCTGATATGGTATGGCAAGAAACAAAAATAAGTAACTAATGCAAGAGTAAGCATGCATCTTATCCTTTAATTAATTAGTAAAAAGCATTCCCCACAGAGATTTTCCAAATGATCAAATCCGATATACCTTGGCCTCAATCATATCTAGCAACAAGAATTAAAGTACTGGGCTGCAAAGTAGCTAGATATCAACTGAAACATGTAGACTTGCTCCTCTGTTCTGGAGCATGCCATTTGCGCAAAAATTTTGTGGAGGATCTTGATATTTGATTTTGACTCTCTTCTCGTGGTGTATTGTTGATTGGTGGCAATGAAGATAACCTTTTTGTTGAGGTCTCTCGCTCTTGGGAACCAAATCTCTGCAAAATAAGAGCACGAAGTACAATATTCACATTAAAGTTTAAAGGGAGGAAGAAAAAATTAAGTGAATCACATTATGAATTTCCTCTCATCCGGGTCATTTTTTCTAAGGTTAAAAGCATTTAATGTCAGTGCTTCTCCTCCTAGAAAGCTATAACATAAAGGGGGAGACAATCAACTGATGTCCTTCTTATTGAATGTTGTACCACACAATCTTAGGAGTGAATAAGATGGTAATGCGCTGATTTAAGTTTGGGATCTCACACTACACTATAAGTTTACACCAGCAACATCAAGCAAACAAACCATTAAACACAAATTTGGCTCAAAAGTTAAAATTTGGTAAGTTCTAGAAAAGTTCAAATTCATTTTACATGTGATCCATAGCACCAGCAGTTGTAACAATATTTTTGTAATTGCTTCAGTAGGTCCCTGTAACCCTAACTGCATCTGTCTTTTGCTCTAAAAGATTAACCGGATGTTCATTGCTTTAGGCAAACATGTAGATATATGTTAACTAAATATCACAAGCTAATAATCTCAAGTGTAGCACAAACTATAATACATGACCAATGATTTTAATTGTCTTTGGTACTTCGTTCAAGAGTCTTTATGGAAAGTCATGTAGCCACTTCTTTAATTAACCTTCAAATTACTTTAACATTTTGCACGAACTGACCAAAAAAATTCCACCTATATAACTTATAAGGTAACACAAACTCGGTTAAGTCTCTTTTTAGCCAGCCAGGAGCCATTACGAAATATCAACATGCAAATCACCTCTCTGTAAATTAAACCTCTTTCCCCAGGATTCTGCATTTAACCTGCTCTAACATTCACAGAGATACACTTAATTGAGGAGACTTCAAGCAGAAGGAAATATCCAAACCAGTTTCTACTAAGTAACACTTACAACAGAAAGGAATACTAATTTAATGCATTCATAAACTTCAATATGGAACATAGATTCATATTACAATCGAAAAAAAAAAATCAACTACTATGTAGAAAAAGACAAACCACCTATTATGTAAATTCTCAGTTCTCACAACTCTTAAACAGATCTCTCTCTCTTTTTTGTCTTCGACCAAACGTAGGAACCTTTGCTTCTATCTCAAGAATTCTAAACAAAGTTAGGAGAAACTTAACCTAAAATGTCGGTACCCAAGATAGTTTCATCCACTATTGTTTTCATACAAAAAGGTCTCCCAGTCAGAGGCAACAGAGCATTCTTACTCGGATGCATCTTGATGTTCACTTTTATCGGTTTTCCCAACCTGGGGTGTCTTTAAAGCTGTCAAATGACAAGGAAAAAGGGTAAAACAGAATTAGGACAGTCCAAGTGATTGTCATAATGACTATCAAAAGACTATCAGTAAAAAAATCGAGTAATATACACTTGGTACACATGAATCTAAAACCTAGTCACAGTTTAATGTACACTGTTCCACATATCACGCATAACACTGCACTTTCTAGTCTGTTTATACACTTTTACCAACCTGACTTTTATCAGGTGTGATTCCTGAAACAGTGTGCCCTGTCTGTGAGCCAGAGCAAACTGTAGCTTAAAAAATGAAGTGGTTCATTTGATACATTAATAGGGTCAGGTGGAACAAAAAAGTGAATTCAACCCTTACATGCGATAGAGGATCCAGCAAGGCAAGTTAACCTTGATTTTGTGTTAGCCTCGGCTAATGGATTTGTCTTCTCCTTACTAACCATGCGAGTGTCCCAAACACGTACAATACCGTCTGAAGATGCAGATGCTACTATATACAGATCATCATCGCTAGCACCTTCACTCTTAGAGAGCACAACTACACCCTTCACACGTGCCGAATGAGCATCCTCGATGCAGTACGCTACCTTTCCGCTAGTTGTGTCCCAAGCTGTGATATTTTATCCTCTCCACCAGTAAAAAGAATTCCATTCTGCCAGAATACAAGTATATTTTGAGAAATGAGATTCCCCTTCCAAGGCATGAAAATGATGTTTATTTTTTGTCTTATTGTAAATATGACAAATTAAGACTATTCTGTGGATAATTGTAATACTGCTATAAGACTCCATGCAGGCATGCACTCATTTTAACTCACTGATCATCGATGACTGTGGTACACTGCAGTTCAGTGAGATAAAGCACCTCGATATCTAGACTTTTAGAGAATATGCTTAATAAAAAAAAATACAAAACTATATATGAAGGCAAACTTAAAGATGACTATAGGAGTTACTCTCTATTCAAAAGTACACTTAGAGAGTCACCAGACATTAGAGCTTGCCCAAATTTTATATACAAGTTCTCTTAGCCCCACACCCAGCTAAACAAGCACAAAGCATAAATAAAGCATGGCCTAGAGCAGCCTCTGAGCTAAAGGAAAACAATGCAACCGGATCAGCTTTAAAAGAGTTGGTGAAGCAGTACTATGGAATTTAATATGGACAATGGATATTCCATACGCTATATTCGTAAAAATGAACAGTGAAACACTACTATTTTATCCAATTTATAAAGGCAAGAGAATTAGGGCGAACATAAAATGTAAGATTTTCAAACTTTTTTTCAAAAGTTGTACATGTCTAAGATGTTAATTGTTCCCAAGCTTCTAGCCTGCCATAATCCTAAAAGTACAAAAATCATTTTCTTGTTAAAGATGCTCTTTTAATTAAACATATTGCTAAATATTTGAGTAAGCTAAACGAAAAAGAATTGTGCACCATTTTCTTTCTACTTTCATTTTCAGCCTCCTCAAGTCCAATATTTTATTATGATTCATGCAGATCCATTCAGCTGCATTTAGTACAAACAAAATATAATCCCCTATTGACATCCCACCGAGCTTGGGTTTCCTATTAAAATCATGACTCTTTCTTACTCACCAACCCGATAAGAATATAAACATTCACACACTATAGGAATGAAGTTTATACTAGTCCACTAGTGATTTCCAATTCAATCTGTTTTCTTCTCCAGCGCTGCCAAGGGAATCTTGTAATTCGGAGGCTAATATATGCCACTTCCAACTGGATAATTTTCACTCCCTCCCCCCACCCCCCCTGTCCCTCCCTCACACTGCTTATGATACATATCTGTCACCTCCACATTTATGAGTCCTGCTTCAGTTGGTATGTAAATCTTTTCTCCTTAATATTATTGTCTTTCTATATAATAATCTCATTTTCCTGGTGGCAAATTGTATGCCTAAATCCAGAAAGTTGTCAGCTTGTTCTCATTTGTTTATAACATCAATCTGATTATATTTTTTATGGTAATACTTGTCACAAGTCATTACTCAAGCTTTCTAGGATGTTTGATAAGGCAATTATTTGTTTAATATTTCTGTTGCTTTTCCCTTATTTCTTGATCTGTACATAGAAAATGAGTGCGCTGTTATTAGCTTTAGTTATATATTTTACCTGTTGCAGATCACCTTGGTTAGGTGTTTTTGTTTTTCTTTTGGGTGGTTCTAAAATGGGCAGAAGCAGAGAAAATGGGAAGAAACAAACTATAATCGCAACTCGTTAACATCATGGTTATGGTGAGAATAACACTAATGTTGTGTTTGGTTGGGATGAATGAAATTGGAAGGAATGGAATGAGATTTCAAGTATAAAATGAGTAGAAATTCAAAATTTTCATTCTTTCCTCCATTCCATTCCTAACAATTGATATTATAATTCAAGCATCTCATTTTGAGAAGGAATGCTCCATTCCTTATCTTCCCCATTTTCTTCACAATTCTTATCATAACAAATTTCTACTATATCAATTTTTTCCAAATCTTCTCTCTAATCTTCACTAATTTCCTTTAATTTCACCCATTCCATTCCATTCCATTCCATTCACCCCAACCAAACACAACATAATACATTTTGTATTTAACTCATTTCTAATGCTCCAAAGGAGCTCAACAATAACTACTTAATAGTCCATCCTTTTTCAAACACTAAATGAAATTATAAACATCTCTTCTCTCCTAGCATGCTCTCTACAATTAAATTAAGGTTAATGCACTAGTCATCCGTATCTTCCCAGTAAAACATGTAAACAAATGATTATACTAATAACTAAATTAAGTATCAAATACTACATTTAATTTAAATGTAACATAATAAGGATTTTAGGACATACTAATTCATAGTAAACAACTTCCCGGACATTAGCAAAAACATTATCCTAAGTTACTCAACACAAACTAAAATTAATTTCACATACAAAATAACCAAACAAAGAGAAAAACAAATATGAAATTAAAAAACTAACATACATTTCCGGGAGCAGCGCAAAGAAGCTTCTTCTGGCCCTCCAATTCCAAAACCAACTTAGCATCCTCCGACTCATGAACCGAAACCTTGTCATCCATAACCATAAAAAACCTCTCCACACTCCCATCAAACTTGACAATGGACGCTTCCTTCCCCAACCGACAATAAAACTCCGTCTCCCCCTCACCAAATTCACCATCCCTAAACAACAATCCCTCCCAACCGTCAACGCCAAAGTCCCCGTCTTATGCACACTCAAACCACTAATCCCCTTCTTATGCACACTCAAATTCTTCAACAATACAAACGGGTCTGCATCGTAAATCGACGCGGACCCGTCATCGAAACCCGCAAGCAAGTTCCTAGGAAACGATGAATCAAGCGAAACAAAGGAGAGTGCAGTGATTGTTGAAGTTGGGTCATTGAGGGAACCGATTTCGGAGGAAGCGGAGAGGTCGTAGATTTT
Organism: Saposhnikovia divaricata; assembly: GCA_036435485.1. NCBI lineage: Eukaryota > Viridiplantae > Streptophyta > Magnoliopsida > Apiales > Apiaceae > Saposhnikovia > Saposhnikovia divaricata. Next base: position 224,216,746 of record CM071599.1, on the reverse strand, counting down.
GATTGTGTCGTCGGAGCCACCGGAGACAGCGGCGACGGATTTGATGGGGGAGATGTGGGAAGGGAAGGAGAAGAGGGGAGTTAGGTTTAGGGTTTGAGGAGAGGATTTGAGGTTGTAACCAGCTACTCAAAATAAAGAAGCAAATTAAAAAAAACAAACTGAAATCTGTAATTGGAAGGATAAAATGGGGATAAACCCTAAGACAGTTGTTCAAAAATACCAAAGCAAATTACAGAGGAAAAGTAACGATAAACAGCAATATTCTCATCGATGCCTTTCTGCTCGGGTTGGGAGGGGCTCCAATTCTTAACCCTCCAATTCCCTCCAATTCTTTTAATCTCAACCATTTATTTAATCTAATGGTTCAGAAAAAATTAAAGCTTACAAGCATTGACCCACTTTGCTTATTTTTTATGAATAACAATTCAGGATTAATAAAATTTTCACTTTATCTTTTATAAAAGCACCTTTATCTTTTCACTTTATCTTTTATTTGCTCCTCATTATCCAACTGAACAACATAATGAAATGATAGATGCTTACTTTGTTCATTCTGAAAGTACCTTAAGATGGACCCAGCTTCTCCATATTTCATAGCTTTCTCTCGTTTTGTCCTGAGATAAGTTTTCAGATCACTTGCGATGTATCCAAGGATGTCCCTCCCACCAGCCTCCCTACTCATCAATTCATATGCATCCTTAGGCTTGATTCCAGCATCATGGGTTAAATCAATGGCACATGCTTGCACTTCAGATATTCTTCTTTGCGACCTCATCATATATGTGGTTTGTGGCATATGAAGTTGATGATTATGTTCAGCAACAAAATCATATGCTACATACTTTTCACTGTTCGGTACCGATCGAACAAATAACCTTGCATGACAATTCGTTCTTGTCTCATCTCTATGCTTGATTTCAACTCTACGTTTGTCATTTTTTCGGGTTCCCTCTTTTGAACATACAAATCCCCGTGATGTTATTTGACCATTTATCTTGCTTTTATTTATAAACTTTTTCCTTGTCGAGAAACCCATTTGTTTTCCATAATGGCACCAATGATCCCAAGCCTCATCAACCGTGTTAAATTCCATGCCTACGTAAAGAGTCCAATCTTTATCATTATCCATCGTCTTGTTTGATACTGTAACATCAAGAAGAAACCAAACTTATTTGAGTTTTGATTTATAAACTCAAACATATAAATTGTGAAGAAGACGATGATTACCTGAACGAAGGTTGCCAAAGAGGTGCTGGGCAAAAAGAACCGATAAAAAAAACTTAAAAGATGGAAGGTGGAGGGATGAAGAGAGGAGATGGATTTAGGCGGGAAAATTAGGAGGAGGAAGGAGGGTAAATGACGGAGCTTAGATTAAGTAGGTGGGTCAATGCTTGTAAGCTTTAATTTTTTTTGAGCCATTAGATTAAATAAATGGTTGAGATTAAAAGAATTGGAGGGAATTGGAGGGTTAAGAATTGGAGCCCCTCCCAACCCCTTTCTGTTCAGTCTCTCTTCCTTTTTTTATGGTGTAGCCGGCCACGTGTCATGACTTCATTGGTTGGTTGTTGTAACCGTTAGGCCCATGATCCTAGACAGGCCCATGATCCTAGACTGATACTATAAAACAAAAAGGACCACTAACAGAACAACTAAATTAATTAACATAATTTAGGCAGGCGGGTTACAAATACTCTCCCCTTAACAGCATCCTTGTCCTCAAGGATCAAATTCTGGATATTGCTCTTGGATAGCAGATGCATCCTCCCAGCTAGCATCTTCAGGGATAGAATTCGACCATTGAACCAACCATTGAGCCACTGCAGCATTGTTTTTCTTAACCATTCGTCTCTGTAGCACCTTTACTGGATAAACTAAGAACTGACCTTCACTTCCCAGTTTTGGTAATGTAGTAGCCACTGTATACTTGGAACCCACCTTTTTCTTCAGTAAGCTTATGTGGAAAACAGGATGAATTTTGCTCTCTGCTGGTAGTGCTAATTTATAAGCAACAGTGCCAATCTTTTCCAGCACCTGGTAGGGTCCAAAGTACTTGTGAGCAAGTTTCAAGTATCTTCGAATTGCAACTGATAATTGTCTATATGGTTGGAGTTTTAAAAATACCCAATCACCCACTTTCAAGGTGGACTCGTGCCTCTTTTTGTCAGCATAGTGTTTGTATTTGTTCTGAGCCAATTGCATTGCCTCCTTCAGTATATGATTCATGGCCTCTCTTTGTATCTGGAAGTCCTCCACTGTTCCAATAGCCGACCTGTTTGCAGATGACAAACAAAGTTGTCTGGGCTTCATTCCATACAATGCTTCGAAAGGTGTCTTGTTTATAGCACTGTTATAAGAACTGTTGTACCACCATTCGGCTAATGGCAACCAAGTAGCCCATTTGTGAGGCCTCTGACTGGCTAGGGATCGTAGATAATGCTCCAAACATCTGTTCAGTCTCTCCGTTTGCCCGTCACTTTGGGGGTGGTAGGAGGTACTCATGTTACGCCTAGTGCCCACTGCCTTGAACAGCTCCTTCCAGAATTGGCTTGTGAAGAGTTTATCTCTGTCAGTAACAATACTGTGAGGCATCCCATGTAGCTTGTACACATTATCGAGGAATACCTGAGCTACAATGGTTGCAGTAAAAGGATGTGCCAAAGCTATGAAGTGTCCAACTTTAGTCATTCGATCAATTACCACCATAATGCAACTTTTGTCTCCAGATTTGGGGAGACCCTCAATGAAATCCATTGAGATATCAGTCCAGATTTGATCTGGAACTGGGAGTGGCTGTAGTAATCCAGGAGGAAAATGGTTACCTGTCTTTACCCTTTGACATACATCACAAGCCCTGACGTACTGATTGATGGCTTCTTTCATCGCAGGCCAGAAAAAGAATTGGCTCACCTTCTTTAATGTTGCTTCCTGTCCTGAATGGCCCCCTACAGGACCATCATGTAATTCCCAAATGACCTGTTGCCTTGTGTCTCCATGGTTGCCAATGAAAATTCTATCTCCGTATTTAATGATGCCCCTAGAATAGCTGAAATGAGCATAAGCAGCTTCTTTGTTGATAATTCCTTCTATGATTTTCTGGGCCTCTTCATCTTCTATGTAGCTATCCAGTACCTCAGTGATCCACCCTGGTTGTACACTAGTGATTACAGCCACTGTACCGTCATCAATATCCCCAGGGAGCCTAGAAAGGGCATCTGCCACCTTGTTATCCACGCCTTTCTTGTAACTGATTTCATAGTCCAGGCCCATCAGCTTGGCCAACCACTTTTGCTGCAATAATGTTGAAAGTCTTTGTTCTAGCAGGTACTTGAGGCTTTGATGGTCGGTTTTGATGACAAAATGGTGCCCTTGCAAATAAGTGAACCACTTCTGAGTAGCAAGCACTATTGCCATCAATTCCTTTTCATATGTGGATAAACCTTGGTGTTTGCTAGACAACCCTTTACTGAGAAAAGCTAGAGGCCTCCCTTGCTGCATGAGCACAGCTCCAATACCCAAGGCACTGGCATCAGTTTCGATTGTAAAAGGTAGGCTGTAGTCAGGGAGTGCTAAGACTGGTGCAGTGGTCATGCACTCTTTGAGTTTTTGAAATGATTTGGTAGCTTCACTATTCCAGGAGAATCCACCTTTCTTTAGTAGGTTTGTGAGGGGCCTGCTAAGCTCACCGTAGCCTTTAATAAACCGCCTATAGTACCCGGTTAATCCCAGAAAACCTCTCAACTGTTTGATGGATTTAGGAACTGGCCAATTAACCATGGCCTCCACTTTGTTGGGGTCTGTTGAAACCCCCTCCTGAGAGATTATATGTCCCAAGTATTCCAGCTTTTGTTGACCAAATAAACACTTACTTTCCTTAGCAAACAGCTGATGTCGGAGTAGTAATTGCAATACAGTGCTCAGATGTTTGACATGATCCTCAAGGGTGGTGCTATAAACCAATATATCATCAAAAAAAACAAGTACGCTTTTTCTGAGTTGTTCTTGAAAAACAGAATTCATGAGTGATTGAAAACTAGCTGGAGCATTTGTTAGCCCAAAGGGCATTACCTTGAATTCATATAAACCTTGGTGCGTCTTGAAGGCTGTTTTGTGAATATCTTCAGGTGCGACTCTAATTTGGTGGTATCCAGATCGGAGATCCAATTTAGTGAACCAACTTGCTCCCCTCAATTCATCAAGTAACTCGTCAATAACAGGGATTGGGTACTTATTCTTTATAGTAATCTCATTCAATTTTCTATAATCGACACACATCCTCCATGTACCGTCTTTCTTCTTGACCAATATGATAGGTGATGCAAAAGGGCTACTGCTCTCTTGAATTATGCCATTAGATAGCATTTCTTTAATTTGGCGTTCGATTTCTTCCTTCTGTATGTAAGGCACTCTATAGCACCTTTGATTTATTGGTTGACTACCTTGAAGGAGGGGAATTCTGTGATCATGAGACCGAACTGGGGGTAATCCTTGTGGCTCTGAGAAGACTTGTCTGTATTGACTGATAAGGCTCTGTATCTCAGGGTGAATAGGAGTGGAGGCTGGCCTGGAACTGTTTTCCGTTTCAGTATTCATCATACATATGAATCCTTGGGTAATTCCTTTGCTAGTCCTGAGCATTTTGCTTAACTTCTTGCCACTGATAGTATGCACAGACCCTTCTTCAGTATCTCCTTGTAGTGTAATGGCCTTCCCTTCTTTGAGAAGTGTGATTCTCAACTCCTGATAGTCAAAAGTAATGGGGTTGAATTGCTTAAGCCAGTCCACTCCAAGAATGATGTCAGACCCTCCTAAAGGAAATAACCTCAATTCAGTATCAAATTGATTCCCCTGGATGGTATATGTTAGATTCTTGCAAACGGAGTCCACCACAATTCTTGAACCATCAGCAACTGAAACAATCAGTGGTGGGACAATTTCAGCTACCAATCCCAGCTGTTTAACCATTCTAGAATCAATAAATGAGTGAGTTGAACCGCTGTCGATCAATATGCTGACCTTCTTGCCCTGTAGCACCCCTTGAAGTCGAATTGTACTCACAGACTTGCTTCCAGCCAGGGCATTAATAGATATTTCCCCAGGTGTTTCTTGTTGAGCTAGTGATTGCTCCATATCATCAATTACCTCTTCCACCTCTGGTTCGTGCCCTGGATCTGTTTCTTCCCCCATAAGTGTATATAATTTAGCCTTGCAACTTTGGCCCGGGTGATAAGGGTCATCACAGTGGAAGCACTGTCCCTTCTCCCGTCTTTCCAAAATCTCTTTAGTGCTCAAAGTGGATCTTGGCTTCTGAATATCTTTCCAAGGGGTTTTAGTAGCATACACACTTGGTGTTTTGACAGGAATTTTGTTTTCAAATTTACTGTATGGTTTCTCTATCGTGGAAGGTTGAGTAGCTGGGGGCTTGGAAGGAGTAATTAAGGGTTTGTGTGATTTAGACTCTTCATGTTTTGCAAGAAAAACAGTGTCGGACAGGGTTTGGGGTTTAAACATTCGAATAGAGGTTTTAATGTGATCTTTAAGGCCACTGATAAAGCTTGAAATAAAGTAATCTTCAGAGAAACCCTTATTCTTACTGAGCACCATAGCACGTAGCTCTTCAAACTTGTCTTCATAATCTGTTACCGTAGTGGTTTGTCTTAATTTGTTGAACAAATCTTGCACATCCCTCATTTCAGGATTCTCAAATCGAGCAACCACGTCATTTGTAAACAACTTCCAGTTTGTGTGACTTTTACTAGTCTGATAGAAACGGAACCAGATACTAGCCTTACCTTCAAAGTGCAAGCCGGACAGCTTGATTTTCTTACTGTCATCTACAGGAATGAAGTCAAAGTATTGCTCTGCCTTGAGTACCCACCCCTTGGGGTCATTACCATCAAAAACAGGGAAGTTAATCTTAGGGTTAACATGGAAATTCGGGGGATGTGTGTGAGGACTTGGAGGGGGGCCAAAACCATGGAAAGCACCGTTGGGTGGAATCTGATTTTGGTAACTTAATTGATTGAAGGGTGGAATGAAGAGATGTGGATGAGGGTTGGAGAATGGGCTAGCTGTGGGAATGGGAGTATGAGTAGTGTTGTGGGGAGTATGAGTGGTGTGGGTGAAGTTATTGTTGGTGTGAAACTGGTGGGGGACGGTGTGCACCGGTGTTGTGTGAGGTAGAGTGGGTGGTGTAGAGTATGTATACACAGGGTTTTGAGTAGTGGTCATAGGAGGTAGCTCAGATTGAACTATAGAGCCCATGGCGGAGCCGTCTTCCACGTTTACAACACCGCCATTAGAATCGGCGCCTGAACTTTTCTGGTTGGTGTGTATCCCCAAAATCAACTGTTTGAGCTCAGCAAAACTCTGGTCCATCTTGTCCATTCGCGCCTCCACCTTATCCATCCTTTGGTCGACCTTGTTGTTCATATCAGAGAACTGTTGAGTGACCTCTGCTCTTGTGTTGTTCAAACCCTCTTGTAGATCTAAGAGTTTGGTTTCATGGGTGCCCAGTCGAGCATCGAGGTCACGGAACCGAGTGCCTTCTGCCATCGTAGAGCCAAGGAAGGAAAGGCTCTGATACCACTTGTAACCAACTACTCAAAATAAAGAAGCAAATTAAAAAAACAAACTGAAATCTGTAATTGGAAGGATAAAATGGGGATAAACCCTAAGACAGTTGTTCAAAAATACCAAAGCAAATTACAGAGGAAAAGTAATGATAAACAGCAATATTCTCATCGATGCCTTTCTGCTCAGTCTCTCTTCCTTTTTTTATGGTGTAGCCGGCCACGTGTCATGACTTCATTGGTTGGTTGTTGTAACCGTTAGGCCCATGATCCTAGACCGATACTATAAAACAAAAAGGACCACTAACAGAACAACTAAATTAATTAACATAATTTAGGCAGGCGGGTTACAGAGGTGTTTGAGTTTGAAGCCCCAAATGAATCTCTCGTATGAGCCTGCTACTACAGACATGCCCTTTGGTGTTTAGAGAAGAGTGTGTGTTTGTAAAACCCTAAATTTGTGAAGCGAAATGCCTGCTATTTTACAATGGTTTTTTCTCTTTTTTTTGGGGAAGTATTTTACAATGGTCATGCTCGAAGAATATTCAAATAAATATTCGTTTTATCGTTTTATTAATAAAACGAATATTTATTTGAATATTCATTTAAAAATAATTCATTAAGGATTTATTTCTTTATAAATATTATTTAATTATTTATTAAATATTTTAAAATTATTATAAAATTCTATTTATTCTTTAATTATTCATTCAAAGATTTAAAAATTATTTTAAATATTTTCTGGTCTTCGGAAAATTATTTTAAAAATCAGTAAAGGTTTCATAATGGTTATTTCAAATAAACCCTTAGCCGGTAAGGGCTTCGCTTTTCCTTCAAAACTTGGGAACCAAGATTTTGGGAGTAAATTCGTGACTTCTCCCGTCGCCCATCACTTGAATGACTTCAAAACTCCGACTAACTCCCCCGTATGTTTTCAAAATAAGTGCATTGTCTAAGGAAATCTGTTGACAAAGGTCAACCCACACATATGTCTTATTTCCTCAAATACTTCCCGAAGTAAGGATTCAAAGTTGAAGTAAAGCTATTGGTTAGCCCCGTGCTAGGGAATTGGATAGAATTCTTCAAGGGACTGGAGAAACCTAGCACCTTGTGTGACAGGGTAATTGTAAGAGGTTGTGGGACAGTCCATCAAAGTGTATGAAGGTTGTGGGACAACTCATCAAAGTGTAGGAGGCTGTGGGACAGTCCAGCATAAGGCCTGTTAGGATTTATGGGTGATAGCTTAGAGACAACTTAACTAGATGCTTAGTTTATTTTTTATACGCTAAGTAAAACATACTGTCACAGCCAAAGTATATTCTTATAGCCATTCTTAATTGCTGTAAAGTTAATAAGCATGTATCTTGGAAGAAGTTCATTACAATGTTCAAGCCTCAAGAATTACATCAGTTCGACAACAAGAATAAAAGTTACTGTCATAGCATTGACAGTAAGGTTACAAGAAGACAGCATGTTGCAAGTCAAGAAAGCAAAATCCGCTTGATAGCAACATTGGGGGAAGCCTGAGACATCAACATTCTCACATCTTGACAGCAAGTCTGGAATGCCTGACAGCAACATTGGCGGGGACTCATACTGTCATCCAAAGTACATTCTCATGACAGCAGACTTGGCGGTTAAGGTAACTGTCTCAATGGAATAATTGAACTGGGTTTTATCTCATTCAAACCCGTGACAGTTTAGATGTTCAAGAAACAGATTTGCTACAACTCGTCAAAGATTGTAGCAGACCTGCAAGACTACGACAGAAGCTTGAGAGATTCTAAGTCAAGGCTCCTCAATTCAAGAGTATGACAAATTAACATCTACTAGAATTGTGTTAGCTAAATGTAGTAAATATCCAAATTGCTTTGTATGTAATGATAACTTTGTTTGTATAACAATTTAGGAAAGTCACATGGGTGGGCAAACTGTAAGGAGCTGCCACTTGAAAATGACAATAGCTTCACAGCCCACGTGACTTAGATTCTACAACATGTTAGATATATAGATATCATCTATCATTGAATATGTAAGAAGTAAGAAAAAGAAGTGTACCGAAATCAAGCCGAGTAACTTGAATTCTCTCAAGTATACGAAGCTGGAGAAAATACTTTTTCTCTAGGTTGTAGCAACACATTGCAAAATAAATATAACATATATTTTGTGAGAATCTTGATTCATTGTTTGCATTTATTCTACTGTTAGTTTTGAATCTTTATTATTGTTGAAATAAAGATTTGAGTTTAACAGTACTGCATTCAACCCCCCCTTCTACAATACCCTGGGACCAACAACTTGTATCAGAGCTTAAAGATTGATATACAAATCTGAGATCATGGTGACTTTGCAGAAATCAAGTGGTATCAAGATTCCAGCCTTTGATAAAGAAAACTACAATTTTTGGAAAAGAAAGATTTTGTTATTTATCAAAGGTGCTCGTCCACTATACATGGGAATCCTCGAAAATGGACCTTTCATTCCTCAAAAGGAAATAGCAGCCGCTACGGCCGAAGATATTGTTATTCCTGCACATTGGGTTGCCAAGAGAGCATCAGAATACACAGATTCTGAAAAAGAGAAGGTAGCCCTAGATGATTATCTACAACTCATCTTGCTTGACTCTCTAATATTGGACAAAGCCATGTGTGGTAATGTCATTGGATGCTCATCTGCTAAAGAGATGTGGAATAAGATAGAGTTGTTATGTGAAGGAAGTGAAGAGGTTAGAGAAAATCAAAGACAAATTTTGGTGTCACGGTATGAAGCCTTCACGGCTAAGCCTGGTGAAGAACTCACCCACATGTTTGAAAGATTCAGTAACCTGATAGTTGAGCTACAAATTCATGGAAAATTCTATGACAAGAAAGAAGTCAATGTCAAGTTCTTGCTCACTCTGCCTGAGTATCTTGAGCACAAAATAACAACCATTAGAGAAGGAAGAAATCTAAATGATATCTCTCTTGACACTCTCTATGGTGTGCTCAAGTCATATGAGTTAGAACTATTTCAGAAAAGAGCTATCCAGAGTGGATCAAAAGGAAAGATGGCAAACATGTCAGGTGCCCTTGTTGCACATGAACCACACATCTCTCTTCCAAGTGAACCATCTCAAAGTTCACAACCAACACCAGTACCATCTCTGAAGATAGAGGAGGTGTTGGAGGAAGAAGATAAAGTTGTTCTGCAAATCAAGGATGTTGAGGATGAGGATTTTTACTCATTGGAAGAAATTGAAAGCAAGGACAATCCAACCATGGCTTATATGGCTAAGAGGTTCAAGAACATAAAATTCAGAAGAGACAAGTCATACAAGCCACAGGGTCAATGATAATGTGTATTTTATACACGTTTTGTCTTTTATTCTCTTGCATTTTTGTTAGTTTCGAATGTTGTTTTATTAATATTTGTTATGTTTTTCATCTTTCAGTGCCTCGTGCTTAATTGTTGAAAAGATAGCTTAATTTGGGCATGAAAGCGAAGATTATTCAAGAGGGAAGTTAGAAGATGAAAGCTCGCGATGTCGGGAGGTGTTTAATGTATTATCTTGAAGATTTTATCTCGTACGGGCTACTGTACGGCCGTTCGACAGGCCGTTCAAAGGAGCAGATTTTCTGTACGGGCAGCTGTACGGCCGTACGACCCCTGCTGTGTATTAAAGGAGGATCTCTTGTACTAAAACCCATTTTATTTAAGTAAGATCTATTTCACTCTATCTTGAATTCTTGTGTTGTAATGTTTATGATTTTGCTTGGAGATTTGTAAGTTGCTTCAATTTGCTCTTCTTGTAATTTCAATTGCTAATTGTTTGTGCTAATCCGTAATTGTTAGTGCATTCATTATAGTAGCACAAGGTTTGGCGTGCCTAAACTTCAAGATTCAAGTACAAATACCTAGATTGAGCTTCTCATCCTTGGGTTTGTCCTAGCCTCTCTTTGTTTAATTCCTTGATTTGGTTATACTAGTAGTGCTTCATTATTGGTAGCTATTATCAAGAGAGATAATTTATGTGCTTCACTAAATTAGTGTTTTTAGAAGAGAAATAAGTGATTGTGTGCTTCACAAATTATCTTGGTTAGGTAGAGTTGGATATATTTTGCTTGTTGGGTTGAAGTGCTTGAGTTTCCATAATCCTTGGGTCAAATATCTCTTATCTTGTTAATTTTCTCATTGTGTTGTTGTGTTGGCAAATTTGGATTTTAGCCATTAACTTAGTTGTATTTTTGTAGCAATTTAGTTATTGTATGCAAGGTGTTTGATAAAACACCTTAACCAAACTCAAAAACCCCCATTTACACACTTCTAGATTGTAAGAGATAATCTACTCGAAATCAATATTGAGAGTCCTTCCCTGTGAACGAACTACGAAAAACACTACCTTCAGTCAAACTTCCAAGTTCTACAAGGGAAACTCTTCAAAGCCTACTGGTGGTGTTACAAGAGGAGGATACAAGACTGGTATGGTGGATAGGTCAAAATTCAGATGCTACAACTGCAACTAGCTTGGTCATTTTGCTACTGAGTGCAGAAGGCCAAAGCAAAATCAAAGAATGGACAAAGGGTCTGGGAGTCAGTGTAAGAGAAATCAAGGAAAAGCCTATGTGGCTGAGGGAAAATGCTGGGATGAATCTTATGATGAGGAAGAGAAAGAATTTGTGAACTTAGCCCTATAAGCAAACCATTGAAGAATTAAGTGGTGAAATGTTTAATATCCATGTTAGTTTATCTGATGCAAATGAAGAATTGCTAGATTAACACACTTTTTAGTAACATATTTTTAGTAAACACACTTTTTAGTAACATATTAAAATATAAAATATTTTTTTGTGTTAGATCAAACGATTTTAATCTATTTATTTTAAGATCTAACGGTTCTTATTAATTATGTCATACGGAGGACCAGACTACCGATCATCTAAGTTTTGAACAAAATCTCTCTTACACTTATTATTAAAATTATTTTTGGTTGTTAGTAGAACTATCTTCAAATCATAATAAGGATATTTTGATAATCAAAATGAAATATGAGTAGAATTCATAATTTGAATAGAATTTTCAACGTAAAAAATCATCACTTTTTTTATCTTTTTTTTTATGCATTGATTTGATTGGAAAATAATCGTTAAACCATCAATAAATTAAAGATTACTTTGTTAATTTCATGTGAACTGTAAAATCTTCCAAATCAAATTTTAAGAATTAAAGATAGAATACAAATATTAAATCAACTGTGTAAAATTTTATATGTATGAATTTTTTTAACAACAATTTGATATGTAAATTAATAACATATAAAATCAAAAAAATTTAAAAAATTATAGATATTAAAAAAAGAGCCGTGCGTTTCGATATTTATATATCATATATATTTAAAAATTATTCTTCTCTTCTAATTCCAATATATATTTAAAAATTATTCTACTACTATATATTACAAATTCAAACTATTCACCTTTAATATATACTAGTTGACTAAGCACCCGCGTATCCTCCTTTATATATATACTAGTTGACTAAGCCGCGTTTCGCGGTGGTCTTGTAATATTTTTTAGAAAAATTCAAAATATAAATTTAATAAAGAAATCCAAAAGGAAATATCTATAAGAAATTAATGAACGGAATATTGTACAAATTTTAATATATATATATATACACACACATAACTAAATATACTATATACTTATTTTTATGTCGATTTTGTATCACATTTTCTTAGGTCGACACCCGTTGTAATCAATACATATAATCCGTGCGTCGCGACGTCCTTGTAATATTTTTGAAAAATTTCAAAATATAGACTATTTAAGAAAAAAACAAAAAAAATATCTACAAATAAATTAGTGAACACGATGATATATAAATTTTAATATATATAGATTATATATAGACAATAAAATAAACTATATACTTTTTTTACGTTGATTTTTTATCACGTTTTCTTAGGCCGACACCCGTTGTAATAAATACATTTAGATAATTTAAAATTAGAATGAAGAAAGCAAATGTTACAATAATTAAATTTATATACTAAAATGTTTTTTGACTTTGATATACAGATTTTGTCTCACAATTATTTAAAAAATTTTAAATAAAGATTATTTAAGAAAAAATCGTCAAAAACATGTCTACAATATCAGTATAAATTGGTGAACACAATATTATAAAATTATATTTACATAGATAATAAGATAAATTATTCATATATTTTTGTATACCAATTTTGACTCACGATTTTTTAGGTCGACACCCGTTTGTATATATTATGAAAATACTAAGCATACACAATAATTAAAATTAAATACTTAAATGCTCTTTGACTTTGATTTACCGATTTTGCCTCACAATTATTTAGGCCGACGTCCGTTGTATATATTAACAATAACTAAAATTTAAATACTAAAATCTTTTTGACTTTGATTTCGATTTTTAAGTCGTTAAGATTTTTCTTAAGAATAAATTAGAAATGGGATATATTGATGTAAAAAAAAGTTAGAACTTACTTTTTATATCCTAATTGTAATATAATTTACAGCCTAGAACTCCTTAAAATTATGTGAATAATTTTTTAAAATCTAGAAAAAATTAAAAAAACAAATAATTATAATGTTGTGAATAAGTCATATTTTATAAATTAATTATTTAATGAATTGTAGTTTTTTTTGTAAATTAATCATTCAACCAACTTTATCGAGATAAAGAATAACTAAACTCTTGTAAAAAAGAGTGATAAAATTGACAAAAAAAGAATATAAATAAAAGTTGAATAAGTTATGAATACAATATCAGTAGTAAATTACGATTTTTAGATTCAACACACGTCACCACAAGGTTAATCAATTTAACTTCCAATTCATTCAATCCTAAATAAAAAGATGATAAAATAATGAAATTAATAAAACATCCTATCAAATAATAAAGATGAAAAACAACATGACAAAAATTGCACAATAATTATGATTGAATGTCAAAATTTACTTCACAAACATACGATCGCTATGTTTTTTCTTTTGATTTCGCAACTATAAACTAAATTACATAAAAAAAGAGTACCTTTAAAATCGATGATGTTTGTAACAACACGCCCAAAACCATCTTCATCTCTATCTTTTTCTCTTGCCTCTTATGCTTATAGCAACAATTGAAATATCATGAAAAAGACTATTAGAAAAGTTAAAGAAGAAATTTCAATACCAATGCTAAAACTGTGGTATAGATTTTTAGAAATGTGTGTATGTATTTATAATAGAGATGTGGAGATTATAAAAATTTCTTATCCAATTCAAGAAAGGTTTTGATTTTTTTGAAAAGTAGACCTGAATTGAAATTTTAAATTTAAAAATCTCTTATCCTATTTAAAAAGGCTTCGATTATGTTTTTCTAAAAATAGAGGTGCTTCAGAAAATTATATAAATAGCTTTCGAAAGGCTTCGATTATGTTTTGAAAACCTTTACTATTTCGAAGATGTAACTTGAATTATTCTTTCCTACAATTTCGAAAATCTTTTCTATTTCAAAGATGTTTATGTAAATGTTAAAAAAGGAAGTTTTAATTCTTTTTTTAAAAAATCTAAAAAATAAGGCCTAAAAAAGGAAATTTTGATTTTAATTATTTAAAATAGAGGAGCTCTATAAAAATAGATAAATAGGATTCGAGCGATTCTAGAGCTCCTGAGGATTTTCCTTACTATGTTACTAGTCGACTAAGCCGCGCTTTGCGGCGGCTTTATAATTTTTTTTTTTTAAAATTTAAATAAAGATCATTTAAGAAAAAAACACGACAAAAACATTTTTATAATATCAATATAAATTGGTGAATACAATATTGTATAAATTAAATATACATAGATGATAAGATAAATTATTCATATGTTTTTCTATACCAATTTTGTCTTACGATTTTTTTAATTTTTTTTAAATAAAGATCATTTAAGAAAAAAAAGATGACAATTTTTTTTATAATATCAATATAATTTGGCGAACACAATATTGTATAAATTAAATATATATAGATAATAAGATAAATTATTCATGTATTTTTCCCGATTTTGTCTTACGATTTTTTAGGCCGACACCCGTCGTATATATTATAAAAATACTACGCATAATAAAAATTTAAATACTAAAATGCTCTTTGACTTTGATTTACCAATTTTGCCTCACAATTCTTTTTTAAAATTTTAAATATATCTAAAATATCAATATAAATTGGTGAACACAATATTGTATAAATTAAATATACATAGATAATAAAATAAAATATTCATATATTTTTTTATGCCGATTTTGTCTCACGATTTTTTAGGCCGACACCCTTTTGTATATATTATAAAAATACTAAGCATACACAATAATAAAAACTTGAATACTAAAATAATTTTTAACTTTGATTTATCGTTTTGCCTCACAATTTTTAGTCCGACGCCCATTGCATATATTTTAAAAATACCAAGTATATACAATAATAAAAATTTAAATATTAAAATCCTTTTTTACTTTAATTTTGGTTTAAAAAACATAAAATGTTATAAGAGAATCAGTTTAATTAGAATTTGAAAATGCAAAAGCATAGTAAAGTATTAGATTATTAGAAGTAATGATTGTATATATGTTAGAATATAAAATTTCTTTTCTATTTCGTATATATAATATAAGAATATAATTTTTTTTTCTATTCCGAATATATAATTTTTTCTTCCCAACAAATTCGAAAACCTTTTCTATTTCGAATATATAATTTGAATTCTTCTTCCCTACAAATTCGAGAACATTTTCTATTTCAAATATTTTTATGTTAATGTTTATATTAATGTTAAAAAATGAAGTTTTGATTTTTTTTCTAAAAAATAGGGTTTAAAGAAGAAAATTTTAATATATTTTTTTTTTCTATTTCGAATATATAATTTTTTCTTCCCAACAAATTCGAAAACCTTTTCTATTTCGAATATGTAATTTGAATTCTTCCACCCTACAAATTCGAGAACCTTTTCTATTTCAAAGGTGTTTGTGTTAATGTTTATATTAATGTTAAAAAAGGAAGTCTTGATTTCTTTTCTAAAAAATAGGTTTTAAAGAAGAAAATTTTATTTTAGTTATTTAAAACAGAGGAGCTCTAGAAAAATAGATAAATATGAATCGAGCGATTCTAGAGCTCCACCAAACCGTGCTTCGCGACGGCCTTATAAATATATTTTTGTTTTAATTTTAAATATATATATATATATATATATATATATATATATATATGATATTAATATAGATTGTTGAACAAAATGTTGTATAAATTAAAAATATATAGATAATAAGATGTTTTATTCATATATTTTTCTATACCCAATTTGTCTCACGATTTTTTAGGCTGACACCCATTGTATATATTATAAAAAACGTACACACTACTAAAAATTTAAATAGTAAAATCTACTATCACTTTGATTTTGATTAACATGCCGGTGAAATTTTCTTAGGATTCAATTAAAATTGGGAGATACCATTCTACAAAAAAAGGTTATAACTTGTTTTTTATATCCTAACTATAACATAATTTTGAGCTGATCCTTTTCTATTTCGAAGATGTTAATATTAATGTTAAAAAAGGAAGTTCAGGTTTATTTTCTAAAAAATAGGGCCTAAAGAAGGAAGTTTTTTTTTTTTTAAAATTTAAGGAGCTCCAGAAAAATAGATAAATAGGATCCGATCGATTCTAGAGCTCCACCAAACTCCCGGGGAATTTCCTTTATATATATAACTAGCCAACTTATCCGCGCTTCGCGCGGTTCGTAAATTTTTATTTTAAAGTATTGAAAATAAATAAATTAATTTTTATTATTCTTAAAAATTAATTTATCTCTTATGAATTTTCAAAAAAAAATAATTTAACAATAATTTATATGAACTATTAGTTGGAAACATACACTCATAACATATCTAAAATTTTGATAATCTTAAAAATATCACAAATATATAAAAATAAAAATTACAATATTAACGTAATATTTACGATCAAAAGTTACAAATATTGAATATAACTTAATAACCTTTTTTAAAGCCGACACCCCTCTTATAATATACATGTTCAATAATAGTGTAAGAATTTGTTTAATTTGAATATTCATTTATTTTAAGAAAATATAATGAAACAACGGGTGTATAAATTTTTTATCAATTCAATCTTCCAATAAAATGGTTGGGTTTGTTCAATTTAATTAGTTTGGTCGTGTAATTTATTCATGTGCAAAAGTAAAAATCCGTCTGTATTATTTGTTTACAAATTTCAAATATTAAGTAAAGATCGGTGTACTTCCATAATTTATTACAACTCCACAATCATCGATAATAAAGATTGCTTGAAAAGTTCGGGTTAAAAACGTTTTTCAAAGCTGACACCCCTCTCATAATATACATATTCAATAATAGTGTAAAAATTTGTTTAATTAGAATAAAAAATTATTTCGACACAGTATAATGAAACAATGGGTGTATAGTTTTTTTTATCGATTTTATCTTCCAATAAATGGCAGAGTTTATTAAATTTAATCGATTTGACCATAACTCATGTATAATTTATTCATGTGCAAAATTAAAAATTTGTCTGCATTGTTTGTATACAATTCCAGATATTAAGTAAATATCTTGTACTTCCATAATTTATTACGACTTTCACAATCATTGATAATAAAAATTGCTTGAGAAGTATTTAGCAAAAAAAAAAAAATTGCTTGAGAAGTTAAGGTCATCTACCCTATAATCATCCGAAAAGAAATTATAGTAGTCTTGAATGGAGAATAAAAAATAACGTAATATAAATAACTGTTAGTTTTAATTTTACCTAAAAGTAAATTGAACTATTTATAACTAATATTTAATATTAAAATAATAACTATAATCTTCAAGTAAAGTTTGCTAATTTTTAAACAAAATAAATAAAGTAAATTTAATAAATGTTTAATAGGTGTAATTAATGACTAATTAAATTGTCATTAATAACTATTTAATACCAAAAAAGAATTTAAAAAAAATCAAAAAAAACAAAAATTCAAGAAAAATACCTTAAACTGTTCTGGTGCATTTCCGATCTCCAGGCATTATAATATATATAGATAATAGATAATAGATAATAGATTATTATAGTATAGAGTTAACAGATTCCACCATTAAATTTATGTTGGCATAGAGTAGTATAAGCCACTAATTTTATGGCGCAACGAGACTCTTTCCTAAAACCTTCCCTGCATCCCGTAGATCCAATTGATGCAATTTGATGGATCATATAGACATAACATATATTATGTGTTGTTGGAGGAATTTCGTAACACGAAATCGGAGGGTTGCTGGAATAATAGAGCGAATTGTTTATGAATATGACTGTTTTAAGAATTTAGGGTTTATGAAAAAAGTGGGGGCTGGACTTGGCAGGTATCTCGATTTGTCTCGTGTATCGGATTCCATCATGCCAAGATGCCTGCGTACCTATATGTTTATATAGGATCAAGCCTACGCAGTTCTGTGAAATTGATTTGTGCCTATCCCTTAGAGACTTTAGGGATAAACTTCGTTAATCTTGGTAATTACTGATTTTATCTGATTTAATCTTATCATTGTGATATCTTCCTGATTTGAAGAATATCGTTTGGAGATATTTTCCGTAATTGATTGATTGAGATTGATTCTTTCCTCGTTTCAGGGAGAGGATATAACTTAGCGGTTAATTAATAATTATTAATCTGAATTAATAATTAATAATATTAGAAATTTTGGAGATTATTAGACATGCCGAAATTATGGCATAACAACTAGCCCCCAGTTCTTCAGTGTATCTTGCTGCAGTGGAGAACTAAAAATTCTTCAAGCTTCCAAATTTCTTGAGTCGCTGAAAAAACTGAAAATAGATGATTAGAAAAACACTTAGAGCACCACTGTGCTCGTTAGGCGTATGCGGATGCAAGTGTGATAGCATGCGATGACCACTATAAGATATATATTTGCCAAGGT
Source organism: Saposhnikovia divaricata (assembly GCA_036435485.1). Lineage (NCBI taxonomy): Eukaryota > Viridiplantae > Streptophyta > Magnoliopsida > Apiales > Apiaceae > Saposhnikovia > Saposhnikovia divaricata. The sequence continues at coordinate 224,198,189 of CM071599.1, read as the reverse complement.
TTTCAAATGTGCGAGCATAAATAATTCGTTTGAAATCCTTTGCGATCCTCATTGTCAAGTTAGGACCTTGGCGTTTGTATATATCCCGAGCTGACATACACGCTTTTCAAGTGTCTGATGCAACCACATAAGGATGTGTTTGATGCAATCACATAATGATGTGTCTTGCGGAGTCTTCGATGTAGATAAGATGTACATGTAGATGTACATGTAGTTGTGCATAGGGATGCCTCCACCCATGCGATCTTGAGAGATCTGGCCATGGGCCTTCAATGTAATTGTGCATAGGGATGCCTCCACCCATGCGATCTTGAGAGATCTGGCCATGGGCCTTCAATGATGATCCAGAGGGTGCTGAACTTTACTAAGCATGTAGCCTTGCGAGATTTATAGCTTGTCCAGGCTACCCTACTTGACAATTTAGTTCGCAAGTTTGAATTTTTTTTGACATATATGTACTATCGCGACGATATATGAAAAATCTTTTGCAAATCCATATGCAATAATAAATATGCTCTTTTAAAAGTGTCGCGATATTTATTTTGTTCGAAAATAATGCTCCTTGTTTTCTGTAAAAAAAAAAAAACTTTTACAAAATAATGCATCTCGTATATATAATTTTTTCTCTCAAAGCATGCAGCTCGTACGGGATTGTAAAATATCCACAATCAATCAGCATAAAATCGGCAAGTTATCAGCATAAATATCTCGTACGATATTTTCCAAATCGCAATAATTTTACAAGCATAAAAATATAGTACTCGCCCGAATTTTTAAAATAATAAATATTTTTCCTGTAAAAATATTTAAAAACGACTTGCATGCATGCATGGCATAATATATTCAATATAATTGCAATATTTAAAATTGAGGAGAAAAAATAAAAACTTATATTTATTTTTTTCAATTGATGCTCCGCTGGAATTTCCGAGAGTTGACAGTTTTCGTTACTGTTGGTGCATCCTGCTGCACGTAGTGTTTTCTCCTTTTTTTTTTGTTTTCAAGCAGGTCCCACCATATTTGTACATCTCTTGACTTTTTTGATTTAACTGCCTTCACTCTTGTCTTTCTTTTTTGCTTGATCCATCTGATTGTACTTGTTCGCATACTGGTTGCCTCCGTGATTAAATCAACGAACCAATAAAACCCAAAACTCCCCGAATTATGATGGATAAAACCCAAAACTCCCCGAATTATGGTTAAATTATTCGTCCTCCACGAATAATAAATTAAATCCCCTCCTTTTAGCGCCAAATGTTGTTGGAGGAATTTCGTAACACGAAATCGGAGGGTTGCTGGAATAATAGAGCGAATTGTTTATGAATATGACTGTTTTAAGAATTTAGGGTTTATGAAAAAAGTGGGGGCTGGACTTGGCAGGTATCTCGATTTGTCTCGTGTATCGGATTCCATCATGCCAAGATGCCTGCGTACCTATATGTTTATATAGGATCAAGCCTACGCAGTTCTGTGAAATTGATTTGTGCCTATCCCTTAGAGACTTTAGGGATAAACTTCGTTAATCTTGGTAATTACTGATTTTATCTGATTTAATCTTATCGTTGTGATATCTTCCTGATTTGAAGAATATCGTTTGGAGATATTTTCCGTAATTGATTGATTGAGATTGATTCTTTCCTCGTTTCAGGGAGAGGATATAACTTAGCGGTTAATTAATAATTATTAATCTGAATTAATAATTAATAATATTAGAAATTTTGGAGATTATTAGACATGCCGAAATTATGGCATAACATTATGAATTTATGTTCTTTTAAAATGAAGAGAATATATAATGTATACAATCCTCCAGTTCTTCTACCATTGATCCTCCATTGTTACTTTGCAACCTTGCCTACAAACACAAAAACTGGAAAGTAATTATTCACGTATGCAAAGACTTTAACTCAATGAAATAAGCACTATTAAAAGAATGCATGAATACCTAAAGTTGTTAATACACCAATGGTGCACATATGTAGTCATGTACATTGAGAATTAAACAAATTAAGAATGAATTAAAAAAATAAAAGAAAATAGACGAAGACAAAAGCAAACAAAAGCAAGAAAAGGGTTACAAATATGGTGATGAAATTTGATCATTAGAATCAATGATTGTATATATATAAGAATATAAAATTTCTTTTTTATTTCGAATATAAAAATTTGACTTCTTCTTCCCCGCAAATTCGAAAACCTTTTATATTTCGAATATTGTAATGTTAATGTCAAAATTATTTTCTTTTTCGAATATATAAATTTGACTTCTTCTTCTCTACAAATTTGAAAACCTTTTCTATTTCGAAGATGTTAATGATAAATTTTATTTTCTATTTTGAATATATAAATTTGAGCTTTTCTTCCCTACAAATTCGAAAACCTTTTCTATTTCGAAGATTATTATGTTAATATTAAAAAAGGAAGTTTTGATTTTTGATCTAAAAAATAGGGCTTGAAAAAGCAAGTTTTGATTTTAAAAATAGAAGGGTTCTAGAAAAATAGAAAAATAGGATTCGAGCGATCTGAGATATGCTTAAATAAACTGCAACAAATTCATAGAGGATAAAATATTCATGGCCGCTATCTAATTCTTGCAATAAAACTGAAAGTCCAAACATAACTTGTATGTGGCACACTCCCATTACAAAATAGCCATATTTTATAATCTACGCATGAAAAGAAATAGCTTTTTGTCCATATTGTAGTTTCCGATCTTAGTAGGATCCCCCTTTAACATCATTTGAAGTCCTCCAAACGAAATATACATCTCCGCTGAAGGATCACGGCCAGATGTGTCCTCTGACATCTTATATAACAACCCATGCATAACATACTCAAATTTGTCTGCAAGTGATTTCTGCTTGTCCTGGGAGTTATGCACTGTAACAGTTGAACCAATTGGATACAAAGACTTGGACAGAACCATCCTAAATCTGTCCCCAACACGTATAGGATATATTTCCGTGTTCACATCTAGTACCAGGCTCGTGTCCAAATCCTCACTCTGTGCTGTAATGCGAGAAACTTTGTCGTACTTTTTGTCATCTATCTCCTTAACCTTGATAACATCATCAAAGCAAAATTGAACCATCCTCGCAGAACTTCACTTCCACACAAGCAAAAATGTTTCCGCACAAGCAAACGTAACCTGGTATTGGCCTTGCGAGACAAAGAGGTACGGTGGTTTAAAGACAGCTTTAATGGTAGATTGTTATATATATAAGTGATCAGCCTCTTTTCTGGTGGTGATAAAATTTGATGGAACAATGATTCTATATATATATAAGAATTTTAAATTTTTCTTTTCTATTTCGAATATGTAATTTGAATTCTTTTTTCCTACAAATTCGAATTTTTTTTCTATTTCGAATATGTTAATGTTATTGTTAAAAAAGAAGTTTTGATTTCTTTTCTAAAAAATCGGGACTAAAGAAGGAAGTTTTGATTTTAATTATTTAAAATAGAGGAGCTCTAGAAAAATAAATAAATAGTAATCGAGCGATTCTAAAGCTCCTGAGTTTCTTTATATAATAGAAGATAGATATATTGATGATTGATGATTGATTGATGATAATTGATTGATTGATTTAAAATTTCACCCTTTTCGTGATTTTCTAAATATCATATTCGTCGCAGCAGAAGAAAAATAAAAAGCTTTACACACCTGTCTAAACTAGATCCAGGGCCCAAACCAAAGCAGGCCTGAATGGACCAATCCAATAATTTAGGGCCAGCCCATTCATTCTTCCCTTTCTTTTGAATTGCTTAACTAATTGAGTTATCGTTTGCTGCTGATACTCGCTCGCATCGTCTCCGGAGCTCCGGCGGCCCGATCTCTAATTCCGGTCAGTTCTTCTCTTTTTTCTTTCATCCTCTTATCGCAATCTTTCAGTTTTTCTATATCTCCAATTGTGTAATATCATTTATACATATCTTTGCGATTTTTATTTATGCATTTTTTTCCATTTATATCTCCGGCTCTGTATGTGTGCGATTTTTAACTTGTGATATGTGCGTGCGTGTGTGTGTTTTGATGTCTAAGAAGCTATCGATTTTGTTACTTTTACGGTTACGAAGATTATGATAGAGAATGGAATTAGTAATGCAACGATTTCAATAATCATTTTATAGGCGAGGAGGTTGAGAATTTATGTGTTAGTGTAGATATGTAATTGAGGCACACTGATCTTGTCTTGCTTGTCCGAGATGAGGCAAACCGATTGATTTGTGCCTCTAAGAGACTCGTGAACCCGGTCATTAGAGTGAAGCTGAATAACTTATTCCTTGTTCTTCATCCGTTCTTCCTTCATATGTCTTCTTTCTTTCTTGTTCTTCCTATTACGTGATTTGCTTCTTCAGTTCTGTGGATCGCGCCTTTTTTATAGATATTATATTGATTTTAAGTCACTTGTGTTATGCTGATTATAAGTTAATCAGGCGATACTATTTAATATTTATATATATATATATATATATCAATATATATAAAAATAACCCTTAAAAAAATTTAATGATGAATTCCAATAGATGTACAAGAATAAATTTGTATTTGAGAATATTAATTACAATAAATAAATTTCAACTGTGTTGAGCAGAAAATCACTATTATTATTACGGCGTATGTGCACCTTGTCAATTTTATTTAGCATAATTCCTCTTGTTGTTTTCGAATACTCTTATTTTGTCAGAATAAAAAATATGCTTAAAGCTAAATAATTTTCTAATTTAATACGTCCAATGTTGTTTATTATACTTTTTCCACTTTTTATTATGCTTCATTTAATATTTATTGAGTTTTCATTCTCTTAATGTGGCGTGCCGCGTGCGCCTCATCTCGAACCTAAGCTCTGTAAGAACCTTTGCGCCTCTCGCCTTAAATGACACTGGAGGTCAGATAGGTCTATTTGTGGTAGGTTTTGATCATCTCTGATGGTTGTAATTACAGTGATATACAATGACTTTCCATTTTGCATATAATTTTGCAAATGTTGTAACTTGTAAGGTATTGGTCTTGCATTTATGCAAGAACTTGACCTCTCATTCTAATTTTTTTTAACATAGTGCATACAGTCCGGAAGTAATTGGATTTTGTCCCACATAGATTGTCATAGTAGATGTTACCGAAACTGCATATTTTACAAAAATGTATGATAAACAGACTGTATATTTATTTATTTATTTTTATAATTAATACTCGCACACCACCAGCCCACCGCATGTTTAAAACTTTCGTAAAACTAGAAGGCAATAACACGAGTCAAAGGCATTTTCTGTCTACTATTATAATTTTTTACACGAGGAATTGATGCAGATAAAATATATATGGTCTAAGACTCTAAGTTATCTGTACGTTTTAGATAATTATGGTAACATTGTTAACTATGAATCCTAATGGTTATAAGGATTATTTTCTTTCAACAGAAGTCAGGCTTTGTTTTGTTATGTTGCGTACTTTTTAATGCTCAAGATTTTAAGTATAAGTAACGATTCAAAGTCAAACCCATGACATAACTGTGAGAGCCTTATAGGGGAGGGAGGATTCTTGTCACTTGGCTAGGCTACATTGATTCATGTAGTGTTTGGTACAAAATCTTTAAGAGTCTATAAAACCATCATTTCGAGCTTGGGCACAGACATCACGAGTCAACTCCCAAATCTCTAACGTCAATACCATCAACACCACAAGCTACTACCTCTCATGTGTGTGCATTAGAATATAACAGGTACCCCTAAAGGACACCAGTCCTCACACTATTTTATTGTTGAAGTGGGGAATTGAACCCCACCCTTTTGGAGTAAATATAGAGGAAAAAATACTTATTTTATCTCATCTATCAAATGTTATATTTTCTATCTTATTTTTAATTTCGCCCTTTCTATATTTTTTAAATAGACAGAAATACACATACCATTTATTACAAAAGAATATTATATATTTTTAAAAAACATGGTTACTGATGATACACAATAGTCTAGTTTAAGTAACTGTTAGTGTTAACCTAATTTCGGGCCAAAATAAAATCAGACCCATTATTGACTTATTTGTAATGGATCAAATCATTTATCTTGTCAGCTAGCTCATATTCGTCTTGTATTTCTTTGAGTTGATCAACTAATCAGTTGTTGATATTTTCTCGTGTGCCCTCCGGAGCTTCGGCAATCCAAATTCGTAATCCGGTCAATCCTGCTTTCAAATCACTATTTTCATTTGCTTATAACAATCACAGTTTGTTCACGTCTCTAATTGTGTGCTATCATCTATATGTGTTATGTATGGTATCTGTACCTCTGACTCTCTGTGTTTGCCTGGTGTGAGATAATCAGGCATGTATTGTTCTAATGTGTGTAACTGTGTATATATATTGTTGTATATTGATGTTTTGATATATATAATTTCCTCTTTGCTCATGATGGTACAAATATCATACAGTATGAAATTAGGTTTTATCTGTAAGTTTTAGAACTCTTGTATGAAGAGGAAAAGAGCACTACTATAATTTTTACTGGAGGAACTGATGCGGAGCTAGAGGAATTATCTATTTTAGCTATAAGTTTTAGATAATTATGGTGGTATTGTCTACTGTGAATCTAGATAGTTATTAGGAATATTTTCTTATTTTGAAAGTTTTGTTTTGATGTGGTATGTTACACATCTTGTAATGCTCAAGATTTTAAAATAAACATAAGGGATGAGTAAGGATTTAAATCCATGACTTATTGGTTAGAACCTTAGAGGGGAGGAGGGAGGTCTCTTCCCACTAGGACTTATGAATCCTCTAAAGTCAGGTTTCTACTTCAACTCTCCAACATATATGTGAGGATGTTAAAATTATATATTGTAATCGGATTCGAGTTGTTTTATATTCATGTTGTGTGCTCTTTTTGTCGATTTTTTTTAATTTTCTGATGGATATATAGTATTTAAGGTAATTATTATATTAGTAATGTCTACTACAAATCTAAATTTGTATTATTAGGATTATCTTTTTACAAAAGTTAGGTTTCGATTCTACATAAGAAATATTAATAGTGTATTCGAAGCATATAGGAGTTGTTTATTTTCTTACTGTGTCTCCATTTGTGAGATTTATCCCAGGAATAGTTATTAGGTCCTTGACCCTACTAGACCCCATCCAACTTCACTAGTATTTTCCAGAATCATGTGATATGCTGATAAGTGGCACATTTTCCACTTCTTCATGTGCACTCCAGTGTTTTCTCCTTTCAAAAACTTTCCGTGTATCTAGTTGTATTAGGATTTAGGGTCGTCAGGATGCACATATTAACGCTATAGTGAACTTTGGTTCATTTTTATGTGATACTTTTGTTGAATATTTTGTATAATTAGTAAATGCATTTTTAAGTCAAGAATACTTGCATAGATATGTGTTAACAAGTCTGTGACGTCTGTGCAGCATCTTTCTTGTGTGATGCAGGAGATATTTGCAGGAATGAATGTTACCAATATTCCATTATGAGCCCAACTCCCGATGATTTGTCTAATTTATTTTTCTTTGTAATTTTTCAACACTACTTCTAAGAACACTTAGCACAAGCTACTTAGCTGCTCATTTTTTTTTTGTATTTAGTGGGGGTGGGGTAAAGGAGAGTAATAAGGCTACTCTCACTTATGTTATTCTATAGTACTGGCATGCATATAAATCTTAGTGATGTATCTGCAGATGGAATATGAAGTAGTTGAACATCAACCCAAACAAGAAAGGTTGAGGACAAGGTGGACAGCATCCCTTGATAAAATTTTCGCTGACCTTGTTGTTGAGCAAATTCATTTGGGGAACAGAAAGAACAATGTTTTCGATAAGAAAACTTGGAATCACATACGTGATGAATTCAACAGACAGACTGACCTTAGCTTTAATAACAACCAACTGAGGAAGCACCTAGATGTTTTACGAACACGTTACTACAATTTGAAGTCTTCATTTGATCAAAACGATTTTGCTCTGGATGATTCATGTTACACCGCCATTGATCTGTGGGACATGGGGGTACATTTCTGAATTTTTTAGATTTAATTTCTTTCTAGATGCATTTGGCTTCATTTTTTTTGCTCACTTGAATATGACAGGTACAACTTAAGCCTGACTCAACCAAGATCAAAGATTGTCCGATCCTTGAGCAACTATGCACCATATTTGCGGACTTGGGAGCTGATGGCAAATATGCTCAATCAAGTCATTACGAGGAGCTGGACAAGTCAAATCCTACAGGCTTAATTTCATGCTTGGAAAATGAAAACCTAGCTATTAAAACTCCAACCTCATCTAAACCTACACAAGGGAACACTAATTCAGCTAATAATTCGAGCAAAAGAAATGCCGAGAGAAAGAGAAAGCGAGCAGTAGATGAAGGGGCTCACGTAGGTGACAACAATAAGGATCAAGAGCTACATAATGCAATGGCAGAAGGCATGTTAGAGATGGTTGCTGCTTTGAAGTCGAATATGGCCACAGCACCTCACAGAGATGAAAGGTTCACAGTTTCAGCATGCATCAAATCCTTGGATGAGATAGAAGGTGTTGACGACTGGTTATATTATGCTGCTCTGGACCTATTTGAGGACCCAAATCTTAGGGAGATGTTCATTTCTCTCAAGGGAAACAACGTAAAGTGGACATGGTTGCAAGGGAAGTGTGGAAATTTCATCTAGTTTGAAGGTTTTGCTAGGATCTCTCAGACTTAGTTTTCTTTTGTCTGTTTTTAGTGCACACATTGTTTCTAGGATTTTTTTAAGTTGAATTTAGCCAGCTTGATTTTATGTCAGTTTAACAGCGAAATGGCTCCATAGCCATTTTGTTAGCATGTCTTAGTACAGTTTATAGTATTATATGCCAGTTTAACAGCGAAATGGCTGATATCTGTGTTTTTTCTATATCTTTTTGGTATGCACATTTTTTTGTAGTATTTCTTTGAGAAAGGCTGTTCATTTTGCCAGTTTAGTTGTGAAACGTCTGCATCACCATCTTGTATTCTTGTTGGTATGTGTCAGTCCTGTTTATTGGTTAGATGAATGAAATACTTAATCATTCTACTCCTAACCTATCACTATTATACTTGATTACACCTGGTAAGTTATGAAGATGATGACGACAAATATCTTAGTCTGTTGTTCTGCTTTAATCTGGTTAAATTTATTCTACAGATCCCATAGCTACTGCAGTTCTATGGAGTCGATATTCGTTACCTTTTTAAAAGAACATTTCACTACTTGGATTTAAAGTATTCTCACTCTGCACATTAGACCTAAACTTTCTTATAGTAACATAGAATTTGAACGAAGTATTATAATTTTTAAAATAAAGAAGAGTGTTGAATCACTTTACATTGTACAAAAGTAGGGGGAGAAGAAAATGAATTCTGAACCCAGACCAAAAAAAAAAAATAGAACTAATAATGTAATTGTTTACGGTACAGATTCTCCTCATCTCGGCTCTTATACATATGTGTTGATTAGAATAATCCGCAAAAGCTGCCACTTCACGCAATTTAATCATCATCTTTGAATTCTCTGCAAAACAGAAACAAGCGCGCGCGCACACACACATTAGTGTAGAACCTAGGATCAGGTGTCAAAGACTTGAGACACCTGCAGTCTGCAGACACATTTTTGCGGATAAATTCACAATTATTTTTCTCCTAGGTAGCAAAAATCAAGTATTACAGTCAAATGTATTACTCTTTATCATAGTAAGTTGTATATTACCTACTCCATGGTCATTGTCGATACTAATTTGTTATGTTCCGAGGAGCAAGTAAACTATACTGAGTGAGTATCCTTCTATAACTATCTCATACCTGCGGTCAAGATATCGAGGTTGAATACCAGATCCTTGGCATGTGGTGCATGTTAAAGAGCCAGCACCATCACAGTTGATGCAATTTGAGACTTCTTTCTCATCCCCACCTAGCTCTACAGTTACAGTACCAGCTCCCATGCAAAATCTGCATTTCTCTGTACAATAAGTAATACAGTGAGAGTAAAAACCTGCCCAGGTTGTATAATCCCACATGCAGCTGCACGACGCAAGAGCTTTATACAAATATATATATACCATATACCATGAAAATCATATATGAAGAAAGCCAACAGGGAAAACTCAAAACGTAAAATATCAGAGATTGGCGGACATCATTAATGCCTTGAACTGGGTTTTGGCTAATGAAAACTAGTTACAAAGCTTTGGTGGTCTATCATGGATTTAAGTTGGCTGGGACATACTTCTTTCTCCCCCCCACATTACTGTTCAATATTTCTTGGACCGCTATTGGCCAAACCAGCCAGGCTTAGTATCTATTGTAAAGTGAGAGCATTTCATAGGGGACCTCTCGCATCAATACAATGGTGGATTGAGTTCTAGTGCTCAATTATTCGAGAAGAAAATGCAGATGCAGTAGTGGCAAGTTCGGAACCGGTGTATAAAATTTGTGGTTGGTTATATATAGAAATCCCTCGTAGTTCTGGCTATAGCTTACTATATGATTATACGCGGGAATATTTGTTAACTTGTGGCCTCTCCTAAAATGTTAGGGCGTTATAATTGTGACATGTTACTAATGCTGTCTTCTTAACCAAATAGGTCATTATCAAGACTTCACAATTAATGTGTATCCTATATAGAACTAATATGCATCTTTGCATATGGATGATGACTTCTCTGCTTTGAAAAACACAAATGATTGTGATTGACTTCTAAGGAAAAAAATAGAAGGCCAAGAACATGTATTTGAGTCTTTGTAGAGTTATATAAAATGCAGGCCTCTTTAAGCAAGTCCGTTGCTAATGCAAAATAGTCATAGACTCATAGCCTCTACTGTAATATTTAGGTGAAAAGTGTTTTTTGGTGCTAAAGTAGGACTTACTCTGGTGCTAGCTGCATTTTATTTACAACTAAATAAACTAACTTTTTTTATAACTCTCCCAAGTTTCATTTAAAGTACATTAATTTGCATTTCATGTGCGGTGAATGATGATGTGGCTAGAATGCATATATCCTTACTTAGTTGCAAAGTTGGAACCAACTATGCATTTGTGCATACATTTGCATCCAATTATGTAGCTGCTTTGGAGTTGTGATTTTTTGCATTTAGTTATAAATTATCGCAATGCAACCAAGTTTGGCATTGCATTGGAGTTGCTCTTAAGAAAATTGCAACATCATTTTAATGGATGGATACTGATGAGCTACAATAAGAAACTATTATGGGAAAGAACAGTTGACTTGCATTTCGTAATCTCTGCTACAAATAGCAATCTACTTAAATTTTCAACTTGTCACATATAGAGAAAGATAGAAAACAGTATTGTCTACATTTATATTAAATTGTTACTAGAAGGAGTCTACCTAATGGTGGCATAATTGCATAAGAGCAAATCCCATTCATAGCAACATTTGATTCTATAGCTAAAATTTGGAATCAGTTGGTTGTAAGTTGCAACTAGCATTGTAGTGCAAGCTCCAAGTTTCATTTTAGCAAAGAAAAGCACTTTATGGTGCCATAATATAGCAATGACTATAGTCATTTTCCATTTAACATTAGACTTGCTCCAAGGAGGTAGGAACTTACGTGCACCAGAGCCACTGCAGGGGAAGCATGGTTGAGTATTGTCTCTTTTCGCCTGCAACACAGAATAAATTAGCATTCAACTCAACAAGATAATGGAATTGGTGAACAGTCATAGCACCTCTTTATTTTCTATCCCATCATACAGGCATTTTAAGTTCAGCTAGAAATTCTAGTGTAAGAAACTCATGTTTCAAGTAGAAAAGTTTCATAAAATTAAAAGCAGTTTAAAGTCAGAGGTCTAGTGAGCTCCAGCTTTTATGTAACCTAACGTAAAAACCTTCTAGTATTGTAGGTTAAGAGCTTAAGCTATAGTAATTTGTAGCATAAGGTTAGTTCCGTCTTTCAATCTAACTCATTCGTATAGGTTCCTATCCAACTATGGCAATGAAAGGCCCATGATGATAACAAGATAACATTCCTCAGCTTCAACTAAATAAAAAAGGTGATCAGTGAAATGCTTACAGAATTGTCAATTTGAGACTCGTAAAAGACCGGAATTCCAATTCCAACCGCAACACTTGCTACCCCCACTGAAATTGCAACTAACTGCAAACAAAATATCATCAGATAATTCTTTGAAACACAATGTGTATTATGGAATACGTATCGTAAATAAAAGAAACAAAAAAAGCAGAGGAAAATGATGAACCGTATTCTGATCAAGATCAATGGCTCTGATGCATGGTAACCGTCTATTTCTTGTTTTCGATAAATTGTAGCAAGAGATACATGAAGAGGGAGTAGCAGTAGTAGACGCAGAATATAGCTTTGAACCCAAAAATGAAGATTGAAGAACACCAGGAAGCGAAGCTCCCACTGACATTTTTATCTTGTTTTAATTTGAAAATTGTGAAGAAAGAAAGTGAGAAAGAAGATACACCAGTATTTTCATGTTCGGATAGTGTCACTGGACAAAAATGACAGTAGAGGATTTGTGGGGTCAGAATCTATCTCCTCCAGTTACATATTTTTAGTCTTGGATTTTAGTTTTGTAGTAACATATTATGGTGGGTCTGAATTTGAACAAACATTAGTAAGCTGGGTAAGGCAGTCCAGCTCTAGCCCATCGCATGCATAGACTATCCATTTACTTGGTGGGCCGGACATAAAACTTTCAAATACACTGAATAATAATCTTTGTAAGATAGGAAACCAATGAAATATTACATGCTGTATTTACAAGAACCAAGCCCAAGGAATGTGCTCTCATACATGCATCTATGAGAATTAGTGGTTTAAAATATGTATTATTACTATGTGTTTTTTTTTAATCATGGTCCATTACAGAACGAGCACGCATATTCTTACAGGGGAGGAAAAATGTGGAGAAGGAAAGCCAAAATTTTATGATGAAAATATTTTAAGAAATTTTAAAAAATGACCAATGATCAAAAGTTACATGAATAAACCAACAACCAACGGTTCTGAATGATGAAACAAATGCTGGCAGATGGGAGGGACCATAAAACGGACCATACACCTTCCCCTTTTTTTCTTACTTGCAACATTTTACTCCATATCGTAAATCCTAGCCTTTCTGAGTATCAACAAGCATTTGACTTGGTACATACTCTCTTTTCTAACAAGGGGTTGAGTTGGCACAGTGGTAAGTGTCCAATCCGTGAATCGTGAGGTCACGGGTTCGACTCCTGCCGGGAGTCAAAAACCGGAAACAATCCCTCCGGAAACAATCCCTCTACCTTTGTGTAGGGGCATGATTGCGTACATCCTACCCCCTGCTCATGCGGGATATACTGAGTACGTTGTGTTGTGTGTTATACTCTCTTTTCTAACCTAGGATCCCAGCCTTCTCCCGTCTCCATTACTCTCATTCCCTTGGATCTCATCTCCTCTCCGTCTCAAATTAGTTGTTTTTCGGTACTCAAGATAGCTTTCTTTTATTGACCAATCATATAAATTAATTCTATACCTTCTCGAATCATTTTGGGGTGTTTTGGGTACTTTTTTTCATAATAAGTAAATTTATTTTAAAACAAAGTTAAAGATTCCTAATTTTTTTTGAAAAAAGTCGATTTCTTTTGTAACTTATAAAATCTCAAACATACATTAAATACTTCTATAAAAAAAATTATAAAAATATAAAATTTTTACCCGAAAATAAGTCCAAAAGAACTTATTTTAAATCTAAGCTTGCAAGACGAAAAGTGAACCTCCAAATGAGGATTCTTCATTTGTTATACTATTTTTTTTTTCTAACACTAAACAAAAGAAAAGGAGTGCGAAATACTTCTATAAAAGCAAACACAACGAAAGCACCCTAGTAGCTATTGCCTAATTTTCATTGGTATTAAATTATTAGCAGAAAATGTCCTCTTTATCACAATTTAAAGCTGAAATGTCCTAAATATCACAAACTGAAAAAATGGCCTTTATTATCATAGGAAAACGCAATGGCGTGTGGCATTTCTATTTTTCGGGGTGTAACGCAACTTCCAGTTGCGTTATCTATTTTTTTTTATTTTTTTTTAAGCCACGCATCTTGAAGATGTGTTTCCCTCTTTTTTTTATTTATTTTTATTAGGTAACGCATCTTGAGGATGCGTGACTCAAATTTTCTTTTTTGTAAAAAATAATTACGTTTTGAAAAATAAAAGGGGCAAAAACGCCCCATGACAATGCGTTTTTAAGAAACCCAACATTAAGTTGCGTTTTTCTGTGATATAAAAGGCCATTTTTATGGGTTGTGAGATTTAGGACTTTTTGACTCCAAATTGTGATAGTAAGAACCAACACCCAATTATTAGTATCAATTAACATTTTCTGGAGGTGAGAATGCCACGTAAGTTTTTCTTACTGTGTATTTTTACGAGACTAAAATATAAACGCACGGATGACACGTCAAGATTTTTAGTATTTTACCATTAGAAAATATTACTCCTGATACATGAATTGTTTTAACTCCGATTACAATTATGAAATTTTTAAATATCGAAATTAATTGATTAGGGTACTAGAAATTAATCAATAAATGGAAAAATAATCAAGAAATTATTAAAAAAAATATTCGAATTAATTTAATATCTGTTATAGAACTTTATCTATAAGAAATATACCATTCAAAAAATATTTACAACAATTAACCTTCAAAAACTAAATTAATTTTAATTGGAAATTTTGATAACACTCATTTAAAACCCTACTTTTGGTAGTTAATACCCTAGTAAATTTTGTTACGAAACAAAATGTGAGTAAATAAAATAAAAAGATATTTACAAAACTATCTAACTTTTTGAAACCATTTACAAAAATACAATTTTTTTGGTTGCAATTGTTGCAAAACTGACATATGTGACAAAGGTTGCAAATGAGATTAAAATGTAGGCAAAAAAATTGCAAAGATTGCACATATTTGGAAAAAAAGTTGCAAAAATTGCAAATACGTAGGCTTTTTGAAAAAATCCGTTACTAATTTGGGTAATTTTGAAAAAAAATCATAAATAAATGCAATAAAAAGGACGCAGCAAGCAAATTCAACAAAACCCAAAATTCGAAAAGACTCCTTTATCTTATTATCTATCCTCTTTCGCCGACATAGCAACGGTTCGCCGGTGCTGTCGTCGTCGCCTAACAACAGAGCATACGTGTCAATTGTCATCTCTCCCCGAGCTTCAATTTTACTTCA
Source organism: Saposhnikovia divaricata (assembly GCA_036435485.1). Classification (NCBI taxonomy): domain Eukaryota; kingdom Viridiplantae; phylum Streptophyta; class Magnoliopsida; order Apiales; family Apiaceae; genus Saposhnikovia; species Saposhnikovia divaricata. Next base: position 224,182,960 of record CM071599.1, on the reverse strand, counting down.
CCACCACCGATTCATTCTCGTTTGTTCTCTCTCTCTCTCTCTCCATTTCTCAACTATTTTTTAATCGTAATATTTATTCTAGTTATGCCTGTTTAATTTGTTGCTTTAATTCACACGTGTAGTATTATTTTAACTAGTAGTAACTAATTCTACCGTCCTTCGATTGTCTTCAACACATATAAATAGGTTATGATTTATGCTGCAATTCCTTGCTTTTTTTATACGGTAGTCGCTTCGCCTTTGTTTTCGAGGTCTTTCGTTAGGTTGTAGTTTAATCGAATGCTTCTCGAAATGCTTTACGATGAGATATCGATTATATAGCTTATATAAGTTGCCATTCTATTAGGATAATTTATCATTATTGTTGCCCTAAATTTTAGTTTTAATTGTACAAATGTGGAGGAGGAGCTTTTAAATTGTGTTTAGTTATACGGTACTAAGTAGCCGTTCACAAATAGCTAATTAGAGGTTCCGTTAAATTACTAGTGTTCGTATTTATTGATGTGCTTTTACTGCTCTCGGAATTTATGTGTTATTCACTGTACTTGTTAAGATGTGTGGTAATCTAACCTAAGTATTTGTTTTTTTTTTTCCGTGTGCTAGGGATATAAAATGATCGGATCATTCCTTACAAGAGGACTTGTGTATGTTGGCGGAACTCTCATCCTCTAATTTGTTGTTCTCATTTAATATCGGATGCTGATCTTCCCTTTATTCTGCAGGATGATCCTGGGTTATGCTTATCCTGCTTATGAGTGCTACAAAACAGTGGAAAAGAATAAACCAGATGTAGAACAGCTTCGTTTTTGGTGCCAGTACTGGTACCTTCGAAATTATGTTATGCTTTTCTAAAAGAATTTAATAAATTAGATTTTTGGAACTTTCTGTGCTAAAATTATGTTTACTTTGCTATTTTAATTTTCCGACCTGCTTTTTCAGGATCTTAGTGGCTATTTTGACAGTTACGGAGAGGGTAGGGGATACTTTTGTTTCATGGTAAGAAACTATATCTGAATTATCTATGAAGGACCTAATTGGTGTTGGTGTTGTGGCTAATTTGTGTATGCTATACCTTTCTCCTTGTCAAGGGTTCCGATGTACAGTGAAGCAAAGCTGTTCTTTTTTATATACTTGTGGTACCCTAAAACGAAGGTAAGATTCTGCTGCAAGTTGTAATGTTTAGACCTCTTATGAGTTATATGTATGTCTCACCATTCTAATATATAGACGTTTGTCCTGTTTCCCTCTTATTTACTTTAGGGAACAACCTATGTTTATGAATCCTTCTTTAGACCATACATTGCAAAGCACGAGACGGACATTGACCGTAATTTGTTGGAACTAAAGACTAGGGCTGGAGATTATGTGGTATTATACTGGCAAAGAGCTGCGAGCTACGGTCAAACAAGAGTTTTCGACATTCTTCAATATATTGCATCCCAGTCGACACCTAGACCCCGGCCTACTCAGGCATGTATTTCTTAAAAATATTCCTACATTAATACTGGCATTCATGTTGATCTGCTCACCTATATGCCTATTACTACAGTTGTCCAGAATTTCTTTTGTCATCTTGTTGTGCGCTAGGATATTTTTGATTTATGTGAAATTGTAGGATAACAGAGGAAATTGTAGGGTTGACTTGTCTAATTGTCTGCACATCAGAAATATCTTGTTCATTGTATGACTTGTGCTTCTATAGGAGTTAATATTTGCTATTAATAGGATAAAATCTGTATGTTCTTTTCTCATCAAAGACAAATTAAGGCCATTGTCAGTTCCTTGCCTTGGATTTTGTGATGGATCGTGAATTTATTATTCAATGCAAAAGGTTAGATTCAGTCACAGTTCGCAGTTTCTTTTCTGTTGGAATAGAATGCCAAGGTGTTTTCTGAAAGTACTTTGTTGGAATAGAACAAAGATATATATTTAGAAATCGGGAGCATTGCTTCAGTAATAGGATGTGCATTGTATATATATCTTTAATCAGTATGCTAAATTGTGGTCTTCGCACTTCAATGCAGCCACAACAAGCTGCCAGAGTTCGCCAACCTACAGCTGGGCAGAATCGCCATGCAGCTGCTACAGCACAAATGCAGGTTGACGAACCAGCTTCTCCTACAGCTAGTACATCTGTAGAAGCTAAAGATGAGATGATTGAAAAGAAAAACCCTTCAGAAGTTCCTGCATCAGCTCCTCCCCTTGTTGCTGCTATGAATGCGCAAAAGTCAGCTGCAACACAATCTATTACCATATCTTCTAAACCCGCGACCTCAAATGAAGAAGCTCTGGCTATTGATACAGCGTCTTCTTCAGTGAAAGAAGTTGCAAACCCTCCTGGACCAGATGCAGTTATGGATGAGAACATGCGAGTTACTCGAGGCAGATTGAGGCGCACACGTGTCACGTCAATCCGTTGACTGGTGCTGCATCGTGAAGTCACATTGTGAATACAGTAGCTCACTTACCAAAACATACTGATTTGTTTAAATTTCTGCATTACAGTTCGTACAGGGCGTATCTAAGTAGATGGCAATTGATATACCTGGATTTTATTTCATTCGGTTGCCCTTGCCTAAAAGGAAAGCTGCGCTCCTGTTGCCTAGCAGAAAAAGGAAGGGCTGTGACTGTTATATGATATGCAATTTTTTCTTCATTCAAATTTCGTTGTAGAGTAAAAATGTCCACAATTATTCATCACTTTTTGGTACACACACGACACATCAACTTGATTATATTTATCTTAAAATCAAGATAGCTAATTACAGTTTAACACACCAATTAAGACTTAAGGTATTTTTGTATCAAAGAAATTAGATTATTTCCCTGTTAAAAGCAATAAAACTTTAACACAATTATTTTAAGTTTGACTATAAGCTGAGTTTGTGCAGTTTGATTAATTTTTTTTGGGAAAACAAATAAGCAAGTCATATAGACGATCAATGATAATCTGAGCAGTGTTTAAAAACAATGAAGACAGACCATAATTACGAAATCTTCTTGGTTAAGGTGTTAAGAACACAATTTATAATGTCCAAACTTTGAACTTCAGTTTTTTTCTTGGGTCGGCTTAAAATTATGGTCGGCACACTGGTAGAAAATTCATAAAATTCCCTAATCTCCCCTACTTACATTTTCCGTATGTTAAAGAAATTCCACTATAAATACAGCTTTTCCTATTTCAGAAGTAACTAGAGCATAATTTTATCCACAAGGACATATATCAAACATTTATCTATAAATGTAAAGTGTCTACCGTATAGTGGACACTTATACGGTAGACACTTTACATACTAATAATTCTGATTAAGAAAAGTAACATCTACATCAAACTGGTTTAAAATTGGTGACCAAAGAATACTTGTCACTTGTCAGTAAAATATTTCTGTAAAGAAAAATGGTAACAAATTAACAATTTGAGAATCAATAAAATTTCAACAGCCATTTGAATGACAAGACTACTCAAAATCGCAGATGACAAGCTGTTGCTTGCATTCAGATTATTCCTCTTGGTGTACTAGCTATTTTACAACAGGGAGAGGCACTAGATTCTGCTAATCAACACCGCACAAATCAAGAAATTTGACCATATCAGTTCGAATAATCAAGCACTGCATATCCTTGTACCCGTCAGAATGTACCCACCAAATGCACTCATCTGCATGTGTGGATGGGTTCTTGATGGCAACACCTGCATAAACATATCAAATATCAGGATGCTACTGTCGTGGAACCATAAACATAGAAAGATGGTGCAATACACTGAAATCTAGTGAAGAGAATCCAAATCTCTACTTTGTTCAAAGAAGTGTCAGGACAAACACCCTAAACCTATCTTTCTAGGAGATATATACAATATAATCTGTGATCGATGCCAGCTGCATGCTACTCATTAGGCAAAATTACGGTACTTAATGAAATTAGAAAAGAAATTCATGGACCAAATTATCATCTTCAGGGCACAGGAACTATGAGATCACCCATGGACACCTTCAGCATCCAGTAAAGAAGTGAGAAATTAGGATACAACCTAGTTAACTTTATTTGTATGCACATATGAAGCAAGATCACTGTTTCTTTCTTCTACTTCTCTATAACCAAAAATATGGGTAAACTAAATTTCCAACCTCAAATCCCACCTTCGATCACCATTCCTTGGTAGAGAGTGGCAGATTTTTTCAAGCAATATGGAAAAAATTAAAGCATAAACTCTATTTATGACATCCATTATATTTTTGTTTTGGAGTTCTGGTACAAGCACTCTTTAACGTCATTCCTCCGCATCCACTCTCAAAAAGACAGGAATGGTTGACAGACTTTATATTCAGAACTCTTTTTTTTATAAAAGAAGACAATGAAAATATACATGAACATTTCTCCACTTTTCTATATAATCAAATAATTTAAAGCTAAAAGAACATTTTCCAGTCTCAATCATTAAAGCAGGAGATATGAAAGCTTTCGATGTAATTTAACTCCTTTTTTCCTTGTATCTAATAATCATTTTTTTTTTACTTTCTTCAAATTGAGATACATTGTGTGAGTAGTGATTAACCATAAAATAATGCCAACTATCAAAGTGCAACAGATAAGATGACATGGCAGACCTGATATTCACGTAGCCAGGGTTCTGCAATTTGCAATCCAATTGCCAATTTTCCAAGCTGCAAATTGTGCATGCATGTTGCAAGCGGCTGCATTAAGAGATATCATGAGTATATATTTCTCGTGAGCATATAAACCATAGAGCTATATACTACATTAAAATCTTTGCAATTGCAAATATTATTATACTGGAATAATTAAAACCCCTGCAGTTTAGGCATTCATTAACCTATGATACCAACAGAAAACCTGAAATCTTTAAAATATATATATACACCCATATTTGGCATCAACCTGAAGATATTGGTGGTAAATTGAAAAAGGAGCTGAATATGATAGAAGTGGGAGGACTTCTTTGACAATAGTCCAAGCATCCATATCAGGGACAGCCATTATGAGGCTGCATATTCATACAGAAGTTATCAGCCTCGGTGGTGTAGTCAATTTGTTCAATGGAAATTTCTAGCAAATTTGCAATTAACCTTGAAAAGCCAGTTTCTCTCCACGATTTAATTGCCTCTTTTGGCGCTTTCTCTCCAGCTTTTGCAGCTTTGCAAGCCTTGGAAACTGGGGAAGCAGCTGTTTCCGAAATATCTGAATTATTATTTTCAGGTGTTGCCATCAATTCATCCATATTGCCAGAGTTTGGAGGCGGTGATGTTAATTTTTCCTGTACAATGTTATTCAGTATGTCCTACTATTAGAGTGAAGGAAAAAAAGAATAAATGCTTTACAATTTGTCAGTATGACCTACATTGGATAGACTCACAGTCTTACAAGATTCTTCTGGTTGGTCATGTTGAATTTCATTTTCACGGGCAGAGAGCTCAGTGAGAGGTGATTGCACAATTCTAGAACAAAGATCTACAAATTAGTACCAACCCAATATACGCAAGTGCTATACAATGAAAAATATAACCACTTCCTCCTCCCCACACCCCCCCCCCAAAAAAAAATCCTCAAAAGGATAAATGAAGGTACAAAAATTTGTCCGCAAAAGTACATAAAAGAGTTTTACTGTGAGTTTGTGGGGCATTGAAAAAAAAAAAGAAAAAGAAGATAATAGAATACACGTTTGTTCTTCAATTTTCTTGCAAAAAAATACCCAAGACATCTCTTTAAGGATGAACTACCAGAATTTTGAATTTCAAAGAACTTATAGACGGCAGAAATCCGGGAATGGAAGAGCTGGAAGGAGACAGTACCTTTTGCAAATTTCATCGCTGAAGTTAAACATCCTTACTATATCGATTGGATATGGATTTGCTCCAAGATAGGTATTGCATACGTACCCCATACCTATCATTAGGTAATAACATTCAACAATTAAGTGTTAGACATATAAAATAACTTTCCGCTAAATTGTAGACCAATTAATAGCATCATCTCCTGTGCAGAGCTAAATCCTTACTGAGCACCATCTAGGGACTAAACGAACTAATGGGTTGGTTGAACAGACATTTCAGTATGTGTATAATAAAGTCCAAATATTGCAACTTCTGCTTTATGTACATAGTCAACTAGTTTGCAGTTGCAAAATCACTACATCAACAAAACATCAACGATCGAGATTTGCATCATATCATTATGAACACTTCAAAAAAGACTTTCAACAAAGAACACCAAAAGAAATTGAAATCTACAACTAAATCGACTATTTTGTGTGTGAACTCCTTAACAATACCATTAACAATATCTAAAAATAATAATAACAATAAAAAAGAATATGAGACCAGACCCAATTAATTCATAACCAAGAGTACAAATAAATTAAATAGATGCAAAGAGCAAAGCCACACCCAAGAGTTATACATTTATAAAATAATACTCAAACTGAAAGCCTCTTTGCAACTGCTCACAAGATTCAAAAGTTCTTAAAAATCTTTCAAAAGTTTACAATCTTTTTCTTCTCAATGCAGAGGTCTTCTCAGGAACCTCCTCTCTACTCAAGGTATGTAACTAAGCATACGTAGGAAGCACGGACACGCCTAAACAGCTGCCGTACGCGTGTCGGACACGGCCGACACGCCGACACGGCACCGACACGCGTGGATACGTATCCGACACGCCATGTGGCGTGTTGAAACGAAAACGCAGTCGACACGCGAATCCCACCAGCCCAGCCCACTTAAAAAAAGCCCCATTCCAGTTTTTTTTTTAAAAAAAGAAGCCCAATGTCAGTTGATATAAACCTAAATCACAATCGTGCTTCACTTTATATCCACCGCCTATATACACGCATATACATACACCACGTATATATTTTTTGTTTCTCGTCTTCTTCTTCTTTCTCTGCATATGAGTGGGAGTATGAGTGGGTCAATGAGTTCAAGTGCGAACAGTAATACTGAGGCTAGTTCAGAAGAAATTGATGTGAATTTTCCGTTGTGGAAGTATGTAACTATTCTAGAGAAAGGGGGGAAGAAGGGTGGGAATGAAGATGTTCAGTTTATGACATATACAAATTATATATATTTTATTAGTATTTTTTTTTTGCCGTGTCCCGTATCCAGGACACTTTGGTAATTGGCGTATCCCCGTGTCCCGTGTCGCCGCACCCGAGTCGGTGCTTTATTCTTACCCTTCTGGTAGGAATAGCACTGCATCAGTATTATATTAGTAATAAGAGTGTATTAGTAAGGGTAGTTTTGTCTTTTCTAATTCAGGAGTTAGTTACAGGAAGCTGAGTCTATGAATAGTTGATACAGTCTTGTAATTCAGTTTATGCTTAATGAAGATATGAAAAGGAACTTTGCTCCACTAACTTCTCTCTCCCTTCTCTCTAGGGGTTACTCTCTCTAAAACCTATCTTTCTCTACAAATTTCTAACTGAATTCTCTCTCTCTCTCTCTCTCTCTCTCTCTCTATGTCTACATTTCTGATCTTATTCTATCTCTAAATCTTTGTTCTTACTCTATTTCTCTGCTAAAACAGCTCTGTTTCTATCATTTATGTCCTCATATTAGTTTAATTCAGCTTATAAACTCATAAAATACCAAAAATACTTGAAAACTCAGTTCAGGAACCTCCAGTTCCTGACACCTTCCCAAATCCCAAACCCTACTTCTGGGTGAGACATACTGAATATGTTTGGTTTGGTTTAAAACCCCACACCGAAAAAAAGGGAATAACTACAAACCATTACAATATATGTTGCAGTAAAAGATTCCAGTTTCATATATTAGGAAATGAAGGCAACTATAAACCTAACATTGTAACATATTAGTTTTGGGAAAGGTCCTCAGGAACTAAACAATAAATAATAAGCATACCTCCCATTCGTTCTGCCACAGCACCAGTGAGAAGACCGCCGATCATGTCAAGTACAAGGACATCGGAGTGTGCTGTGATATTGGCCATGGAAAGAAGAAGAGACAAACTGTCCACTCGCAAAAATCTGTGGATGAGAGAACGGTTAAAAAATATCCATTAATATTAAGCTCGAAGGAGCATAAGATAATACTGCATCACTAGCAAGTAGCAACTGACAGTAGACAAAATGATAGATGTTAGAGGCTACGAGCAAACTAAAGGCCTATTAAATGCATAAAATGAAACAGCTCATTACTTATTTTGCATGCATGAAAAATGGAATACATTTTCTTAAAACAGGCTCTCTCTCTCTCTCTCTCTCTCTCTCTCTCTCTCTCTCTCTCTCTCTCTCTCTCTCTCTCTCTCTCTCTCTCTCTCTCTCTTTTTGTTTTGCTAATTGTAAAACAGGGAATAATGCACATACTCTAGAGGAGGAAGTGATCTAGGAAAAACTTGCACATATATGAGTCGTTTTATCTGCTAGATGTAAAAAAGTTAAGAAACAATAACTGTCTTACAGTGCAACAATAATTGAACACAAACAATAAATCAAGTCCAAATTTATGATATTTTACCCGATTCTGGTTGGATATTTCTTGAAGTATGTCTCACATATGCTGGAAGAAAGAAGAAACAAATTTTATCAAATGGTAAGAATTAGCTGAATAATACGTTTAAAAGACATTTATTGTGGGTGCTTCATGTCACTACAAGGAACAAAAATCCAATTTTACAAAACCCCAACCACTCAGAGACACATATCTAAGAGAACTTCAATTTACCTGCGTGCAAAAGGACGTCGCAAAAGTACTCTAGGTGCATATTTTTTCTGCTTTTTCAGCCTATATTTTTCCTGCATGGAGATAGGAAGTCAGCATTTAGCATTTAGCATCCTGCTACGTGATTTTTAGATAATGCTTTCCAGGTGATTACAGCTTGCCTGTGAAAATGATGTTTTCTTATCAAATGTTGCACTATTAGCAATAAGAGCTTCAACAATTTCATTCCCAGTTGCACCATCCCTGGATCAGAACAATATTCATTATGGAATAGATGCATGTTAAGGTTCAAATAATTCACTTTCTCATATGTTGCTCAAGTAATAATTTAATATTATGTGTGCACATATATTTGCGTCTTTTAAAACATAATGAAAAGTCTTAGGCATAGCACCTAGAAAATATATATTTATAGGGATGGGCATCGGGTCACTTCGGGGCCCGGGAGTGTTATCCCGCCCCCGATCCCGAAAATCGTCCCCAAACAGCCCCGATCCCTGTACGGAGATCATTCTACCTGAATTTAAAATATTTAGTGGATAAAAAATTCAAAATTATAATATTACATATATATTTTTGATAATTTATTTGATATCTATATTATTATACTATAATAAGCAAAAGGGGGTATGTTTTGTAGTTTGGTTAACCCTATTTTTGGTTATCCCTTTCATTTACAACCGTTACATCCCTAGGCAAATAGGATGGGAAACATATATTGTCGATGAAAAAATTTCATAAAATAAGGCTTTTTAAAGTCTGAGAGAACTTTTCTATTTATATTATCAGCAGAATAGCCTCTTCCACATCACGGCACAAATATACAAATGTTAAAAAGAACTTATTAAATTTAATGTGATCCTTGAAAGAAATTATACCTTTGCATCGCATCTATCTCATCCCCAGTAAGAGTTTGAGCTGTATTATTATCGACTAGGCCACGGTTGTCTTTGGGCTCATCTATTTTGCAACCCTTTTCCTCTTGATTCGATACTGAAATTCAAAGAAAAAATATTGTTAAAATGAAGAAAATAAATACACAAGCTCACGCAGAACCTACGTAAAGAAGAAAGATAAAACTTTTACAAGAAACTAAATGAAGCTTATACACAAAAATGTTTAACTTGGAAATCAGAGTCCAAACTTTAGTTTAGGTTAACATAAAACTTTAGAGAGCTCCGTAATAATTTTTCTCTGCCATGCAGATATAATTTGTGATAAACATACAATGTCCCTTCCTTCAAATTGCATAATGCATGCAAGCTTCAATTTATTTAATTAGATACGAAAATTCAACTTTTTAAATGCAAAAAAACATGAAAGGATAATTTCGATGTCTAATTCAAACTATCATCAACGACTCGAAAGACCTAAAAGTTCATACAAGTTCATAAAAAAGAAAAAAAATTATATTGTCAACCACGACCAAACAAGAATCATATTACAATTCATAATATCCAAACCAATACAAACACGCCACAGAGTGAAAAAAGACATCGAAAACCTATTAATGACCAAAACTTGTGAAGCTAAAAAAGTAAGACTAACACGAACCTGGAAGAACGGGAGATAAAAAAGGTCCATTGTCACCGGTTTCAACTTGAAAGAGAGAACCAAAATGACAACCAATTAACGGCTGAAGAGAATAACTCTTATTCCCAATTTTCAATGTTCTGTTGTTCATTCGATCAATTACAAAACAAACATAAAAAAGCGGTAAATTCATAAACATAAAGTTGAAATAACAAACATGTATGAGAGAGAGAGTGCGGGAGAGAGAGAGAGAGAGAGAGAGAGAGAGAGAGAGAGGGGGGGGACGTACGAGGCAGGGGTGAGGCGAGAAAAGAGAAGACGATCTCCATCATTGATATCAAGCAATACATTACAGCCTTCCCATGTCATTTTAGGATTTTGTTTTTCAATTGACATGGCTGGCTGGAATGATGGAGTTGGGGGTTTTAGGGGGAGATTGTACAGTGAGTCAGAGCGTGGGTTATGTCTGCTTTAGGGGTTTATCCCTCCTTTTTAACAGATTCGGATTTAAAGTCTACAAATATTGGAACTAAATTAAATTAATTTTTTTTTCAATTATTAAATTGATTCTTTCAATAAAATAAGGGTGAAGGTACTTTATAACCAAATCAGGACAGAAGTGGCCCGATATACCGAATAGCGGAGACGGTGGCCCAAATTACCGACAAAACACGTCATATGATACCGCACATTAGAAGATACGATGTTAACAAAGGCATATCAAGCTAGGATACGCGGGACCAAACAACATGTTACAACGACACGTATCACGGAGAAACGTGTCAGTCAAATACAACGTATAATAAGGCGCATCACGATATGTTCTTTGTGCGTAATTGTCGAAGTGCCCGGTCCAGAAATTCACGGAACCACATCTTCTGGGTTTTTTTCTTACCCAATTGTGTCCGAACCACCAGGCAAACCAAGAAGGTAACTCATCGATAGAGCTGCATATATATGTTTATAATGATTGAACATATATAACTATATATATATATATATATATATATATATATATATATATATATATGATCACGTTCTATGGAGAACCAATTAAACGGAGAACCTGAGAACTCTAATAAGTTCAGTAGCAGAACTTTAGAATTCATGTGTTTGACTTCAAAATTTAGATGTATAACTTTTAAGTTTAGCAGCAGAATGTTTATTGAAAAAAGTAAGTTCAGTCGTAAAAATTTGTAGAAAAAGCAAGCTCGGTTGTAGAACTTTTAATTTCATGTGCATAACTTTGAAATTCAATAGCAGAACACTAATTTAGTACGAAATAAAATAGATTTGCAGTAGAACTCAATGGTAACTAAATTCGGTTGTATAATTTTGTAGAAGAAGCAAGTTCAGCTGTAGAAATTTTTATTTCATGTGCATAACTTTGAAATGCATAACTTTGAAATTCAGTAGCAGAACACTATATTTTTATTACGAAACAAAATGGATTCTGCAGTAGTATTCAATGGTTCTCCGGTTCTCTTTTAGATAGTGGTTCTCATTTGAATCAAACCCTATATATATGTTTGTATATGTGAATATATAAAGATAGCTATATCAATTCATTGTTTTAATTATTTAGGAAGACAGTGGATTTGTGTACAATTCGACACGATACTACAAAGTTAAAAAAAGAAAATGGTGTCAAAGAAATACATGAAGGCGTATTGGGTGGGTAAATAAGGCCGCTATTCTCAAAAAAGGTAAACCGGACCAACTAATTCAAATTATAGGCATTTAGGTCTATTCCTCATAAAATAAAGTATACATTATGTAATTTTCAATTAAATTTTGATAAAAGTAATGCAAAGGAACCAAAAAATTATTCCCAAAATTTTCTCCAAAATGAGGTGGCAGACACATGGTGGATTTTAATTTGATAGCTAATGCGAATGCAGGGGGGGTCCATTTATGTAACGCCACCTAATCCCTTACCAGGAATCCGGGTCGTCACAACCTTAACCATACACATACATACCTTTGCGAAATATTCAATCACCTGCTCACAATATAATCTACAATAAAATTCATAATAAACTCCATAATCCACTCCACGGGTTATAGCCTTAGAACATAACATAAATCCTCAAAAGTTAATAAACATCAGAGTATCCTCCAGAATCTTATTACAACTTCACAGTGCTAGATAACAAAGTATTAAACAAATTCTTTTCAGCTTGCACCCTCCTCAGATACACGCGCTGAATCAGTTGCCTTTCCCCTTCCCTTCGTCACTGTTCACCGTACTAGTGCCAACTCTGACTTCCGCTATTTTATAATATTTAAAATAGCAAGAATTGCATCAATATCCGGTATTTGAGTAACGAAATAAAATACTTGCATTGAAACATATATACTCTGAACAATAGAGTAGGGTTTAGTATACTTGCCTGGTACTCCGAACGTAGTAGGGACTCGTAGCGGGGTCCGACAATCTAAACAAAGTTAAGAAAACACGCGATTAATCCCCTATACGATCCACTTATAACTCAACGCTCAGACACTTAAGCCAACCACAAAAAGGCGCTAAGGGGTCCCTCTAGACTCATACTAAGTCCATGTTAATCGATAAACACTTTAGTCATAAGTTTAGTCCGAAATCTTTCCTCAAATTCAAGTTATACTTAACCATTTACAACCTCGTTCTTTACACCAATATGTTGCTTTAATAATCCTTAACAAGTTTCGTGTTTTAGTCGTCTCGAAATTCCTCTTTTAACTTAGCCAAAACGGATGGTCAAAGTAGTATCTCTAGAGTTGACTTTCCTGAAAATTACTATTTCTCGACTCGCACTCCAACACTTTTAATAAATCACTGGGAATATCATTAAATATGAAACCACTTCTAAAATCATCTTTGGTATTTGTAATATTTATCATAAAAGTTTCGATTCGAAAACACGGATCTAGATAGGTGAAATGTATTTTCAAAGTTGGGTCAACTGCGGATTTTTACTATTTGCACTACTTTTACTAAAACGTTCATAACTCGATAACCGTTAGCTCAAATGATGCACCTTTTTCGCGTACACGATCTAGAGAATATCTAGAAGGTAACTAACTCAAGATTTGGCTCTAGAAGACCTATTTTTCGGAATTTACCAAAACAGGGCAGGGGTTTGCAATGAATAGTATCCCCCCCTAAAAGGCTTTTTCACTTGCGAAACCTCGACTTACGCATTTTTATAAAATAGGAAAATAATGATTTGAACTCGAAACCTCCGCACATACTTTTCCAACTGACCTTAGCATTTATCCTCAAAATTTCATATTATAAATCAACTTTTAAGGGTCTCAATCATAGCCTCAAAGTTGGTACATTTCTGCAGTTCCATTCCTCGAACAACTTTCACTAAAATGGTCATATCTCCTAAACCGTAAACTCTTTTGACATGATTCTTGCGGCAAAATAAACTAGACAACAATATCTACACAATATGGTCAATGGTTACCATTTAAATAAAGTTATGGTCTCAGGTGGCTACTGTTTTTAGGAGCTAACAAAATTTCGCCATTACGACGGCTATAAATCTAGCATTACCATTTTACACCCACTCCAAATCAATCATCAAGGCAAACCACACATCCTCAACATCAACCAACATCTATCAAAGACCCCTAAGGCCAGTGGTAAGGTTCAAAAGCATCACTCAACATTTTACATATTATTACAAAGCCAAACAACCACTTAACCCCTTAACATGAACCATTCAAGAACCCATCTCAAAACTAATCACAAAACTCATAAAAATAAAAGGTAATGTTAGGTTTTATACCTTCCTTGATGCTCTAGCAACACTCTATATTTGAAGCTGAAATTTTAACCATACCTTCTACTCTTTAAGAGTTTTCTTTTGAGTCATAGATCATCAAATTTGAAGCTCCCTAGCTAGGGTTTTGAGGCCCTTCTTTCAGCTGGACAGAACCTGACCAGTTTTGTAAAAATGGCGGATAAGGTCTTTTCTTTTCTTTTTGCTCTTGACTAGTTGGTAAATGAATGATTTTGTGATATTTTCTTGATTAAGATCAAATGTATAACAACCTTGTAGCCTCCTTGATACATGTACCAAGATTTGTGGTTAAAAGAAATGTATGACAAAGTGCCTTGTTGTTTGCTCCTTTGATGAACACATCATCTTGTTGACTTGTTCTTGATTTCTTTTGATTTTCTTTTCCACCAGTTCACTTAATATAATTCACTTGATGATCTTGCATGGTATTTAATCTTGTCATGTGTTCAATCCATAATCCATACTTCGTTCACTTAATTGCTTAATCTCGTTATAAAGTTCTAGCGATTCTTAAAACGTTCGTTGTACTAACTCAGGGGTTTTCGTTCTAAATCCTTAAATCACCTTAAATAAAATAATAAAGTATAAAATCCTCAAATTAAATACATCACTTGTCTTGTTCGCATTGAAATGCTCCTCACTGCCCGGTCAAATATTCCATAAAAATAAAGTTTGGAATTTCTGAATTCCGATCGCGTTTACATACACTTATTTACGTCATAGATCACTAATATATCCTCGAAATATCCATTTTCTATCACGTACATAGGGTGACATGAAATATTTTCTTAGTCCTCAAAATCACTATTCATCCATAATTTCACTATTCATCCCAAAAATGAAATTTTTTCTCAAGTACAAAAATTAGGGTTATTACAATTTACATCATTATCTCCATAACCAATCATAGATAAACATGTGTCATTTTAATAACTTTTTTGGGAACAGTTTTGGTTACCTAGTATTTCTCTTTTGATAAATTTGATCCCACAAAAAAGAGTCAAAATCGACTATCGGAAAATGAATTGTAAGTGCCATTCTAGGATCAAAGTAAAATCCAAGATCAAATGCAAATGTCGGAATGAATTCAGTGGTAATGGTTTTGCTTTTGAAGTTGGAAGTGCGTTTAGTTGGTAATCATAGGCAGATTCAAGAAGACGCGCCAACAACACATGACATGACTGCAGGGCAATCTTCTACTGAAAAATCAGAATTGGATGAGTTGAGGTTGATGGTTAAAAGCCAGGCAGTTTCTCTCAAGACCTTGGAGAACCAGATGGGGCAGCTTGCAAGTGCTTTACTGTATAGGCAGCAAGGAACTCTTCCAAGTGATACAGAGCCTAATCCAGGCAAGAGGGAAGTCAAGGAACAGGTCAATGCAGTTACTTTGAGATCTGAAAAAGTCACAAGGGATCAAAAATCAGCAGCTAAGGAAGACGAAGAAATCAAGAAACAACATGTGGAGGCTTCTGCAGATATAGGAAAGGCAAATTCTGAATTGGCAGCTGATCAGTTGGATGGCGAAGCGAAAAAAGGCAAAACCTTTGCAGAAACATCTACTCGAAAGCAGTCTACAGAGAGCAATCAGATCTATCCACCTCCTCCATTCCCAAAAAGACTTCAAAAGCAAAATTCTGCTGAAAACTCTCCTCCGAAGCAGAAGTTGGTGAATCAGATCTATCCTCCTCCTCATCCTCCTCCATATCCTCAACGCTTGCAAAAACAAGATCAAGAAAAACAGTTTCAGAAGTTTATGGATGTCTTCAAGAAACTGTCCATTAGCATTCCTTTTGTTGAAGCATTGGAGCAGATGCCGAGATATGCAAAGTTCATGAAGGATATTTTGTCACGAAAGAGAAGGTTGGAAGAATTTGAGACAGTGGCATTGATAGAGGAGTGCAGTGCGGTGTTGCAACAGAAATTGCCTCCTAAACTTAAGGATCCAGGAAGCTTTACAATTCCATGCACCATTGGAAAGTTGTCTTTTGACAAATGTTTATGTGATTTGGGAGCTAGCATTAATCTCATGCCCTTGCCTATTTTCAAGCAACTTGGTCTGCCTGATCCGAAACCTACCAACATCTCGTTGCAGTTGGCTGATCGGACGATCACTTATCCGAGGGGTATAGTAGAGGATGTCCTGGTGAAGGTTGATAAGCTCATATTTCCTGCCGATTTTTTGATTCTAGATTTCGAAGAAGACAAGAAGATTCCCATAATCTTGGGAAGGCCTTTTCTAGCTACGGGCCGTTGTTAGCACAAAATCACGCAAGCGTACGTGTTCACAAGTAATATAGAATGAAGTAGAGTTCGTTCCCACAGAGATTGTATAATTTAGTTCTTGTACCTAAGCATCAATGTATGATTATCGTCCAATGCTAAGACAATAAGCAAATTGGTTTTGATTATCTAAAATTAACTAATAAGAATTAATTAACAACTAAATTAATAGCTAATTGATTTCAAATTACTTATGAGATGGAAAACATGAGATCCTAACTTCAATACAAACTTCCTTTAGAGATCATGCCCTTTTATCAACACATGTGGTGGTTACAATAACTAATCGGACAACACGAAATAAGTATACGCTACCTTTCAGTACACGCACACCAATCTACACAATATCCACAAAAGATAGAAATCATGCAGGCACCAGTTATGCTTAGACCCTATATGTCTATAGAATTTGAAAGCATAATGGTTGAAGATCAAGTATCCATAAGATTACATAAGGTAGCATGAGACGGTTAGAAACACACCACAAACATGAATAACATTCATGGACTTATGCTAGCATGGCAAGTTCTAAATCAAAAGATTCACTGTCGCTTCACTTAAGATTAACAAGATAGATGTTAGCTACGCATCTATATGAATTAAATACAACCATGCAAGGATATCGTAAATTCACCACACATATATCAAGTTAGGCAATCAACATCTAAATTCCGTAAGTAAATCCGCTAGGACCCCATGACGGTGATTAGTTCATAGTCGAACCGTTCATCATCATGGGGTTCGATGAAAATATGCTAATAAACATGACTAGAATGAAGAAAAGAATAATATTAATTAATAAGGGTTTAGGAACAAATCCGAAGAATGCCCAGTTACAAAAGATAGGTAGATCTTGATCCGTTGCTTGTCACGAACAATTGATCATTCACTCCTTAATGTTAACAAAATAAAACCCTACGTACTGATTACAATGATAACCAGAGTTTTTATAGGCCCTAAAAACCAGATCATACAAGGAAACAACTCAGAATTGCATTAACATTCGAAAAGGGCAAAACTGTAAATTTCTCCAGAATTCAGGCTGAGCGGCCGCCTGAAATCTTGAGCGGCCGCCTGGACAATTCCCCCTGAGCGGCCGCCTGGGAGCTTGAGCGCCCGCCCGGACAACTTCCTGGAATTTCTGATTTTCATGGTAATTGTCGTTCCTTGCTTCGTTTTCCCTCGCTCTTCTGGAAACCTTCTTAAACAAACACCTTGGGCCTATATCCAACATAACATCTTCAATTACCAACTCCGATCCTGAGATAAAAGTCCTGCACATTTCCACTAAAAACTAATCAAAACACGACATACTTGAGGCCAAAACTATCAATTCAAGCCGTCATAAGACGTTCTAAGTAGATATAAAATCCACTTATCACACCCCCAAACTTGAACCGATGCTTGCCCTCAAGCATAAACAATATACAAACTAACTAGTACCACTTCCGTAGGTGATCACGGTTGCATTTGGCATATGCAACGAGCCCTTTAAACCCCTAGGCAGCCCTAGTGGACGAGTAAGGTCTCGTGAGGGCCTATAGTGAATGTACCCACAAAATCCAACTGACACAATGACACAAACAATGCAATGCATGAATGAATGCAACTAAATATGAATGCAAAGGATCCCCTCAAACTAACCAACACCACTTAGCAAGCAAATATCTCCATGAATGCAATCAATCCAAACAGAGCTCGACTAAATTCCGGTATACTAACAATACATGATCAGAACGTGCGTGTGTGCAATGCTCGACAGATATACTCCCAAACCGGATCAAAATCATACATATTCTTTTCCAAGACAATCACAGAGTTATAAATAGAATGAACGTTAAACTCAAGATCACTTTCGATACACCTCTATACTCCTCTAAAGTAGACAGAAATTCATGCTTTATTATGACTCAAACACAATATGTACACAACACACATGCTTATTTGATCGTGCAATGGATGAGACCCCTAAAGGCTTATACAATAATACCCATGTAGCGAGCGTTGGGTTAGTGGATCCCAGACTATAAAAGCCTTAGGTCACTAGGCACAAAGTCCCCAAGAACTTAATTGCTCGAGTATTAAAGAGCTCACCCTGATCAATTCTGCATACTCAGACTCTCACAACATTTTTTTTTTCTTTTTCTTTTTTTCTTTCTTTTTTTTTTCTTTTTTTTTTCTTGCATTTTTTTCTCCTCTTTTTTTTTTTTTTCGTTCACATGGAATCTGGAATGAGAATTCTCAAATCCAACCCTAGACTACTCATAAACATGAGCCGGCTACTAGCCATTTGACGCCTAGCCAACAAATACAAACACAAACATATTAGCATGAAATTTCTGTTTTCCCCCAAACTTGTATTTTGGTGTTCCTTAATCATCAAGAGAATAAAGCAAATTCTATCGATAAACAAGTGATTAAATCCTAAATCCAAACAAGCATGACGCAACCTAGTCCAAGAGCAAACGACGAGACTGTGTAAAAATTTTATTCATGAAACATGCATGTCAATTTCAACAAAATTTAAAATCAGCCCTCTGTTCATCCTTTTCACACCCACATCAACATCTACCTACCTTATGGCATCAGCTTATTATAAGGGATCATGAAAAATGCATGTAATGCAACTATATGAACTCACATACAAAACTCGACACACATGCAAACAGAATGCTCTATATGACAGGTATCATGCATGAAACTAAACTACACATACAAATATGATGCAATATGAATTCCTACATGCCACAAATATATCACAACAACTACTAATTCCCAAATCCACCCCCAAACTTGAAATTTCCAATGCCCACATGCACCCAAATCACACAAACACTTGCTGAAAGACAAATTCCCAATGGTGCACGGAATAGTGAAACTGCCTGGATCCTTTAGCTTCGGTGGTAGCTTCTGCTGTAAAACGGCACTGCACTCTTCTGTTAATGCTACTGTATCCAATTCTTCAAGTTTCAACTTCTTTGAGAGAATACCTTTCATAAACCTTGCATAGCTCGGCATATGCTCCAATGCTTCAGCAAAAGGGATATTGATTTGAAGCTTTTTGAATACCTCCAGAAACTTGCCAAACTGTCTATCATTCTTCTGCTTCTTCACTCCACCAGGATATGGAGGAGGAGGAAAGATTTTCACGTTCTCTGTAGACTGCTTTGGAGAAACTTCCTTAGCAGAATTTTTAGGATTCTCCACCTCGCTAACCAACTGCTCAGCTACTCTATCAGTCTGGACTTGCTCCTTATCTGCAGTAGGTGCCACATGTTGCTCTTGAACTTCTTCTTCTTCAATGGCTGAATTTTGATTACCCGTCACCTTACCCGATCTCAAAGTAACTGATTTGACATGCTCTTTGGTTTCCCTCTTGCCAGGATTGGCTTCAGTGTCACTCGGAAGAACTCCAGATGGTCTGTTCAACAGAGCACTAGCAAGCTGCCCGATCTGACTTTCCATGATCTTCATAGATGCCCCCTGACTTTTTACTATCATCCTCAACTCCTCAAGCTCAGCTTTTTCATTAGAAGATTGACCAGCATTCCCCTGAGATTGTTGCTGGAAACCTGGAGGCTGAAACTGTTGTCTGGGCTGGTACTGCTGCTGAAATCCTTGATTGAATTGCCTAGCTCCGAATTGCTGTTGCTGCTGATTACCACCTTGATTGTTACTCCAACTGAAATTTGGATGGTTGCGGTTATTCGGATGATAGGTGGCTGGAACTGGCTGTTGTGGCCTCTGGAAGTTACTCACAAATTGTGCTGATTCAGAAGATATGGCACATTGAGTTGTATCATGTGCGCCCGCACATAACTCACAAACACTAGCTACCTGCTGAACTCCTATATTAGCCAAAGAATCGACCTTCATTGACAAGGCCTTCAACTGAGCTGCAATGGCTGTAGCTGTATCAATTTCAAGAACACCTGCTACCTTGCCTTGAGATAACCTCCCTGTAGGATTCTGATATTCATTAGCAGCCATCATCTCGATCAATTCATAAGCTTCTTCATAACTCTTGGCCCACAAAGCTCCACCTGATGCTGCATCTAGCATAGGTCTCGACTGTGCACCCAACCCATTATAAAAACAATTGATTATCATCCAATCAGGCATCCCATGATGTGGACACTTCCTTAGCATCTCCTTATATCTCTCCCAAGCCTCGCATAGAGATTCTCCAGATTGCTGTGAAAACTGAGTGATAGCATTCCTGATAGCTGCTGTCTTCGCCATGGGAAAGAATTTGGTGAGAAATTTCTGTGCAAGATCTTCCCATGTAGTGATAGAACCTGCTGGTAAAGAGTGTAACCAACTCTTCGCCTTGTCCCTCAGAGAGAATGGAAATAGCCTTAACTTAACAGCATCCTCAGACACCCCGTTGGTTCTAAAGGTATCACAGATCTCTATGAAATCTCGAATATGCATGTTGGGATCTTCGGTAGGAGCACCCCCAAACTGAACTGAGTTCTGGACCATCTGTATAGTGCTAGGCTTGATCTCGAAGGTATTAGCTGCGATTGCTGGTCTGACAATACTCGATGCAATGTCATTGATCTTTGGCTGCGAGAAATCCTTAAGAGCCTTAGTTGCTGCTGCTGCTGGTTCTCCCATATTTTCTACAACTTGAATCACTGGAACTTCTGTTTCTGTTTCTTCTTTATTTTCCAGCTTCTCCTTATTCGCTTGAGAACGCGTTCGCATACACGCTCAAGCACCTGAGAACACAAAACAACACAAAAACTATTAGTAACCGATCCGAGTCAATGAACTTTAACGACCACTGATGTCAAGCACATAAACTATAACAAGTCCCCGGCAGCGGCGCCAAAAACTTGTTAGCACAAAATCACGCAAGCGTACGTGTTCACAAGTAATATAGAATGAAGTAGAGTTCGTTCCCACAGAGATTGTATAATTTAGTTCTTGTACCTAAACATCAATGTATGATTATCGTCCAATGCTAAGACAATAAGCAAATTGGTTTTGATTATTTAAAATTAACTAATAAGAATTAATTAACAACTAAATTAATAACTAATTGATTTCAAATTACTTATGAGATGGAAAACATGGGATCCTAACTTCAATACAAACTTCCTTTAGAGATCATGCCCTTTTATCAACACATGTGGTGGTTACAATAACTAATCGGACAACACGAAATAAGTATACGCTACCTTTCAGTACACGCACACCAATCTACACAATATCCACAAAAGATAGAAATCATGCAGGCACCAGTTATGCTTAGACCCTATATGTCTATAGAATTTGAAAGCATAATGGTTGAAGATCAAGTATCCATAAGATTACATAAGGTAGCATGAGACGGTTAGAAACACACCACAAACATGAATAACATTCATGGACTTATGCTAGCATGGCAAGTTCTAAATCAAAAGATTCACTGTCGCTTCACTTAAGATTAACAAGATAGATGTTAGCTACGCATCTATATGAATTAAATACAACCATGCAAGGATATCGTAAATTCACCACACATATATCAAGTTAGGCAATCAACATCTAAATTCCGTAAGTAAATCCGCTAGGACCCCATGACGGTGATTAGTTCATAGTCGAACCGTTCATCATCATGGGGTTCGATGAAAATATGCTAATAAACATGACTAGAATGAAGAAAAGAATAATATTAATTAATAAGGGTTTAGGAACAAATCCGAAGAATGCCCAGTTACAAAAGATAGGTAGATCTTGATCCGTTGCTTGTCACGAACAATTGATCATTCACTCCTTAATGTTAACAAAATAAAACCCTACGTACTGATTACAATGATAACCAGAGTTTTTATAGGCCCTAAAAACCAGATCATACAAGGAAACAACTCAGAATTGCATTAACATTCGAAAAGGGCAAAACTGTAAATTTCTCCAGAATTCAGGCTGAGCGGCCGCCTGAAATCTTGAGCGGCCGCCTGGACAATTCCCCCTGAGCGGCCGCCTGGGAGCTTGAGCGCCCGCCCGGACAACTTCCTGGAATTTCTGATTTTCATGGTAATTGTCGTTCCTTGCTTCGTTTTCCCTCGCTCTTCTGGAAACCTTCTTAAACAAACACCTTGGGCCTATATCCAACATAACATCTTCAATTACCAACTCCGAACCTGAGATAAAAGTCCTGCACATTTCCACTAAAAACTAATCAAAACACGACATACTTGAGGCCAAAACTATCAATTCAAGCCGTCATAAGACGTTCTAAGTAGATATAAAATCCACTTATCAGCCGTACTTTGATCGATGTGCAAAAATGAGAGCTTACAATGAGGGTGCAAGATCAAAATGTCACCTTTAATGTGTTCAAGGCCATGAAATTTCCGACAGAAGATGAAGAGTGTTTCAGTGTGGAAATGGGTGATCGGGTCAGGCAGAGGAGTTTGATCAGTTGTTGAGCGAAAAGTCGGACACGCACATGCTAAAGCATCACATCAGTGATTCCATTGACAGTTCTTCAATTCGAGATCTCTCGAATGTCAAGCTCGGAAAACTTCCATCCCATTTGAAGTATGTCCTTCTGAATGATGAGTTGTTGATTTTTAAAGTGTGTCAAGATAATGTGTTAAGAAGGTGGATCATGGATGATGAGGTAGAAGAGGGTTCTTATCAATCAACTGTGATGCATAAACACCTTAGAGGTGTGAAGAAGAAAAAGAAAAAATCGATTGGAGGAAGAGTCAAGGTGAAGTTTGATTTAGAAAAAATGTGGGAAGATAGCAAGAAGGTTGTCAACCAATGGGTGAATGGTCCTTCTGATAAGGACAAGTCGAATGCGATCTTCGAGCCACCATGATTTGAATCATATATGTCCGGCTAAATGACGTTAACGACAGCGCTTCATGGGAGGCAACCCATGTGGTTCCGATGAGTAGGTATGTTCTACGATTCCTTGTATTTACTTCCATTCAATGTGGACATTGAATCTTTCAAGTTTGGGGGTGGTTTGGGGGATAAGTAGTGTATTTGTAGTTATCTGTGATTATGTGTTATTGTGTTCATATAGATATCATATTTTGCATATTAGTTGTAATTCATGCATGTATGTGCGTATAATTTATGTTTGTTTCATATAGGACATTCTGTTATTTTATTTTTATACCATGTGAGTCCATTTTAGTTGCATTTTCATGCATGCATAGTTCATGATCCCTTAGGATGAGCCAATTCTGATTGGTAGGTCGATGTCTATTTGAGTGTGGTAATGATGAATAGAGGGTTGATTTATAGTTCTTATGAAATTGACGTGCATGATTCAGAAACAAATTATTTTCACAGTCTCATCGTTTGCTTTTGGGCTAGGTTAGGGTCATGCTTGTTTGGATGTTCTGAGATTTAATCACTTGATTATATTTAGAATTTTCGTTATTCCCTTGATGGCGTAGGGACATTAAAGTCTAAGTTTGGGGGAAACCAGGGATTTCATGCTAGTTGTCAATAATGGCTAGGTGTCAAATGGCTAGTAGCCGGCTCATATTTATATGAGTAGTCTAGGGTTGGAAATGAGAATTCTCATTCCAGATTGCATTGAAAAAAAAAAAGAAAAAAAAATCAGGAAAAAAAGAAAAAGAAAAAGAAAAAGAAAAAAAAGAATATGAGAGTTGTTTAGATGCAAAATTAACCAGGGTGAGCTCTTTAATACTCGAGCAATTAAGTTCGCGGGGACTTTGTGCCTAGTGACCTAAGGCTTTTATAGTCTGGGATCCACTAACCTAACGCTCGCTACATGGGTATTATTGTATAAGCCTTTTGGGGTCTCATCCATTGCACGGTTAAATAAGCATGCTTGTATATTATGTGTCGTAGTAGTATAGTAATAAAGCATGAATTTCTGGCTAACTTAAATGAGGATGAAGGTGTTCCTAGGTTATGAAGTGTTTACAGTCTATTCTATTTATAAACGTGTGATTGTTTTGACGAAGGACAAGTATGATTTTGATCTAGTTTTAGGAGTATATCTGATGAGCATCGCACACACGCACGTTTCTGTTCATGTAATGTTAGTATACGGGGACTTAGTCGAGCTCTATTTGGAGTTATTCGCATTCTTTGAGTTATTTGCTTGCTAGTTGGTTTTGGTAAGTTTGAAGGGGATCGTTGCATTTTCATATTAGTTGCATTCATGCGTTGCATTGTTTTTGCATTGTTAGTTAGATGGATTTTGTGGGTACATTCGCTATAGGCCCTCACGAGACCTTACTCGTCCACTAGGGCTGCCTAGGGGTTTAAAGGGCTTGTTGCATATGTCAAATGCAACCGTGATCACCTACGGAAGTGGTACTAGTTAGTTAGTTAGTGTTTAGTTGTTTATGCTTGAGGACAAGCATCGGTTTAAGTTTGGGGGTGTGATAAGTGGATTTTATATCCACTTGGAACGTTTCATATCGGCTTAAATTGATTGTCTTGGACTCAAGTTTGTTGTAGTTTTGATGTGTTTTTGTTTAGTTGTGCAGGTTCATGAAATATCGATTAGGGTTGATGTTTTCGTCAATTTTGGAGTTGAATTCGAGCATAGGAATGAGGAATGAAGTCTTTTCCTAGGCTACCGTGAAGGTTCATGAGTCAAAGGAATGAAGAACAGGAAGTGGCAAAAGAATCGGAAGAGAAAACTGATGAGAAATAAACAAATTGTGGAAAATTCGGATTTCCGGGTAGGTTGCGCAGTCTCCACTGTTTTGGGCATATCTGGAGTTCTACAAGTCCGTTTGAAGCCCGTAAGCAGTCCACGCGAAGCTTGGGAAATTTTCTTGAAGTCTGAAGCAAAATAAAAATCTGAACAGGAACTTGCTGCGCAGACTGCGCCCTAACAGCGCAGACGGCGCCCTAATTCGCCAGAAACAGAAGTCAGGTGGGCTGACTGCGCACCCTAGTGGGCAAACAGCGCACTACTGCGCCCTAACAGCGCAGACTGCGCCCTAATTCGCCAGAAATAGAAGTCAGGTGGGCTGACTGCGCACCCTAGTGGGCAGACAGCGCACTAGGGCAGTGTGGGGGTGCGTTGACTGCGCACTAGGTGGGCTGAAGTCTGCGCCCCTGTGCGGCTAGAATTGCTGAAATTTGATTGTTTTGCCCTAATTTGAGTTGTAATCGTATTTTAGGCAGGTGATAAGTGGATTTTTATCCACTTGGATCGCTTCATTTTGGCTTAAATTGATCGCTTGTATCTCAAGTATTTGTGTGTTTTAATATGTTTTGTGTAGCTGTGCAGGTTAGCAAAATGCCAGCTATGATTGTTGATTTTCGTTGGTCTTGGAGTTTAAATTGAGCTTTGGAATGAAGGGTGGTGAATTTCCCTAGGCTACCATGAGGATTCATAATTCAAGAATTGAAGAACGGGAAGTGGCAAAAGAATCGGAAGAGAAAACGGAAGAGAAATGAGCAAATTGTAGGAAATTCGGATTTGCCGGTAGGTTGCGCAGTCTACTTTGTTTTGGCCATATCTGGAGTTCTACAAGTCCGTTTGAGGCCCGTAAGCTGTCCACGCGAAGCTTGGAGAATTTTCTTGAATTTGGCAGAATGGTCAGAATTTTAAGCAGCGCGGTCGCGCCTGAAATACACTAAAAGCAGCGCGGTCGCGCTTTGATAAATTTCAGAAATTGTTTATAGCGCGGGGGCGCCTGAATTACACTAAAATGTAGCGCGGCCGCGCTGGACACCGCCAGAAAATTTTCCAGAATCTGCAAAATTCAATTTTAACAAGGAAATTACCACAAATTCTACTTCTAATCATTATGGTAATTGCTTGGAGCGGCCAGAACCTTCTAGAATCAGACTTATACATGGAATTTGCAATTCTATTTCATTCAAAGATGGAATTTGCCAATCTTCTATTCTAACTCAAAGAAGGCAATTACTTGGAGAAGAGGACACTTGGGGCTATAAATACACATCTTGGGGGACAGAAAAAAACACACACCATTACATATCAATTACTTAGTTTTATTTGTATCTTTTCATACTTTGTTTTTATCATGGTTTCATCAGATCCCATGATGACGATAGGTTCGATTATGAACTAATCGTTGTCATGGGATTCTAACGGATTTACTTATGGAATTTAGATGTTGATTGCTTAACTTGATATATGTGTGGTGAATTTGCGATATCCTTGCAGGGTTGTATTTAATTCATATAGATGCGTAGCTAACATCTATCTTGTTAATCTTTAGTGAAGCGACAGTGGATCTTTAGATTTAGAACTTGCCATGCTATCATAAGTCCATGAATGTTATTCATGTTTGTGGTGTGTTTCTAACCGTCTCATACTACCTTATGTAATCTTATGGATACTTGATCTTCAACCATTATGTTTTCAAATTCTATAGACATATAGGGTCTAAGCATAATTGGTGCCTGCATGATTTCTATCTTATGTGGATATTGTGTAGATTGGTGTGTGTGTACTGAAAGGTAACGTATACTTATTCCGTGTTGTCAGATTAGTTATCGTAACCACCACATGTATTGATAAAAGGGCATGATCTCTAAAGGAAGTTTGTATTGAAGTTAGGATTCCATGGTTCATATTGCGTAAGTAATTTGATTTTAATTATCGTTAGTTAGTTAATTCTTAGTTGATAATTTGCATCTTAGTTAGTTTAGTTAATTAAAACTTAATATTGTTAATTGTCTTAGCAGTGCATAATAACCATACATTGTTGCATAGGTACAATAACTGAATTGAAACCTAAGATCTCTGTGGGAACGAACTTGACTTCTATCTGTATTACTTGTGACCACGTACGCTTGCGTGATTTAGTGCAAACAGCAGGTTCTTGCACCAAAATCAAATTCTAATAGTATTGTAGGGTATTTTCTTGTGGTGCAAGACTTCTAGGTCCTATATAAACACATCGAATCATTGTAATTTAGAAAAATATAGCATAGAATTGCAATGGAGAAAAGGGGAGAAAGATCAAACGCTCGTGACAAGCAACGGATATCGATCTACTTCATCTTTTGTGTTCTTTTCTTAGGCGTTATTCTGGATTCTAGATTTGTTTTCTCAACTCTTTGTTTTAATAATATTCTTATTTGCATTCAAATTTTGTTTCATACCATGTTTTCATCAAATCCCATGGTGACGAACGGTTCAATTATGAACTAATCGTTGTCATGGGATTCTGACGGATTTATTGTTAGTGCAGGTGCCCTAGAGGCAATACATTGTTTCTTAAATAAACCTTATGTCATTTGATTATTAAATAAATGTATTTATTATGACTTTAATTACCGCGATATATTTGTTAGCATAATAAATGTCCTTAGAATCATGATACACATTGTATAGTTTAAGTACATGACTTGAACTTGAGATTATATAATATATCATATTCTTAAAGGTCCCTAGTCGATTATTATTATATCAGGACAATAATAATATATATAGACTAGTATGTTGTTTGACAGATAACCACATCTCATTGGTTATAAGTATGGAGATACTAAAGTCAATACATAGGTACATGTAGAAGTACATGGTACTGGACAGACCCAAAGTGAGATTCTTCATGTTTAATAAAGTCACAAGAATTACTCACAGTGGTAATGGTGTAGTGATCCTTTGACTTGAGATCATTATATTTCTATACGAGGATTAATATACTTTGACTACATTAAAAGTCACCTTTGACCGGGTGATGATAAAAGTGGACATCGGGTATATTATGAATCGTATGAGAAATATGAATGATAGATAAAGGATTTAACCCTCCTATAATTAGGAGAGATATTATTGGCCTCTTGATTGAGTGAGACTATAAAATGCATGGCCGTGCTCAAATAATGATTTGTTATTAATAGTCTACTCATGGATCAAGTAAACCTGGATTAAATTATGAAGAGGATGACTAAACACATGCCTCGAGTTTAATCTATAATATTTGGTTAAAGGGATTATATTACACAGAAACATTAATCACAAAAGGTTTAAATTGGATCACTGATTATTATTATTACTTGGGTAGCAATGATGTATTACTAGATACCGCTCATTGTTTATAATTTTATTAGATATTAAAATTATTGCCAACGTAATAATAACCTATAGGGTCACACACTTAGAACGTCTTAAAAGGAGTTTTAGTTTAAATTAAGAATTTAAATTAAATTGAGAATTGGCTATTTAATTAATTGGACTGGTCCTAATTAATTATCTAAGCAAATTCGAATTTAATAAAGTAAGAACAGAATTGGATTTAAGGAAGTCCAATAATAAAATCAGAATAGAAATAGAATTGGGTTTAAGGAAGCCCAATTCGGTTTTTTGATTTTAGCCCATTATTTCTCTCATATAAATACATAATGATGTATTATTTTAGGGTTAAGAGTCATTAAATCGTTTTGAAAAAAACCGTAGCAGCTCCATCTTCAAGAGGCTTGAGAGAGAGAGAGAGAGAGACTGTTTTTTCGCGGGCTAGTACCTGGCTCCTCGGATCGTTGGACGGTCGGACGTTCGTGTGGATTACCTTAGAGACACGGATCTTGACGCAAGGACTGTGTGTGATGATTACAAGCAAGGATCTCCGTTGAGTTCGTGAAACAAGATCTTAATAGGTATGATTCGTTATCTCCATAATCTGCCCGAAATTATACATGGATCCTGGTTTGGGTTTCGAAAATTTTGTTTTATTTACGTTTATCCGCTGCATTTTATGCCTCGGAACCCAACAATGGCATAAGAGCTACGTGTATAAGGGGTTGATTTGGTTACGTGTTTACTGTATATGATGCGAGTATGCATGTTTTGCGAATCTACCATGTTTATGTTCTTATATATGCTGTTTATAATATGTTATGATGCATATATATGGTTCTGTTATGATTTAAGATGATTGAGATGATCATATGATGATTATATAATCTGTATATATACTGATATATATGATTAATGTTTGTTCTTGATATGGGGATTGTATACGATACGATTTCTGTATACGCTGTGCAAATCTGGTGAAATCTGTCCAGTGTCCGATTTTCGCAAATGATATGGGTTTTTTTACTGGAAACGAGCGTCTGAACAAAACTGATAGCATAGCTATCATCGACTCGTCTGTAAGGCGTTTGACGCCGTTTAATGCATGAAAAAGACGATTTATTGTTTTCAGAATTTGATTCTGATTTTCTGATTTTTGCGGTATATGATTTCTTTGATTGGATCATCTGAAATATGATATGGTATAACATGATTATATAATATGACATATTATTTAATTGTTACTTGAGCATGGTGATGGTTATGGCCTTAAGACCCTTAGATTAATGGTTTTGGTTTTATAAATACGACTTGCATGTCGTTTTCTTCATTCTTGTAAATTGTTGAACCTCGAATGTAACTCGAGTTTTATCATGTAAGTACTTTAGTGTAGATTGTATTCAATTATTCAATGTAATATAATTGAAGATTGAAGGATGGTCCAAGAGAAGGAGCAACCAAGAAGACAAGAAGAATGGAGACATGTAATTTGTATTTATGTTTATTCCACCATAGATTGACCTTGATCCTTTCATTAGCTTGAGAGGATCATATAGGATAAATGCCATAACCAATCACGTTTACATACTGCACTTACTTTACATATGATGTATGAATGTATGTGTAGAATACATATAGATGCATGCTTTAATTAGATTAATCATTATTAGATACATCACCCATGTCATGCCTGCTTAAACAAGATAAAATCTGTAACGATTCGAGATTTTAAAATGAACAAACGATCATGAGATTTCTGTGTTTATGAAACACGGAATTAAATACAAATTTTCAATTATTTAGATATGGGGAGATTTTGTCAAAAACGGGTTTTACCTGTAAGGAAGTTGGGTATTAAGTGAGGCCACTTGTGACTCCTCCAACAACCTGGAAATCAAACTATTGATGAATATTGATTTGAAGTATTTAATTCAAGGAAAAATTGGGAATCTCTTTATGATGGGATCGTGGTCGTTTTAAATCAAAACCTCTTAAAAAAATATAAAGTTTTAATCGGATGATTTCCAATGAATGAACACTCATTGAATCCTAGATCGATAAGGGGAATGACTGCCAGTGGCAGGGGACTCCTGTCTATCGTGGTGAGATGTGACGAATATAAGCGGTTATATTCGACCGTTGTATCATTGGGTTTAACTTAACTGAGTCGTCATAATAAGGTGAAAATAAACGGTTACATTCAATTATTATGAACTTAGAAGCATAGAGTTTGGTTCAAAATCTATTAGATAGACAAGAACAATTGTTGTTCACCAAACTATCCAAGAATTATATATGATATAATTGACAACTGTTGTCTACCTAAATAATCATGTTTTAAGGACTACCAGTGGTTGACTTAGGATATGATGAAATATGGATCTTGGCTCACTAGAAAGATTTATGGGATATTCCTTCCGATTTAATAGTAAGGGCTATTAATTTGATAAAAAAAAATAGTGGGAGATATATTATGAATATGTCATAATCACTTGAACATAATTAATGTAACAATCTAACTTATCTTATGCATTTTATCATTGTAGAAAACAAATGGCACAAAATACAAACAATACTTTCTCTGTGCGATCAGTCCTTGAGAAGGACAAGCTGACAGGATCGAACTTCCTTGACTGGTCTAGGAATTTGAGAATTGTTCTCATGCAGGAAAAGAAATCTTATGTGATTGATATTCCTCCACCGGCAGCCCCTGCTAACAATGCCACTGCTGCTCAACGAAATGATTATCAGAAGCATATTGATGATGCAACTGATGTGGCTTGTCTTATGCTTACTACTATGGATGCTGAGCTTCAGAAGCAGCATTTTGATATGAATGCTTATACTACGTTTGAACATCTTTCAACGATGTTTCAATCACAGGCTCGTGTTGAAAAGTTCAACACAAGCAAAGCACTCTTCTCGTGCAAGCAGGGCAATGGACCAGTCGGACCACATGTTCTAAAGATAATTGGGTATTGTGATTACCTTGCTCGTTTGGGTTTCCCGCTTCAGCGAGAGGCTCAAGTCGATATAATCTTGCAATCTTTGAACAGCGACTATGCTCAGTTCATAATGACTTTTAATATGACTGAGCAAGATAAGACTCCTATGGAATTGTTGGCCATGCTGAGGACCACTGAAGCAAATATGGTCAAGGCACCTGAGAAATCTCCCATAATGATGGTGGGCAAGAAAGGTGCTAAGGGAAAGGGGAAATGGAAGGGCAAGAAAAAGGTTACACCGAAAGATCTTGGTCCTTCTAAGCCCTCTTTCAAAAAGGCTAAAAAGCCGAAAGGAGATGTCGCAAAGGCTGACAAAGGTGATTGTCACTACTGTCACAAGCCTGGTCACTGGAAGAGAAACTGTCATGCTTACTTGGAGGATCTGAAGAAATTGAAGGGTGTTCAGATTTCTGGATCAGGTATTTATGTTATAGAAGTCAATCTGTCTATTTCTACATCTTGGGTATTGGATACTGGATGTGCTTCTCACATTTGTATAAATGTGCAGGAACTGCAGAGAAGTAGGACTTTGGCTAAGGGAGAAGTGGACCTACGAGTAGGAAATGGAGCAAGGGTTGCTGCTTTAGCCGTAGGAACTTATTATTTATCTTTGCCCTCTGGGCTTGTTTTAGAACTTGAAGACTGTTTTTACGTGCCTGCGATTCGCAGAAACATTATTTCTGTTTCTTGTTTGGACAAGAAAGGTTTTTCGTTTATAATAAAGAACAATAGTTGCTCTTTTGCTTTGAATGATTTAACCTATGGTGTTGCGCGTTTATTTAATGGTTTATATGTTCTTGATTTAGATAATCTTGTCTGTAACATAGAAAACAAACGACTTAAAGTTAATGACTCAAATCAAACATACCTCTGGCATTGTCGTCTAGGCCATATAAATGAGAAACGCATATCCAAATTACAAAAGGATGGATACTTGGATAAGTTTGATTTTGAATCATACGAAAAATGCGAATCTTGTTTGCTTGGTAAGATGACTAAAGCCCCTTTTACTGGTAAGGGTCAAAGGGCCACTGAACGTTTGGAGCTAATACATAGTGATGTATGTGCCCCAATGCGTGTGATGGCTAGAGGAGGCTACTACTACTTCATAACATTTACTGATGACTTCAGTAGATATGGATATGTATATCTTATGAAGAATAAATCCGATTCTTTTGAAAAATTCAAAGAATACAAGGCTGAAGTAGAGAAGCAAATAGGCGGAGGTGCAAGTATTAAAATCTTATGATCCGATTGTGGGGGTGAATACTTAAGCACCGAATTTAAAGAGTATTTAAAAGAGTGTGGTATTGTATCACAACTCACTCCGCCAGGTACACCTCAATGGAATGGAGTTTCAGAGAGGAGAAATCGTACCCTGTTGGACATGGTACGATCGATGATGAGTCATGCAGATCTTCCAATAAGTTTCTGGGGTTATGCTCTAGAAACAGCGGCTTTCACACTTAACCGTGTTCCAACCAAGAAGGTTCAAAAGACTCCATATGAGATGTGGGAGGAGAAACGGTCAGGCATGAACTTTATGAAAGTTTGGGGATGCAAGACATTTGTAAAACGTCAAGTATCTGACAAGCTTGGACCTAAATCCGAAGAGTGTAATTTTGTGGGATACCCTAAAGAAACAAAGGCGTATTATTTTTATAGTCCTTCTGAGCAGAAAGTGTTCATTGCTCGAGATGCTGTCTTCATGGAAAGAGATTTTGTTTCCAAAAGAAACAGTGGGAGGACTATAGATCTCGATGAAGATCGAGAACCACAAAATAGCATTGAACCTGAGGTGGAACATGAGCAGAATAATGATAATGCTCAAGAAACACATGTTGTTCGTAGATGTGGTAGAATTCGCCATGAGCCAGAAAGATATGGATTTCTTTTGACTCAATGTGGGGATTTGATGCTCATAGATGAAGATGAGCCTCTCACATATCAAGATGCTATGAACAGCCCAGACTCTAAGAGATGGCTTGAAGCCATGAAATCCGAGATGGATTCCATGTACGAAAATCAAGTATGGGATTTGGTTGATCCACCTGAAGGGGTAAAACCTGTAGGGTGCAAGTGGATTTTCACGAAGAAAACTGACATGGAAGGAAATGTTCAGACCTATAAAGCAAGACTGGTTGCGAAAGGGTTCAAACAAATTCATGGTATTGACTATGATGAAACTTTCTCACCAGTTGCCATGGTCAAGTCCATACGGATTTTGCTTGCAATTGCAGCATTCCATGATTACGAAATCTGGCAAATGGATGTCAAAACAGCTTTCCTTAATGGGAGCCTAGAAGAGGATGTGTACATGACACAACCTGAAGGTTTTGTCGATCCAAGGAATGTTGGCAAGGTATGTAAATTACGTCGATCCATTTATGGATTGAAGCAAGCCTCTAGGAGATGGAATATTCGTTTTGATGAAACAGTCAAGGAGTATGGCTTTATTCAAAACGAGGATGAACCTTGTGTTTACAAGAAGGTTAGTGGGAGCCATGTGGCATTCATAGTACTGTATGTTGATGACATACTACTAATGGGGAATGACATACCTTTTCTAAAGGTTGTTAAGACTTGGTTAGGGAGCAATTTCTCTATGAAAGACTTAGGAGAGGCAACCTATATTCTAGGAATGAGGATCTATAGAGATAGATCTAAAAGGATGATCGGTCTAAGTCAGAGTACATACATTGATAAGGTTTTGCATCGTTTTGGTATGCAAAATGCTAAAAGGGGATATGTCCATGTGTCTCAAGGGATAACGATCTCTAAAGACCAGTGTCCGAAAACATTAGATGAGAAAGACCACATGAATAAAGTTCCATATGCATCAGCAATTGGATCTATCATGTATGCAATGGTATGTACTCGCCCAGATGTTTCGTATGCTTTGAGCATGACGAGCAGATACCAGTCTAATCCAGGTGAAGGTCACTGGACGGCAGTCAAGAATATTCTAAAGTACCTGAAAAGGACTAAAGATTCATTCTTGGTGTATGGAGGAGAGGAGAAACTGGTTGTAAAGGGTTACACCGATGCAAGTTTCCAAACAGACAGGGATGATACTGTATTACAGTCTGGTTTTGTGTTTTGTCTAAATGGAGGTGCTGTAAGCTGGAAGAGTTCAAAGCAAGAAACAGTAGCTGATTCTACAATGGAGGCTGAGTACATTGCAGATTGTGAAGCGGCTAAGGAGGCAGTTTGGATTCGAAAATTCATTTCTGATTTGGAAGTGGTTCCATCGATTGCAGATCCCATTGATCTATACTACGATAATAATGGGGCCATTGCACAGGCTAGAGAGCCTAGATCGCACTCCCGATCCAAACATATACTCAGAAGATATCACCTCATACGAGAGATTAATGAAAGGGGTGAAATACATATATGTAAAGTGCATACAAATGATAACATTGCAGATCCACTGACCAAAGGCCTGTCGCAACAGAAGCACGACGGTCACACTAGTTCCATGGGTATTAGATACATGGGTGATTGGCTCTAGTGCAAGTGGGAGATTGTTAGTGTAGGTGCCCTAGAGGCAATGCATTGTTTCTTAAATAAACCTTATATCATTTGATTATTAAATAAATGTATTTATTATGACTTTAATTACTGCGATATATTTGTTAGCATAATAAATGTCCTTAGAATCATGATACACATTGTATAGTTTAAGTACATGACTTGAACTTGAGATTATATAATATATCATATTCTTAAAGGTCCCTAGTCGATTATTATTATATCAGGACAATAATAATATATATATATAGACTAGTATGTTGTTTGACAGATAACCACATCTCATTGGTTATAAGTATGGAGATACTAAAGTCAATACATAGGTACATGTAGGAGTACATGGTACTGGACAGACCCAAAGTAAGATTCTTCATGTTTAATAAAGTCATAAGAATTACTCACAGTGGTAATGGTGTAATGATCCTTT
The DNA here is from genome assembly GCA_036435485.1 of Saposhnikovia divaricata. Classification (NCBI taxonomy): domain Eukaryota; kingdom Viridiplantae; phylum Streptophyta; class Magnoliopsida; order Apiales; family Apiaceae; genus Saposhnikovia; species Saposhnikovia divaricata. Next base: position 224,147,696 of record CM071599.1, on the reverse strand, counting down.
GACTTGAGATCATTATATTTCTATACGAGGATTAATATACTTTGACTACATTAAAAGTCACCTTTGACCGGGTGATGATAAAAGTGGACATCGGGTATATTATGAATCGTATGAGAAATATGAATGATAGATAAAGGATTTAACCCTCCTATAATTAGGAGAGATATTATTGGCCTCTTGATTGAGTGAGACTATAAAATGCATGGTCGTGCTCAAATAATGATTTGTTATTAATAGTCTACTCATGGATCAAGTAAACCTGGATTAAATTATGAAGAGGATGACTAAACACATGCCTCGAGTTTAATCTATAATATTTGGTTAAAGGGATTATATTACACAGAAACATTAATCACAAAAGGTTTAAATTGGATCACTGATTATTATTATTACTTGGGTAGCAATGATGTATTACTAGATACCGCTCATTGTTTATAATTTTATTAGATATTAAAATTATTGTCAACGTAATAATAACCTATAGGGTCACACACTTAGAACGTCTTAAAAGGAGTTTTAGTTTAAATTAAGAATTTAAATTAAATTGAGAATTGGCTATTTAATTAATTGGACTGGTCCTAATTAATTATCTAAGCAAATTCGAATTTAATAAAGTAAGAACAGAATTGGATTTAAGGAAGTCCAATAATAAAATCAGAATAGAAATAGAATTGGGTTTAAGGAAGCCCAATTCGGTTTTTTGATTTTAGCCCATTATTTCTCTCATATAAATACATAATGATGTATTATTTTAGGGTTAAGAGTCATTAAATCGTTTTGAAAAAAACCCTAGCAGCTCCATCTTCGAGAGGCTAGAGAGAGAGAGAGACTGTTCTTCGCGGGCTAGTACCTGGCTCCTCGGATCGTTGGACGGTCGGACGTTCGTGTGGATTACCTTAGAGACACGGATCTTGACGCAAGGACTGTGTGTGGTGATTACAAGCAAGGATCTCCGTTGAGTTCGTGAAACAAGATCTTAATAGGTATGATTCGTTATCTCCATAATCTGCCCGGAATTATTCATGGATCCTGGTTTGGGTTTCGAAAATTTTGTTTTATTTACGTTTATCCGCTGCGTTTTATGCCTCGGAACCCAACATTTATCCATGTAGCTTAGTAGTGTGAATGCTTTAAAGATCTGTGTGTGATGAATTCTTGATATCCTTGTACGGTCAATCTTAATGCTTTTAGATGCGTAGCTAACATCTAAATTGAATTGTTAATCTCTTGTGAAGTGAAAGTGGATCTTGAGATTTAGAACTTGCCATGCTAGCATAGGTTCATAATTGGTTATCAATATGATTCGTAGTATAAATGAAAATACTTATATTGCCCTATGTGATCAATATGAGTAACTTGTTCTTCAACCTTTATGTTTTCAAATTCTATAGACATATAGGGTCTAAGCATAATTTGTGTCTATTCATCTTCTATCTATTTTGTGGATGTATGAGTAGTTTGGTATACGTATGCTGACAGGTAGCGTGTACTTGTTTCGTGTTATTCGATCAGTTATCAAAATCATCACATGCATTGATTAAAGGCATCAACTCTAAGCAAAGTAGTTAATGAAGTTAGAGTCCCATGTTTATTCTCATATAAGAAGTTCAGTTTTAAATCTCAACAGTTAATTAATTCTTAATTTGATAAATTGCATCTTAGTTTAGTTTAGGTAATTAAAACACCAATTTGTTACTTGTCTTAGCAATGAGTTATAACCATACATTGTTGAATAGGTACATTAATTGAATAGAAACTCAACCAGATCTCTGTGGAACGAACTTAATCTATATTACTTGTGACCACGTATACTTGCGTGATATTGTGTTAACAATGACCCGCAAATTGTTTTATATTTCCTTTTTTTTATTTGATGAGTGATTTTTCTACACATAATTCTAAGTTCTTTTATCACATAATTAAAATAATAGTTATTAAATTTTTATTTTCTGAATAAAAATATATAATAAAAATTTAATTTACAAAAAAAAAATTAAAAATAATAATTTTTAGTAACCTATCAATGCACTTAAAATGTGTGTCGAAAAGTCAAATGATAATTAAAATGAAAACAAAGGGAACAGTTTTTTACAAGAGAAAATGACCGAAATACCTGAATTTTAATGACCTTTGGCCTTATATACTCACACGCGATTTTTTGGCACAAATTACCTATCCACCACGCTGCACCTACAAGCGTATCTTTGAAATTTTACAGAACCCTCATAATCTTGAAAAGTGTGTATGCCTTGAATCTTTATTGAAAACCCTCCCCTGCCTAATTCATCTCTTTCTGGCTTTGTGTATATTCTCATTTATCCCGTCTAGATTGTGTTTTTCACCTTCTTTTGTCATCATTCATTAACCATTACCCCCACAATACACATCTATATAAGTATATATACATGTAAGTCTAAATGCTGCAATCTGTTAATTGAAAGTTTGAAATCAATGTTAGGCTCTATGTAGGCTATGATTTTTATTGGTGATATATCCACAAACTAACATTGATAACAAATCCGTAACCAATACAAAAAATACATGGAATTGGATGTTGATACGAAGAGTGGGTAACGTGTCTGGGTGATACGTCGTTGTAAGCGGCGCAACTCTTGAATACGTTGTATTCAATGGAGTCTGTGTTGACACACGATTCTACCATTAACGTGTTTGTTGTTACACGCTTCTACAACTGGCGTTTCTAGTAATACGTTGTTGCCAGCACCGTATCTGGTCGGCAATTTTGGGCCATACATAATGGCGGTGGGTATTTTGGTACTGCTTACTTCTAAAAAAGGTAGATGAGGCCAACACCCTTTTTACAAATAGTTGTTACCAAACAAATTAGGACAAACTAAATGTAGAGTCTCCCGTAAACGTAATTATGCCCACTTAAAAAATTACTACAATAATAAGCACCCATGTGGATGTACTTTAATTTTTTAAACACCGATTGTATTTCGTCAAAACATATTTAACAGACGTTCGTTCTTGTTCTTGAGGGGTAAAGTTAGAACATCAAATAAAACAACGCATATAAACAGACTAGGGATGGGTATTCATCCCGGCCTGCCCGATCCCGATCTGAATTCCCCTCACCGAACGGGACGGGGATTCGGGGATTTTTTCGGGTACGGGCCGGGGAGCGGGGATAATTTTCAAAAAAAATTGGAGAGCGGGCCGGGACCGGGTTTTTATGTTTCCCCGGCTCGATCGCTGACCCTTCCCCGATTTTCTCTATCCGACCCGATTTTCAATCCCGACTCGATTTCACCACACCTTAATACACACACACACACACACAGATATATATAGATATATATATATATATATATAGTTGCACTCCATGAAGAATACCTTATATGAAAAACAATAAAGAACACCATTATAACATTCATATTTAATCTAATCTAAGAGTTCTGTCATGGCACCCAATACAAAAAGTTCTTATTTTTTTACCCTCTATCCATTCAGGAAAAAAAAACATTGTTCATGATGACGTCATTGCTGACGTCGTCAATGAACAGTGATTTTTTTCTGAAAGGAAAGAGTATACAAAAATAATAATTTTTTGTATTTGGTGCCCCTGGCGGGGTCATTGGATCTATTGGAATAAATGATTCCATAGTGTTCTTTATATAAGAGTGTTCTTTATGGAGCAATGACCTATATATGTATGTGTGTGTATATATATATATATATATATATATATATATATATATATTAATATATGATTAGTATATATATAATATATATATATATATATATATATATATATATATTTATATTTATTTATTTATTTATTTATACTAATCATATATTAATATAAACGAATTTCCAATACTTCATATTGGAAACAAAATGATGTTTCAATTTTATATGTTTGTCTTTCTAATAGTTAAATAACTTCATTTCCATGTTATTTATAATTGTTTCTTTAAATAATATTTTTTTATCTTAATTTAGTGCATTTGAACTCACTAGTTAGTGTTTAAAATTATTTAAAATTATTTTTTGTTTTAAATAAAATTTCTCGATTCCTCGCGGGGATCCCCGTTACCCGTTTGGGTCGGGGACGGGGAATGAAAAATAGTCCCCAATGGAGATCGGGCCGGGGTGGGGATCGGATTTGAATTCGGGGATGGGGGCGGGGATAGCACTCCCCGGCCCCGAAATACCCCGACGCTCATCCCTAAAACAGACCTGGCTATCCCGGGCCCTGAAGTGCCCCAACGTCCATCCCTAAAACAGACCTGTATATATCCGTAAATGTACCAGACCTCAACTTCAAAATCTGAAATTGACATAAGAAATCATGCCACTCAAATGCTCAGCTGAGATCAAACCATGTAGCGTAACAATACCAATTGGATGTTTTGCTGATTTATGGCTAGCAAGAATTGAACTGGACAAGCTAGAGACTCCATCTTCTGCATTGCTCCCCAAACACAATCACATATAACATCATAATTAGCACCGTGTGCAAGGAAAACCAAGTTGAAAAAGCTACAGAGCTTGCTCGTGTTCTCGCAAGCAAGGGTGTCTTGCTTGAGCAACTTACTACGAAATTGCCATGGATTTTTTTAGGCATACCCAAAGGTGCCAACCTTACAAATTTACCTACAACATGCTTATTTATTGTCTTTGTTCTAGAAGGCAACTACATGAAGCTCTGAGCCTTCTAAAACAAATGGAATCAAATAGATGTGTGCGTAGTGTAATAACATATGATGGGTTCTGCAAGAAGTACAAAACTGAAGAAGCAGAGAAGATCTTTAATCAAAAGGAAGTTCAAGGTATTTCAAGAAACATGAGAACTTAAAACACCCTTATCCATTCCATGGTCTTTCTAAGAGGAGGAGGTTACTCATCTTTTGGATCAGATGATAATGGATTGAGCCTAATTTTACAATTCCTTTTCACTCACCTCTGCAAAGGAGATGTTGTAAAAAAAGTAGCAAATATAGTCTAGACAATGACTCAATGACTTCAAATGCAACTTTCTTAAACACACAACAAGACTAAGAATGTATGTAATAAGCTTAAGATCATGAAGATATTCTATCATCCTCTTATAGAACCTCTGTTTTGTTTGTAAAGAACAGATGTTATCAATATGCTGTACAGTGTACACTGTCCGTAATTCTCACATACATATACTTAATTTAGTGCCTCTTGTTTACGCACACGACAGTGGTGTAAGTAATAGATTATCACCTGACATCATAATTCATAGGTGACCTCGCAGAAAAATACTTTTACAATGTCAGAAGCTTTCCTGAAGGAAAGAAAAATTGTTACACGATTCAACCTTCACTTGGAAAAGGTAGCAACTTTTCAGTATGGTAACTATGATTCTTCAAGTAAATTCTTAACATTTGATCTAAATCTGGGACCAAACACCTGGAGTAAAATTGCGACAAAAAGAAATTTAAATACTCATCCTTTGCTAGTTAGCTCTAACTGATACATTATTAAGTCACCTTCCCTGCAAATCGGAAGTTAAATATTCTGAAATCATGCCACATAAGGACACAAATGTTAAGAGAAAGAGATGAAAATTAGCCACTTGGACAGTACTTTTTGTGGCATGATGTCTGGTTATTCAGTTTCTTTCTATGTTTAGGAGTTAATTTCAGATTTTGAAGTTAGGTTTTGGTAATATACATACATACATATTTTATGTATGAAAATAACTATTTTATTTGATGTTTACAACTTTACCCCTCATACATTAACATTTGTAAGACACAATTGATGGAATGCAATCGAGCATCAAAAAAATTAAACTCGGCCATGCAGGTGCATATTATTATATATGGGTCATTTTCGTGCAAAAAAATTAAAATTTAAACCATCTTACAATTAAGTCTAAATATTTTTGAAGGTCATAACTTTGATGATGACCAGCTCTATAAACTTCATAATAAAGGCAATAGTCAATAAAGATGAACTGGGTTCTGTACTATATTTGAAATATTATTAAATGTTGCTGGCAACAATGCTTGAATGATTAAACTAGGCATTATTATGCATACCAATTGTTTAAAAGTTCTAAGAGAAGAACAGCAGCTGAATCTTTAGCTTTCTTGACACTTGGCATGGGCTCTCCTATACATTCATCAGTCCATCCCCTATCTGAAGTGTTTACACGAACAGCAAACGTAAACTTTTTAGCATGAGCTGGGCCACCCTCATTAACACACCTACATGAAAACAAAGAATAACTATAATATAAGGCATTGTACTAAGTGTGAAGATAAAAATACAATGAAAGAAACAAAAATAAAACAGGCTCTGCATGGACAACAGGACTGTTGCCATTCACTAATGAACGACTTGTTAGTAACTACTACATGTTGCATCAACTTTGTCTTTTCTTACCGATACAAAGGCATTGGCCAATTCCTGCGCAAGCATATATCATTTAATGTCTGCCTAGTAAATGCTTGGCTTCCGTTCCTTTTTTTCTCATCCTCCTCCCTTTTCTCGTCAGCTTCAACTGTTTCTTTTTCTTTCAAAGCAACAAGTGCATTCCTAGCAGCTAATTTTTGTGCCATTTTCTTTTGCTGATTTTGAGCAGCTCCAACCTGGACGCCATCAATATAAACTTCAACAGTCGCTACATTTCCACTTCGAGTAGCTTTGTACTCCAGACCTTCAGCCTGTTGCTGGCACCTTTCTTGCAGTTCTCGGACTGGATGCATAGGGAGCGTTTCTGGAGTGACCATTGGATCTAATAAAGGTTTAAAGACCTGCAACAAATGCAGAAATCCCTCTTTACATGAATAGTTCTCCAAAAAGAGTCACACTGAGGAAACACAAATCTTAAATTGTACAAGGTCCCATATTACAGGATAGGACTTCATTTCCCAACTACAAGGCATATTATATTGCTGACAATTACTAGTTACTAATACACTATAGCAATATGTCAGCCACTAAATGTAAAAATATTAAACGAAGGTCAACACTTTCAAACAAAAACATTACATCTTCCCGTATATGATATTACTATTGGAATATTTTTTACGCATGTTAAGAACAATTTCTTCCTAATCACCCACCATTTTTACATTAGCCGCTCTATTTGCAGAAATTAGCAGGATGTTGATGTTTGATATGGCTCGAAACCCGACCCCGGCCTGACCCTAAACCCGACACAATTTACAAAGACAAAATCCAAAAATTGCATGGACAAGACCTGATTAACCAAAATATGACTTGTTTAAAATTTTAACCCTTTAAGCGTATATGTATTCATTTTATTATTTTATTAAAAAATTTGGAGCAAGAAGGATTCAACTCATTTACAAACACGAACATGAACGAAACCCGAAATTGCCACCCCTACTGTGGATGCACATATTACAACTTCCTGTGTGTGAAATTTAATTACCATGATTTACAAGGTAACACAGGTAACATGGAAATTAACCTATTTCAGTACACTAAACATATAGCCAGAATGCTGTTGTATTGAACAATTTTCCATTTGATTTTATGTAAAGTAATGGGTACAGTAGATAGAGAAAGTATAAATAAGATACCAGATTCTATGACAGAAACCAACCTGCCAAACAACTCCAGTATCATGTCCGCTATCTAGAAAAATGGAACCAGCAATTGACTCAAAAATATCGCCTAAAACTTTTGGTGCTTTGCAGTCACCCAAGCCAAAACAGTTGAATCCTGGCTTTGACAGTTCATCTTTAAGCTCTTTCACAAAATCCCGGATCTAACAATGAAAGCAACATGTGATGCAAAACCAGAACTCGAATTGTTCCTTTATCCTCTGTACACAAAACAAATAGATATGTATGGACAGAAAGTTAGAAAGAAATGCAAACCTGCTTCTCAAGGGCATTTGAACCGTGACGAAGGTGCACATGAAGATTATGTTTAACGGCAACCCGAGCAAAGTTTTCATTGTTAACAGCAGCAGCTCGCAAGTCGGTTAAACGTCCAGGGGGGAGATCTGTATACGTAAAGAACAAGTGCCTTGTAATTAGATGATCTAAGACAGCATCTCCGACAAATTCCAACCGCTGATAACAAGATACTCCAGAAGATGGCCGTGAAGCATGAGTAATAGCTTCTATTAACAGGCCCCTGTCCTTAAACTTAATATTTAATGCACCTTCTAAAGCTTCAAAGTTTACACTCTTTAGTACACTTTCTGAAACATGGCTCGCTCTGCTTGATAGATCTAACTCCTTGACATCAAAATCTACCTGTATACCGACCCATTTCATGAGATGGTTTGCAGCAATCTTCCCACCTTCAACATAATAGACTCCGATCAGTGCTTCAACAACATCGGCCAGTGTTTTGCTTGAGAGAACTCGATAAGAGCTCAAATCACTCTCGAGTTCACCATCTTCCATTTCATCATCTTCCGAAATACCTTTAGAGGAATCTTTTCCAGATAAATAAGTATCCAGCACTCTTTCATGATCAGGAAAGGGCAGTTCTTCATCCTTAGTATCCTCATCAAAGACAGGAGGCACCCCTGGAGCATACCATCTTGATGGAGCAAATCGATCTGCTTGAATATATGACTGAAGTCCTTTGTTTAATGCATACTGGTATAGTACCATGTTACTCACCATTTGTTGTCTCATCCTAGTTAGCTGGCCTTCATGCTTTTGGGGGTACTTCAGAAATAGGTACCGGCTAACAACCCACTTTAGATAAGCATCTCCTAGTAGCTCTGCTCTTTCATAGCAGAAAGTCTCCTGACAAGAAGCTGCAGTCAAGGCTTCCAAGATCTGGACATAACAGACACATACCACGGTTAGCATATGAATATCTGGGCAGTAAGGTTAAGCTCTTAAAAAAAATCTTTTACTTTTGAAGAAGGAACATTATAACCGATCATATCCTTGAGCTGGACTGCGAGCAGCATGCTCTCTACTCTTCTCATTATTGAGGGCAACCTTTGAGCACCTCGAACTAGTGAACCAGGAAGAGGATGTACAAGACATAACTCCGGAGGGAGGTACACATAGTATGTTTTGTCCATTGCCTCTTCAGACTCACCATCATGAGCTGTGAAAAAAAAAAGAATCAGAAATTTGTTCAGAATTGTTATATGAGTTGAGCTCAGAAGTAGACAACTACATAAGTTAAAACAAATATAAACAAAACGGGGCACCATACCATCAGAATGTACAAATCGTGGGGAGAGAAGATTCTTGCAGTATGAAACACCTCGACATCTTAGCAGAGATTGTTGCTTATACTTCAAGTCAACTCCATACCTGTTTGAAATATGGACTGAATAGCTAAAAATGCACTGTTGATGTGCATAGAAACTTTGAAACATATACAATCTAAAGGTTTTCAGAAATTACTGTTTACTGATACCCATAAAATTGTGATACGTTACAGTATTCTATGCACACCAAGGTGCACTACAGCTAACCAGTCCTTTCATTATTATAAATACATGTTAGTAGCTGGTCAAACATGGGCAACAATGAATATTATTTAAACAAGATTTTTGAATGAGAGTCACACTTTTGCATATAATAATCAGCATATGAGCTGTACTCCAATGGACCGAGATAGCCTTCTTTCCTTGGGAATGAGTTCTCCGCTGTCATATCAGAACGTACAGAATCGACATAAAACCTTTTCCCAGAATGAGCAGCGGTGACAATTCTTCCAACCAGATCTTCTGGAGTGGTAAACGAATCAGCCATCATCAGTTTCACCTCAGTGAGATTCAAATGATTTGGCCTCTCAGTAGTACCTTGATTAGGAACCAGACCGGACGCTTTCACAACATCAAATTGTGCAACAGCTCCCCTTATACCATAGGTGGGATGGGATCTTTGTCCAAATGCCATTCCGTGGCGTAACTTGCCAAAACCATACTCCCTTCGATCTCCTCCTAGTGTTCGCTCATTTGTACCGAGGTAAACATCTGGCCGAGCTCTCTGAAGGGGATTGCTCCAGGCATCTGTCTTAATAATTTGTTTCACCAGATTCCAGTCGATCTCTTTACCCAGATTCGCACACTTGCTGTTCACTAACGGGACAAAAAGATATGCCTTGGAAGAATCCCATGGGGTGGTGGTCGGCTCAACATCCACATCCAGAACAATGCTCATTAGTCTTACATGAAAGCCCTTAAGAGATACCAACTACATAGAAACAAAACCCATGACTTCAGTCAAATCAGCAACTTCAGACCAAACGAGGCAGAAAGCAAACCATGTAAAGGATTAAGAAATCAATGCACTATTTTACAAACTTTGTACGGTAACAAAAGTGTAACCTGCTTCTCTGTAATTTCTATAGGCCCTTGAAAAACAAGAGATGCCTTGGTTATCATGGTTCGAGCAACAAACAGATCCATTGACATCGATAACACCTATGAAACATCAATAAGATTCAGACTTCACATGCTTGCTTTAGCTCTAAAATTATAATATTGAACAACACAATACCTCTGCATCCAGCTCCTTGCCAAAAATCACAGCAAACTCAGAAACATTGGTCATGAATGGATCTTTTGAGGAGCCAATATTTGAACATCTAATAGCATACATATAAAGAAGAATCAATTTGGAACTGTCACAGCCATCGGTGCCGGATAAGATCCATTGTCCCTGCAAGAAAAAGTTAAAAAGTGTATACTTTTTTAAGATATTACTAAGATATTCCGAATGTCAACAAGACATCCTACCCTATTTTGTCAAAAAATCAAGTAGGAAACTTGGCTATCATAAATTTGAAAACTTGAAAGAGTCAAGAGTGGGATAACAGAATTATATCTCATGTTCATTGTTTTCGAAAGAGATGCATGGATGGAAAGAATAGCTCATGAGTCATGAATGCATTGGAGATAGAGCTATCGAATTAATTATCAAGACAAGTTAAGGTATATGGGAAGAGCACACACCATAACACCACCCATTCCCACACAGCACACACCAAAAAATGACAAACAAAATATTGAAAAACATGGCACAATGTTAGCTATATCTTTCCAGCTATTTCAAGGAGTTGGATCCAATACAGCAATAAAACTTATTTACATTAGAAATCAGCCAAGGTAATGTAGCTAGACAGTCAAATTCATCCCATGACATTCGATATGCCTATTATATGACTACTCAACCACACCCCAAGAATCTTATCCGACAGAGAGCTTCGAACACCAAAAAACAAAAAGTGATCTTCAGTTTTTCACCCTGTTGTCTGTTGCAAATTCAGCGGCATTTCCTCCCCTGACCAATTCGTTGTTCATATAGTACAATTGAAAGTTACAGGTATCTTACCTTCTTTCTCTTTACCTATATGGTTGTAATAACTCCACTACAACTGACTTGTGTATATTCCTGACATGCCTCTATAAAACATGAAAACCAAATCAATAAAGAAAATCCTAAAAGAAAAAACCCTACTTTAACAGCATACGCCAATCACAATTCAGCTCTCAATCTATGTTACCCAGGCTCGGGTTACGGGTGTGGATTAAATGATGGACTCTTAATTATAAGAAAATTGCGATCCTTGGATTTGGAACATTGGAACCAAAAATGGGCACGGGCATGGGGACTTGGCTTGTAAATATGAAATTTACATTTCGAATAATATGTCAAACTATATACACTTAATTATACACAACAAATCGAATATAATATACACTTATATGTCGTCACAACTCCTTACATTTTATTTTGAGCTAACTACTTGATGCAGGACAAGTTTGTAGGAAGAGATAGATATATAATATAAAAACAATAATAGAAGAAGTTGGGTGCATTAATCGCTGAAAATCCACTAACATGAGGGTTTCTCAACCACAGAAGGAACAAAAGTTATCCATCGCAACCCAAGAGAGGAGACTCGATTCAATAATTTAAACTTTATTTCAACAATCAAGTCTTCTCAAACTCTTTATGTGCTTAGAATAATTTGCAGAATAAATAAAGAAAAGTATCAAGGTTAACACCCTAGCAGTGTAGAAAAAAGCACCATAGATATATGATATAAAACTAAAATAGATGAACTTGGATGAATTAACCATAGAAAATCCACTGCTTCAAGGGTTTCTCAATCACGGAATATGGATCACAGCCCAAGAAGAGACATTATTCCAATAATCAAGTCTTTTCAATATGTTGGCAATTACATCACTTATGTATGGTATAGAAACCCTAATAATATCACCTAACGGACTAAGGCCTATATACAATCGGGCTTTTTAAGAATAAACTACAACCTTAATAATCACAAGCCCTGCCCATGCATATAAACTAGATAAATATATGTTTATCTACACACTAAATGTATTTAAATTAATTTTAACATATATGAAAATTCTTCACTATTGCAAGGTGAAGTGACCAGTTACAATATGAAGGATCCGACTTAGATCGCATACCACGCCCATGTCATGTCGACACGGTTAAGAGGACAATTAAAAGTACAATTAACGGAGCTCGCTATACAGTTTAGTATGAGTCATTGTCAATATAGAGAACTTTGGTTTGCATCAATATGAACACGCACTAAAACATGAACATTTCAAAATACAAATGCATAATTGTGTTAATCTACTGTACAGTAATATCATTTAAGAAAAAGCCTTATGTAACCATCTTCACTGGTACAACTAACCTGGAGAACATTAGCTATGCCTTCAGGGTAGAATTCTCTATGCCTAGCAGTTCCAGGAAGAGCATCTCGTTCATCATTTTGTTCAGATTTTTCACCATCTCCACCACTTCCCTTGTCAGGTAAGAGCATGTCAGTAAAAGCCCCCATCTCGTGGAGCTTCTTGCAAGCAAGCAGGCAAACGGCCTACATAGTAATTACTAACAAATTAGAAACTTTAAGTGTAAAACAACAAGGCAGATCAATAAAGTTGTGCTGGCATGCCTGTTGTGCAACACGCATTGAGATGCAAATAGGGCCCTCAAGGTTTTCAAATGGTGCATTGCAAGGGAGTTGAAGCCTGCAAGAATATTCAACGGGACCTCCTGGCTTCTCATGACGCTCCATGATGAATTCTGGACGAAGTATAGAGTACCTGAAAATAATTGTTTGTAAAAAAAGGAGATATAGAACAGAACCATGGAGTATTGAATTCAAAATTACATTATGTAAATTATTACTAACAACACCTGTCACTGGGCAATTGGGAGCAATAGAAATGGATAAGCCCAACAGCAGAATTCAAGCTAACGATGGCACCGGTTGATTTCACCTGGTAGACAGAATCTGGGGATGCCTCGGCAGAAATCAATCTGGAGTTATCTTTAAGATGACTAAGATCAGTTCTCTCGATTGCTTCTTTCCGTAAAGTCTCCTCACTGTTTCTGGCATTCCGTAGAAATGCTTCGTGTGACAAGTTTCCTCTAAAGAACAGGAAGCATATGAAATTAGTATACATTTGTTTCCCAACATCTCAAGGTTGTTAAAGATAGTAAAGCTCAATACATATATAACAGGACAAGGCAGGTACCTCTCAGCCATCAATATGTAATCTGATCCAGGCTTTCTAGCACGACCCCGTGACTGAATGTACGCCAAAACAGTTTTGGCGAGGTCAAAGCGAATGACAACATTACATTGCCGAATATCAAGGCCCTCCTCAGCAACACTAGTGGCAACTAACAATGTCACCTAAATGTTATAAGCAAACAATTAGATTACGATAATATTAAATCAAGAGAAACTTCATTAGATACAACAAGACATACACGACCATCCCGGAATTTGGAAATTGTGTCCTGCATTTGCGAAGTCCTCATCTCTTGACTATTGTTATGTCCAATCAAACTCGCTGACCTGATAAAATTCAAAGATGGAAGCTCTGCAAAGACCTGCATATTTAACATAGCATTACAAAGTGTACTAAAGTCAGTTAAATTGTAATTAGTTTTTAAATTAAAATCCAAACAATATGAAACACAACAATGGACCTTTGGAAGAACTAAGGCTGTAACCACACGCTCAACAAAAATGATTGCACGAAAATCGCCAGTGCTCTGATATTTATGAAGTATTTTTACTAATGACTGAACCTTTGGGGTTACTTTTCCATCAGCTACAGCACCTCCTATAATCACGTCTACATGCTCCCCACCAGAGGCAACTGAAAAAAGGAATGCATCAATTATTTGAGAATTCAAAGTACAGTATAACCTACGCTTGTAATCAAAGATTTAAACAAATTAGACAAAAATGAAAATATATGATGTGACAAACTTGTTAATAGGCCAAAACGGGATTCCAGAATCTTGACAATATACTTGATTGACTAATAGTAAATATAAGAAACAGGTATACATTTATTCATAATTCCGGACTACAAATGTTGATGTTACAAATATATATCAAGCAAGAAAAACGTTTCATGAGCAGAAAATATCCACTTGAAAAAGAAAAGGTTACAGTGGGTCGAAAGCAAAATAATTGAACACATCTTGGAGAGTAGTCAGTAATGAATAAAACATATGGTATATAACAACAATTCAGCTGCAGGCACCATATACCTGCTGCTCGTAACTTTGGATAGATAAGTATTAGATAGATACTGCTCCAACAATTATTTAATCCATTGCTGTGAAAGGCCCAAACTCACAAAGCATACTCCTTGTAAATTTACGAAGCAAATTTGTTGTTGGTTCAAATAGTTAACTGCAACATCCCACATCCATAAACTGGTTGCGTATGAATGTGTTCATAAGCACATGTCTATAACTAATGTGCACCAAAGTTGCTAGCTTAGGCCCATGGTGGGTCATGGAGGTACAGGTCTATACCTCAGAGCTTGGGCTTTGTTCAGTTGGATTTTTGGGGCCTTCAAAGTTTCTCTCATCATTATCTTCATTTATGAGAGTTAGAAGAAGCTTAGAGGGTATAAATTCCATTAAGCCAACTTGACTTTTTCCATAATTATATATTCCATGAAGCAACTTGACTTTTTCCAATAAATTTAGAATTGTTAAAGAATTATAGCTAACCACCAACTGCATCAATAGATGCAGTAGATAGTTAAATGTAACATCTAACTGAAAACATTACTCTGAACTTCATGACATCAAGTAGGGTAAATAAGTACTTGCCATGACTCTCAGGGAGCTCTCCTTCCTCTACCTCATCAAAGTCACCTACAGCCACTCCGTTTTTATCTGCATCTTCCAAGCTGTTATCTGATACAGCACCCTCTGATAGCTGGCACTGCAACAGAGTAACAACTTTGTCCAAATAACTTTCCTGGAATTTTACATCAAGTTGGTAATTTGCCCTTTCGTCATTTTGTAAAGCTGTCAAAAAAGATTGTGCGACCTGCAAAGAAATTTGCTAATCATGAGATTCACAAAGAATATTATAATATATAATAAGCTTAAGGAGGTTCATGTGGCATGGTATAGCGTGGTCCTTAGCAGGTCCCATAAAACTACAAAAATAATATAAAAAAACAAGAAAAACTAGTATATAAGAGTATTATGCATACAGTATTTCAATCCAATACAAGTTAAAAATAATACAGCTAACCAACAGATATATTTACACGTATGCATGCATCTAAAAAGATTATGAATAATCAAATAATATGATTAACAATATAAGAATTTAACAATAAGTAATACTATATAAATTGACAATATTGATAAAAAAATTATAATAGATCAGAAATATTATATCTTATATATAATTAGCATAAGGGAGTTAACATGGTGTGGTCGTCAGGGATAGAGTAGTCATTTCACAAGTAGCATTATTATGTGAAAAATATTAAGGTTCGAGTCCTTGCGAATACAAACATTAACTTAATATCGCGCTTAAAAGAAGCTAATATGATTGGTCATCAGAAATCCGTGCATTGCACGGTTAATAGCTAGTTATTAGAATATTAGAAGGATCCCGTGCATTGCACTGGATTTAAGATGGTAGAATATTAAAATAAACAGCACCAAATGTTAGATATTGAACCTTAAAAGCACACCACTGCCCTAATTCACCAAGGGCATAGTTTATGGCTCTAAGCTTTTGAATCAAATTTGCAGCTCCATCACTTTCTGTTCTTTCTGAGACGCCATAAACTTGGCGAAGTTGTTCCTTGGCCCCGGCATCTCTTGCTCCCATAAATTGCCATTTACTTCTTCTGGAACTTGATAGGGCAGCTTCTTCAACTGCTACTTCCATTTGTTTTATTTGGTCATGGAGGTAGCACAAACTAGCAGCTTTGTCATATAGCACTAAAGTTTCTGAAGGCATTGGAACATGTTTCTCCAGCTCCTTGCGGTCTTTAATGGTGCAGACAATAGAATCTAATTTGGTTTCAAGGTTACGTATCTTTATCGCACAATCCACTTGGCTAGATACACCTGCACAATTAATAAAATACATACCATTATGAATGCAGAAACAACAAACTCATATTACTTACAAAATGTTATGGAGGCAATAATACTATGGCAAGATCAATGTAACAAAAAAGAACGAACAATTACCCTTCAAATTAACAGGAGAAGCAGTCATTCCAAACACTGATGGCCTCTTCACCTTAGGTGTTGTGTGATAGAACTCAGACATCACTAATGAATAAGGATGTTTCTTTACAGCATGATGGCACTCGTCCAGAATTAGAAGATTTATAGACTCCATCTTTATTATGCTGTGCCTTAAAATATTCAAAAGAATTTGAGCTGTCATCACCAAAACCTGGTGACAGAAGGAAGAAACTATGAGTTAACCATGCAGAAAATATAGGAACCCTCCATCTTCAAACCCTTTCATTAAATCCCAGGCATTAATAATCTCTGGCTTCTAATGAAACAATGTTTTTCTAGGTAAACCCAAACTTTTAAGGCAGAAGATCTTTCTCTAGATTGCAAACCCCATAGGTGGATGAATTTTACCCATGTATGAATCTATACTATTTATCTAATAAGCAAACAGGGGTATAATTTGTAGTTTGGTTAACCCCTCATTATTGGTTTTTTCGTTATCCCTTTCATTCACAGCCGTTAGATCTTTCAACTGAAATAGATGATGACCGTTAGATACAATATCAAAAGTTGTTCTATACAAAGGTCCAATGTTCGAATCCTACCAACTACATATTAATTTATATACTATACTATAATAAGCAAAGAGGGATATAATTTGTAGTTTGGTTAACCCCTCATTTTTGGTTTTTTGGTTTTCGCTTTCATTCACAGCCATTAGATCTTTCAACTGAAATAGATGATGACTGTTAGATACAATACTAAAAGTTGTACTATACAAAGATCCAAGGTTCAAATCCCGCCACCTACATATTAATTTATATATAATACTAAAAGTTGTTCTATGCAAATATCCAAAGTTTGAATCCCGCCAACAACATAGAA
This sequence comes from Saposhnikovia divaricata, assembly GCA_036435485.1. Classification (NCBI taxonomy): domain Eukaryota; kingdom Viridiplantae; phylum Streptophyta; class Magnoliopsida; order Apiales; family Apiaceae; genus Saposhnikovia; species Saposhnikovia divaricata. The sequence continues at coordinate 224,130,333 of CM071599.1, read as the reverse complement.
TTAACATTTATAATATCACTGCACAATAAGCAAATTAAAACAATTTAAAAGTAACCTGCCAATAATATATTAAAATTAATATTCATTATATTATACTATATTCCTGTCAGGCTTTACTACAATCTCTTTAACGCCTTCTCTTTTTTTTGCACGTCTTACACAAAAGGCGGGTCGTTCGGGTATGTCGAATGTTTCTACCAATTATTTGGTTCACCATAAATCGGGTACGAGGGTCAACAGGAGGAACCCGATAATAGTTATTCATACATTTTTTTAATAATACTACATACATATCCACCATAGGTTTGTTAAGAAAAGTCTACCACCCACAATCTAAATATAAAATGATATAAACATAAACATATCTTCTATATGATAAGTGCAAGAGGTCCAATGTACTAAAGGTCAAGAGTTTGATACTCCATAAAAACATATTCAAATCTCATAATTATACCCTATATGTAATAAGTTGAAGAGTGATACTATCCAAGTACTACTAAAGGTGGTCTAACCGAAACCTAGCAACTATATAATTTTATATAATTATGTATAAGTTGCAATTGATTCTTTACCAAAGATACTCAAAATCTCAGGAAAAAAAATTCGGTGAAACCTTTTCAGACTACAACTTAACAACATCAAATTAAAAGATTCCCACTTATCTTTAAAGTTAAAAAATATTTATTTTAATTTCCCTAATCTTGCAACAAATGTCATTTAAAGTTTTTCACAAAATAATTATGCTACCTACTATGATGGAACGTTATGTATTAGTGATGATTCACTATTTCGAAGACTAGAAAGGTGTTTATGCCATGCAATCGTGATGTGTGGATGTGTTTCTTCTTCTAATTTTGTATCGTATCATTATATCTTATATATAATTAGCGGAAGAGATTTTAAATAGAAAATAAGAATATTAAAATGTAAATAACAAAATATTTAAATTAAAAATATGACTAATAAAATACACAATAATAATATTCTAATTATTTAATAATATGCATGTAAAATAAAGATATAGTAACCACTCGATAAAATTAATATGTAATAGTGTATCCACAAACGATACTTTATAGAACTAAAAAATTCTTGAAAAATTAAAATATATGTAATACTAAAAATTTAATATTAAAAATAACACATCTTTTGCATGGGAATAACTACTAGACATTTAGAGATGGTATATTTAAATAAGAGTTACATATTCGTTTTAAGGATACAGACATGACATGAATACAACACCACTACAAATTAACTTGCATAGATATCATTTTGAGAATTAATATAAATAATTGAGAATTTAATTAATTTTATGATGCAACCAGTGTTATTAAAAGCGCACATATGCGCTTGCTTAGGCGAGATGCGATGCAAAGGACAGACAACTAAAGCGCATCACTTTGCCGAAGCACGCTTCTATTCAGATGCTGACTTTTATCTTTGATTAGGTCATATGAACTCTATTTCTCGGCCAACAGTTGTATACACGACCTCTATTCCTCCTTCCATGTATACAAACGGCGACTAAAACACACCTAATCTCTTCTATATAAATACACACACTGTTACACTACACACACACTGATATACACATAACACACAGAGACACACATGCACTAAAATACTATATATACTAATTATACATACTGTTTATGCTTATAACTATCTTCTTATTGTTTCTTTATCACTAATTAGTCCATACTAAGATACACTTACGTACATAGTTATATATCACTGATTATACTAAGCTATTAGCTCTATCGAGCAATTAAATATATACTAAAGATCAGTGTACATGTCATAATATATCCGAATTTGTGTATGTTGTATGAAGATGAAGATGAATAAGAATAGTGAATTAGCTGTGCATTTCTTTGTTACTTTGACTTTAAATTATTATAGATTTTGAATTTATGCACTGATTTAGCTGTTTTATTTATCATAATTTAGTTTTACTTATAAATGTCTAATTATCTAAAAAAAATTGTAACGTATTACATTATATACCATGATTTATGTATATTTGCCTTTGTAATTTTGTATTATACATGAATAGGCTTTAAAACAAACCCAATAATTTAACCAATGCCCAACATAGAAGACCACAGTTATATCATACACCTCCAAAATAGTCTATGAGTCACTCCCACGAAATAACCTATTCCCCTACGTTACTCCGCCCATGAGTCGTGTCCCTATCAGGTGGAGTTTACCGGAAACTTCATCCACTGCATCCAATTGTTACTTAATCAGTTTCTTGTCGAATCAGATTTTTCTCATTACATTATATATTCTGCCCTCCCTTCACCTTCTTTTTTACTTGTTCCTTTTCATTTGGATGGGTCGCTGATACTTTCGCATCTAGTTACTTTATATATTCTTAAGATATTTGTAACAAAGAGTTTAATGATATCGTATTATAGCTACATCACCTAATACTATTTCTATAATCAAATTTACAACATTTGGCTTGTACTATTAATATAAGTGATTCATGGGACATACATATACCCATCAATCATATTAAGAATATAAACTTCCTATAGAACTAAATCTAAATGCATCTCACCTCTACTCCTGTTCATAAGATGATAAGAGAGCTGTAAGCTAACATTGACATTTTCACTGCTACCTATGTAACATTCACTTAACAGGTTTTCTTTTAAAATAAATGTTATACTTTGGTAACTGATATCTATTCATGATTAGACAAATATATAACACCTCCAAACTCGAAAAATGATAATTAATACTTGACAAAAACAAAAGAAGCAAAAAGCAAAACAGTAACTAGTGTATGATAAATATAACAGAGGGAAAAAGGCCACAAAATTACTGATTACCTGTTTTGTTTCAAACTCATGCTGCCACCTACGTGCATCCCAGAAATCTTGACCCATCTCACCACAGTAATGACCAACTTGGTACCCAGTTCGGTCACGAATGACCTCTGCTTGCTGAAAATGAATAAACAAATATATGATTTCAATTTGGGGTCAACTAACATGTAATGCCCAAGGAAAGTGAAAATTGGTCAACAAATATACTTTACTCCGAGCAAAACTACACAGGCTATTACCTGATAAACCAGAGGAACCTTGGGAACCAAAAATACAGCAAGAAATTTCTTGTTCATCATTTGCAGTCGGCTGCAAAGGCTTCTAATAAGAAGTACTGCAATGAGGGTCTTACCAGCCCCAGTTTCCAGAAAAGCTATAGTATTCCTATTTTCAGCTTGTTGAAGAACATCCAACTGGTACTTGCGGACATGCTCATCTATAACTTTCTCTTTATGCTCTTCAGTTTTCTTAAGGTCTCCGTTGCTGTCCTGGGTTTTATGAGGGAGCACCTTAGACTCTCTTGTTCGATCAGCTTCCCATGAACCAGGATGGAAAACCATCTCACCAGAACCCTTGGTCCGATCCCTTTCCCAATAACCCTTGGTCTCCCTACAATCCTTTTTGCCATTGCCAGATACATTGTTTCGTTCACTTCTCCTAATTCGATCCCTGTCCCTCCTATCGAATTCTTCCCAATCGCGAGGCCTCTTCCTCTCTCTAGAATGTTGGTGATTATTATTATTCCCTCTACCCAGGTAGTGATCCTGATGATGGTTAAGCCGGGGCTTTTTGTCAAATCTGTCTACGGGGTTGATGATATCAGATGAATGACGGCGAGACTTGTTGGTCTGCCGGTGGACACAATTCCCGTCTGAGGGATGAGTTGAAGAAACTTTATTATGAGCATTGCTTAATAATGAAGATGAATTATTTTCATGTGTTGATTCCACCAGCTGTGCCTCACTTGTTGTTGCAAGTATATTATCATGGTCAGCTGGTAAGAAACTGTGATTTAAGGGTACAAAGGTTTCACCATTACGAGGAAATGACTTGTCCTCCCCCTCTGTGTCCATTTCATTGTTGAGATGAGAGTGATTGAGTTGGGGTTGAGGAGGAGGGGTAAAGCCATCACCTTTTCTAATACTGTCAAGAATGCCATCTATACCGCCAAAGAAGCAAGGATCGAGAAGGGAATCTTGAGGTTGTTGGTCAAAAGAAGAAGAAGAGACGGGTAAAGGAGGAGGAACATTAAAATCATTGGAGAGAGTAATTAGATCATCACAACACATGTCCTCCTCGCAAGCATCTAGCCAGTACGAGGAGGATGGTAGTCTTGGTTTACTATTACTAGCATCATCACCCTTATCATCCATTATGTAAGAAGCAAGCCCTTATCTTTGTTCCGTTGCTGCCAAACTCTAGATAAACAAACTAATAAGAACGAATTGCTAAATGCATATGCTACATATAGAAATAAGGTAAACACTAAAATCAATAAAAAAATGTAAAATTAACTAGATAAGTAAATGAAGAACAATGCAGGCACTAATTAATAATTTAATTGGGAGAGAGAGAGAGAGAGAGAGAGAGAGAGAGAGAGAGAGAGAGAGAGAGAGAGAGAGAGAGAGAGAGAGAGAGAGAGAAACCTGTTGTGAATAGAGAGTGGGCGAGAGAAACAAAAGAGGGAGATGGGGAAGAAGAGGCAGATTAGCGTGGGATAGACCGTAGAAAACACGCAGAACGGGGGGTGGGGACGGGGAGAATAACAGAAAAAGAGAAGAATAGTTGGGTAGAAAGAAAAGGACAGAAGGAACAAAATCAAAGTAGCAAATTGTGTGTGTGGAGAATCTTGATTCTGCACGGTCTATCTTACGCTATTCAGCCCCTCCTTTTCTAACCTCCGACTTGCCCCTGCATACTTTCTCTAATCTCCTCTCCTCTCTCTATGTATTGTCTGGCTGTCTGCTACTCACAATTCGTCTGGGTATGCGGCCTGTTTTATACTTCCACATACGGGAGGGAGCTAGGGTAATTTTGGGGGTTGGGGGAACTTTTTTCAGTCAACTTATTTTAAGATAAAGTTAATTATTTCTAATTTTTCAATTTATTTTTTAATTTATTTTTATAATTTATTGAATCTCATACATACATTAAATATTTGTATAAAAAAATTATCAAAATATAAAATTTTTACCCGAAAATAAGTTTATAAACCCTTAAAAAAAACTGAGCCAGGCACTTTATTTCCTCATCTCTCCTTTCTTCTATTGTCTTCTATTTTCAGGCTGTCTCATCATTATTACCATCATATGATTTTAAAAATTTTAACAAATTAATAATAACTAATAAATTTTTAAAGATTTTTATCGATTTTAATTTTACATAAAATTCGGTGAAGTTTTTTCTTTTTTGACATAATTTGAAGTTGATTTATAATCTTATAGAATTTTGCTGATTACAAATCCACCAATTTTTTCATAAATAAATTTTAGTAGCGTCTCAAAATTTATATTAAAAAAAACACTCAAATTCATCATCATTTTACAAAATTCATAACTTTTTTCAATGCCATCCGATTTTAAAATATAATTTAAATCCTAATTGAATATCATAATTATAATTTTATTAAGATTTTCGACTCCTAACACTAACATAATTTCATCTAATTTTTTTGCATGCATATTAAATGGTGGTGCTTTTGTTATTTATTAACAAACTGAGATAAAATGGTAATTTCATTGTCAATAAAATGTCACTTTTTGTCCTTGTATTTAGTATATAGTAATAGATAAATACTTTTTTATTAAGTAAATTAAAATAATTTTCTTTTACCTAATTATTTTTAATATGTTAGGGCTTTTTTGATAAATATATTGTCAAAAGTAAATTTTTGCAATTTTAGTTTTGTTAAGAAAAACTATTTGTAAAAATAGTATCTTATTTGCAAAAATACTATTGCTGCGCAGCAGGTTGCATTCAGTTGCATATGCAACTTTTTTTACTATTTTTTTTTATTCTTCTTCCTACTAGTTGCAAGATGCAATCTCATATGCAACTGAATGCAATTGAAAATTTAAAAGTTTGATTTTCATTTTTTTGCCAACTTCTAGTTGTATATAAGGGCGGCGCAGCCGCATATGAAAACACAAATTTCAGTTGTGTATAAGGTTAGTTACATGTGGTTGCATATACAACTAGATGCAACCTCATATGCAACTGAAAATTGAAAGTGAATTTTTTTACTTTTTTTTACCAATTTCTAGCTCTATATAAGGGCTACGTAGCATCAAAAAAATGGAAATTTAACTTTCAGTTTTCAGTTGCATATGTAGTTGCGTTCAGTTGTATGTGGTTGCATTCAGTTGCAATATTAGAAATAGAGAATTGTGAGTGCAACTGTTAGAAATAGTCATATATCTGTTATAACTTAGAGAAAATCATAAAAACAATCATCGAGATTCTGTATGCTAAAAAAATCATTTAAATCTTCAATTGAATGAAAACAAATAAAGAATGTTAAGAAGAAGAGCAAAATACAAGTGAGTGGATTTGTGATTAATGGGATTCAGATGGATTGAGTTGTTAACAAATACACGTGTATAGATACAGATTTTGGTAGATCGGAGTCGGTTGAAGGAAGAAGGGGGAAGGGGGTTGGCGGTGGGGGTGGGGACGTCGGAGAAGGGGATGGAGGTCGCCAGAGGAGGTCGTCGGTCGCCGGACTGGATATGGTGGAGTTAGGGATTGGGGAAGGAAGGGAGAAGAAGGAGTCGTCTGAACCGAAATCGAATTGGGGGAGGGGATTTTGGACTGCAAGAAGAAAAACAGAAATTAAGGGAAATGAAGGGGTTGGGGTTTGTTCGAGAAGAAGATATGAGATGAGTTTTAAAGATTGTTCGAAGAAGAGGGAGATACAGAGGATAAGAAAGAAAATAGTTGGGTTTGGTGTCTGTATTCTAAGATAGTATTTTTGCAAATGAAACCTTTTAATTTTGAAAAGATAGTATAAATGCAATTTAATTACAAAGATGGTATTTTTGTAAAAAAAAAACTTTAAACCTAGTATTTTTGGTAAATTCTCTATGTTATATTAGAGTTAAAAGTAAATTATATTATGTATATTGTATATTACAGAAGTATATCATATTCTATAATTAACATATAACATATTAAGTTTTGCAGTAAAATAAAAAATACGATGTACTAAAGCAAAACGAATTATATGGATTGTTGATTATATAAAATCTAAAACTTATGTTGGTTTAATTCTAAATTTAAAATCAATTTCTAATTTGAATCTAATCCATTAAAATATTAACATATATAATGTATTACATATATCAGAGGTGATTAATATAAGATAATAGTGTTTAGTAACACGACATTTAATTGCAAATAAATTTAATTGTACAACTTTAAAGTTTATGCGATTGATTTCAAATTTCGTGTGAAAATTATTTTTTAATTTAGCTATAGAACAATATGTTTTTCAAAGTTATTGTATAAATATAATATGAAATAATAGTGTTTAACAACATAATATTGTTAAAAAGAAAAATGTAAGTTTAGTTGAAAAACTTTAAGGTTCACGTGCATAATTTTAAAAATTCAACAGTAACATACCGTAACAAAATAGGCTCTATAGTAAAATTCTATTATCACAGGTTTTATTCTCTTGCAAAATACGTTTGTTAAAATTTTAAGGAAAAAATTTTAAAATAAAAAAATCAACAAAAACATGTGATATGAAAAACACTACTAAAGAAAAAAAAAATTAATACATGAGTAATTGACTAAATTTTATCATTAAAGTGAATTAAGGTAATAGTGCAATTTTTTATTTGATTTTGTATTCAACAATGAAACAATCTGGACAATTAATTAAAAAAAATCTAAGAACTAATAACAATTCATGGATTTTCTTTAAGAACTAATAATAATTCATTGATTTTTTTAATGTTTGATTTTTTTATTAAGCAAAACTCTACATAGTGATACTTACATGAGTAATAATAAAATTTTATTGAATCAAAAATATAAAATATGAGATAAGTTGTAGCGCAAAATCTCATAAAATTGTAAATTTAATCATCAACTTATATATTCAGTCTAACTTGTAATCTTTAAATTTCTCCTCATTACCTTTTATACCTTCATCATTAAAAACTAATGATATTATAAAGTCCTCAGAATGATCGAAGTAGTCTATATAACTACTAGTATTTGAGCCCGCGTTGCTGGGCTTTTATAATTTTATTACTGTTCTAATAATTAAAAACATAACTATTATTTATTTGATATTGTAATTTTGATGTTTTTGTACGGTACAATATAATTTCAAATGTAATTAGAATTCAAGCAACTCACCATCTACCAAAATGATGTGGAACTAATAAACTAAAGTCCAATAATTTTGAATGGTGGTGGTGCTGCTTATGCTGTTCCCTGTATGAACATTTAGTCAAATTATTTTTTCTTTCTTTTACATTAATAACCACGGTGATTTTTTGTGATAAATTTATTTGCCCAAAATTTTTAATTTTATTTTTTTTGTTGAAAAGAAATTCTCATAAATATATATTTGATAATTTGAAAATATTGATTTTAATGACACTTAAGAATGAAATATAAACATTGAAACATGTTTAATTATTTTTTCATTTTTCTCAATTGTAATTGATATTATTATATTATTAGTGTAGGTTTGAAGAAATAGTTTGAATATAAATGTATTTTTCACAATTCAAATTTATTCGGTTCCGTCTTCGACGGGACCTCGAATTTTATCTAATAGAAAAATAAAATTATATTATTATTTGATGTTATCTCTTTTGAAAAGAAATTCATTAAAAATATGTGTAGTAATCCAAAAAAATTTAAATCCACATGCCATTAAAAATGAAACTTGAAATTTCTTTGCTAATGTTTAATTTATGTTTACGTATTAATTGATATTATAATTTTCAATAAAAAAATTGATTTAATTTTAATAATTTAATTTCGAATAATAATTTGAAGATAAATGTATTTTTATTAGCAAAATTTTAAATAATTATAATTATTATAATAGAAATACAATAGATTATAACATATCATCAATAATTATAAATAAATAATTTAAATTAATATAATAGAAATATATTTTTATATTTCAAAATTAAATATCTAATGACTATCCTCCTCGGCCCCGTCTCCAACGGCGCCTCGATTCCTATATATAATAAATTTAAATTAAATTTAGAAAAATTATAAATTTTTAAAAAATATCGATAACTAAATTTATATTTAAAAAGCAATTTATGCATTCAATATTTAATAAGTATTATGAGCGATACGTGTATATTCATAAATTAAAATTATTTTTATTTATGAAATTTGGATATTCATAAAATTCTTATCAATTCCAATTTTTTTGACATTTTGAACTCTATATATTGAATTAAAAAAAAATTGAAAATAAGTTTTTATATGTAATACGAAAGATAACCATATTTTTCTCATTAAATGTCGAATTCCATATATTCCAAAATTAAAATTCGTATTTCTACATAACAAAACTCCGATTTAATATATTATTATATTATAATCAAAATTTAAGTATTTAATAAGGATAAAACATAAAAATGACAAAACTCGAAAAAGGAAAACCCAAAAAATAAAAACATATTTTTCTTGCTAAATGTCGAATTCGATATACTCCAAAATCAAAATTCATATTTCTGTATAACAAAACTCCGATTTAATATATTCTTATATTATAATCAAAATTTTAATATTTAGCAAGAATAAAACATAAAAATGACAAAACTCGAAAAAGGAAAACCCAAAAAATAAAAAAACATTATTTTCGTCATAACAAAAGTCTGTTTATTTTTTAGATTTGAATTGATTTCAAATTGTAAGCTTCACGGAGAAGCTTCAAACTACTAACATATAGTCATGTAGACCTATGATAAATCTTCTTCTTGTTTTTGTAAACATGCATGCCATCATAAATTCAACCTGTAAACATAAAAACAGATTATGGGGCCGTTTGGGGTAACTTAAAAAAAGTAACTTATTGCTTTAAGTCAATAAGTTGATTATAAGTGATAAGTAAATCAGAACTTATAAGTCAGTAGAGTGTTTGGTAAATCAGAAATTACAAGTCTACTGTAGAACACATATTTTATATATTATTTTCCTAAATCGCGTTGAAAGATAGCATATATGATATGCAAAATGATCATTGGGAGATGGAAAAAAATGTGGTAAAATTTGATTTGAAAAAAATATCGTCAATTAAAGAGAAAAATCAAATTAAAAACGGAGGGAATTAGGGAATAGTACAAATAAGTCGTAAGTCGGAAAAAAGTTAGGACTTTCTAACTTTCAACTTATGAACTTATAAGATCATAAGTCATTAAAATAAGTTGTCAGACAAACAGTTCAATATAAGAACTTATGAACTTATATCAACTTTAAGTTAACTTAAAGTTTTGCCAAATAGCCCCTATATCTAAGAATATAAGTTTCTAAACATGTAAACATGCTAATTACAGGACCAAAAACATCCATCCTCTTAACACAAAAATCCAAACTTACAGAAACATCCATCCTCTTCACACAAAAATCCAAACTTACATATACATATAGAAATATTTTTTTATAACTGAAAATTTAGAAATTTAATAAGCATCCTCCTCGACCCCGTCTCCGACGCCACCTCGAATCCTATATATAATAAATTTAAATTAAATTTAAGAAAATGATAACTCTTTATAACATATAATATATTTATATATTTATATAACATAATTCCTCCGTGTAAACTTTAACATAAAATCATAATTATTATATTTAAATAAGTAAAAAGAAATTTATGTTTATATTAATATAAACAAAAATGTATTTTTTATAATTAAAAATTTTAATATTTTATAAGATATTCCTCGACCCCGTCTCCGACGGCGCCTCGAATCCTATATATGATAAAAGAATTGAAGAGAATCACCTCTAAGTTTCTTGGTATACTTTGCAATAACAATTTAGGAATACACACATACATAACATCTTTTTTACTTTTAAAAATCCAAAGTATCTCATTTTTCTTTTCCATCCACGTTTAAAATCATATAACAAAAATATAATAATAAGGATAATATTTGAGAATAATTTCTGATGCCAAAGAATTTACAATTTTTTAAATTAAATAAAATTATTATTTTTGTACAATATAAATTATAAATTTTATATTTATAATTAATCCTCGGCCCCCCCTTTGGCGAGGCCTCGAACCCCTATATATCAATAAAATAAAAATAAATTTAGATATATTGTTGTTCATAAAAATATATTAATCCTATTACAACATTAAAAAAAAATTACTTTGAATACATTAAATGATTAAAGAACTAATTTTTATGTTGTAATATCTTTCTCCAAATATGGGATTTAAATAAATATCTTGACTACTAAATTATGCTAAATTGAGTTGTCACAAAATCAATGCAATAAAATTAGGCATGTTTCATGAGCAGAAACCAAAGAAATGCAGTTACTTTAGATATGAAAAGATCTCCTTTTTGTGGTTCTTTGGGAGGACTACAATGCAATGGGACTGAGGAATGTTTTTTGTATGATTATTGTTGCTACTGAGATACCTTTCTGGGCACTACAACTATGAAACAAACAAAACTCACCCATCGTTACATTGTAGTACTGAACAATCAGAACTCAATCCAGATGCACGCGAGACACATAGTGAATAGTTTTTGTTATCAGAATGATTGTATAAACAAAGCTCCAATGTTCATCTACTCTACCTAAACAAAGTTGCACCTGAGATAGCATAAACAATTTTCTATTACATCGCAAGTCTATTTTTAATGTTCACTACATATGTAATATAAACTTAAGCCACAATTTAACCGGAAGCCGAAGGAAATGATGTTGTTCCTGAAGAAGGGTTGCTAGACCTCAAGGATTTCACAGATAGTGTAATGTAGGACGTCTTACTGGTATTGCAGGTCTAGCACACATTTGAGATACATACCAAATAGAGTTCACTGGAGTGGCAGCAGTCTTCAGTTATTAACTTTGCTTTCTCAATTGCATTACTTAACAGGCAAAGTGCCTGTATTCCTGATATACCTCCAGGTCGGGCTGCTTCTAATTGTTGAAGTTATTTTGTGCCACTCGTAACCAATTTCATCAGCTCAGTACACATTTCGAGAATGAACCTACAATGTTATGTAAGAGTTCTTCTAATTATCTGCTATAATCGCCTTATTAAAACGTAAGAAATATGGAAATAATAATGATACAAACGATAGTGGCATTAAGGTAACTTCAAATACTTGTTACTGTATATACATATAGTACCCTTCTTTTTTCTTAAATTACAGTACTTCCTTTCAATCATTAATGTTAAGTTTCAAGCTCAGACCATCTGAGGTATAAAATTTAAATAGCTTTTGATTTAAAATCAGACGTTACCTTTACAACACGAGTATACTAAGCTTTTGATTACATACGGTCTACAAACAAATTGTGGCTGAATTCTCTCTTCATTATCACATTCAAATCCAGAATCAGATTTAATTATATGAGTTTTCAATAGCCTCTTGTGCCTAACCTAGTTCTGAGAAATCTAATTAATAGTTTAAAAACACGTGAACATTTCAAACTTGAAGCTTAGTGAATATGGTTACCAAGAAACTAATTAAGCTTTCAGAATTCTTAGTTTGCAGTGATTTACCAATTCAATCAAAGATTTATTCAGCTTCCCAAACTGCGGTGCCATCCATTAATTCAACTCTGCCAGCAAAGTTGAGGCTCCGGAATCATAAAGTAGCTAATTTCATAAACTAATAAATGTAGTATGCAAATCAAATTAATAAAAGTAATAAGAAAAGGCATACCTTTTGTTCTACTAAAGGAACATTATGAACTGCCAGATCAGATAGCATTTTAAGACTTTTGCCAAAAATAACCTTATCCAATGACTCTATAGTAAAATTTGCTCACAAATACTGCATGCTAGCTAAATTTCCAACATATGCGGATAAGAGACCTGTCAAGTAATTTTGGTTCAAAATCCTGCAATATATACAGTTCTAAATTCTCATGTTGAGTTGAGACATATGTGTATGTGCGTGGGCATATTATAGCCTAATAACTTAGAAAACATACAGATTTGTAAGGGAAGCCAAATTCCATAGCTCATCGGGAATGACACCCACGACATCCAGTGCATTAACCATCCTGTCAAATACGGAGTATATATGTATTAAAAACTCTGCATTGGCAAAGTATCTCGGGATAAAATGAAATATACATTACATTGTCTTGTAACAAATATCAAACAATTGTAGTACTCGTTGAGCTTAACAAAACTAAAAGAGATGATATGTTATGATAAAGTTGTTGAAGAGAGGACATACAGCTGGGTAATATGGCAAGTAGTATTGCTGCAGACACATTTAATGCCTGGATTATCTATCGTAGCTGAACCAATGGCAACTCCACTTATTCCACTTGCTATATGCTGACATCCTCCATTTTTAATGGCATTAGAGTTATTTGTCTAATGGGGTGCATCATTGTACGTCCCAACAGATCTGCTGCATACTCATTAATGGTTCTTTGTGTGAAACGCGCAAGATGACCTCTTTAGGTACCAAAATGTGAGTGCAGATCTACTAAACGTAGAATCAGTAGCTTAGACATTTAATTTTGACAGGCTCCAGCTTATCTACGTATTGCACCAATACACGAATTACGAATATGAATATATGACCTTATTTCCAGTTCATCCTATAGTATATCAAAAGAAATCATTTTATTAATAAGAATCATTGTATTTGGGTCGGACAGAACATTAAAAAATGTCAACACCATTGCGATCTATAATATTAATGCAACTTGTCAAAGAACAACACACATTATGAAGCAACCCCTGTTTTCAGACACAACAATGCAGCACAAAAAAACTAAACCAACATACAATCTTTCAGACCCAAATTCTAGCAAAAAAGTGCAAGACAAACATCGTATTTAATTACTTAAAGACTCAAAAGATACTATTCAGATTTAACAAACAGTTCAATGGCACACTAATATTTGAAAGTTTAATACAAACATGAACATCTTTTATCAATTGAATTATACCTTCGTTCATCTTACTTGGTAAACATACTCACAGTGAGTACTTAAAAAATACAACTAAAGATATAACTGCATTGTCCGAATCCTATCTAAAAATCAAGTCAAAGGTACTGAGACTTACGATTTTGCATAACTCTTAAGACCCATGGTAAGAAGATGCCGTACAGATTTTGTATGAGTTTCCAAGCTATGTATCTTGAACCAATTTGAGTATAGATGATAGCAGATTAGTAACAGTGTGGGTATTACATCCATATATCTAGCTTCAAAACATATCCGAAGTAAAAATTCTTTATAGTGAACCTTTCAGCTAGACATGGACATGATACATATAACACATTTGACATGTGATTTTCCTCATGATTTTGTTTAAAAAATGACCCAAATTGTAGTCTTTTAAAAACAATAAGAATCACATAAAAAACAGTAAATAATTGGGTCAAGTGCCAAATGACATGAGTCCATCGGTAAGCACTTAATCTAGGAGTCTGCACAATGCTCATACTAAAGCTATAGTATCATGTGCATCTTTTACAAAGATCAATCAGACAATAGGTACAATATTAATCAGACATTTTCCCTTGGACAAACCATCAAATAGTTAGACTACAACAACAATTTACAAAGATCAAATCAAAAACATGTAACTGACATTATAGGATGTATACCTGTATTTACAATTTCTCATGTGTGAAGTTGTAACTGCAACACAATCAACACCGAAAACACGAACAACGGAACCAAACGCCTGAAAAAACATAATCACAATCAGAATCAAACTCAATAAACAATCGATTACAAAAAATAGATACAACAAATACAAAGAATAGATACAACATATCTCTATGAGGCATGTAACTAAAGATATAAGCATAATAATAAGAGCTCTATGATATTAGTTATAAAAAAGTTTGAAATAAAGACAGAGAGAGAGAGAGAGAGAGAGAGAGAGAGAGAGAGCGCAACAATCAATAAGAGCTTTATATTTCAAATTCGAATTGAATTAACAAAACTATCAAAAGAAGAAATAGGGCAAAAATCGATGATGAAGGCCAAAACTTCCACGGGAAGCTTTGGAGAGCAGTAGTTTAGAGTTTTCTACTTTGTGTAAAAGTACTCTTTTAGGCTTTACAAACAAACACGTGCAAGCATAACAGCAGATGTGGCGGTGGCATTTGTTGTAAATAAAGCCAACATGAAGGGCAATAAACTAAAATTGGAAATTACTGTACAAAAGGGCAACCTACACTATTTTATCCCGAGATAATAAAGAGATTATATTATATTCATTGTTTAAAACAGGAACGGTGGCATCAGGAGTAAATCTTTTCAACTGCAAAGGCAAACATTTAGCTTGGGATTTTACTATTCATAACAGGTAGTAGGAACTATTATATAAAGAGATTATCCTCTCTCAACATTTTATTGTTGGAGAAGGGATGGGGGATTGATGTAATATATATGAAATTTAGATATTTAATAATTATATCCAATTATATCCATTATATCCAATTATATCCAATTATATCCAATTATATAATAAGAGTAAGAGGGATAATAAACGAGTACTACCATAGGTCAAGGGTTCGACTCCTAACAGCAACATATATTTTATAAATTAAATCTAAAGTCACTAATACAAAGCTTAATTAATAAGTGGATTGAGTTTACACTTTTGATTTGTTTATGCCTCAGTCTAAAAATCTTTTAATCATATTCTATCTATGACATAATAAGCGTAAAGGGGATCTTATCCATAATTTTGGTCATTGTACTATCAAAATATCAGGACTAAATTTTTTTTATTAATATTAAAAAAAGTTCATGTTTACTATTTGGGTTCTATCTCGAGATCTAGAAATCAGATTTGGATGATTTTACAGCTCACGCAAAGCTCATGAAATTATCTTTAATTTAATGATGATTTAACAATTATTACCGAAATGAAAAAACTAAAAATCTCAAGAGAAAAAATAATTACGGATTTTTAAATTAATCTTATTCAGTGTAGAAGACCTACATCGATAATTCTAATCAATGTAGAAAACCAAATTATATATATGATTTAAATCATCAACATTCACTTTTTCGTATTCCAATATAAATACACTATTTAGTTTACATGTTAAAAAATAAAATATTTTTTATGCTAGATCCAATGTTTTTCATCTATGTATTTTATGATCTAATGGTTATAATTAATTTTGTCGTACTGAAATTCATTACCAGACTATCGACTACCATAGTTTTGGACAAAATCACTCTTACACTTATTATTAAAATCGTATTTGTTTGTTAGTAGAACTATCTTGAAATAATAAGAAAAATATTTTGATAATCAAAACGAAATATAAGTAGATTTCATAAATCGAATAGAATTTTCAACGTAAAAAATCGTCAATTTCTTCTCTCTTTTGTTCCTGCGTAGTTTTAATTGAAAAATCATTGTTAAACTATCACTAAAATAAAGATTATTTTGTTAATTTCGTGTGGGCTATAAAATCATCCAAATCAAATTTTAAGAATTCAAGATATAGCATAAATATTGAATTGAACGTGTAAAATCTTATATGTATCAATTGTTTAGCAACAATTTGATATGTAAATTAAAATTTGTAAAAATTAAAAAAAATAATATAATTATAAATATTAAAAAAGTAACCGTGCGTTGCACGGGTTATAAGCTAGTAATAATAATAACAATAATAATAATGAATTATAATTTAATTTGAAGTGGAATATGGGCTAGACTAGAATAATATAAAAAGTTTGACTTAAATAAAGAACTTTCTTAGGATTATGATTATGGTTTTAGGTATATTTATTCACGATTCTTTTAGAGCCATCAAGATCAAGTTCATTAGATAAATCTTACCAAGGTATGGACCTCTCTTCATCTTACTCATCGTATTTATCATTCAAATTCGTAATATTTATGTCACATGATTCTGACATCTTCTAAAATTCGTTTTTAATTCATTATGAGTTGGAATTTAATGATTCTTGTATTCTACAACTTGTATGTCACGTACTTTTGTCAAATTCAGAGCCAAACTATGTCGAAAATTGAGTTTTCTATAAGCAGTTTTTACAATTACGAGATTTAACAACAGCAACTTCGAAAATTTCTATAAAAATCGATTTATGTCCGTTTTGGATGATCTTTAATGATCCGAAAAGCTCTTTCAATTGTCTGAAACTTTTATTCATTGTGTTTTCTAAGATTATGTCTCAAACTGTTATCAAAAGTCTAAAACATAATGAGATCTCGTTTTCAAAATTCAAATCTGAATCAGTACACATTTTATTTGATTCCCAATTCGTTATAAATTCGTTTTTGATGAATCTTACCTTTCTGGAACGGGTTTTTCGTTCTCTACAACTTTCATGTTTTGGGTTTTTCCAGAAAAAAATCATCTAGAGGGTCAAAAATTGTAAATTACAGAACTGATCAAGATTGGTAATTTAAATCGTTTCGCGTAATGAGAAATATGTTGTATCAGGATTTAGGATTTAAGAACTAATAATTATTATTTTTGTAATTAGATCGGGAGCTGAAAGTTTAGTGATTTGCTTATGAATATTGTTAGAGTTCTTGATCGTTATTTTTCGAGGTACAGATTCTCTCACCTTTTATTCAGCGCTACTCTTAATTAGGAATATTTGTAGTTGATTCATTTTGTCTCAAATCTTTTTGTTTTGTATTATTCCGATTTGATTGTTTTGACTTCTAAAGGTATTTTTAAATCTCTTCCGAAATATTCAAATATCTGCCTTGCAGTATTCAAAAATTATGTATTTATTTGTTTTGAAAAATATTCAAATATATGTTTCTGGGGTTATTAAATTTATGAATTTAAATATCTGTAGAAATATTTGGAATATATGTTTTATGTGATTTATAAAGATTTGCGAAAATACTTTATTTGAACCATTAGTGATATAGGGTATACCGAGTTAACCAGCTGTAAGAGTACTACAGCCATGTCATTGCGGCACCAGTGACATGACACTTTCGTGGCAGTGTGATTGGTCACGGCGTATCCTTCTGATAGCTCAGGTGGCGAGCTTTTGCGCATTTTGATATTTGTTTCAGGATAAGTGGGTGCACCCAGACTTTGTAATTTGTGATTTAGTTTGACGGTGATGTTGTATATGTCGTACACATTATCCGATTTGTTGCACGCATTAGGTACCCTATGATGTGTGTTAGGTCCGAAATAACGTATAAGGGGGGTTGAATACGTTATTTAAAAAATATTTCGATTTTTGATGTGGATATGAGATCAAAAATACTGAATCGAAATAACACAAATGTTTAAGAAATATCTTTGAATAGATAAAACCCGGAGGTTTGCTATACAATCTAATCTTATGAATCAGCTACAAAATCAAACACTCCTAAGGATAGTTTAGGCACGAGGACCTTCTACCCGACACTTCCTGAAAGTGGGCTAAGCCGACTTTCCTACTAGATGGATTGTCTAGCAGCTTACACAGAGAAGATATAAGAGAGAGAAGAGAGAGTTGTGTGTTGAGGTGTATTTGAAGTGAAATACAACAGGCCTATTTATAGATTTTTAGAAAGTCACTATTCAGCCAAAATACGTAACTGATGACGATTATCAGCTTGGCTGCTGCTGTCTGTTTCTTTCAACTGAGCCGAATTGTTTCTTGTCTGCTCCATTTTCAATTCCTGCCAAACTTCTTTTCAACAATATTTGGTTTTGACTGGGGCCCACATGTTTTTCCACATGCTTTATTGTTCCAAAAATATCACCATCCCAAGTGACCTGAAAATGAAGGTAACGATAGTCACATTGATGTACATTTTCTCTATTCACAAATAAATGACACTATCTAACTATAGTTTAGAAAATACCTAATCGTAAAGTAAGTTAATACATGAAATACTTATTTATAAGGATGTCATGAAAGTTGTATTCTTTATTTGATACATAAAGTAAGTTGAGAATGTGCCAATATCTTTATATATCATGACAAAGTAAATTCTTTATAATTTTAATTTGCTATAATAAAAAGGTAATTAGTTTTTACGTTTATATAGAATCTTATGTTGGCCACTAAATATATTCTCTGACTTCTGTTTTAATAATCGGATATACTGATTGTAGTGTTCTTTTTCTTTATTATAAGTATTTCTCTTCGAGTTTGTGCCTTTTTCTTCCCCGTTTCTCTCAATATGTTTCATGCATTTGCCTTTAGCTCGAGACCATGTCCATGAAGTGACATAGCGTGGTACATTTTAGTTTGAATTGTTCACTTATGATATAGCTTCCCATCCCGAACTTTTGCCAAAAGTAGATAGTACAGAGGACTCCATTAAAGATATAAAATCAAAATTTTAGTTCGCGTGACTTAGTATCATCAGGTCACATTTTTGTGACATTAAGTATGCATGTGGATAAGTTTTTTCATATTTAATTCCTTGGATAAAGAGTTTATAGTCCCACTTCATTTGATTTGAGAAGAAAAACATATCTATTTAGATTTGGGTGTCTTGCACTTCTTCCTATACTTAATGTTAATAGAGCCTTCAGTTTTGTGCATGAAAAATCTGCTCAGTTATCTTGGATACATATTATATATATTTTTAGCTACCTACGTAACTCTAAAAAAAATCTGACCTTAAATAAAATTATTACTCTCCTGAAATATTTATACATAAAGTGAATCAGATATCTAAGAGATATGTAGATAATCTAATTTTTCATCTTTTTATTTTTATCTCTATGTGTATCAAGTATTTAGGCTAATGCAGCATTAGGGATTGTAGTGCACGATGATCACATGCTAAAGTTCTTGAAACATAAAACAAAAAGTACTTTTTTCGTAGTTTTAAAATTTGAGAAGAAAGTCATTATGAAAAAGCTTGGTGAGCCAGCACAAAGTTATAAGATAATTGTGTGTGCAAGATCCCAAGATCCCTCATTGGTGCAAGAGCACCTTATGGATGTTGTGTGGAGACCTCTTTGGTGAGTGCAAAAAGGAACTCATTGGACCTTATTTACATAGTGGATGTATCTTTACATGGACACCATATGTAACATGATTTTGTACTGCTTTTCTTACTCCGGGCTAATGAATTTATGTTGCTTTGCTATATCATGTGTTTGGCCATTGATATTATTCAACTTAAAAGACAAAGACAGGTTCAAATTCATTTAACTCCTATTTAATTTGAGTTCATCCTATACTTATATCAACGATGTACATCACCCAGTCAGTTGCTACCATTTTTCAACGTATATAGGTGGGGAGAATTTTACATGTTTCACAATTCAAAAGAACAGAGTGAACTTAAAAATATACTTGATCAATATATACTGACATTAATTTTGGAGAGAGATGACCATTCGACATGTGTTGGACAACTTGCAATTGACAACCTGCCTAAATATCTATTCTTCGTTTAATTATTGTAGGATGCTAATATAATTGATCAGTCTTTCTTTGGGATAGGCGATCTTCATGGCAGGCATCTGCATATGAGGCTGGATGTCAATAACATGTCATATGATGTTGTATCCTTAAATTTCTTAATAACATTATTTTGATCTGTGTTGTTCAATGTAGAATCTATTTGGTTATTTAGGAACTATTTGGCTATTAAGAGTGAATTGGAAACGTGAATACTGAAGTAAAGAAACAATTTTGAGTTGTTTGAAGCAAGGAAGTATGCAGTATCTGCAACCTCTGATTTGTAGGAGCCAGAAGCTTCCTGCATATGTCAAGTACATGTCTTTCTTACTTAATATTTGTCGACAATATATATGTATCCACTTATAATGTTTTCGGGTATATTTGATTTTATATAAATCTGCATGATATCTACATTTTCAGGATGAGTACAATAATGAATATGATCTTGGAAAGGTAGAGTGTAGACATAGTGTCCATGTGGAGTGTATTAAAAATTGGCCAACGGCAAGAATGTGTGCCCCATTTACAAGAATGATAAAGAAAAAAATATAGATAAACAATGTAGCAGTGTATATAGCGATAATGGTGTTACCATGAGTCGGCTAATTGACCCACGTAAATAGTTGTAGCCTGTAGGTAATACTCTGCTCAAAATATTAGCTTTTATTTCAGTAGTTTTTTTATCCTATTGTTTTTCGATAATGAGATCTTAAACTTTGTGGTTGTAACCTTTTTTGTTATATCAGGATAATTCGAAATCTGCAATTACAATTACCTCGAATTGATTATTATGAACAGTTAAATTTAGCAATCCAGTTAATGTTCTAATTGATAGTTGATGTGTTTCGAAGTTTATTGCTAGAAATAACTATTTTCACTACTGAAAAGCATATAAGACTTTCTGTGCTTCCGTCCACATTTCGTTAGATATGTCAATACCAAATCAGTTTTACCTTAATTGTAAAATTGCAGGGATGGAAGGACTATATCCTTAACAGTGAAAGAGCCAACCGCATGTCCTATTAATCTCTCATAGGTAACCTCTAGGGTCTGTCAGTCCCAATCTCTCCCAATCTCTATTGTAGTTTATATTGTAAACCATATAAATACACTTTTAGCTTATCTATAAAAGGACCCAGTCAAATGTAAGTCTATAGTTTCTTTAGAGTTAAATGATCTTTATTACCCGTCAAGTGTATCACAAAATAATTTTTTGACGTATAGAGTTTCCTCAAGTCACCGAAACATATTTCCTAGCAAGCATAAGTAATTTGTTTTTGGATAATTAAGCATGGTAAATTGTTTCTTAAAAAACACAGTACATTAAAGGCAGATTATAAGTTTTAAAGTTTGTACATGCGTATCCCTAACTTGCTGATTAGGTTTAGTTTCCATATTTCATTATTTTACGTTTCTAGATATTTTATTACTTGCTGCATATTCCTTTTATGTTTCTAGGTATAAAGTTTGCAGGTTTTTGTGATCCTGGTGATTACAACATTTATGCTTCTTATGGAACATCAAAACTATTTATGAGAATTTTTTATTCTAAAGATCTATATGGAACGTGTTGATTGTTGCAGATTTTTTTGTATGATTTCGAGTTGTCAAGAATCAGTTTTGAAGATTTTTGTTATGTTTTTTGGATGGATTTAGGGTCAACAAACATATTAATGGACTCATTGTTTTGTTTATGTGTTCCTAACATTAGATTTTAATTTATAATTACAGGAAACCTAAAGATTTATATAATGAAAAAGTTAAAAAAAAACTTTCCAAATTATTATATGCCAAGTAGCAGGTTCTGCTAAGGCTTTCCAAGATTATATGATACCATTGAGGTGGGAAATGCAAAGAATAAATTTATATACAATTATAGGTTTTGTGATAATTGTGAGGCCATCAGTGCCTATCTTGAGAATGAATGTCATTAAATTCAAAGAAGGCCTATGAAGTTGAAGGACCAATCTGGAAGGAGTATGGAGTTGACTCTGTTGGGTGAATTCTGTTGTAACTAATGACTTTAGTGGTAAGTCTATTGAGACTATTCTTACTGGCTAGCTCTTTATAACTCTAGATTCTTCGGGAAGCTAGCTTTAAATTGAGACAGTGGTTTGGCCATTCTTTGCCGGAGTCAGCGATATTGCATCAAGTAAGTTATCTTTTGTTGGAGGGTCTGATGATGGAAACTTTAAATAGCGGAAATTAGATGACATGTTAAACCACTTGAACTTAATTAGAACTACACCTAGATAAATTATGTTCCAAAGTCATCTTCTTTTTTTGTTATTTTATTTAGAGATTGCCTTGCTTTCAACACAAGTTTTATGAATTTGAAGTGTGTGTGGATGTGCCTGTCTTCTAGGAATTACAGTTTTAGCACATGTCTTTTGAAGTGTGTGTTTGGCCAAATTCTTTTTTGTTATTGGCTGATGATCTCAAATTGGATGGTGATGAGTGCCTGGGTCATGTTCCTGTGACAGCCTTGGTTCACAGCCTTGGTAGTGGCATTGATTATAGTACCTTCAACAGCCTTGGCCAAACAATTACCAGTATATTAGGCGACGTGCTCAGAGTTAAATTTTTGGACTTGGTTAATGCGACAGGAGCGTGTTGCAATGGTTCTATTTTGTGCAATGTCTTATCCTTTCTCTAATTGTTACCCATTAAAGTGATAAAGCATTACTAAGAAAAGTTTTAGAAACAGATTAATCATATATTGAGTATGTTGTTACAAGTCTCTAAAGGAGTTCTGCTGCTATGTTCTAATCTAAGATCCCAAACTATTGACTATATCATTCTTTCAATAACATCTCGATGCTACAATTTTATACTTTTGCCCATTTATTGTCCTAACCACCATTAACAAGTTTTTGGCATGTTAAATATCGTGAATAGGTCTTTGATAAGTGTTCTAATTTTTTCATGCTCATGTCTATCATTAAAAAAATATTAATTTAATTAGAAACAAAGATATTTATAATTAACTGTTCTCCTACAAAGAAAAACTGAGATTTTTAAAATAATGGGTAAAAATCTTTATTAAGTCACTTAAGATACAACTTTTCATAAAATCAAAGAACTTCCTATTTTTAAACATATGAGTTTTTTTTTATATTAACCTAACATACAATTTTACGTTAAAATTTAGACTTTTCTATCATCAAACATAAAATCTTCTTTCTAGCACAGGTGGTTATGTCTAAAAACACATCTAACCCAAAAAAATGTATAAAACAAATATACTTACTATATTGATATAAATAGCCCAATTTGATAATTTGGTTACAAGTAAAATTAATAAAATTTTAATTTTACATTAATATAAATAAAATTAATATCTTAGATTACAAAAAAGTTACTTACATTATACTATGATAAAACTATTTAATAGTCAATTATCAAAAAAAACTTTTAATAGTCAATATTTTATTTCATTGAATATATAACCGAGCCACCAAAAAGGAAAAAAAGTCATTACCAAACTTTTTACTCTTTCATTATAATTCACATTTATCTCCACTTTTTTTCATATGAATTTTGGTTATTTTCATATGAATTCTACTGATTTATATTTCAACATTAATGGATATGTTATATTACCACATTGTTTTCGTTGGAGAAATAGTATAATGAGTGGCATAGAAAGTATGCACCATACTTTCTTTAAAAAAAATATTCCACCAAAGCAAAAGAAGCTTTAGGAACAGATTGTTAGGTCCGATAAGATTGTAGAAGGGGGGGTTGAATACAATCTATACCATTTTCTCGAAATTTATTCGTTAAACAATTTTCACTTAAACGAATATTTTGTGCGGAATAATATAACACAAATTTCAAGTTGAATATAACAATATATTAACTTGATGGGTGTTACAAAATCAGTCCAAACGATTATCAATTAATTAATAACTAATTAGAAAATTCAACATGAACTTTGCTAATTTAGTTAATAAAAATCAAGATATCAATTTGTGAACTAGGAAACTTAATTCGCTAGTAGTACAAGAATCACAAGTAAACAAGTTCCAATGGATAGGATATTACAACTGAGATGAACTTGAATTTACATAATTTAATTTGTAAGTGTTCTTGAGCTTGAGAGAGAAATATAAGGGCTGCTGTGTGTATTTTCTGTGTTATGCTCGACTGATCCAATTCTTCTGCATTCTGCTTCTTTATATAACACAGCCATAGTCATATTACTTAGTTTAAACTGATATAACAATCATTTTACATTAATATGACAATCGGTATGACTATCAATTGAATGTAATATGACTGTCCAGTTTAAATATAACTTTCGGTATAACTAACCAGCTCAATATTACATTCGGTATTACTATCCATTTCAATATAACATTCGGTATTACTACCCTTTGAATGAAATATGACTATCCAATTGAACTGCATATGACTATCTCCTCTTTGAACTGAATATAACTATCTCTTCTTTGAACTGTATATGACTATCGGTATAACTATCAGTTTGATAGTTATATCATCATATTTTTCAGTTTATAATTAATTAAATGACTTATAAAAATCATTTAACTAATTATTTCTTTTTCATATTAATTCTTATTTAATTAATCTAATAATCACTTTAACAAATATATTAATTCTGAAAGAATTAATTTATTTATTAACTTAATTACTTGATTTAATCAATTAAAATAGAATTAATATAAATTCTTTAATAGTCAATACTCCGCTGCAAACCACGTAATTATGATAAGGAACATACACTTGAATGATGTTGACGCTCAATGTACTGTCTGGTTCATGAACGACTAACTCCAATCTCTGTTCTTCATCGTGACTTTAACACTGTGGTCTTTTTATACTCTTCACTCTCATCAATCATTCGGTACTGAAATTGTTTCTTATCACTTATAGAAATCTCTGTCTCTTAAATGAATCCATTTGTTTCAATGCTACCTTGAGGCCTGATCAGATATCTGAATCTTCTTCCAGTGTAAAACATCAAAACTATAGATTGACTTGTTGATTTTTCTTCTGACGGTTATCATCTATTGAGATTCCTGCGACAGTTGATATTATTTACTTATTACAATCTAGTTTAATTGGATTAGGATCCTCGAACTACAAATAGGCTGAGTCATATGCCTTTCACATGTTACTGTGTAATCTTGGTGAAAATAGGGCTTTTGAGTAAACATACAAATGAATCTTTGGAATTATTCAAAAACTTAAATGAATCAAGGAAACTGAAAGAAAAAAATTAGAATAAAAAATATGTATTTTTGAACTAAAAATATTTTAGCTAATTATAGAATTGCGAAAATCGTACAACATTTTGGATTTTATTTTATTCCAAAATCACGCGAGACAGCATTATAAGACGATGGAAAATAACATTTCACTATATAATTGACTTTCGGAGCTGATATGATCGAAACTCGGTTTTCGGAAAATTCTCAAAGGGGTTAGTGCACGGGATATTGTTAAAAATCAATTCGGACAATTTACGGATATTTTTACATATTTTGTTCCTATGGGTTATTGAAATTCAACGAAATTTTATTTGACGCAGTTCAAACCTGAGTCGGAGCTGATATGATCGAAACTCGGTTTTCGGATAATCCTCAAAGTGGTTAGTACACGGGATATTGTTAAAAATCGAGTCGAACCATTTTGAAGATATTTTTACATATTTTATTCATATGGGTTATTGGAATTCAACGAAATTTTATTTGGTGCAATTCGAACCTGAATCGGGGCTAAAATGACCGAAACTCGGTTTTTGGATAATCCTCAAATGGGTTAGTACACGCAATATTGTTAAAAATGGAGTTGGACCATTTTGTGGATATTTTTACATATTTTGTTCCTATGGGTTATTGGAATTCAACGAAATTTTATTTGACGCAATTCAGACCTGAATCGGAGCTGATATAGTCAAAATTCGGTTTTCGGATAAACCTCAAAGTGGTTAGTACACGGGATATTGTTAAAAATCGAGTCGGACCATTTTAGGGATATTTTTACATATTTTGTTCCTATGGGTTATTGGAATTCAATAAAATTTTATTTGACGCAATTCGGACCTGAATCGGAGCTGATATAGTCAAAACTCGGTTTTCGGATAATCCTCAAAGGGGTTAGTACACGGGATATTGTCAAAAATCGAGTCGGACCATTTTGTGGATATTTTTACATATTTTGTTCCTATGGGTTATTGGAATTCAACGAAATTTTATTTGACGCGATTCGGACCTGAATCGGACCTGATATAGTCAAAACTCGGTTTTTGGATAATCCCCAAAGGGGTTAGTACACGGGATATTGTTAAAAATCGAGTCGAACCATTTTGCAGATATTTTTACATATTTTGTTCATATGGGTTATTGGAATTCAAGAAATTTTATTTGGTGCAATTCGAACCTGAATCGGGCCTAAAATGACCGAAACTCGGTTTTTGGATAAACCTCAAATGGGTTAGTACATGGGATATTGTTAAAAATCGAGTCGGACCATTTTAGGGATATTTTTACATATTTTGTTCCTATGGGTTATTGGAATTCAATAAAATTTTATTTGACGCAATTCGGACCTGAATCGGAGCTGATATAGTCAAAACTCGGTTTTCGGATAATCCTTAAAGGGGTTAGTACACGGGATATTGTCAAAATTCGAGTCGGACCATTTTGTGGATATTTTTACATATTTTGTTCCTATGGGTTATTGGAATTCAACGAAATTTTATTTGACGCAATTCAAACCTGAATCGGAGCTGATATGATCGAAACTCGGTTTTCGGAAAATTCTCAAAGGGGTTAGTACACGGGATATTGTTAAAAATCAATTCGGACCATTTTGTGGATATTTTTACATATTTTGTTCCTATGGGTTATTAAAATTCAACAAAATTTTATTTGATGCAGTTCGAACCTGAGTCGGAGCTGATATGATCGAAACTCGGTTTTCGGATAATCCTCAAAGTGGTTAGTACACGGGATATTGTTAAAAATCAAGTCGGACCATTTTAGGGATATTTTTACATATTTTGTTCCTATGGGTTATTAGAATTCAACGAAATTTTATTTGACGCAATTCAGACCTGAATCGGAGCTGATATAGTCAAAACTCGGTTTTCGGATAAACCTCAAAGTGGTTAGTACACGGGATATTGTTAAAAATCGAGTCGGACCATTTTACGGATATTTTTACATATTTTGTTCCTATGGGTTATTGGAATTCAACGAAATTTTATTTGACGCGATTCGGACCTGAATCGGAGCTGATATAGTCAAAACTCGGTTTTTGGATAATCCCCAAAGGGGTTAGTACACGGGATATTGTTAAAAATCGAGTCGAACCATTTTGAAGATATTTTTACATATTTTATTCATATGGGTTATTGGAATTCAACGAAATTTTATTTGGTGCAATTCGAACCTGAATCGGGGCTAAAATGACCGAAACTCGGTTTTTGGATAATCCTCAAATGGGTTAGTACACGCAATATTGTTAAAAATGGAGTTGGACCATTTTGTGGATATTTTTACATATTTTGTTCCTATGGGTTATTGGAATTCAACGAAATTTTATTTGACGCAATTCAGACCTGAATCGGAGCTGATATATTCAAAACTCGGTTTTCGGATAAACCTCAAAGTGGTTAGTACATGGGATATTGTTAAAAATCGAGTCGGACCATTTTAGGGATATTTTTACATATTTTGTTCCTATGGGTTATTGGAATTCAATAAAATTTTATTTGACGCAATTCGGACCTGAATCGGAGCTGATATAGTCAAAACTCGGTTTTCGGATAATCCTTAAAGGGGTTAGTACACGGGATATTGTCAAAAATCGAGTCGGACCATTTTGTGGATATTTTTACATATTTTGTTCCTATGGGTTATTGGAATTCAACGAAATTTTATTTGACGCAATTCAAACCTGAATCGGAGCTGATATGATCGAAACTCGGTTTTCGGAAAATTCTCAAAGGGGTTAGTACACGGGATATTGTTAAAAATCAATTCGGACCATTTCGTGGATATTTTTACATATTTTGTTCCTATGGGTTATTAAAATTCAACAAAATTTTATTTGACGCAGTTCGAACCTAAGTCGGAGCTGATATGATCGAAACTCGATTTTCGGATAATCCTCAAAGTGGTTAGTACACGGGATATTGTTAAAAATCGAGTCGGACAATTTTGTAGATATTTTTACATATTTTGTTCCTATGGGTTATTGGAATTCAACGAAATTTTATTTGACGCAGTTCGAACCTTAATCGGAGCTGATATAGTCAAAACTCAGTTTTTGGATAATCCTCAAAGGGGTTAGTACACGGGATATTGTTAAAAATCGAGTCGGACCATTTTTTGGATATTTTTACATATTTTGTTCCTATGGGTTACTGGAATTCAACGAAATTTTATTTGACGCAGTTCGGACCGGAATCGGAGCTGATATGATCGAAACTCGGTTTTCGGAAATTTCTCAAAGGGGTTAGTACACGGGATATTGTTAAAAATCAATTCGGACCATTTTGTGGATATTTTTACATATTTTGTTCCTATGGGTTATTAAAATTCAACAAAATTTTATTTGACGCAGTTCGAACCTGAGTAGGAGCTGATATGATCGAAACTCGGTTTTCGAATAATCCTCAAAGTGGTTAGTACACGGGATATTGTTAAAAATCGAGTCGGACCATTTTAGGGATATTTTTACATATTTTGTTCCTATGGGTTATTAGAATTCAACGAAATTTTATTTGACGCAATTCAGACCTGAATCGGAGCTGATATAGTCAAAACTCGGTTTTCGGATAAACCTCAAAGTGGTTAGTACACGGGATATTGTTAAAAATCGAGTCGGACCATTTTACGGATATTTTTACATATTTTGTTCCTATGGGTTATTGGAATTCAACAAAATTTTATTTGACGCGATTCAGACCTGAATCGGAGCTGATATAGTCAAAACTCGGTTTTTGGATAATCCCCAAAGGGGTTAGTACACGGGATATTGTTAAAAATCGAGTCGAACCATTTTGAAGATATTTTTACATATTTTATTCATATGGGTTATTGGAATTCAACGAAATTTTATTTGGTGCAATTCGAACCTGAATCGGGGCTAAAATGACCGAAACTCGGTTTTTAGATAATCCTCAAATGGGTTAGTACACGCAATATTGTTAAAAATGGAGTTGGACCATTTTGTGGATATTTTTACATATTTTGTTCCTATGGGTTATTGGAATTCAACGAAATTTTATTTGACGCAAATCAGACCTGAATCGGAGCTGATATAGTCAAAACTCGGTTTTTGGATAAACCTCAAAGTGGTTAGTACACGGGATATTGT
Organism: Saposhnikovia divaricata; assembly: GCA_036435485.1. NCBI lineage: Eukaryota > Viridiplantae > Streptophyta > Magnoliopsida > Apiales > Apiaceae > Saposhnikovia > Saposhnikovia divaricata. The sequence continues at coordinate 224,100,544 of CM071599.1, read as the reverse complement.
TAAAAATCGAGTCGGACCATTTTAGGGATATTTTTACATATTTTGTTCCTATGGGTTATTGGAATTCAATTAAATTTTATTTGACGCAGTTTGGATCGGAATCGGAGCTCATATGATCGAAACTCGGTTTTCGGAAAATTCTCAAAGGGGTTAGTACACGGGATATTGTTAAAAATCCATTCGGACCATTTTGTGGATATTTTTACATATTTTGTTCCTATGGGTTATTAAAATTCAACAAAATTTTATTTGACGCAGTTCGAACCTGAGTCGGAGCTGATATGATCGAAACTCGGTTTTCGGATAATCCTCAAAGTGCTTAGTACACGGGATATTGTTAAAAATCGAGTCAGACCATTTTAGGGATATTTTTACATATTTTGTTCCTATGGGTTATTAGAATTCAACGAAATTTTATTTGTCGCAATTCAGACCTGAATCGGAGCTGATATAGTCAAAACTCGGTTTTGGGATAAACCTCAAAGTGGTTAGTACACGGGATATTGTTAAAAATCGAGTCGGACCATTTTACGGATATTTTTACATATTTTGTTCCTATGGGTTATTGGAATTCAACAAAATTTTATTTGACGCGATTCGGACCTGAATCGGAGCTGATATAGTCAAAACTCGGTTTTTGGATAATCCCCAAAGGAGTTAGTACATGGGATATTGTTAAAAATCGAGTCGAACCATTTTGAAGATATTTTTACATATTTTATTCATATGGGTTATTGGAATTCAACGAAATTTTATTTGGTGCAATTCGAACATGAATCGGGGCTAAAATGACCGAAACTCGGTTTTTGGATAATCCTCAAATGGGTTAGTACACGCAATATTGTTAAAAATGGAGTTGGACCATTTTGTGGATATTTTTACATATTTTGTTCCTATGGGTTATTGGAATTCAACGAAATTTTATTTGACGCAATTCAGACCTGAATCGGAGCTGATATAGTCAAAACTCGGTTTTCGGATAAACCTCAAAGTGGTTAGTACACGGGATATTGTTAAAAATCGAGTCGGACCATTTTAGGGATATTTTTACATATTTTGTTCCTATGGGTTATTGGAATTCAATAAAATTTTATTTGACGCAATTCGGACCTGAATCGGAGCTGATATAGTCAAAACTCGGTTTTCGGATAATCCTCAAAGGGGTTAGTACACGGGATATTGTCAAAAATCGAGTCGGACCATTTTGTGGATATTTTTAAATATTTTGTTCCTATGGGTTATTGGAATTCAACGAAATTTTATTTGACGCAATTCAAACCTGAATCGGAGCTGATATGATCGAAATTCGATTTTCGGAATATTCTCAAAGGGGTTAGTACACGGGATATTGTCAAAAATCAATTCGGACCATTTTGTGGATATTTTTACATATTTTGTTCCTATGGGTTATTAAAATTCAACAAAATTTTATTTGACGCAGTTCGAACCTGAATCGGAGCTGATATGATCGAAACTCGATTTTCGGATAATCCTCAAAGTGGTTAGTACACGGGATATTGTTAAAAATTGAGTCGGACCATTTTAGGTATATTTTTACATATTTTGTTCCTATGGGTTATTAGAATTCAACGAAATTTTATTTGACGCAATTCAGACCTGAATCGCAGCTGATATATTCAAAACTCGGTTTTCGGATAAACCTCAAAGTGGTTAGTACACGGGATATTGTTAAAAATTGAGTCGGACCATTTTAGGGATATTTTTACATATTTTGTTCGTATGGGTTATTGGAATTCAACGAAATTTTATTTGACGCAATTCGGACCTGAATCGGAGCTGATATAGTCAAAACTCAATTTTTGGATAATCCTCAAAGGGGTTAGTACACGGGATATTGTTAAAAATCTAGTCGGACCATTTTGTGGATATTTTTACATATTTTGTTCCTATGGGTTATTGGAATTCAATTAAATTTTATTTGACGTAGTTCGGACCGGAATCGGAGCTGATATGATCGAAACTCGGTTTTCGGAAAATTCTCAAAGGGGTTAGTACACGGGATATTTTTAAAAATCGATTCGGACCATTTTGTGGATATTTTTACATATTTTGTTCCTATGGGTTATTAAAATTCAACAAAATTTTATTTGACGCAGTTCGAACCTGAGTCGGAGCTGATATGATCGAAACTCGATTTTCGGATAATCCTCAAAGTGGTTAGTACACGGGATATTGTTAAAAATCGAGTCGGACCATTTTAGGTATATTTTTACATATTTTGTTCCCATGGGTTATTAGAATTCAACGAAATTTTATTTGACGCAATTCAGACCTGAATCGTAGCTGATATATTCAAAACTCGGTTTTCGGATAAACCTCAAAGTGGTTAGTACACGGGATATTGTTAAAAATTGAGTCGGACCATTTTAGGGATATTTTTACATATTTTGTTCGTATGGGTTATTGGAATTCAACGAAATTTTATTTGACGCAATTCGGACCTGAATCGGAGCTGATATAGTCAAAATTCAATTTTTGGATAATTCTCAAAGGGGTTAGTACACGGGATATTGTTAAAAATCTAGTCGGACCATTTTGTGGATATTTTTACATATTTTGTTCCTATGGGTTATTGGAATTCAATTAAATTTTATTTGACGTAGTTCGGACCGGAATCGGAGCTGATATGATCGAAACTCGGTTTACGGAAAATTCTCAAAGGGGTTAGTACACGGGATATTGTTAAAAATCGATTCGGACCATTTTGTGGATATTTTTACATATTTTGTTCCTATGGGTTATTGAAATTCAACAAAATTTTATTTGACGAAGTTCGAACCTAAGTCGGAGCTGATATGACCGAAACTCGATTTTCGGATAATCCTCAAAGTGGTTAGTGCACGGGATATTGTTAAAAATTGAGTCGGACCATTTTACGAATATTTTTACATATTTTGTTCCTATGGGTTATTGGAATTCAACGAAATTTTATTTGACGCGATTCGGACCTGATATAGTCAAAACTCGGTTTTTGGATAATCCCCAAAGGGGTTAGTACACGGGATATTGTTAAAAATTGAGTCGAACCATTTTGCAGATTTTTTTACATATTTTGTTCATATGGGTTATTGGAATTCAAGAAATTTTATTTGGTGCAATTCGAACCTGAATCGGGCCTAAAATGACCGAAACTCGGTTTTTGGATAATCCTCAAATGGGTTAGTACACGCAATATTGTTAAAAATGGAGTTGTACCATTTTGTGGATATTTTTACATATTTTGTTCCTATGGGTTATTGGAATTCAACAAAATTTTATTTGACGCAATTCAAACCTGAATCGGAGCTGATATAGTCAAAACTCGGTTTTCGGATAAACCTCAAAGTGGTTAGTACACGGGATATTGTTAAAAATCGAGTCAGACCATTTTAGGGATATTTTTACATATTTTGTTCCTATGGGTTATTGGAATTCAACGAAATTTTATTTGACGCAATTCGGACCAGAATCGGAGCTGATATAGTCAAAACTCAGTTTTTGGATAATCCTCAAAGGGGTTAGTACACGGGATATTGTTAAAAATCGAGTCGGACCATTTTGTGGATATTTTTACATATTTTGTTCCTATGGGTTATTAAAATTCAACAAAATTTTATTTGACGCAGTTCGAACCTGAGTCGGAGCTGATATGATCGAAACTCGATTTTCGGATAATCCTCAAAGTGGTTAGTACACGGGATATTGTTAAAAATCGAGTCGGACCATTTTAGGTATATTTTTACATATTTTGTTCCTATGGGTTATTAGAATTCAACGAAATTTTATTTGACGCAATTCAGACCTGAATCGGAGCTGATATATTCAAAACTCGGTTTTCGGATAAACCTCAAAGTGGTTAGTACACGGGATATTGTTAAAAATTGAGTCGGACCATTTTAGGGATATTTTTACATATTTTGTTCGTATGGGTTATTGGAATTCAACGAAATTTTATTTGACGCAATTCGGACCTGAATCGGAGCTGATATAGTCAAAATTCAATTTTTGGATAATTCTCAAAGGGGTTAGTACACGGGATATTGTTAAAAATCTAGTCGGACCATTTTGTGGATATTTTTACATATTTTGTTCCTATGGGTTATTGGAATTCAATTAAATTTTATTTGTCGTAGTTCGGACCGGAATCGGAGCTGATATGATCGAAACTCGGTTTTCGGAAAATTCTCAAAGGGGTTAGTACACGGGATATTGTTAAAAATCGATTCGGACCATTTTGTGGATATTTTTACATATTTTGTTCCTATGGGTTATTGAAATTCAATAAAATTTTATTTGACGAAGTTCGAACCTAAGTCGGAGCTGATATGACCGAAACTCGGTTTTCGGATAATCCTCAAAGTGGTTAGTACACGGGATATTGTTAAAAATCGAGTCAGACCATTTTACGGATATTTTTACATATTTTGTTCCTATGGGTTATTGGAATTCAACGAAATTTTATTTGACGCGATTCGGACCTGAATCGGACCTGATATAGTCAAAACTCGGTTTTTGGATAATTCCCAAAGGGGTTAGTACACGGGATATTGTTAAAAATCGAGTCGAACCATTTTGCAGATATTTTTACATATTTTGTTCATATGGGTTATTGGAATTCAAGAAATTTTATTTGGTGCAATTCGAACCTGAATCGGGCCTAAAATGACCGAAACTCAGTTTTTGGATAATCCTCAAATGGGTTAGTACACGCAATATTGTTAAAAATGGAGTTGTACCATTTTGTGGATATTTTGACATATTTTGTTCCTATGGGTTATTGGAATTCAACAAAATTTTATTTGACGCAATTCAAACCTGAATCGGAGCTGATATAGTCAAAACTCGGTTTTCGGATAAACCTCAAAGTGGTTAGTACACGGGATATTGTTAAAAATCGAGTCAGACCATTTTAGGGATATTTTTACATATTTTGTTCCTATGGGTTATTGGAATTCAACGAAATTTTATTTGACGCAATTCGGACCTGAATCGGAGCTGATATAGTCAAAACTCAGTTTTTGGATAATCCTCAAAGGGGTTAGTACACGGGATATTGTTAAAAATCGAGTCGGACCATTTTGTGGATATTTTTACATATTTTGTTCCTATGGGTTATTGGAATTCAACGAAATTTTATTTGACGCAGTTCGGACCGGAATCGGAGATGATATGATCGAAACTCGGTTTTCGGAAAATTCTCAAAGTGGTTAGTACACGGGATATTGTTAAAAATCAATTCGGACCATTTTGTGGATATTTTTACATATTTTGTTCCTATGGGTTATTAAAATTCAACAAAATTTTATTTGACGCAGTTCGAACTTGAGTCGGAGCTGATATGATCGAAACTCGGTTTTCGGATAATCCTCAAAGTGGTTAGTACACGGGATATTGTTAAAAATCGAGTCGGACCATTTTAGGGATATTTTTACATATTTTGTTCCTATGGGTTATTAGAATTCAACGAAATTTTATTTGACGCAATTCAGACTTGAATCGGAGTTGATATAGTCAAAACTCGGTTTTCGGATAAACCTCAAAGTGGTTAGTACACGGGATATTGTTAAAAATTGAGTCGGACCATTTTAGGTATATTTTTACATATTTTGTTCGTATGGGTTTTTGGAATTCAACGAAATTTTATTTGACGCAATTCGGACCTGAATCGGAGCTGATATAATCAAAACTCAATTTTTGGATAATCCTCAAAGGGGTTAGTACACGGGATATTGTTAAAAAACGAGTCAGACCATTTTGTGGATATTTTTACATATTTTGTTCCTATGGGTTATTGGAATGCAAAGAAATTTTATTTGACGCAATTCGGACCGGAATCGGAGCTGATATGATCGAAACTAGGTTTTCGGAAAATTCTCAAAGGGGTCAGTACACGGGATATTGTTAAAAATAAATTCGGACCATTTGTGGATATTTTTACATATTTTGTTCCTATGGGTTATTGAAATTCAAAAAAAATTTATTTGACGCAGTTCGAACCTAAGTCGGAGCTGATATGATCGAAACTCGGTTTTCGGATAACCCTCAAAGTGGTTAGTACACGGGATATTGTTAAAAATCGAGTCGGACCATTTTAGGGATATTTTTACATATTTTGTTCCTATGGGTTATTGGAATTCAACGAAATTTTATTTGACGCGATACGGACCTGAATCGGACCTGATATAGTCAAAACTCGGTTTTTGGATAATCCCCAAAGGGGTTAGTACACAGGAATATTGTTAAAAATCGAGTCGAAGCATTTTGAAGATATTTTTACATATTTTATTCATATGGGTTATTGGAATTCAACGAAATTTTATTTGGTGCAATTCGAACCTGAATCGGGGCTAAAATGACCGAAACTCGGTTTTTGGATAATCCTGAAATGGGTTAGTACACGCAATATTGTTAAAAATGGAGTTGGACCATTTTGTGGATATTTTTACATATTTTGTTCCTATGGGTTATTAAAATTCAACAAAATTTTATTTGACGCAGTTCGAACTTGAGTCGGAGCTGATATGATCGAAACTCGGTTTTCGGATAATCCTCAAAGTGGTTAGTACACGGGATATTGTTAAAAATCGAGTCGGACCATTTTAGGGATATTTTTACATATTTTGTTCCTATGGGTTATTAGAATTCAACGAAATTTTATTTGACGCAATTCAGACTTGAATCGGAGTTGATATAGTCAAAACTCGGTTTTTGGATAAACCTCAAAGTGGTTAGTACACGGGATATTGTTAAAAATTGAGTCGGACCATTTTAGGTATATTTTTACATATTTTGTTCGTATGGGTTATTGGAATTCAACGAAATTTTATTTGACGCAATTCAAACCTGAATCGGAGCTGATATGATCGAAACTCGGTTTTCGGAAAATTCTCAAAGGGGTTAGTACACGGGATAATGTTAAAAATCGAGTCGGACCATTTTAGGTATATTTTTACATATTTTGTTCCTATGGGTTATTAGAATTCAACGAAATTTTATTTGACGCAATTCAGACCTGAATCGCAGCTGATATATTCCAAACTCGGTTTTCGGATAAACCTCAAAGTGGTTAGTACACGGGATATTGTTAAAAATTGGGTCAGACCATTTTAGGGATATTTTTACATATTTTGTTCGTATGGGTTATTGGAATTCAACGAAATTTTATTTGACGCAATTCGGACCTGAATCGGAGCTGATATAGTCAAAACTCAATTTTTGGATAATCCTCAAAGGGGTTAGTACACGGGATATTGTTAAAAATCTAGTCGGACCATTTTGTGGATATTTTTACATATTTTGTTCCTATGGGTTATTGGAATTCAATTAAATTTTATTTGACGTAGTTCGGACCGGAATCGGAGCTGATATGATCGAAACTCAGTTTTCGGAAAATTCTCAAAGGGGTTAGTACACGGGATATTGTTAAAAATCGATTCGGACCATTTTGTGGATATTTTTACATATTTTGTTCCTATGGGTTATTAAAATTCAACAAAATTTTATTTGACGCAGTTCGAACCTGAGTCGGAGCTGATATGATCGAAACTCGATTTTCGGATAATCCTCAAAGTGGTTAGTACACGGGATATTGTTAAAAATCGAGTCGGACCATTTTAGGTATATTTTTACATATTTTGTTCTTATGGGTTATTAGAATTCAACGAAATTTTATTTGACGCAATTCAGACCGGAATCGGAGCTGATATATTCAAAACTCGGTTTTCGGATAAACCTCAAAGTGGTTAGTACACGGGATATTGTTAAAAATTGAGTCGGACCATTTTAGGGATATTTTTACATATTTTGTTCGTATGGGTTATTGGAATTCAACGAAATTTTATTTGACGCAATTCGGACCTGAATCGGAGCTGATATAGTCAAAACTCAATTTTTGGATAATTCTCAAAGGGGTTAGTACACGGGATATTGTTAAAAATCTAGTCGGACCATTTTGTGGATATTTTTACATATTTTGTTCCTATGGGTTATTGGAATTCAATTAAATTTTATTTGACGTAGTTCGGACCGGAATCGGAGCTGATATGATCGAAACTCGGTTTTCGGAAAATTCTCCAAGGGGTTAGTACACGGGATATTGTTAAAAATCGATTCGGACCATTTTGTGGATATTTTTACATATTTTGTTCCTATGGGTTATTGGAATTCAACGAAATTTTATTTGACGCGATTCGGACCTGAATCGGACCTGATATAGTCAAAACTCGGTTTTTGGATAATCCCCAAAGGGGTTAGTACACGGGATATTGTTAAAAATCGAGTCGAACCATTTTGCAGATATTTTTACATATTTTGTTCATATGGGTTATTGGAATTCAAGAAATTTTATTTGGTGCAATTCGAACCTGAATCGGGCCTAAAATGACCGAAACTCGGTTTTTGGATAATCCTCAAATGGGTTAGTACACGCAATATTGTTAAAAATGGAGTTGTACCATTTTGTGGATATTTTTACATATTTTGTTCCTATGGGTTATTGGAATTCAACAAAATTTTATTTGACGCAATTCAAACCAGAATCGGAGCTGATATAGTCAAAACTCGGTTTTCGGATAAACCTCAAAGTGGTTAGTACACGGGATATTGTTAAAAATCGAGTCAGACCATTTTAGGGATATTTTTACATATTTTGTTCCTATGGGTTATTGGAATTCAACGAAATTTTATTTGACGCAGTTCGGACCGGAATCGGAGATGATATGATCGAAACTCGGTTTTCGGAAAATTCTCAAAGTGGTTAGTACACGGGATATTGTTAAAAATCAATTCGGACCATTTTGTGGATATTTTTACATATTTTGTTCCTATGGGTTATTAAAATTCAACAAAATTTTATTTGACCCAGTTCGAACTTGAGTCGGAGCTGATATGATCGAAACTCGGTTTTCGGATAATCCTCAAAGTGGTTAGTACACGGGATATTGTTAAAAATCGAGTCGGACCATTTTAGGGATATTTTTACATATTTTGTTCCTATGGGTTATTGGAATTCAATAAAATTTTATTTGACGCAATTCAGACCTGAATCGGAGCTGATATAGTCAAAACTCGGTTTTCGGAAAATCCTTAAAGGGGTTAGTACACGGGATATTGTCAAAAATCGAGTCGGACCATTTTGTGGATATTTTTACATATTTTGTTCCTATGGGTTATTGGAATTCAACGAAATTTTATTTGACGCAATTCAAACCTGAATCGGAGCTGATATGATCGAAACTCGGTTTTCGGAAAATTCTCAAAGGGGTTAGTACACGGGATATTGTTAAAAATCAATTCGGACCATTTTGTGGATATTTTTACATATTTTGTTCCTATGGGTTATTAAAATTCAACAAAATTTTATTTGACGCAGTTCGAACCTAAGTCGGAGCTGATATGATCGAAACTCGATTTTCGGATAATCCTCAAAGTGGTTAGTACACGGGATATTGTTAAAAATCGAGTCGGACAATTTTGTAGATATTTTTACATATTTTGTTCCTATGGGTTATTGGAATTCAACGAAATTTTATTTGACGCAGTTCGGACCGGAATTGGACCTGATATAGTCAAAACTCGGTTTTTGGATAATCCCCAAAGGGGTTAGTACACGGGATATTGTTAAAAATCGAGTCGAACCATTTTGCAGATATTTTTACATATTTTGTTCATATGGGTTATTGGAATTCAAGAAATTTTATTTGGTGCAATTCGAACCTGAATCGGGCCTAAAATGACCGAAACTCGGTTTTTGGATAATCCTCAAATGGGTTAGTACACGCAATATTGTTAAAAATGGAGTTGTACCATTTTGTGGATATTTTTACATATTTTGTTCCTATGGGTTATTGGAATTCAACAAAATTTTATTTGACGCAATTCAAACCTGAATCGGAGCTGATATAGTCAAAACTCGGTTTTCGGATAAACCTCAAAGTGGTTAGTACACGGGATATTGTTAAAAATCGAGTCAGACCATTTTAGGGATATTTTTACATATTTTGTTCCTATGGGTTATTGGAATTCAACGAAATTTTATTTGACGCAATTCGGACCTGAATCGGAGCTGATATAGTCAAAACTCAGTTTTTGGATAATCCTCAAAGGGGTTAGTACACGGGATATTGTTAAAAATCGAGTCGGACCATTTTGTGGATATTTTTACATATTTTGTTCCTATGGGTTATTAAAATTCAACAAAATTTTATTTGACGTAGTTCGAACCTGAGTCGGAGCTGATATGATCGAAACTCGATTTTCGGATAATCCTCAAAGTGGTTAGTACACGGGATATTGTTAAAAATCGAGTCGGACCATTTTAGGTATATTTTTACATATTTTGTTCCTATGGGTTATTAGAATTCAACGAAATTTTATTTGACGCAATTCAGACCTGAATCGGAGCTGATATATTCAAAACTCGGTTTTCGGATAAACCTCAAAGTGGTTAGTACACGGGATATTGTTAAAAATTGAGTCGGACCATTTTAGGGATATTTTTACATATTTTGTTCGTATGGGTTATTGGAATTCAACGAAATTTTATTTGACGCAATTCGGACCTGAATCGGAGCTGATATAGTCAAAATTCAATTTTTGGATAATTCTCAAAGGGGTTAGTACACGGGATATTGTTAAAAATCTAGTCGGACCATTTTGTGGATATTTTTACATATTTTGTTCCTATGGGTTATTGGAATTCAATTAAATTTTATTTGTCGTAGTTCGGACCGGAATCGGAGCTGATATGATCGAAACTCGGTTTTCGGAAAATTCTAAAAGGGGTTAGTACACGGGATACTGTTAAAAATCGATTCGGACCATTTTGTGGATATTTTTACATATTTTGTTCCTATGGGTTATTGAAATTCAACAAAATTTTATTTGACGAAGTTCGAACCTTAGTCGGAGCTGATATGACCGAAACTCGGTTTTCGGATAATCCTCAAAGTGGTTAGTACACGGGATATTGTTAAAAATGGAGTTGTACCATTTTGTGGATATTTTTACATATTTTGTTCTTATGGGTTATTGGAATTCAACAAAATTTTATTTGACGCAATTCAAACCTGAATCGGAGCTGATATAGTCAAAACTCGGTTTTCGGATAAACCTCAAAGTGGTTAGTACACGGGATATTGTTAAAAATCGAGTCAGACCATTTTAGGGATATTTTTACATATTTTGTTCCTATGGGTTATTGGAATTCAACGAAATTTTATTTGACGCAATTCGGACCTGAATCGGAGCTGATATAGTCAAAACTCAGTTTTTGGATAATCCTCAAAGGGGTTAGTACACGGGATATTGTTAAAAATCGAGTCGGACCATTTTGTGGATATTTTTACATATTTTGTTCCTATGGGTTATTAAAATTCAACAAAATTTTATTTGACGTAGTTCGAACCTGAGTCGGAGCTGATATGATCGAAACTCGATTTTCGGATAATCCTCAAAGTGGTTAGTACACGGGATATTGTTAAAAATCGAGTCGGACCATTTTAGGTATATTTTTACATATTTTGTTCCTATGGGTTATTAGAATTCAACGAAATTTTATTTGACGCAATTCAGACCTGAATCGGAGCTGATATATTCAAAACTCGGTTTTCGGATAAACCTCAAAGTGGTTAGTACACGGGATATTGTTAAAAATTGAGTCGGACCATTTTAGGGATATTTTTACATATTTTGTTCGTATGGGTTATTGGAATTCAACGAAATTTTATTTGACGCAATTCGGACCTGAATCGGAGCTGATATAGTCAAAATTCAATTTTTGGATAATTCTCAAAGGGGTTAGTACACGGGATATTGTTAAAAATCTAGTCGGACCATTTTGTGGATATTTTTACATATTTTGTTCCTATGGGTTATTGGAATTCAATTAAATTTTATTTGTCGTAGTTCGGACCGGAATCGGAGCTGATATGATCGAAACTCGGTTTTCGGAAAATTCTAAAAGTGGTTAGTACACGGGATACTGTTAAAAATCGATTCGGACCATTTTGTGGATATTTTTACATATTTTGTTCCTATGGGTTATTGAAATTCAACAAAATTTTATTTGACGAAGTTCGAACCTTAGTCGGAGCTGATATGACCGAAACTCGGTTTTCGGATAATCCTCAAAGTGGTTAGTACACGGGATATTGTTAAAAATCGAGTCGGACCATTTTACGGATATTTTTACATATTTTGTTCCTATGGGTTATTGGAATTCAACGAAATTTTATTTGACGCGATTCGGACCTGAATCGGACCTGATATAGTCAAAACTCGGTTTTTGGATAATTCCCAAAGGGGTTAGTACACGGGATATTGTTAAAAATCGAGTCGAACCATTTTGCAGATATTTTTACATATTTTGTTCATATGGGTTATTGGAATTCAAGAAATTTTATTTGGTGCAATTCGAACCTGAATCGGGCCTAAAATGACCGAAACTCGGTTTTTGGATAATCCTCAAATGGGTTAGTACACGCAATATTGTTAAAAATGGAGTTGTACCATTTTGTGGATATTTTTACATATTTTGTTCCTATGGGTTATTGGAATTCAACAAAATTTTATTTGACGCAATTCAAACCTGAATCGGAGCTGATATAGTCAAAACTCGGTTTTCGGATAAACCTCAAAGTGGTTAGTACACGGGATATTGTTAAAAATCGAGTCAGACCATTTTAGGGATATTTTTACATATTTTGTTCCTATGGGTTATTGGAATTCAACGAAATTTTATTTGACGCAATTCGGACCTGAATCGGAGCTGATATAGTCAAAACTCAGTTTTTGGATAATCCTCAAAGGGGTTAGTACACGGGATATTGTTAAAAATCGAGTCGGACCATTTTGTGGATATTTTTACATATTTTGTTCCTATGGGTTATTGGAATTCAACGAAATTTTATTTGACGCAGTTCGGACCGGAATCGGAGATGATATGATCGAAACTCGGTTTTCGGAAAATTCTCAAAGTGGTTAGTACACGGGATATTGTTAAAAATCAATTCGGACCATTTTGTGGATATTTTTACATATTTTGTTCCTATGGGTTATTAAAATTCAACAAAATTTTATTTGACGCAGTTCGAACTTGAGTCGGAGCTGATATGATCGAAACTCGGTTTTCGGATAATCCTCAAAGTGGTTAGTACACGGGATATTGTTAAAAATCGAGTCGGACCATTTTAGGGATATTTTTACATATTTTGTTCCTATGGGTTATTAGAATTCAACGAAATTTTATTTGACGTAATTCAGACTTGAATCGGAGTTGATATAGTCAAAACTCGGTTTTCGGATAAACCTCAAAGTGGTTAGTACACGGGATATTGTTAAAAATTGAGTCGGACCATTTTAGGGATATTTTTACATATTTTGTTCGTATGGGTTATTGGAATTCAACGAAATTTTATTTGACGCAATTCGGACCTGAATCGGAGCTGATATAATCAAAACTCAATTTTTGGATAATCCTCAAAGGGGTTAGTACACGGGATATTGTTAAAAAACGAGTCAGACCATTTTGTGGATATTTTTACATATTTTGTTCCTATGGGTTATTGGAATTCAAAGAAATTTTATTTGACGCAATTCGGACCGAATCGGAGCTGATATGATCGAAACTCGGTTTTCGGAAAATTCTCAAAGGGGTCAGTACACGGGATATTGTTAAAAATAAATTCGGACCATTTGTGGATATTTTTACATATTTTGTTCCTATGGGTTATTGAAATTCAAAAAAAAATTATTTGACGCAGTTCGAACCTAAGTCGGAGCTGATATGATCGAAACTCGGTTTTCGGATAACCCTCAAAGTGGTTAGTACACGGGATATTGTTAAAAATCGAGTCGGACCATTTTAGGGATATTTTTACATATTTTGTTCCTATGGGTTATTGGAATTCAACGAAATTTTATTTGACGCGATACGGACCTGAATCGGACCTGATATAGTCAAAACTCGGTTTTTGGATAATCCCCAAAGGGGTTAGTACACAGGAATATTGTTAAAAATCGAGTCGAACCATTTTGAAGATATTTTTACATATTTTATTCATATGGGTTATTGGAATTCAACGAAATTTTATTTGGTGCAATTCGAACCTGAATCGGGGCTAAAATGACCGAAACTCGGTTTTTGGATAATCCTCAAATGGGTTAGTACACGCAATATTGTTAAAAATGGAGTTGGACCATTTTGTGGATATTTTTACATATTTTGTTCCTATGGGTTATTGGAATTCAACGAAATTTTATTTGACGCAATTCAGACCCGAATCGGAGCTGATATAGTCAAAACTCGGTTTTCGGATAAACCTCAAAGTGGTTAGTACACGGGATATTGTTAAAAATCGAGTCGGACCATTTTAGGGATATTTTTACATATTTTGTTCCTATGGGTTATTGGAATTCAATAAAATTTTATTTGACGCAATTCGGACCTGAATCGGAGCTGATATAGTCAAAACTCGGTTTTCGGATAATCCTCAAAGGGGTTAGTACACGGGACACTGTCAAAAATCGAGTCGGACCATTTTGTGGATATTTTTACATATTTTGTTCCTATGGGTTATTGGAATTCAACGAAATTTTATTTGACGCAATTCAAACCTGAATCGGAGCTGATATGATCGAAACTCGGTTTTCGGAAAATTCTCAAAGGGGTTAGTACACGGGATATTGTTAAAAATCAATTCGGACCATTTTGTGGATATTTTTACATATTTTGTTCCTATGGGTTATTAAAATTCAACAAAATTTTATTTGACGCAGTTCGAACCTGAGTCGGAGCTGATATGATCGAAACTCGATTTTCGGATAATCCTCAAAGTGGTTACCACACGGGATATTGTTAAAAATCGAGTCGGACCATTTTAGGTATATTTTTACATATTTTGTTCCTATGGGTTATTAGAATTCAACGAAATTTTATTTGACGCAATTCAGACCTGAATCGCAGCTGATATATTCAAAACTCGGTTTTCGGATAAACCTCAAAGTGGTTAGTACACGGGATATTGTTAAAAATTGAGTCGGACCATTTTAGGGATATTTTTACATATTTTGTTCGTATGGGTTATTGGAATTCAACGAAATTTTATTTGACGCAATTCGGACCTGAATCGGAGCTGATATAGTCAAAACTCAATTTTTCGATAATTCTCAAAGGGGTTAGTACACGGGATATTGTTAAAAATCTAGTCGGACCATTTTGTGGATATTTTTACATATTTTGTTCCTATGGGTTATTGGAATTCAATTAAATTTTATTTGACGTAGTTCGGACCGGAATCGGAGCTGATATGATCGAAACTCGGTTTTCGGAAAATTCTCAAAGGGGTTAGTACACGGGATATTGTTAAAAATCGATTCGGACCATTTTGTGGATATTTTTACATATTTTGTTCCTATGGGTTATTGAAATTCAACAAAATTTTATTTGACGAAGTTCGAACCTAAGTCGGAGCTGATATGACCGAAACTCGGTTTTCGGATAATCCTCAAAGTGGTTAGTACACGGGATATTGTTAAAAATCGAGTCGGACCATTTTACGGATATTTTTACATATTTTGTTCCTATGGGTTATTGGAATTCAACGAAATTTTATTTGACGCGATTCGGACCTGAATCGGACCTGATATAGTCAAAACTCGGTTTTTGGATAATCCCCAAAGGGGTTAGTACACGGGATATTGTTAAAAATCGAGTCGAACCATTTTGCAGATATTTTTACATATTTTGTTCATATGGGTTATTGGAATTCAAGAAATTTTATTTGGTGCAATTCGAACCTGAATCGGGCCTAAAATGACCGAAACTCGGTTTTTGGATAATCCTCAAATGGGTTAGTACACGCAATATTGTTAAAAATGGAGTTGTACCATTTTGTGGATATTTTTACATATTTTGTTCCTATGGGTTATTGGAATTCAACAAAATTTTATTTGACGCAATTCAAACCTGAATCGGAGCTGATATAGTCAAAACTCGGTTTTCGGATAAACCTCAAAGTGGTTAGTACACGGGATATTGTTAAAAATCGAGTCGGACCATTTTAGGTATATTTTTACATATTTTGTTCCTATGGGTTATTAGAATTCAACGAAATTTTATTTGACGCAATTCAGACCTGAATCGGAGCTGATATATTCAAAACTCGGTTTTCGGATAAACCTCAAAGTGGTTAGTACACGGGATATTGTTAAAAATTGAGTCGGACCATTTTAGGGATATTTTTACATATTTTGTTCGTATGGGTTATTGGAATTCAACGAAATTTTATTTGACGCAATTCGGACCTGAATCGGAGCTGATATATTCAAAACTCGGTTTTCGGATAAACCTCAAAGTGGTTAGTACACGGGATATTGTTAAAAATTGAGTCGGACCATTTTAGGGATATTTTTACATATTTTGTTCGTATGGGTTATTGGAATTCAACGAAATTTTATTTGACGCAATTCGGACCTGAATCGGAGCTGATATAGTCAAAATTCAATTTTTGGATAATTCTCAAAGGGGTTAGTATACGGGATATTGTTAAAAATCTAGTCGGACCATTTTGTGGATATTTTTACATATTTTGTTCCTATGGGTTATTGAAATTCAATAAAATTTTATTTGACGAAGTTCGAACCTAAGTCGGAGCTGATATGACCGAAACTCGGTTTTCGGATAATCCTCAAAGTGGTTAGTACACGGGATATTGTTAAAAATCGAGTCGGACCATTTTACGGATATTTTTACATATTTTGTTCCTATGGGTTATTGGAATTCAACGAAATTTTATTTGACGCGATTCGGACCTGAATCGGACCTGATATAGTCAAAACTCGGTTTTTGGATAATTCCCAAAGGGGTTAGTACACGGGATATTGTTAAAAATCGAGTCGAACCATTTTGCAGATATTTTTACATATTTTGTTCATATGGGTTATTGGAATTCAAGAAATTTTATTTGGTGCAATTCGAACCTGAATCGGGCCTAAAATGACCGAAACTCGGTTTTTGGATAATCCTCAAATGGGTTAGTACACGCAATATTGTTAAAAATGGAGTTGTACCATTTTGTGGATATTTTTACATATTTTGTTCCTATGGGTTATTGGAATTCAACAAAATTTTATTTGACGCAATTCAAACCTGAATCGGAGCTGATATAGTCAAAACTCGGTTTTCGGATAAACCTCAAAGTGGTTAGTACACGGGATATTGTTAAAAATCGAGTCGGACCATTTTAGGTATATTTTTACATATTTTGTTCCTATGGGTTATTAGAATTCAACGAAATTTTATTTGACGCAATTCAGACCTGAATCGGAGCTGATATATTCAAAACTCGGTTTTCGGATAAACCTCAAAGTGGTTAGTACACGGGATATTGTTAAAAATTGAGTCGGACCATTTTAGGGATATTTTTACATATTTTGTTCGTATGGGTTATTGGAATTCAACGAAATTTTATTTGACGCAATTCGGACCTGAATCGGAGCTGATATAGTCAAAATTCAATTTTTGGATAATTCTCAAAGGGGTTAGTACACGGGATATTGTTAAAAATCTAGTCGGACCATTTTGTGGATATTTTTACATATTTTGTTCCTATGGGTTATTGGAATTCAATTAAATTTTATTTGTCGTAGTTCGGACCGGAATCGGAGCTGATATGATCGAAACTCGGTTTTCGGAAAATTCTCAAAGGGGTTAGTACACGGGATATTGTTAAAAATCGATTCGGACCATTTTGTGGATATTTTTACATATTTTGTTCCTATGGGTTATTGAAATTCAATAAAATTTTATTTGACGAAGTTCGAACCTAAGTCGGAGCTGATATGACCGAAACTCGGTTTTCGGATAATCCTCAAAGTGGTTAGTACACGGGATATTGTTAAAAATCGAGTCGGACCATTTTACGGATATTTTTACATATTTTGTTCCTATGGGTTATTGGAATTCAACGAAATTTTATTTGACGCGATTCGGACCTGAATCGGACCTGATATAGTCAAAACTCGGTTTTTGGATAATTCCCAAAGGGGTTAGTACACGGGATATTGTTAAAAATCGAGTCGAACCATTTTGCAGATATTTTTACATATTTTGTTCATATGGGTTATTGGAATTCAAGAAATTTTATTTGGTGCAATTCGAACCTGAATCGGGCCTAAAATGACCGAAACTCAGTTTTTGGATAATCCTCAAATGGGTTAGTACACGCAATATTGTTAAAAATGGAGTTGTACCATTTTGTGGATATTTTTACATATTTTGTTCCTATGGGTTATTGGAATTCAACAAAATTTTATTTGACGCAATTCAAACCTGAATCGGAGCTGATATAGTCAAAACTCGGTTTTCGGATAAACCTCAAAGTGGTTAGTACACGGGATATTGTTAAAAATCGAGTCAGACCATTTTAGGGATATTTTTACATATTTTGTTCCTATGGGTTATTGGAATTCAACGAAATTTTATTTGACGCAATTCGGACCTGAATCGGAGCTGATATAGTCAAAACTAAGTTTTTGGATAATCCTAAAAGGGGTTAGTACACGGGATATTGTTAAAAATCGAGTCGGACCATTTTGTGGATATTTTTACATATTTTGTTCCTATGGGTTATTGGAATTCAACGAAATTTTATTTGACGCAGTTCGGACCGGAATCGGAGATGATATGATCGAAACTCGGTTTTCGGAAAATTCTCAAAGTGGTTAGTACACGGGATATTGTTAAAAATCAATTCGGACCATTTTGTGGATATTTTTACATATTTTGTTCCTATGGGTTATTAAAATTCAACAAAATTTTATTTGACGCAGTTCGAACTTGAGTCGGAGCTGATATGATCGAAACTCGGTTTTCGGATAATCCTCAAAGTGGTTAGTACACGGGATATTGTTAAAAATCGAGTCGGACCATTTTAGGGATATTTTTACATATTTTGTTCCTATGGGTTATTAGAATTCAACGAAATTTTATTTGACGCAATTCAGACTTGAATCGGAGTTGATATAGTCAAAACTCGGTTTTCGGATAAACCTCAAAGTGGTTAGTACACGGGATATTGTTAAAAATTGAGTCGGACCATTTTAGGTATATTTTTACATATTTTGTTCGTATGGGTTTTTGGAATTCAACGAAATTTTATTTGACGCAATTCGGACCTGAATCGGAGCTGATATAATCAAAACTCAATTTTTGGATAATCCTCAAAGGGGTTAGTACACGGGATATTGTTAAAAAACGAGTCAGACCATTTTGTGGATATTTTTACATATTTTGTTCCTATGGGTTATTGGAATGCAAAGAAATTTTATTTGACGCAATTCGGACCGGAATCGGAGCTGATATGATCGAAACTAGGTTTTCGGAAAATTCTCAAAGGGGTCAGTACACGGGATATTGTTAAAAATAAATTCGGACCATTTGTGGATATTTTTACATATTTTGTTCCTATGGGTTATTGAAATTCAAAAAAAATTTATTTGACGCAGTTCGAACCTAAGTCGGAGCTGATATGATCGAAACTCGGTTTTCGGATAACCCTCAAAGTGGTTAGTACATGGGATATTGTTAAAAATCGAGTCGGACCATTTTAGGGATATTTTTACATATTTTGTTCCTATGGGTTATTGGAATTCAACGAAATTTTATTTGACGCGATACGGACCTGAATCGGACCTGATATAGTCAAAACTCGGTTTTTGGATAATCCCCAAAGGGGTTAGTACACAGGAATATTGTTAAAAA
The DNA here is from genome assembly GCA_036435485.1 of Saposhnikovia divaricata. Taxonomy (NCBI): domain Eukaryota; kingdom Viridiplantae; phylum Streptophyta; class Magnoliopsida; order Apiales; family Apiaceae; genus Saposhnikovia; species Saposhnikovia divaricata. Next base: position 224,080,785 of record CM071599.1, on the reverse strand, counting down.
TCGAGTCGAAGCATTTTGAAGATATTTTTACATATTTTATTCATATGGGTTATTGGAATTCAACGAAATTTTATTTGGTGCAATCCGAACCTGAATCGGGGCTAAAATGACCGAAACTCGGTTTTTGGATAATCCTGAAATGGGTTAGTACACGCAATATTGTTAAAAATGGAGTTGGACCATTTTGTGGATATTTTTACATATTTTGTTCCTATGGGTTATTAAAATTCAACAAAATTTTATTTGACGCAGTTCGAACTTGAGTCGGAGCTGATATGATCGAAACTCGGTTTTCGGATAATCCTCAAAGTGGTTAGTACACGGGATATTGTTAAAAATCGAGTCGGACCATTTTAGGGATATTTTTACATATTTTGTTCCTATGGGTTATTAGAATTCAACGAAATTTTATTTGACGCAATTCAGACTTGAATCGGAGTTGATATAGTCAAAACTCGGTTTTCGGATAAACCTCAAAGTGGTTAGTACACGGGATATTGTTAAAAATTGAGTCGGACCATTTTAGGTATATTTTTACATATTTTGTTCGTATGGGTTATTGGAATTCAACGAAATTTTATTTGACGCAATTCAAACCTGAATCGGAGCTGATATGATCGAAACTCGGTTTTCGGAAAATTCTCAAAGGGGTTAGTACACGGGATAATGTTAAAAATCGAGTCGGACCATTTTAGGTATATTTTTACATATTTTGTTCCTATGGGTTATTAGAATTCAACGAAATTTTATTTGACGCAATTCAGACCTGAATCGCAGCTGATATATTCCAAACTCGGTTTTCGGATAAACCTCAAAGTGGTTAGTACACGGGATATTGTTAAAAATTGGGTCAGACCATTTTAGGGATATTTTTACATATTTTGTTCGTATGGGTTATTGGAATTCAACGAAATTTTATTTGACGCAATTCGGACCTGAATCGGAGCTGATATAGTCAAAACTCAATTTTTGGATAATCCTCAAAGGGGTTAGTACACGGGATATTGTTAAAAATCTAGTCGGACCATTTTGTGGATATTTTTACATATTTTGTTCCTATGGGTTATTGGAATTCAATTAAATTTTATTTGACGTAGTTCGGACCGGAATCGGAGCTGATATGATCGAAACTCGGTTTTCGGAAAATTCTCAAAGGGGTTAGTACACGGGATATTGTTAAAAATCGATTCGGACCATTTTGTGGATATTTTTACATATTTTGTTCCTATGGGTTATTAAAATTCAACAAAATTTTATTTGACGCAGTTCGAACCTGAGTCGGAGCTGATATGATCGAAACTCGATTTTCGGATAATCCTCAAAGTGGTTAGTACACGGGATATTGTTAAAAATCGAGTCGGACCATTTTAGGTATATTTTTACATATTTTGTTCTTATGGGTTATTAGAATTCAACGAAATTTTATTTGACGTAGTTCGGACCGGAATCGGAGCTGATATGATCGAAACTCGGTTTTCGGAAAATTCTCCAAGGGGTTAGTACACGGGATATTGTTAAAAATCGATTCGGACCATTTTGTGGATATTTTTACATATTTTGTTCCTATGGGTTATTGGAATTCAACGAAATTTTATTTGACGCGATTCGGACCTGAATCGGACCTGATATAGTCAAAACTCGGTTTTTGGATAATCCCCAAAGGGGTTAGTACACGGGATATTGTTAAAAATCGAGTCGAACCATTTTGCAGATATTTTTACATATTTTGTTCATATGGGTTATTGGAATTCAAGAAATTTTATTTGGTGCAATTCGAACCTGAATCGGGCCTAAAATGACCGAAACTCGGTTTTTGGATAATCCTCAAATGGGTTAGTACACGCAATATTGTTAAAAATGGAGTTGTACCATTTTGTGGATATTTTTACATATTTTGTTCCTATGGGTTATTGGAATTCAACAAAATTTTATTTGACGCAATTCAAACCAGAATCGGAGCTGATATAGTCAAAACTCGGTTTTCGGATAAACCTCAAAGTGGTTAGTACACGGGATATTGTTAAAAATCGAGTCAGACCATTTTAGGGATATTTTTACATATTTTGTTCCTATGGGTTATTGGAATTCAACGAAATTTTATTTGACGCAATTCGGACCTGAATCGGAGCTGATATAGTCAAAACTAAGTTTTTGGATAATCCTAAAAGGGGTTAGTACACGGGATATTGTTAAAAATCGAGTCGGACCATTTTGTGGATATTTTTACATATTTTGTTCCTATGGGTTATTGGAATTCAACGAAATTTTATTTGACGCAGTTCGGACCGGAATCGGAGATGATATGATCGAAACTCGGTTTTCGGAAAATTCTCAAAGTGGTTAGTACACGGGATATTGTTAAAAATCAATTCGGACCATTTTGTGGATATTTTTACATATTTTGTTCCTATGGGTTATTAAAATTCAACAAAATTTTATTTGACCCAGTTCGAACTTGAGTCGGAGCTGATATGATCGAAACTCGATTTTCGGATAATCCTCAAAGTGGTTAGTACACGGGATATTGTTAAAAATCGAGTCGGACCATTTTAGGTATATTTTTACATATTTTGTTCTTATGGGTTATTAGAATTCAACGAAATTTTATTTGACGTAGTTCGGACCGGAATCGGAGCTGATATGATCGAAACTCGGTTTTCGGAAAATTCTCCAAGGGGTTAGTACACGGGATATTGTTAAAAATCGATTCGGACCATTTTGTGGATATTTTTACATATTTTGTTCCTATGGGTTATTGGAATTCAACGAAATTTTATTTGACGCGATTCGGACCTGAATCGGACCTGATATAGTCAAAACTCGGTTTTTGGATAATCCCCAAAGGGGTTAGTACACGGGATATTGTTAAAAATCGAGTCGAACCATTTTGCAGATATTTTTACATATTTTGTTCATATGGGTTATTGGAATTCAAGAAATTTTATTTGGTGCAATTCGAACCTGAATCGGGCCTAAAATGACCGAAACTCGGTTTTTGGATAATCCTCAAATGGGTTAGTACACGCAATATTGTTAAAAATGGAGTTGTACCATTTTGTGGATATTTTTACATATTTTGTTCCTATGGGTTATTGGAATTCAACAAAATTTTATTTGACGCAATTCAAACCAGAATCGGAGCTGATATAGTCAAAACTCGGTTTTCGGATAAACCTCAAAGTGGTTAGTACACGGGATATTGTTAAAAATCGAGTCAGACCATTTTAGGGATATTTTTACATATTTTGTTCCTATGGGTTATTGGAATTCAACGAAATTTTATTTGACGCAATTCGGACCTGAATCGGAGCTGATATAGTCAAAACTAAGTTTTTGGATAATCCTAAAAGGGGTTAGTACACGGGATATTGTTAAAAATCGAGTCGGACCATTTTGTGGATATTTTTACATATTTTGTTCCTATGGGTTATTGGAATTCAACGAAATTTTATTTGACGCAGTTCGGACCGGAATCGGAGATGATATGATCGAAACTCGGTTTTCGGAAAATTCTCAAAGTGGTTAGTACACGGGATATTGTTAAAAATCAATTCGGACCATTTTGTGGATATTTTTACATATTTTGTTCCTATGGGTTATTAAAATTCAACAAAATTTTATTTGACCCAGTTCGAACTTGAGTCGGAGCTGATATGATCGAAACTCGGTTTTCGGATAATCCTCAAAGTGGTTAGTACACGGGATATTGTTAAAAATCGAGTCGGACCATTTTAGGGATATTTTTACATATTTTGTTCCTATGGGTTATTGGAATTCAATAAAATTTTATTTGACGCAATTCAGACCTGAATCGGAGCTGATATAGTCAAAACTCGGTTTTCGGATAATCCTTAAAGGGGTTAGTACACGGGATATTGTCAAAAATCGAGTCGGACCATTTTGTGGATATTTTTACATATTTTGTTCCTATGGGTTATTGGAATTCAACGAAATTTTATTTGACGCAATTCAAACCTGAATCGGAGCTGATATGATCGAAACTCGGTTTTCGGAAAATTCTCAAAGGGGTTAGTACACGGGATATTGTTAAAAATCAATTCGGACCATTTTGTGGATATTTTTACATATTTTGTTCCTATGGGTTATTAAAATTCAACAAAATTTTATTTGACGCAGTTCGAACCTAAGTCGGAGCTGATATGATCGAAACTCGATTTTCGGATAATCCTCAAAGTGGTTAGTACACGGGATATTGTTAAAAATCGAGTCGGACAATTTTGTAGATATTTTTACATATTTTGTTCCTATGGGTTATTGGAATTCAACGAAATTTTATTTGACGCAGTTCGGACCGGAATTGGATCTGATATAGTCAAAACTCGGTTTTTGGATAATCCCCAAAGGGGTTAGTACACGGGATATTGTTAAAAATCGAGTCGAACCATTTTGCAGATATTTTTACATATTTTGTTCATATGGGTTATTGGAATTCAAGAAATTTTATTTGGTGCAATTCGAACCTGAATCGGGCCTAAAATGACCGAAACTCGGTTTTTGGATAATCCTCAAATGGGTTAGTACACGCAATATTGTTAAAAATGGAGTTGTACCATTTTGTGGATATTTTTACATATTTTGTTCCTATGGGTTATTGGAATTCAACAAAATTTTATTTGACGCAATTCAAACCTGAATCGGAGCTGATATAGTCAAAACTCGGTTTTCGGATAAACCTCAAAGTGGTTAGTACACGGGATATTGTTAAAAATCGAGTCAGACCATTTTAGGGATATTTTTACATATTTTGTTCCTATGGGTTATTGGAATTCAACGAAATTTTATTTGACGCAATTCGGACCTGAATCGGAGCTGATATAGTCAAAACTCAGTTTTTGGATAATCCCACGGGATATTGTTAAAAATCGAGTCGGACCATTTTGTGGATATTTTTACATATTTTGTTCCTATGGGTTATTAAAATTCAACAAAATTTTATTTGACGTAGTTCGAACCTGAGTCGGAGCTGATATGATCGAAACTCGATTTTCGGATAATCCTCAAAGTGGTTAGTACACGGGATATTGTTAAAAATCGAGTCGGACCATTTTAGGTATATTTTTACATATTTTGTTTCTATGGGTTATTAGAATTCAACGAAATTTTATTTGACGCAATTCAGACCTGAATCGGAGCTGATATATTCAAAACTCGGTTTTCGGATAAACCTCAAAGTGGTTAGTACACGGGATATTGTTAAAAATTGAGTCGGACCATTTTAGGGATACTTTTACATATTTTGTTCGTATGGGTTATTGGAATTCAACGAAATTTTATTTGACGCAATTCGGACCTGAATCGGAGCTGATATAGTCAAAATTCAATTTTTGGATAATTCTCAAAGGGGTTAGTACACGGGATATTGTTAAAAATCTAGTCGGACCATTTTGTGGATATTTTTACATATTTTGTTCCTATGGGTTATTGGAATTCAATTAAATTTTATTTGTCGTAGTTCGGACCGGAATCGGAGCTGATATGATCGAAACTCGGTTTTCGGAAAATTCTAAAAGGGGTTAGTACACGGGATACTGTTAAAAATCGATTCGGACCATTTTGTGGATATTTTTACATATTTTGTTCCTATGGGTTATTGAAATTCAACAAAATTTTATTTGACGAAGTTCGAACCTTAGTCGGAGCTGATATGACCGAAACTCGGTTTTCGGATAATCCTCAAAGTGGTTAGTACACGGGATATTGTTAAAAATCGAGTCGGACCATTTTACGGATATTTTTACATATTTTGTTCCTATGGGTTATTGGAATTCAACGAAATTTTATTTGACGCGATTCGGACCTGAATCGGACCTGATATAGTCAAAACTCGGTTTTTGGATAATTCCCAAAGGGGTTAGTACACGGGATATTGTTAAAAATCGAGTCGAACCATTTTGCAGATATTTTTACATATTTTGTTCATATGGGTTATTGGAATTCAAGAAATTTTATTTGGTGCAATTCGAACCTGAATCGGGCCTAAAATGACCGAAACTCGGTTTTTTGGATAATCCTCAAATGGGTTAGTACACGCAATATTGTTAAAAATGGAGTTGTACCATTTTGTGGATATTTTTACATATTTTGTTCCTATGGGTTATTGGAATTCAACAAAATTTTATTTGACGCAATTCAAACCTGAATCGGAGCTGATATAGTCAAAACTCGGTTTTCGGATAAACCTCAAAGTGGTTAGTACACGGGATATTGTTAAAAATCGAGTCAGACCATTTTAGGGATATTTTTACATATTTTGTTCCTATGGGTTATTGGAATTCAACGAAATTTTATTTGACGCAATTCGGACCTGAATCGGAGCTGATATAGTCAAAACTAAGTTTTTGGATAATCCTCAAAGGGGTTAGTACACGGGATATTGTTAAAAATCGAGTCGGACCATTTTGTGGATATTTTTACATATTTTGTTCCTATGGGTTATTGGAATTCAACGAAATTTTATTTGACGCAGTTCGGACCGGAATCGGAGATGATATGATCGAAACTCGGTTTTCGGAAAATTCTCAAAGTGGTTAGTACACGGGATATTGTTAAAAATCAATTCGGACCATTTTGTGGATATTTTTACATATTTTGTTCCTATGGGTTATTAAAATTCAACAAAATTTTATTTGACGCAGTTCGAACTTGAGTCGGAGCTGATATGATCGAAACTCGGTTTTCGGATAATCCTCAAAGTGGTTAGTACACGGGATATTGTTAAAAATCGAGTCGGACCATTTTAGGGATATTTTTACATATTTTGTTCCTATGGGTTATTAGAATTCAACGAAATTTTATTTGACGTAATTCAGACTTGAATCGGAGTTGATATAGTCAAAACTCGGTTTTCGGATAAACCTCAAAGTGGTTAGTACACGGGATATTGTTAAAAATTGAGTCGGACCATTTTAGGGATATTTTTACATATTTTGTTCGTATGGGTTATTGGAATTCAACGAAATTTTATTTGACGCAATTCGGACCTGAATCGGAGCTGATATAATCAAAACTCAATTTTTGGATAATCCTCAAAGGGGTTAGTACACGGGATATTGTTAAAAAACGAGTCAGACCATTTTGTGGATATTTTTACATATTTTGTTCCTATGGGTTATTGGAATTCAAAGAAATTTTATTTGACGCAATTCGGACCGAATCGGAGCTGATATGATCGAAACTCGGTTTTCGGAAAATTCTCAAAGGGGTCAGTACACGGGATATTGTTAAAAATAAATTCGGACCATTTGTGGATATTTTTACATATTTTGTTCCTATGGGTTATTGAAATTCAAAAAAAAATTATTTGACGCAGTTCGAACCTAAGTCGGAGCTGATATGATCGAAACTCGGTTTTCGGATAACCCTCAAAGTGGTTAGTACACGGGATATTGTTAAAAATCGAGTCGGACCATTTTAGGGATATTTTTACATATTTTGTTCCTATGGGTTATTGGAATTCAACGAAATTTTATTTGACGCGATACGGACCTGAATCGGACCTGATATAGTCAAAACTCGGTTTTTGGATAATCCCCAAAGGGGTTAGTACACAGGAATATTGTTAAAAATCGAGTCGAACCATTTTGAAGATATTTTTACATATTTTATTCATATGGGTTATTGGAATTCAACGAAATTTTATTTGGTGCAATTCGAACCTGAATCGGGGCTAAAATGACCGAAACTCGGTTTTTGGATAATCCTCAAATGGGTTAGTACACGCAATATTGTTAAAAATGGAGTTGGACCATTTTGTGGATATTTTTACATATTTTGTTCCTATGGGTTATTGGAATTCAACGAAATTTTATTTGACGCAATTCAGACCCGAATCGGAGCTGATATAGTCAAAACTCGGTTTTCGGATAAACCTCAAAGTGGTTAGTACACGGGATATTGTTAAAAATCGAGTCGGACCATTTTAGGGATATTTTTACATATTTTGTTCCTATGGGTTATTGGAATTTAATAAAATTTTATTTGACGCAATTCGGACCTGAATCGGAGCTGATATAGTCAAAACTCGGTTTTCGGATAATCCTCAAAGGGGTTAGTACACGGGACACTGTCAAAAATCGAGTCGGACCATTTTGTGGATATTTTTACATATTTTGTTCCTATGGGTTATTGGAATTCAACGAAATTTTATTTGACGCAATTCAAACCTGAATCGGAGCTGATATGATCGAAACTCGATTTTCGGAAAATTCTCAAAGGGGTTAGTACACGGGATATTGTTAAAAATCAATTCGGACCATTTTGTGGATATTTTTACATATTTTGTTCCTATGGGTTATTAAAATTCAACAAAATTTTATTTGACGCAGTTCGAACCTGAGTCGGAGCTGATATGATCGAAACTCGATTTTCGGATAATCCTCAAAGTGGTTACTACACGGGATATTGTTAAAAATCGAGTCGGACCATTTTAGGTATATTTTTACATATTTTGTTCCTATGGGTTATTAGAATTCAACGAAATTTTATTTGACGCAATTCAGACCTGAATCGCAGCTGATATATTCAAAACTCGGTTTTCGGATAAACCTCAAAGTGGTTAGTACACGGGATATTGTTAAAAATTGAGTCGGACCATTTTAGGGATATTTTTACATATTTTGTTCGTATGGGTTATTGGAATTCAACGAAATTTTATTTGACGCAATTCGGACCTGAATCGGAGGTGATATAGTCAAAACTCAATTTTTCGATAATTCTCAAAGGGGTTAGTACACGGGATATTGTTAAAAATCTAGTCGGACCATTTTGTGGATATTTTTACATATTTTGTTCCTATGGGTTATTGGAATTCAATTAAATTTTATTTGACGTAGTTCGGACCGGAATCGGAGCTGATATGATCGAAACTCGGTTTTCGGAAAATTCTCAAAGGGGTTAGTACACGGGATATTGTTAAAAATCGATTCGGACCATTTTGTGGATATTTTTACATATTTTGTTCCTATGGGTTATTGAAATTCAACAAAATTTTATTTGACGAAGTTCGAACCTAAGTCGGAGCTGATATGACCGAAACTCGGTTTTCGGATAATCCTCAAAGTGGTTAGTACACGGGATATTGTTAAAAATCGAGTCGGACCATTTTACGGATATTTTTACATATTTTGTTCCTATGGGTTATTGGAATTCAACGAAATTTTATTTGACGCGATTCGGACCTGAATCGGACCTGATATAGTCAAAACTCGGTTTTTGGATAATCCCCAAAGGGGTTAGTACACGGGATATTGTTAAAAATCGAGTCGAACCATTTTGCAGATATTTTTACATATTTTGTTCATATGGGTTATTGGAATTCAAGAAATTTTATTTGGTGCAATTCGAACCTGAATCGGGCCTAAAATGACCGAAACTCGGTTTTTGGATAATCCTCAAATGGGTTAGTACACGCAATATTGTTAAAAATGGAGTTGTACCATTTTGTGGATATTTTTACATATTTTGTTCCTATGGGTTATTGGAATTCAACAAAATTTTATTTGACGCAATTCAAACCTGAATCGGAGCTGATATAGTCAAAACTCGGTTTTCGGATAAACCTCAAAGTGGTTAGTACACGGGATATTGTTAAAAATCGAGTCAGACCATTTTAGGGATATTTTTACATATTTTGTTCCTATGGGTTATTGGAATTCAACGAAATTTTATTTGACGCAATTCGGACCTGAATCGGAGCTGATATAGTCAAAACTCAGTTTTTGGATAATCCTCAAAGGGGTTAGTACACGGGATATTGTTAAAAATCGAGTCGGACCATTTTGTGGATATTTTTACATATTTTGTTCCTATGGGTTATTGGAATTCAACGAAATTTTATTTGACGCAGTTCGGACCGAAATCGGAGATGACATGATCGAAACTCGGTTTTCGGAAAATTCTCAAAGTGGTTAGTACACGGGATATTGTTAAAAATCAATTCGGACCATTTTGTGGATATTTTTACATATTTTGTTCCTATGGGTTATTGAAATTCAACAAAATTTTATTTGACGAAGTTCGAACCTAAGTCGGAGCTGATATGACCGAAACTCGGTTTTCGGATAATCCTCAAAGTGGTTAGTACACGGGATATTGTTAAAAATCGAGTCGGACCATTTTACGGATATTTTTACATATTTTGTTCCTATGGGTTATTGGAATTCAACGAAATTTTATTTGACGCGATTCGGACCTGAATCGGACCTGATATAGTCAAAACTCGGTTTTTGGATAATCCCCAAAGGGGTTAGTACACGGGATATTGTTAAAAATCGAGTCGAACCATTTTGCAGATATTTTTACATATTTTGTTCATATGGGTTATTGGAATTCAAGAAATTTTATTTGGTGCAATTCGAACCTGAATCGGGCCTAAAATGACCGAAACTCGGTTTTTGGATAATCCTCAAATGGGTTAGTACACGCAATATTGTTAAAAATGGAGTTGTACCATTTTGTGGATATTTTTACATATTTTGTTCCTATGGGTTATTGGAATTCAACAAAATTTTATTTGACGCAATTCAAACCTGAATCGGAGCTGATATAGTCAAAACTCGGTTTTCGGATAAACCTCAAAGTGGTTAGTACACGGGATATTGTTAAAAATCGAGTCAGACCATTTTAGGGATATTTTTACATATTTTGTTCCTATGGGTTATTGGAATTCAACGAAATTTTATTTGACGCAATTCGGACCTGAATCGGAGCTGATATAGTCAAAACTCAGTTTTTGGATAATCCTCAAAGGGGTTAGTACACGGGATATTGTTAAAAATCGAGTCGGACCATTTTGTGGATATTTTTACATATTTTGTTCCTATGGGTTATTGGAATTCAACGAAATTTTATTTGACGCAGTTCGGACCGAAATCGGAGATGACATGATCGAAACTCGGTTTTCGGAAAATTCTCAAAGTGGTTAGTACACGGGATATTGTTAAAAATCAATTCGGACCATTTTGTGGATATTTTTACATATTTTGTTCCTATGGGTTATTGAAATTCAACAAAATTTTATTTGACGAAGTTCGAACCTAAGTCGGAGCTGATATGACCGAAACTCGGTTTTCGGATAATCCTCAAAGTGGTTAGTACACGGGATATTGTTAAAAATCGAGTCGGACCATTTTACGGATATTTTTACATATTTTGTTCCTATGGGTTATTGGAATTCAACGAAATTTTATTTGACGCGATTCGGACCTGAATCGGACCTGATATAGTCAAAACTCGGTTTTTGGATAATCCCCAAAGGGGTTAGTACACGGGATATTGTTAAAAATCGAGTCGAACCATTTTGCAGATATTTTTACATATTTTGTTCATATGGGTTATTGGAATTCAAGAAATTTTATTTGGTGCAATTCGAACCTGAATCGGGCCTAAAATGACCGAAACTCGGTTTTTGGATAATCCTCAAATGGGTTAGTACACGCAATATTGTTAAAAATGGAGTTGTACCATTTTGTGGATATTTTTACATATTTTGTTCCTATGGGTTATTGGAATTCAACAAAATTTTATTTGACGCAATTCAAACCTGAATCGGAGCTGATATAGTCAAAACTCGGTTTTCGGATAAACCTCAAAGTGGTTAGTACACGGGATATTGTTAAAAATCGAGTCAGACCATTTTAGGGATATTTTTACATATTTTGTTCCTTTGGGTTATTGGAATTCAACGAAATTTTATTTGACGCAATTCGGACCTGAATCGGAGCTGATATAGTCAAAACTCAGTTTTTGGATAATCCTCAAAGGGGTTAGTACACGGGATAATGTTAAAAATCGAGTCGGACCATTTTGTGGATATTTTTACATATTTTGTTCCTATGGGTTATTGGAATTCAACGAAATTTTATTTGACGCAGTTCGGACCGAAATCGGAGATGACATGATCGAAACTCGGTTTTCGGAAAATTCTCAAAGTGGTTAGTACACGGGATATTGTTAAAAATCAATTCGGACCATTTTGTGGATATTTTTACATATTTTGTTCCTATGGGTTATTAAAATTCAACAAAATTTTATTTGACGCAGTTCGAACTTGAGTCGGAGCTGATATGATCGAAACTCGGTTTTCGGATAATCCTCAAAGTGGTTAGTACACGGGATATTGTTAAAAATCGAGTCGGACCATTTTAGGGATATTTTTACATATTTTGTTCCTATGGGTTATTAGAATTCAACGAAATTTTATTTGACGCAATTCAGACTTGAATCGGAGCTGATATAGTCAAAACTCGGTTTTCGTATAAACCTCAAAGTGGTTAGTACACGGGATATTGTTAAAAATTGAGTCGGACCATTTTAGGGATATTTTTACATATTTTGTTCGTATGGGTTATTGGAATTCAACGAAATTTTATTTGACGCAATTCGGACCTGAATCGGAGCAGATATAATCAAAACTCAATTTTTGGATAATCCTTAAAGGGGTTAGTACACGGGATATTGTTAAAAAACGAGTCAGACCATTTTGTGGATATTTTTACATATTTTGTTCCTATGGGTTATTGGAATTCAAAGAAATTTTATTTGACGCAATTCGGACCGGAATCGGAGCTGATATGATCGAAACTCGATTTTCGGAAAATTCTCAAAGGGGTCAGTACACGGGATATTGTTAAAAATCAATTCGGACCATTTGTGGATATTTTTACATATTTTGTTCCTATGGGTTATTGAAATTCAAAAAAAATTTATTTGACGCAGTTCGAACCTAAGTCGGAGCTGATATGATCGAAACTCGGTTTTCGGATAATCCTCAAAGTGGTTAGTACACGGGATATTGTTAAAAATCGAGTCGGACCATTTTACGGATATTTTTACATATTTTGTTCCTATAGGTTATTGGAATTCAACGAAATTTTATTTGACGCGATACGGACCTGAATCGGACATGATATCGTCAAAACTCGGTTTTTGGATAATCCCCAAAGGGGTTAGTACACGGGATATTGTTAAAAATCGAGTCGAACCATTTTGCAGATATTTTTACGTATTTTGGTCATATGGGTTATTGGAATTCAAGAAATTTTATTTGGTGCAATTCGAACCTGAATCGGAGCTAAAATGACCGAAACTCGGTTTTTGGATAATCCTCAAATGGGTTAGTACACGTAATATTGTTAAAAATGGAGTTGGACCATTTTGTGGATATTTTTACATATTTTGTTTCTATGGGTTATTGGAATTCAACGAATATTTATTTGACGCAATTCAGACCTGAATCGGAGCAGATATTGTCAAAACTCGGTTTTCGGATAAACCTCAAAGTGGTTAGTACACGGGATATTGTTAAAAATCAATTCGGACCATTTGTGGATATTTTTACATATTTTGTTCCTATGAGTTATTGAAATTCGACAAAATTTTATTTGACGCAATTCGGACCTGAATCGGAGCTGATATAGTCAAAACTCAATTTTTGGATAATCCTCAAAGGGGTTAGTACACGGGATATTGTTAAAAATCGAGTCGGACCATTTTGTGGATATTTTTACATATTTTGTTCCTATGGGTTATTGGAATTCAACGAAATTTTATTTGACGCAGTTCGGACCGGAATAGGAGCTGATATGATCGAAACTCGGTTTTCGGAAAATTCTCAAAGGGGTCAGTACACGGGATATTGTTAAAAATCAATTCGGACCATTTGTGGATATTTTTACATATTTTGTTCCTATGGGTTATTGAAATTCGACAAAATTTTATTTGACGCAGTTCGAACCTAAGTCGGAGCTGATATGATCGAAACTCGGTTTTCGGATAATCCTCAAAGTGGTTAGTACACGGGATATTGTTAAAAATCGAGTCGGACCATTTTACGGATATTTTTACATATTTTGTTCCTATGGGTTATTAAAATTCAACAAAATTTTATTTGACGCAGTTCGAACTTGAGTCGGAGCTGATATGATCGAAACTCGGTTTTCGGATAATCCTCAAAGTGGTTAGTACACGGGATATTGTTAAAAATCGAGTCGGACCATTTTAGGGATATTTTTACATATTTTGTTCCTATGGGTTATTAGAATTCAACGAAATTTTATTTGACGCAATTCAGACTTGAATCGGAGCTGATATAGTCAAAACTCGGTTTTCGGATAAACCTCAAAGTGGTTAGTACACGGGATATTGTTAAAAATCAATTCGGACCATTTGTGGATATTTTTACATATTTTGTTCCTATGGGTTACTGAAATTGGACAAAATTTTATTTGACGCAATTCGGACCTGAATCGGAGCTGATATAGTCAAAACTCAATTTTTGGATAATCCTCAAAGGGGTTAGTACACGGGATATTGTTAAAAATCGAGTCGGACCATTTTGTGGATATTTTTACATATTTTGTTCCTATGGGTTATTGGAATTCAACGAAATTTTATTTGACGCAGTTCGGACCGGAATAGGAGCTGATATGATCGAAACTCGGTTTTCGGAAAATTCTCAAAGGGGTCAGGACACGGGATATTGTTAAAAATCAATTCGGACCATTTGTGGATATTTTTACATATTTTGTTCCTATGGGTTATTGAAATTCGACAAAATTTTATTTGACGCAGTTCGAACCTAAGTCGGAGCTGATATGATCGAAACTCGGTTTTCGGATAATCCTCAAAGTGGTTAGTACACGGGATATTGTTAAAAATCGAGTCGGACCATTTTACGGATATTTTTACATATTTTGTTCCTATGGGTTATTAAAATTCAACAAAATTTTATTTGACGCAGTTCGAACTTGAGTCGGAGCTGATATGATCGAAACTCGGTTTTCGGATAATCCTCAAAGTGGTTAGTACACGGGATATTGTTAAAAATCGAGTCGGACCATTTTAGGGATATTTTTACATATTTTGTTCCTATGGGTTATTAGAATTCAACGAAAATTTATTTGACGCAATTCAGACTTGAATCGGAGCTGATATAGTCAAAACTCGGTTTTCGGATAAACCTCAAAGTGGTTAGTACACGGGATATTGTTAAAAATTGAGTCGGACCATTTTAGGGATATTTTTACATATTTTGTTCGTATGGGTTATTGGAATTCAACGAAATTTTATTTGACGCAATTCGGACCTGAATCGGAGCTGATATAATCAAAACTCAATTTTTGGATAATCCTCAAAGGGGTTAGTACACGGGATATTGTTAAAAAACGAGTCAGACCATTTTGTGGATATTTTTACATATTTTGTTCCTATGGGTTATTGGAATTCAAAGAAATTTTATTTGACGCAATTCGGACCGGAATCGGAGCTGATATGATCGAAACTCGGTTTTCGGAAAATTCTCAAAGGGGTCAGTACACGGGATATTGTTAAAAATCAATTCGGACCATTTGTGGATATTTTTACATATTTTGTTCCTATGGGTTATTGAAATTCAAAAAAAATTTATTTGACGCAGTTCGAACCTAAGTCGGAGCTGATATGATCGAAACTCGGTTTTCGGATAATCCTCAAAGTGGTTAGTACACGGGATATTGTTAAAAATCGAGTCGGACCATTTTACGGATATTTTTACATATTTTGTTCCTATAGGTTATTGGAATTCAACGAAATTTTATTTGACGCGATACGGACCTGAATCGGACATGATATCGTCAAAACTCGGTTTTTGGATAATCCCCAAAGGGGTTAGTACACGGGATATTGTTAAAAATCGAGTCGAACCATTTTGCAGATATTTTTACGTATTTTGGTCATATGGGTTATTGGAATTCAAGAAATTTTATTTGGTGCAATTCGAACCTGAATCGGGGCTAAAATGACCGAAACTCGGTTTTTGGATAATCCTCAAATGGGTTAGTACACGTAATATTGTTAAAAATGGAGTTGGACCATTTTGTGGATATTTTTACATATTTTGTTTCTATGGGTTATTGGAATTCAACGAATTTTTATTTGACGCAATTCAGACCTGAATCGGAGCAGATATTGTCAAAACTCGGTTTTCGGATAAACCTCAAAGTGGTTAGTACACGGGATATTGTTAAAAATCAATTCGGACCATTTGTGGATATTTTTACATATTTTGTTCCTATGGGTTATTGAAATTCGACAAAATTTTATTTGACGCAATTCGGACCTGAATCGGAGCTGATATAGTCAAAACTCAATTTTTGGATAATCCTCAAAGGGGTTAGTACACGGGATATTGTTAAAAATCTAGTCGGACCATTTTGTGGATATTTTTACATATTTTGTTCCTATGGGTTATTGGAATTCAACGAAATTTTATTTGACGCAGTTCGGACCGGAATAGGAGCTGATATGATCGAAACTCGATTTTCGGAAAATTCTCAAAGGGGTCAGTACACGGGATATTGTTAAAAATCAATTCGGACCATTTGTGGATATTTTTACATATTTTGTTCCTATGGGTTATTGAAATTCGACAAAATTTTATTTGACGCAGTTCGAACCTAAGTCGGAGCTGATATGATCGAAACTCGGTTTTCGGATAATCCTCAAAGTGGTTAGTACACGGGATATTGTTAAAAATCGAGTAGGACCATTTTACGGATATTTTTACATATTTTGTTCCTATGGGTTATTAAAATTCAACAAAATTTTATTTGACGCAGTTCGAACTTGAGTCGGAGCTGATATGATCGAAACTCGGTTTTCGGATAATCCTCAAAGTGGTTAGTACACGGGATATTATTAAAAATCGAGTCGGACCATTTTAGGGATATTTTTACATATTTTGTTCCTATGGGTTATTAGAATTCAACGAAATTTTATTTGACGCAATTCAGACTTGAATCGGAGCTGATATAGTCAAAACTCGGTTTTCGGATAAACCTCAAAGTGGTTAGTACACGGGATATTGTTAAAAATCAATTCGGACCATTTGTGGATATTTTTACATATTTTGTTCCTATGGGTTACTGAAATTGGACAAAATTTTATTTGACGCAATTCGGACCTGAATCGGAGCTGATATAGTCAAAACTCAATTTTTGGATAATCCTCAAAGGGGTTAGTACACGGGATATTGTTAAAAATCGAGTCGGACCATTTTGTGGATATTTTTACATATTTTGTTCCTATGGGTTATTGGAATTCAACGAAATTTTATTTGACGCAGTTCGGACCGGAATAGGAGCTGATATGATCGAAACTCGGTTTTCGGAAAATTCTCAAAGGGGTCAGGACACGGGATATTGTTAAAAATCAATTCGGACCATTTGTTGATATTTTTACATATTTTGTTCCTATGGGTTATTGAAATTCGACAAAATTTTATTTGACGCAGTTCGAACCTAAGTCGGAGCTGATATGATCGAAACTCGGTTTTCGGATAATCCTCAAAGTGGTTAGTACACGGGATATTGTTAAAAATCGAGTCGGACCATTTTACGGATATTTTTACATATTTTGTTCCTATGGGTTATTAAAATTCAACAAAATTTTATTTGACGCAGTTCGAACTTGAGTCGGAGCTGATATGATCGAAACTCGGTTTTCGGATAATCCTCAAAGTGGTTAGTACACGGGATATTGTTAAAAATCGAGTCGGACCATTTTAGGGATATTTTTACATATTTTGTTCCTATGGGTTATTAGAATTCAACGAAAATTTATTTGACGCAATTCAGACTTGAATCGGAGCTGATATAGTCAAAACTCGGTTTTCGGATAAACCTCAAAGTGGTTAGTACACGGGATATTGTTAAAAATTGAGTCGGACCATTTTAGGGATATTTTTACATATTTTGTTCGTATGGGTTATTGGAATTCAACGAAATTTTATTTGACGCAATTCGGACCTGAATCGGAGCTGATATAATCAAAACTCAATTTTTGGATAATCCTCAAAGGGGTTAGTACACGGGATATTGTTAAAAAACGAGTCAGACCATTTTGTGGATATTTTTACATATTTTGTTCCTATGGGTTATTGGAATTCAAAGAAATTTTATTTGACGCAATTCGGACCGGAATCGGAGCTGATATGATCGAAACTCGGTTTTCGGAAAATTCTCAAAGGGGTCAGTATACGGGATATTGTTAAAAATCAATTCGGACCATTTGTGGATATTTTTACATATTTTGTTCCTATGGGTTATTGAAATTCAAAAAAAATTTATTTGACGCAGTTCGAACCTAAGTCGGAGCTGATATGATCGAAACTCGGTTTTCGGATAATCCTCAAAGTGGTTAGTACACGGGATATTGTTAAAAATCGAGTCGGACCATTTTACGGATATTTTTACATATTTTGTTCCTATAGGTTATTGGAATTCAACGAAATTTTATTTGACGCGATACGGACCTGAATCGGACATGATATCGTCAAAACTCGGTTTTTGGATAATCCCCAAAGGGGTTAGTACACGGGATATTGTTAAAAATCGAGTCGAACCATTTTGCAGATATTTTTACGTATTTTGGTCATATGGGTTATTGGAATTCAAGAAATTTTATTTGGTGCAATTCGAACCTGAATCGGGGCTAAAATGACCGAAACTCGGTTTTTGGATAATCCTCAAATGGGTTAGTACACGTAATATTGTTAAAAATGGAGTTGGACCATTTTGTGGATATTTTTACATATTTTGTTTCTATGGGTTATTGGAATTCAACGAATTTTTATTTGACGCAATTCAGACCTGAATCGGAGCAGATATTGTCAAAACTCGGTTTTCGGATAAACCTCAAAGTGGTTAGTACACGGGATATTGTTAAAAATCAATTCGGACCATTTGTGGATATTTTTACATATTTTGTTCCTATGGGTTATTGAAATTCGACAAAATTTTATTTGACGCAATTCGGACCTGAATCGGAGCTGATATAGTCAAAACTCAATTTTTGGATAATCCTCAAAGGGGTTAGTACACGGGATATTGTTAAAAATCTAGTCGGACCATTTTGTGGATATTTTTACATATTTTGTTCCTATGGGTTATTGGAATTCAACGAAATTTTATTTGACGCAGTTCGGACCGGAATAGGAGCTGATATGATCGAAACTCGATTTTCGGAAAATTCTCAAAGGGGTCAGTACACGGGATATTGTTAAAAATCAATTCGGACCATTTGTGGATATTTTTACATATTTTGTTCCTATGGGTTATTGAAATTCGACAAAATTTTATTTGACGCAGTTCGAACCTAAGTCGGAGCTGATATGATCGAAACTCGGTTTTCGGATAATCCTCAAAGTGGTTAGTACACGGGATATTGTTAAAAATCGAGTCGGACCATTTTACGGATATTTTTACATATTTTGTTCCTATGGGTTATTAAAATTCAACAAAATTTTATTTGACGCAGTTCGAACTTGAGTCGGAGCTGATATGATCGAAACTCGGTTTTCGGATAATCCTCAAAGTGGTTAGTACACGGGATATTGTTAAAAATCGAGTCGGACCATTTTAGGGATATTTTTACATATTTTGTTCCTATGGGTTATTAGAATTCAACGAAATTTTATTTGACGCAATTCAGACTTGAATCGGAGCTGATATAGTCAAAACTCGGTTTTCGGATAAACCTCAAAGTGGTTAGTACACGGGATATTGTTAAAAATCAATTCGGACCATTTGTGGATATTTTTACATATTTTGTTCCTATGGGTTATTGAAATTGGACAAAATTTTATTTGACGCAATTCGGACCTGAATCGGAGCTGATATAGTCAAAACTCAATTTTTGGATAATCCTCAAAGGGGTTAGTACACGGGATATTGTTAAAAATCGAGTCGGACCATTTTGTGGATATTTTTACATATTTTGTTCCTATGGGTTATTGGAATTCAACGAAATTTTATTTGACGCAGTTCGGACCGGAATAGGAGCTGATATGATCGAAACTCGGTTTTCGGAAAATTCTCAAAGGGGTCAGTACACGGGATATTGTTAAAAATCAATTCGGACCATTTGTGGATATTTTTACATATTTTGTTCCTATGGGTTATTGAAATTCGACAAAATTTTATTTGACGCAGTTCGAACCTAAGTCGGAGCTGATATGATCGAAACTCGGTTTTCGGATAATCCTCAAAGTGGTTAGTACACGGGATATTGTTAAAAATCGAGTCGGACCATTTTACGGATATTTTTACATATTTTGTTCCTATGGGTTATTAAAATTCAACAAAATTTTATTTGACGCAATTCGAACTTGAGTCGGAGCTGATATGATCGAAACTCGGTTTTCGGATAATCCTCAAAGTGGTTAGTACACGGGATATTGTTAAAAATCGAGTCGGACCATTTTAGGGATATTTTTACATATTTTGTTCCTATGGGTTATTAGAATTCAACGAAATTTTATTTGACGCAATTCAGACTTGAATCGGAGCTGATATAGTCAAAACTCGGTTTTCGGATAAACCTCAAAGTGGTTAGTACACGGGATATTGTTAAAAATTGAGTCGGACCATTTTAGGGATATTTTTACATATTTTGTTCGTATGGGTTATTGGAATTCAACGAAATTTTATTTGACGCAATTCGGACCTGAATCGGAGCTGATATAATCAAAACTCAATTTTTGGATAATCCTCAAAGGGGTTAGTACACGGGATATTGTTAAAAAACGAGTCAGACCATTTTGTGGATATTTTTACATATTTTGTTCCTATGGGTTATTGGAATTCAAAAAAATTTTATTTGACGCAATTCGGACCGGAATCGGAGTTGATATGATCGAAACTCGGTTTTCGGAAAATTCTCAAAGGGGTCAGTACACGGGATATTGTTAAAAATCAATTCGGACCATTTGTGGATATTTTTACATATTTTGTTCCTATGGGTTATTGAAATTCAAAAAAAATTTATTTGACGCAGTTCGAACCTAAGTCGGAGCTGATATGATCGAAACTCGGTGTTCGGATAATCCTCAAAGTGGTTAGTACACGGGATATTGTTAAAAATCGAGTCGGACCATTTTACGGATATTTTTACATATTTTGTTCCTATGGGTTATTGGAATTCAACGAAATTTTATTTGACGCGATACGGACCTGAATCGGACCTGATATAGTCAAAACTCGGTTTTTGGATAATCCCCAAAGGGGTTAGTACACGGGATATTGTTAAAAATCGAGTCGAACCATTTTGCAGATATTTTTACGTATTTTGGTCATATGGGTTATTGGAATTCAAGAAATTTTATTTGGTGCAATTCGAACCTGAATCGGGGCTAAAATGACCGAAACTCGGTTTTTGGATAATCCTCAAATGGGTTAGTACACGTAATATTGTTAAAAATGGAGTTGGACCATTTTGTGGATATTTTTACATATTTTGTTTCTATGGGTTATTGGAATTCAACGAATTTTTATTTGACGCAATTCAGACCTGAATCGGAGCAGATATTGTCAAAAC
Source organism: Saposhnikovia divaricata (assembly GCA_036435485.1). NCBI lineage: Eukaryota > Viridiplantae > Streptophyta > Magnoliopsida > Apiales > Apiaceae > Saposhnikovia > Saposhnikovia divaricata. The sequence continues at coordinate 224,059,416 of CM071599.1, read as the reverse complement.
TCGGTTTTCGGATAAACCTCAAAGTGGTTAGTACAGGGGATATTGTTAAAAATCAATTCGGACCATTTGTGGACATTTTTACATATTTTGTTCCTATGGGTTATTGAAATTCGACAAAATTTTATTTGACGCAATTCGGACCTGAATCGGAGCTGATATAGTCAAAACTCAATTTTTGGATAATCCTCAAAGGGGTTAGTACACGGGATATTGTTAAAAATCGAGTCGGACCATTTTGTGGATATTTTTACATATTTTGTTCCTATGGGTTATTGGAATTCAACGAAATTTTATTTGACGCAGTTCGGACCGGAATAGGAGCTGATATGATCGAAACTCGGTTTTCGGAAAATTCTCAAAGGGGTCAGTACACGGGATATTGTTAAAAATCAATTCGGACCATTTGTGGATATTTTTACATATTTTGTTCCTATGGGTTATTGAAATTCGACAAAATTTTATTTGACGCAGTTCGAACCTAAGTCGGAGCTGATATGATCGAAACTCGGTTTTCGGATAATCCTCAAAGTGGTTAGTACACGGGATATTGTTAAAAATCGAGTCGGACCATTTTACGGATATTTTTACATATTTTGTTCCTATGGGTTATTGGAATTCAACAAAATTTTATTTGACGCGATACGGACCTGAATCGGACATGATATCGTCAAAACTCGGTTTTTGGATAATCCCCAAAGGGGTTAGTACACGGGATATTGTTAAAAATCGAGTCGAACCATTTTGCAGATATTTTTACGTATTTTGGTCATATGGGTTATTGGAATTCAAGAAATTTTATTTGGTGCAATTCGAACCTGAATCGGGGCTAAAATGACCGAAACTCGGTTTTTGGATAATCCTCAAATGGGTTAGTACACGTAATATTGTTAAAAATGGAGTTGGACCATTTTGTGGATATTTTTACATATTTTGTTTCTATGGGTTATTGGAATTCAACGAATTTTTATTTGACGCAATTCAGACCTGAATCGGAGCAGATATTGTCAAAACTCGGTTTTCGGATAAACCTCAAAGTGGTTAGTACACGGGATATTGTTAAAAATCAATTCGGACCATTTGTGGATATTTTTACATATTTTGTTCCTATGGGTTATTGAAATTCGACAAAATTTTATTTGACGCAATTCGGACCTGAATCGGAGCTGATATAGTCAAAACTCAATTTTTGGATAATCCTCAAAGGGGTTAGTACACGGGATATTGTTAAAAATCTAGTCGGACCATTTTGTGGATATTTTTACATATTTTGTTCCTATGGGTTATTGGAATTCAACGAAATTTTATTTGACGCAGTTCGGACCGGAATAGGAGCTGATATGATCGAAACTCGATTTTCGGAAAATTCTCAAAGGGGTCAGTACACGGGATATTGTTAAAAATCAATTCGGACCATTTGTGGATATTTTTACATATTTTGTTCCTATGGGTTATTGAAATTCGACAAAATTTTATTTGACGCAGTTCGAACCTAAGTCGGAGCTGATATGATCGAAACTCGGTTTTCGGATAATCCTCAAAGTGGTTAGTACACGGGATATTGTTAAAAATCGAGTCGGACCATTTTACGGATATTTTTACATATTTTGTTCCTATGGGTTATTAAAATTCAACAAAATTTTATTTGACGCAGTTCGAACTTGAGTCGGAGCTGATATGATCGAAACTCGGTTTTCGGATAATCCTCAAAGTGGTTAGTACACGGGATATTGTTAAAAATCGAGTCGGACCATTTTAGGGATATTTTTACATATTTTGTTCCTATGGGTTATTAGAATTCAACGAAATTTTATTTGACGCAATTCAGACTTGAATCGGAGCTGATATAGTCAAAACTCGGTTTTCGGATAAACCTCAAAGTGGTTAGTACACGGGATATTGTTAAAAATCAATTCGGACCATTTGTGGATATTTTTACATATTTTGTTCCTATGGGTTATTGAAATTGGACAAAATTTTATTTGACGCAATTCGGACCTGAATCGGAGCTGATATAGTCAAAACTCAATTTTTGGATAATCCTCAAAGGGGTTAGTACACGGGATATTGTTAAAAATCGAGTCGGACCATTTTGTGGATATTTTTACATATTTTGTTCCTATGGGTTATTGGAATTCAACGAAATTTTATTTGACGCAGTTCGGACCGGAATAGGAGCTGATATGATCGAAACTCGGTTTTCGGAAAATTCTCAAAGGGGTCAGTACACGGGATATTGTTAAAAATCAATTCGGACCATTTGTGGATATTTTTACATATTTTGTTCCTATGGGTTATTGAAATTCGACAAAATTTTATTTGACGCAGTTCGAACCTAAGTCGGAGCTGATATGATCGAAACTCGGTTTTCGGATAATCCTCAAAGTGGTTAGTACACGGGATATTGTTAAAAATCGAGTCGGACCATTTTACGGATATTTTTACATATTTTGTTCCTATGGGTTATTAAAATTCAACAAAATTTTATTTGACGCAATTCGAACTTGAGTCGGAGCTGATATGATCGAAACTCGGTTTTCGGATAATCCTCAAAGTGGTTAGTACACGGGATATTGTTAAAAATCGAGTCGGACCATTTTAGGGATATTTTTACATATTTTGTTCCTATGGGTTATTAGAATTCAACGAAATTTTATTTGACGCAATTCAGACTTGAATCGGAGCTGATATAGTCAAAACTCGGTTTTCGGATAAACCTCAAAGTGGTTAGTACACGGGATATTGTTAAAAATTGAGTCGGACCATTTTAGGGATATTTTTACATATTTTGTTCGTATGGGTTATTGGAATTCAACGAAATTTTATTTGACGCAATTCGGACCTGAATCGGAGCTGATATAATCAAAACTCAATTTTTGGATAATCCTCAAAGGGGTTAGTACACGGGATATTGTTAAAAAACGAGTCAGACCATTTTGTGGATATTTTTACATATTTTGTTCCTATGGGTTATTGGAATTCAAAAAAATTTTATTTGACGCAATTCGGACCGGAATCGGAGTTGATATGATCGAAACTCGGTTTTCGGAAAATTCTCAAAGGGGTCAGTACACGGGATATTGTTAAAAATCAATTCGGACCATTTGTGGATATTTTTACATATTTTGTTCCTATGGGTTATTGAAATTCAAAAAAAATTTATTTGACGCAGTTCGAACCTAAGTCGGAGCTGATATGATCGAAACTCGGTGTTCGGATAATCCTCAAAGTGGTTAGTACACGGGATATTGTTAAAAATCGAGTCGGACCATTTTACGGATATTTTTACATATTTTGTTCCTATGGGTTATTGGAATTCAACGAAATTTTATTTGACGCGATACGGACCTGAATCGGACCTGATATAGTCAAAACTCGGTTTTTGGATAATCCCCAAAGGGGTTAGTACACGGGATATTGTTAAAAATCGAGTCGAACCATTTTGCAGATATTTTTACGTATTTTGGTCATATGGGTTATTGGAATTCAAGAAATTTTATTTGGTGCAATTCGAACCTGAATCGGGGCTAAAATGACCGAAACTCGGTTTTTGGATAATCCTCAAATGGGTTAGTACACGTAATATTGTTAAAAATGGAGTTGGACCATTTTGTGGATATTTTTACATATTTTGTTTCTATGGGTTATTGGAATTCAACGAATTTTTATTTGACGCAATTCAGACCTGAATCGGAGCAGATATTGTCAAAACTCGGTTTTCGGATAAACCTCAAAGTGGTTAGTACAGGGGATATTGTTAAAAATCAATTCGGACCATTTGTGGACATTTTTACATATTTTGTTCCTATGGGTTATTGAAATTCGACAAAATTTTATTTGACGCAATTCGGACCTGAATCGGAGCTGATATAGTCAAAACTCAATTTTTGGATAATCCTCAAAGGGGTTAGTACACGGGATATTGTTAAAAATCGAGTCGGACCATTTTGTGGATATTTTTACATATTTTGTTCCTATGGGTTATTGGAATTCAACGAAATTTTATTTGACGCAGTTCGGACCGGAATAGGAGCTGATATGATCGAAACTCGGTTTTCGGAAAATTCTCAAAGGGGTCAGTACACGGGATATTGTTAAAAATCAATTCGGACCATTTGTGGATATTTTTACATATTTTGTTCCTATGGGTTATTGAAATTCGACAAAATTTTATTTGACGCAGTTCGAACCTAAGTCGGAGCTGATATGATCGAAACTCGGTTTTCGGATAATCCTCAAAGTGGTTAGTACACGGGATATTGTTAAAAATCGAGTCGGACCATTTTACGGATATTTTTACATATTTTGTTCCTATGGGTTATTGGAATTCAACAAAATTTTATTTGACGCGATACGGACCGGAATCGGACCTGATATAGTCAAAACTCGGTTTTTGGATAATCCCCAAAGGGGTTAGTACACGGGATATTGTTAAAAATCGAGTCGAACCATTTTGCAGATATTTTTACATATTTTGTTCATATGGGTTATTGGAATTCAAGAAATTTTATTTGGTGCAATTCGAACCTGAATCGGGGCTAAAATGACCGAAACTCGGTTTTTGGATAATCCTCAAATGGGTTAGTACACGCAATATTGTTAAAAATAGAGTTGGACCATTTTGTGGATATTTTTACATATTTTGTTCCTATGGGTTATTGGAATTCAACAAAATTTTATTTGACGCAATTCAAACCTGAATCGGAGCAGATATAGTCAAAACTCGGTTTTCGGATAAACCTCAAAGTGGTTAGTACACGGGACATTGTTAAAAATCGAGTCGGACCATTTTAGGGATATTTTTACATATTTTGTTCCTATGGGTTATTGGAATTCAACAAAATTTTATTTGACGCAATTCGGACCTGAATCGGAGCTGATATAGTCAAAACTCAATTTTTGGATAATCCTCAAAGGGGTTAGTACACGGGATATTGTTAAAAATCGAGTCGGACCATTTTGTGGATATTTTTACATATTTTGTTCCTATGGGTTATTGGAATTCAACGAAATTTTATTTGACGCAGTTCGGACCGGAATAGGAGCTGATATGATCGAAACTAGGTTTTCGGAAAATTCTCAAAGGGGTCAGTACACGGGATATTGTTAAAAATCAATTCGGACCATTTTGTGGATATTTTTACATATTTTGTTCCTATGGGTTATTGAAATTCAACAAAATTTTGTTTGACGCAGTTCGAACCTAAGTCGGAGCTGATATGATCGAAACTCGGTTTTCGGATAATCCTCAAAGTGGTTAGTACACGGGATATTGTTAAAAATCGAGTCGGACCATTTTACGGATATTTTTACATATTTTGTTCCTATGGGTTATTGGAATTCAACGAAATTTTATTTGACGCGATACGGACCTGAATCGGACCTGATATAGTCAAAACTCGGTTTTTGGATAATCCCCAAAGGGGTTAGTACACGGGATATTGTTAAAAATCGAGTCGAACCATTTTGCAGATATTTTTACGTATTTTGGTCATATGGGTTATTGGAATTCAAGAAATTTTATTTGGTGCAATTCGAACCTGAATCGGGACTAAAATGACCGAAACTCGGTTTTTGGATAATCCTCAAATGGGTTAGTACACGTAATATTGTTAAAAATGGAGTTGGACCATTTTGTGGATATTTTTACATATTTTGTTTCTATGGGTTATTGGAATTCAACGAATTTTTATTTGACGCAATTCAGACCTGAATCGGAGCAGATATTGTCAAAACTCGGTTTTCGGATAAACCTCAAAGTGGTTAGTACACGGGATATTGTTAAAAATCAATTCGGACCATTTGTGGATATTTTTACATATTTTGTTCCTATGGGTTATTGAAATTCGACAAAATTTTATTTGACGCAATTCGGACCTGAATCGGAGCTGATATAGTCAAAACTCAATTTTTGGATAATCCTCAAAGGGGTTAGTACACGGGATATTGTTAAAAATCGAGTCGGACCATTTTGTGGATATTTTTACATATTTTGTTCCTATGGGTTATTGGAATTCAACGAAATTTTATTAGACGTAGTTCGGACCGGAATAGGAGCTGATATGATCGAAACTCGATTTTCGGAAAATTCTCAAAGGGGTCAGTACACGGGATATTGTTAAAAATCAATTCGGACCATTTGTGGATATTTTTACATATTTTGTTCCTATGGGTTATTGAAATTCGAAAAAATTTTATTTGACGCAGTTCGAACCTAAGTCGGAGCTGATATGATCGAAACTCGGTTTTCGGATAATCCTCAAAGTGGTTAGTACACGGGATAATGTTAAAAATCGAGTCGGACCATTTTACGGATATTTTTACATATTTTGTTCCTATGGGTTATTAAAATTCAACAAAATTTTATTTGACGCAGTTCGAACTTGAGTCGGAGCTGATATGATCGAAACTCGGTTTTCGGATAATCCTCAAAGTGGTTAGTACACGGGATATTGTTAAAAATCGAGTCGGACCATTTTAGGGATATTTTTACATATTTTGTTCCTATGGGTTATTAGAATTCAACGAAATTTTATTTGACGCAATTCAGACTTGAATCGGAGCTGATATAGTCAAAACTCGGTTTTCGGATAAACCTCAAAGTGGTTAGTACACGGGATATTGTTAAAAATCAATTCGGACCATTTGTGGATATTTTTACATATTTTGTTCCTATGGGTTATTGAAATTGGACAAAATTTTATTTGACGCAATTCGGACCTGAATCGGAGCTGATATAGTCAAAACTCAATTTTGGGATAATCCTCAAAGGGGTTAGTACACGGGATATTGTTAAAAATCGAGTCGGACCATTTTGTGGATATTTTTACATATTTTGTTCCTATGGGTTATTGGAATTCAACGAAATTTTATTTGACGCAGTTCGGACCGGAATAGGAGCTGATATGATCGAAACTCGGTTTTCGGAAAATTCTCAAAGGGGTCAGTACACGGGATATTGTTAAAAATCAATTCGGACCATTTGTGGATATTTTTACATATTTTGTTCCTATGGGTTATTGAAATTCGACAAAATTTTATTTGACGCAGTTCGAACCTAAGTCGGAGCTGATATGATCGAAACTCGGTTTTCGGATAATCCTCAAAGTGGTTAGTACACGGGATATTGTTAAAAATCGAGTCAGACCATTTTACGGATATTTTTACATATTTTGTTCCTATGGGTTATTAAAATTCAACAAAATTTTATTTGACGCAGTTCGAACTTGAGTCGGAGCTGATATGATCGAAACTCGGTTTTCGGATAATCCTCAAAGTGGTTAGTACACGGGATATTGTTAAAAATCGAGTCGGACCATTTTAGGGATATTTTTACATATTTTGTTCCTATGGGTTATTAGAATTCAACGAAATTTTATTTGACGCAATTCAGACTTGAATCGGAGCTGATATAGTCAAAACTCGGTTTTCGGATAAACCTCAAAGTGGTTAGTACACGGGATATTGTTAAAAATCAATTCGGACCATTTGTGGATATTTTTACATATTTTGTTCCTATGGGTTATTGAAATTGGACAAAATTTTATTTGACGCAATTCGGACCTGAATCGGAGCTGATATAGTCAAAACTCAATTTTTGGATAATCCTCAAAGGGGTTAGTACACGGGATATTGTTAAAAATCGAGTCGGACCATTTTGTGGATATTTTTACATATTTTGTTCCTATGGGTTATTGGAATTCAACGAAATTTTATTTGACGCAGTTCGGACCGGAATAGGAGCTGATATGATCGAAACTCGGTTTTCGGAAAATTCTCAAAGGGGTCAGTACACGGGATATTGTTAAAAATCAATTCGGACCATTTGTGGATATTTTTACATATTTTGTTCCTATGGGTTATTGAAATTCGACAAAATTTTATTTGACGCAGTTCGAACCTAAGTCGGAGCTTATATGATCGAAACTCGGTTTTCGGATAATCCTCAAAGTGGTTAGTACACGGGATATTGTTAAAAATCGAGTCGGACCATTTTACGTATATTTTTACATATTTTGTTCCTATGGGTTATTAAAATTCAACAAAATTTTATTTGACGCAGTTCGAACTTGAGTCGGAGCTGATATGATCGAAACTCGGTTTTCGGATAATCCTCAAAGTGGTTAGTACACGGGATATTGTTAAAAATCGAGTCGGACCATTTTAGGGATATTTTTACATATTTTGTTCCTATGGGTTATTAGAATTCAACGAAATTTTATTTGACGCAATTCAGACTTGAATCGGAGCTGATATAGTCAAAACTCGGTTTTCGGATAAACCTCAAAGTGGTTAGTACACGGGATATTGTTAAAAATTGAGTCGGACCATTTTAGGGATATTTTTACATATTTTGTTCGTATGGGTTATTGGAATTCAACGAAATTTTATTTGACGCAATTCGGACCTGAATCGGAGCTGATATAATCAAAACTCAATTTTTGGATAATCCTCAAAGGGGTTAGTACACGGGATATTGTTAAAAAACGAGTCAGACCATTTTGTGGATATTTTTACATATTTTGTTCCTATGGGTTATTGGAATTCAAAGAAATTTTATTTGACGCAATTCGGACCGGAATCGGAGCTGATATGATCGAAACTCGGTTTTCGGAAAATTCTCAAAGGGGTCAGTACACGGGATATTGTTAAAAATCAATTCGGACCATTTGTGGATATTTTTACATATTTTGTTCCTATGGGTTATTGAAATTCAAAAAAAATTTATTTGACGCAGTTCGAACCTAAGTCGGAGCTGATATGATCGAAACTCGGTTTTCGGATAACCCTCAAAGTGGTTAGTACACGGGATATTGTTAAAAATCGAGTCGGACCATTTTACGGATATTTTTACATATTTTGTTCCTATGGGTTATTGGAATTCAACGAAATTTTATTTGACGCGATACGGACCTGAATCGGACCTGATATAGTCAAAACTCGGTTTTTGGATAATCCCCAAAGGGGTTAGTACACGGGATATTGTTAAAAATCGAGTCGAACCATTTTGCAGATATTTTTACGTATTTTGGTCATATGGGTTATTGGAATTCAAGAAATTTTATTTGGTGCAATTCGAACCTGAATCGGGGCTAAAATGACCGAAACTCGGTTTTTGGATAATCCTCAAATGGGTTAGTACACGTAATATTGTTAAAAATGGAGTTGGACCATTTTGTGGATATTTTTACATATTTTGTTTCTATGGGTTATTGGAATTCAACGAATTTTTATTTGACGCAATTCAGACCTGAATCGGAGCAGATATTGTCAAAACTCGGTTTTCGGATAAACCTCAAAGTGGTTAGTACACGGGATATTGTTAAAAATCAATTCGGACCATTTGTGGATATTTTTACATATTTTGTTCCTATGGGTTATTGAAATTCGACAAAATTTTATTTGACGCAATTCGGACCTGAATCGGAGCTGATATAGTCAAAACTCAATTTTTGGATAATCCTCAAAGGGGTTAGTACACGGGATATTGTTAAAAATCGAGTCGGACCATTTTGTGGATATTTTTACATATTTTGTTCCTATGGGTTATTGGAATTCAACGAAATTTTATTTGACGCAGTTCGGACCGGAATAGGAGCTGATATGATCGAAACTCGATTTTCGGAAAATTCTCAAAGGGGTCAGTACACGGGATATTGTTAAAAATCAATTCGGACCATTTGTGGATATTTTTACATATTTTGTTCCTATGGGTTATTGAAATTCGACAAAATTTTATTTGACGCAGTTCGAACCTAAGTCGGAGCTGATATGATCGAAACTCGGTTTTCGGATAATCCTCAAAGTGGTTAGTACACGGGATATTGTTAAAAATCGAGTCGGACCATTTTACGGATATTTTTACATATTTTGTTCCTATGGGTTATTGGAATTCAACAAAATTTTATTTGACGCGATACGGACCGGAATCGGACCTGATATAGTCAAAACTCGGTTTTTGGATAATCCCCAAAGGGGTTAGTACACGGGATATTGTTAAAAATCGAGTCGAACCATTTTGCAGATATTTTTACATATTTTGTTCATATGGGTTATTGGAATTCAAGAAATTTTATTTGGTGCAATTCGAACCTGAATCGGGGCTAAAATGACCGAAACTCGGTTTTTGGATAATCCTCAAATGGGTTAGTACACGCAATATTGTTAAAAATAGAGTTGGACCATTTTGTGGATATTTTTACATATTTTGTTCCTATGGGTTATTGGAATTCAACAAAATTTTATTTGACGCAATTCAAACCTGAATCGGAGCAGATATAGTCAAAACTCGGTTTTCGGATAAACCTCAAAGTGGTTAGTACACGGGACATTGTTAAAAATCGAGTCGGACCATTTTAGGGATATTTTTACATATTTTGTTCCTATGGGTTATTGGAATTCAACAAAATTTTATTTGACGCAATTCGGACCTGAATCGGAGCTGATATAGTCAAAACTCAATTTTTGGATAATCCTCAAAGGGGTTAGTACAGGGGATATTGTTAAAAATCGAGTCGGACCATTTTGTGGATATTTTTACATATTTTGTTCCTATGGGTTATTGGAATTCAACGAAATTTTATTTGACGCAGTTCGGACCGGAATAGGAGCTGATATGATCGAAACTCGGTTTTCGGAAAATTCTCAAAGGGGTCAGTACACGGGATATTGTTAAAAATCAATTCGGACCATTTTGTGGATATTTTTACATATTTTGTTCCTATGGGTTATTGAAATTCAACAAAATTTTGTTTGACGCAGTTCGAACCTAAGTCGGAGCTGATATGATCGAAACTCGGTTTTCGGATAATCCTCAAAGTGGTTAGTACACGGGATATTGTTAAAAATCGAGTCGGACCATTTTACGGATATTTTTACATATTTTGTTCCTATGGGTTATTGGAATTCAACGAAATTTTATTTGACGCGATACGGACCTGAATCGGACCTGATATAGTCAAAACTCGGTTTTTGGATAATCCCCAAAGGGGTTAGTACACGGGATATTGTTAAAAATCGAGTCGAACCATTTTGCAGATATTTTTACATATTTTGTTCATATGGGTTATTGGAATTCAAGAAATTTTATTTGGTGCAATTCGAACCTGAATCGGGGCTAAAATGACCGAAACTCGGTTTTTGGATAATCCTCAAATGGGTTAGTACACGCAATATTGTTAAAAATGGAGTTGGACCATTTTGTGGATATTTTTACATATTTTGTTCTTATGGGTTATTGGAATTCAACAGAATTTTATTTGACGCAATTCAAACCTGAATCGGAGCAGATATAGTCAAAACTCGGTTTTCGGATAAACCTCAAAGTGGTTAGTACACGGGACATTGTTAAAAATCGAGTCGGACCATTTTAGGGATATTTTTACATATTTTGTTCCTATGGGTTATTGGAATTCAACGAAATTTTATTTGACGCAATTTGGACCTGAATCGGAGCTGATATAGTCAAAACTCAATTTTTGGATAATCCTCAAAGGGGTTAGTACACGGGATATTGTTAAAAATCGAGTCGGACCATTTTGTGGATATTTTTACATATTTTGTTCCTATGGGTTATTGGAATTCAACGAAATTTTATTTGACGCAGTTCGGACCGGAATAGGAGCTGATATGATCGAAACTCGGTTTTCGGAAAATTCTCAAAGGGGTCAGTACACGGGATATTGTTAAAAATCAATTCGGACCATTTGTGGATATTTTTACATATTTTGTTCCTATGGGTTATTGAAATTCGACAAAATTTTATTTGACAAAGTTCGAACCTAAGTCGGAGCTGATATGATCGAAACTCGGTTTTCGGATAATCCTCAAAGTGGTTAGTACACGGGATATTGTTAAAAATCGAGTCGGACCATTTTACGGATATTTTTACATATTTTGTTCCTATGGGTTATTAAAATTCAACAAAATTTTATTTGACGCAGTTCGAACTTGAGTCGGAGCTGATATGATCGAAACTCGGTTTTCGGATAATCCTCAAAGTGGTTAGTACACGGGATATTGTTAAAAATCGAGTCGGACCATTTTAGGGATATTTTTACATATTTTGTTCCTATGGGTTATTAGAATTCAACGAAATTTTATTTGACGCAATTCAGACTTGAATCGGAGCTGATATAGTCAAAACTCGGTTTTCGGATAAACCTCAAAGTGGTTAGTACACGGGATATTGTTAAAAATTGAGTCGGACCATTTTAGGGATATTTTTACATATTTTGTTCGTATGGGTTATTGGAATTCAACGAAATTTTATTTGACGCAATTCGGACCTGAATCGGAGCTGATATAATCAAAACTCAATTTTTGGATAATCCTCAAAGGGGTTAGTACACGGGATATTGTTAAAAAACGAGTCAGACCATTTTGTGGATATTTTTACATATTTTGTTCCTATGGGTTATTGGAATTCAAAGAAATTTTATTTGACGCAATTCGGACCGGAATCGGAGCTGATATGATCGAAACTCGGTTTTCGGAAAATTCTCAAAGGGGTCAGTACACGGGATATTGTTAAAAATCAATTCGGACCATTTGTGGATATTTTTACATATTTTGTTCCTATGGGTTATTGAAATTCAAAAAAAATTTATTTGACGCAGTTCGAACCTAAGTCGGAGCTGATATGATCGAAACTCGGTTTTCGGATAACCCTCAAAGTGGTTAGTACACGGGATATTGTTAAAAATCGAGTCGGACCATTTTACGGATATTTTTACATATTTTGTTCCTATGGGTTATTGGAATTCAACGAAATTTTATTTGACGCGATACAGACCTGAATCGGACCTGATATAGTCAAAACTCGGTTTTTGGATAATCCCCAAAGGGGTTAGTACACGGGATATTGTTAAAAATCGAGTCGAACCATTTTGCAGATATTTTTACGTATTTTGGTCATATGGGTTATTGGAATTCAAGAAATTTTATTTGGTGCAATTCGAACCTGAATCGGGGCTAAAATGACCGAAACTCGGTTTTTGGATAATCCTCAAATGGGTTAGTACACGTAATATTGTTAAAAATGGAGTTGGACCATTTTGTGGATATTTTTACATATTTTGTTTCTATGGGTTATTGGAATTCAACGAATTTTTATTTGACGCAATTCAGACCTGAATCGGAGCAGATATTGTCAAAACTCGGTTTTCGGATAAACCTCAAAGTGGTTAGTACACGGGATATTGTTAAAAATCAATTCGGACCATTTGTGGATATTTTTACATATTTTGTTCCTATGGGTTATTGAAATTCGACAAAATTTTATTTGACGCAATTCGGACCTGAATCGGAGCTGATATAGTCAAAACTCAATTTTTGGATAATCCTCAAAGGGGTTAGTACACGGGATATTGTTAAAAATCGAGTCGGACCATTTTGTGGATATTTTTACATATTTTGTTCCTATGGGTTATTGGAATTCAACGAAATTTTATTTTACGCAGTTCGGACCGGAATAGGAGCTGATATGATCGAAACTCGATTTTCGGAAAATTCTCAAAGGGGTCAGTACACGGGATATTGTTAAAAATCAATTCGGACCATTTGTGGATATTTTTACATATTTTGTTCCTATGGGTTATTGAAATTCGACAAAATTTTATTTGACGCAGTTCGAACCTAAGTCGGAGCTGATATGATCGAAACTCGGTTTTCGGATAATCCTCAAAGTGGTTAGTACACGGGATATTGTTAAAAATCGAGTCGGACCATTTTACGGATATTTTTACATATTTTGTTCCTATGGGTTATTGGAATTCAACAAAATTTTATTTGACGCGATACGGACCGGAATCGGACCTGATATAGTCAAAACTCGGTTTTTGGATAATCCCCAAAGGGGTTAGTACACGGGATATTGTTAAAAATCGAGTCGAACCATTTTGCAGATATTTTTACATATTTTGTTCATATGGGTTATTGGAATTCAAGAAATTTTATTTGGTGCAATTCGAACCTGAATCGGGGCTAAAATGACCGAAACTCGGTTTTTGGATAATCCTCAAATGGGTTAGTACACGCAATATTGTTAAAAATAGAGTTGGACCATTTTGTGGATATTTTTACATATTTTGTTCCTATGGGTTATTGGAATTCAACAAAATTTTATTTGACGCAATTCAAACCTGAATCGGAGCAGATATAGTCAAAACTCGGTTTTCGGATAAACCTCAAAGTGGTTAGTACACGGGACATTGTTAAAAATCGAGTCGGACCATTTTAGGGATATTTTTACATATTTTGTTCCTATGGGTTATTGGAATTCAACAAAATTTTATTTGACGCAATTCGGACCTGAATCGAGGCTGATATAGTCAAAACTCAATTTTTGGATAATCCTCAAAGGGGTTAGTACACGGGATATTGTTAAAAATCGAGTCGGACCATTTTGTGGATATTTTTACATATTTTGTTCCTATGGGTTATTGGAATTCAACGAAATTTTATTTGACGCAGTTCGGACCGGAATAGGAGCTGATATGATCGAAACTCGGTTTTCGGAAAATTCTCAAAGGGGTCAGTACACGGGATATTGTTAAAAATCAATTCGGACCATTTTGTGGATATTTTTACATATTTTGTTCCTATGGGTTATTGAAATTCAACAAAATTTTGTTTGACGCAGTTCGAACCTAAGTCGGAGCTGATATGATCGAAACTCGGTTTTCGGATAATCCTCAAAGTGGTTAGTACACGGGATATTGTTAAAAATCGAGTCGGACCATTTTACGGATATTTTTACATATTTTGTTCCTATGGGTTATTGGAATTCAACGAAATTTTATTTGACGCGATACGGACCTGAATCGGACCTGATATAGTCAAAACTCGGTTTTTGGATAATCCCCAAAGGGGTTAGTACACGGGATATTGTTAAAAATCGAGTCGAACCATTTTGCAGATATTTTTACATATTTTGTTCATATGGGTTATTGGAATTCAAGAAATTTTATTTGGTGCAATTCGAACCTGAATCGGGGCTAAAATGACCGAAACTCGGTTTTTGGATAATCCTCAAATGGGTTAGTACACGCAATATTGTTAAAAATGGAGTTGGACCATTTTGTGGATATTTTTACATATTTTGTTCTTATGGGTTATTGGAATTCAACAGAATTTTATTTGACGCAATTCAAACCTGAATCGGAGCAGATATAGTCAAAACTCGGTTTTCGGATAAACCTCAAAGTGGTTAGTACACGGGACATTGTTAAAAATCGAGTCGGACCATTTTAGGGATATTTTTACATATTTTGTTCCTATGGGTTATTGGAATTCAACGAAATTTTATTTGACGCAATTTGGACCTGAATCGGAGCTGATATAGTCAAAACTCAATTTTTGGATAATCCTCAAAGGGGTTAGTACACGGGATATTGTTAAAAATCGAGTCGGACCATTTTGTGGATATTTTTACATATTTTGTTCCTATGGGTTATTGGAATTCAACGAAATTTTATTTGACGCAGTTCGGACCGGAATAGGAGCTGATATGATCGAAACTCGGTTTTCGGAAAATTCTCAAAGGGGTCAGTACACGGGATATTGTTAAAAATCAATTCGGACCATTTGTGGATATTTTTACATATTTTGTTCCTATGGGTTATTGAAATTCGACAAAATTTTATTTGACGCAGTTCGAACCTAAGTCGGAGCTGATATGATCGAAACTCGGTTTTCGGATAATCCTCAAAGTGGTTAGTACACGGGATATTGTTAAAAATCGAGTCGGACCATTTTACGGATATTTTTACATATTTTGTTCCTATGGGTTATTAAAATTCAACAAAATTTTATTTGACGCAGTTCGAACTTGAGTCGGAGCTGATATGATCGAAACTCGGTTTTCGGATAATCCTCAAAGTGGTTAGTACACGGGATATTGTTAAAAATCGAGTCGGACCATTTTAGGGATATTTTTACATATTTTGTTCCTATGGGTTATTAGAATTCAACGAAATTTTATTTGACGCAATTCAGACTTGAATCGGAGCTGATATAGTCAAAACTCGGTTTTCGGATAAACCTCAAAGTGGTTAGTACACGGGATATTGTTAAAAATTGAGTCGGACCATTTTAGGGATATTTTTACATATTTTGTTCGTATGGGTTATTGGAATTCAACGAAATTTTATTTGACGCAATTCGGACCTGAATCGGAGCTGATATAATCAAAACTCAATTTTTGGATAATCCTCAAAGGGGTTAGTACACGGGATATTGTTAAAAAACGAGTCAGACCATTTTGTGGATATTTTTACATATTTTGTTCCTATGGGTTATTGGAATTCAAAGAAATTTTATTTGACGCAATTCGGACCGGAATCGGAGCTGATATGATCGAAACTCGGTTTTCGGAAAATTCTCAAAGGGGTCAGTACACGGGATATTGTTAAAAATCAATTCGGACCATTTGTGGATATTTTTACATATTTTGTTCCTATGGGTTATTGAAATTCAAAAAAAAATTATTTGACGCAGTTCGAACCTAAGTCGGAGCTGATATGATCGAAACTCGGTTTTCGGATAACCCTCAAAGTGGTTAGTACACGGGATATTGTTAAAAATCGAGTCGGACCATTTTACGGATATTTTTACATATTTTGTTCCTATGGGTTATTGGAATTCAACAAAATTTTATTTGACGCGATACGGACCGGAATCGGACCTGATATAGTCAAAACTCGGTTTTTGGATAATCCCCAAAGGGGTTAGTACACGGGATATTGTTAAAAATCGAGTCGAACCATTTTGCAGATATTTTTACATATTTTGTTCATATGGGTTATTGGAATTCAAGAAATTTTATTTGGTGCAATTCGAACCTGAATCGGGGCTAAAATGACCGAAACTCGGTTTTTGGATAATCCTCAAATGGGTTAGTACACGCAATATTGTTAAAAATAGAGTTGGACCATTTTGTGGATATTTTTACATATTTTGTTCCTATGGGTTATTGAAATTCAACAAAATTTTGTTTGACGCAGTTCGAACCTAAGTCGGAGCTGATATGATCGAAACTCGGTTTTCGGATAATCCTCAAAGTGGTTAGTACACGGGATATTGTTAAAAATCGAGTCGGACCATTTTACGGATATTTTTACATATTTTGTTCCTATGGGTTATTGGAATTCAACGAAATTTTATTTGACGCGATACGGACCTGAATCGGACCTGATATAGTCAAAACTCGGTTTTTGGATAATCCCCAAAGGGGTTAGTACACGGGATATTGTTAAAAATCGAGTCGAACCATTTTGCAGATATTTTTACATATTTTGTTCATATGGGTTATTGGAATTCAAGAAATTTTATTTGGTGCAATTCGAACCTGAATCGGGGCTAAAATGACCGAAACTCGGTTTTTGGATAATCCTCAAATGGGTTAGTACACGCAATATTGTTAAAAATGGAGTTGGACCATTTTGTGGATATTTTTACATATTTTGTTCTTATGGGTTATTGGAATTCAACAGAATTTTATTTGACGCAATTCAAACCTGAATCGGAGCAGATATAGTCAAAACTCGGTTTTCGGATAAACCTCAAAGTGGTTAGTACACGGGACATTGTTAAAAATCGAGTCGGACCATTTTAGGGATATTTTTACATATTTTGTTCCTATGGGTTATTGGAATTCAACGAAATTTTATTTGACGCAATTTGGACCTGAATCGGAGCTGATATAGTCAAAACTCAATTTTTGGATAATCCTCAAAGGGGTTAGTACACGGGATATTGTTAAAAATCGAGTCGGACCATTTTGTGGATATTTTTACATATTTTGTTCCTATGGGTTATTGGAATTCAACGAAATTTTATTTGACGCAGTTCGGACCGGAATAGGAGCTGATATGATCGAAACTCGGTTTTCGGAAAATTCTCAAAGGGGTCAGTACACGGGATATTGTTAAAAATCAATTCGGACCATTTGTGGATATTTTTACATATTTTGTTCCTATGGGTTATTGAAATTCGACAAAATTTTATTTGACGCAGTTCGAACCTAAGTCGGAGCTGATATGATCGAAACTCGGTTTTCGGATAATCCTCAAAGTGGTTAGTACACGGGATATTGTTAAAAATCGAGTCGGACCATTTTACGGATATTTTTACATATTTTGTTCCTATGGGTTATTAAAATTCAACAAAATTTTATTTGACGCAGTTCGAACTTGAGTCGGAGCTGATATGATCGAAACTCGGTTTTCGGATAATCCTCAAAGTGGTTAGTACACGGGATATTGTTAAAAATCGAGTCGGACCATTTTAGGGATATTTTTACATATTTTGTTCCTATGGGTTATTAGAATTCAACGAAATTTTATTTGACGCAATTCAGACTTGAATCGGAGCTGATATAGTCAAAACTCGGTTTTCGGATAAACCTCAAAGTGGTTAGTACACGGGATATTGTTAAAAATTGAGTCGGACCATTTTAGGGATATTTTTACATATTTTGTTCGTATGGGTTATTGGAATTCAACGAAATTTTATTTGACGCAATTCGGACCTGAATCGGAGCTGATATAATCAAAACTCAATTTTTGGATAATCCTCAAAGGGGTTAGTACACGGGATATTGTTAAAAAACGAGTCAGACCATTTTGTGGATATTTTTACATATTTTGTTCCTATGGGTTATTGGAATTCAAAGAAATTTTATTTGACGCAATTCGGACCGGAATCGGAGCTGATATGATCGAAACTCGGTTTTCGGAAAATTCTCAAAGGGGTCAGTACACGGGATATTGTTAAAAATCAATTCGGACCATTTGTGGATATTTTTACATATTTTGTTCCTATGGGTTATTGAAATTCAAAAAAAAATTATTTGACGCAGTTCGAACCTAAGTCGGAGCTGATATGATCGAAACTCGGTTTTCGGATAACCCTCAAAGTGGTTAGTACACGGGATATTGTTAAAAATCGAGTCGGACCATTTTACGGATATTTTTACATATTTTGTTCCTATGGGTTATTGGAATTCAACAAAATTTTATTTGACGCGATACGGACCGGAATCGGACCTGATATAGTCAAAACTCGGTTTTTGGATAATCCCCAAAGGGGTTAGTACACGGGATATTGTTAAAAATCGAGTCGAACCATTTTGCAGATATTTTTACATATTTTGTTCATATGGGTTATTGGAATTCAAGAAATTTTATTTGGTGCAATTCGAACCTGAATCGGGGCTAAAATGACCGAAACTCGGTTTTTGGATAATCCTCAAATGGGTTAGTACACGCAATATTGTTAAAAATAGAGTTGGACCATTTTGTGGATATTTTTACATATTTTGTTCCTATGGGTTATTGGAATTCAACAAAATTTTATTTGACGCAATTCAAACCTGAATCGGAGCAGATATAGTCAAAACTCGGTTTTCGGATAAACCTCAAAGTGGTTAGTACACGGGACATTGTTAAAAATCGAGTCGGACCATTTTAGGGATATTTTTACATATTTTGTTCCTATGGGTTATTAGAATTCAACGAAATTTTATTTGACGCAATTCAGACTTGAATCGGAGCTGATATAGTCAAAACTCGGTTTTCGGATAAACCTCAAAGTGGTTAGTACACGGGATATTGTTAAAAATTGAGTCGGACCATTTTAGGGATATTTTTACATATTTTGTTCGTATGGGTTATTGGAATTCAACGAAATTTTATTTGACGCAATTCGGACCTGAATCGGAGCTGATATAATCAAAACTCAATTTTTGGATAATCCTCAAAGGGGTTAGTACACGGGATATTGTTAAAAAACGAGTCAGACCATTTTGTGGATATTTTTACATATTTTGTTCCTATGGGTTATTGGAATTCAAAGAAATTTTATTTGACGCAATTCGGACCGGAATCGGAGCTGATATGATCGAAACTCGGTTTTCGGAAAATTCTCAAAGGGGTCAGTACACGGGATATTGTTAAAAATCAATTCGGACCATTTGTGGATATTTTTACATATTTTGTTCCTATGGGTTATTGAAATTCGACAAAATTTTATTTGACGCAGTTCGAACCTAAGTCGGAGCTGATATGATCGAAACTCGGTTTTCGGATAATCCTCAAAGTGGTTAGTACACGGGATATTGTTAAAAATCGAGTCGGACCATTTTACGGATATTTTTACATATTTTGTTCCTATGGGTTATTGGAATTCAACAAAATTTTATTTGACGCGATACGGACCGGAATCGGACCTGATATAGTCAAAACTCGGTTTTTGGATAATCCCCAAAGGGGTTAGTACACGGGATATTGTTAAAAATCGAGTCGAACCATTTTGCAGATATTTTTACATATTTTGTTCATATGGGTTATTGGAATTCAAGAAATTTTATTTGGTGCAATTCGAACCTGAATCGGGGCTAAAATGACCGAAACTCGGTTT
Organism: Saposhnikovia divaricata; assembly: GCA_036435485.1. Lineage (NCBI taxonomy): Eukaryota > Viridiplantae > Streptophyta > Magnoliopsida > Apiales > Apiaceae > Saposhnikovia > Saposhnikovia divaricata. The sequence continues at coordinate 224,039,001 of CM071599.1, read as the reverse complement.
TTGGATAATCCTCAAATGGGTTAGTACACGCAATATTGTTAAAAATAGAGTTGGACCATTTTGTGGATATTTTTACATATTTTGTTCCTATGGGTTATTGGAATTCAACAAAATTTTATTTGACGCAATTCAAACCTGAATCGGAGCAGATATAGTCAAAACTCGGTTTTCGGATAAACCTCAAAGTGGTTAGTACACGGGACATTGTTAAAAATCGAGTCGGACCATTTTAGGGATATTTTTACATATTTTGTTCCTATGGGTTATTAGAATTCAACGAAATTTTATTTGACGCAATTCAGACTTGAATCGGAGCTGATATAGTCAAAACTCGGTTTTCGGATAAACCTCAAAGTGGTTAGTACACGGGATATTGTTAAAAATTGAGTCGGACCATTTTAGGGATATTTTTACATATTTTGTTCGTATGGGTTATTGGAATTCAACGAAATTTTATTTGACGCAATTCGGACCTGAATCGGAGCTGATATAATCAAAACTCAATTTTTGGATAATCCTCAAAGGGGTTAGTACACGGGATATTGTTAAAAAACGAGTCAGACCATTTTGTGGATATTTTTACATATTTTGTTCCTATGGGTTATTGGAATTCAAAGAAATTTTATTTGACGCAATTCGGACCGGAATCGGAGCTGATATGATCGAAACTCGGTTTTCGGAAAATTCTCAAAGGGGTCAGTACACGGGATATTGTTAAAAATCAATTCGGACCATTTGTGGATATTTTTACATATTTTGTTCCTATGGGTTATTGAAATTCAAAAAAAATTTATTTGACGCAGTTCGAACCTAAGTCGGAGCTGATATGATCGAAACTCGGTTTTCGGATAACCCTCAAAGTGGTTAGTACACGGGATATTGTTAAAAATCGAGTCGGACCATTTTACGGATATTTTTACATATTTTGTTCCTATGGGTTATTGGAATTCAACGAAATTTTATTTGACGCGATACGGACCTGAATCGGACCTGATATAGTCAAAACTCGGTTTTTGGATACTCCCCAAAGGGGTTAGTACACGGGATATTGTTAAAAATCGAGTCGAACCATTTTGCAGATATTTTTACGTATTTTGGTCATATGGGTTATTGGAATTCAAGAAATTTTATTTGGTGCAATTCGAACCTGAATCGGGGCTAAAATGACCGAAACTCGGTTTTTGGATAATCCTCAAATGGGTTAGTACACGTAATATTGTTAAAAATGGAGTTGGACCATTTTGTGGATATTTTTACATATTTTGTTTCTATGGGTTATTGGAATTCAACGAATTTTTATTTGACGCAATTCAGACCTGAATCGGAGCAGATATTGTCAAAACTCGGTTTTCGGATAAACCTCAAAGTGGTTAGTACACGGGATATTGTTAAAAATCAATTCGGACCATTTGTGGATAGTTTTACATATTTTGTTCCTATGGGTTATTGAAATTCGACAAAATTTTATTTGACGCAATTCGGACCTGAATCGGAGCTGATATATTCAAAACTCAATTTTTGGATAATCCTCAAAGGGGTTAGTACACGGGATATTGTTAAAAATCGAGTCGGACCATTTTGTGGATATTTTTACATATTTTGTTCCTATGGGTTATTGGAATTCAACGAAATTTTATTTGACGCAGTTCGGATCGGAATAGGAGCTGATATGATCGAAACTCGGTTTTCGGAAAATTCTCAAAGGGGTCAGTACACGGGATATTGTTAAAAATCAATTCGGACCATTTGTGGATATTTTTACATATTTTGTTCCTATGGGTTATTGAAATTCGAAAAAATTTTATTTGACGCAGTTCGAACCTAAGTCGGAGCTGATATGATCGAAACTCGGTTTTCGGATAATCCTCAAAGTGGTTAGTACACGGGATATTGTTAAAAATCGAGTCGGACCATTTTACGGATATTTTTACATATTTTGTTCCTATGGGTTATTGGAATTCAACAAAATTTTATTTGACGCGATACGGACCGGAATCGGACCTGATATAGTCAAAACTCGGTTTTTGGATAATCCCCAAAGGGGTTAGTACACGGGATATTGTTAAAAATCGAGTCGAACCATTTTGCAGATATTTTTACATATTTTGTTCATATGGGTTATTGGAATTCAAGAAATTTTATTTGGTGCAATTCGAACCTGAATCGGGGCTAAAATGACCGAAACTCGGTTTTTGGATAATCCTCAAATGGGTTAGTACACGCAATATTGTTAAAAATAGAGTTGGACCATTTTGTGGATATTTTTACATATTTTGTTCCTATGGGTTATTGGAATTCAACAAAATTTTATTTGACGCAATTCAAACCTGAATCGGAGCAGATATAGTCAAAACTCGGTTTTCGGATAAACCTCAAAGTGGTTAGTACACGGGACATTGTTAAAAATCGAGTCGGACCATTTTAGGGATATTTTTACATATTTTGTTCCTATGGGTTATTGGAATTCAACAAAATTTTATTTGACGCAATTCGGACCTGAATCGGAGCTGATATAGTCAAAACTCAATTTTTGGATAATCCTCAAAGGGGTTAGTACACGGGATATTGTTAAAAATCGAGTCGGACCATTTTGTGGATATTTTTACATATTTTGTTCCTATGGGTTATTGGAATTCAACGAAATTTTATTTGACGCAGTTCGGATCGGAATAGGAGCTGATATGATCGAAACTCGGTTTTCGGAAAATTCTCAAAGGGGTCAGTACACGGGATATTGTTAAAAATCAATTCGGACCATTTTGTGGATATTTTTACATATTTTGTTCCTATGGGTTATTGAAATTCAACAAAATTTTGTTTGACGCAGTTCGAACCTAAGTCGGAGCTGATATGATCGAAACTCGGTTTTCGGATAATCCTCAAAGTGGTTAGTACACGGGATATTGTTAAAAATCGAGTCGGACCATTTTACGGATATTTTTACATATTTTGTTCCTATGGGTTATTGGAATTCAACGAAATTTTATTTGACGCGATACGGACCTGAATCGGACCTGATATAGTCAAAACTCGGTTTTTGGATAATCCCCAAAGGGGTTAGTACACGGGATATTGTTAAAAATCGAGTCGAACCATTTTGCAGATATTTTTACATATTTTGTTCATATGGGTTATTGGAATTCAAGAAATTTTATTTGGTGCAATTCGAACCTGAATCGGGGCTAAAATGACCGAAACTCGGTTTTTGGATAATCCTCAAATGGGTTAGTACACGCAATATTGTTAAAAATGGAGTTGGACCATTTTGTGGATATTTTTACATATTTTGTTCCTGTGGGTTATTGGAATTCAACAAAATTTTATTTGACGCAATTCAAACCTGAATCGGAGCAGATATAGTCAAAACTCGGTTTTCGGATAAACCTCAAAGTGGTTAGTACACGGGACATTGTTAAAAATCGAGTCGGACCATTTTAGGGATATTTTTACATATTTTGTTCCTATGGGTTATTGGAATTCAACGAAATTTTATTTGACGCAATTCGGACCTGAATCGGAGCTGATATAGTCAAAACTCAATTTTTGGATAATCCTCAAAGGGGTTAGTACACGGGATATTGTTAAAAATCGAGTCGGACCATTTTGTGGATATTTTTACATATTTTGTTCCTATGGGTTATTGGAATTCAACGAAATTTTATTTGACGCAGTTCGGACCGGAATAGGAGCTGATATGATCGAAACTCGGTTTTCGGAAAATTCTCAAAGGGGTCAGTACACGGGATATTGTTAAAAATCAATTCGGACCATTTGTGGATATTTTTACATATTTTGTTCCTATGGGTTATTGAAATTCAACAAAATTTTATTTGACGCAGTTCGAACCTAAGTCGGAGCTGATATGATCGAAACTCGGTTTTCGGATAATCCTCAAAGTGGTTAGTACACGGGATATTGTTAAAAATCGTGTCGGACCATTTTACGGATATTTTTACATATTTTGTTCCTATGGGTTATTGGAATTCAACGAAATTTTATTTGACGCGATACGGACCTGAATCGGACCAGATATAGTCAAAACTCGGTTTTTGGATAATCCCAAAAGGGGTTAGTACACGGGATATTGTTAAAAATCGAGTCGAACCATTTTGCAGATATTTTTACATATTTTGTTCATATGGGTTATTGGAATTCAAGAAATTTTATTTGGTGCAATTCGAACCTGAAACGGGGCTAAAATGACCGAAACTCGGTTTTTGGATAATCCTCAAATGGGTTAGTACACGCAATATTGTTAAAAATGGAGTTGGACCATTTTGTGGATATTTTTACATATTTTGTTCCTATGGGTTATTGGAATTCAACAAAATTTTATTTGACGCAATTCAAACCTGAATCGGAGCAGATATAGTCAAAACTCGCTTTTCGGATAAACCTCAAAGTGGTTAGTACACGGGATATTGTTAAAAATCGAGTCGGACCATTTTAGGGATATTTTTACATATTTTGTTCCTATGGGTTATTGGAATTCAACGAAATTTTATTTGACGCAATTCGGACCTGAATCGGAGCAGATATAGTCAAAACTCAATTTTTGGATAATCCTCAAAGGGGTTAGTACACGGGATATTGTTAAAAATCGAGTCGGACCATTTTGTGGATATTTTTACATATTTTGTTCCTATGGGTTATTGGAATTCAACGAAATTTTATTTGACGCAGTTCGGACCGGAATAGGAGCTGATATGATCGAAACTCGGTTTTCGGAAAATTCTCAAAGGGGTCAGTAGACGGGATATTGTTAAAAATCAATTCGGACCATTTGTGGATATTTTTACATATTTTGTTCCTATGGGTTATTGGAATTCAACAAAATTTTATTTGACGCAGTTCGAACCTAAGTCGGAGCTGATATGATCGAAACTCGGTTTTCGGATAATCCTCAAAGTGGTTAGTACACGGGATATTGTTAAAAATCGAGTCGGACCATTTTACGGATATTTTTACATATTTTGTTCCTATAGGTTATTGGAATTCAACGAAATTTTATTTGACGCGATACGGACCTGAATCGGACCTGATATAGTCAAAACTCGGTTTTTGGATAATCCCCAAAGGGGTTAGTACACGGGATATTGTTAAAAATCGAGTCGAACCATTTTGCAGATATTTTTACATATTTTGTTCATATGGGTTATTGGAATTCAAGAAATTTTATTTGGTGCAATTCGAACCTGAATCGGGGCTAAAATGACCGAAACTCGGTTTTTGGATAATCCTCAAATGGGTTAGTACACGCAATATTGTTAAAAATGGAGTTGGACCATTTTGTGGATATTTTTACATATTTTGTTCCTATGGGTTATTGGAATTCAACAAAATTTTATTTGACGCAATTCAAACCTGAATCGGAGCAGATATAGTCAAAACTCGGTTTTCGGATAAACCTCAAAGTGGTTAGTACACGGGATATTGTTAAAAATCTAGTCGGACCATTTTAGGGATATTTTTACATATTTTGTTCCTATGGGTTATTGGAATTCAACGAAATTTTATTTGACGCAATTCGGACCTGAATCGGAGCTGATATAGTCAAAACTCAATTTTTGGATAATCCTCAAAGGGGTTAGTACACGGGATATTGTTAAAAATCGAGTCGGACCATTTTGTTGATATTTTTACATATTTTGTTCCTATGGGTTATTGGAATTCAACAAAATTTTATTTGACGCAGTTCGGACCGGAATAGGAGCTGATATGATCGAAACTCGGTTTTCGGAAAATTCTCAAAGGGGTCAGTAGACGGGATATTGTTAAAAATCAATTCGGACCATTTGTGGATATTTTTACATATTTTGTTCCTATGGGTTATTGAAATTCAACAAAATTTTATTTGACGCAGTTCGAACCTAAGTCGGAGCTGATATGATCGAAACTCGGTTTTCGGATAATCCTCAAAGTGGTTAGTACACGGGATATTGTTAAAAATCGAGTCGGACCATTTTACGGATATTTTTACATATTTTGTTCCTATGGGTTATTGGAAGTCAACGAAATTTTATTTGACGCGATACGGACCTGAATCGGACCTGATATAGTCAAAACTCGGTTTTTGGATAATCCCCAAAGGGGTTAGTACACGGGATATTGTTAAAAATCGAGTCGAACCATTTTGCAGATATTTTTACATATTTTGTTCATATGGGTTATTGGAATTCAAGAAATTTTATTTGGTGCAATTCGAACCTGAATCGGGGCTAAAATGACCGAAACTCGGTTTTTGGATAATCCTCAAATGGGTTAGTACACGCAATATTGTTAAAAATGGAGTTAGACTATTTTGTGGATATTTTTACATATTTTGTTCCTATGGGTTATTGGAATTCAACAAAATTTTATTTGACGCAATTCAAACCTGAATCAGAGCAGATATAGTCAAAACTCGGTTTTCGGATAAACCTCAAAGTGGTTAGTACACGGGATATTGTTAAAAATCGAGTCGGACCATTTTAGGGATATTTTTACATATTTTGTTCCTATGGGTTATTGGAATTCAACGAAATTTTATTTGACGCAATTCGGACCTGAATCGGAGCTGATATAGTCAAAACTCAATTTTTGGATAATCCTCAAAGGGGTTAGTACACGGGATATTGTTAAAAATCGAGTCGGACCATTTTGTTGATATTTTTACATATTTTGTTCCTATGGGTTATTGGAATTCAACAAAATTTTATTTGACGCAGTTCGGACCGGAATAGGAGCTGATATGATCGAAACTCGGTTTTCGGAAAATTCTCAAAGGGGTCAGTAGACGGGATATTGTTAAAAATCAATTCGGACCATTTGTGGATATTTTTACATATTTTGTTCCTATGGGTTATTGAAATTCAACAAAATTTTATTTGACGCAGTTCGAACCTAAGTCGGAGCTGATATGATCGAAACTCGGTTTTCGGATAATCCTCAAAGTGGTTAGTACACGGGATATTGTTAAAAATCGAGTCGGACCATTTTACGGATATTTTTACATATTTTGTTCCTATGGGTTATTGGAAGTCAACGAAATTTTATTTGACGCGATACGGACCTGAATCGGACCTGATATAGTCAAAACTCGGTTTTTGGATAATCCCCAAAGGGGTTAGTACACGGGATATTGTTAAAAATCGAGTCGAACCATTTTGCAGATATTTTTACATATTTTGTTCATATGGGTTATTGGAATTCAAGAAATTTTATTTGGTGCAATTCGAACCTGAATCGGGGCTAAAATGACCGAAACTCGGTTTTTGGATAATCCTCAAATGGGTTAGTACACGCAATATTGTTAAAAATGGAGTTAGACCATTTTGTGGATATTTTTACATATTTTGTTCCTATGGGTTATTGGAATTCAACAAAATTTTATTTGATGCAATTCAAACCTGAATCGGAGCAGATATAGTCAAAACTCGGTTTTCGGATAAACCTCAAAGTGGTTAGTACACGGGATATTGTTAAAAATCGAGTCGGACCATTTTAGGGATATTTTTACATATTTTGTTCCTATGGGTTATTGGAATTCAACGAAATTTTATTTGACGCAATTCGGACCTGAATCGGAGCTGATATAGTCAAAACTCAATTTTTGGATAATCCTCAAAGGGGTTAGTACACGGGATATTGTTAAAAATCGAGTCGGACCATTTTGTGGATATTTTTACATATTTTGTTCCTATGGGTTATTGGAATTCAACGAAATTTTATTTGACGCAGTTCGGACCGGAATAGGAGCTGATATGATCGAAACTCGGTTTTCGGAAAATTCTCAAAGGGGTCAGTAGACGGGATATTGTTAAAAATCAATTCGGACCATTTGTGGATATTTTTACATATTTTGTTCCTATGGGTTATTGGAATTCAACAAAATTTTATTTGACGCAGTTCGAACCTAAGTCGGAGCTGATATGATCGAAACTCGGTTTTCGGATAATCCTCAAAGTGGTTAGTACACGGGATATTGTTAAAAATCGAGTCGGACCATTTTACGGATATTTTTACATATTTTGTTCCTATGGGTTATTGGAATTCAACGAAATTTTATTTGACGCGATACGGACCTGAATCGGACCTGATATAGTCAAAACTCGGTTTTTGGATAATCCCCAAAGGGGTTAGTACACGGGATATTGTTAAAAATCGAGTCGAACCATTTTGCAGATATTTTTACATATTTTGTTCATATGGGTTATTGGAATTCAAGAAATTTTATTTGGTGCAATTCGAACCTGAATCGGGGCTAAAATGACCGAAACTCGGTTTTTGGATAATCCTCAAATGGGTTAGTACACGCAATATTGTTAAAAATGGAGTTGGACCATTTTGTGGATATTTTTACATATTTTGTTCCTATGGGTTATTGGAATTCAACAAAATTTTATTTGACGCAATTCAAACCTGAATCGGAGCAGATATAGTCAAAACTCGGTTTTCGGATAAACCTCAAAGTGGTTAGTACACGGGATATTGTTAAAAATCTAGTCGGACCATTTTAGGGATATTTTTACATATTTTGTTCCTATGGGTTATTGGAATTCAACGAAATTTTATTTGACGCAATTCGGACCTGAATCGGAGCTGATATAGTCAAAACTCAATTTTTGGATAATCCTCAAAGGGGTTAGTACACGGGATATTGTTAAAAATCGAGTCGGACCATTTTGTTGATATTTTTACATATTTTGTTCCTATGGGTTATTGGAATTCAACAAAATTTTATTTGACGCAGTTCGGACCGGAATAGGAGCTGATATGATCGAAACTCGGTTTTCGGAAAATTCTCAAAGGGGTCAGTAGACGGGATATTGTTAAAAATCAATTCGGACCATTTGTGGATATTTTTACATATTTTGTTCCTATGGGTTATTGAAATTCAACAAAATTTTATTTGACGCAGTTCGAACCTAAGTCGGAGCTGATATGATCGAAACTCGGTTTTCGGATAATCCTCAAAGTGGTTAGTACACGGGATATTGTTAAAAATCGAGTCGGACCATTTTACGGATATTTTTACATATTTTGTTCCTATGGGTTATTGGAAGTCAACGAAATTTTATTTGACGCGATACGGACCTGAATCGGACCTGATATAGTCAAAACTCGGTTTTTGGATAATCCCCAAAGGGGTTAGTACACGGGATATTGTTAAAAATCGAGTCGAACCATTTTGCAGATATTTTTACATATTTTGTTCATATGGGTTATTGGAATTCAAGAAATTTTATTTGGTGCAATTCGAACCTGAATCGGGGCTAAAATGACCGAAACTCGGTTTTTGGATAATCCTCAAATGGGTTAGTACACGCAATATTGTTAAAAATGGAGTTAGACCATTTTGTGGATATTTTTACATATTTTGTTCCTATGGGTTATTGGAATTCAACAAAATTTTATTTGACGCAATTCAAACCTGAATCAGAGCAGATATAGTCAAAACTCGGTTTTCGGATAAACCTCAAAGTGGTTAGTACACGGGATATTGTTAAAAATCGAGTCGGACCATTTTAGGGATATTTTTACATATTTTGTTCCTATGGGTTATTGGAATTCAACGAAATTTTATTTGACGCAATTCGGACCTGAATCGGAGCTGATATAGTCAAAACTCAATTTTTGGATAATCCTCAAAGGGGTTAGTACACGGGATATTGTTAAAAATCGAGTCGGACCATTTTGTTGATATTTTTACATATTTTGTTCCTATGGGTTATTGGAATTCAACAAAATTTTATTTGACGCAGTTCGGACCGGAATAGGAGCTGATATGATCGAAACTCGGTTTTCGGAAAATTCTCAAAGGGGTCAGTAGACGGGATATTGTTAAAAATCAATTCGGACCATTTGTGGATATTTTTACATATTTTGTTCCTATGGGTTATTGAAATTCAACAAAATTTTATTTGACGCAGTTCGAACCTAAGTCGGAGCTGATATGATCGAAACTCGGTTTTCGGATAATCCTCAAAGTGGTTAGTACACGGGATATTGTTAAAAATCGAGTCGGACCATTTTACGGATATTTTTACATATTTTGTTCCTATGGGTTATTGGAAGTCAACGAAATTTTATTTGACGCGATACGGACCTGAATCGGACCTGATATAGTCAAAACTCGGTTTTTGGATAATCCCCAAAGGGGTTAGTACACGGGATATTGTTAAAAATCGAGTCGAACCATTTTGCAGATATTTTTACATATTTTGTTCATATGGGTTATTGGAATTCAAGAAATTTTATTTGGTGCAATTCGAACCTGAATCGGGGCTAAAATGACCGAAACTCGGTTTTTGGATAATCCTCAAATGGGTTAGTACACGCAATATTGTTAAAAATGGAGTTAGACCATTTTGTGGATATTTTTACATATTTTGTTCCTATGGGTTATTGGAATTCAACAAAATTTTATTTGATGCAATTCAAACCTGAATCGGAGCAGATATAGTCAAAACTCGGTTTTCGGATAAACCTCAAAGTGGTTAGTACACGGGATATTGTTAAAAATCGAGTCGGACCATTTTAGGGATATTTTTACATATTTTGTTCCTATGGGTTATTGGAATTCAACGAAATTTTATTTGACGCAATTCGGACCTGAATCGGAGCTGATATAGTCAAAACTCAATTTTTGGATAATCCTCAAAGGGGTTAGTACACGGGATATTGTTAAAAATCGAGTCGGACCATTTTGTGGATATTTTTACATATTTTGTTCCTATGGGTTATTGGAATTCAACGAAATTTTATTTGACGCAGTTCGGACCGGAATAGGAGCTGATATGATCGAAACTCGGTTTTCGGAAAATTCTCAAAGGGGTCAGTACACGGGATATTGTTAAAAATCAATTCGGACCATTTGTGGATATTTTTATATATTTTGTTTCTATGGGTTATTGAAATTCAACAAAATTTTATTTGACGCAGTTCGAACCTAAGTCGGAGCTCATATGATCGAAACTCGGTTTTCGGATAATCCTCAAAGTGGTTAGTACACGGGATATTGTTAAAAATCGAGTCGGACCATTTTACGGATATTTTTACATATTTTGTTCCTATGGGTTATTGGAATTCAACGAAATTTTATTTGACGCGATACGGACCTGAATCGGACCTGATATAGTCAAAACTCGGTTTTTGGATAATCCCAAATGGGGTTAGTACACGGGATATTGTTAAAAATCGAGTCGAACCATTTTGCAGATATTTTTACATATTTTGTTCATATGGGTTATTGGAATTCAAGAAATTTTATTTGGTGCAATTCGAACATGAATCGGGGCTAAAATGACCGAAACTCGGTTTTTGGATAATCCTCAAATGGGTTAGTACACGCAATATTGTTAAAATGGAGTTGGACCATTTTGTGGATATTTTTACATAGTTTGTTCCTATGGGTTATTGGAATTCAACAAAATTTTATTTGACGCAATTCAAACCTGAATCGGAGCAGATATAGTCAAAACTCGGTTTTCGGATAAACCTCAAAGTGGTTAGTACACGGGATATTGTTAAAAATCGAGTCGGACCATTTTAGGGATATTTTTACATATTTTGTTCCTATGGGTTATTGGAATTCAACGAAATTTTATTTGACGCAATTCGGACCTGAATCGGAGCTGATATAGTCAAAACTCAATTTTTGGATAATCCTCAAAGGGGTTAGTACACGGGATATTGTTAAAAATCGAGTCGGACCATTTTGTGGATATTTTTACATATTTTGTTCCTATGGGTTATTGGAATTCAACGAAATTTTATTTGACGCAGTTCGGACCGGAATAGGAGCTGATATGATCGAAACTCGGTTTTCGGAAAATTCTCAAAGGGGTCAGTAGACGGGATATTGTTAAAAATCAATTCGGACCATTTGTGGATATTTTTACATATTTTGTTCCTATGGGTTATTGGAATTCAACAAAATTTTATTTGACGCAGTTCGAACCTAAGTCGGAGCTGATATGATCGAAACTCGGTTTTCGGATAATCCTCAAAGTGGTTAGTACACGGGATATTGTTAAAAATCGAGTCGGACCATTTTACGGATATTTTTACATATTTTGTTCCTATGGGTTATTGGAATTCAACGAAATTTTATTTGACGCGATACGGACCTGAATCGGACCTGATATAGTCAAAACTCGGTTTTTGGATAATCCCCAAAGGGGTTAGTACACGGGATATTGTTAAAAATCGAGTCGAACCATTTTGCAGATATTTTTACATATTTTGTTCCTATGGGTTATTGGAATTCAACAAAATTTTATTTGACGCAGTTCGAACCTAAGTCGGAGCTGATATGATCGAAACTCTGTTTTCGGATAATCCTCAAAGTGGTTAGTACACGGGATATTGTTAAAAATCGAGTCGGACCATTTTACGGATATTTTTACATATTTTGTTCCTATGGGTTATTGGAATTCAACGAAATTTTATTTGACGCGATACGGACCTGAATCGGACCTGATATAGTCAAAACTCGGTTTTTGGATAATCCCCAAAGGGGTTAGTACACGGGATATTGTTAAAAATCGAGTCGAACCATTTTGCAGATATTTTTACATATTTTGTTCATATGGGTTATTGGAATTCAAGAAATTTTATTTGGTGCAATTCGAACCTGAATCGGGGCTAAAATGACCGAAACTCGGTTTTTGGATAATCCTCAAATGGGTTAGTACACGCAATATTGTTAAAAATGGAGTTGGACCATTTTGTGGATATTTTTACATATTTTGTTCCTATGGGTTATTGGAATTCAACAAAATTTTATTTGACGCAATTCAAACCTGAATCGGAGCAGATATAGTCAAAACTCGGTTTTCGGATAAACCTCAAAGTGGTTAGTACACGGGATATTGTTAAAAATCTAGTCGGACCATTTTAGGGATATTTTTACATATTTTGTTCCTATGGGTTATTGGAATTCAACGAAATTTTATTTGACGCAATTCGGACCTGAATCGGAGCTGATATAGTCAAAACTCAATTTTTGGATAATCCTCAAAGGGGTTAGTACACGGGATATTGTTAAAAATCGAGTCGGACCATTTTGTTGATATTTTTACATATTTTGTTCCTATGGGTTATTGGAATTCAACAAAATTTTATTTGACGCAGTTCGGACCGGAATAGGAGCTGATATGATCGAAACTCGGTTTTCGGAAAATTCTCAAAGGGGTCAGTAGACGGGATATTGTTAAAAATCAATTCGGACCATTTGTGGATATTTTTACATATTTTGTTCCTATGGGTTATTGAAATTCAACAAAATTTTATTTGACGCAGTTCGAACCTAAGTCGGAGCTGATATGATCGAAACTCGGTTTTCGGATAATCCTCAAAGTGGTTAGTACACGGGATATTGTTAAAAATCGAGTCGGACCATTTTACGGATATTTTTACATATTTTGTTCCTATGGGTTATTGGAAGTCAACGAAATTTTATTTGACGCGATACGGACCTGAATCGGACCTGATATAGTCAAAACTCGGTTTTTGGATAATCCCCAAAGGGGTTAGTACACGGGATATTGTTAAAAATCGAGTCGAACCATTTTGCAGATATTTTTACATATTTTGTTCATATGGGTTATTGGAATTCAAGAAATTTTATTTGGTGCAATTCGAACCTGAATCGGGGCTAAAATGACCGAAACTCGGTTTTTGGATAATCCTCAAATGGGTTAGTACACGCAATATTGTTAAAAATGGAGTTAGACCATTTTGTGGATATTTTTACATATTTTGTTCCTATGGGTTATTGGAATTCAACAAAATTTTATTTGACGCAATTCAAACCTGAATCAGAGCAGATATAGTCAAAACTCGGTTTTCGGATAAACCTCAAAGTGGTTAGTACACGGGATATTGTTAAAAATCGAGTCGGACCATTTTAGGGATATTTTTACATATTTTGTTCCTATGGGTTATTGGAATTCAACGAAATTTTATTTGACGCAATTCGGACCTGAATCGGAGCTGATATAGTCAAAACTCAATTTTTGGATAATCCTCAAAGGGGTTAGTACACGGGATATTGTTAAAAATCGAGTCGGACCATTTTGTTGATATTTTTACATATTTTGTTCCTATGGGTTATTGGAATTCAACAAAATTTTATTTGACGCAGTTCGGACCGGAATAGGAGCTGATATGATCGAAACTCGGTTTTCGGAAAATTCTCAAAGGGGTCAGTAGACGGGATATTGTTAAAAATCAATTCGGACCATTTGTGGATATTTTTACATATTTTGTTCCTATGGGTTATTGAAATTCAACAAAATTTTATTTGACGCAGTTCGAACCTAAGTCGGAGCTGATATGATCGAAACTCGGTTTTCGGATAATCCTCAAAGTGGTTAGTACACGGGATATTGTTAAAAATCGAGTCGGACCATTTTACGGATATTTTTACATATTTTGTTCCTATGGGTTATTGGAAGTCAACGAAATTTTATTTGACGCGATACGGACCTGAATCGGACCTGATATAGTCAAAACTCGGTTTTTGGATAATCCCCAAAGGGGTTAGTACACGGGATATTGTTAAAAATCGAGTCGAACCATTTTGCAGATATTTTTACATATTTTGTTCATATGGGTTATTGGAATTCAAGAAATTTTATTTGGTGCAATTCGAACCTGAATCGGGGCTAAAATGACCGAAACTCGGTTTTTGGATAATCCTCAAATGGGTTAGTACACGCAATATTGTTAAAAATGGAGTTAGACCATTTTGTGGATATTTTTACATATTTTGTTCCTATGGGTTATTGGAATTCAACAAAATTTTATTTGATGCAATTCAAACCTGAATCGGAGCAGATATAGTCAAAACTCGGTTTTCGGATAAACCTCAAAGTGGTTAGTACACGGGATATTGTTAAAAATCGAGTCGGACCATTTTAGGGATATTTTTACATATTTTGTTCCTATGGGTTATTGGAATTCAACGAAATTTTATTTGACGCAATTCGGACCTGAATCGGAGCTGATATAGTCAAAACTCAATTTTTGGATAATCCTCAAAGGGGTTAGTACACGGGATATTGTTAAAAATCGAGTCGGACCATTTTGTGGATATTTTTACATATTTTGTTCCTATGGGTTATTGGAATTCAACGAAATTTTATTTGACGCAGTTCGGACCGGAATAGGAGCTGATATGATCGAAACTCGGTTTTCGGAAAATTCTCAAAGGGGTCAGTACACGGGATATTGTTAAAAATCAATTCGGACCATTTGTGGATATTTTTATATATTTTGTTTCTATGGGTTATTGAAATTCAACAAAATTTTATTTGACGCAGTTCGAACCTAAGTCGGAGCTCATATGATCGAAACTCGGTTTTCGGATAATCCTCAAAGTGGTTAGTACACGGGATATTGTTAAAAATCGAGTCGGACCATTTTACGGATATTTTTACATATTTTGTTCCTATGGGTTATTGGAATTCAACGAAATTTTATTTGACGCGATACGGACCTGAATCGGACCTGATATAGTCAAAACTCGGTTTTTGGATAATCCCAAATGGGGTTAGTACACGGGATATTGTTAAAAATCGAGTCGAACCATTTTGCAGATATTTTTACATATTTTGTTCATATGGGTTATTGGAATTCAAGAAATTTTATTTGGTGCAATTCGAACCTGAATCGGGGCTAAAATGACCGAAACTCGGTTTTTGGATAATCCTCAAATGGGTTAGTACACGCAATATTGTTAAAATGGAGTTGGACCATTTTGTGGATATTTTTACATAGTTTGTTCCTATGGGTTATTGGAATTCAACAAAATTTTATTTGACGCAATTCAAACCTGAATCGGAGCAGATATAGTCAAAACTCGGTTTTCGGATAAACCTCAAAGTGGTTAGTACACGGGATATTGTTAAAAATCGAGTCGGACCATTTTAGGGATATTTTTACATATTTTGTTCCTATGGGTTATTGGAATTCAACGAAATTTTATTTGACGCAATTCGGACCTGAATCGGAGCTGATATAGTCAAAACTCAATTTTTGGATAATCCTCAAAGGGGTTAGTACACGGGATATTGTTAAAAATCGAGTCGGACCATTTTGTGGATATTTTTACATATTTTGTTCCTATGGGTTATTGGAATTCAACGAAATTTTATTTGACGCAGTTCGGACCGGAATAGGAGCTGATATGATCGAAACTCGGTTTTCGGAAAATTCTCAAAGGGGTCAGTAGACGGGATATTGTTAAAAATCAATTCGGACCATTTGTGGATATTTTTACATATTTTGTTCCTATGGGTTATTGGAATTCAACAAAATTTTATTTGACGCAGTTCGAACCTAAGTCGGAGCTGATATGATCGAAACTCGGTTTTCGGATAATCCTCAAAGTGGTTAGTACACGGGATATTGTTAAAAATCGAGTCGGACCATTTTACGGATATTTTTACATATTTTGTTCCTATGGGTTATTGGAATTCAACGAAATTTTATTTGACGCGATACGGACCTGAATCGGACCTGATATAGTCAAAACTCGGTTTTTGGATAATCCCCAAAGGGGTTAGTACACGGGATATTGTTAAAAATCGAGTCGAACCATTTTGCAGATATTTTTACATATTTTGTTCCTATGGGTTATTGGAATTCAACAAAATTTTATTTGACGCAGTTCGAACCTAAGTCGGAGCTGATATGATCGAAACTCTGTTTTCGGATAATCCTCAAAGTGGTTAGTACACGGGATATTGTTAAAAATCGAGTCGGACCATTTTACGGATATTTTTACATATTTTGTTCCTATGGGTTATTGGAATTCAACGAAATTTTATTTGACGCGATACGGACCTGAATCGGACCTGATATAGTCAAAACTCGGTTTTTGGATAATCCCCAAAGGGGTTAGTACACGGGATATTGTTAAAAATCGAGTCGAACCATTTTGCAGATATTTTTACATATTTTGTTCATATGGGTTATTGGAATTCAAGAAATTTTATTTGGTGCAATTCGAACCTGAATCGGGGCTAAAATGACCGAAACTCGGTTTTTGGATAATAATCAAATGGGTTAGTACACGCAATATTGTTAAAAATGGAGTTGGACCATTTTGTGGATATTTTTACATATTTTGTTCCTATGGGTTATTGGAATTCAACAAAATTTTATTTGACGCAATTCAAACCTGAATCGGAGCAGATATAGTCAAAACTCGGTTTTCGGATAAACCTCAAAGTGGTTAGTACACGGGATATTGTTAAAAATCGAGTCGGACCATTTTAGGGATATTTTTACATATTTTGTTCCTATGGGTTATTGGAATTCAACGAAATTTTATTTGACGCAATTCGGACCTGAATCGGAGCTGATATAGTCAAAACTCAATTTTTGGATAATCCTCAAAGGGGTTAGTACACGGGATATTGTTAAAAATCGAGTCGGACCATTTTGTGGATATTTTTACATATTTTGTTCCTATGGGTTATTGGAATTCAACGAAATTTTATTTGACGCAGTTCGGACCGGAATAGGAGCTGATATGATCGAAACTCGGTTTTCGGAAAATTCTCAAAGGGGTCAGTACACGGGATATTGTTAAAAATCAATTCAGACCATTTGTGGATATTTTTATATATTTTGTTTCTATGGGTTATTGAAATCCAACAAAATTTTATTTGACGCAGTTCGAACCTAAGTCGGAGCTGATATGATCGAAACTCGGTTTTCGGATAATCCTCAAAGTGGTTAGTAGACGGGATATTGTTAAAAATCGAGTCGGACCATTTTACGGATATTTTTACATATTTTGTTCCTATGGGTTATTGGAATTCAACGAAATTTTATTTGACGCGATACGGACCTGAATCGGACCTGATATAGTCAAAACTCGGTTTTTGGATAATCCTCAAAGGGGTTAGTACACGGGATATTGTTAAAAATCGAGTCGGACCATTTTGTGGATATTTTTACATATTTTTTTCCTATGGGTTATTGGAATTCAACGAAATTTTATTTGACACAGTTCGGACCGGAATAGGAGCTGATATGATCGAAACTCGGTTTTCGGAAAATTCTCAAAGGGGTCAGTACACGGGATATTGTTAAAAATCAATTCGGACCATTTGTGGATATTTTTACATATTTTGTTCCTATGGGTTATTGGAATTCAACAAAATTTTATTTGACGCAGTTCGAACCTAAGTCGGAGCTGATATGATCGAAACTCGGTTTTCGGATAATCCTCAAAGTGGTTAGTACACGGGATATTGTTAAAAATCGAGTCGGACCATTTTACGGATATTTTTACATATTTTGTTCCTATGGGTTATTGGAATTCAACGAAATTTTATTTGACGCGATACAGACCTGAATCGGACCTGATATAGTCAAAACTCGGTTTTTGGATAATCCCAAAAGGGGTTAGTACACGGGATATTGTTAAAAATCGAGTCGAACCATTTTGCAGATATTTTTACATATTTTGTTCATATGGGTTATTGGAATTCAAGAAATTTTATTTGGTGCAATTCGAACCTGAATCGGGGCTAAAATGACCGAAACTCGGTTTTTGGATAATCCTCAAATGGGTTAGTACACGCAATATTGTTAAAATGGAGTTGGACCATTTTGTGGATATTTTTACATAGTTTGTTCCTATGGGTTATTGGAATTCAACAAAATTTTATTTGACGCAATTCAAACCTGAATCGGAGCAGATATAGTCAAAACTCGGTTTTCGGATAAACCTCAAAGTGGTTAGTACACGGGATATTGTTAAAAATCGAGTCGGACCATTTTAGGGATATTTTTACATATTTTGTTCCAATAGGTTATTGGAATTCAACGAAATTTTATTTGACGCAATTCGGACCTGAATCGGAGCTGATATAGTCAAAACTCAATTTTTGGATAATCCTCAAAGGGGTTAGTACACGGGATATTGTTAAAAATCGAGTCGGACCATTTTGTGGATATTTTTACATATTTTTTTCCTATGGGTTATTGGAATTCAACGAAATTTTATTTGACGCAGTTCGGACCGGAATAGGAGCTGATATGATCGAAACTCGGTTTTCGGAAAATTCTCAAAGGGGTCAGTAGACGGGATATTGTTAAAAATCAATTCGGACCATTTGTGGATATTTTTACATATTTTGTTCCTATGGGTTATTGGAATTCAACAAAATTTTATTTGACGCAGTTCGAACCTAAGTCGGAGCTGATATGATCGAAACTCGGTTTTCGGATAATCCTCAAAGTGGTTAGTACACGGGATATTGTTAAAAATCGAGTCGGACAATTTTACAGATATTTTTACATATTTTGTTCCTATGGGTTATTGGAATTCAACGAAATTTTATTTGACGCGATACGGACCTGAATCGGACCTGATAGAGTCAAAACTGGGTTTTTGGATAATCCCCAAAGGGGTTAGTACACGGGATATTGTTAAAAATCGAGTCGAACCATTTTGCAGATATTTTTACATATTTTGTTCATATGGGTTATTGGAATTCAAGCAATTTTATTTGGTGCAATTCGAACCTGAATCGGGGCTAAAATGATCGAAACTCGGTTTTTGGATAATCCTCAAATGGGTTAGTACACGCAATATTGTTAAAAATGGAGTTGGACCATTTTGCGGATATTTTTACATATTTTGTTCCTATGGGTTATTGGAATTCAACAAAATTTTATTTGACGCAATTCAAACCTGAATCGGAGCAGATATAGTCAAAACTCGGTTTTCGGATAAACCTCAAAGTGGTTAGTACACGGGATATTGTTAAAAATCGAGTCGGACCATTTTAGGGATATTTTTACATATTTTGTTCCTATGGGTTATTGGAATTCAACGAAATGTTATTTGACGCAATTCGGACCTGAATCGGAGCTGATATAGTCAAAACTCAATTTTTGGATAATCCTCAAAGGGGTTAGTACACGGGATATTGTTAAAAATCGAGTCGGACCATTTTGTGGATATTTTTACATATTTTGTTCCTATGGGTTATTGGAATTCAACGAAATTTTATTTGACGCAGTTCGGACCGGAATAGGAGCTGATATGATCGAAACTCGGTTTTCGGAAAATTCTCAAAGGGGTCAGTAGACGGGATATTGTTAAAAATCAATTCGGACCATTTGTGGATATTTTTACATATTTTGTTCCTATGGGTTATTGGAATTCAACAAAATTTTATTTGACGCAGTTCGAACCTAAGTCGGAGCTGATATGATCGAAAGTCGGTTTTCGGATAATCCTCAAAGTGGTTAGTACACGGGATATTGTTAAAAATCGAGTCGGACAATTTTACAGATATTTTTACATATTTTGTTCCTATGGGTTATTGGAATTCAACGAAATTTTATTTGACGCGATACGGACCTGAATCGGACCTGATAGAGTCAAAACTGGGTTTTTGGATAATCCCCAAAGGGGTTAGTACACGGGATATTGTTAAAAATCGAGTCGAACCATTTTGCAGATATTTTTACATATTTTGTTCATATGGGTTATTGGAATTCAAGCAATTTTATTTGGTGTAATTCGAACCTGAATCGGGGCTAAAATGATCGAAACTCGATTTTTGGATAATCCTCAAATGGGTTAGTACACGCAATATTGTTAAAAATGGAGTTGGACCATTTTGCGGATATTTTTACATATTTTGTTCCTATGGGTTATTGGAATTCAACAAAATTTTATTTGACGCAATTCAAACCTGAATCGGAGCAGATATAGTCAAAACTCGGTTTTCGGATAAACCTCAAAGTGGTTAGTACACGGGATATTGTTAAAAATCGAGTCGGACCATTTTAGGGATATTTTTACATATTTTGTTCCTATGGGTTATTGGAATTCAACGAAATGTTATTTGACGCAATTCGGACCTGAATCGGAGCTGATATAGTCAAAACTCAATTTTTGGATAATCCTCAAAGGGGTTAGTACACGGGATATTGTTAAAAATCGAGTCGGACCATTTTGTGGATATTTTTACATATTTTTTTCCTATGGGTTATTGGAATTCAACGAAATTTTATTTGACGCAGTTCGGACCGGAATAGGAGCTGATATGATCGAAACTCGGTTTTCGGAAAATTCTCAAAGGGGTTAGTACACGGGATATTGTTAAAAATCAATTCGGACCATTTTGTGGATATTTTTACATATTTTGTTCCTATGGGTTATTGAAATTCAACAAAATTTTATTTGACGCAGTTCGAACCTAAGTCGGAGCTGATATGATCGAAACTCGGTTTTCGGATAATCCTCAAAGTGGTTAGTACACGGGATACTGTTAAAAATCGAGTCGGACCATTTTACGGATATTTTTACATATTTTGTTCCTATGGGTTATTGGAATTCAACGAAATTTTATTTGACGCGATACGGACCTGAATCGGACCTGATATAGTCAAAACTCGGTTTTTGGATAATCCCCAAAGGGGTTAGTACACGGGATATTGTTAAAAATCGAGTCGAACCATTTTGCAGATATTTTTACATATTTTGTTCATATGGGTTATTGGAATTCAAGCAATTTTATTTGGTGTAATTCGAACCTGAATCGGGGCTAAAATGATCGAAACTCGATTTTTGGATAATCCTCAAATGGGTTAGTACACGCAATATTGTTAAAAATGGAGTTGGACCATTTTGCGGATATTTTTACATATTTTGTTCCTATGGGTTATTGGAATTCAACAAAATTTTATTTGACGCACTTCAAACCTGAATCGGAGCAGATATAGTCAAAACTCGGTTTTCGGATAAACCTCAAAGTGGTTAGTACACGGGATATTGTTAAAAATCGAGTCGGACCATTTTAGGGATATTTTTACATATTTTGTTCCTATGGGTTATTGGAATTCAACGAAATGTTATTTGACGCAATTCGGACCTGAATCGGAGCTGATATAGTCAAAACTCAATTTTTGGATAATCCTCAAAGGGGTTAGTACACGGGATATTGTTAAAAATCGAGTCGGACCATTTTGTGGATATTTTTACATATTTTTTTCCTATGGGTTATTGGAATTCAACGAAATTTTATTTGACGCAGTTCGGACCGGAATAGGAGCTGATATGATCGAAACTCGGTTTTCGGAAAATTCTCAAAGGGGTCAGTACACGGGATATTGTTAAAAATCAATTCGGACCATTTGTGGATATTTTTACATATTTTGTTCCTATGGGTTATTGGAATTCAACAAAATTTTATTTGACGCAGTTCGAACCTAAGTCGGAGCTGATATGATCGAAACTCGGTTTTCGGATAATCCTCAAAGTGGTTAGTACACGGGATATTGTTAAAAATCGAGTCGGACCATTTTACGGATATTTTTACATATTTTGTTCCTATGGGTTATTGGAATTCAACGAAATTTTATTTGACGCGATACAGACCTGAATCGGACCTGATATAGTCAAAACTCGGTTTTTGGATAATCCCAAAAGGGGTTAGTACACGGGATATTGTTAAAAATCGAGTCGAACCATTTTGCAGATATTTTTACATATTTTGTTCATATGGGTTATTGGAATTCAAGAAATTTTATTTGGTGCAATTCGAACCTGAATCGGGGCTAAAATGACCGAAACTCGGTTTTTGGATAATCCTCAAATGGGTTAGTACACGCAATATTGTTAAAATGGAGTTGGACCATTTTGTGGATATTTTTACATAGTTTGTTCCTATGGGTTATTGGAATTCAACAAAATTTTATTTGACGCAATTCAAACCTGAATCGGAGCAGATATAGTCAAAACTCGGTTTTCGGATAAACCTCAAAGTGGTTAGTACACGGGATATTGTTAAAAATCGAGTCGGACCATTTTAGGGATATTTTTACATATTTTGTTCCAATAGGTTATTGGAATTCAACGAAATTTTATTTGACGCAATTCGGACCTGAATCGGAGCTGATATAGTCAAAACTCAATTTTTGGATAATCCTCAAAGGGGTTAGTACACGGGATATTGTTAAAAATCGAGTCGGACCATTTTGTGGATATTTTTACATATTTTTTTCCTATGGGTTATTGGAATTCAACGAAATTTTATTTGACGCAGTTCGGACCGGAATAGGAGCTGATATGATCGAAACTCGGTTTTCGGAAAATTCTCAAAGGGGTCAGTAGACGGGATATTGTTAAAAATCAATTCGGACCATTTGTGGATATTTTTACATATTTTGTTCCTATGGGTTATTGGAATTCAACAAAATTTTATTTGACGCAGTTCGAACCTAAGTCGGAGCTGATATGATCGAAACTCGGTTTTCGGATAATCCTCAAAGTGGTTAGTACACGGGATATTGTTAAAAATCGAGTCGGACAATTTTACAGATATTTTTACATATTTTGTTCCTATGGGTTATTGGAATTCAACGAAATTTTATTTGACGCGATACGGACCTGAATCGGACCTGATAGAGTCAAAACTGGGTTTTTGGATAATCCCCAAAGGGGTTAGTACACGGGATATTGTTAAAAATCGAGTCGAACCATTTTGCAGATATTTTTACATATTTTGTTCATATGGGTTATTGGAATTCAAGCAATTTTATTTGGTGCAATTCGAACCTGAATCGGGGCTAAAATGATCGAAACTCGGTTTTTGGATAATCCTCAAATGGGTTAGTACACGCAATATTGTTAAAAATGGAGTTGGACCATTTTGCGGATATTTTTACATATTTTGTTCCTATGGGTTATTGGAATTCAACAAAATTTTATTTGACGCAATTCAAACCTGAATCGGAGCAGATATAGTCAAAACTCGGTTTTCGGATAAACCTCAAAGTGGTTAGTACACGGGATATTGTTAAAAATCGAGTTGGACCATTTTAGGGATATTTTTACATATTTTGTTCCTATGGGTTATTGGAATTCAACGAAATGTTATTTGACGCAATTCGGACCTGAATCGGAGCTGATATAGTCAAAACTCAATTTTTGGATAATCCTCAAAGGGGTTAGTACACGGGATATTGTTAAAAATCGAGTCGGACCATTTTGTGGATATTTTTACATATTTTGTTCCTATGGGTTATTGGAATTCAACGAAATTTTATTTGACGCAGTTCGGACCGGAATAGGAGCTGATATGATCGAAACTCGGTTTTCGGAAAATTCTCAAAGGGGTCAGTAGACGGGATATTGTTAAAAATCAATTCGGACCATTTGTGGATATTTTTACATATTTTGTTCCTATGGGTTATTGGAATTCAACAAAATTTTATTTGACGCAGTTCGAACCTAAGTCGGAGCTGATATGATCGAAAGTCGGTTTTCGGATAATCCTCAAAGTGGTTAGTACACGGGATATTGTTAAAAATCGAGTCGGACAATTTTACATATATTTTTACATACTTTGTTCCTATGGGTTATTGGAATTCAACGAAATTTTATTTGACGCGATACGGACCTGAATCGGACCTGATAGAGTCAAAACTGGGTTTTTGGATAATCCCCAAAGGGGTTAGTACACGGGATATTGTTAAAAATCGAGTCGAACCATTTTGCAGATATTTTTACATATTTTGTTCATATGGGTTATTGGAATTCAAGCAATTTTATTTGGTGTAATTCGAACCTGAATCGGGGCTAAAATGATCGAAACTCGATTTTTGGATAATCCTCAAATGGGTTAGTACACGCAATATTGTTAAAAATGGAGTTGGACCATTTTGCGGATATTTTTACATATTTTGTTCCTATGGGTTATTGGAATTCAACAAAATTTTATTTGACGCAATTCAAACCTGAATCGGAGCAGATATAGTCAAAACTCGGTTTTCGGATAAACCTCAAAGTGGTTAGTACACGGGATATTGTTAAAAATCGAGTTGGACCATTTTAGGGATATTTTTACATATTTTGTTCCTATGGGTTATTGGAATTCAACGAAATGTTATTTGACGCAATTCGGACCTGAATCGGAGCTGATATAGTCAAAACTCAATTTTTGGATAATCCTCAAAGGGGTTAGTACACGGGATATTGTTAAAAATCGAGTCGGACCATTTTGTGGATATTTTTACATATTTTGTTCCTATGGGTTATTGGAATTCAACGAAATTTTATTTGACGCAGTTCGGACCGGAATAGGAGCTGATATGATCGAAACTCGGTTTTCGGAAAATTCTCAAAGGGGTTAGTACACGGGATATTGTTAAAAATCAATTCGGACCATTTGTGGATATTTTTACATATTTTGTTCCTATGGGTTATTGAAATTCAACAAAATTTTATTTGACGCAGTTCGAACCTAAGTCGGAGCTGATATGATCGAAACTCGGTTTTCGGATAATCCTCAAAGTGGTTAGTACACGGGATATTGTTATAAATCGAGTCGGACCATTTTACGGATATTTTTACATATTTTGTTCCTATGGGTTATTGGAATTCAACGAAATTTTATTTGACGCGATACGGACCTGAATCGGACCTGATATAGTCAAAACTCGGCTTGTACACGGGATATTGTTAAAAATCGAGTCGAACCATTTTGCAGATATTTTTACATATTTTGTTCATATGGGTTATTGGAATTCAAGAAATTTTATTTGGTGCAATTCGAACCTGAATCGGGGCTAAAATGACCGAAACTCGGTTTTTGGATAATCCTCAAATGGGTTAGTACACGCAATATTGTTAAAATGGAGTTGGACCATTTTGTGGATATTTTTACATATTTTGTTCCTATGGGTTATTGGAATTCAACAAAATTTTATTTGACGCAATTCAAACCTGAATCGGAGCAGATATAGTCATAACTCGGTTTTCGGATAAACCTCAAAGTGGTTAGTACACGGGATATTGTTAAAAATCGAGTCGGAACATTTTAGGGATATTTTTACATATTTTGTTCCTATGGGTTATTGGAATTCAATGAAATTTTATTTGACGCAATTCGGACCTGAATCGGAGCTGATATAGTCAAAACTCAATTTTTGGATAATCCTCAAAGGGGTTAGTACACGGGATATTGTTAAAAATCGAGTCGGACCATTTTGTGGATATTTTTACATATTTTGTTCCTATGGGTTATTGGAATTCAACGAAATTTTATTTGACGCAGTTCGGACCGGAATAGGAGCTGATATGATCGAAACTCGGTTTTCGGAAAATTCTCAAAGGGGTTAGTACACGGGATATTGTTAAAAATCAATTCGGACCATTTTGTGGATATTTTTACATATTTTGTTCCTATGGGTTATTGAAATTCAACAAAATTTTATTTGACGCAGTTCGAACCTAAGTCGGAGCTGATATGATCGAAACTCGGTTTTCGGATAATCCTCAAAGTGGTTAGTACACGGGATATTGTTAAAAATCGAGTCGGACCATTTTACGGATATTTTTACATATTTTGTTCCTATGGGTTATTGGAATTCAACGAAATTTTATTTGACGCGATACGGACCTGAATCGGACCTGATATAGTCAAAACTCGGTTTTTGGATAATCCCCAAAGGGGTTAGTACACGGGATATTGTTAAAAATCGAGTCGAACCATTTTGCAGATATTTTTACATATTTTGTTCATATGGGTTATTGGAATTCAAGAAATTTTATTTGGTGCAATTCGAACCTGAATCGGGGCTAAAATGACCGAAACTCGGTTTTTGGATAATCCTCAAATGGGTTAGTACACACAATATTGTTAAAAATGGAGTTGGACCATTTTGTGGATATTTTTACATATTTTGTTCCTATGGGTTATTGGAATTCAACAAAATTTTATTTGACGCAATTCAAACCTGAATCGGAGCAGATATAGTCAAAACTCGGTTTTCGGATAAACCTCAAAGTGGTTAGTACACGGGATATTGTTAAAAATCGAGTCGGACCATTTTAGGGATATTTTTACATATTTTGTTCCTATGGGTTATTGGAATTCAAGGAAATTTTATTTGACGCAATTCGGACCTGAATCGGAGCTGATATAGTCAAAACTCAATTTTTGGATAATCCTCAAAGGGGTTAGTACACGGGATATTGTTAAAAATCGAGTCGGACCATTTTGTGGATATTTTTACATATTTTGTTCCTATGGGTTATTGGAATTCAACGAAATTTTATTTGACGCAGTTCGGACCGGAATAGGAGCTGATATGATCGAAACTCGGTTTTCGGAAAATTCTCAAAGGGGTCAGTACACGGGATATTGTTAAAAATCAATTCGGACCATTTGTGGATATTTTTACATATTTTGTTCCTATGGGTTATTGAAATTCAACAAAATTTTATTTGACGCAGTTCGAACCTAAGTCGGAGCTGATATGATCGAAACTCGGTTTTCGGATAATCCTCAAAGTGGTTAGTACACGGGATATTGTTAAAAATCGAGTTGGACCATTTTACGGATATTTTTACATATTTTGTTCCTATGGGTTATTGGAATTCAACGAAATTTTATTTGACGCGATACGGACCTGAATCGGACCTGATATAGTCAAAACTCGGTTTTTGGATAATCCCCAAAGGGGTTTGTACACGGGATATTGTTAAAAATCGAGTCGAACCATTTTGCAGATATTTTTACATATTTTGTTCATATGGGTTATTGGAATTCAAGAAATTTTATTTGGTGCAATTCGAACCTGAATCGGGGCTAAAATGACCGAAACTCGGTTTTTGGATAATCCTCAAATGGGTTAGTACACGCAATATTGTTAAAATGGAGTTGGACCATTTTGTGGATATTTTTACATATTTTGTTCCTATGGGTTATTGGAATTCAACAAAATTTTATTTGACGCAATTCAAACCTGAATCGGAGCAGATATAGTCAAAACTCGGTTTTCGGATAAACCTCAAAGTGGTTAGTACACGGGATATTGTTAAAAATCGAGTCGGAACATTTTAGGGATATTTTTACATATTTTGTTCCTATGGGTTATTGGAATTCAATGAAATTTTATTTGACGCAATTCGGACCTGAATCGGAGCTGATATAGTCAAAACTCAATTTTTGGATAATCCTCAAAGGGGTTAGTACACGGGATATTGTTAAAAATCGAGTCGGACCATTTTGTGGATATTTTTACATATTTTGTTCCTATGGGTTATTGGAATTCAACGAAATTTTATTTGACGCAGTTCGGACCGGAATAGGAGCTGATATGATCGAAACTCGGTTTTCGGAAAATTCTCAAAGGGGTTAGTACACGGGATATTGTTAAAAATCAATTCGGACCATTTTGTGGATATTTTTACATATTTTGTTCCTATGGGTTATTGAAATTCAACAAAATTTTATTTGACGCAGTTCGAACCTAAGTCGGAGCTGATATGATCGAAACTCGGTTTTCGGATAATCCTCAAAGTGGTTAGTACACGGGATACTGTTAAAAATCGAGTCGGACCATTTTACGGATATTTTTACATATTTTGTTCCTATGGGTTATTGGAATTCAACGAAATTTTATTTGACGCGATACGGACCTGAATCGGACCTGATATAGTCAAAACTCGGTTTTTGGATAATCCCCAAAGGGGTTAGTACACGGGATATTGTTAAAAATCGAGTCGAACCATTTTGCAGATATTTTTACATATTTTGTTCATATGGGTTATTGGAATTCAAGAAATTTTATTTGGTGCAATTCGAACCTGAATCGGGGCTAAAATGACCGAAACTCGGTTTTTGGATAATCCTCAAATGGGTTAGTACACGCAATATTGTTAAAATGGAGTTGGACCATTTTGTGGATATTTTTACATATTTTGTTCCTATGGGTTATTGGAATTCAACAAAATTTTATTTGACGCAATTCAAACCTGAATCGGAGCAGATATAGTCAAAACTCGGTTTTCGGATAAACCTCAAAGTGGTTAGTACACGGGATATTGTTAAAAATCGAGTCGGAACATTTTAGGGATATTTTTACATATTTTGTTCCTATGGGTTATTGGAATTCAATGAAATTTTATTTGACGCAATTCGGACCTGAATCGGAGCTGATATAGTCAAAACTCAATTTTTGGATAATCCTCAAAGGGGTTAGTACACGGGATATTGTTAAAAATCGAGTCGGACCATTTTGTGGATATTTTTACATATTTTGTTCCTATGGGTTATTGGAATTCAACGAAATTTTATTTGACGCAGTTCGGACCGGAATAGGAGCTGATATGATCGAAACTCGGTTTTCGGAAAATTCTCAAAGGGGTTAGTACACGGGATATTGTTAAAAATCAATTCGGACCATTTTGTGGATATTTTTACATATTTTGTTCCTATGGGTTATTGAAATTCAACAAAATTTTATTTGACGCAGTTCGAACCTAAGTCGGAGCTGATATGATCGAAACTCGGTTTTCGGATAATCCTCAAAGTGGTTAGTACACGGGATACTGTTAAAAATCGAGTCGGACCATTTTACGGATATTTTTACATATTTTGTTCCTATGGGTTATTGGAATTCAACGAAATTTTATTTGACGCGATACGGACCTGAATCGGACCTGATATAGTCAAAACTCGGTTTTTGGATAATCCCCAAAGGGGTTAGTACACGGGATATTGTTAAAAATCGAGTCGAACCATTTTGCAGATATTTTTACATATTTTGTTCATATGGGTTATTGGAATTCAAGAAATTTTATTTGGTGCAATTCGAACCTGAATCGGGGCTAAAATGACCGAAACTCGGTTTTTGGATAATCCTCAAATGGGTTAGTACACGCAATATTGTTAAAAATGGAGTTGGACCATTTTGTGGATATTTTTACATATTTTGTTCCTATGGGTTATTGGAATTCAACAAAATTTTATTTGACGCAATTCAAACCTGAATCGGAGCAGATATAGTCAAAACTCGGTTTTCGGATAAACCTCAAAGTGGTTAGTACACGGGATATTGTTAAAAATCGAGTCGGACCATTTTACGGATATTTTTACATATTTTATTCCTATGGGTTATTGGAATTCAAGAAATTTTATTTGGTGCAATTCGAACCTGAATCGGGGCTAAAATGACCGAAACTCGGTTTTTGGATAATCCTCAAATGGGTTAGTACACGCAATATTGTTAAAAATGGAGTTGGACCATTTTGTGGATATTTTTACATATTTTGTTCCTATGGGTTATTGGAATTCAACAAAATTTTATTTGACGCAATTCAAACCTGAATCGGAGTAGATATAGTCAAAACTCGGTTTTCGGATAAACCTCAAAGTGGTTAGTACACGGGATAATGTTAAAAATCGAGTCGGACCATTTTAGGGATATTTTTACATATTTTGTTCCTATGGGTTATTGGAATTCAACGAAATTTTATTTGACGCAATTCGGACCTGAATCGGAGCTGATATAGTCAAAACTCAATTTTTGGATAATCCTCAAAGGGGTTAGTACACAGGATATTGTTAAAAATCGAGTCGGACCATTTTGTGGATATTTTTACATATTTTGTTCCTATGGGTTATTGGAATTCAACAAAATTTTATTTGACGCAATTCGGACCTGAATCGGAGCTGATATGATCGAAACTCGGTTTTCGGATAATCCTCAAAGGGGTTAGTACACGGGATACTGTTAAAAATCGAGTCGGACCATTTTAGGGATATTTTTACATATTTTGTTCCTATGGGTTATTGGAATTCAAGGAAATTTTATTTGACGCAATTCGGACCTGAATCGGAGCTGATATAGTCAAAACTCAATTTTTGGATAATCCTCAAAGGGGTTAGTACACGGGATATTGTTAAAAATCGAGTCGGACCATTTTGTGGATATTTTTACATATTTTGTTCCTATGGGTTATTGGAATTCAACGAAATTTTATTTGACGCAGTTCGGACCGGAATAGGAGCTGATCTGATCGAAACTCGGTTTTCGGAAAATTCTCAAAGGGGTCAGTACACGGGATATTGTTAAAAATCAATTCGGACCATTTGTGGATATTTTTACATATTTTGTTCCTATGGGTTATTGAAATTCAACAAAATTTTATTTGACGCAGTTCGAACCTAAGTCGGAGCTGATATGATCGAAACTCGGTTTTCGGATAATCCTCAAAGTGGTTAGTACACGGGATATTGTTAAAAATCGAGTCGGACCATTTTACGGATATTTTTACATATTTTATTCCTATGGGTTATTGGAATTCAACGAAATTTTATTTGACGCGATACGGACCTGAATCGGACCTGATATAGTCAAAACTCGGTTTTTGGATAATCCCCAAAGGGGTTAGTACACGGGATATTGTTAAAAATCGAGTCGAACCATTTTGCAGATATTTTTACATATTTTGTTCATATGGGTTATTGGAATTCAAGAAATTTTATTTGGTGCAATTCGAACCTGAATCGGGGCTAAAATGACCGAAACTCGGTTTTTGGATAATCCTCAAATGGGTTAGTACACGCAATATTGTTAAAAATGGAGTTGGACCATTTTGTGGATATTTTTACATATTTTGTTCCTATGGGTTATTGGAATTCAACAAAATTTTATTTGACGCAATTCAAACCTGAATCGGAGCAGATATAGTCAAAACTCGGTTTTCGGATAAACCTCAAAGTGGTTAGTACACGGGATATTGTTAAAAATCGAGTCGGACCATTTTAGGGATATTTTTACATATTTTGTTCCTATGGGTTATTGGAATTCAACGAAATTTTATTTGACGCAATTCGGACCTGAATCGGAGCTGATATAGTCAAAACTCAATTTTTGGATAATCCTCAAAGGGGTTTAAGTCGGAGCTGATATCCCTGAATCGGAGCAGATATAGTCAAAACTCAGTTTTCGGATAAACCTCAAAGTGGTTAGTACACGGGATATTGTTAAAAATCGAGTCGGACCATTTTAGGGATATTTTTACATATTTTGTTCCTATGGGTTATTGGAATTCAACAAAATTTTATTTGACGCAATTCAAACCTGAATCGGAGTAGATATAGTCAAAACTCGGTTTTCGGATAAACCTCAAAGTGGTTAGTACACGGGATAATGTTAAAAACCGAGTCGGACCATTTTAGGGATATTTTTACATATTTTGTTCCTATGGGTTATTGGAATTCAACGAAATTTTATTTGACGCAATTCGGACCTGAATCGGAGCTGATATAGTCAAAACTCAATTTTTGGATAATCCTCAAAGGGGTTAGTACACGGGATATTGTTAAAAATCGAGTCGGACCATTTTGTGGATATTTTTACATATTTTGTTCCTATGGGTTATTGGAATTCAACAAAATTTTATTTGACGCAATTCGGACCTGAATCGGAGCTGATATGATCGAAACTCGGTTTTCGGATAATCCTCAAAGGGGTTAGTACACGGGATACTGTTAAAAATCGAGTCGGACCATTTTAGGGATATTTTTACATATTTTGTTCCTATGGGTTATTGGAATTCAAGGAAATTTTATTTGACGCAATTCGGACCTGAATCGGAGCTGATATAGTCAAAACTCAATTTTTGGATAATCCTCAAAGGGGTTAGTACACGGGATATTGTTAAAAATCGAGTCGGACCATTTTGTGGATATTTTTACATATTTTGTTCCTATGGGTTATTGGAATTCAACGAAATTTTATTTGACGCAGTTCGGACCGGAATAGGAGCTGATCTGATCGAAACTCGGTTTTCGGAAAATTCTCAAAGGGGTCAGTACACGGGATATTGTTAAAAATCAATTCGGACCATTTGTGGATATTTTTACATATTTTGTTCCTATGGGTTATTGAAATTCAACAAAATTTTATTTGACGCAGTTCGAACCTAAGTCGGAGCTGATATGATCGAAACTCGGTTTTCGGATAATCCTCAAAGTGGTTAGTACACGGGATATTGTTAAAAATCGAGTCGGACCATTTTACGGATATTTTTACATATTTTATTCCTATGGGTTATTGGAATTCAACGAAATTTTATTTGACGCGATACGGACCTGAATCGGACCTGATATAGTCAAAACTCGGTTTTTGGATAATCCCCAAAGGGGTTAGTACACGGGATATTGTTAAAAATCGAGTCGAACCATTTTGCAGATATTTTTACATATTTTGTTCATATGGGTTATTGGAATTCAAGAAATTTTATTTGGTGCAATTCGAACCTGAATCGGGGCTAAAATGACCGAAACTCGGTTTTTGGATAATCCTCAAATGGGTTAGTACACGCAATATTGTTAAAAATGGAGTTGGACCATTTTGTGGATATTTTTACATATTTTGTTCCTATGGGTTATTGGAATTCAACAAAATTTTATTTGACGCAATTCAAACCTGAATCGGAGCAGATATAGTCAAAACTCGGTTTTCGGATAAACCTCAAAGTGGTTAGTACACGGGATATTGTTAAAAATCGAGTCGGACCATTTTAGGGATATTTTTACATATTTTGTTCCTATGGGTTATTGGAATTCAACGAAATTTTATTTGACGCAATTCGGACCTGAATCGGAGCTGATATAGTCAAAACTCAATTTTTGGATAATCCTCAAAGGGGTTTAAGTCGGAGCTGATATCCCTGAATCGGAGCAGATATAGTCAAAACTCAGTTTTCGGATAAACCTCAAAGTGGTTAGTACACGGGATATTGTTAAAAATCGAGTCGGACCATTTTAGGGATATTTTTACATATTTTGTTCCTATGGGTTATTGGAATTCTACGAAATTTTATTTGACGCAATTCGGACCTGAATCGGAGCTGATATAGTCAAAACTCAATTTTTGGATAATCCTCAAAGGGGTTAGTACACGGGATATTGTTAAAAATCGAGTCGGACCATTTTGTGGATATTTTTACATATTTTGTTCCTATGGGTTATTGGAATTCAACGAAATTTTATTTGACGCAGTTCTGTAACGCCCCCAAATCCACCCTGACCGGGGACTCGGGTCGTCACATTGTCTCAATATGATAACGCAATAACAATACCAAATTTTATTACAACGGAGCATAAAATGTCCCACTCCGCAGGTCCAAGATCGTCTTCACAACATAGTACAATCCAACTTGATACATCTCGAAATAAATGTTACAAAAGTTCACAACAGTAGAAATATAAAGATTCCATCTGGATCTTCTAATTATTGTCGCCATAGCCTTGCGCTTTCCCCTTGCCTCTGTAGCCCTGGCTGGACGTTTCGCCTCTTTCCGTCTTGACAGCTGAACAAAATGTTGTAAAGCAAGAATGAGCAACTATAGTGCTCAGCAAGTTCTCTTCTCGCTCGGTATATAAATATAATAAGGTTTACCGAAATAAATACTCAAAATTTTAATATCAGATATCACAATATGATTTGGCTCAAATTCATCTTGAAAATATCATACTCGAAAGGCTCAAAACTCATCTCAAAACAGAATACTCAAATGACTCATTACTCATCTCGAAATAGAATACTCGATAACTCATTTGATATAACTCTGATAACTCATGATTTAAGAATGAACTGGTCTTCCACCTCTCCGTATCTTGGTGGGGCGATCAACTAACCAACCAAGAATACCGGCCTCCAATGACACCGCACTTCGCCCGATCACGGCTACAATACGATATCAACAATAATATATATATGTATGAATGCTAGCATCATAATGGTTATCAATTCAACCAAGGCAACAAGGTGCCTAATTATTCTCGGGACCGTAAAACGGTACACGAGTCTCTCTTTCTCTATAATGGGCCTCTTGCACAAAATTGACCAGTAGAATACAGAATTCCCGAATATTTGGGGTACAGATAACTTGATATAATTCTTTCAGAAAATATTTACAAATCTGGCGGATTGCAATTCTGACTCAATTTTACCACCAATCCGAACAATGGACTGATGTAAATTCTCAATAATAATAATTTATCGGTTGACACGAACAAACTGTCAAACCTTGACAATAAACTCAACTATCTCGAAATTATGTTAGAATGAAGTAATTGGGAGTCGTACTGAACAAATAGTACTTCTCAATATTTATAATACTCAACATTGATGAACGTTTAAATAGAATAATTTTCACTTGATCGACGAATAAAAATCTCTAACAATTATAATTTTTAAACTCCTATCGGTTAGTTCAAACGAGGAACTAACTAAAAGATAATCAATAAATAACGATTGCATTTGTACAATAAATTCAATCGAAAAGAATAAATTTAACTATCTCAGACGAATGAGATTAGTTTCACTGAATCAAAATAATAGTCGTCTCGAATTAATGAGATCGACCCGATAGCAACTAAATTATTTCCACGCTTATAGGGATTATAATTCTCAATAAACTAAATTAACATCATAATAATATTTAACGAGAAACAATGCTCAAAAGAAATTATTTCATCATACGAAGCAACAGATAAATCTCAACATATAATATCTCGAAAATAATTAAGGAATTAAATAATACGAAAAGAAATTCACAGTTTCCAAAAGTTAGGGTAGGAATGAACTTGCCTCGATCTCGAAGTGCAAATGAATGCAGATAAAAATTAAACTCTACCCGTGAACTTGGCGTCGATCTACGTCTCGAGAATTATTCTCTAAAAAAAATGGCAACCAGAAATACGTGAGCGATTCTTCAGAATAAAATATTCCCGATCCGATAATATAATTAATAATATATAATATCTCCTAAAAATCTCTAGAATAAATAACGGAAATTAATTCCAGAATAAATAAATATCTCTTCGAACTCATGAATTAAATCTGGAGAATATATCCTATTTTTAATATCTGGAAATCTCAATCCTTACTCAAAATGAAAACTTCAACAATCCATTTTTATTCAATTTAAATCCAAAATTATTATTCTCATTTTTAAAATAATTCATCAAAGAATTCTACTTTTAAACAACCTTACAAATTCTAATTTATTAAACTCATTAATAATATAAAACAAATTTAAACTCTAAATTAAATCTAACTCGATCCGGTTAATTAAAATAAACCGGAAAATATTAAAAACAGCTTTCCAAAATAAAGCATATTTTATTCTATTTCTTCACAAATATACCTCTTTTATTGACGATATATTAAATCTCTAAATTATTTTCAAAATCACAAAATATTACTATTTAATTAATTAAACAATTAAACCATTTTTAAAAACAATTTATTACCAACTAATTTAAATAACGGTCCAAATAATTGAATCTCGATTTTTAACGTTCTATCGCTAATTTACTAAAAACTGTGTCGTTTTATTATTACTGAATTATTTTATTATTTATTTAACAGAGAATTTATGTGGGCCCCACATCTCAGCACCGTGGGTCCCACACCCTCCCCTGCTCTCTCTCGTACATCTCTCTCAATTCAATCTCTCTCTCATTCTCTCTTCTCCTTCCCTTCTCTACCGTCTCTCTCTCAACAATAACAACACCACCAACCGTTTCAATCATCCACAAAATAACCATCACAACAACAACATCAACCCTCTTTCAAACTCAATCTCTCAATCACTCTCAATCTCAATCTCTCTGAGATCTCTCTCTCAATCACAACTCCCCCCATCTCCTATCGCCTATCTCACCTTCTCCACTCTTTCTCTACCCCGACTCAATCTCCCTCATTGCCTCAAACCCCCTCCCCTTCTCCGATTAGACCCACAACACAAAACAACTCCAGTACTTTCTAAATACAACGATTCATAACCATCCGGAAAAG
This sequence comes from Saposhnikovia divaricata, assembly GCA_036435485.1. Classification (NCBI taxonomy): domain Eukaryota; kingdom Viridiplantae; phylum Streptophyta; class Magnoliopsida; order Apiales; family Apiaceae; genus Saposhnikovia; species Saposhnikovia divaricata. The sequence goes on along the minus strand of CM071599.1, from coordinate 224,002,374 downwards.
ATAACAAAACGCGGAAAAGAAAAGGAAAAAAAACGAAACTGAAAAAGAAAAAAAACAGTTAACAGAAACAAGACTTATGCTACCTGCAGTTTTTTTTTGTTTTACAGAGAAATTAACCGGAGTATTTGGTTCAGAAAAGAGACAGGGGTTTTTTGGTGCCCTTTTTTTTTTTTTTTTTTGCAGAAAGAAATAGAGATACATGTGTTTTGTTTTGTTAGGGAGAAAACAAGGAGAAAATATAAGGCCGGTTTCTGTGATGTGTTTGAAAAGAAATAAGGCCCATGTTTCTGATTAATTTGTGTGTTTATACAATCTGTACGTGGGGGACAAAAGATTATGGAATATCTAGTGCTCCATAAAAACATAATCATGCTCTATTTAGTGGATTTAAAAGAACAAATGTGGTGACAAAATGATTAAAGCATGGTTAGTGAAAATTAATTGCTCTCTCCACTATAATAATAATCTGGTTTTCTCCCGTGTTGGCTAATTAAACGAGACTCTAATTTCGTTTCCTAAAATAAATTCGACCCAAAAACTAAAATCCAATTTTCCTAAATTTCTTAATTTTAATGAATACCAAATAAATATAATTAAATAGATATAATATAATATTTATTTACCTACGAATAAATAAAATCTTAAAATTTCACAAAAACGCGCTAATTAAATATACTAGTGCATTTCTCTCAAATAAAATTTAAATATCGAGTAGGAAAAATTTATTCGAAAAATTCGCGGTTATTACAAGTTCGGACCGGAATAGGAGCTGATATGATCAAAACTCGGTTTTCGGAAAATTCTCAATGGGGTTAGTACACGGGATATTGTTAAAAATCAATTCGGACCATTTTGTGGATATTTTTACATATTTTGTTCCTATGGGTTATTGAAATTCAACAAAATTTTATTTGACGCAGTTCGAACCTAAGTCGGAGCTGATATGATCGAAAGTCAGTTTTCGGATAATCCTCAAAGTGGTTAGTACACGGGATATTGTTAAAAATCGAGTCGGACAATTTTACGGATATTTTTACATATTTTGTTCCTATGGGTTATTGGAATTCAACGAAATTTTATTTGACGCGATACGGACCTGAATCGGACCTGATATAGTCAAAACTCGGTTTTTGGATAATCCCCAAAGGGGTTAGTACACGAGATATTGTTAAAAATCGAGTCGAACCATTTTGCAGATATTTTTACATATTTTGTTCATATGGGTTATTGGAATTCAAGAAATTTTATTTGGTGTAATTCGAACCTGAATCGGGGCTAAAATGACCGAAACTCAGTTTTTGGATAATCCTCAAATGGGTTAGTACACGCAATATTGTTAAAAATGGAGTTGGACCATTTTGTGGATATTTTTACTTATTTTGTTCCTATGGGTTATTGGAATTCAACAAAATTTTATTTGACGCAATTCAAACCTGAATCGGAGCAGATATAGTCAAAACTCGGTTTTCGGATAAACCTCAAAGTGGTTAGTACACGGGATATTGTTAAAAATCGAGTCGGACCATTTTAGGGATATTTTTACATATTTTGTTCCTATGGGTTATTGGAATTCAACGAAATGTTATTTGACGCAATTCGGACCTGAATCGGAGCTGATATAGTCAAAACTCAATTTTTGGATAATCCTCAAAGGGGTTAGTACACGGGATATTGTTAAAAATCGAGTCGGACCATTTTGTGGATATTTTTACATATTTTGTTCCTATGGGTTATTGGAATTCAATGAAATTTTATTTGACGCAGTTCGGACCGGAATAGGAGCTGATATGATCGAAACTCGGTTTTCGGAAAATTCTCAAAGAGGTTAGTACACGGGATATTGTTAAAAATCAATTCGGACCATTTTGTGGATATTTTTACGTATTTTGTTCCTATGGGTTATTGAAATTCAACAAAATTTTATTTGACGCAGTTCGAACCTAAGTCGGAGCTGATATGATCGAAACTCGGTTTTCGGATAATCCTCAAAGTGGTTAGTACACGGGATATTGTTAAAAATCGAGTCGGACAATTTTACGGATATTTTTACATATTTTGTTCCTATGGGTTATTGGAATTCAACGAAATTTTATTTGACGCGATACAGACCTGAATCGGACCTGATATAGTCAAAACTCGGTTTTTGGATAATCCCCAAAGGGGTTTGTACACGGGATATTGTTAAAAATCGATTCGAACCATTTTGCAGATATTTTTACATATTTTGTTCATATGGGTTATTGGAATTCAAGAAATTTTATTTGGTGTAATTCGAACCTGAATCGGGGCTAAAATGACCGAAACTCGGTTTTTGGATAATCCTCAAATGGGTTAGTACACGTAATATTGTTAAAAATGGAGTTGGACCATTTTGTGGATATTTTTACATATTTTGTTCCTATGGGTTATTGGAATTCAACAAAATTTTATTTGACGCAATTCAAACCTAAATCGGAGCAGATATAGTCAAAACTCAGTTTTCGGATAAACCTCAAAGTGGTTAGTACACGGGATATTGTTAAAAATCGAGTCAGACCATTTTAGGGATATTTTTACATATTTTGTTCCTATGGGTTATTGGAATTCAACGAAATGTTATTTGACGCAATTCGGACCTGAATCGGAGCTGATATAGTCAAAACTCAATTTTTGGATAATCCTCAAAGGGGTTAGTACACGGGATATTGTTAAAAATCGAGTCGGACCATTTTGTGGATATTTTTACATATTTTGTTCCTATGGGTTATTGGAATTCAACGAAATTTTATTTGACGCAGTTCGGACCGGAATAGGAGCTGATATGATCGAAACTCGGTTTTCGGAAAATTCTCAAAGGGGTTAGTACACGGGATATTGTTAAAAATCAATTTGGACCATTTTGTGGATATTTTTACATATTTTGTTCCTATGGGTTATTGAAATTCAACAAAATTTTATTTGACGCAGTTCGAACCTAAGTCGGAGCTGATATGATCGAAACTCGGTTTTCGGATAATCCTCAAAGTGGTTAGTACACGGGATATTGTTAAAAATCGAGTCGGACAATTTTACGGATATTTTTACATATTTTGTTCCTATGGGTTATTGGAATTCAACGAAATTTTATTTGACGCGATACGGACCTGAATCGGACCTGATATAGTCAAAACTCGGTTTTTGGATAATCCCCAAAGGGGTTTGTACACGGGATATTGTTAAAAATCGAGTCGAACCATTTTGCAGATATTTTTACATATTTTGTTCATATGGGTTATTGGAATTCAAGAAATTTTATTTGGTGTAATTCGAACCTGAATCGGGGATAAAATGACCGAAACTCGGTTTTTGGATAATCCTCAAATGGGTTAGTACACGCAATATTGTTAAAAATGGAGTTGGACCATTTTGTGGATATTTTTACATATTTTGTTCCTATGGGTTATTGGAATTCAACAAAATTTTATTTGACGCAATTCAAACCTGAATCGGAGCAGATATAGTCAAAACTCGGTTTTCGGATAAACTTCAAAGTGGTTAGTACACGGGATATTGTTAAAAATCGAGTCGGACCATTTTAGAGATATTTTTACATATTTTGTTCCTATGGGTTATTGGAATTCAACGAAATTTTATTTGACGCAATTCGGACCTGAATCGGAGCTGATATAGTCAAAACTCAATTTTTGGATAATCCTCAAAGGGGTTAGTACACGGGATATTGTTAAAAATCGAGTCGGACCATTTTGTGGATATTTTTACATATTTTGTTCCTATGGGTTATTGGAATTCAACGAAATTTTATTTGACGCAGTTCGGACCGGAATAGGAGCTGATATGATCGAAACTCGGTTTTCGGAAAATTCTCAAAGGGTTTGTACACGGGATATTGTTAAAAATCAATTCGGACCATTTTGTGGATATTCTTACATATTTTGTTCCTATGGGTTATTGAAATTCAACAAAATTTTATTTGACGCAGTTCGAACCTAAGTCGGAGCTGATATGATCGAAAGTCGATTTTCGGATAATCTTCAAAGTGGTTAGTACACGGGATATTGTTAAAAATCGAGTCGGACAATTTTACGGATATTTTTACATATTTTGTTCCTATGGGTTATTGGAATTCAACGAAATTTTATTTGACGCGATACGGACCTGAATCGGACCTGATATAGTCAAAACTCGGTTTTTGGATAATCCCCAAAGGGGTTAGTACACGGGATATTGTTAAAAATTGAGTCGAACCATTTTGCAGATATTTTTACATATTTTGTTCATATGGGTTATTGGAATTCAAGAAATTTTATTTGGTGTAATTCGAACCTGAATCGGGGCTAAAATGACCGAAACTCGGTTTTTGGATAATCCTCAAATGGGTTAGTACACACAATATTGTTAAAAATGGAGTTGGACCATTTTGTGGATATTTTTACATATTTTGTTCCTATGGGTTATTGGAATTCAACAAAATTTTATTTGACGCAATTCAAACCTGAATCGGAGCAGATATAGTCAAAACTCGGTTTTCGGATAAACCTCAAAGTGGTTAGTACACGGGATATTGTTAAAAATCGAGTCAGACCATTTTGTGGATATTTTTACATATTTTGTTCCTATGGGTTATTGGAATTCAACGAAATTTTATTTGACGCAGTTCGGACCGGAATAGGAGCTGATATGATCGAAACTCAGTTTTCGGAAAATTCTCAAAGGGTTTGTACACGGGATATTGTTAAAAATCAATTCGGACCATTTTGTGGATATTTTTACATATTTTGTTCCTATGGGTTATTGAAATTCAACAAAATTTTATTTGACGCAGTTCGAACCTAAGTCGGAGCTGATATGATCGAAAGTCGGTTTTCGGATAATCTTCAAAGTGGTTAGTACACGGGATATTGTTAAAAATCGAGTCGGACAATTTTAAATATTTTTATATATTTTGTTCCTATGGGTTATTGGAATTCAACGAAATTTTATTTGACGCGATACGGACCTGAATCGGACCTGATATAGTCAAAACTCGGTTTTTGGATAATCCCCAAAGGGGTTAGTACACGGGATATTGTTAAAAATCGAGTCGAACCATTTTGCAGATATTTTTACATATTTTGTTCATATGGGTTATTGGAATTCAAGAAATTTTATTTGGTGTAATTCGAACCTGAATCGGGGCTAAAATGACCGAAACTCGGTTTTTGGATAATCCTCAAATGGGTTAGTACACGCAATATTGTTAAAAATGGAGTTGGACCATTTTGTGGATATTTTTACATATTTTGTTCCTATGGGTTATTGGAATTCAACAAAATTTTATTTGACGCAATTCAAACCTGAATCGGAGCAGATATAGTCAAAACTCGGTTTTCGGATAAACCTCAAAGTGGTTAGTACACGGGATATTGTTAAAAATCGAGTCGGACCATTTTAGGGATATTTTTACATATTTTGTTCCTATGGGTTATTGGAATTCAACGAAATGTTATTTGACGCAATTCGGACCTGAATCGGAGCTGATATAGTCAAAACTCAATTTTTGGATAATCCTCAAAGGGGTTAGTACACGGGATATTGTTAAAAATCGAGTCGGACCATTTTGTGGATATTTTTACATATTTTGTTCCTATGGGTTATTGGAATTCAACGAAATTTTATTTGACGCAGTTCGGACCGGAATAGGAGCTGATATGATCGAAACTCGGTTTTCGGAAAATTCTCAAAGGGGATAGTACACGGGATATTGTTAAAAATCAATTCGGACCATTTTGTGGATATTTTTACATATTTTGTTCCTATGGGTTATTGAAATTCAACAAAATTTTATTTGACGCAGTTCGAACCTAAGTCGGAGCTGATATGATCGAAAGTCGGTTTTCGGATAATCCTCAAAGTGGTTAGTATGGGTTATTGGAATTCAACGAAATTTTATTTGACGCGATACGGACCTGAATCGGACCTGATATAGTCAAAACTCGGTTTTTGGATAATCCCCAAAGGGGTTAGTACACGGGATATTGTTAAAAATCGAGTCGAACCATTTTGCAGATATTTTTACATATTTTGTTCATATGGGTTATTGGAATTCAAGCAATTTTATTTGGTGTAATTCGAACGTGAATCGGGGCTAAAATGACCGAAACTCGGTTTTTGGATAATCCTCAAATGGGTTAGTACACGCAATATTGTTAAAAATGGAGTTGGACCATTTTGCGGATATTTTTACATATTTTGTTCCTATGGGTTATTGGAATTCAACAAAATTTTATTTGACGCAATTCAAACCTGAATCGGAGCAGATATAGTCAAAACTCGGTTTTCGGATAAACCTCAAAGTGGTTAGTACACGGGATATTGTTAAAAATCGAGTCGGACCATTTTAGGGATATTTTTACATATTTTGTTCCTATGGGTTATTGGAATTCAACGAAATGTTATTTGACGCAATTCGGACCTGAATCGGAGCTGATATAGTCAAAACTCAATTTTTGGATAATCCTCAAAGGGGTTAGTACACGGGATATTGTTAAAAATCGAGTCGGACCATTTTGTGGATATTTTTACATATTTTGTTCCTATGGGTTATTGGAATTCAACGAAATTTTATTTGACGCAGTTCGGACCGGAATAGGAGCTGATATGATCGAAACTCGGTTTTCGGAAAATTCTCAAAGGGGTTAGTACACGGGATATTGTTAAAAATCAATTCGGACCATTTTGTGGATATTTTTACATATTTTGTTCCTATGGGTTACTGAAATTCAACAAAATTTTATTTGACGCAGTTCGAACCTAAGTCGGAGCTGATATGATCGAAACTCGGTTTTCGGATAATACTCAAAGTGGTTAGTACACGGGATATTGTTAAAAATCGAGTCGGACAATTTTACGGATATTTTTACATATTTTGTTCCTATGGGTTATTGGAATTCAACGAAATTTTATTTGACGCGATACGGACCTGAATCGGACCTGATATAGTCAAAACTCGGTTTTTGGATAATCCCCAAAGGGGTTAGTACACGGGATATTGTTAAAAATCGTGTCGAACCATTTTGCAGATATTTTTACATATTTTGTTCATATGGGTTATTGGAATTCAAGAAATTTTATTTGGTGTAATTCGAACCTTAATCGGGGCTAAAATGACCGAAACTCGGTTTTTGGATAATCCTCAAATGGGTTAGTACACGCAATATTGTTAAAAATGGAGTTGGACCATTTTGCGGATATTTTTACATATTTTGTTCCTATGGGTTATTGGAATTCAACAAAATTTTATTTGACGCAATTCAAACCTGAATCGGAGCAGATATAGTCAAAACTCGGTTTTCGGATAATCCTCAAAGTGGTTAGTACACGGGATATTGTTAAAAATCGAGTCGGACAATTTTACGGATATTTTTACATATTTTGTTCCTATGGGTTATTAGAATTCAACAAAATTTTATTTGACGCGATACGGACCTGAATCGGACCTGATATAGTCAAAACTCAATTTTTGGATAATCCTCAAAGGGGTTAGTACACGGGATATTGTTAAAAATCGAGTCGGACCATTTTGTGGATATTTTTACATATTTTGTTCCTATGGGTTATTGGAATTCAACGAAATTTTATTTGACGCAGTTCGGACCGGAATAGGAGCTGATATGATCGAAACTCAGTTTTCGGAAAATTCTCAAAGGGGTTAGTACACGGGATATTGTTAAAAATCAATTCGGACCTTTTTGTGGATATTTTTACATATTTTGTTCCTATGGGTTATTGGAATTCAACGAAATGTTATTTGACGCAATTCGGACCTGAATCGGAGCTGATATAGTCAGAACTCAATTTTTGGATAATCCTCAAAGGGGTTAGTACACGGGATATTGTTAAAAATCGAGTCGAACCATTTTGCAGATATTTTTACATATTTTGTTCATATGGGTTATTGGAATTCAAGAAATTTTATTTGGTGTAATTCGAACCTGAATCGGGGCTAAAATGACCGAAACTCGGTTTTTGGATAATCCTCAAATAGGTTAGTACACGCAATATTGTTAAAAATGGAGTTGGACCATTTTGTGGATATTTTTACATATTTTGTTCCTATGGGTTATTGGAATTCAACTAAATTTTATTTGACGCAATTCAAACCTGAATCGGAGCAGATATAGTCAAAACTCGGTTTTCGGATAAACCTCAAAGTGGTTAGTACACGGGATATTGTTAAAAATCGAGTCGGACCATTTTAGGGATATTTTTACATATTTTGTTCCTATGGGTTATTGGAATTCAACGAAATGTTATTTGACGCAATTCGGACATGAATCGGAGCTGATATAGTCAAAACTCAATTTTTGGATAATCCTCAAAGGGGTTAGTACACGGAATATTGTTAAAAATCGAGTCGGACCATTTTGTGGATATTTTTACATATTTTGTTCCTATGGGTTATTGGAATTCAACGAAATTTTATTTGACGCAGTTCGGACCGGAATAGGAGCTGATATGATCGAAACTCGGTTTTCGGAAAATTCTCAAAGGGGTTAGTACACGGGATATTGTTAAAAATCAATTCGGACCATTTTGTGGATATTTTTACATATTTTGTTCCTATGGGTTATTGAAATTCAACAAAATTTTATTTGACGCAGTTCGAACCTAAGTCGGAGCTGATATGATCGAAAGTCGGTTTTCGGATAATCCTCAAAGTGGTTAGTACACGGGATATTGTTAAAAATTGAGTCGGACAATTTTACGGATATTTTTACATATTTTGTTCCTATGGGTTATTAGAATTCAACAAAATTTTATTTGACGCGATACGGACCTGAATCGGACCTGATATAGTCAAAACTCGGTTTTTGGATAATCCCCAAAGGGGTTAGTACACGGGATATTGTTAAAAATTGAGTCGAACCATTTTACAGATATTTTTACATATTTTGTTCATATGGGTTATTGGAATTCAAGCAATTTTATTTGGTGTAATTCGAACCTGAATCGGAGCTAAAATGACCGAAACTCGATTTTTGGATAATCCTCAAGTGGGTTAGTACACGCAATATTGTTAAAAATGGAGTTGGACCATTTTGCGGATATTTTTACATATTTTGTTCCTATGGGTTATTGGAATTCAACAAAATTTTATTTGACGCAATTCAAACCTGAATCGGAGCAGATATAGTCAAAACTCGGTTTTCGGATAAACCTCAAAGTGGTTAGTACACGGGATATTGTTAAAAATCGAGTCGGACCATTTTAGGGACATTTTTACATATTTTGTTCCTATGGGTTATTGGAATTCAACGAAATGTTATTTGACGCAATTCGGACCTGAATCGGAGCTGATATAGTCAAAACTCAATTTTTGGATAATCCTCAAAGGGGTTAGTACACGGGATATTGTTAAAAATCGAGTCGGACCATTTTGTGGATATATTTACATATTTTGTTCCTATGGGTTATTGGAATGCAACGAAATTTTATTTGACGCAGTTCGGACCGGAATAGGAGCTGATATGATCGAAACTCGGTTTTCGGAAAATTCTCAAAGGGGTTAGTACACGGGATATTGTTAAAAATCAATTCGGACCATTTTGTGGATATTTTTACATATTTTGTTCCTATGGGTTATTGAAATTCAACAAAATTTTATTTGACGCAGTTCGAACCTAAGTCGGAGCTGATATGATCGAAACTCGGTTTTCGGATAATCCTCAAAGTGGTTAGTACACGGGATATGGTTAAAAATCGAGTCGGACAATTTTACGGATATTTTTACATATTTTGTTCCTATGGGTTATTGGAATTCAACGAAATTTTATTTGACGCAATACGGACCTGAATCGGACCTGATATAGTCAAAACTCGGTTTTTGGATAATCCCCAAAGGGGTTAGTACACGGGATATTGTTAAAAATCGAGTCGAACCATTTTGCAGATATTTTTACATATTTTGTTCATATGGGTTATTGGAATTCAAGAAATTTTATTTGGTGTAATTCGAACCTGAATCGGGGCTAAAATGACCGAAACTCGGTTTTTGGATAATCCTCAAATGGGTTAGTACACGCAATATTGTTAAAAATGGAGTTGGACCATTTTGTGGATATTTTTACATATTTTGTTCCTATGGGTTATTGGAATTCAACTAAATTTTATTTGACGCAATTCAAACCTAAATCGGAGCAGATATAGTCAAAACTCGGTTTTCGGATAAACCTCAAAGTGGTTAGTACACGGGATATTGTTAAAAATCGAATCGGACCATTTTAGGGATATTTTTACATATTTTGTTCCTATGGGTTATTGGAATTCAACGAAATGTTATTTGACGCAATTCGGACCTGAATCGGAGCTGATATAGTCAAAACTCAATTTTTGGATAATCCTCAAAGGGGTTAGTACACGGGATATTGTTAAAAATCGAGTCGGACCATTTTGTGGATATTTTTACATATTTTGTTCCTATGGGTTATTGGAATTCAACGAAATTTTATTTGACGCAGTTCGGACCGGAATAGGAGCTGATATGATCGAAACTCGGTTTTCGGAAAATTCTCAAAGGGGTTAGTACACGGGATATTGTTAAAAATCAATTCGGACCTTTTTGTGGATATTTTTACATATTTTGTTCCTATGGGTTATTGAAATTCAACAAAATTTTATTTGACGCAGTTCGAACCTAAGTCGGAGCTGATATGATCGAAACTCGGTTTTCGGATAATCCTCAAAGTGGTTAGTACAGGGATATTGTTAAAAATCGAGTCGGACAATTTTACGGATATTTTTACATATTTTGTTCCTATGGGTTATTGGAATTCAACGAAATTTTATTTGACGCGATACGGACCTGAATCGGACCTGATATAGTCAAAACTCGGTTTTTGGATAATCCCCAAAGGGGTTAGTACACGGGATATTGTTAAAAATCGAGTCGAACCATTTTGCAGATATTTTTACATATTTTGTTCATATGGGTTATTGGAATTCAAGAAATTTTATTTGGTGTAATTCGAACCTGAATCGGGGCTAAAATGACCGAAACTCGGTTTTTGGATAATCCTCAAATGGGTTAGTACACGCAATATTGTTAAAAATGGAGTTGGACCATTTTGTGGATATTTTTACATATTTTGTTCCTATGGGTTATTGGAATTCAACGAAATTTTATTTGACGCAGTTCGGACCGGAATAGGAGCTGATATGATCGAAACTCGGTTTTCGGAAAATTCTCAAAGGGGTTAGTACACGGGATATTGTTAAAAATCAATTCGGACCTTTTTGTGGATATTTTTACATATTTTGTTCCTATGGGTTATTGAAATTCAACAAAATTTTATTTGACGCAGTTCGAACCTAAGTCGGAGCTGATATGATAGAAACTCGGTTTTCGGATAATCCTCAAAGTGGTTAGTACACGGGATATTGTTAAAAATCGAGTCGGACAATTTTACGGATATTTTTACATATTTTGTTCCTATGGGTTATTGGAATTCAACGAAATTTTATTTGACGCGATACGGACCTGAATCGGACCTGATATAGTCAAAACTCGGTTTTTGGATAATCCCCAAAGGGGTTAGTACACGGGATATTGTTAAAAATCGAGTCGAACCATTTTGCAGATATTTTTACATATTTTGTTCATATGGGTTATTGGAATTCAAGCAATTTTATTTGGTGTAATTCGAACCTGAATCGGGGCTAAAATGACCGAAACTCGGTTTTTGGATAATCCTCAAATGGGTTAGTACACGCAATATTGTTAAAAATGGAGTTGGACCATTTTGCGGATATTTTTACATATTTTGTTCCTATGGGTTATTGGAATTCAACAAAATTTTATTTGACGCAATTCAAACCTGAATCGGAGCAGATATAGTCAAAACTCGGTTTTCGGATAAACCTCAAAGTGGTTAGTACACGGGATATTGTTAAAAATCGAGTCGGACCATTTTAGGGATATTTTTACATATTTTGTTCCTATGGGTTATTGGAATTCAACGAAATGTTATTTGACGCAATTCGGACCTGAATCGGAGCTGATATAGTCAAAACTCAATTTTTGGATAATCCTCAAAGGGGTTAGTACACGGGATATTGTTAAAAATCGAGTCGGACCATTTTGTGGATATTTTTACATATTTTGTTCCTATGGGTTATTGGAATTCAACGAAATTTTATTTGACGCAGTTCGGACCGGAATAGGAGCTGATATGATCGAAACTCGGTTTTCGGAAAATTCTCAAAGGGGTTAGTACACGGGATATTGTTAAAAATCAATTCGGACCATTTTGTGGATATTTTTACATATTTTGTTCCTATGGGTTACTGAAATTCAACAAAATTTTATTTGACGCAGTTCGAACCTAAGTCGGAGCTGATATGATCGAAACTCGGTTTTCGGATAATACTCAAAGTGGTTAGTACACGGGATATTGTTAAAAATCGAGTCGGACAATTTTACGGATATTTTTACATATTTTGTTCCTATGGGTTATTGGAATTCAACGAAATTTTATTTGACGCGATACGGACCTGAATCGGACCTGATATAGTCAAAACTCGGTTTTTGGATAATCCCCAAAGGGGTTAGTACACGGGATATTGTTAAAAATCGTGTCGAACCATTTTGCAGATATTTTTACATATTTTGTTCATATGGGTTATTGGAATTCAAGAAATTTTATTTGGTGTAATTCGAACCTTAATCGGGGCTAAAATGACCGAAACTCGGTTTTTGGATAATCCTCAAATGGGTTAGTACACGCAATATTGTTAAAAATGGAGTTGGACCATTTTGCGGATATTTTTACATATTTTGTTCCTATGGGTTATTGGAATTCAACAAAATTTTATTTGACGCAATTCAAACCTGAATCGGAGCAGATATAGTCAAAACTCGGTTTTCGGATAATCCTCAAAGTGGTTAGTACACGGGATATTGTTAAAAATCGAGTCGGACAATTTTACGGATATTTTTACATATTTTGTTCCTATGGGTTATTAGAATTCAACAAAATTTTATTTGACGCGATACGGACCTGAATCGGACCTGATATAGTCAAAACTCAATTTTTGGATAATCCTCAAAGGGGTTAGTACACGGGATATTGTTAAAAATCGAGTCGGACCATTTTGTGGATATTTTTACATATTTTGTTCCTATGGGTTATTGGAATTCAACGAAATTTTATTTGACGCAGTTCGGACCGGAATAGGAGCTGATATGATCGAAACTCAGTTTTCGGAAAATTCTCAAAGGGGTTAGTACACGGGATATTGTTAAAAATCAATTCGGACCTTTTTGTGGATATTTTTACATATTTTGTTCCTATGGGTTATTGGAATTCAACGAAATGTTATTTGACGCAATTCGGACCTGAATCGGAGCTGATATAGTCAGAACTCAATTTTTGGATAATCCTCAAAGGGGTTAGTACACGGGATATTGTTTAAAATCGAGTCGAACCATTTTGCAGATATTTTTACATATTTTGTTCATATGGGTTATTGGAATTCAAGAAATTTTATTTGGTGTAATTCGAACCTGAATCGGGGCTAAAATGACCGAAACTCGGTTTTTGGATAATCCTCAAATGGGTTAGTACACGCAATATTGTTAAAAATGGAGTTGGACCATTTTGTGGATATTTTTACATATTTTGTTCCTATGGGTTATTGGAATTCAACGAAATTTTATTTGACGCAGTTCGAACCTAAGTCGGAGCTGATATGATCGAAACTCGGTTTTCGGATAATACTCAAAGTGGTTAGTACACGGGATATTGTTAAAAATCGAGTCGGACAATTTTACGGATATTTTTACATATTTTGTTCCTATGGGTTATTGGAATTCAACGAAATTTTATTTGACGCGATACGGACCTGAATCGGACCTGATATAGTCAAAACTCGGTTTTTGGATAATCCCCAAAGGGGTTAGTACACGGGATATTGTTAAAAATCGTGTCGAACCATTTTGCAGATATTTTTACATATTTTGTTCATATGGGTTATTGGAATTCAAGAAATTTTATTTGGTGTAATTCGAACCTTAATCGGGGCTAAAATGACCGAAACTCGGTTTTTGGATAATCCTCAAATGGGTTAGTACACGCAATATTGTTAAAAATGGAGTTGGACCATTTTGCGGATATTTTTACATATTTTGTTCCTATGGGTTATTGGAATTCAACAAAATTTTATTTGACGCAATTCAAACCTGAATCGGAGCAGATATAGTCAAAACTCGGTTTTCGGATAATCCTCAAAGTGGTTAGTACACGGGATATTGTTAAAAATCGAGTCGGACAATTTTACGGATATTTTTACATATTTTGTTCCTATGGGTTATTAGAATTCAACAAAATTTTATTTGACGCGATACGGACCTGAATCGGACCTGATATAGTCAAAACTCAATTTTTGGATAATCCTCAAAGGGGTTAGTACACGGGATATTGTTAAAAATCGAGTCGGACCATTTTGTGGATATTTTTACATATTTTGTTCCTATGGGTTATTGGAATTCAACGAAATTTTATTTGACGCAGTTCGGACCGGAATAGGAGCTGATATGATCGAAACTCAGTTTTCGGAAAATTCTCAAAGGGGTTAGTACACGGGATATTGTTAAAAATCAATTCGGACCTTTTTGTGGATATTTTTACATATTTTGTTCCTATGGGTTATTGGAATTCAACGAAATGTTATTTGACGCAATTCGGACCTGAATCGGAGCTGATATAGTCAGAACTCAATTTTTGGATAATCCTCAAAGGGGTTAGTACACGGGATATTGTTTAAAATCGAGTCGAACCATTTTGCAGATATTTTTACATATTTTGTTCATATGGGTTATTGGAATTCAAGAAATTTTATTTGGTGTAATTCGAACCTGAATCGGGGCTAAAATGACCGAAACTCGGTTTTTGGATAATCCTCAAATGGGTTAGTACACGCAATATTGTTAAAAATGGAGTTGGACCATTTTGTGGATATTTTTACATATTTTGTTCCTATGGGTTATTGGAATTCAACTAAATTTTATTTGACGCAATTCAAACCTGAATCGGAGCAGATATAGTCAAAACTCGGTTTTCGGATAAACCTCAAAGTGGTTAGTACACGGGATATTGTTAAAAATCGAGTCGGACCATTTTAGGGATATTTTTACATATTTTGTTCCTATGGGTTATTGGAATTCAACGAAATGTTATTTGACGCAATTCGGACATGAATCGGAGCTGATATAGTCAAAACTCAATTTTTGGATAATCCTCAAAGGGGTTAGTACACGGAATATTGTTAAAAATCGAGTCGGACCATTTTGTGGATATTTTTACATATTTTGTTCCTATGGGTTATTGGAATTCAACGAAATTTTATTTGACGCAGTTCGGACCGGAATAGGAGCTGATATGATCGAAACTCGGTTTTCGGAAAATTCTCAAAGGGGTTAGTACACGGGATATTGTTAAAAATCAATTCGGACCATTTTGTGGATATTTTTACATATTTTGTTCCTATGGGTTATTGAAATTCAACAAAATTTTATTTGACGCAGTTCGAACCTAAGTCGGAGCTGATATGATCGAAAGTCGGTTTTCGGATAATCCTCAAAGTGGTTAGTACACGGGATATTGTTAAAAATCGAGTCGGACAATTTTACGGATATTTTTACATATTTTGTTCCTATGGGTTATTAGAATTCAACAAAATTTTATTTGACGCGATACGGACCTGAATCGGACCTGATATAGTCAAAACTCGGTTTTTGGATAATCCCCAAAGGGGTTAGTACACGGGATATTGTTAAAAATTGAGTCGAACCATTTTACAGATATTTTTACATATTTTGTTCATATGGGTTATTGGAATTCAAGCAATTTTATTTGGTGTAATTCGAACCTGAATCGGAGCTAAAATGACCGAAACTCGATTTTTGGATAATCCTCAAGTGGGTTAGTACACGCAATATTGTTAAAAATGGAGTTGGACCATTTTGCGGATATTTTTACATATTTTGTTCCTATGGGTTATTGGAATTCAACAAAATTTTATTTGACGCAATTCAAACCTGAATCGGAGCAGATATAGTCAAAACTCGGTTTTCGGATAATCCTCAAAGTGGTTAGTACACGGGATATTGTTAAAAATCGAGTCGGACAATTTTACGGATATTTTTACATATTTTGTTCCTATGGGTTATTAGAATTCAACAAAATTTTATTTGACGCGATACGGACCTGAATCGGACCTGATATAGTCAAAACTCAATTTTTGGATAATCCTCAAAGGGGTTAGTACACGGGATATTGTTAAAAATCGAGTCGGACCATTTTGTGGATATTTTTACATATTTTGTTCCTATGGGTTATTGGAATTCAACGAAATTTTATTTGACGCAGTTCGGACCGGAATAGGAGCTGATATGATCGAAACTCAGTTTTCGGAAAATTCTCAAAGGGGTTAGTACACGGGATATTGTTAAAAATCAATTCGGACCTTTTTGTGGATATTTTTACATATTTTGTTCCTATGGGTTATTGGAATTCAACGAAATGTTATTTGACGCAATTCGGACCTGAATCGGAGCTGATATAGTCAGAACTCAATTTTTGGATAATCCTCAAAGGGGTTAGTACACGGGATATTGTTAAAAATCGAGTCGAACCATTTTGCAGATATTTTTACATATTTTGTTCATATGGGTTATTGGAATTCAAGAAATTTTATTTGGTGTAATTCGAACCTGAATCGGGGCTAAAATGACCGAAACTCGGTTTTTGGATAATCCTCAAATGGGTTAGTACACGCAATATTGTTAAAAATGGAGTTGGACCATTTTGTGGATATTTTTACATATTTTGTTCCTATGGGTTATTGGAATTCAACTAAATTTTATTTGACGCAATTCAAACCTGAATCGGAGCAGATATAGTCAAAACTCGGTTTTCGGATAAACCTCAAAGTGGTTAGTACACGGGATATTGTTAAAAATCGAGTCGGACCATTTTAGGGATATTTTTACATATTTTGTTCCTATGGGTTATTGGAATTCAACGAAATGTTATTTGACGCAATTCGGACATGAATCGGAGCTGATATAGTCAAAACTCAATTTTTGGATAATCCTCAAAGGGGTTAGTACACGGAATATTGTTAAAAATCGAGTCGGACCATTTTGTGGATATTTTTACATATTTTGTTCCTATGGGTTATTGGAATTCAACGAAATTTTATTTGACGCAGTTCGGACCGGAATAGGAGCTGATATGATCGAAACTCGGTTTTCGGAAAATTCTCAAAGGGGTTAGTACACGGGATATTGTTAAAAATCAATTCGGACCATTTTGTGGATATTTTTACATATTTTGTTCCTATGGGTTATTGAAATTCAACAAAATTTTATTTGACGCAGTTCGAACCTAAGTCGGAGCTGATATGATCGAAAGTCGGTTTTCGGATAATCCTCAAAGTGGTTAGTACACGGGATATTGTTAAAAATCGAGTCGGACAATTTTACGGATATTTTTACATATTTTGTTCCTATGGGTTATTAGAATTCAACAAAATTTTATTTGACGCGATACGGACCTGAATCGGACCTGATATAGTCAAAACTCGGTTTTTGGATAATCCCCAAAGGGGTTAGTACACGGGATATTGTTAAAAATTGAGTCGAACCATTTTACAGATATTTTTACATATTTTGTTCATATGGGTTATTGGAATTCAAGCAATTTTATTTGGTGTAATTCGAACCTGAATCGGAGCTAAAATGACCGAAACTCGATTTTTGGATAATCCTCAAGTGGGTTAGTACACGCAATATTGTTAAAAATGGAGTTGGACCATTTTGCGGATATTTTTACATATTTTGTTCCTATGGGTTATTGGAATTCAACAAAATTTTATTTGACGCAATTCAAACCTGAATCGGAGCAGATATAGTCAAAACTCGGTTTTCGGATAAACCTCAAAGTGGTTAGTACACGGGATATTGTTAAAAATCGAGTCGGACCATTTTAGGGACATTTTTACATATTTTGTTCCTATGGGTTATTGGAATTCAACGAAATGTTATTTGACGCAATTCGGACCTGAATCGGAGCTGATATAGTCAAAACTCAATTTTTGGATAATCCTCAAAGGGGTTAGTACACGGGATATTGTTAAAAATCGAGTCGGACCATTTTGTGGATATATTTACATATTTTGTTCCTATGGGTTATTGGAATGCAACGAAATTTTATTTGACGCAGTTCGGACCGGAATAGGAGCTGATATGATCGAAACTCGGTTTTCGGAAAATTCTCAAAGGGGTTAGTACACGGGATATTGTTAAAAATCAATTCGGACCATTTTGTGGATATTTTTACATATTTTGTTCCTATGGGTTATTGAAATTCAACAAAATTTTATTTGACGCAGTTCGAACCTAAGTCGGAGCTGATATGATCGAAACTCGGTTTTCGGATAATCCTCAAAGTGGTTAGTACACGGGATATGGTTAAAAATCGAGTCGGACAATTTTACGGATATTTTTACATATTTTGTTCCTATGGGTTATTGGAATTCAACGAAATTTTATTTGACGCGATACGGACCTGAATCGGACCTGATATAGTCAAAACTCGGTTTTTGGATAATCCCCAAAGGGGTTAGTACACGGGATATTGTTAAAAATCGAGTCGAACCATTTTGCAGATATTTTTACATATTTTGTTCATATGGGTTATTGGAATTCAAGAAATTTTATTTGGTGTAATTCGAACCTGAATCGGGGCTAAAATGACCGAAACTCGGTTTTTGGATAATCCTCAAATGGGTTAGTACACGCAATATTGTTAAAAATGGAGTTGGACCATTTTGTGGATATTTTTACATATTTTGTTCCTATGGGTTATTGGAATTCAACTAAATTTTATTTGACGCAATTCAAACCTAAATCGGAGCAGATATAGTCAAAACTCGGTTTTCGGATAAACCTCAAAGTGGTTAGTACACGGGATATTGTTAAAAATCGAATCGGACCATTTTAGGGATATTTTTACATATTTTGTTCCTATGGGTTATTGGAATTCAACGAAATGTTATTTGACGCAATTCGGACCTGAATCGGAGCTGATATAGTCAAAACTCAATTTTTGGATAATCCTCAAAGGGGTTAGTACACGGGATATTGTTAAAAATCGAGTCGGACCATTTTGTGGATATTTTTACATATTTTGTTCCTATGGGTTATTGGAATTCAACGAAATTTTATTTGACGCAGTTCGGAACGGAATAGGAGCTGATATGATCGAAACTCGGTTTTCGGAAAATTCTCAAAGGGGTTAGTACACGGGATATTGTTAAAAATCAATTCGGACCTTTTTGTGGATATTTTTACATATTTTGTTCCTATGGGTTATTGAAATTCAACAAAATTTTATTTGACGCAGTTCGAACCTAAGTCGGAGCTGATATGATCGAAACTCGGTTTTCGGATAATCCTCAAAGTGGTTAGTACAGGGATATTGTTAAAAATCGAGTCGGACAATTTTACGGATATTTTTACATATTTTGTTCCTATGGGTTATTGGAATTCAACGAAATTTTATTTGACGCGATACGGACCTGAATCGGACCTGATATAGTCAAAACTCGGTTTTTGGATAATCCCCAAAGGGGTTAGTACACGGGATATTGTTAAAAATCGAGTCGAACCATTTTGCAGATATTTTTACATATTTTGTTCATATGGGTTATTGGAATTCAAGAAATTTTATTTGGTGTAATTCGAACCTGAATCGGGGCTAAAATGACCGAAACTCGGTTTTTGGATAATCCTCAAATGGGTTAGTACACGCAATATTGTTAAAAATGGAGTTGGACCATTTTGTGGATATTTTTACATATTTTGTTCCTATGGGTTATTGGAATTCAACGAAATTTTATTTGACGCAGTTCGGACCGGAATAGGAGCTGATATGATCGAAACTCGGTTTTCGGAAAATTCTCAAAGGGGTTAGTACACGGGATATTGTTAAAAATCAATTCGGACCTTTTTGTGGATATTTTTACATATTTTGTTCCTATGGGTTATTGAAATTCAACAAAATTTTATTTGACGCAGTTCGAACCTAAGTCGGAGCTGATATGATAGAAACTCGGTTTTCGGATAATCCTCAAAGTGGTTAGTACACGGGATATTGTTAAAAATCGAGTCGGACAATTTTACGGATATTTTTACATATTTTGTTCCTATGGGTTATTGGAATGCAACGAAATTTTATTTGACGCAGTTCGGACCGGAATAGGAGCTGATATGATCGAAACTCGGTTTTCGGAAAATTCTCAAAGGGGTTAGTACACGGGATATTGTTAAAAATCAATTCGGACCATTTTGTGGATATTTTTACATATTTTGTTCCTATGGGTTACTGAAATTCAACAAAATTTTATTTGACGCAGTTCGAACCTAAGTCGGAGCTGATATGATCGAAACTCGGTTTTCGGATAATCCTCAAAGTGGTTAGTACACGGGATATGGTTAAAAATCGAGTCGGACAATTTTACGGATATTTTTACATATTTTGTTCCTATGGGTTATTGGAATTCAACGAAATTTTATTTGACGCGATACGGACCTGAATCGGACCTGATATAGTCAAAACTCGGTTTTTGGATAATCCCCAAAGGGGTTAGTACACGGGATATTGTTAAAAATCGAGTCGAACCATTTTGCACATATTTTTACATATTTTGTTCATATGGGTTATTGGAATTCAAGAAATTTTATTTGGTGTAATTCGAACCTGAATCGGGGCTAAAATGACCGAAACACGGTTTTTGGATAATCCTCAAATGGGTTAGTACACGCAATATTGTTAAAAATGGAGTTGGACCATTTTGTGGATATTTTTACATATTTTGTTCCTATGGGTTATTGGAATTCAACAAAATTTTATTTGACGCAATTCAAACCTAAATCGGAGCAGATATAGTCAAAACTCGGTTTTCGGATAAACCTCAAAGTGGTTAGTACACGGGATATTGTTAAAAATCGAATCGGACCATTTTAGGGATATTTTTACATATTTTGTTCCTATGGGTTATTGGAATTCAACGAAATGTTATTTGACGCAATTCGGACCTGAATCGGAGCTGATATAGTCAAAACTCAATTTTTGGATAATCCTCAAAGGGGTTAGTACACGGGATATTGTTAAAAATCGAGTCGGACCATTTTGTGGATATTTTTACATATTTTGTTCCTATGGGTTATTGGAATTCAACGAAATTTTATTTGACGCAGTTCGGACCGGAATAGGAGCTGATATGATCGAAACTCGGTTTTCGGAAAATTCTCAAAGGGGTTAGTACACGGGATATTGTTAAAAATCAATTCGGACCTTTTTGTGGATATTTTTACATATTTTGTTCCTATGGGTTATTGAAATTCAACAAAATTTTATTTGACGCAGTTCGAACCTAAGTCGGAGCTGATATGATCGAAACTCGGTTTTCGGATAATCCTCAAAGTGGTTAGTACACGGGATATTGTTAAAAATCGAGTCGGACAATTTTACGGATATTTTTACATATTTTGTTCCTATGGGTTATTGGAATTCAACGAAATTTTATTTGACGCGATACGGACCTGAATCGGACCTGATATAGTCAAAACTCGGTTTTTGGATAATCCCCAAAGGGGTTAGTACACGGGATATTGTTAAAAATCGAGTCGAACCATTTTGCAGATATTTTTACATATTTTGTTCATATGGGTTATTGGAATTCAAGAAATTTTATTTGGTGTAATTCGAACCTGAATCGGGGCTAAAATGACCGAAACTCGGTTTTTGGATAATCCTCAAATGGGTTAGTACACGCAATATTGTTAAAAATGGAGTTGGACCATTTTGTGGATATTTTTACATATTTTGTTCCTATGGGTTATTGGAATTCAACAAAATTTTATTTGACGCAATTCAAACCTAAATCGGAGCAGATATAGTCAAAACTCGGTTTTCGGATAAACCTCAAAGTGGTTAGTACACGGGATATTGTTAAAAATCGAGTCAGACCATTTTAGGGATATTTTTACATATTTTGTTCCTATGGGTTATTGGAATTCAACGAAATGTTATTTGACGCAATTCGGACCTGAATCGGAGCTGATATAGTCAAAACTCAATTTTTGGATAATCCTCAAAGGGGTTAGTACACGGGATATTGTTAAAAATCGAGTCGGACCATTTTGTGGATATTTTTACATATTTTGTTCCTATGGGTTATTGGAATTCAACGAAATTTTATTTGACGCAGTTCGGACCGGAATAGGAGCTGATATGATCGAAACTCGGTTTTCGGAAAATTCTCAAAGGGGTTAGTACACGGGATATTGTTAAAAATCAATTCGGACCTTTTTGTGGATATTTTTACATATTTTGTTCCTATGGGTTATTGGAATTCAACGAAATGTTATTTGACGCAATTCGGACCTGAATCGGAGCTGATATAGTCAAAACTCAATTTTTAAATAATCCTCAAAGGGGTTAGTACACGGGATATTGTTAAAAACCGAGTCGAACCATTTTGCAGATATTTTTACATATTTTGTTCATATGGGTTATTGGAATTCAAGAAATTTTATTTGGTGTAATTCGAACCTGAATCGGGGCTAAAATGACCGAAACTCGGTTTTTGGATAATCCTCAAATGGGTTAGTACACGCAATATTGTTAAAAATGGAGTTGGACCATTTTGTGGATATTTTTACATATTTTGTTCCTATGGGTTATTGGAATTCAACAAAATTTTATTTGACGCAATTCAAACCTGAATCGGAGCAGATATAGTCAAAACTCGGTTTTCGGATAAACCTCAAAGTGGTTAGTACACGGGATATTGTTAAAAATCGAGTCGGACCATTTTAGGGATATTTTTACATATTTTGTTCCTATGGGTTATTGGAATTCAACGAAATGTTATTTGACGCAATTCGGACATGAATCGGAGCTGATATAGTCAAAACTCAATTTTTGGATAATCCTCAAAGGGGTTAGTACACGGAATATTGTTAAAAATCGAGTCGGACCATTTTGTGGATATTTTTACATATTTTGTTCCTATGGGTTATTGGAATTCAACGAAATTTTATTTGACGCAGTTCGGACCGGAATAGGAGCTGATATGATCGAAACTCGGTTTTCGGAAAATTCTCAAAGGGGTTAGTACACGGGATATTGTTAAAAATCAATTCGGACCATTTTGTGGATATTTTTACATATTTTGTTCCTATGGGTTATTGAAATTCAACAAAATTTTATTTGACGCAGTTCGAACCTAAGTCGGAGCTGATATGATCGAAAGTCGGTTTTCGGATAATCCTCAAAGTGGTTAGTACACGGGATATTGTTAAAAATCGAGTCGGACAATTTTACGGATATTTTTACATATTTTGTTCCTATGGGTTATTGGAATTCAACAAAATTTTATTTGACGCGATACGGACCTGAATCGGACCTGATATAGACAAAACTCGGTTTTTGGATAATCCCCAAAGGGGTTAGTACACGGGATATTGTTAAAAATTGAGTCGAACCATTTTACAGATATTTTTACATATTTTGTTCATATGGGTTATTGGAATTCAAGCAATTTTATTTGGTGTAATTCGAACCTGAATCGGAGCTAAAATGACCGAAACTCGATTTTTGGATAATCCTCAAATGGGTTAGTACACGCAATATTGTTAAAAATGGAGTTGGACCATTTTGCGGATATTTTTACATATTTTGTTCCTATGGGTTATTGGAATTCAACAAAATTTTATTTGACGCAATTCAAACCTGAATCGGAGCAGATATAGTCAAAACTCGGTTTTCGGATAAACCTCAAAGTGGTTAGTACACGGGATATTGTTAAAAATCGAGTCGGACCATTTTAGGGATATTTTTACATATTTTGTTCCTATGGGTTATTGGAATTCAACGAAATGTTATTTGACGCAATTCGGACCTGAATCGGAGCTGATATAGTCAAAACTCAATTTTTGGATAATCCTCAAAGGGGTTAGTACACGGGATATTGTTAAAAATTGAGTCGGACCATTTTGTGGATATTTTTACATATTTTGTTCCTATGGGTTATTGGAATGCAACGAAATTTTATTTGACGCAGTTCGGACCGGAATAGGAGCTGATATGATCGAAACTCGGTTTTCGGAGAATTCTCAAAGGGGTTAGTACACGGGATATTGTTAAAAATCAATTCGGACCATTTTGTGGATATTTTTACATATTTTGTTCCTATGGGTTATTGAAATTCAACAAAATTTTATTTGACGCAGTTCGAACCTAAGTCGGAGCTGATATGATCGAAACTCGGTTTTCGGATAATCCTCAAAGTGGTTAGTACACGGGATATTGTTAAAAATCGAGTCGGACAATTTTACGGATATTTTTACATATTTTGTTCCTATGGGTTATTGGAATTCAACAAAATTTTATTTGACGCGATACGGACCTGAATCGGACCTGATATAGACAAAACTCGGTTTTTGGATAATCCCCAAAGGGGTTAGTACACGGGATATTGTTAAAAATCGAGTCGGACCATTTTGTGGATATTTTTACATATTTTGTTCCTATGGGTTATTGGAATTCAACGAAATTTTATTTGACGCAGTTCGGACCGGAATAGGAGCTGATATGATCGAAACTCGGTTTTCGGAAAATTCTCAAAGGGGTTAGTACACGGGATATTGTTAAAAATCAATTCGGACCATTTTGTGGATATTTTTACATATTTTGTTCCTATGGGTTATTGAAATTCAACAAAATTTTATTTGACGCAGTTCGAACCTAAGTCGGAGCTGATATGATCGAAAGTCGGTTTTCGGATAATCCTCAAAGTGGTTAGTACACGGGATATTGTTAAAAATCGAGTCGGACAATTTTACGGATATTTTTACATATTTTGTTCCTATGGGTTATTGGAATTCAACAAAATTTTATTTGACGCGATACGGACCTGAATCGGACCTGATATAGACAAAACTCGGTTTTTGGATAATCCCCAAAGGGGTTAGTACACGGGATATTGTTAAAAATTGAGTCGAACCATTTTACAGATATTTTTACATATTTTGTTCATATGGGTTATTGGAATTCAAGCAATTTTATTTGGTGTAATTCGAACCTGAATCGGAGCTAAAATGACCGAAACTCGATTTTTGGATAATCCTCAAATGGGTTAGTACACGCAATATTGTTAAAAATGGAGTTGGACCATTTTGCGGATATTTTTACATATTTTGTTCCTATGGGTTATTGGAATTCAACAAAATTTTATTTGACGCAATTCAAACCTGAATCGGAGCAGATATAGTCAAAACTCGGTTTTCGGATAAACCTCAAAGTGGTTAGTACACGGGATATTGTTAAAAATCGAGTCGGACCATTTTAGGGATATTTTTACATATTTTGTTCCTATGGGTTATTGGAATTCAACGAAATGTTATTTGACGCAATTCGGACCTGAATCGGAGCTGATATAGTCAAAACTCAATTTTTGGATAATCCTCAAAGGGGTTAGTACACGGGATATTGTTAAAAATTGAGTCGGACCATTTTGTGGATATTTTTACATATTTTGTTCCTATGGGTTATTGGAATGCAACGAAATTTTATTTGACGCAGTTCGGACCGGAATAGGAGCTGATATGATCGAAACTCGGTTTTCGGAGAATTCTCAAAGGGGTTAGTACACGGGATATTGTTAAAAATCAATTCGGACCATTTTGTGGATATTTTTACATATTTTGTTCCTATGGGTTATTGAAATTCAACAAAATTTTATTTGACGCAGTTCGAACCTAAGTCGGAGCTGATATGATCGAAACTCGGTTTTCGGATAATCCTCAAAGTGGTTAGTACACGGGATATTGTTAAAAATCGAGTCGGACAATTTTACGGATATTTTTACATATTTTGTTCCTATGGGTTATTGGAATTCAACGAAATTTTATTTGACGCGATACGGACCTAAATCGGACCTGATATAGTCAAAACTCGGTTTTTGGATAATCCCCAAAGGGGTTAGTACACGGGATATTGTTAAAAATCGAGTCGAACCATTTTTCAGATATTTTTACATATTTTGTTCATATGGGTTATTGGAATTCAAGAAATTTTATTTGGTGTAATTCGAACCTGAATCGGGGCTAAAATGACCGAAACTCGGTTTTTGGATAATCCTCAAATGGGTTAGTACACACAATATTGTTAAAAATGGAGTTGGACCATTTTGCGGATATTTTTACATATTTTGTTCCTATGGGTTATTGGAATTCAACAAAATTTTATTTGACGCAATTCAAACCTGAATCGGAGCAGATATAGTCAAAACTCGGTTTTCGGATAAACCTCAAAGTGGTTAGTACACGGGATATTGTTAAAAATCGAGTCGGACCATTTTAGGGATATTTTTACATATTTTGTTCCTATGGGTTATTGGAATTCAACGAAATGTTATTTGACGCAATTCGGACCTGAATCGGAGCTGATATAGTCAAAACTCAATTTTTGGATAATCCTCAAAGGGGTTAGTACACGGGATATTGTTAAAAATCGAGTCGGACCATTTTGTGGATATTTTTACATATTTTGTTCCTATGGGTTATTGGAATTCAACGAAATTTTATTTGACGCAGTTCGGACCGGAATAGGAGCTGATATGATCGAAACTCGGTTTTCGGAAAATTCTCAAAGGGGTTAGTACACGGGATATTGTTAAAAATCAATTCGGACCATTTTGTGGATATTTTTACATATTTTGTTCCTATGGGTTATTGAAATTCAACAAAATTTTATTTGACGCAGTTCGAACCTAAGTCGGAGCTGATATGATCGAAACTCGGTTTTCGGATAATACTCAAAGTGGTTAGTACACGGGATATTGTTAAAAATCGAGTCGGACAATTTTACGGATATTTTTACATATTTTGTTCCTATGGGTTATTGGAATTCAACGAAATTTTATTTGACGCGATACGGACCTGAATCGGACCTGATATAGTCAAAACTCGGTTTTTGGATAATCCCCAAAGGGGTTAGTACACGGGATATTGTTAAAAATCGAGTCGAACCATTTTGCAGATATTTTTACATATTTTGTTCATATGGGTTATTGGAATTCAAGAAATTTTATTTGGTGTAATTCGAACCTGAATCGGGGCTAAAATGACCGAAACTCGGTTTTTGGATAATCCTCAAATGGGTTAGTACACGCAATATTGTTAAAAATGGAGTTGGACCATTTTGTGGATATTTTTACATATTTTGTTCCTATGGGTTATTGGAATTCAACAAAATTTTATTTGACGCAATTCAAACCTAAATCGGAGCAGATATAGTCAAAACTCGGTTTTCGGATAAACCT
The DNA here is from genome assembly GCA_036435485.1 of Saposhnikovia divaricata. Lineage (NCBI taxonomy): Eukaryota > Viridiplantae > Streptophyta > Magnoliopsida > Apiales > Apiaceae > Saposhnikovia > Saposhnikovia divaricata. Next base: position 223,974,966 of record CM071599.1, on the reverse strand, counting down.
CAAAGTGGTTAGTACACGGGATATTGTTAAAAATCGAGTCGGACCATTTTAGGGATATTTTTACATATTTTGTTCCTATGGGTTATTGGAATTCAACGAAATGTTATTTGACGCAATTCGGACCTGAATCGGAGCTGATATAGTCAAAACTCAATTTTTGGATAATCCTCAAAGGGGTTAGTACACGGGATATTGTTAAAAATCGAGTCGGACCATTTTGTGGATATTTTTACATATTTTGTTCCTATGGGTTATTGGAATTCAACGAAATTTTATTTGACGCAGTTCGGACCGGAATAGGAGCTGATATGATCGAAACTCGGTTTTCGGAAAATTCTCAAAGGGGTTAGTACACGGGATATTGTTAAAAATCAATTCGGACCATTTTGTGGATATTTTTACATATTTTGTTCCTATGGGTTATTGAAATTCAACAAAATTTTATTTGACGCAGTTCGAACCTAAGTCGGAGCTGATATGATCGAAAGTCGGTTTTCGGATAATCCTCAAAGTGGTTAGTACACGGGAAATTGTTAAAAATCGAGTCGGACAATTTTACGGATATTTTTACATATTTTGTTCCTATGGGTTATTGGAATTCAACGAAATTTTATTTGACGCGATACGGACCTGAATCGGACCTGATATAGTCAAAACTCGGTTTTTGGATAATCCCCAAAGGGGTTAGTACACGGGATATTGTTAAAAATCAAGTTGAACCATTTTGCAGATATTTTTACATATTTTGTTCATATGGGTTATTGGAATTCAAGCAATTTTATTTGGTGTAATTCGAACCTGAATCGGGGCTAAAATGACCGAAACTCGGTTTTTGGATAATCCTCAAATGGGTTAGTACACGCAATATTGTTAAAAATGGAGTTGGACCATTTTGCGGATATTTTTACATATTTTGTTCCTATGGGTTATTGGAATTCAACAAAATTTTATTTGACGCAATTCAAACCTGAATCGGAGCAGATATAGTCAAAACTCGGTTTTCGGATAAACCTCAAAGTGGTTAGTACACGGGATATTGTTAAAAATCGAGTCGGACCATTTTAGGGATATTTTTACATATTTTGTTCCTATGGGTTATTGGAATTCAACGAAATGTTATTTGACGCAATTCGGACCTGAATCGGAGCTGATATAGTCAAAACTCAATTTTTGGATAATCCTCAAAGGGGTTAGTACACGGGATATTGTTAAAAATCGAGTCGGACCATTTTGTGGATATTTTTACATATTTTGTTCCTATGGGTTATTGGAATTCAACGAAATTTTATTTGACGCAGTTCGGACCGGAATAGGAGCTGATATGATCGAAACTCGGTTTTCGGAAAATTCTCAAAGGGGTTAGTACACGGGATATTGTTAAAAATCAATTCGGACCATTTTGTGGATATTTTTACATATTTTGTTCCTATGGGTTATTGAAATTCAACAAAATTTTATTTGACGCAGTTCGAACCTAAGTCGGAGCTGATATGATCGAAACTCGGTTTTCGGATAATACTCAAAGTGGTTAGTACACGGGATATTGTTAAAAATCGAGTCGGACAATTTTACGGATATTTTTACATATTTTGTTCCTATGGGTTATTGGAATTCAACGAAATTTTATTTGACGCGATACGGACCTGAATCGGACCTGATATAGTCAAAACTCGGTTTTTGGATAATCCCCAAAGGGGTTAGTACACGGGATATTGTTAAAAATCGAGTCGAACCATTTTGCAGATATTTTTACATATTTTGTTCATATGGGTTATTGGAATTCAAGAAATTTTATTTGGTGTAATTCGAACCTGAATCGGGGCTAAAATGACCGAAACTCGGTTTTTGGATAATCCTCAAATGGGTTAGTACACGCAATATTGTTAAAAATGGAGTTGGACCATTTTGTGGATATTTTTACATATTTTGTTCCTATGGGTTATTGGAATTCAACAAAATTTTATTTGACGCAATTCAAACCTAAATCGGAGCAGATATAGTCAAAACTCGGTTTTCGGATAAACCTCAAAGTGGTTAGTACACGGGATATTGTTAAAAATCGAGTCGGACCATTTTAGGGATATTTTTACATATTTTGTTCCTATGGGTTATTGGAATTCAACGAAATGTTATTTGACGCAATTCGGACCTGAATCGGAGCTGATATAGTCAAAACTCAATTTTTGGATAATCCTCAAAGGGGTTAGTACACGGGATATTGTTAAAAATCGAGTCGGACCATTTTGTGGATATTTTTACATATTTTGTTCCTATGGGTTATTGGAATTCAACGAAATTTTATTTGACGCAGTTCGGACCGGAATAGGAGCTGATATGATCGAAACTCGGTTTTCGGAAAATTCTCAAAGGGGTTAGTACACGGGATATTGTTAAAAATCAATTCGGACCTTTTTGTGGATATTTTTACATATTTTGTTCCTATGGGTTATTGGAATTGAACGAAATGTTATTTGACGCAATTCGGACCTGAATCGGAGCTGATATAGTCAAAACTCAATTTTTGGATAATCCTCAAAGGGGTTAGTACACGGGATATTGTTAAAAATCGAGTCGAACCATTTTGCAGATATTTTTACATATTTTGTTCATATGGGTTATTGGAATTCAAGAAATTTTATTTGGTGTAATTCGAACCTGAATCGGGGCTAAAATGACCGAAACTCGGTTTTTGGATAATCCTCAAATGGGTTAGTACACGCAATATTGTTAAAAATGGAGTTGGACCATTTTGTGGATATTTTTACATATTTTGTTCCTATGGGTTATTGGAATTCAACAAAATTTTATTTGACGCAATTCAAACCTGAATCGGAGCAGATATAGTCAAAACTCGGTTTTCGGATAAACCTCAAATTGGTTAGTACACGGGATATTGTTAAAAATCGAGTCGGACCATTTTAGGGATATTTTTACATATTTTGTTCCTATGGGTTATTGGAATTCAACGAAATGTTATTTGACGCAATTCGGACATGAATCGGAGCTGATATAGTCAAAACTCAATTTTTGGATAATCCTCAAAGGGGTTAGTACACGGAATATTGTTAAAAATCGAGTCGGACCATTTTGTGGATATTTTTACATATTTTGTTCCTATGGGTTATTAGAATTCAACGAAATTTTATTTGACGCAGTTCGGACCGGAATAGGAGCTGATATGATCGAAACTCGGTTTTCGGAAAATTCTCAAAGGGGTTAGTACACGGGATATTGTTAAAAATCAATTCGGACCATTTTGTGGATATTTTTACATATTTTGTTCCTATGGGTTATTGAAATTCAACAAAATTTTATTTGACGCAGTTCGAACCTAAGTCGGAGCTGATATGATCGAAAGTCGGTTTTCGGATAATCCTCAAAGTGGTTAGTACACGGGATATTGTTAAAAATCGAGTCGGACAATTTTACGGATATTTTTACATATTTTGTTCCTATGGGTTATTGGAATTCAACAAAATTTTATTTGACGCGATACGGACCTGAATCGGACCTGATATAGTCAAAACTCGGTTTTTGGATAATCCCCAAAGGGGTTAGTACACGGGATATTGTTAAAAATTGAGTCGAACCATTTTACAGATATTTTTACATATTTTGTTCATATGGGTTATTGGAATTCAAGCAATTTTATTTGGTGTAATTCGAACCTGAATCGGAGCTAAAATGACCGAAACTCGATTTTTGGATAATCCTCAAATGGGTTAGTACACGCAATATTGTTAAAAATGGAGTTGGACCATTTTGCGGATATTTTTACATATTTTGTTCCTATGGGTTATTGGAATTCAACAAAATTTTATTTGACGCAATTCAAACCTGAATCGGAGCAGATATAGTCAAAACTCGGTTTTCGGATAAACCTCAAAGTGGTTAGTACACGGGATATTGTTAAAAATCGAGTCGGACCATTTTAGGGATATTTTTACATATTTTGTTCCTATGGGTTATTGGAATTCAACGAAATGTTATTTGACGCAATTCGGACCTGAATCGGAGCTGATATAGTCAAAACTCAATTTTTGGATAATCCTCAAAGGGGTTAGTACACGGGATATTGTTAAAAATCGAGTCGGACCATTTTGTGGATATTTTTACATATTTTGTTCCTATGGGTTACTGGAATGCAACGAAATTTTATTTGACGCAGTTCGGACCGGAATAGGAGCTGATATGATCGAAACTCGGTTTTCGGAAAATTCTCAAAGGGGTTAGTACACGGGATATTGTTAAAAATCAATTCGGACCATTTTGTGGATATTTTTACATATTTTGTTCCTATGGGTTATTGAAATTCAACAAAATTTTATTTGACGCAGTTCGAACCTAAGTCGGAGCTGATATGATCGAAACTCGGTTTTCGGATAATCCTCAAAGTGGTTAGTACACGGGATATTGTTAAAAATCGAGTCGAACAATTTTACGGATATTTTTACATATTTTGTTCCTATGGGTTATTGGAATTCAACGAAATTTTATTTGACGCGATACGAACCTGAATCGGACCTGATATAGTCAAAACTCGGTTTTTGGATAATCCCCAAAGGGGTTAGTACACAGGATATTGTTAAAAATCGAGTCGAACCATTTTGCAGATATTTTTACATATTTTGTTCATATGGGTTATTGGAATTCAAGAAATTTTATTTGGTGTAATTCGAACCTGAATCGGGGCTAAAATGACCGAAACTCGGTTTTTGGATAATCCTCAAATGGGTTAGTACACGCAATATTGTTAAAAATGGAGTTGGACCATTTTGTGGATATTTTTACATATTTTGTTCCTATGGGTTATTGGAATTCAACAAAATTTTATTTGACGCAATTCAAACCTGAATCGGAGCAGATATAGTCAAAACTCGGTTTTCGGATAAACCTCAAAGTGGTTAGTACACGGGATATTGTTAAAAATCGAGTCGGTCCATTTTAGAGATATTTTTACATATTTTGTTCCTATGGGTTATTGGAATTCAACGAAATTTTGTTTGACGCAATTCGGACCTGAATCGGAGCTGATATAGTCAAAACTCAATTTTTGGATAATCCTCAAAGGGGTTAGTACACGGGATATTGTTAAAAATCGAGTCGGACCATTTTGTGGATATTTTTACATATTTTGTTCCTATGGGTTATTGGAATTCAACGAAATTTTATTTGACGCAGTTCGGACCGGAATAGGAGCTGATATGATCGAAACTCGGTTTTCGGAAAATTCACAAAGGGTTTGTACACGGGATATTGTTAAAAATCAATTCGGACCATTTTGTGGATATTTTTACATATTTTGTTCCTATGGGTTATTGAAATTCAACAAAATTTTATTTGACGCAGTTCGAACCTAAGTCGGAGCTGATATGATCGAAAGTCGGTTTTCGGATAATCTTCAAAGTGGTTAGTACACGGGATATTGTTAAAAATCGAGTCGGACAATTTTACGGATATTTTTACATATTTTGTTCCTATGGGTTATTGGAATTCAACGAAATTTTATTTGACGCGATACGGACCTGAATCGGACCTGATATAGTCAAAACTCGGTTTTTGGATAATCCCCAAAGGGGTTAGTACACGGGATATTGTTAAAAATCGAGTCGAACCATTTTGCAGATATTTTTACATATTTTGTTCATATGGGTTATTGGAATTCAAGAAATTTTATTTGGTGTAATTCGAACCTGAATCGGGGCTAAAATGACCGAAACTCGGTTTTTGGATAATCCTCAAATGGGTCAGTACACGCAATATTGTTAAAAATGGAGTTGGACCATTTTGTGGATATTCTTACATATTTTGTTCCTATGGGTTATTGGAATTCAACAAAATTTTATTTGACGCAATTCAAACCTGAATCGGAGCAGATATAGTCAAAACTCGGTTTTCGGATAAACCTCAAAGTGGTTAGTACACGGGATATTGTTAAAAATCGAGTCGGACCATTTTAGGGATATTTTTACATATTTTGTTCCTATGGGTTATTGGAATTCAACGAAATGTTATTTGACGCAATTCGGACCTGAATCGGAGCTGATATAGTCAAAACTCAATTTTTGGATAATCCTCAAAGGGGTTAGTACACGGGATATTGTTAAAAATCGAGTCGGACCATTTTGTGGATATTTTTACATATTTTGTTCCTATGGGTTATTGGAATTCAACGAAATTTTATTTGACGCAGTTCGGACCGGAATAGGAGCTGATATGATCGAAACTCGGTTTTCGGAAAATTCACAAAGGGGTTAGTACACGGGATATTGTTAAAAATCAATTCGGACCATTTTGTGGATATTTTTACATATTTTGTTCCTATGGGTTATTGAAATTCAACAAAATTTTATTTGACGCAGTTCGAACCTAAGTCGGAGCTGATATGATCGAAACTCGGTTTTCGGATAATCCTCAAAGTGGTTAGTACACGGGATATTGTTAAAAATCAAGTCGGACAATTTTACGGATATTTTTACATATTTTGTTCCTATGGTTATTGGAATTCAACGAAATTTTATTTGACGCGATACGGACCTGAATCGGACCTGATATAGTCAAAACTCGGTTTTTGGATAATCCCCAAAGGGGTTAGTACACGGGATATTGTTAAAAATCGAGTCGAACCATTTTGCAGATATTTTTACATATTTTGTTCATATGGGTTATTGGAATTCAAGAAATTTTATTTGGTGTAATTCGAACCTGAATCGGGGCTAAAATGACCGAAACTCGGTTTTTGGATAATCCTCAAATGGGTTAGTACACGCAATATTGTTAAAAATGGAGTTGGACCATTTTGTGGATATTTTTACATATTTTGTTCCTATGGGTTATTGGAATTCAACAAAATTTTATTTGACGCAATTCAAACCTAAATCGGAGCAGATATAGTCAAAACTCAGTTTTCGGATAAACCTCAAAGTGGTTAGTACACGGGATATTGTTAAAAATCGAGTCGGACCATTTTAGGGATATTTTTACATATTTTGTTCCTATGGGTTATTGGAATTCAACGAAATGTTATTTGACGCAATTCGGACCTGAATCGGAGCTGATATAGTCAAAACTCAATTTTTGGATAATCCTCAAAGGGGTTAGTACACGGGATATTGTTAAAAATCGAGTCGGACCATTTTGTGGATATTTTTACATATTTTGTTCCTATGGGTTATTGGAATTCAATGAAATTTTATTTGACGCAGATCGGACCGGAATAGGAGCTGATAGGATCGAAACTCGGTTTTCGGAAAATTCTCAAAGGGGTTAGTACACGGGATATTGTTAAAAATCAATTCGGACCATTTTGTGGATATTTTTATATATTTTGTTCCTATGGGTTATTGAAATTCAACAAAATTTTATTTGACACAGTTCGAACCTAAGTCGGAGCTTATATGATCGAAACTCGGTTTTCGGATAATCCTCAAAGTGGTTAGTACACGGGATATTGTTAAAAATCGAGTCGGACAATTTTACGGATATTTTTACATATTTTGTTCCTATGGGTTATTGGAATTCAACGAAATTTTATTTGACGCGATACGGACCTGAATCGGACCTGATATAGTCAAAACTCGGTTTTTGGATAATCCCCAAAGGGGTTAGTACACGGGATATTGTTAAAAATCGAGTCGAACCATTTTGCAGATATTTTTACATATTTTGTTCATATGGGTTATTGGAATTCAAGAAATTTTATTTGGTGTAATTCGAACCTGAATCGGGGCTAAAATGACCGAAACTCAGTTTTTGGATAATCCTCAAATGGGTTAGTACACGCAATATTTTTAAAAATGGAGTTGGACCATTTTGTGGATATTTTTACATATTTTGTTCCTATGGGTTATTGGAATTCAACAAAATTTTATTTGACGCAATTCAAACCTGAATCGGAGCAAATATAGTCAAAACTCGGTTTTCGGATAAACCTCAAAGTGGTTAGTACACGGGATATTGTTAAAAATCGAGTCGGACCATTTTAGGGATATTTTTACATATTTTGTTCCTATGGGTTATTGGAATTCAACGAAATGTTATTTGACGCAATTCGGACCTGAATCGGAGCTGATATAGTCAAAACTCAATTTTTGGATAATCCTCAAAGGGGTTAGTACACGGGATATTGTTAAAAATCGAGTCGGACCATTTTGTGGATATTTTTACATATTTTGTTCCTATGGGTTATTGGAATTCAACGAAATTTTATTTGACGCAGTTCGGACCGGAATAGGAGCTGATATGATCGAAACTCGGTTTTCGGAAAATTCTCAAAGGGGTTAGTACACGGGATATTGTTAAAAATCAATTCGGACCATTTTGTGGATATTTTTACATATTTTGTTCCTATGGGTTATTGAAATTCAACAAAATTTTATTTGACGCAGTTCGAACCTAAGTCGGAGCTGATATGATCGAAACTCGGTTTTCGGATAATCCTCAAAGTGGTTAGTACACGGGATATTGTTAAAAATCGAGTCGGACAATTTTACGGATATTTTTACATATTTTGTTCCTATGGGTTATTGGAATTCAACGAAATTTTATTTGACGTGATACGGACCTGAATCGGACCTGATATAGTCAAAACTCGGTTTTTGGATATTCCCCAAAGGGGTTAGTACACGGGATATTGTTAAAAATCGAGTCGAACCATTTTGCAGATATTTTTACATATTTTGTTCATATGGGTTATTGGAATTCAAGAAATTTTATTTGGTGCAATTCGAACCTGAATCGGGCCTAAAATGACCGAAACTCGGTTTTTGAATAATCCTCAAATGGGTTAGTACACGCAATATTGTTAAAAATGGAGTTGGGACCATTTTGTGGATATTTTTACATATTTTGTTCCTATGGGTTATTGGAATTCAACAAAATTTATTTGACGTAGTTCGAACCTGAGTCGGAGCTGATATGATCGAAACTCGGTTTTCGGATAATCCTCAAAGTGGTTAGTACACGGGATATTGTTAAAAATCGAGTCGGACCATTTTAGGGATATTTTTATATATTTTGTTCCTATGGGTTATTGGAATTCAACGAAATTTTATTTGACGCGATACGGACCTGAATCGGACCTGATATAGTCAAAACTCGGTTTTTGGATAATCCCCAAAGGGGTTAGTACACGGTATATTGTTAAAAATCGAGTCGAACCATTTTGCAGATATTTTTACATATTTTTATTCATATGGGTTATTGGAATTCAACGAAATTTTATTTGACGCAATTCGGACCTGAATCGGAGCTGATATAGTCAAAACTCAATTTTTGGATAATCCTCAAAGGGGTTAGTACACGGGATATTGTTAAAAATCGAGTCGGACCATTTTGTGGATATTTTTACATATTTTGTTCCTATGGGTTATTGGAATTCAACGAAATTTTATTTGACGCAATTCGGACCTGAATCGGAGCTGATATAGTCAAAACTCAGTTTTTGGATAATCCTCAAAGGGGTTAGTACACGGGATATTGTTAAAAATCGAGTCGGACCATTTTGTGGATATTTTTACATATTTTGTTCCTATGGGTTATTGGAATTCAACGAAATGTTATTTGACGCAATTCGGACCGGAATAGGAGCTGATATGATCGAAACTCGGTTTTCGGAAAATTCACAAAGGGTTTGTACACGGGATATTGTTAAAAATCAATTCGGACCATTTTGTGCATATTTTTACATATTTTGTTCCTATGGGTTATTGAAATTCAACAAAATTTTATTTGACGCAGTTCGAACCTAAGTCGGAGCTGATATGATCGAAAGTCGGTTTTCGGATAATCTTCAAAGTGGTTAGTACACGGGATATTGTTAAAAATCGAGTCGGACAATTTTACGGATATTTTTACATATTTTGTTCCTATGGGTTATTGGAATTCAACGAAATTTTATTTGACGCGATACGGACCTGAATCGGACCTGATATAGTCAAAACTCGGTTTTTGGATAATCCCCAAAGGGGTTAGTACACGGGATATTGTTAAAAATCGAGTCGAACCATTTTGCAGATATTTTTACATATTTTGTTCATATGGGTTATTGGAATTCAAGAAATTTTATTTGGTGTAATTCGAACCTGAATCGGGGCTAAAATGACCGAAACTCGGTTTTTGGATAATCCTCAAATGGGTTAGTACACGCAATATTGTTAAAAATGGAGTTGGACCATTTTGTGGATATTTTTACATATTTTGTTCCTATGGGTTATTGGAATTCAACAAAATTTTATTTGACGCAATTCAAACCTGAATCGGAGCAGATATAGTCAAAACTCGGTTTTCGGATAAACCTCAAAGTGGTTAGTACACGGGATATTGTTAAAAATCGAGTCGGACCATTTTAGGGATATTTTTACATATTTTGTTCCTATGGGTTATTGGAATTCAACGAAATGTTATTTGACGCAATTCGGACCTGAATCGGAGCTGATATAGTCAAAACTCAATTTTTGGATAATCCTCAAAGGGGTTAGTACACGGGATATTGTTAAAAATCGAGTCGGACCATTTTGTGGATATTTTTACATATTTTGTTCCTATGGGTTATTGGAATTCAACGAAATTTTATTTGACGCAGTTCGGACCGGAATAGGAGCTGATATGATCGAAACTCGGTTTTCGGAAAATTCTCAAAGGGGTTAGTACACGGGATATTGTTAAAAATCAATTCGGACCATTTTGTGGATATTTTTACATATTTTGTTCCTATGGGTTATTGAAATTCAACAAAATTTTATTTGACGCAGTTCGAACCTAAGTCGGAGCTGATATGATCGAAACTCGGTTTTCGGATAATCCTCAAAGTGGTTAGTACACGGGATATTGTTAAAAATCAAGTCGGACAATTTTACGGATATTTTTACATATTTTGTTCCTATGGTTATTGGAATTCAACGAAATTTTATTTGACGCGATACGGACCTGAATCGGACCTGATATAGTCAAAACTCGGTTTTTGGATAATCCCCAAAGGGGTTAGTACACGGGATATTGTTAAAAATTGAGTCGAACCATTTTGCAGATATTTTTACATATTTTGTTCATATGGGTTATTGGAATTCAAGAAATTTTATTTGGTGTAATTCGAACCTGAATCGGGGCTAAAATGACCGAAACTCGGTTTTTGGATAATCCTCAAATGGGTTAGTACACGCAATATTGTTAAAAATGGAGTTGGACCATTTTGTGGATATTTTTACATATTTTGTTCCTATGGGTTATTGGAATTCAACAAAATTTTATTTGACGCAATTCAAACCTAAATCGGAGCAGATATAGTCAAAACTCAGTTTTCGGATAAACCTCAAAGTGGTTAGTACACGGGATATTGTTAAAAATCGAGTCGGACCATTTTAGGGATATTTTTACATATTTTGTTCCTATGGGTTATTGGAATTCAACGAAATGTTATTTGACGCAATTCGGACCTGAATCGGAGCTGATATAGTCAAAACTCAATTTTTGGATAATCCTCAAAGGGGTTAGTACACGGGATATTGTTAAAAATCGAGTCGGACCATTTTGTGGATATTTTTACATATTTTGTTCCTATGGGTTATTGGAATTCAATGAAATTTTATTTGACGCAGATCGGACCGGAATAGGAGCTGATAGGATCGAAACTCGGTTTTCGGAAAATTCTCAAAGGGGTTAGTACACGGGATATTGTTAAAAATCAATTCGGACCATTTTGTGGATATTTTTACATATTTTGTTCCTATGGGTTATTGAAATTCAACAAAATTTTATTTGACGCAGTTCGAACCTAAGTCGGAGCTTATATGATCGAAACTCAGTTTTCGGATAATCCTCAAAGTGGTTAGTACACGGGATATTGTTAAAAATCGAGTCGGACAATTTTACGGATATTTTTACATATTTTGTTCCTATGGGTTATTGGAATTCAACGAAATTTTATTTGACGCGATACGGACCTGAATCGGACCTGATATAGTCAAAACTCGGTTTTTGGATAATCCCCAAAGGGGTTAGTACACGGGATATTGTTAAAAATCGAGTCGAACCATTTTGCAGATATTTTTACATATTTTGTTCATATGGGTTATTGGAATTCAAGAAATTTTATTTGGTGTAATTCGAACCTGAATCGGGGCTAAAATGACCGAAACTCAGTTTTTGGATAATCCTCAAATGGGTTAGTACACGCAATATTTTTAAAAATGGAGTTGGACCATTTTGTGGATATTTTTACATATTTTGTTCCTATGGGTTATTGGAATTCAACAAAATTTTATTTGACGCAATTCAAACCTGAATCGGAGCAAATATAGTCAAAACTCGGTTTTCGGATAAACCTCAAAGTGGTTAGTACACGGGATATTGTTAAAAATCGAGTCGGACCATTTTAGGGATATTTTTACATATTTTGTTCCTATGGGTTATTGGAATTCAACGAAATGTTATTTGACGCAATTCGGACCTGAATCGGAGCTGATATAGTCAAAACTCAATTTTTGGATAATCCTCAAAGGGGTTAGTACACGGGATATTGTTAAAAATCGAGTCGGACCATTTTGTGGATATTTTTACATATTTTGTTCCTATGGGTTATTGGAATTCAATGAAATTTTATTTGACGCAGATCGGACCGGAATAGGAGCTGATAGGATCGAAACTCGGTTTTCGGAAAATTCTCAAAGGGGTTAGTACACGGGATATTGTTAAAAATCAATTCGGACCATTTTGTGGATATTTTTACATATTTTGTTCCTATGGGTTATTGAAATTCAACAAAATTTTATTTGACGCAGTTCGAACCTAAGTCGGAGCTTATATGATCGAAACTCAGTTTTCGGATAATCCTCAAAGTGGTTAGTACACGGGATATTGTTAAAAATCGAGTCGGACAATTTTACGGATATTTTTACATATTTTGTTCCTATGGGTTATTGGAATTCAACGAAATTTTATTTGACGCGATACGGACCTGAATCGGACCTGATATAGTCAAAACTCGGTTTTTGGATAATCCCCAAAGGGGTTAGTACACGGGATATTGTTAAAAATCGAGTCGAACCATTTTGCAGATATTTTTACATATTTTGTTCATATGGGTTATTGGAATTCAAGAAATTTTATTTGGTGTAATTCGAACCTGAATCGGGGCTAAAATGACCGAAACTCAGTTTTTGGATAATCCTCAAATGGGTTAGTACACGCAATATTTTTAAAAATGGAGTTGGACCATTTTGTGGATATTTTTACATATTTTGTTCCTATGGGTTATTGGAATTCAACAAAATTTTATTTGACGCAATTCAAACCTGAATCGGAGCAAATATAGTCAAAACTCGGTTTTCGGATAAACCTCAAAGTGGTTAGTACACGGGATATTGTTAAAAATCGAGTCGGACCATTTTAGGGATATTTTTACATATTTTGTTCCTATGGGTTATTGGAATTCAACGAAATGTTATTTGACGCAATTCGGACCTGAATCGGAGCTGATATAGTCAAAACTCAATTTTTGGATAATCCTCAAAGGGGTTAGTACACGGGATATTGTTAAAAATCGAGTCGGACCATTTTGTGGATATTTTTACATATTTTGTTCCTATGGGTTATTGGAATTCAACGAAATTTTATTTGACGCAGTTCGGATCGGAATAGGAGCTGATATGATCGAAACTCGGTTTTCGGAAAATTCTCAAAGGGGTTAGTACACGGGATATTGTTAAAAATCAATTCGGACCATTTTGTGGATATTTTTACATATTTTGTTCCTATGGGTTATTGAAATTCAACAAAATTTTATTTGACGCAGTTCGAACCTAAGTCGGAGCTGATATGATCGAAACTCGGTTTTCGGATAATCCTCAAAGTGGTTAGTACACGGGATATTGTTAAAAATCGAGTCGGACAATTTTACGGATATTTTTACATATTTTGTTCCTATGGGTTATTGGAATTCAACGAAATTTTATTTGACGTGATACGGACCTGAATCGGACCTGATATAGTCAAAACTCGGTTTTTGGATATTCCCCAAAGGGGTTAGTACACGGGATATTGTTAAAAATCGAGTCGAACCATTTTGCAGATATTTTTACATATTTTGTTCATATGGGTTATTGGAATTCAAGAAATTTTATTTGGTGCAATTCGAACCTGAATCGGGCCTAAAATGACCGAAACTCGGTTTTTGAATAATCCTCAAATGGGTTAGTACACGCAATATTGTTAAAAATGGAGTTGGGACCATTTTGTGGATATTTTTACATATTTTGTTCCTATGGGTTATTGGAATTCAACAAAATTTATTTGACGTAGTTCGAACCTGAGTCGGAGCTGATATGATCGAAACTCGGTTTTCGGATAATCCTCAAAGTGGTTAGTACACGGGATATTGTTAAAAATCGAGTCGGACCATTTTAGGGATATTTTTACATATTTTGTTCCTATGGGTTATTGGAATTCAACGAAATTTTATTTGACGCGATACGGACCTGAATCGGACCTGATATAGTCAAAACTCGGTTTTTGGATAATCCCCAAAGGGGTTAGTACACGGTATATTGTTAAAAATCGAGTCGAACCATTTTGCAGATATTTTTACATATTTTTATTCATATGGGTTATTGGAATTCAACGAAATTTTATTTGACGCAATTCGGACCTGAATCGGAGCTGATATAGTCAAAACTCAATTTTTGGATAATCCTCAAAGGGGTTAGTACACGGGATATTGTTAAAAATCGAGTCGGACCATTTTGTGGATATTTTTACATATTTTGTTCCTATGGGTTATTGGAATTCAACGAAATTTTATTTGACGCAATTCGGACCTGAATCGGAGCTGATATAGTCAAAACTCAGTTTTTGGATAATCCTCAAAGGGGTTAGTACACGGGATATTGTTAAAAATCGAGTCGGACCATTTTGTGGATATTTTTACATATTTTGTTCCTATGGGTTATTGGAATTCAACGAAATTTTATTTGACGCAGTTCGGACCGGAATAGGAGCTGATATGATCGAAACTCGGTTTTCGGAAAATTCACAAAGGGTTTGTACACGGGATATTGTTAAAAATCAATTCGGACCATTTTGTGCATATTTTTACATATTTTGTTCCTATGGGTTATTGAAATTCAACAAAATTTTATTTGACGCAGTTCGAACCTAAGTCGGAGCTGATATGATCGAAAGTCGGTTTTCGGATAATCTTCAAAGTGGTTAGTACACGGGATATTGTTAAAAATCGAGTCGGACAATTTTACGGATATTTTTACATATTTTGTTCCTATGGGTTATTGGAATTCAACGAAATTTTATTTGACGCGATACGGACCTGAATCGGACATGATATAGTCAAAACTCGGTTTTTGGATAATCCCCAAAGGGGTTAGTACACGGGATATTGTTAAAAATCGAGTCGAACCATTTTGCAGATATTTTTACATATTTTGTTCATATGGGTTATTGGAATTCAAGAAATTTTATTTGGTGTAATTCGAACCTGAATCGGGGCTAAAATGACCGAAACTCGGTTTTTGGATAATCCTCAAATGGGTTAGTACACGCAATATTGTTAAAAATGGAGTTGGACCATTTTGTGGATATTTTTACATATTTTGTTCCTATGGGTTATTGGAATTCAACAAAATTTTATTTGACGCAATTCAAACCTGAATCGGAGCAGATATAGTCAAAACTCGGTTTTCGGATAAACCTCAAAGTGGTTAGTACACGGGATATTGTTAAAAATCGAGTCGGACCATTTTAGGGATATTTTTACATATTTTGTTCCTATGGGTTATTGGAATTCAACGAAATGTTATTTGACGCAATTCGGACCTGAATCGGAGCTGATATAGTCAAAACTCAATTTTTGGATAATCCTCAAAGGGGTTAGTACACGGGATATTGTTAAAAATCGAGTCGGACCATTTTGTGGATATTTTTACATATTTTGTTCCTATGGGTTATTGGAATTCAACGAAATTTTATTTGACGCAGTTCGGACCGGAATAGGAGCTGATATGATCGAAACTCGGTTTTCGGAAAATTCTCAAAGGGGTTAGTACACGGGATATTGTTAAAAATTAATTCGGACCATTTTGTGGATATTTTTACATATTTTGTTCCTATGGGTTATTGGAATTCAACAAAATTTATTTGACGTAGTTCGAACCTGAGTCGGAGCTGATATGATCGAAACTCGGTTTTCGGATAATCCTCAAAGTGGTTAGTACACGGGATATTGTTAAAAATCGAGTCGGACCATTTTAGGGATATTTTTACATATTTTGTTCCTATGGGTTATTGGAATTCAACGAAATTTTATTTGACGCGATACGGACCTGAATCGGACCTGATATAGTCAAAACTCGGTTTTTGGATAATCCCCAAAGGGGTTAGTACACGGTATATTGTTAAAAATCGAGTCGAACCATTTTGCAGATATTTTTACATATTTTTATTCATATGGGTTATTGGAATTCAACGAAATTTTATTTGACGCAATTCGGACCTGAATCGGAGCTGATATAGTCAAAACTCAATTTTTGGATAATCCTCAAAGGGGTTAGTACACGGGATATTGTTAAAAATCGAGTCGGACCATTTTGTGGATATTTTTACATATTTTGTTCCTATGGGTTATTGGAATTCAACGAAATTTTATTTGACGCAATTCGGACCTGAATCGGAGCTGATATAGTCAAAACTCAGTTTTTGGATAATCCTCAAAGGAGTTAGTACACGGGATATTGTTAAAAATCGAGTCGGACCATTTTGTGGATATTTTTACATATTTTGTTCCTATGGGTTATTGGAATTCAACGAAATTTTATTTGACGCAGTTCGGACCGGAATAGGAGCTGATATGATCGAAACTCGGTTTTCGGAAAATTCACAAAGGGTTTGTACACGGGATATTGTTAAAAATCAATTCGGACCATTTTGTGCATATTTTTACATATTTTGTTCCTATGGGTTATTGAAATTCAACAAAATTTTATTTGACGCAGTTCGAACCTAAGTCGGAGCTGATATGATCGAAAGTCGGTTTTCGGATAATCTTCAAAGTGGTTAGTACACGGGATATTGTTAAAAATCGAGTCGGACAATTTTACGGATATTTTTACATATTTTGTTCCTATGGGTTATTGGAATTCAACGAAATTTTATTTGACGCGATACGGACCTGAATCGGACCTGATATAGTCAAAACTCGGTTTTTGGATAATCCCCAAAGGGGTTAGTACACGGGATATTGTTAAAAATCGAGTCGAACCATTTTGCAGATATTTTTACATATTTTGTTCATATGGGTTATTGGAATTCAAGAAATTTTATTTGGTGTAATTCGAACCTGAATCGGGGCTAAAATGACCGAAACTCGGTTTTTGGATAATCCTCAAATGGGTTAGTACACGCAATATTGTTAAAAATGGAGTTGGACCATTTTGTGGATATTTTTACATATTTTGTTCCTATGGGTTATTGGAATTCAACAAAATTTTATTTGACGCAATTCAAACCTGAATCGGAGCAGATATAGTCAAAACTCGGTTTTCGGATAAACCTCAAAGTGGTTAGTACACGGGATATTGTTAAAAATCGAGTCGGACCATTTTAGGGATATTTTTAAATATTTTGTTCCTATGGGTTATTGGAATTCAACGAAATGTTATTTGACGCAATTCGGACCTGAATCGGAGCTGATATAGTCAAAACTCAATTTTTGGATAATCCTCAAAGGGGTTAGTACACGGGATATTGTTAAAAATCGAGTCGGACCATTTTGTGGATATTTTTACATATTTTGTTCCTATGGGTTATTGGAATTCAACGAAATTTTATTTGAGGCAGTTCGGACCGGAATAGGAGCTGATATGATCGAAACTCGGTTTTCGGAAAATTCTCAAAGGGGTTAGTACACGGGATATTGTTAAAAATCAATTCGGACCATTTTGTGGATATTTTTACATATTTTGTTCCTATGGGTTATTGAAATTCAACAAAATTTTATTTGACGCAGTTCGAACCTAAGTCGGAGCTGATATGATCGAAACTCGGTTTTCGGATAATCCTCAAAGTGGTTAGTACACGGGATATTGTTAAAAATCAAGTCGGACAATTTTACGGATATTTTTACATATTTTGTTCCTATGGTTATTGGAATTCAACGAAATTTTATTTGACGCGATACGGACCTGAATCGGACCTGATATAGTCAAAACTCGGTTTTTGGATAATCCCCAAAGGGGTTAGTACACGGGATATTGTTAAAAATCGAGTCGAACCATTTTGCAGATATTTTTACATATTTTGTTCATATGGGTTATTGGAATTCAAGAAATTTTATTTGGTGTAATTCGAACCTGAATCGGGGCTAAAATGACCGAAACTCGGTTTTTGGATAATCCTCAAATGGGTTAGTACACGCAATATTGTTAAAAATGGAGTTGGACCATTTTGTGGATATTTTTACATATTTTGTTCCTATGGGTTATTGGAATTCAACAAAATTTTATTTGACGCAATTCAAACCTGAATCGGAGCAGATATAGTCAAAACTCGGTTTTCGGATAAACCTCAAAGTGGTTAGTACACGGGATATTGTTAAAAATCGAGTCGGACCATTTTAGGGATATTTTTACATATTTTGTTCCTATGGGTTATTGGAATTCAACGAAATGTTATTTGACGCAATTCGGACCTGAATCGGAGCTGATATAGTCAAAACTCAATTTTTGGATAATCCTCAAAGGGGTTAGTACACGGGATATTGTTAAAAATCGAGTCGGACCATTTTGTGGATATTTTTACATATTTTGTTCCTATGGGTTATTGGAACTCAACGAAATTTTATTTGAGGCAGTTCGGACCGGAATAGGAGCTGATATGATCGAAACTCGGTTTTCGGAAAATTCTCAAAGGGGTTAGTACACGGGATATTGTTAAAAATCAATTCGGACCATTTTGTGGATATTTTTACATATTTTGTTCCTATGGGTTATTGAAATTCAACAAAATTTTATTTGACGCAGTTCGAACCTAAGTCGGAGCTGATATGATCGAAACTCGGTTTTCGGATAATCCTCAAAGTGGTTAGTACACGGGATATTGTTAAAAATCAAGTCGGACAATTTTACGGATATTTTTACATATTTTGTTCCTATGGTTATTGGAATTCAACGAAATTTTATTTGACGCGATACGGACCTGAATCGGACCTGATATAGTCAAAACTCGGTTTTTGGATAATCCCCAAAGGGGTTAGTACACGGGATATTGTTAAAAATCGAGTCGAACCATTTTGCAGATATTTTTACATATTTTGTTCATATGGGTTATTGGAATTCAAGAAATTTTATTTGGTGTAATTCGAACCTGAATCGGGGCTAAAATGACCGAAACTCGGTTTTTGGATAATCCTCAAATGGGTTAGTACACGCAATATTGTTAAAAATGGAGTTGGACCATTTTGTGGATATTTTTACATATTTTGTTCCTATGGGTTATTGGAATTCAACAAAATTTTATTTGACGCAATTCAAACCTAAATCGGAGCAGATATAGTCAAAACTCAGTTTTCGGATAAACCTCAAAGTGGTTAGTACACGGGATATTGTTAAAAATCGAGTCGGACCATTTTAGGGATATTTTTACATATTTTGTTCCTATGGGTTATTGGAATTCAACGAAATGTTATTTGACGCAATTCGGACCTGAATCGGAGCTGATATAGTCAAAACTCAATTTTTGGATAATCCTCAAAGGGGTTAGTACACGGGATATTGTTAAAAATCGAGTCGGACCATTTTGTGGATATTTTTACATATTTTGTTCCTATGGGTTATTGGAATTCAACGAAATTTTATTTGAGGCAGTTCGGACCGGAATAGGAGCTGATATGATCGAAACTCGGTTTTCGGAAAATTCTCAAAGGGGTTAGTACACGGGATATTGTTAAAAATCAATTCGGACCATTTTGTGGATATTTTTACATATTTTGTTCCTATGGGTTATTGAAATTCAACAAAATTTTATTTGACGCAGTTCGAACCTAAGTCGGAGCTGATATGATCGAAACTCGGTTTTCGGATAATCCTCAAAGTGGTTAGTACACGGGATATTGTTAAAAATCAAGTCGGACAATTTTACGGATATTTTTACATATTTTGTTCCTATGGTTATTGGAATTCAACGAAATTTTATTTGACGCGATACGGACCTGAATCGGACCTGATATAGTCAAAACTCGGTTTTTGGATAATCCCCAAAGGGGTTAGTACACGGGATATTGTTAAAAATCGAGTCGAACCATTTTGCAGATATTTTTACATATTTTGTTCATATGGGTTATTGGAATTCAAGAAATTTTATTTGGTGTAATTCGAACCTGAATCGGGGCTAAAATGACCGAAACTCGGTTTTTGGATAATCCTCAAATGGGTTAGTACACGCAATATTGTTAAAAATGGAGTTGGACCATTTTGTGGATATTTTTACATATTTTGTTCCTATGGATTATTGGAATTCAACAAAATTTTATTTGACGCAATTCAAACCTAAATCGGAGCAGATATAGTCAAAACTCATTTTTCGGATAAACCTCAAAGTGGTTAGTACACGGGATATTGTTAAAAATCGAGTCGGACCATTTGAGGGATATTTTTACATATTTTGTTCCTATGGGTTATTGGAATTCAACGAAATGTTATTTGACGCAATTCGGACCTGAATCGGAGCTGATATAGTCAAAACTCAATTTTTGGATAATCCTCAAAGGGGTTAGTACACGGGATATTGTTAAAAATCGAGTCGGACCATTTTGTGGATATTTTTACATATTTTGTTCCTATGGGTTATTGGAATTCAATGAAATTTTATTTGACGCAGATCGGACCGGAATAGGAGCTGATAGGATCGAAACTCGGTTTTCGGAAAATTCTCAAAGGGGTTAGTACACGGGATATTGTTAAAAATCAATTCGGACCATTTTGTGGATATTTTTACATATTTTGTTCCTATGGGTTATTGAAATTCAACAAAATTTTATTTGACGCAGTTCGAACCTAAGTCGGAGCTTATATGATCGAAACTCGGTTTTCGGATAATCCTCAAAGTGGTTAGTACACGGGATATTGTTAAAAATCGAGTCGGACAATTTTACGGATATTTTTACATATTTTGTTCCTATGGGTTATTGGAATTCAACGAAATTTTATTTGACGCGATACGGACCTGAATCGGACCTGATATAGTCAAAACTCGGTTTTTGGATAATCCCCAAAGGGGTTAGTACACGGGATATTCTTAAAAATCGAGTCGAACCATTTTGCAGATATTTTTACATATTTTGTTCATATGGGTTATTGGAATTCAAGAAATTTTATTTGTTGTAATTCGAACCTGAATCGGGGCTAAAATGACCGAAACTCAGTTTTTGGATAATCCTCAAATGGGTTAGTACACGCAATATTTTTAAAAATGGAGTTGGACCATTTTGTGGATATTTTTACATATTTTGTTCCTATGGGTTATTGGAATTCAACAAAATTTTATTTGACGCAATTCAAACCTGAATCGGAGCAAATATAGTCAAAACTCGGTTTTCGGATAAACCTCAAAGTGGTTAGTACACGGGATATTGTTAAAAATCGAGTCGGACCATTTTAGGGATATTTTTACATATTTTGTTCCTATGGGTTATTGGAATTCAACGAAATGTTATTTGACGCAATTCGGACCTGAATCGGAGCTGATATAGTCAAAACTCAATTTTTGGATAATCCTCAAAGGGGTTAGTACACGGGATATTGTTAAAAATCGAGTCGGACCATTTTGTGGATATTTTTACATATTTTGTTCCTATGGGTTATTGGAATTCAACGAAATTTTATTTGACGCAGTTCGGACCGGAATAGGAGCTGATATGATCGAAACTCGGTTTTCGGAAAATTCTCAAAGGGGTTAGTACACGGGATATTGTTAAAAATCAATTCGGACCATTTTGTGGATATTTTTACATATTTTGTTCCTATGGGTTATTGAAATTCAACAAAATTTTATTTGACGCAGTTCGAACCTAAGTCGGAGCTGATATGATCGAAACTCGGTTTTCGGATAATCCTCAAAGTGGTTAGTACACGGGATATTGTTAAAAATCGAGTCGGACAATTTTACGGATATTTTTACATATTTTGTTCCTATGGGTTATTGGAATTCAACGAAATTTTATTTGACGTGATACGGACCTGAATCGGACCTGATATAGTCAAAACTCGGTTTTTGCATATTCCCCAAAGGGGTTAGTACACGGGATATTGTTAAAAATCGAGTCGAACCATTTTGCAGATATTTTTACATATTTTGTTCATATGGGTTATTGGAATTTAAGAAATTTTATTTGGTGCAATTCGAACCTGAATCGGGCCTAAAATGACCGAAACTCGGTTTTTGAATAATCCTCAAATGGGTTAGTACACGCAATATTGTTAAAAATGGAGTTGGGACCATTTTGTGGATATTTTTACATATTTTGTTCCTATGGGTTATTGGAATTCAACAAAATTTATTTGACGTAGTTCGAACCTGAGTCGGAGCTGATATGATCGAAACTCGGTTTTCGGATAATCCTCAAAGTGGTTAGTACACGGGATATTGTTAAAAATCGAGTCGGACCATTTTAGGGATATTTTTACATATTTTGTTCCTATGGGTTATTGGAATTCAACGAAATTTTATTTGACGCGATACGGACCTGAATCGGACCTGATATAGTCAAAACTCGGTTTTTGGATAATCCCCAAAGGGGTTAGTACACGGTATATTGTTAAAAATCGAGTCGAACCATTTTGCAGATATTTTTACATATTTTTATTCATATGGGTTATTGGAATTCAACGAAATTTTATTTGACGCAATTCGGACCTGAATCGGAGCTGATATAGTCAAAACTCAATTTTTGGATAATCCTCAAAGGGGTTAGTACACGGGATATTGTTAAAAATCGAGTCGGACCATTTTGTGGATATTTTTACATATTTTGTTCCTATGGGTTATTGGAATTCAACGAAATTTTATTTGACGCAATTCGGACCTGAATCGGAGCTGATATAGTCAAAACTCAGTTTTTGGATAATCCTCAAAGGGGTTAGTACACGGGATATTGTTAAAAATCGATTCGGACCATTTTGTGGATATTTTTACATATTTTGTTCCTATGGGTTATTGGAATTCAACGAAATTTTATTTGACGAAGTTCGGACCGGAATAGGAGCTGATATGATCGAAACTCGGTTTTCGGAAAATTCACAAAGGGTTTGTACACGGGATATTGTTAAAAATCAATTCGGACCATTTTGTGCATATTTTTACATATTCTGTTCCTATGGGTTATTGAAATTCAACAAAATTTTATTTGACGCAGTTCGAACCTAAGTCGGAGCTGATATGATCGAAAGTCGGTTTTCGGATAATCTTCAAAGTGGTTAGTACACGGGATATTGTTAAAAATCGAGTCGGACAATTTTACGGATATTTTTACATATTTTGTTCCTATGGGTTATTGGAATTCAACGAAATTTTATTTGACGCGATACGGACCTGAATCGGACCTGATATAGTCAAAACTCGGTTTTTGGATAATCCCCAAAGGGGTTAGTACACGGGATATTGTTAAAAATCGAGTCGAACCATTTTGCAGATATTTTTACATATTTTGTTCATATGGGTTATTGGAATTCAAGAAATTTTATTTGGTGTAATTCGAACCTGAATCGGGGCTAAAATGACCGAAACTCGGTTTTTGGATATTCCTCAAATGGGTTAGTACACGCAATATTGTTAAAAATGGAGTTGGACCATTTTGTGGATATTTTTACATATTTTGTTCCTATGGGTTATTGGAATTCAACAAAATTTTATTTGACGCAATTCAAACCTGAATCGGAGCAGATATAGTCAAAACTCGGTTTTCGGATAAACCTCAAAGTGGTTAGTACACGGGATATTGTTAAAAATCGAGTCGGACCATTTTAGGGATATTTTTACATATTTTGTTCCTATGGGTTATTGGAATTCAACGAAATGTTATTTGACGCAATTCGGACCTGAATCGGAGCTGATATAGTCAAAACTCAATTTTTGGATAATCCTCAAAGGGGTTAGTACACGGGATATTGTTAAAAATCGAGTCGGACCATTTTGTGGATATTTTTACATATTTTGTTCCTATGGGTTATTGGAATTCAACGAAATTTTATTTGACGCAGTTCGGACCGGAATAGGAGCTGATATGATCGAAACTCGGTTTTCGGAAAATTCTCAAAGGGGTTAGTACACGGGATATTGTTAAAAATCAATTCGGACCATTTTGTGGATATTTTTACATATTTTGTTCCTATGGGTTATTGGAATTCAACAAAATTTATTTGACGTAGTTCGAACCTGAGTCGGAGCTGATATGATCGAAACTCGGTTTTCGGATAATCCTCAAAGTGGTTAGTACACGGGATATTGTTAAAAATCGAGTCGGACCATTTTAGGGATATTTTTACATATTTTGTTCCTATGGGTTATTGGAATTCAACGAAATTTTATTTGACGCGATACGGACCTGAATCGGACCTGATATAGTCAAAACTCGGTTTTTGGATAATCCCCAAAGGGGTTAGTACACGGTATATTGTTAAAAATCGAGTCGAACCATTTTGCAGATATTTTTACATATTTTTATTCATATGGGTTATTGGAATTCAACGAAATTTTATTTGACGCAATTCGGACCTGAATCGGAGCTGATATAGTCAAAACTCAATTTTTGGATAATCCTCAAAGGGGTTAGTACACGGGATATTGTTAAAAATCGAGTCGGACCATTTTGTGGATATTTTTACATATTTTGTTCCTATGGGTTATTGGAATTCAACGAAATTTTATTTGACGCAATTCGGACCTGAATCGGAGCTGATATAGTCAAAACTCAGTTTTTGGATAATCCTCAAAGGAGTTAGTACACGGGATATTGTTAAAAATCGAGTCGGACCATTTTGTGGATATTTTTACATATTTTGTTCCTATGGGTTATTGGAATTCAACGAAATTTTATTTGACGCAGTTCGGACCGGAATAGGAGCAGATATGATCGAAACTCGGTTTTCGGAAAATTCACAAAGGGTTTGTACACGGGATATTGTTAAAAATCAATTCGGACCATTTTGTGCATATTTTTACATATTTTGTTCCTATGGGTTATTGAAATTCAACAAAATTTTATTTGACGCAGTTCGAACCTAAGTCGGAGCTTATATGATCGAAACTCGGTTTTCGGATAATCCTCAAAGTGGTTAGTACACGGGATATTGTTAAAAATCGAGTCGGACAATTTTACGGATATTTTTACATATTTTGTTCCTATGGGTTATTGGAATTCAACGAAATTTTATTTGACGCGTTACGGACCTGAATCGGACCTGATATAGTCAAAACTCCGTTTTTGGATAATCCCCAAAGGGGTTAGTACACGGGATATTGTTAAAAATCGAGTCGAACCATTTTGCAGATATTTTTACATATTTTGTTCATATGGGTTATTGGAATTCAAGAAATTTTATTTGTTGTAATTCGAACCTGAATCGGGGCTAAAATGACCGAAACTCAGTTTTTGGATAATCCTCAAATGGGTTAGTACACGCAATATTTTTAAAAATGGAGTTGGACCATTTTGTGGATATTTTTACATATTTTGTTCCTATGGGTTATTGGAATTCAACAAAATTTTATTTGACGCAATTCAAACCTGAATCGGAGCAAATATAGTCAAAACTCGGTTTTCGGATAAACCTCAAAGTGGTTAGTACACGGGATATTGTTAAAAATCGAGTCGGACCATTTTAGGGATATTTTTACGTATTTTGTTCCTATGGGTTATTGGAATTCAACGAAATGTTATTTGACGCAATTCGGACCTGAATCGGAGCTGATATAGTCAAAACTCAATTTTTGGATAATCCTCAAAGGGGTTAGTACACGGGATATTGTTAAAAATCGAGTCGGACCATTTTGTGGATATTTTTACATATTTTGTTCCTATGGGTTATTGGAATTCAACGAAATTTTATTTGACGCAGTTCGGACCGGAATAGGAGCTGATATGATCGAAACTCGGTTTTCGGAAAATTCTCAAAGGGGTTAGTACACGGGATATTGTTAAAAATCAATTCGGACCATTTTGTGGATATTTTTACATATTTTGTTCCTATGGGTTATTGAAATTCAACAAAATTTTATTTGACGCAGTTCGAACCTAAGTCGGAGCTGATATGATCGAAACTCGGTTTTCGGATAATCCTCAAAGTGGTTAGTACACGGGATATTGTTAAAAATCGAGTCGGACAATTTTACGGATATTTTTACATATTTTGTTCCTATGGGTTATTGGAATTCAACGAAATTTTATTTGACGTGATACGGACCTGAATCGGACCTGATATAGTCAAAACTCGGTTTTTGGATATTCCCCAAAGGGGTTAGTACACGGGATATTGTTAAAAATCGAGTCGAACCATTTTGCAGATATTTTTACATATTTTGTTCATATGGGTTATTGGAATTCAAGAAATTTTATTTGGTGCAATTCGAACCTGAATCGGGCCTAAAATGACCGAAACTCGGTTTTTGAATAATCCTCAAATGGGTTAGTACACGCAATATTGTTAAAAATGGAGTTGGGACCATTTTGTGGATATTTTTACATATTTTGTTCCTATGGGTTATTGGAATTCAACAAAATTTATTTGACGTAGTTCGAACCTGAGTCGGAGCTGATATGATCGAAACTCGGTTTTCGGATAATCCTCATAGTGGTTAGTACACGGGATATTGTTAAAAATCGAGTCGGACCATTTTAGGGATATTTTTACATATTTTGTTCCTATGGGTTATTGGAATTCAACGAAATTTTATTTGACGCGATACGGACCTGAATCGGACCTGATATAGTCAAAACTCGGTTTTTGGATAATCCCCAAAGGGGTTAGTACACGGTATATTGTTAAAAATCGAGTCGAACCATTTTGCAAATATTTTTACATAATTTTATTCATATGGGTTATTGGAATTCAACGAAATTTTATTTGACGCAATTCGGACCTGAATCGGAGCTGATATAGTCAAAACTCAATTTTTGGATAATCCTCAAAGGGGTTAGTACACGGGATATTGTTAAAAATCGAGTCGGACCATTTTGTGGATATTTTTACATATTTTGTTCCTATGGGTTATTGGAATTCAACGAAATTTTATTTGACGCAATTCGGACTTGAATCGGAGCTGATATAGTCAAAACTCAGTTTTTGGATAATCCTCAAAGGGGTTAGTACACGGGATATTGTTAAAAATCGAGTCGGACCATTTTGTGGATATTTTTACATATTTTGTTCCTATGGGTTATTGGAATTCAACGAAATTTTATTTGACGCAGTTCGGACCGGAATCGGAGCTGATATAATCGAAACTCGGTTTTCGGAAAATTCTCAAAGGGGTTAGTACACGGGATATTGTTAAAAATCAATTCGGACCATTTTGTGGATATTTTTACATATTTTGTTCCTATGGGTTATTGAAATTCAACAAAATTTTATTTGACGCAGTTCGAACTTGAGTCGGAGCTGATATGATCGAAACTCGGTTTTCGGATAATCCTCAAAGTGGTTAGTACACGGGATATTGTTAAAAATCGAGTCGGACCATTTTAGGGATATTTTTACATATTTTGTTCCTATGGGTTATTGGAATTCAACGAAATTTTATTTGACGCAATTCGGACCTGAATCGGAGCTGATATAGTCAAAACTCAATTTTTGGATAATCCTCAAAGGGGTTAGTACACGGGATATTGTTAAAAATCGAGTCGGACCATTTTGTGGATATTTTTACATATTTTGTTCCTATGGGTTATTGGAATTCAACGAAATTTTATTTGACGCAGTTCGGACCGGAATCGGAGCTGATATGATCGAAACTCGGTTTTCGGAAAATTCTCAAAGGTGTTAGTACACGGGATATTGTTAAAAATCAATTCGGACCATTTTGTGGATATTTTTACATATTTTGTTCCTATGGGTTATTGGAATTCAACGAAATTTTATTTGACGCAATTCAAACTTGAATCGGAGCTGATATAGTCAAAACTCGGTTTTCGGATAAACCTCAAAGTGGTTAGTACACGGGATATTGTTAAAAATCGAGTCGGACCATTTTAGGGATATTTTTACATATTTTGTTCCTATGGGTTATTGGAATTCAACGAAATTTTATTTGACGCAATTCGGACCTGAATCGGAGCTGATATAGTCAAAACTCAGTTTTTGGATAATCCTCAAAGGGGTTAGTACACGGGATATTGTTAAAAATCGAGTCGAACCATTTTGCAGATATTTTTACATATTTTGTTCATATGGGTTATTGGAATTCAAGAAATTTTATTTGGTGCAATTCGAACCTGAATCCGGCCTAAAATGACCGAAACTCGGTTTTTGGATAATCCTCAAATGGGTTAGTACACGCAATATTGTTAAAAATGGAGTTGGACCATTTTGTGGATATTTTTACATATTTTGTTCCCATGGGTTATTGGAATTCAACGAAATTTTATTTGACGCAATTCAAACTTGAATCGGAGCTGATATAGTCAAAACTCGGTTTTCGGATAAACCTCAAAGTGGTTAGTACACGGGATATTGTTAAAAATCGAGTCGGACCATTTTGTAGATATTTTTACATATTTTGTTCCTATGGGTTATTGGAATTCAACGAAATTTTAGTTGACGCAGTTCGGACCGGAATAGGAGCTGATATGATCGAAACTCGGTTTTCGGAAAATTCTCAAAGGGGTTAGTACACGGGATATTGTTAAAAATCAATTCGGACCATTTTGTGGATATTTTTACATATTTTGTTCCTATGGGTTATTGAAATTCAACAAAATTTTATTTGACGCAGTTCAAACCTAAGTCGGAGCTGATATGATCGAAACTCGGTTTTCGGATAATCTTCAAAGTGGTTAGTACACGCGATATTGTTAAAAATCGAGTCGGACAATTTTAAGGATATTTTTAAATATTTTGTTCCTATGGGTTATTGGAATTCAACGAAATTTTATTTGACGCGATACGGACCTGAATCGGACCTGATATAGTCAAAACTCGGTTTTTAGATAATCCCCAAAGGGGTTAGTACACGGGATATTGTTAAAAATCGAGTCGAACCATTTTGCAGATATTTTTACATATTTTGTTCATATGGGTTATTGGAATTCAAGAAATTTTATTTGGTGTAATTCGAACCTGAATCGGGGCTAAAATGAGCGAAACTCGGTTTTTGGATAATCCTCAAATGGGTTAGTACACGCAATATTTTTAAAAATGGAGTTGGACCATTTTGTGGATATTTTTACATATTTTGTTCCTATGGGTTATTGGAATTCAACAAAATTTTAATTGACGCAATTCAAACCTGAATCGGAGCAGATATAGTCAAAACTCGGTTTTCGGATAAACCTCAAAGTGGTTAGTACACGGGATATTGTTAAAAATCGAGTCGGACCATTTTAGGGATATTTTTACATATTTCGTTCCTATGGGTTATTGGAATTCAACGAAATTTTATTTGACGCAATTCGGACCTGAATCGGAGCTGATATAGTCAAAACTCAATTTTTGGATAATCCTCAAAGGGGTTAGTACACGGGATATTGTTAAAAATCGAGTCGGACCATTTTGTGGATATTTTTACATATTTTGTTCCTATGGGTTATTGGAATTCAACGAAATTTTATTTGACGCAGTTCGGACCGGAATAGGTGCTGATATGATCGAAACTCGGTTTTCGGAAAATTCTCAAAGGGGTTAGTACACGGGATATTGTTAAAAATCAATTCGGACCATTTTGTGGATATTTTTACATATTTTGTTCCTATTGGTTATTGAAATTCAACAAAATTTTATTTGACGCAGTTCGAACCTAAGTCGGAGCTGATATGATCGAAACTCGGTTTTCGGATAATCCTCAAAGTGGTTAGTACACGGGATATTGTTAAAAATCGAGTCGGACAATTTTACGGATATTTTTACATATTTTGTTCCTATGGGTTATTGGAATTCAACGAAATTTTATTTGACGCGATACGGACCTGAATCGGACCTGATATAGTCAAAACTCGGTTTTTGGATATTCCCCAAAGGGGTTAGTACACGGGATATTGTTAAAAATCGAGTCGAACCATTTTGCAGATATTTTTACGTATTTTGTTCATATGGGTTATTGGAATTCAAGAAATTTTATTTGGTGTAATTCGAACCTGAATCGGGGCTAAAATGAGCGAAACTCGGTTTTTGGATAATCCTCAAATGGGTTAGTACACGCAATATTTTTAAAAATGGAGTTGGACCATTTTGTGGATATTTTTACATATTTTGTTCCTATGGGTTATTGGAATTCAACAAAATTTTAATTGACGCAATTCAAACCTGAATCGGAGCAGATATAGTCAAAACTCGGTTTTCGGATAAACCTCAAAGTGGTTAGTACACGGGATATTGTTAAAAATCGAGTCGGACCATTTTAGGGATATTTTTACATATTTCGTTCCTATGGGTTATTGGAATTCAACGAAATTTTATTTGACGCAATTCGGACCTGAATCGGAGCTGATATAGTCAAAACTCAATTTTTGGATAATCCTCAAAGGGGTTAGTACACGGGATATTGTTAAAAATCGAGTCGGACCATTTTGTGGATATTTTTACATATTTTGTTCCTATGGGTTATTGGAATTCAACGAAATTTTATTTGACGCAGTTCGGACCGGAATAGGTGCTGATATGATCGAAACTCGGTTTTCGGAAAATTCTCAAAGGGGTTAGTACACGGGATATTGTTAAAAATCAATTCGGACCATTTTGTGGATATTTTTACATATTTTGTTCCTATTGGTTATTGAAATTCAACAAAATTTTATTTGACGCAGTTCGAACCTAAGTCGGAGCTGATATGATCGAAACTCGGTTTTCGGATAATCCTCAAAGTGGTTAGTACACGGGATATTGTTAAAAATCGAGTCGGACAATTTTACGGATATTTTTACATATTTTGTTCCTATGGGTTATTGGAATTCAACGAAATTTTATTTGACGCGATACGGACCTGAATCGGACCTGATATAGTCAAAACTCGGTTTTTGGATATTCCCCAAAGGGGTTAGTACACGGGATATTGTTAAAAATCGAGTCGAACCATTTTGTAGATATTTTTACATATTTTGTTCATATGGGTTATTGGAATTCAAGAAATTTTATTTGTTGCAATTCGAACCTGAATCGGGCATAAAATGACCGAAACTCGGTTTTTGAATAATCCTCAAATGGGTTAGTACACGCAATATTGTTAAAAATGGAGTTGGACCATTTTGTGGATATTTTTACATATTTTGTTCCTATGGGTTATTGGAATTCAACGAAATTTTATTTGACGCAATTCAAACCTGAATCGGAGCTGATATAGTCAAAACTCGGTTTTCGGATAAACCTCAAAGTGGTTAGTACACGGGATATTGTTAAAAATCGAGTCGGACCACTTTAGGGATATTTTTACATATTTTTTTCCTATGGGTTATTGGAATTCAACGAAATTTTATTTGACGCAATTCGGACCTGAATTGGAGTTGATATAGTCAAAACTCATTTTTTGGATAATCCTCAAAGGGGTTAGTACACGGGATATTGTTAAAAATCGAGTCGGACCATTTTGTGGATATTTTTACATATTTTGTTCCTATGGGTTATTGGAATTCAACGAAATTTTATTTGACGCAGTTCGGACCGGAATAGGAGCTGATATGATCGAAACTCGGTTTTCGGAAAATTCTCAAAGGGGTTAGTACACGGGATATTGTTAAAAATCAATTCGGACCATTTTGTGGATATTTTTACATATTTTGTTCCTATGGGTTATTGAAATTCAAGAAATTTTATTTGACGCAGTTCGAACCTAAGTCGGAGCTGATATGATCGAAACTCGGTTTTCGGATAATCCTCAAAGTGGTTAGTACACGGGATATTGTTAAAAATCGAGTCGGACAATTTTACGGATATTTTTACATATTTTGTTCCTATGGGTTATTGGAATTCAACGAAATTTTATTTGACGCGATACGGACCTGAATCGGACCTGATATAGTCAAAACTCGGTTTTTGGATATTCCCCAAAGGGGTTAGTACACGGGATATTGTTAAAAATCGAGTCGAACCATTTTGCAGATATTTTTACATATTTTGTTCATATGGGTTATTGGAATTCAAGAAATTTTATTTGTTGCAATTCGAACCTGAATCGGGCATAAAATGACCGAAACTCGGTTTTTGAATAATCCTCAAATGGGTTAGTACACGCAATATTGTTAAAAATGGAGTTGGACCATTTTGTGGATATTTTTACATATTTTGTTCCTATGGGTTATTGGAATTCAACGAAATTTTATTTGACGCAATTCAAACCTGAATCGGAGCTGATATAGTCAAAACTCGGTTTTCGGATAAACCTCAAAGTGGTTAGTACACGGGATATTGTTAAAAATCGAGTCGGACCACTTTAGGGATATTTTTACATATTTTGTTCCTATGGGTTATTGGAATTCAACGAAATTTTATTTGACGCAATTCGGACCTGAATTGGAGTTGATATAGTCAAAACTCATTTTTTGGATAATCCTCAAAGGGGTTAGTACACGGGATATTGTTAAAAATCGAGCCGGACCATTTTGTGGATATTTTTACATATTTTGTTCCTATGGGTTATTGGAATTCAACGAAATTTTATTTGACGCAGTTCGGACCGGAATCGGAGCTGCTATGATCGAAACTCGGTTTTCGGAAAATTCTCAAAGGGGTTAGTACACGGGATATTGTTAAAAATCAATTCGGACCATTTTGTGGATATTTTTACATATTTTGTTCCTATGGGTTATTGAAATTCAACAAAATTTTATTTGACGCAGTTCGAACCTAAGTCGGAGCTGATATGATCGAAACTCGGTTTTCGGATAATCCTCAAAGTGGTTAGTACACGGGATATTGTTAAAAATCGAGTCGGACAATTTTACGGATATTTTTACATATTTTGTTCCTATGGGTTATTGGAATTCAACGAAATTTTATTTGACGCGATACGGACCTGAATCGGACCTGATATAGTCAAAACTCGGTTTTTGGATATTCCCCAAAGGGGTTAGTACACGGGATATTGTTAAAAATCGAGTCGAACCATTTTGCAGATATTTTTACATATTTTGTTCATATGGGTTATTGGAATTCAAGAAATTTTATTTGTTGCAATTCGAACCTGAATCGGGCATAAAATGACCGAAACTCGGTTTTTGAATAATCCTCAAATGGGTTAGTACACGCAATATTGTTAAAAATGGAGTTGGACCATTTTGTGGATATTTTTACATATTTTGTTCCTATGGGTTATTGGAATTCAACGAAATTTTATTTGACGCAATTCAAACCTGAATCGGAGCTGATATAGTCAAAACTCGGTTTTCGGATAAACCTCAAAGTGGTTAGTACACGGGATATTGTTAAAAATCGAGTCGGACCACTTTAGGGATATTTTTACATATTTTTTTCCTATGGGTTATTGGAATTCAACGAAATTTTATTTGACGCAATTCGGACCTGAATTGGAGTTGATATAGTCAAAACTCATTTTTTGGATAATCCTCAAAGGGGTTAGTACACGGGATATTGTTAAAAATCGAGCCGGACCATTTTGTGGATATTTTTACATATTTTGTTCCTACGGGTTATTGGAATTCAACGAAATTTTATTTGACGCAGTTCGGACCGGAATCGGAGCTGCTATGATCGAAACTCGGTTTTCGGAAAATTCTCAAAGGGGTTAGTACACGGGATATTGTTAAAAATCAATTCGGACCATTTTGTGGATATTTTTACATATTTTGTTCCTATGGGTTATTGAAATTCAACAAAATTTTATTTGACGCAGTTCGAACCTAAGTCGGAGCTGATATGATCGAAACTCGGTTTTCGGATAATCCTCAAAGTGGTTAGTACACGGGATATTGTTAAAAATCGAGTCGGACAATTTTACGGATATCTTTACATATTTTGTTCCTATGGGTTATTGGAATTCAACGAAATTTTATTTGACGCGATACGGACCTGAATCGGACCTGATATAGTCAAAACTCGGTTTTTGGATATTCCCCAAAGGGGTTAGTACACGGGATATTGTTAAAAATCGAGTCGAACCATTTTGTAGATATTTTTACATATTTTGTTCATATGGGTTATTGGAATTCAAGAAATTTTATTTGGTGTAATTCGAACCTGAATCGGGGCTAAAATGACCGAAACTCGGTTTTTGGATAATCATCAAATGGGTTAGTACACGCAATATTTTTAAAAATGGAGTTGGACCATTTTGTGGATATTTTTACATATTTTGTTCCTATGGGTTATTGGAATTCAACAAAATTTTATTTGACGCAATTCAAACCTGAATCAGAGCAGATATAGTCAAAACTCGGTTTTCGGATAAACCTCAAAGTGGTTAGTACACGGGATATTGTTAAAAACCGAGTCGGACCATTTTAGGGATATTTTTACATATTTTGTTCCTATGGGTTATTGGAATTCAACGAAATTTTATTTGACGCAATTCGGACCTGAATCGGAGCTGATATAGTCAAAACTCAATTTTTGGATAATCCTCAAAGGGGTTAGTACACGGGATATTGTTAAAAATCGAGTCGGACCATTTTGTGGATATTTTTACATATTTTGTTCCTATGGGTTATTGGAATTCAACGAAATTTTATTTGACGCAGTTCGGACCGGAATAGGAGCTGATATGATCGAAACTCGGTTTTCGGAAAATTCTCAAAGGGGTTAGTACACGGGATATTGTTAAAAATCAATTCGGACCATTTTGTGGATATTTTTACATATTTTGTTCCTATGGGTTATTGAAATTCAACAAAATTTTATTTGACGCAGTTCGAACCTAAGTCGGAGCTGATATGATCGAAACTCGGTTTTCGGATAATCCTCAAAGTGGTTAGTACACGGGATATTGTTAAAAATCGAGTCGTACAATTTTACGGATATTTTTACATATTTTGTTCCTATGGGTTATTGGAATTCAACGAAATTTTATTTGACGCGATACGGACCTGAATCGGACCTGATATAGTCAAAACTCGGTTTTTGGATATTCCCCAAAGGGGTTAGTACACGGGATATTGTTAAAAATCGAGTCGAACCATTTTGTAGATATTTTTACATATTTTGTTCATATGGGTTATTGAAATTCAAGAAATTTTATTTGGTGTAATTCGAACCTGAATCGGGGCTAAAATGACCGAAACTCGGTTTTTGGATAATCCTCAAATGGGTTAGTACACGCAATATTTTTAAAAATGGAGTTGGACCATTTTGTGGATATTTTTACATATTTTGTTCCTATGGGTTATTGGAATTCAACGAAATTTTATTTGACGCAATTCAAACCTGAATCGGAGCTGATATAGTCAAAACTCGGTTTTCGGATAAACCTCAAAGTGGTTAGTACACGGGATATTGTTAAAAATCGAGTCGGACCATTTTAGGGATATTTTTACATATTTTGTTCCTATGGGTTATTGGAATTCAACGAAATTTTATTTGACGCAATTCGGACCTGAATCGGAGCTGATATAGTCAAAACTCAATTTTTGGATAATCCTCAAAGGGGTTAGTACACGGGATATTGTTAAAAATCGAGTCGGACCATTTTGTGGATATTTTTACATATTTTGTTCCTATGGGTTATTGGAATTCAACGAAATTTTATTTGACGCAGTTCGGACCGGAATCGGAGCTGCTATGATCGAAACTCGGTTTTCGGAAAATTCTCAAAGGGGTTAGTACACGGGATATTGTTAAAAATCAATTCGGACCATTTTGTGGATATTTTTACATATTTTGTTCCTATGGGTTATTGAAATTCAACAAAATTTTATTTGACGCAGTTCGAACCTAAGTCGGAGCTGATATGATCGAAACTCGGTTTTCGGATAATCCTCAAAGTGGTTAGTACACGGGATATTGTTAAAAATCGAGTCGGACAATTTTACGGATATTTTTACATATTTTGTTCCTATGGGTTATTGGAATTCAACGAAATTTTATTTGACGCGATACGGACCTGAATCGGACCTGATATAGTCAAAACTCGGTTTTTGGATATTCCCCAAAGGGGTTAGTACACGGGATATTGTTAAAAATCGAGTCGAACCATTTTGTAGATATTTTTACATATTTTGTTCATATGGGTTATTGGAATTCAAGAAATTTTATTTGGTGTAATTCGAACCTGAATCGGGGCTAAAATGACCGAAACTCGGTTTTTGGATAATCCTCAAATGGGTTAGTACACGCAATATTTTTAAAAATGGAGTTGGACCATTTTGTGGATATTTTTACATATTTTGTTCCTATGGGTTATTGGAATTCAACAAAATTTTATTTGACGCAATTCAAACCTGAATCAGAGCAGATATAGTCAAAACTCGGTTTTCGGATAAACCTCAAAGTGGTTAGTACACGGGATGTTGTTAAAAATCGAGTCGGACCATTTTAGGGATATTTTTACATATTTTGTTCCTATGGGTTATTGGAATTCAACGAAATTTTATTTGACGCAGTTCGGACCGGAATAGGAGCTGATATGATCGAAACTCGGTTTTCGGAAAATTCTCAAAGGGGTTAGTACACGGGATTTTGTTAAAAATCAATTCGGACCATTTTGTGGATATTTTTACATATTTTGTTCCTATGGGTTATTGAAATTCAACAAAATTTTATTTGACGCAGTTCGAACCTAAGTCGGAGCTGATATGATCGAAACTCGGTTTTCGGATAATCCTCAAAGTGGTTAGTACACGGGATATTGTTAAAAATCGAGTCGGACAATTTTACGGATATTTTTACATATTTTGTTCCTATGGGTTATTGGAATTCAACGAAATTTTATTTGACGCGATACGGACCTGAATCGGACCTGATATAGTCAAAACTCGGTTTTTGGATATTCCCCAAAGGGGTTAGTACACGGGATATTGTTAAAAATCGAGTCGAACCATTTTGCAGATATTTTTACATATTTTGTTCATATGGGTTATTGGAATTCAAGAAATTTTATTTGTTGCAATTCGAACCTGAATCGGGCATAAAATGACCGAAACTCGGTTTTTGAATAATCCTCAAATGGGTTAGTACACGCAATATTGTTAAAAATGGAGTTGGACCATTTTGTGGATATTTTTACATATTTTGTTCCTATGGGTTATTGGAATTCAACGAAATTTTATTTGACGCAATTCAAACCTGAATCGGAGCTGATATAGTCAAAACTCGGTTTTCGGATAAACCTCAAAGTGGTTAGTACACGGGATATTGTTAAAAATCGAGTCGGACCACTTTAGGGATATTTTTACATATTTTTTTCCTATGGGTTATTGGAATTCAACGAAATTTTATTTGACGCAATTCGGACCTGAATTGGAGTTGATATAGTCAAAACTCATTTTTTGGATAATCCTCAAAGGGGTTAGTACACGGGATATTGTTAAAAATCGAGCCGGACCATTTTGTGGATATTTTTACATATTTTGTTCCTATGGGTTATTGGAATTCAACGAAATTTTATTTGACGCAATTCAAACCTGAATCGGAGCTGATATAGTCAAAACTCGGTTTTCGGATAAACCTCAAAGTGGTTAGTACACGGGATATTGTTAAAAATCGAGTCGGACCATTTTAGGGATATTTTTACATATTTTGTTCCTATGGGTTATTGGAATTCAACGAAATTTTATTTGACGCAATTCGGACCTGAATCGGAGCTGATATAGTCAAAACTCAATTTTTGGATAATCCTCAAAGGGGTTAGTACACGGGATATTGTTAAAAATCGAGTCGGACCATTTTGTGGATATTTTTACATATTTTGTTCCTATGGGTTATTGGAATTCAACGAAATTTTATTTGACGCAGTTCGGACCGGAATCGGAGCTGCTATGATCGAAACTCGGTTTTCGGAAAATTCTCAAAGGGGTTAGTACACGGGATATTGTTAAAAATCAATTCGGACCATTTTGTGGATATTTTTACATATTTTGTTCCTATGGGTTATTGAAATTCAACAAAATTTTATTTGACGCAGTTCGAACCTAAGTCGGAGCTGATATGATCGAAACTCGGTTTTCGGATAATCCTCAAAGTGGTTAGTACACGGGATATTGTTAAAAATCGAGTCGGACAATTTTACGGATATTTTTACATATTTTGTTCCTATGGGTTATTGGAATTCAACGAAATTTTATTTGACGCGATACGGACCTGAATCGGACCTGATATAGTCAAAACTCGGTTTTTGGATATTCCCCAAAGGGGTTAGTACACGGGATATTGTTAAAAATCGAGTCGAACCATTTTGTAGATATTTTTACATATTTTGTTCATATGGGTTATTGGAATTCAAGAAATTTTATTTGGTGTAATTCGAACCTGAATCGGGGCTAAAATGACCGAAACTCGGTTTTTGGATAATCCTCAAATGGGTTAGTACACGCAATATTTTTAAAAATGGAGTTGGACCATTTTGTGGATATTTTTACATATTTTGTTCCTATGGGTTATTGGAATTCAACAAAATTTTATTTGACGCAATTCAAACCTGAATCAGAGCAGATATAGTCAAAACTCGGTTTTCGGATAAACCTCAAAGTGGTTAGTACACGGGATATTGTTAAAAATCGAGTCGGACCATTTTAGGGATATTTTTACATATTTTGTTCCTATGGGTTATTGGAATTCAACGAAATTTTATTTGACGCAATTCGGACCTGAATCGGAGCTGATATAGTCAAAACTCAATTTTTGGATAATCCTCAAAGGGGTTAGTACACGGGATATTGTTAAAAATCGAGTCGGACCATTTTGTGGATATTTTTACATATTTTGTTCCTATGGGTTATTGGAATTCAACGAAATTTTATTTGACGCAGTTCGGACCGGAATAGGAGCTG
This sequence comes from Saposhnikovia divaricata, assembly GCA_036435485.1. Lineage (NCBI taxonomy): Eukaryota > Viridiplantae > Streptophyta > Magnoliopsida > Apiales > Apiaceae > Saposhnikovia > Saposhnikovia divaricata. Next base: position 223,935,833 of record CM071599.1, on the reverse strand, counting down.
ATATGATCGAAACTCGGTTTTCGGAAAATTCTCAAAGGGGTTAGTACACGGGATATTGTTAAAAATCAATTCGGACCATTTTGTGGATATTTTTACATATTTTGTTCCTATGGGTTATTGAAATTCAACAAAATTTTATTTGACGCAGTTCGAACCTAAGTCGGAGCTGATATGATCGAAACACGGTTTTCGGATAATCCTCAAAGTGGTTAGTACACGGGATATTGTTAAAAATCGAGTCGGACAATTTTACGGATATTTTTACATATTTTGTTCCTATGGGTTATTGGAATTCAACGAAATTTTATTTGACGCGATACGGACCTGAATCGGACCTGATATAGTCAAAACTCGGTTTTTGGATATTCCCCAAAGGGGTTAGTACACGGGATATTGTTAAAAATCGAGTCGAACCATTTTGTAGATATTTTTACATATTTTGTTCATATGGGTTATTGGAATTCAAGAAATTTTATTTGGTGTAATTCGAACCTGAATCGGGGCTAAAATGACCGAAACTCGGTTTTTGGATAATCCTCAAATGGGTTAGTACACGCAATATTTTTAAAAATGGAGTTGGACCATTTTGTGGATATTTTTACATATTTTGTTCCTATGGGTTATTGGAATTCAACAAAATTTTATTTGACGCAATTCAAACCTGAATCAGAGCAGATATAGTCAAAACTCGGTTTTCGGATAAACCTCAAAGTGGTTAGTACACGAGATATTGTTAAAAATCGAGTCGGACCATTTTAGGGATATTTTTACATATTTTGTTCCTATGGGTTATTGGAATTCAACGAAATTTTATTTGACGCAGTTCGGACCGGAATAGGAGCTGATATGATCGAAACTCGGTTTTCGGAAAATTCTCAAAGGGGTTAGTACACGGGATATTGTTAAAAATCAATTCGGACCATTTTGTGGATATTTTTACATATTTTGTTCCTATGGGTTATTGAAATTCAACAAAATTTTATTTGACGCAGTTCGAACCTAAGTCGGAGCTGATATGATCGAAACTCGGTTTTCGGATAATCCTCAAAGTGGTTAGTACACGGGATATTGTTAAAAATCGAGTCGGACAATTTTACGGATATTTTTACATATTTTGTTCCTATGGGTTATTGGAATTCAACGAAATTTTATTTGACGCGATACGGACCTGAATCGGACCTGATATAGGCAAAACTCGGTTTTTGGATATTCCCCAAAGGGGTTAGTACACGGGATATTGTTAAAAATCGAGTCGAACCATTTTGCAGATATTTTTACATATTTTGTTCATATGGGTTATTGGAATTCAAGAAATTTTATTTGTTGCAATTCGAACCTGAATCGGGCATAAAATGACCGAAACTCGGTTTTTGAATAATCCTCAAATGGGTTAGTACACGCAATATTGTTAAAAATGGAGTTGGACCATTTTGTGGATATTTTTACATATTTTGTTCCTATGGGTTATTGGAATTCAACGAAATTTTATTTGACGCAATTCAAACCTGAATCGGAGCTGATATAGTCAAAACTCGGTTTTCGGATAAACCTCAAAGTGGTTAGTACACGGGATATTGTTAAAAATCGAGTCGGACCACTTTAGGGATATTTTTACATATTTTTTTCCTATGGGTTATTGGAATTCAACGAAATTTTATTTGACGCAATTCGGACCTGAATTGGAGTTGATATAGTCAAAACTCATTTTTTGGATAATCCTCAAAGGGGTTAGTACACGGGATATTGTTAAAAATCGAGCCGGACCATTTTGTGGATATTTTTACATATTTTGTTCCTATGGGTTATTGGAATTCAACGAAATTTTATTTGACGCAGTTCGGACCGGAATCGGAGCTGCTATGATCGAAACTCGGTTTTCGGAAAATTCTCAAAGGGGTTAGTACACGGGATATTGTTAAAAATCAATTCGGACCATTTTGTGGATATTTTTACATATTTTGTTCCTATGGGTTATTGAAATTCAACAAAATTTTATTTGACGCAGTTCGAACCTAAGTCGGAGCTGATATGATCGAAACTCGGTTTTCGGATAATCCTCAAAGTGGTTAGTACACGGGATATTGTTAAAAATCGAGTCGGACAATTTTACGGATATTTTTACATATTTTGTTCCTATGGGTTATTGGAATTCAACGAAATTTTATTTGACGCGATACGGACCTGAATCGGACCTGATATAGTCAAAACTCGGTTTTTGGATATTCCCCAAAGGGGTTAGTACACGGGATATTGTTAAAAATCGAGTCGAACCATTTTGTAGATATTTTTACATATTTTGTTCATATGGGTTATTGGAATTCAAGAAATTTTATTTGGTGTAATTCGAACCTGAATCGGGGCTAAAATGACCGAAACTCGGTTTTTGGATAATCCTCAAATGGGTTAGTACACGCAATATTTTTAAAAATGGAGTTGGACCATTTTGTGGATATTTTTACATATTTTGTTCCTATGGGTTATTGGAATTCAACAAAATTTTATTTGACGCAATTCAAACCTGAATCAGAGCAGATATAGTCAAAACTCGGTTTTCGGATAAACCTCAAAGTGGTTAGTACACGGGATATTGTTAAAAATCGAGTCGGACCATTTTAGGGATATTTTTACATATTTTGTTCCTATGGGTTATTGGAATTCAACGAAATTTTATTTGACGCAATTCGGACCTGAATCGGAGCTGATATAGTCAAAACTCAATTTTTGGATAATCCTCAAAGGGGTTAGTACACGGGATATTGTTAAAAATCGAGTCGGACCATTTTGTGGATATTTTTACATATTTTGTTCCTATGGGTTATTGGAATTCAACGAAATTTTATTTGACGCAGTTCGGACCGGAATAGGAGCTGATATGATCGAAACTCGGTTTTCGGAAAATTCTCAAAGGGGTTAGTACACGGGATATTGTTAAAAATCAATTCGGACCATTTTGTGGATATTTTTACATATTTTGTTCCTATGGGTTATTGAAATTCAACAAAATTTTATTTGACGCAGTTCGAACCTAAGTCGGAGCTGATATGATCGAAAGTCGGTTTTCGGATAATCCTCAAAGTGGTTAGTACACGGGATATTGTTAAAAATCGAGTCGGACAATTTTACGGATATTTTTACATATTTTGTTCCTATGGGTTATTGGAATTCAACGAAATTTTATTTGACGCGATACGGACCTGAATCGGACCTGATATAGTCAAAACTCGGTTTTTGGATATTCCCCAAAGGGGTTAGTACACGGGATATTGTTAAAAATCGAGTCGAACCATTTTGTAGATATTTTTACATATTTTGTTCATATGGGTTATTGGAATTCAAGAAATTTTATTTGGTGTAATTCGAACCTGAATCGGGGCTAAAATGACCGAAACTCGGTTTTTGGATAATCCTCAAATGGGTTAGTACACGCAATATTTTTAAAAATGGAGTTGGACCATTTTGTGGATATTTTTACATATTTTGTTCCTATGGGTTATTGGAATTCAACAAAATTTTATTTGACGCAATTCAAACCTGAATCAGAGCAGATATAGTCAAAACTCGGTTTTCGGATAAACCTCAAAGTGGTTAGTACACGGGATATTGTTAAAAATCGAGTCGGACCATTTTAGGGATATTTTTACATATTTTGTTCCTATGGGTTATTGGAATTCAACGAAATTTTATTTGACGCAATTCGGACCTGAATCGGAGCTGATATAGTCAAAACTCAATTTTTGGATAATCCTCAAAGGGGTTAGTACACGGGATATTGTTAAAAATCGATTCGGACCATTTTGTGGATATTTTTACATATTTTGTTCCTATGGGTTATTGGAATTCAACGAAATTTTATTTGACGCAGTTCCGACCGGAATAGGAGCTGATATGATCGAAACTCGGTTTTCGGAAAATTCTCAAAGGGGTTAGTACACGGGATATTGTTAAAAATCAATTCGGACCATTTTGTGGATATTTTTACATATTTTGTTCCTATGGGTTATTGAAATTCAACAAAATTTTATTTGACGCAGTTCGAACCTAAGTCGGAGCTGATATGATCGAAACTCGGTTTTCGGATAATCCTCAAAGTGGTTAGTACACGGGATATTGTTAAAAATCGAGTCGGACAATTTTACGGATATTTTTACATATTTTGTTCCTATGGGTTATTGGAATTCAACGAAATTTTATTTGACGCGATACGGACCTGAATCGGACCTGATATAGTCAAAACTCGGTTTTTGGATATTCCCCAAAGGGGTTAGTACACGGGATATTGTTAAAAATCGAGTCGAACCATTTTACAGATATTTTTACATATTTTGTTCATATGGGTTATTGGAATTCAAGAAATTTTATTTGTTGCAATTCGAACCTGAATCGGGCATAAAATGACCGAAACTCGGTTTTTGAATAATCCTCAAATGGGTTAGTACACGCAATATTGTTAAAAATGGAGTTGGACCATTTTGTGGATATTTTTACATATTTTGTTCCTATGGGTTATTGGAATTCAACGAAATTTTATTTGACGCAATTCAAACCTGAATCGGAGCTGATATAGTCAAAACTCGGTTTTCGGATAAACCTCAAAGTGGTTAGTACACGGGATATTGTTAAAAATCGAGTCGGACCACTTTAGGGATATTTTTACATATTTTTTTCCTATGGGTTATTGGAATTCAACGAAATTTTATTTGACGCAATTCGGACCTGAATTGGAGTTGATATAGTCAAAACTCATTTTTTGGATAATCCTCAAAGGGGTTAGTACACGGGATATTGTTAAAAATCGAGCCGGACCATTTTGTGGATATTTTTACATATTTTGTTCCTATGGGTTATTGGAATTCAACGAAATTTTATTTGACGCAGTTCGGACCGGAATCGGAGCTGCTATGATCGAAACTCGGTTTTCGGAAAATTCTCAAAGGGGTTAGTACACGGGATATTGTTAAAAATCAATTCGGACCATTTTGTGGATATTTTTACATATTTTGTTCCTATGGGTTATTGAAATTCAACAAAATTTTATTTGACGCAGTTCGAACCTAAGTCGGAGCTGATATGATCGAAACTCGGTTTTCGGATAATCCTCAAAGTGGTTAGTACACGGGATATTGTTAAAAATCGAGTCGGACAATTTTACGGATATTTTTACATATTTTGTTCCTATGGGTTATTGGAATTCAACGAAATTTTATTTGACGCGATACGGACCTGAATCGGACCTGATATAGTCAAAACTCGGTTTTTGGATATTCCCCAAAGGGGTTAGTACACGGGATATTGTTAAAAATCGAGTCGAACCATTTTGTAGATATTTTTACATATTTTGTTCATATGGGTTATTGGAATTCAAGAAATTTTATTTGGTGTAATTCGAACCTGAATCGGGGCTAAAATGACCGAAACTCGGTTTTTGGATAATCCTCAAATGGGTTAGTACACGCAATATTTTTAAAAATGGAGTTGGACCATTTTGTGGATATTTTTACATATTTTGTTCCTATGGGTTATTGGAATTCAACAAAATTTTATTTGACGCAATTCAAACCTGAATCAGAGCAGATATAGTCAAAACTCGGTTTTCGGATAAACCTCAAAGTGGTTAGTACACGGGATATTGTTAAAAATCGAGTCGGACCATTTTAGGGATATTTTTACATATTTTGTTCCTATGGGTTATTGGAATTCAACGAAATTTTATTTGACGCAATTCGGACCTGAATCGGAGCTGATATAGTCAAAACTCAATTTTTGGATAATCCTCAAAGGGGTTAGTACACGGGATATTGTTAAAAATCGAGTCGGACCATTTTGTGGATATTTTTACATATTTTGTTCCTATGGGTTATTGGAATTCAACGAAATTTTATTTGACGCAGTTCGGACCGGAATAGGAGCTGATATGATCGAAACTCGGTTTTCGGAAAATTCTCAAAGGGGTTAGTACACGGGATATTGTTAAAAATCAATTCGGACCATTTTGTGGATATTTTTACATATTTTGTTCCTATGGGTTATTGAAATTCAACAAAATTTTATTTGACGCAGTTCGAACCTAAGTCGGAGCTGATATGATCGAAACTCGGTTTTCGGATAATCCTCAAAGTGGTTAGTACACGGGATATTGTTAAAAATCGAGTCGGACAATTTTACGGATATTTTTACATATTTTGTTCCTATGGGTTATTGGAATTCAACGAAATTTTATTTGACGCGATACGGACCTGAATCGGACCTGATATAGTCAAAACTCGGTTTTTGGATATTCCCCAAAGGGGTTAGTACACGGGATATTGTTAAAAATCGAGTCGAACCATTTTGTAGATATTTTTACATATTTTGTTCATATGGGTTATTGGAATTCAAAAAATTTTATTTGTTGCAATTCGAACCTGAATCGGGCATAAAATGACCGAAACTCGGTTTTTGAATAATCCTCAAATGGGTTAGTACACGCAATATTTTTAAAAATGGAGTTGGACCATTTTGTGGATATTTTTACATATTTTGTTCCAATGGGTTATTGGAATTCAACGAAATTTTATTTGACGCAATTCAAACCTGAATCGGAGCTGATATAGTCAAAACTCGGTTTTCGGATAAACCTCAAAGTGGTTAGTACACGGGATATTGTTAAAAATTGAGTTGGACCACTTTAGGGATATTTTTACATATTTTTTTCCTATGGGTTATTGGAATTCAACGAAATTTTATTTGACGCAATTCGGACCTGAATCGGAGTTGATATAGTCAAAACTCATTTTTTGGATAATCCTCAAAGGGGTTAGTACACGGGATATTGTTAAAAATCGAGCCGGACCATTTTGTGGATATTTTTACATATTTTGTTCCTATGGGTTATTGGAATTCAACGAAATTTTATATGACGCAGTTCGGACCGGAACCGGAGCTGCTATGATCGAAACTCGGTTTTCGGAAAATTCTCAAAGGGGTTAGTACACGGGATATTGTTAAAAATCAATTCGGACCATTTTGTGGATATTTTTACATATTTTGTTCCTATGGGTTATTGAAATTCAATAAAATTTTATTTGACGCAGTTCGAACCTGAGTCGGAGCTGATATGATCGAAACTCGGTTTTCGGATAATCCTCAAAGTGGTTAGTACACGGGATATTGTTAAAAATCGAGTCGGACCATTTTAGGGATATTTTTACATATTATTTTCCTATGGGTTATTGGAATTCAACAAAATTTTATTTGACGCAATTCGGACCTGAATTAGAGCTGATATAGTCAAAACTCATTTTTTGGATAATCCTCAAAGGGGTTAGTACACGGGATATTGTTAAAAATCGAGCCGGACCATTTTGTGGATATTTTTACATATTTTGTTCCTATGGGTTATTGGAATTCAACGAAATTTTATTTGACGCAGTTCGGACCGGAATCGGAGCTGATATGATCGAAACTCGGTTTTCGGAAAATTCTCAAAGGGGTTAGTACACGGGATATTTTTAAAAATCAATTCGGACCATTTTGTGGATATTTTTACATATTTTGTTCCTATGGGTTATTGAAATTCAACAAAATTTTATTTGACGCAGTTCGAACCTAAGTCGGAGCTGATATGATCGAAACTCGGTTTTCGGATAATCCTCAAAGTGGTTAGTACACGGGATATTGTTAAAAATCGAGTCGGACCATTTTACGGATATTTTTACATATTTTGTTCCTATGGGTTATTGGAATTCAACGAAATTATATTTGACGCGATACGGACCTGAATCGGACCTGATATTGTCAAAACTCGGTTTTTGGATAATCCCCAAAGGGGTTAGTACACGGGATATTGTTAAAAATCGAGTCGAACCATTTTGCAGATATTTTTACATATTTTGTTCATATGGGTTATTGGAATTCAAGAAATTTTATTTGGTGCAATTCGAACCTGAATCGGGCCTAAAATGACCGAAACTCGGTTTTTGGTTAATCCTCAAATGGGTTAGTACATGCAATATTGTTAAAAATGGAGTTGGACCATTTTGTGGATATTTTTACATATTTTGTTCCTATGGGTTATTGGAATTCAACAAAATTTTATTTGACGCAATTCAAACCTGAATCAGAGCAGATATAGTCAAAACTCGGTTTTCGGATAAACCTCAAAGTGGTTAGTACACGGGATATTGTTAAAAATCGAGTCGGACCATTTTAGGGATATTTTTACATATTTTGTTCCTATGGGTTATTGGAATTCAACGAAATTTTATTTGACGCAATTCGGACCTGAATCGGAGCTGATATAGTCAAAACTCAATTTTTGGATAATCCTCAAAGGGGTTAGTACACGGGATATTGTTAAAAATCGAGTCGGACCATTTTGTGGATATTTTTACATATTTTGTTCCTATGGGTTATTGGAATTCAACGAAATTTTATTTGACGCAGTTCGGACCGGAATAGGAGCTGATATGATCGAAACTCGGTTTTCGGAAAATTCTCAAAGGGGTTAGTACACGGGATATTGTTAAAAATCAATTCGGACCATTTTGTGGATATTTTTACATATTTTGTTCCTATGGGTTATTGAAATTCAACAAAATTTTATTTGACGCAGTTCGAACCTAAGTCGGAGCTGATATGATCGAAACTCGGTTTTCGGATAATCCTCAAAGTGGTTAGTACACGGGATATTGTTAAAAATCGAGTCGGACAATTTTACGGATATTTTTACATATTTTGTTCCTATGGGTTATTGGAATTCAACGAAATTTTATTTGACGCGATACGGACCTGAATCGGACCTGATATAGTCAAAACTCGGTTTTTGGATATTCCCCAGAGGGGTTAGTACACGGGATATTGTTAAAAATCGAGTCGAACCATTTTGTAGATATTTTTACATATTTTGTTCATATGGGTTATTGGAATTCAAAAAATTTTATTTGTTGCAATTCGAACCTGAATCGGGCATAAAATGACCGAAACTCGGTTTTTGAATAATCCTCAAATGGGTTAGTACACGCAATATTTTTAAAAATGGAGTTGGACCATTTTGTGGATATTTTTACATATTTTGTTCCTATGGGTTATTGGAATTCAACGAAATTTTATTTGACGCAATTCAAACCTGAATCGGAGCTGATATAGTCAAAACTCGGTTTTCGGATAAACCTCAAAGTGGTTAGTACACGGGATATTGTTAAAAATTGAGTTGGACCACTTTAGGGATATTTTTACATATTTTTTTCCTATGGGTTATTGGAATTCAACGAAATTTTATTTGACGCAATTCGGACCTGAATCGGAGTTGATATAGTCAAAACTCATTTTTTGGATAATCCTCAAAGGGGTTAGTACACGGGATATTGTTAAAAATCGAGCCGGACCATTTTGTGGATATTTTTACATATTTTGTTCCTATGGGTTATTGGAATTCAACGAAATTTTATATGACGCAGTTCGGACCGGAACCGGAGCTGCTATGATCGAAACTCGGTTTTCGGAAAATTCTCAAAGGGGTTAGTACACGGGATATTGTTAAAAATCAATTCGGACCATTTTGTGGATATTTTTACATATTTTGTTCCTATGGGTTATTGAAATTCAATAAAATTTTATTTGACGCAGTTCGAACCTGAGTCGGAGCTGATATGATCGAAACTCGGTTTTCGGATAATCCTCAAAGTGGTTAGTACACGGGATATTGTTAAAAATCGAGTCGGACCATTTTAGGGATATTTTTACATATTATTTTCCTATGGGTTATTGGAATTCAACAAAATTTTATTTGACGCAATTCGGACCTGAATTAGAGCTGATATAGTCAAAACTCATTTTTTGGATAATCCTCAAAGGGGTTAGTACACGGGATATTGTTAAAAATCAAGCCGGACCATTTTGTGGATATTTTTACATATTTTGTTCCTATGGGTTATTGGAATTTAACGAAATTTTATTTGACGCAGTTCGGACCGGAATCGGAGCTGATATGATCGAAACTCGGTTTTCGGAAAATTCTCAAAGGGGTTAGTACACGGGATATTTTTAAAAATCAATTCGGACCATTTTGTGGATATTTTTACATATTTTGTTCCTATGGGTTATTGAAATTCAACAAAATTTTATTTGACGCAGTTCGAACCTAAGTCGGAGCTGATATGATCGAAACTCGGTTTTCGGATAATCCTCAAAGTGGTTAGTACACGGGATATTGTTAAAAATCGAGTCGGACCATTTTACGGATATTTTTACATATTTTGTTCCTATGGGTTATTGGAATTCAACGAAATTATATTTGACGCGATACGGACCTGAATCGGACCTGATATTGTCAAAACTCGGTTTTTGGATAATCCCCAAAGGGGTTAGTACACGGGATATTGTTAAAAATCGAGTCGAACCATTTTGCAGATATTTTTACATATTTTGTTCATATGGGTTATTGGAATTCAAGAAATTTTATTTGGTGCAATTCGAACCTGAATCGGGCCTAAAATGACCGAAACTCGGTTTTTGGTTAATCCTCAAATGGGTTAGTACATGCAATATTGTTAAAAATGGAGTTGGACTATTTTGTGGATATTTTTACATATTTTGTTCCTATGGGTTATTGGATTTCAACGAATTTTATTTGACGCAATTCAAACTTGAATCGGAGCTGATATAGTCAAAACTCGGTTTTCGGATAAACCTCAAAGTGGTTAGTACACGGGATATTGTTAAAAATCGAGTCGGACCATTTTAGGGATATTTTTACATATTTTGTTCCTATGGGTTATTGGAATTCAACGAAATTTTATTTGACGCAATTCGGACCTGAATCGGAGTTGATATAGTCAAAACTCAGTTTTTGGATAATCCTCAAAGGGGTTAGTACACGGGATATTGTTAAATATCGAGTCGGACCATTTTGTGGATATTTTTACATATTTTGTTCCTATGGGTTATTGGAATTCCACGAAATTTTATTTGACGAAGTTCGGACGGGAATCGGAGCTGATATGATCGAAACTCGGTTTTCGGAAAATTCTCAAAGGGGTTAGTACACGGGATATTGTTAAAAATCAATTTGGACCATTTTGTGGATATTTTTACATATTTTGTTCCTATGGGTTATTGAAATTCAACAAAATTTTATTTGACGCAGTTCGAACCTGAGTTGGAGCTGATATGATCGAAACTCGGTTTTCGGATAATCCTCAAAGTGGTTAGTACACGGGATATTGTTAAAAATCGAGTCGGACCATTTTACGGATATTTTTACATATTTTGTTCCTATGGGTTATTGGAATTCAACGAAATTATATTTGACGCGATACGGACCTGAATCGGACCTGATATTGTCAAAACTCGGTTTTTGGATAATCCCCAAAGGGGTTAGTACACGGGATATTGTTAAAAATCGAGTCGAACCATGTTGCAGATATTTTTACATATTTTGTTCATATGGGTTATTGGAATTCAAGAAATTTTATTTGGTGCAATTCGAACCTGAATCGGGCCTAAAATGACCGAAACTCGGTTTTTGGTTAATCCTCAAATGGGTTAGTACATGCAATATTGTTAAAAATGGAGTTGGACCATTTTGTGGATATTTTTACATATTTTGTTCCTATGGGTTATTGGATTTCAACGAATTTTATTTGACGCAATTCAAACTTGAATCGGAGCTGATATAGTCAAAACTCGGTTTTCGGATAATCCTCAAAGTGGTTAGTACACGGGATATTGTTAAAAATCGAGTCGGACCATTTTAGGGATATTGTTACATATTATTTTCCTATGGGTTATTGGAATTCAACAAAATTTTATTTGACGCAATTCGGACCTGAATTAGAGCTGATATAGTCAAAACTCATTTTTTGGATAATCCTCAAAGGGGTTAGTACACGGGATATTGTTAAAAATCGAGCCGGACCATTTTGTGGATATTTTTACATATTTTGTTCCTATGGGTTATTGGAATTCAACGAAATTTTATTTGACGCAGTTCGGACCGGAATCGGAGCTGATATGATCGAAACTCGGTTTTCGGAAAATTCTCAAAGGGGTTAGTACACGGGATATTTTTAAAAATCAATTCGGACCATTTTGTGGATATTTTTACATATTTTGTTCCTATGGGTTATTGAAATTCAACAAAATTTTATTTGACGCAGTTCGAACCTAAGTCGGAGCTGATATGATCGAAACTCGGTTTTCGGATAATCCTCAAAGTGGTTAGTACACGGGATATTGTTAAAAATCGAGTCGGACCATTTTACGGATATTTTTACATATTTTGTTCCTATGGGTTATTGGAATTCAACGAAATTATATTTGACGCGATACGGACCTGAATCGGACCTGATATTGTCAAAACTCGGTTTTTGGATAATCCCCAAAGGGGTTAGTACACGGGATATTGTTAAAAATCGAGTCGAACCATTTTGCAGATATTTTTACATATTTTGTTCATATGGGTTATTGGAATTCAAGAAATTTTATTTGGTGCAATTCGAACCTGAATCGGGCCTAAAATGACCGAAACTCGGTTTTTGGTTAATCCTCAAATGGGTTAGTACATGCAATATTGTTAAAAATGGAGTTGGACCATTTTGTGGATATTTTTACATATTTTGTTCCTATGGGTTATTGGATTTCAACGAATTTTATTTGACGCAATTCAAACTTGAATCGGAGCTGATATAGTCAAAACTCGGTTTTCGGATAAACCTCAAAGTGGTTAGTACACGGGATATTGTTAAAAATCGAGTCGGACCATTTTAGGGATATTTTTACATATTTTGTTCCTATGGGTTATTGGAATTCAACGAAATTTTATTTGACGCAATTCGGACCTGAATCGGAGTTGATATAGTCAAAACTCAGTTTTTGGATAATCCTCAAAGGGGTTAGTACACGGGATATTGTTAAAAATCGAGTCGGACCATTTTGTGGATATTTTTACATATTTTGTTCCTATGGGTTATTGGAATTCCACGAAATTTTATTTGACGAAGTTCGGACGGGAATCGGAGCTGATATGATCGAAACTCGGTTTTCGGAAAATTCTCAAAGGGGTTAGTACACGGTATATTGTTAAAAATCAATTTGGACCATTTTGTGGATATTTTTACATATTTTGTTCCTATGGGTTATTGAAATTCAACAAAATTTTATTTGACGCAGTTCGAACCTGAGTTGGAGCTGATATGATCGAAACTCGGTTTTCGGATAATCCTCAAAGTGGTTAGTACACGGGATATTGTTAAAAATCGAGTCGGACCATTTTACGGATATTTTTACATATTTTGTTCCTATGGATTATTGGAATTCAACGAAATTATATTTGACGCGATACGGACCTGAATCGGACCTGATATTGTCAAAACTCGGTTTTTGGATAATCCCCAAAGGGGTTAGTACAGGGGATATTGTTAAAAATCGAGTCGAACCATTTTGCAGATTTTTTTACATATTTTGTTCATATGGGTTATTGGAATTCAAGAAATTTTATTTGGTGCAATTCGAACCTGAATCCGGCCTAAAATGACCGAAACTCGGTTTTTGGTTAATCCTCAAATGGGTTAGTACATGCAATATTGTTAAAAATGGATTTGGACCATTTTGTGGATATTTTTACATATTTTGTTCCTATGGGTTATTGGAATTCAACGAAATTTTATTTGACGCAATTCAAACTTGAATCGGAGCTGATATAGTCAAAACTCGGTTTTCGGATAAACCTCAAAGTGGTTAGTACACGGGATATTGTTAAAAATCGAGTCGGACCATTTTAGGGATATTTTTACATATTTTGTTCCTATGGGTTATTGGAATTCAACGAAATTTTATTTGACGCAATTCGGACCTGAATCGGAGCTGATATAGTCAAAACTCAGTTTTTGGATAATCCTCAAAGGGGTTAGTACACGGGATATTGTTAAAAATCGAGTCGAACCATTTTGCAGATATTTTTACATATTTTGTTCATATGGGTTATTGGAATTCAAGAAATTTTATTTGGTGCAATTCGAACCAGAATCCGGCCTAAAATGACCGAAACTCGGTTTTTGGATAATCCTCAAATGGGTTAGTACACGCAATATTGTTAAAAATGGAGTTGGACCATTTTGTGGATATTTTTACATATTTTGTTCCTATGGGTTATTGGAATTCAACGAAATTTTATTTGACCCAATTCAAACTTGAATCGGAGCTGATATAGTCAAAACTCGGTTTTCGGATAAACCTCAAAGTGGTTAGTACATGGGATATTGTTAAAAATCGAGTCGGACCATTTTAGGGATATTTTTAAATATTTTGTTCCTATGGGTTATTGGAATTCAACGAAATTTTATTTGACGCAATTCGGACCTGAATCGGAGCTGATATAGTCAAAACTCGGTTTTTGGATAATCCTCAAAGGGGTTAGTACACGGGATATTGTTAAAAATCGAGTCGAACCATTTTGCAGATATTTTTACATATTTTGTTCATATGGGTTATTGGAATTCAAGAAATTTTATTTGGTGCAATTCGAACCTGAATCCGGCCTAAAATGACCGAAACTCGGTTTTTGGATAATCCTCAAATGGGTTAGTACACGCAATATTGTTAAAAATCAATTCGGACCATTTTGTGGATATTTTTACATATTTTGTTCCTATGGGTTATTGGAATTCAACGAAATTTTATTTGACGCAGTTCGGACCGGAATCGGAGCTGATATGATCGAAACTCGGTTTTCGGAAAATTCTCAAAGGGGTTAGTACACGGGATATTTTTAAAAATCAATTCGGACCATTTTGTGGATATTTTTACATATTTTGTTCCTATGGGTTATTGAAATTCAACAAAATTTTATTTGACGCAGTTCGAACCTAAGTCGGAGCTGATATGATCGAAACTCGGTTTTCGGATAATCCTCAAAGTGGTTAGTACACGGGATATTGTTAAAAATCGAGTCGGACCATTTTACGGATATTTTTACATATTTTGTTCCTATGGGTTATTGGAATTCAACGAAATTATATTTGACGCGATACGGACCTGAATCGGACCTGATATTGTCAAAACTCGGTTTTTGGATAATCCCCAAAGGGGTTAGTACACGGGATATTGTTAAAAATCGAGTCGAACCATTTTGCAGATATTTTTACATATTTTGTTCATATGGGTTATTGGAATTCAAGAAATTTTATTTGGTGCAATTCGAACCTGAATCGGGCCTAAAATGACCGAAACTCGGTTTTTGGTTAATCCTCAAATGGGTTAGTACATGCAATATTGTTAAAAATGGAGTTGGACCATTTTGTGGATATTTTTACATATTTTGTTCCTATGGGTTATTGGATTTCAACGAATTTTATTTGACGCAATTCAAACTTGAATCGGAGCTGATATAGTCAAAACTCGGTTTTCGGATAAACCTCAAAGTGGTTAGTACACGGGATATTGTTAAAAATCGAGTCGGACCATTTTAGGGATATTTTTACATATTTTGTTCCTATGGGTTATTGGAATTCAACGAAATTTTATTTGACGCAATTCGGACCTGAATCGGAGTTGATATAGTCAAAACTCAGTTTTTGGATAATCCTCAAAGGGGTTAGTACACGGGATATTGTTAAAAATCGAGTCGGACCATTTTGTGGATATTTTTACATATTTTGTTCCTATGGGTTATTGGAATTCCACGAAATTTTATTTGACGAAGTTCGGACAAGAAATTTTATTTGGTGCAATTCGAACCAGAATCCGGCCTAAAATGACCGAAACTCGGTTTTTGGATAATCCTCAAATGGGTTAGTACACGGGATATTGTTAAAAATGGAGTTGGACCATTTTGTGGATATTTTTACATATTTTGTTCCTATGGGTTATTGGAATTCAACGAAATTTTATTTGACCCAATTCAAACTTGAATCGGAGCTGATATAGTCAAAACTCGGTTTTCGGATAAACCTCAAAGTGGTTAGTACATGGGATATTGTTAAAAATCGAGTCGGACCATTTTAGGGATATTTTTAAATATTTTGTTCCTATGGGTTATTGGAATTCAACGAAATTTTATTTGACGCAATTCGGACCTGAATCGGAGCTGATATAGTCAAAACTCGGTTTTTGGATAATCCTCAAAGGGGTTAGTACACGGGATATTGTTAAAAATCGAGTCGAACCATTTTGCAGATATTTTTACATATTTTGTTCATATGGGTTATTGGAATTCAAGAAATTTTATTTGGTGCAATTCGAACCTGAATCCGGCCTAAAATGACCGAAACTCGGTTTTTGGATAATCCTCAAATGGGTTAGTACACGCAATATTGTTAAAAATCAATTCGGACCATTTTGTGGATATTTTTACATATTTTGTTCCTATGGGTTATTGGAATTCAACGAAATTTTATTTGACGCAGTTCGGACCGGAATCGGAGCTGATATGATCGAAACTCGGTTTTCGGAAAATTCTCAAAGGGGTTAGTACACGGGATATTTTTAAAAATCAATTCGGACCATTTTGTGGATATTTTTACATATTTTGTTCCTATGGGTTATTGAAATTCAACAAAATTTTATTTGACGCAGTTCGAACCTAAGTCGGAGCTGATATGATCGAAACTCGGTTTTCGGATAATCCTCAAAGTGGTTAGTACACGGGATATTGTTAAAAATCGAGTCGGACCATTTTACGGATATTTTTACATATTTTGTTCCTATGGGTTATTGGAATTCAACGAAATTATATTTGACGCGATACGGACCTGAATCGGACCTGATATTGTCAAAACTCGGTTTTTGGATAATCCCCAAAGGGGTTAGTACACGGGATATTGTTAAAAATCGAGTCGAACCATTTTGCAGATATTTTTACATATTTTGTTCATATGGGTTATTGGAATTCAAGAAATTTTATTTGGTGCAATTCGAACCTGAATCGGGCCTAAAATGACCGAAACTCGGTTTTTGGTTAATCCTCAAATGGGTTAGTACATGCAATATTGTTAAAAATGGAGTTGGACCATTTTGTGGATATTTTTACATATTTTGTTCCTATGGGTTATTGGATTTCAACGAATTTTATTTGACGCAATTCAAACTTGAATCGGAGCTGATATAGTCAAAACTCGGTTTTCGGATAAACCTCAAAGTGGTTAGTACACGGGATATTGTTAAAAATCGAGTCGGACCATTTTAGGGATATTTTTACATATTTTGTTCCTATGGGTTATTGGAATTCAACGAAATTTTATTTGACGCAATTCGGACCTGAATCGGAGTTGATATAGTCAAAACTCAGTTTTTGGATAATCCTCAAAGGGGTTAGTACACGGGATATTGTTAAAAATCGAGTCGGACCATTTTGTGGATATTTTTACATATTTTGTTCCTATGGGTTATTGGAATTCCACGAAATTTTATTTGACGAAGTTCGGACGGGAATCGGAGCTGATATGATCGAAACTCGGTTTTCGGAAAATTCTCAAAGGGGTTAGTACACGGGATATTGTTAAAAATCAATTTGGACCATTTTGTGGATATTTTTACATATTTTGTTCCTATGGGTTATTGAAATTCAACAAAATTTTATTTGACGCAGTTCGAACCTGAGTCGGAGCTGATATGATCGAAACTCGGTTTTCGGATAATCCTCAAAGTGGTTAGTACACGGGATATTGTTAAAAATCGAGTCGGACCATTTTACGGATATTTTTACATATTTTGTTCCTATGGATTATTGGAATTCAACGAAATTATATTTGACGCGATACGGACCTGAATCGGACCTGATATTGTCAAAACTCGGTTTTTGGATAATCCCCAAAGGGGTTAGTACAGGGGATATTGTTAAAAATCGAGTCGAACCATTTTGCAAATATTTTTAAATATTTTGTTCATATGGGTTATTGGAATTCAAGAAATTTTATTTGGTGCAATTCGAACCTGAATCCGGCCTAAAATGACCGAAACTCGGTTTTTGGTTAATCCTCAAATGGGTTAGTACATGCAATATTGTTAAAAATGGATTTGGACCATTTTGTGGATATTTTTACATATTTTGTTCCTATGGGTTATTGGAATTCAACGAAATTTTATTTGACGCAATTCAAACTTGAATCGGAGCTGATATAGTCAAAACTCGGTTTTCGGATAAACCTCAAAGTGGTTAGTACACGGGATATTGTTAAAAATCGAGTCGGACCATTTTAGGGATATTTTTACATATTTTGTTCCTATGGGTTATTGGAATTTAACGAAATTTTATTTGACCTGAATCGGAGCTGATATAGTCAAAACTCAGTTTTTGGATAATCCTCAAAGGGGTTAGTACACGGGATATTGTTAAAAATCGAGTCGAACCATTTTGCAGATATTTTTACATATTTTGTTCATATGGGTTATTGGAATTCAAGAAATTTTATTTGGTGCAATTCGAACCAGAATCCGGCCTAAAATGACCGAAACTCGGTTTTTGGATAATCCTAAAATGGGTTAGTACACGCAATATTGTTAAAAATGGAGTTGGACCATTTTGTGGATATTTTTACATATTTTGTTCCTATGGGTTATTGGAATTCAACGAAATTTTATTTGACCCAATTCAAACTTGAATCGGAGCTGATATAGTCAAAACTCGGTTTTCGGATAAACCTCAAAGTGGTTAGTACATGGGATATTGTTAAAAATCGAGTCGGACCATTTTAGGGATATTTTTAAATATTTTGTTCCTATGGGTTATTGGAATTCAACGAAATTTTATTTGACGCAATTCGGACCTGAATCGGAGCTGATATAGTCAAAACTCGGTTTTTGGATAATCCTCAAAGGGGTTAGTACACGGGATATTGTTAAAAATCGAGTCGAACCATTTTGCAGATATTTTTACATATTTTGTTCATATGGGTTATTGGAATTCAAGAAATTTTATTTGGTGCAATTCGAACCTGAATCCGGCCTAAAATGACCGAAACTCGGTTTTTGGATAATCCTCAAATGGGTTAGTACACGCAATATTGTTAAAAATCAATTCGGACCATTTTGTGGATATTTTTACATATTTTGTTCCTATGGGTTATTGGAATTCAACGAAATTTTATTTGACGCAATTCAAACCTGAATCGGAGCTGATATTGTCAAAACTCGGTTTTCGGATAAACCTCAAAGTGGTTAGTACACGGGATATTGTTAAAAATCGAGTTGGACCACTTTAGGGATATTTTTACATATTTTTTTCCTATGGGTTATTGGAATTCAACGAAATTTTATTTGACGCAATTCGGACCTGAATCGGAGTTGATATAGTCAAAACTCATTTTTTGGATAATCCTCAAAGGGGTTAGTACACGGGATATTGTTAAAAATCGAGCCGGACCATTTTGTGGATATTTTTACATATTTTGTTCATATGGGTTATTGGAATTCAAGAAATTTTATTTGGTGCAATTCGAACCAGAATCGGGCCTAAAATGACCGAAACTCGGTTTTTGGTTAATCCTCAAATGGGTTAGTACATGCAATATTGTTAAAAATGGATTTGGACCATTTTGTGGATATTTTTACATATTTTGTTCCTATGGGTTATTGGAATTCAACGAAATTTTATTTGACGCAATTCAAACTTGAATCGGAGCTGATATAGTCAAAACTCGGTTTTCGGATAAACCTCAAAGTGGTTAGTACACGGGATATTGTTAAAAATCGAGTCGGACCATTTTATGGATATTTTTACATATTTTGTTCCTATGGGTTATTGGAATTCAACGAAATTTTATTTGACGCAATTCGGACCTGAATCGGAGCTGATATAGTCAAAACTCAGTTTTTGGATAATCCTCAAAGGGGTTAGTACACGGGATATTGTTAAAAATCGAGTCGAACCATTTTGCAGATATTTTTACATATTTTGTTCATATGGGTTATTGGAATTCAAGAAATTTTATTTGGTGCAATTCGAACCAAAATCCGGCCTAAAATGACCGAAACTCGGTTTTTGGATAATCCTCAAATGGGTTAGTACACGCAATATTGTTAAAAATGGAGTTGGACCATTTTGTGGATATTTTTACATATTTTGTTCCTATGGGTTATTGGAATTCAACGAAATTTTATTTGACCCAATTCAAACTTGAATCGGAGCTGATATAGTCAAAACTCGGTTTTCGGATAAACCTCAAAGTGGTTAGTACATGGGATATTGTTAAAAATCGAGTCGGACCATTTTAGGGATATTTTTAAATATTTTGTTCCTATGGGTTATTGGAATTCAACGAAATTTTA
The DNA here is from genome assembly GCA_036435485.1 of Saposhnikovia divaricata. NCBI lineage: Eukaryota > Viridiplantae > Streptophyta > Magnoliopsida > Apiales > Apiaceae > Saposhnikovia > Saposhnikovia divaricata. Next base: position 223,915,595 of record CM071599.1, on the reverse strand, counting down.
TTTGACGCAATTCGGACCTGAATCGGAGCTGATATAGTCAAAACTCAGTTTTTGGATAATCCTCAAAGGGGTTAGTACACGGGATATTGTTAAAAATCGAGTCGAACCATTTTGCAGATATTTTTACATATTTTGTTCATATGGGTTATTGGAATTCAAGAAATTTTATTTGGTGCAATTCGAACCTGAATCCGGCCTAAAATGACCGAAACTCGGTTTTTGGATAATCCTCAAATGGGTTAGTACACGCAATATTGTTAAAAATGGAGTTGGACCATTTTGTGGATATTTTTACATATTTTGTTCCTATGGGTTATTGGAATTCAACGAAATTTTATTTGACGCAATTCAAACTTGAATCGGAGCTGATATAGTCAAAACTCGGTTTTCGGATAAACCTCAAAGTGGTTAGTACACGGGATATTGTTAAAAATCGAGTCGGACCATTTTAGGGATATTTTTACATATTTTGTTCCTATGGGTTATTGGAATTCAACGAAATTTTATTTGACGCAATTCGGACCTGAATCGGAGTTGATATAGTCAAAACTCATTTTTTGGATAATCCTCAAAGGGGTTAGTACACGGGATATTGTTAAAAATCGAGCCGGACCATTTTGTGGATATTTTTACATATTTTGTTCATATGGGTTATTGGAATTCAAGAAATTTTATTTGGTGCAATTCGAACCAGAATCGGGCCTAAAATGACCGAAACTCGGTTTTTGGTTAATCCTCAAATGGGTTAGTACATGCAATATTGTTAAAAATGGATTTGGACCATTTTGTGGATATTTTTACATATTTTGTTCCTATGGGTTATTGGAATTCAACGAAATTTTATTTGACGCAATTCAAACTTGAATCGGAGCTGATATAGTCAAAACTCGGTTTTCGGATAAACCTCAAAGTGGTTAGTACACGGGATATTGTTAAAAATCGAGTCGGACCATTTTATGGATATTTTTACATATTTTGTTCCTATGGGTTATTGGAATTCAACGAAATTTTATTTGACGCAATTCGGACCTGAATCGGAGCTGATATAGTCAAAACTCAGTTTTTGGATAATCCTCAAAGGGGTTAGTACACGGGATATTGTTAAAAATCGAGTCGAACCATTTTGCAGATATTTTTACATATTTTGTTCATATGGGTTATTGGAATTCAAGAAATTTTATTTGGTGCAATTCGAACCAAAATCCGGCCTAAAATGACCGAAACTCGGTTTTTGGATAATCCTCAAATGGGTTAGTACACGCAATATTGTTAAAAATGGAGTTGGACCATTTTGTGGATATTTTTACATATTTTGTTCCTATGGGTTATTGGAATTCAACGAAATTTTATTTGACCCAATTCAAACTTGAATCGGAGCTGATATAGTCAAAACTCGGTTTTCGGATAAACCTCAAAGTGGTTAGTACATGGGATATTGTTAAAAATCGAGTCGGACCATTTTAGGGATATTTTTAAATATTTTGTTCCTATGGGTTATTGGAATTCAACGAAATTTTATTTGACGCAATTCGGACCTGAATCGGAGCTGATATAGTCAAAACTCAGTTTTTGGATAATCCTCAAAGGGGTTAGTACACGGGATATTGTTAAAAATCGAGTCGAACCATTTTGCAGATATTTTTACATATTTTGTTCATATGGGTTATTGGAATTCAAGAAATTTTATTTGGTGCAATTCGAACCTGAATCCGGCCTAAAATGACCGAAACTCGGTTTTTGGATAATCCTCAAATGGGTTAGTACACGCAATATTGTTAAAAATGGAGTTGGACCATTTTGTGGATATTTTTACATATTTTGTTCCTATGGGTTATTGGAATTCAACGAAATTTTATTTGACGCAATTCAAACTTGAATCGGAGCTGATATAGTCAAAACTCGGTTTTCGGATAAACCTCAAAGTGGTTAGTACACGGGATATTGTTAAAAATCGAGTCGGACCATTTTAGGGATATTTTTACATATTTTGTTCCTATGGGTTATTGGAATTCAACGAAATTTTATTTGACGCAATTCGGACCTGAATCGGAGTTGATATAGTCAAAACTCATTTTTTGGATAATCCTCAAAGGGGTTAGTACACGGGATATTGTTAAAAATCGAGCCGGACCATTTTGTGGATATTTTTACATATTTTGTTCATATGGGTTATTGGAATTCAAGAAATTTTATTTGGTGCAATTCGAACCAGAATCGGGCCTAAAATGACCGAAACTCGGTTTTTGGTTAATCCTCAAATGGGTTAGTACATGCAATATTGTTAAAAATGGATTTGGACCATTTTGTGGATATTTTTACATATTTTGTTCCTATGGGTTATTGGAATTCAACGAAATTTTATTTGACGCAATTCAAACTTGAATCGGAGCTGATATAGTCAAAACTCGGTTTTCGGATAAACCTCAAAGTGGTTAGTACACGGGATATTGTTAAAAATCGAGTCGGACCATTTTATGGATATTTTTACATATTTTGTTCCTATGGGTTATTGGAATTCAACGAAATTTTATTTGACGCAATTCGGACCTGAATCGGAGCTGATATAGTCAAAACTCAGTTTTTGGATAATCCTCAAAGGGGTTAGTACACGGGATATTGTTAAAAATCGAGTCGAACCATTTTGCAGATATTTTTACATATTTTGTTCATATGGGTTATTGGAATTCAAGAAATTTTATTTGGTGCAATTCGAACCAAAATCCGGCCTAAAATGACCGAAACTCGGTTTTTGGATAATCCTCAAATGGGTTAGTACACGCAATATTGTTAAAAATGGAGTTGGACCGTTTTGTGGATATTTTTACATATTTTGTTCCTATGGGTTATTGGAATTCAACGAAATTTTATTTGACCCAATTCAAACTTGAATCGGAGCTGATATAGTCAAAACTCGGTTTTCGGATAAACCTCAAAGTGGTTAGTACATGGGATATTGTTAAAAATCGAGTCGGACCATTTTAGGGATATTTTTAAATATTTTGTTCCTATGGGTTATTGGAATTCAACGAAATTTTATTTGACGCAATTCGGACCTGAATCGGAGCTGATATAGTCAAAACTCAGTTTTTGGATAATCCTCAAAGGGGTTAGTACACGGGATATTGTTAAAAATCGAGTCGAACCATTTTGCAGATATTTTTACATATTTTGTTCATATGGGTTATTGGAATTCAAGAAATTTTATTTGGTGCAATTCGAACCTGAATCCGGCCTAAAATGACCGAAACTCGGTTTTTGGATAATCCTCAAATGGGTTAGTACACGCAATATTGTTAAAAATGGAGTTGGACCATTTTGTGGATATTTTTACATATTTTGTTCCTATGGGTTATTGGAATTCAACGAAATTTTATTTGACGCAATTCAAACTTGAATCGGAGCTGATATAGTCAAAACTCGGTTTTCGGATAAACCTCAAAGTGGTTAGTACACGGGATATTGTTAAAAATCGAGTCGGACCATTTTAGGGATATTTTTACATATTTTGTTCCTATGGGTTATTGGAATTCAACGAAATTTTATTTGACGCAATTCAGACCTGAATCGGAGCTGATATAGTCAAAACTCAGTTTTTGGATAATCCTCAAAGGGGTTAGTACACGGGATATTGTTAAAAATTGAGTCGGACCATTTTGTGGATATTTTTACATATTTTGTTCCTATGGGTTATTGGAATTCAACGAAATTTTATTTGACGCGATACGGACCTGAATCGGACGTGATATAGTCAAAACTCGGTTTTTGGATAATCCCCAAAGGGGTTAGTACACGGGATATTGTTAAAAATCGAGTCGAACCATTTTGCAGATATTTTTACATATTTTGTTCATATGGGTTATTGGAATTCAAGAAATTTTATTTGGTGCAATTCGTGAAAATGCACACCTAGAGGGGGGGTGAATAGGTGTAAATGGCTAACTATATTCAACTAAGTCCGATTTTAAAAATTACCAGAAACAGCTTACTGATTTCGGCCTTTAGTTCCATGTGTTCTTCAATTGTAACACTATTTTGTTCCTGCATGGTTAGTGAATCTAACAAAGTATCATCTGAAGAAATATAATCATTAAAAGAGTTTACCTCACTAGGATCCTCTTCAGAATCAGTTTCAGCATACACTCCTTCTGAATTTCCTAGAACAGATTCATCTTCCATTCCAACAAGTGCTAAGTTCACCATCTCTTCACTTGAGTCATCACTGGAATCTGTATCATCATCACTCCAAGTCGGTAGAGCCTTTGATTTCTTCTTGTCCTTGAAAACAGTAGGCTGTTTTGACTTTAGTTTGTAGCAATTCCTTTTATAATGGCCTGGCTTGCCACATTCGAAACAAGTTTCCTCCTTAGAGTCCTTTGAACTCTTTTTGTTGTTGTAGAAGCCACCTCTTTCCCTTTTCATCATATTCTTCTTTTCTATCAGCCTTTTGATCTTCTTTGAAATAAGTGCAAGTTCCTCATCAGAATCAGATTCATCATCAATGTCAATTGGCTTGCTGTTTTTAGAATGGAGAACCATATTCTTCATCTTTTCTGTTGGAGCTTTAACACTTGAACTTCCCACCTGATTTCCATTTATCTTGCTTTCAAATTGCTCTGGCTCAGCAAATACGGCCAAGTGATCCATAGTATCAATAAGTGGTGAGGATTCCAAGGCAGTAACCTTAGCTTCGTAGATGAATGGTACTGCACTCAATACCTTCATATTGATTTCATCTTGTGGAATAGATTTTCCAAGCCTCTTTAGTGAATTTATAGTAACTTGAAACCGTGCTTGACTATCCTTGATAGTTTCACCTTCATTAAGCTTGAAATTCCCAAAGTCATTCATTAGCTTGCTAAGCTTCACCTTCTTTAGAGATTTCGAACCTTCATGATAAGTCTCCAAAGCATCCCACATTTCTTTTGCTGATTTGAGTGAAGATACTTTATCATATTCAGCCTGGTTTAAACCATTCATAAGAGAACTCCTTGCCTTTCCATTGTAGCCAAGTTTGATTAATTCATCCGGAGTGAGATCATCAACATCCTTTGGCTTGCCATCCTTATCAAGAAAGACATATGGAAATTTTTGCACAACTCTCAGAACTAATGGATCTCTGGATAAGTGAGTTTCCATGCTGCTTTTCCACCAGTGGTAGTTGTGTGTGCCATGAAGAAGTGGAGGCCTAAAATCAGATTTTCCTTCGGGATAGTTTTCAGCCATTATGATCGAATACTTTCCTGTTACAGAATTGTTAGTATACCAAAGCTCTGATACCAAATGGAAATGCACACCTAGAGGGGGGTGAATAGGTGTAAATGGCTAACTATATTCAACTAAGTCCGATTTTAAAAATTACCAGAAACAGCTTACTGATTTCGTTTTATGCAGAGACAAATGGTAAGCTGATTGTAAACAGTATGCTGAATGTAAAGATAACAAGTACAGTAAAGTGCATAAACAGTAAGCTAAATGCAAGCAGTAAGTAAAGAGCAGAAAATAAAGAACACAGAGACTTTTAGCCAGGTTCGACCCCTAACCCCTATGGTCTACGTCCTGGTCCCTTACCAACTTGGTAAGAGAATATATTATTGATCACTGAAATAAACCAATTACAAGATACAACAATATATCTCCCTCAATACCCAGCTGTTGACAAATGGCATGCTGAACTCCCGTTTCTGAACTTGCTCTCTAAGCTATACTTCCCAAGTATACTTCTCTAGCAACGATCACCAAACCCTAGTTCCCAAGCCAAATTGTCCAACAACTAAACCTTACAAATCGAACAATACAATCAATAATGGATACAACTCAAACTATGAACTCTTTAAGATATAGCACGTATGAATATACTAAGAGCTCGAGAGAATCAAAGGATATAGCAATGAAAATTGAGTTGTTTGAATTCTTGTGTGCTTGAATATTTTCTCTGAAGTGTTAAGAACGAATGAACACAAGAACAAGGTTTATAAAGCATCACACCAACGTTCAGAAAATCAATCACCAATTATTCGAACGATTAGAATCAATTTCCAACGTTCAATTGGTTAGAGATTTTACAAACGTTCTTGTGAACGTTAGACAGAAGGTTTGAAAGAAAGAGATCGATGAAAGCTTAACCCTTCTGATTTGTATAGATATAAAAACGCGTATAGGAGATTTTGAAAGAAAGAAATCTTTTAAATAAGGAAACTCCTATAAGTTTTATGATTTTGTTTTAAAGAAAGATATTTGAAAAGATTTGAGCTCTAGAATATATTATATACGTATTATATAATAAAGAGCCCTCACAATATATTTCCTGAAATAAATCCTTGAGAATCGAACTTGATCTTTATCTTCAGAAATTCTGGCAGTTGCAAATGGCTTGCTGTTTGTGACTGACTGTCAGAAATGGCTTGCTGTTTGTGAACTGTCAGTGTGCAAATGGCTTGCCAGACTCTCTCTGTTGTAATACCAAATGGCTTGCTGTTTGTATATTCTGTGTAAACAATCAGTAGGCTAATATACCCTGCAAAACCACGTTAGTACAATACAAGCATAACACGATGTTTTATATCAAACTACAATCAAATAGCTTGCTGAATGTGATCATCAAAACCATAGGAGTATCAATACCAAAATGGTAAAAGATCTGTTGCCAAAAATGGAAGAATGGGATTCAACTTCATTTAGTAAAGCTACGGAGATCAAGGAACTAAATACTAAGAACAGACATTTAGAGGCTAATGTCAAGCTACTTGAAAAGAGAAACAAGACCTTGACTGAAGAAATCAAAGAGCTGAGGTCTGATGTTAAAACTAAAGCTAAAGCATTGGAATCATACAAGATGAAGGAATCTAGTCAAGCCGAATCCTCAAAAACTGCTGAAAAGAGAGTTCAGCAAGCTGAACTCATCAAACAGCAAGCTGAAGTGATCACCCTCCTAGAAACAGAAGTTAAAAATCTCAAGAAGGGCATGGAAACTTTTGTTCAAGGTGAAGACACTTTAAAAACAATGATGAAGAAGGCAAATGTACCTTTGGTCAGAGAAGGTGTTGGTTTAAACTTCAACAAGAAAGATAAGGTGCTCAAATATGATGGAAAGAATGGCATACCCTATGACTATGCTATGCCTTGGAAGACATGCAACAAATGTGGTGGAAAAGGACATCTGGAAAGACATTGTGTGGTTCAAGTAAATCATAAAGTGAAAACAGCTTACCAGAATGAACCAGTCAGGCGACAAACAGCTTACCAGAATGGACCAGTCAGGCGACAAACAGCATACCAGAATGCAAATAGCAGGAGACAAACAGCTTACCGACAGAATGACAACAAGCAAAATCAGACCCCAAAAGTGGTCCAAATGTGGATCAAGAAATCTGATTTAAATACTTTATATATTCTTGCTACTAACCAACCTGGACCCAAACCTATATGGGTACCAAAACATTGAGTTATTTTTGTTTGTTTTGTAGATGTGCCTTGCTGCTAAGGTTAAGTCAAAGCAATGGATCTTGGACAGTGGATGCACAAGACATATGTGTGGAGACAAATCCCAGTTTATGAATCTCAAAATGAAAAAGGGTGGAAGAGTGACAATTGGGAATAGTAAAACTCTTCAAATCCTTGGTACCGGTTCTATTGGTAATAGTAATATTTCAATTGATAAAGTTCAATATGTCAAAGGTCTTACTTATAACTTGCTTAGTGTTACTCAATTATTTGATGATGGACATTATGTTGATTTTTGCATTGATAAAACTATTATTACTATTGGTACTAACAAAATCCCCCTAGTTGCTAGAAGGGAAGGAAATATATATGTATTAGACTTTGATATGCAGGAAACAGCGTGCTGTTTGGCTGCAGTAGATAATGACCCATATATTTGGCATAGAAGATTGGGACATGCACACATGGATTTGCTCAGAAAGTTGTCAAGCAAGAAACTAGTGAGAGGGCTGCCCAAGCTAAAGTATGTCAAAACAGAAGTCTGTTCAGCTTGCCAATTGGGCAAACAACTTCGAAGTACTCACAAATCAAAGAAAATGGTATCTACTTCTAAACCCTTACAGCTTCTGCATTTGGACTTATTTGGTCCAGAAGCTTACAAGAGTATTGGAGGTAAACAATATGGTTTTGTGATTGTAGATGATTATTCTAGATTTACATGGGTATTATTTCTTCGTACTAAAGATTGTGCTTTTGATGAGTTTAAGAAGCTAATTAAATTACTTGAGAACAAGTTGAATACAAGGCTTGTAGGTATAAGGAGTGATAGAGGAGGTGAATTTCTCAACAAGGACTTCATTGATTATTGTGAAGAAAAAGGAATTACACATGAATTTTCTGCACCAAGGACTCCACAACAAAATGGAGTGGTAGAAAGGAAGAACAGGTCACTACAAGAAACAGCAAGGACTTTATTGCAAGAAAGCAAGCTGCCTAGAAGTTTTTGGGCAGAAGCAGTGAATACAGCATGCTATGTGTTGAACAGAGTCATAATCAGGCCTATTTTGAACAAAACTCCGTATGAATTGTTGAGGAAAAAGAAGCCAAACATTAGTTACTTCAAAATCTTTGGCTCAAAGTGTTTTGCGCTCAAGACAGTTGATAATGATGGTAAATTCGATGCTAAATCTTATGAAGCTATTTTTCTTGGCTATTCTTTAACTAGTAGAGCTTATAGAGTTTATAACTTAAATAAACGTATAGTTGAAGAATCTATTGATGTTACTTTTCAAGAACCTAACAATGATCTGCCAAGAGATGAGGAAGAATTTGCAGGTGAAACAAATGATAACATACAACCTCAAGTCACTGGAAATCAGCAAGCCAACAATTCTGCTGAAACTGGAAGTCAGCAAGCCAATAACACTACTGAGAATGGAAAACAGCAAGCTGGAACTGCAAATCAGCAAGCTGAAGTGGTCAGATTAACTTCACGCGAAGAAATTGCTCAACATTCTCTACCAAAGGCTACAAGGACAGTAAAGAACCATCCTCCAGAACTTGTTATTGGAAATATCTCAGATGGAATCACAACAAGGAGAGGAAAGGCAAACTTTTGTGCTTATGCTGCCTTTCTAGCTCAAGAAGAACCCAAAAATATCAAGGAAGCATTAGAAGATGAAAATTGGATCATGGCCATGCAAGAAGAACTCAACCAATTCGACAGGTGTGATGTTTGGGAACTTGTAAAGCCACCAGAAGATGCTTCTATCATAGGAACCAAATGGGTGTTCAAAAACAAAGTGGATGAGTTTGGAACCGTCACTCGAAATAAGGCAAGGCTCGTGGCTCAAGGCTATAATCAACAAGAAGGAATTGATTTTGATGAAACATATGCTCCAGTTGCTCGTTTAGAATCAATCAGAATGCTTCTTGCTTATGCATGCTACAAGAAATTCAAGTTATATCAAATGGACGTAAAAAGCGCATTTCTTAATGGCGTGCTGAATGAGGAAGTCTATGTCAAACAGCCTCCAGGATTCGAACATGAGAAGTTTCATGATTATGTTTACAAGCTCAAGAAGGCATTATATGGTTTAAGGCAGGCCCCTAGAGCGTGGTATGAAAGACTTAGTAAGTTTCTTCTCAAAAATGGATTCACTCGAGGTAATATCGATCCCACATTATTTACAAAGCAAAATGGTAAAGATATTCTTGTTGTACAAATATATGTGGATGATATTGTATTCGGTTCTACTAATGAATCTATGTGTGAGTGGTTTTCTAAGTGCATGTACAATGAATTTGACATGAGCATGATAGGGGAACTCAATTATTTCTTGGGTCTCCAAATCAAGCAAACCAATGATGGTATTTATGTGCATCAATCCAAGTATACAAAGAATCTGCTCAAAAGATTTGGTTTTGAAGATGTCAAAGCAAAAACAACTCCTATGACTCAAAACAGCAAGCTGTTTGCAGATGAGAATGGTAAGGATGTGGATATCAAAAGGTATAGAGGTATGATTGGAAGTCTATTATACTTAACTGCCTCAAGACCTGATATCATGTATAGTGTTTGTGTTTGTGCAAGGTTTCAATCCAACCCTAAAGAGTCTCACTTAAATGCGGTTAAAAGAATTTTTAAATATTTAATTGGTACTATCAATCTTGGTTTGTTCTATCCTATCACAAATACTTTTGATCTCGTGGGGTATAGTGATGCAGATTATGCAGGGTCTCAAACTGATAGAAAGAGCACAAGTGGTGTTTGTACATTTCTTGGACAAAGCTTGGTGTCATGGCAAAGCAAAAAGCAAGCTTCTGTTTCTCTTTCAACGGCCGAAGGAGAGTATCTAGCAGCTGGTAGATGTTGCTCTCAAATTTTATGGATGATTCAAACTCTAAGGGATTTCAATATCAATTGTGGCAAGATTCCAATATATTGTGACAACACGAGTGCTATCAATATCTCCAAGAATCCTGTGAATCACTCAAGAACAAAGCATATTGACGTTCGTCATCATTTCTTGAGAGATAATGCAGCAAAGGGGAAGATTGAGTTGGTATTTGTCTCAACTGAAGTTCAACTAGCAGATATCTTCACAAAGCCATTGGCTGAAGAAAGATTTGCAGCCATACGAATGGAGCTTGGCATGTGTACTGTGTAGTCAGCAAGCTGACAAGCACAGAATGGGTAACGTTGGCTTACCATTTGTATCTGAACTATTTATATGCCATTACCATGATATTTTTTTCTCTATGCTTATTCCAGACCTGGACTAATATTCTTTTTGATGGTTTTTTGATGGATTAAGGGGGAGAAATTTAGGAGAATTTATTTGTTTGTTTGGTCAAGATATTCGACTTGGATATGATTAATTGCTTGTTCATCTTGAATTTGTTTTATATCAAAATGTACTAATATGCAGGGATTTAGGGGGAGTTCTTATTTCTCCTAAATATTGTGTAATCATCAAAAAGGGGGAGATTGATACTCCTATGGTTTTGATGATCACATTCAGCAAGCTATTTGATTGTAGTTTGATATAAAACATCGTGTTATGCTTGTATTGTACTAACGTGGTTTTGCAGGGTATATTAGCCTACTGATTGTTTACACAGAATATACAAACAGCAAGCCATTTGGTATTACAACAGAGAGAGTCTGGCAAGCCATTTGCACACTGACAGTTCACAAACAGCAAGCCATTTCTGACAGTCAGTCACAAACAGCAAGCCATTTGCAACTGCCAGAATTTCTGAAGATAAAGATCAAGTTCGATTCTCAAGGATTTATTTCAGGAAATATATTGTGAGGGCTCTTTATTATATAATACGTATATAATATATTCTAGAGCTCAAATCTTTTCAAATATCTTTCTTTAAAACAAAATCATAAAACTTATAGGAGTTTCCTTATTTAAAAGATTTCTTTCTTTCAAAATCTCCTATACGCGTTTTTATATCTATACAAATCAGAAGGGTTAAGCTTTCATCGATCTCTTTCTTTCAAACCTTCTGTCTAACGTTCACAAGAACGTTTGTAAAATCTCTAACCAATTGAACGTTGGAAATTGATTCTAATCGTTCGAATAATTGGTGATTGATTTTCTGAACGTTGGTGTGATGCTTTATAAACCTTGTTCTTGTGTTCATTCGTTCTTAACACTTCAGAGAAAATATTCAAGCACACAAGAATTCAAACAACTCAGTTTTCATTGCTATATCCTTTGATTCTCTCGAGCTCTTAGTATATTCATACGTGCTATATCTTAAAGAGTTCATAGTTTGAGTTGTATCCATTATTGATTGTATTGTTCGATTTGTAAGGTTTAGTTGTTGGACAATTTGGCTTGGGAACTAGGGTTTGGTGATCGTTGCTAGAGAAGTATACTTGGGAAGTATAGCTTAGAGAGCAAGTTCAAAAACGGGAGTTCAGCATGCCATTTGTCAACAGCTGGGTATTGAGGGAGATATATTGTTGTATCTTGTAATTGGTTTATTTCAGTGATCAATAATATATTCTCTTACCAAGTTGGTAAGGGACCAGGACGTAGACCATAGGGGTTAGGGGTCGAACCTGGCTAAAAGTCTCTGTGTTCTTTATTTTCTGCTCTTTACTTACTGCTTGCATTTAGCTTACTGTTTATGCACTTTACTGTACTTGTTATCTTTACATTCAGCATACTGTTTACAATCAGCTTACCATTTGTCTCTGCATAAAACGAAATCAGTAAGCTGTTTCTGGTAATTTTTAAAATCGGACTTAGTTGAATATAGTTAGTCATTTACACCTATTCACCCCCCTCTAGGTGTGCATTTGCAATTCGAACCTGAATCGGGCCTAAAATGACCGAAACTCGGTTTTTGGATAATCCTCAAATGGGTTAGTACACGCAATATTTTTAAAAATGGAGTTTGACCATTTTGTGGATATTTTTACATATTTTGTTCCTATGGGTTATTGGAATTCAACGAAATTTTATTTGACGCAATTCAAACCTGAATCGGGGCTGATATAGTCAAAACTCGGTTTTCGGATAAACCTCAAAGTGGTTAGTACACGGGATATTGTTAAAAATCGAGTCGGACCATTTTAGGGATATTTTTACATATTTTGTTCCTATGGGTTATTGGAATTCAACGAAATTTTATTTGACGCAATTCGGACCTGAATCGGAGCTGATATAGTCAAAACTCAGTTTTTGGATAATCCTCAAAGGGGTTAGTACACGGGATATTGTTAAAAATTGAGTCGGACCATTTTGTGGATATTTTTACATATTTTGTTCCTATAGGTTATTGGAATTCAACGAAATTTTATTTGACGCGATACGGACCTGAATCGGACGTGATATAGTCAAAACTCGGTTTTTGGATAATCCCCAAAGGGGTTAGTACACGGGATATTGTTAAAAATCGAGTCGAACCATTTTGCAGATATTTTTACATATTTTGTTCATATGGGTTATTGGAATTCAAGAAATTTTATTTGGTGAAATTCGAACCTGAATCGGGCCTAAAATGACCGAAACTCGGTTTTTGGATAATCCTCAAATGGGTTAGTACACGCAATATTTTTAAAAATGGAGTTTGACCATTTTGTGGATATTTTTACATATTTTGTTCCTATGGGTTATTGGAATTCAACGAAATTTTATTTGACGCAATTCAAACCTGAATCGGAGCTGATATAGTCAAAACTCGGTTTTCGGATAAACCTCAAAGTGGTTAGTACACGGGATATTGTTAAAAATCGAGTCGGACCATTTTAGGGATATTTTTACATATTTTGTTCCTATGGGTTATTGGAATTCCACGAAATTTTATTTGACGAAGTTCGGACGGGAATCGGAGCTGATATGATCGAAACTCGGTTTTCGGAAAATTCTCAAAGGGGTTAGTACACGGGATATTGTTAAAAATCAATTCGGACCATTTTGTGGATATTTTTACATATTTTGTACCTATGGGTTATTGAAATTCAACAAAATTTTATTTGACGCAGTTCAAACCTGAGTCGGAGCTGATATGATCGAAACTCGGTTTTTGGATAATCCTCAAAGTGGTTAGTACACGGGATATTGTTAAAAATCGAGTCGGACCATTTTACTGATATTTTTACATATTTTGTTCCTATGGGTTATTGGAATTCAACGAAATTTTATTTGACGCGATACGGACCTGAATCGGACGTGATATAGTCAAAACTCGGTTTTTGGATAATCCCCAAAGGGGTTAGTACACGGGATATTGTTAAAAATCGAGTCGAACCATTTTGTAGATATTTTTACATATTTTGTTCATATGGGTTATTGGAATTCAAGAAATTTTATTTGGTGCAATTCGAACCTGAATCGGGCCTAAAATGACCGAAACTCGGTTTTTGGATAATCCTCAAATGGGTTAGTACACGCAATATTTTTAAAAATGGAGTTTGACTATTTTGTGGATATTATTACATATTTTGTTCCTATGGGTTATTGGAATTCAACGAAATTTTATTTGACGCAATTCAAACCTGAATCGGAGCTGATATAGTCAAAACTCGGTTTTCGGATAAACCTCAAAGTGGTTAGTACACGGGATATTGTTAAAAATCGAGTCGGACCATTTTAGGGATATTTTTACATATTTTGTTCCTATGGGTTATTGGAATTCAACGAAATTTTATTTGACGCAATTCGGACCTGAATCGGAGCTGATATAGTCAAAACTCAGTTTTTGGATAATCCTCAAAGGGGTTAGTACATGGGATATTGTTAAAAATCGAGTCGGACCTTTTTGTGGATATTTTTACATATTTTGTTCCTATGGGTTATTGAAATTCAACAAAATTTTATTTGACGCAATTCGAACCTGAGTCGGAGCTGATATGATCGAAACTCGGTTTTTGGATAATCCTCAAAGTGGTTAGTACACGGGATATTGTTAAAAATAGAGTCGGACCATTTTACGGATATTTTTACATATTTTGTTCCTATGGGTTATTGGAATTCAACGAAATTTTTTTTGACGCGATACGGACCTGAATCGGACGTGATATAGTCAAAACTCGGTTTTTGGATAATCCCCAAAGGGGTTAGTACACGGGATATTGTTAAAAATCGAGTCAAACCATTTTGCAGATATTTTTACATATTTTGTTCATATGGGTTATTGGAATTCAAGAAATTTTATTTGGTGCAATTCGAACCTGAATCGGGCCTAAAATGACCGAAACTCGGTTTTTGGATAATCCTCAAATGGGTTAGTACACGCAATATTGTTAAAAATGGAGTTGGACAATTTTGTGGATATTTTTACATATTTTGTTCCTATGGGTTATTGGAATTCAACGAAATTTTATTTGACGCAATTCAAACCTGAATCGGAGCTGATATAGTCAAAACTCGGTTTTCGGATAAACCTCAAAGTGGTTAGTACACGGGATATTGTTAAAAATCGAGTCGGACCATTTTAGGGATATTTTTACATATTTTTTTCCTATGGGTTATTGGAATTCAACAAAATTTTATTTAACGCAATTCGGACCTGAATCGGAGCTGATATAGTCAAAACTCAGTTTTTGGATAATCCTCAAAGGGGTTAGTACACGGGATATTGTTAAAAATTGAGTCGGACCATTTTGTGGATATTTTTACATATTTTGTTCCTATGGGTTATTGGAATTCAACGAAATTTTATTTGACGCAGTTCGGACCGGAATCGGAGCTGATATGATCGAAACTCGGTTTTCGGAAAATTCTCAAAGGGGTTAGTACACGGGATATTGTTAAAAATCAATTCGGACCATTTTGTGGATATTTTTACATATTTTGTTCCTATGGGTTATTGAAATTCAACAAAATTTTATTTGACGCAGTTCAAACCTAAGTCGGAGCTGATATGATCGAAACTCGGTTTTCGGATAATCCTCAAAGTGGTTAGTACACCGGATATTGTTAAAAATCGAGTCGGACCATTTTACGGATATTTTTACATATTTTCTTCCTATGGGTTATTGGAATTCAACGAAATTTTATTTGACGCGATACGGACCTAATATAGTCAAAACTCGGTTTTTGGATAATCCCCAAAGGGGTTAGTACACGGGATATTGTTAAAAATCGAGTCGAACCATTTTGCAGATATTTTTACATATTTTGTTCATATGGGTTATTGGAATTCAAGAAATTTTATTTGGTGCAATTCGAACCTGAATCGGGCCTAAAATGACCGAAACTCGGTTTTTGGATAATCCTCAAATGGGTTAGTATACGCAATATTGTTAAAAATGGAGTTGGACCATTTTGTGGATATTTTTACATATTTTGTTCCTATTGGTTATTGGAATTCAACGAAATTTTATTTGACGCAATTCAAACTTGAATCGGAGCTGATATAGTCAAAACTCGATTTTCGGATAAACCTCAAAGTGGTTAGTACACGGGATATTGTTAAAAATCAAGTCGGACCATTTTAGGGATATTTTTACATATTTTGTTCCTATGGGTTATTGGAATTCAACGAAATTTTATTTGACGCAATTCGGACCTGAATCGGAGCTGATATAGTCAAAACTCAGTTTTTGGATAATCCTCAAAGGGGTTAGTACACGGGATATTGTTAAAAATCGAGTCGGACCATTTTGTGGATATTTTTACATATTTTGTTCCTATGTGTTATTGGAATTCCACGAAATTTTATTTGACGCAGTTCGGACCGGAATCGGAGCTGATATGATCGAAACTCGGTTTTCGGAAAATTCTCAAAGGGGTTAGTACACGGGATATTGTTAAAAATCAATTTGGACCATTTTGTGGATATTTTTACATATTTTGTTCCTATGGGTTATTGAAATTGAACAAAATTTTATTTGACGTAGTTCGAACCTGAGTCGGAGCTGATATGATCGAAACTCGGTTTTCGGATAATCCCCAAAGTGGTTAGTACACGGGATATTGTTAAAAATCGAGTCAGACCATTTTACGGATATTTTTACATATTTTGTTCCTATGGGTTATTGGAATTCAACGAAATTTTATTTGACGCGATACGGACCTGAATCAGACGTGATATAGTCAAAACTCGGTTTTTGGATAATCCCCAAAGGGGTTAGTACACGGGATATTGTTAAAAATCGAGTAAAACCATTTTGCAGATATTTTTACATATTTTGTTCATATGGGTTATTGGAATTCAAGAAATTTTATTTGGTGCAATTCAAACCTGAATCGGGCCTAAAATGACAGAAACTCGGTTTTTGGATAATCCTCAAATGGGTTAGTACACGCAATATTGTTAAAAATGGAGTTGGACCATTTTGTGGATATTTTTACATATTTTGTTCCTATGGGTTATTGGAATTCAACGAAATTTTATTTAACGCAATTCAAACCTGAATCGGAGCTGATATAGTCAAAACTCGTTTTCGGATAAACCTCAAAGTGGTTAGTACACGGGATATTGTTAAAAATCGAGTAGGACAATTTTAGGGATATTTTTACATATTTTTTTCCTCTGGGTTATTGGAATTCAACGAAATTTTATTTGTTGCAATTCGGACCTGAATCAGAGCTGATATAGTCAAAACTCAGTTTTTGGATAATCCCCAAAGTGGTTAGTGCACGGGATATTGTTAAAAATCGAGTCGGACCATTTTACGGATATTTTTACATATTTTGTTCCTATGGGTTATTGGAATTCAACGAAATTTTATTTGACGCGATACGGACCTGAATCGGACGTGATATAGTCAAAACTCGGTT
Source organism: Saposhnikovia divaricata (assembly GCA_036435485.1). Classification (NCBI taxonomy): domain Eukaryota; kingdom Viridiplantae; phylum Streptophyta; class Magnoliopsida; order Apiales; family Apiaceae; genus Saposhnikovia; species Saposhnikovia divaricata. The sequence continues at coordinate 223,898,403 of CM071599.1, read as the reverse complement.
TTTGGATAATCCCCAAAGGGTTAGTACACGGGATATTGTTAAAAATCGAGTCAAACCATTTTGCAGATATTTTTACATATTTTGTTCAAATGGGTTATTGGAATTCAAGAAATTTTATTTGGTGCAATTCGAACCTGAATCGGGCCTAAAATGACCGAAACTCGGTTTTTGGATAATCCTCAAATGGGTTAGTACACGCAATATTGTTAAAAATGGAGTTGGACCATTTTGTGGATATTTTTACATATTTTGTTCCTATGGGTTATTGGAATTCAACGAAATTTTATTTGATGCAATTCAAACCTGAATCGGAGCTGATATAGTCAAAACTCGTTTTCGGATAAACCTCAAAGTGGTTAGTACACGGGATATTGTTAAAAATCGAGTCGGACCATTTTAGGGATATTTTTACATATTTTTTTCCTCTGGGTTATTGGAATTCAACGAAATTTTATTTGAAGCAATTCGGACCTGAATCAGAGCTGATATAGTCAAAACTAAGTTTTTGGATAATCCTCAATGGGGTTAGTACACGGGATATTGTTAAAAATCGAGTCGGACCATTTTGTGGATATTTTTACATATTTTGTTCCCATGGGTTATTGGAATTCAACGAAATTTTATTTGACGCAGTTCGGACCGGAATCGGAGCAGATATGATCGAAACTCGGTTTTCGGAAAATTCTCAAAGGGGTTAGTACACGGGATATTGTTAAAAATCAATTCGGACCATTTTGTGGATATTTTTACATATTTTGTTCCTATGGGTTATTGAAATTCAACAAAATTTTATTTGACGCAGTTCGAACCTAAGTCGGAGCTGATATGATCGAAACTCGGTTTTCGAATAATCCTCAAAGTGGTTAGTACACCGGATATTGTTAAAAATCGAGTCGGACCATTTTACGGATATTTTTACATATTTTCTTCCTATGGGTTATTGGAATTCAACGAAATTTTATTTGACGCGATACGGACCTGATATAGTCAAAACTCGGTTTTTGGATAATCCCCAAAGGGGTTAGTACACGGGATATTGTTAAAAATCGAGTCGAACCATTTTGCAGATATTTTTACATATTTTGTTCATATGGGTTATTGGAATTCAAGAAATTTTATTTGGTGCAATTCGAACCTGAATCGGGCCTAAAATGACAGAAACTCGGTTTTTGGATAATCCTCAAATGGGTTAGTACACGCAATATTGTTAAAAATGGAGTTGGACCATTTTGTGGATATTTTTACATATTTTGTTCCTATGGGTTATTGGAATTCAACGAAATTTTATTTAACGCAATTCAAACCTGAATCGGAGCTGATATAGTCAAAACTCGTTTTCGGATAAACCTCAAAGTGGTTAGTACACGGGATATTGTTAAAAATCGAGTAGGACAATTTTAGGGATATTTTTACATATTTTTTTCCTCTGGGTTATTGGAATTCAACGAAATTTTATTTGTCGCAATTCGGACCTGAATCAGAGCTGATATAGTCAAAACTCAGTTTTTGGATAATCCCCAAAGTGGTTAGTGCACGGGATATTGTTAAAAATCGAGTCGGACCATTTTACGGATATTTTTACATATTTTGTTCCTATGGGTTATTGGAATTCAACGAAATTTTATTTGACGCGATACGGACCTGAATCGGACGTGATATAGTCAAAACTCGGTTTTTGGATAATCCCCAAGGGTTAGTACACGGGATATTGTTAAAAATCGAATCAAACCATTTTGCAGATATTTTTACATATTTTGTTCATATGGGTTATTGGAATTCAAGAAATTTTATTTGGTGCAATTCGAACCTGAATCGGGCCTAAAATGACAGAAACTCGGTTTTTGGATAATCCTCAAATGGGTTAGTACACGCAATATTGTTAAAAATGGAGTTGGACCATTTTGTGGATATTTTTACATATTTTGTTCCTATGGGTTATTGGAATTCAACGAAATTTTATTTGATGCAATTCAAACCTGAATCGGAGCTGATATAGCAAAACTCGTTTTCGGATAAACCTCAAAGTGGTTAGTACACGGGATATTGTTAAAAATCGAGTCGGACCATTTTAGGGATATTTTTACATATTTTTTTCCTCTGGGTTATTGGAATTCAACGAAATTTTATTTGAAGCAATTCGGACCTGAATCAGAGGTGATATAGTCAAAACTAAGTTTTTGGATAATCCTCAATGGGGTTAGTACACGGGATATTGTTAAAAATCGAGTCGGACCATTTTGTGGATATTTTTACATATTTTGTTCCCATGGGTTATTGGAATTCAACGAAATTTTATTTGACGCAGTTCGGACCGGAATCGGAGCAGATATGATCGAAACTCGGTTTTCGGAAAATTCTCAAAGGGGTTAGTACACGGGATATTGTTAAAAATCAATTCGGACCATTTTGTGGATATTTTTACATATTTTGCTCATATGGGTTATTGAAATTCAACAAAATTTTATTTGACGCAGTTCGAACCTAAGTCGGAGCTGATATGATCGAAACTCGGTTTTCGGATAATCCTCAAAGTGGTTAGTACACCGGATATTGTTAAAAATCGAGTCGGACCATTTTACGGATATTTTTACATATTTTCTTCCTATGGGTTATTGGAATTCAACGAAATTTTATTTGACGCGATACGGACCTGATATAGTCAAAACTCTGTTTTTGGATAATCCCCAAAGGGGTTAGTACACGGGATATTGTTAAAAATCGAGTCGAACCATTTTGCAGATATTTTTACATATTTTGTTCATATGGGTTATTGGAATTCAAGAAATTTTATTTGGTGCAATTCGAACCTGAATCGGGCCTAAAATGACCGAAACTCGGTTTTTGGATAATCCTCAAATGGGTTAGTATACGCAATATTGTTAAAAATGGAGTTGGACCATTTTGTGGATATTTTTACGTATTTTGTTCCTATTGGTTATTGGAATTCAACGAAATTTTATTTGACGCAATTCAAACTTGAATCGGAGCTGATATAGTCAAAACTCGGTTTTCGGATAAACCTCAAAGTGGTTAGTACACGGGATATTGTTAAAAATCAAGTCGGACCATTTTAGGGATATTTTTACATATTTTGTTCCTATGGGTTATTGGAATTCAACGAAATTTTATTTGACGCAATTCGGACCTGAATCGGAGCTGATATAGTCAAAACTCAGTTTTTGGATAATCCTCAAAGGGGTTAGTACACGGGATATTGTTAAAAATCGAGTCGGACCATTTTGTGGATATTTTTACATATTTTTTTCCTCTGGGTTATTGGAATTCAACGAAATTTTATTTGACGCGATACGGACCTGAATCGGACGTGATATAGTCAAAACTCGGTTTTTGGATAATCCCCAAAGGGTTAGTACACGGGATATTGTTAAAAATCGAGTCAAACCATTTTGCAGATATTTTTACATATTTTGTTCAAATGGGTTATTGGAATTCAAGAAATTTTATTTGGTGCAATTCGAACCTGAATCGGGCCTAAAATGACCGAAACTCGGTTTTTAGATAATCCTCAAATGGGTTAGTACACGCAATATTGTTAAAAATGGAGTTGGACCATTTTGTGGATATTTTTACATATTTTGTTCCTATGGGTTATTGGAATTCAACGAAATTTTATTTGATGCAATTCAAACCTGAATCGGAGCTGATATAGTCAAAACTCGTTTTCGGATAAACCTCAAAGTGGTTAGTACACGGGATATTGTTAAAAATCGAGTCGGACCATTTTAGGGATATTTTTACATATTTTTTTCCTCTGGGTTATTGGAATTCAACGAAATTTTATTTGAAGCAATTCGGACCTGAATCAGAGCTGATATAGTCAAAACTAAGTTTTTGGATAATCCTCAATGGGGTTAGTACACGGGATATTGTTAAAAATCGAGTCGGACCATTTTGTGGATATTTTTACATATTTTGTTCCCATGGGTTATTGGAATTCAACGAAATTTTATTTGACGCAGTTCGAACCTAAGTCGGAGCTGATATGATCGAAACTCGGTTTTCGAATAATCCTCAAAGTGGTTAGTACACCGGATATTGTTAAAAATCGAGTCGGACCATTTTACGGATATTTTTACATATTTTCTTCCTATGGGTTATTGGAATTCAACGAAATTTTATTTGACGCGATACGGACCTGATATAGTCAAAACTCGGTTTTTGGATAATCCCCAAAGGGGTTAGTACACGGGATATTGTTAAAAATCGAGTCGAACCATTTTGCAGATATTTTTACATATTTTGTTCATATGGGTTATTGGAATTCAAGAAATTTTATTTGGTGCAATTCGAACCTGAATCGGGCCTAAAATGACAGAAACTCGGTTTTTGGATAATCCTCAAATGGGTTAGTACACGCAATATTGTTAAAAATGGAGTTGGACCATTTTGTGGATATTTTTACATATTTTGTTCCTATGGGTTATTGGAATTCAACGAAATTTTATTTAACGCAATTCAAACCTGAATCGGAGCTGATATAGTCAAAACTCGTTTTCGGATAAACCTCAAAGTGGTTAGTACACGGGATATTGTTAAAAATCGAGTAGGACAATTTTAGGGATATTTTTACATATTTTTTTCCTCTGGGTTATTGGAATTCAACGAAATTTTATTTGTCGCAATTCGGACCTGAATCAGAGCTGATATAGTCAAAACTCAGTTTTTGGATAATCCCCAAAGTGGTTAGTGCACGGGATATTGTTAAAAATCGAGTCGGACCATTTTACGGATATTTTTACATATTTTGTTCCTATGGGTTATTGGAATTCAACGAAATTTTATTTGACGCGATACGGACCTGAATCGGACGTGATATAGTCAAAACTCGGTTTTTGGATAATCCCCAAGGGTTAGTACACGGGATATTGTTAAAAATCGAATCAAACCATTTTGCAGATATTTTTACATATTTTGTTCATATGGGTTATTGGAATTCAAGAAATTTTATTTGGTGCAATTCGAACCTGAATCGGGCCTAAAATGACAGAAACTCGGTTTTTGGATAATCCTCAAATGGGTTAGTACACGCAATATTGTTAAAAATGGAGTTGGACCATTTTGTGGATATTTTTACATATTTTGTTCCTATGGGTTATTGGAATTCAACGAAATTTTATTTGATGCAATTCAAACCTGAATCGGAGCTGATATAGCAAAACTCGTTTTCGGATAAACCTCAAAGTGGTTAGTACACGGGATATTGTTAAAAATCGAGTCGGACCATTTTAGGGATATTTTTACATATTTTTTTCCTCTGGGTTATTGGAATTCAACGAAATTTTATTTGAAGCAATTCGGACCTGAATCAGAGGTGATATAGTCAAAACTAAGTTTTTGGATAATCCTCAATGGGGTTAGTACACGGGATATTGTTAAAAATCGAGTCGGACCATTTTGTGGATATTTTTACATATTTTGTTCCCATGGGTTATTGGAATTCAACGAAATTTTATTTGACGCAGTTCGGACCGGAATCGGAGCAGATATGATCGAAACTCGGTTTTCGGAAAATTCTCAAAGGGGTTAGTACACGGGATATTGTTAAAAATCAATTCGGACCATTTTGTGGATATTTTTACATATTTTGTTCATATGGGTTATTGAAATTCAACAAAATTTTATTTGACGCAGTTCGAACCTAAGTCGGAGCTGATATGATCGAAACTCGGTTTTCGGATAATCCTCAAAGTGGTTAGTACACCGGATATTGTTAAAAATCGAGTCGGACCATTTTACGGATATTTTTACATATTTTCTTCCTATGGGTTATTGGAATTCAACGAAATTTTATTTGACGCGATACGGACCTGATATAGTCAAAACTCTGTTTTTGGATAATCCCCAAAGGGGTTAGTACACGGGATATTGTTAAAAATCGAGTCGAACCATTTTGCAGATATTTTTACATATTTTGTTCATATGGGTTATTGGAATTCAAGAAATTTTATTTGGTGCAATTCGAACCTGAATCGGGCCTAAAATGACCGAAACTCGGTTTTTGGATAATCCTCAAATGGGTTAGTATACGCAATATTGTTAAAAATGGAGTTGGACCATTTTGTGGATATTTTTACGTATTTTGTTCCTATTGGTTATTGGAATTCAACGAAATTTTATTTGACGCAATTCAAACTTGAATCGGAGCTGATATAGTCAAAACTCGGTTTTCGGATAAACCTCAAAGTGGTTAGTACACGGGATATTGTTAAAAATCAAGTCGGACCATTTTAGGGATATTTTTACATATTTTGTTCCTATGGGTTATTGGAATTCAACGAAATTTTATTTGACGCAATTCGGACCTGAATCGGAGCTGATATAGTCAAAACTCAGTTTTTGGATAATCCTCAAAGGGGTTAGTACACGGGATATTGTTAAAAATCGAGTCGGACCATTTTGTGGATATTTTTACATATTTTTTTCCTCTGGGTTATTGGAATTCAACGAAATTTTATTTGACGCGATACGGACCTGAATCGGACGTGATATAGTCAAAACTCGGTTTTTGGATAATCCCCAAAGGGTTAGTACACGGGATATTGTTAAAAATCGAGTCAAACCATTTTGCAGATATTTTTACATATTTTGTTCAAATGGGTTATTGGAATTCAAGAAATTTTATTTGGTGCAATTCGAACCTGAATCGGGCCTAAAATGACCGAAACTCGGTTTTTGGATAATCCTCAAATGGGTTAGTACACGCAATATTGTTAAAAATGGAGTTGGACCATTTTGTGGATATTTTTACATATTTTGTTCCTATGGGTTATTGGAATTCAACGAAATTTTATTTGATGCAATTCAAACCTGAATCGGAGCTGATATAGTCAAAACTCGTTTTCGGATAAACCTCAAAGTGGTTAGTACACGGGATATTGTTAAAAATCGAGTCGGACCATTTTAGGGATATTTTTACATATTTTTTTCCTCTGGGTTATTGGAATTCAACGAAATTTTATTTGAAGCAATTCGGACCTGAATCAGAGCTGATATAGTCAAAACTAAGTTTTTGGATAATCCTCAATGGGGTTAGTACACGGGATATTGTTAAAAATCGAGTCGGACCATTTTGTGGATATTTTTACATATTTTGTTCCCATGGGTTATTGGAATTCAACGAAATTTTATTTGACGCAGTTCGGACCGGAATCGGAGCAGATATGATCGAAACTCGGTTTTCGGAAAATTCTCAAAGGGGTTAGTACACGGGATATTGTTAAAAATCAATTCGGACCATTTTGTGGATATTTTTACATATTTTGTTCCTATGGGTTATTGAAATTCAACAAAATTTTATTTGACGCAGTTCGAACCTAAGTCGGAGCTGATATGATCGAAACTCGGTTTTCGAATAATCCTCAAAGTGGTTAGTACACCGGATATTGTTAAAAATCGAGTCGGACCATTTTACGGATATTTTTACATATTTTCTTCCTATGGGTTATTGGAATTCAACGAAATTTTATTTGACGCGATACGGACCTGATATAGTCAAAACTCGGTTTTTGGATAATCCCCAAAGGGGTTAGTACACGGGATATTGTTAAAAATCGAGTCGAACCATTTTGCAGATATTTTTACATATTTTGTTCATATGGGTTATTGGAATTCAAGAAATTTTATTTGGTGCAATTCGAACCTGAATCGGGCCTAAAATGACAGAAACTCGGTTTTTGGATAATCCTCAAATGGGTTAGTACACGCAATATTGTTAAAAATGGAGTTGGACCATTTTGTGGATATTTTTACATATTTTGTTCCTATGGGTTATTGGAATTCAACGAAATTTTATTTAACGCAATTCAAACCTGAATCGGAGCTGATATAGTCAAAACTCGTTTTCGGATAAACCTCAAAGTGGTTAGTACACGGGATATTGTTAAAAATCGAGTAGGACAATTTTAGGGATATTTTTACATATTTTTTTCCTCTGGGTTATTGGAATTCAACGAAATTTTATTTGTCGCAATTCGGACCTGAATCAGAGCTGATATAGTCAAAACTCAGTTTTTGGATAATCCCCAAAGTGGTTAGTGCACGGGATATTGTTAAAAATCGAGTCGGACCATTTTACGGATATTTTTACATATTTTGTTCCTATGGGTTATTGGAATTCAACGAAATTTTATTTGACGCGATACGGACCTGAATCGGACGTGATATAGTCAAAACTCGGTTTTTGGATAATCCCCAAGGGTTAGTACACGGGATATTGTTAAAAATCGAATCAAACCATTTTGCAGATATTTTTACATATTTTGTTCATATGGGTTATTGGAATTCAAGAAATTTTATTTGGTGCAATTCGAACCTGAATCGGGCCTAAAATGACAGAAACTCGGTTTTTGGATAATCCTCAAATGGGTTAGTACACGCAATATTGTTAAAAATGGAGTTGGACCATTTTGTGGATATTTTTACATATTTTGTTCCTATGGGTTATTGGAATTCAACGAAATTTTATTTGATGCAATTCAAACCTGAATCGGAGCTGATATAGCAAAACTCGTTTTCGGATAAACCTCAAAGTGGTTAGTACACGGGATATTGTTAAAAATCGAGTCGGACCATTTTAGGGATATTTTTACATATTTTTTTCCTCTGGGTTATTGGAATTCAACGAAATTTTATTTGAAGCAATTCGGACCTGAATCAGAGGTGATATAGTCAAAACTAAGTTTTTGGATAATCCTCAATGGGGTTAGTACACGGGATATTGTTAAAAATCGAGTCGGACCATTTTGTGGATATTTTTACATATTTTGTTCCCATGGGTTATTGGAATTCAACGAAATTTTATTTGACGCAGTTCGGACCGGAATCGGAGCAGATATGATCGAAACTCGGTTTTCGGAAAATTCTCAAAGGGGTTAGTACACGGGATATTGTTAAAAATCAATTCGGACCATTTTGTGGATATTTTTACATATTTTGTTCATATGGGTTATTGAAATTCAACAAAATTTTATTTGACGCAGTTCGAACCTAAGTCGGAGCTGATATGATCGAAACTCGGTTTTCGGATAATCCTCAAAGTGGTTAGTACACCGGATATTGTTAAAAATCGAGTCGGACCATTTTACGGATATTTTTACATATTTTCTTCCTATGGGTTATTGGAATTCAACGAAATTTTATTTGACGCGATACGGACCTGATATAGTCAAAACTCTGTTTTTGGATAATCCCCAAAGGGGTTAGTACACGGGATATTGTTAAAAATCGAGTCGAACCATTTTGCAGATATTTTTACATATTTTGTTCATATGGGTTATTGGAATTCAAGAAATTTTATTTGGTGCAATTCGAACCTGAATCGGGCCTAAAATGACCGAAACTCGGTTTTTGGATAATCCTCAAATGGGTTAGTATACGCAATATTGTTAAAAATGGAGTTGGACCATTTTGTGGATATTTTTACGTATTTTGTTCCTATTGGTTATTGGAATTCAACGAAATTTTATTTGACGCAATTCAAACTTGAATCGGAGCTGATATAGTCAAAACTCGGTTTTCGGATAAACCTCAAAGTGGTTAGTACACGGGATATTGTTAAAAATCAAGTCGGACCATTTTAGGGATATTTTTACATATTTTGTTCCTATGGGTTATTGGAATTCAACGAAATTTTATTTGACGCAATTCGGACCTGAATCGGAGCTGATATAGTCAAAACTCAGTTTTTGGATAATCCTCAAAGGGGTTAGTACACGGGATATTGTTAAAAATCGAGTCGGACCATTTTGTGGATATTTTTACATATTTTGTTCCTATGGGTTATTGGAATTCCACGAAATTTTATTTGACGCAGTTCGGACCGGAATCGGAGCTGATATGATCGAAACTCGGTTTTCGGAAAATTCTCAAAGGGGTTAGTACACGGGATATTGTTAAAAATCAATTTGGACCATTTTGTGGATATTTTTACATATTTTGTTCCTATGGGTATTTGAAATTGAACAAAATTTTATTTGACGCAGTTCGAACCTGAGTCGGAGCTGATATGATCGAAACTCGGTTTTCGGATTAATCCCCAAAGTGGTTAGTACACGGGATATTGTTAAAAATCGAGTCGGACCATTTTACGGATATTTTTACATATTTTGTTCCTATGGGTTATTGGAATTCAACGAAATTTTATTTGACGCGATACGGACCTGAATCGGACGTGATATAGTCAAAACTCGGTTTTTGGATAATCCCCAAAGGGGTTAGTACACGGGATATTGTTAAAAATCGAGTAAAACCATTTTGCAGATATTTTTACATATTTTGTTCATATGGGTTATTGGAATTCAAGAAATTTTATTTGGTGCAATTCGAACCGGAATCGGGCCTAAAATGACAGAAACTCGGTTTTTGGATAATCCTCAAATGGGTTAGTACACGCAATATTGTTAAAAATGGAGTTGGACCATTTTGTGGATATTTTTACATATTTTGTTCCTATGGGTTATTGGAATTCAACGAAATTTTATTTGACGCAATTCAAACCTGAATCGGAGCTGATATAGTCAAAACTCGTTTTCGGATAAACCTCAAAGTGGTTAGTACACGGGATATTGTTAAAAATCGAGTCGGACAATTTTAGGGATATTTTTACATATTTTTTTCCTCTGGGTTATTGGAATTCAACGAAATTTTATTTGTCGCAATTCGGACCTGAATCAGAGCTGATATAGTCAAAACTCAGTTTTTGGATAATCCCCAAAGTGGTTAGTACACGGGATATTGTTAAAAATCGAGTCGGACCATTTTACGGATATTTTTACATATTTTGTTCCTATGGGTTATTGGAATTCAACGAAATTTTATTTGACGCGATACGGACCTGAATCGGACGTGATATAGTCAAAACTCGGTTTTTGGATAATCCCCAAAGGGTTAGTACACGGGATATTGTTAAAAATCGAGTCAAACCATTTTGCAGATATTTTTACATATTTTGTTCATATGGGTTATTGGAATTCAAGAAATTTTATTTGGTGCAATTCGAACCTGAATCGGAGCTAATATGATCGAAACTCAGTTTTTGGATAATCCTCAAAGGGGTTAGTACACGGGATATTGTTAAAAATCGAGTCGGACCATTTTGTGGATATTTTTACATATTTTGTTCCTATGGGTTATTGGAATTCCACGAAATTTTATTTGATGCAAAGGGGTTAGTACACGGGAAATTCTTAAAAATCAATTCGGACCATTTTGTGGATATTTTTACATATTTTGTTCCTATGGGTTATTGAAAATCAACAAAATTTTATTTGACGCAGTTCGAACCTAAGTCGGAGCTGATATGATCGAAACTCTGTTTTCGGATAATCCTCAAAGTGATCGAACCATTTTGCTGATATTTTTACATATTTTGTTCATATGGGTTATTGGAATTCAAGAAATTTTATTTGGTGCAATTCGAACCTGAATCGGGCCTAAAATGACAGAAACTCGGTTTTTGGATAATCCTCAAATGGGTTAGTACACGCAATATTGTTAAAAATGGAGTTGGACCATTTTGTGGATATTTTTACATATTTTGTTCCTATGGGTTATTGGAATTCAACGAAATTTTTTTTGACGCAATTCAAACCTGAATCGGAGGTGATATAGTCAAAACTCGTTTTCGGATAAACCTCAAAGTGGTTAGTACACGGGATATTGTTAAAAATCGAGTCGGACAATTTTAGGGATATTTTTACATATTTTTTTCCTCTGGGTTATTGGAATTCAACGAAATTTTATTTGTCGCAATTCGGACCTGAATCAGAGCTGATATAGTCAAAACTCAGTTTTTGGATAATCCCCAAAGTGGTTAGTACACGGGATATTGTTAAAAATCGAGTCGGACCATTTTACGGATATTTTTACATATTTTGTTCCTATGGGTTATTGGAATTCAACGAAATTTTATTTGACGCGATACGGACCTGAATCGGACGTGATATAGTCAAAACTCGGTTTTTGGATAATCCCCAAAGGGTTAGTACACGGGATATTGTTAAAAATCGAGTCAAACCATTTTACAGATATTTTTACATATTTTGTTCATATGGGTTATTGGAATTCAAGAAATTTTATTTGGTGCAATTCGAACCTGAATCGGGCCTAAAATGACCGAAACTCGGTTTTTGGATAATCCTCAAATGGGTTAGTACACGCAATATTGTTAAAAATGGAGTTGGACCATTTTGTGGATATTTTTACATATTTTGTTCCTATGGGTTATTGGAATTCAACGAAATTTTATTTGATGCAATTCAAACCTGAATCGGAGCTGATATAGTCAAAACTCGTTTTCGGATAAACCTCAAAGTGGTTAGTACACGGGATATTGTTAAAAATCGAGTCGGACCATTTTAGGGATATTTTTACATACTTTTTTCCTCTGGGTTATTGGAATTCAACGAAATTTTATTTGAAGCAATTCGGACCTGAATCAGAACTGATATAGTCAAAACTCAGTTTTTGGATAATCCTCAATGGGGTTAGTACACGGGATATTGTTAAAAATCGAGTCGGACCATTTTGTGGATATTTTTACATATTTTGTTCCCATGGGTTATTGGAATTCAACGAAATTTTATTTGACGCAGTTCGGACCGGAATCGGAGCAGATATGATCGAAACTCGGTTTTCGGAAAATTCTCAAAGGGGTTAGTACACGGGATATTGTTAAAAATCGAGTCGGAACATTTTACGGATATTTTTACATATTTTGTTCCTATGGGTTATTGGAATTCAACGAAATTTTATTTGACGCGATACGGACCTGAATCGGACCTGATATAGTAAAAACTCGGTTTTTGGATAATCCCCAAAGGGGTTAGTACACGGGATATTGTTAAAAATCGAGTCGAACCATTTTGCAGATATTTTTACATATTTTTTCATATGGGTTATTGGAATTCAAGAAATTTTATTTGGTGTAATTCGAACCTGAATCGGGCCTAAAATGACCGAAACTCGGTTTTTGGATAATCCTCAAATAGGTTAGTACACGCAATATTGTTAAAAATGGAGTTGGACCATTTTGTGGATATTTTTACATATTTTGTTCCTATGGGTTATTGGAATTCAACGAAATTTTATTTGACACAATTCAAACTTGAATCGGAGCTGATATAGTCAAAACTCGGTTTTTGGATAAACCTCAAAGTGGTTAGTACACGGGATATTGTTAAAAATCGTGTCGGACCATTTTAGGGATATTTTTACATATTTTGTTCCTATGGGTTATTGGAATTCAACGAAATTTTATTTGACGCAATTCGGACCTGAATCGGAGCTGATATAGTCAAAACTCAGTTTTTGGATAATCCTCAACGGGGTTAGTACACGGGATATTGTTAAAAATCGAGTCGGACCATTTTGTGGATATTTTTACATATTTTGTTTCTATGGGTTGTTGGAATTCCACGAAATTTTATTTGACGCAGTTCGGACCGGAATCGGAGCTGATATGATCGAAACTCGGTTTTCGGAAAATTCTCAAAGGGGTTAGTACACGGGATATTGTTAAAAATCAATTCGGACCATTTTGTGGATATTTTAACATATTTTGTTCCTATGGGTTATTGAAATTCAACAAAATTTTATTTGACGCAGTTCGAACCTGAGTCGGAGCTGATATGATCGAAACTCAGTTTTCGGATAATCCTCAAAGTGGTTAGTACACGGGATATTGTTAAAAATCGAGTCGGACCATTTTACGGATATTTTTACATATTTTGTTCCTATGGGTTATTGGAATTCAACGAAATTTTATTTGACGCGATACGAACCTGAATCGGACAAGATATAGTCAAAACTCGATTTTTGGATAATCCTCAAAGGGGTTAGTACACAGGATATTTTTAAAAATCGAGTCGAACCATTTTGCAGATATTTTTACATATTTTGTTCATATGGGTTTTTGGAATTCAAGAAATTTTATTTGGTGCAATTCGAACCTGAATCGGGCCTAAAATGACCGAAACTCGATTTTTGGATAATCCTCAAATGGGTTAGTACACGCAATATTGTTAAAAATGGAGTTGGACCATTTTGTGGATATTTTTACATATTTTGTTCCTATGGGTTATTAAAATTCAACAAAATTTTATTTGACGCAGCTCGAACCTAAGTCGGAGCTGATATATTCGAAACTCGGTTTTCGGATAATCCTCAAAGTGGTTAGTACACGGGATATTGTTAAAAATCGAGTCGGACCATTTTAGGGATATTTTTACATATTTTGTTCCTATGCGGTATTAGAATTCAACGAAATTTTAATTGACGCAATTCGGACCTGAATCGGAGCTGATATAGTCAAAACTCAATTTTTGGATAATCCTCAAAGGGGTTAGTACACGGGATATTGTTAAAAATCGAGTCGGACCATTTTGTGGATATTTATACATATTTTGTTCCTATGGGTTATTGGAATTCAATGAAATTTTATTTGACGCAATTCGGACCGGAATCGGAGCTGATATGATCGAAACTCGGTTTTCGGAAAATTCTCAAAGGGGTTAGTACACGGGATATTGTTAAAAATCAATTCGGACCATTTTGTGGATATTTTTACATATTTTGTTCGTATGGATTATTGAAATTCAACAAAATTTTATTTGACGCAGTTCGAACCTAAGTCGGAGCTGATATGATCGAAACTCGGTTTTCGGATAATCCTCAAAGTGGTTAGTACACGGGATATTGTTAAAAATCGAGTCGGACCATTTTACGAATATTTTTACATATTTTGTTCCTATGGGTTATTGGAATTCAACGAAATTTTATTTGACGCGATACGGACCTGAATCGGACGTGATATAGTCAAAACTCGGTTTTTGGATAATCCCCAAAGGGGTTAGTACACGGGATATTGTTAAAAATCGAGTCGAACCATTTTGTATATATTTTTACATATTTTGTTCATATGGGTTATTGGAATTCAAGAAATTTTATTTGGTGCAATTCGAACCTGAATCGGGCCTAAAATGACCGAAACTCGGTTTTTGGATAATCCTCAAATGGGTTAGTACACGCAATATTGTTAAAAATGGAGTTGGACCATTTTGTGGATATTTTTACATATTTTGTTCCTATGGGTTATTGGAATTCAACGAAATTTTATTTGACGCAATTCAAACCTGAATCGGAGCTGATATAGTCAAAACTCGGTTTTCGGATAAACCTCAAAGTGGTTAGTACACGGGATATTGTTACAATCATTTGTAAACCTCAACGAAAACTCGGTTTTCGGATAAACCTCAAAGTCAAAATCAATTCGGACCATTTTGTGGATATTTTTACATATTTTGTTCCTATAGGTTATTGGAATTCAACGAAATTTTATTTGACGCGATACGGACCTGAATCGGACGTGATATAGTCAAAACTCGGTTTTTGGATAATCCTCAAATGGGTTAGTACACCCAATATTGTTAAAAATGGAGTTGGACCATTTTGTGGATATTTTTACATATTTTGTTCCTATGGGTTATTGGAATTCAACGAAATTTTATTTGACGCAATTCAAACCTGAATCGGAGCTGATATAGTCAAAACTCGGTTTTCGGATAAACCTCAAAGTGGTTAGTACACGGGATATTGTTAAAAATCGAGTCGGACCATTTTGGGGATATTTTTACATATTTTTTTCCTATGGGTTATTCGAATTCAACGAAATTTTATTTCACGCAATTCGGACCTGAATCGGAGCTGATATAGTCAAAACTCAATTTTTGGATAATCCTCAAAGGGGTTAGTACACGGGATATTGTTAAAAATCGAGTCGGACCATTTTGTGGATATTTTTACATATTTTGTTCCTATGGGTTACTGGAATTCAATGAAATTTTATTTGACGCAATTCGGACCGGAATCGGATCTGATATGATCGAAACTCGGTTTTCGGAAAATTCTCAAAGGGGTTAGTACACGGGATATTGTTAAAAATCGAGTCGGACCATTTTAGGGATATTTTTACATATTTTTTTCCTATGGGTTATTGGAATTCAACGAAATTTTATTTGACGCAATTCGGACCTGAATCGGAGCTGATATAGTCAAAACTCAGTTTTTGGATAATCCTCAAAGGGGTTAGTACACGCAATATTGTTAAAAATGGAGTTGGACCATTTTGGGGATATTTTTACATATTTTGTTCCTATGGGTTATTGGAATTCAACGAAATTTTATTTGACGCAATTCAAACCTGAATCGGAGCTGATACAGTCAAAACTCGGTTTTCGGAAAATTCTCAAAGGGGTTAGTACACGGGATATTGTTAAAAATCAATTCGGACCATTTTGTGGATATTTTTACATATTTTTTTTCTATGGGTTATTGGAATTCAACGAAATTTTATTTGACGCAATTCGGACCTGAATCGGAGCTGATATAGTCAAAACTCAGTTTTTGGATAATCCTCAAAGGACGTACACGGGATATTGTTAAAAATCGAGTCGGACCATTTTGTGGATATTTTTACATATTTTGTTCCTATGGGATATTGGAATTCAACGAAATTTTATTTGACGCAGTTCGGACCGGAATCGGAGCTGATATGATCGAAACTCGGTTTTCGGAAAATTCTCAAAGGGGTTAGTACACGGGATATTGTTAAAAATCAATTCGGACCAATTTTTGGATATTTTTACATATTTTGTTCCTCTTGGTTACTAAAATTCAACAAAATTTTATTTGACGCAGTTCGAACCTGAGTCGGAGCTGATATGATCGAAACTCGGTTTTCGGATAATCCTCAAAGTGGTTAGTACACGGGATATTGTTAAAAATCGAGTCGGACCATTTTAGGGATATTTTTACATATTTTGTTCCTACGGTTTCTTAGAATTCAACGAAATTTTATTTGACGAAATTCAGACCTGAATCGGAGCTGATATAGTCAAAACTCGGTTTTCGGATAAACCTCAAAGTGGTTAATACACGGGATATTGTTAAAAATTGAGTCGGACCATTTTAGGGATATTTTTACATATTTTGTTCGTATGGGTTATTGGAATTCAACGAAATTTTATTTGACGCAATTCGGACCTGAATCGGAGCTGATATAGTCAAAACTCAATTTTTGGATAATCCTCAAAGGGGTTAGTACACGGGATATTGTTAAAAATAGAGTCGGACCATTTTGTGGATATTTTTACATATTTTGTTCCTATGGGTTACTGGAATTCAATGAAATTTTATTTGACGCAATTCGGACCGGAATCGGATCTGATATGATCGAAACTCGGTTTTCGGAAAATTCTCAAAGGGGTTAGTACACGGGATATTGTTAAAAATTAATTCGGACCATTTTGTGGATATTTTTACATATTTTCTTCCTGTAGGTTATTGGAATTCAACGAAATTTTATTTGACGCGATACGGAACTGAATCGGACGTGATATAGTCAAAACTCGGTTTTTGGATAATCCTCAAATGGGTTAGTACACGCAATATTGTTAAAAATGGAGTTGGACCATTTTGTGGATATTTTTACATATTTTGTTCCTATGGGTTATTGGAATTCAACGAAATTTTATTTGACGCAATTCAAACCTCAATCGGAGCTGATATAGTAAAAACTCGGTTTTCGGATAAACCTCAAAGTGGTTAGCACATGGGATATTGTTAAAAATCGAGTCGGACCATTTTAGGGATATTTTTACATATTTTTTTCCTATGGGTTATTAAAATTCAACAAAATTCTATTTGACGCAATTCGGACCTGAATCGGAGCTGATATAGTCAAAACTCAGGTTTTGGATAATCCTCAAGGGGTTAGTACACGGGATATTGTTAAAAATCGAGTCGGACCATTTTGTGGATATTTTTACATATTTTGTTCCTATGGGTTATTGGAATTCAACGAAATTTTATTTGACGCAGTTCGGACCGGAATCGGAGCTGATATGATCGAAACTCGGTTTTCGGAAAATTCTCAAAGGGGTTAGTACACGGGATATTGTTAAAAATCAATTCGGACCATTTTGTGGATATTTTTACATATTTTGTTCCTATGGGTTACTAAAATTCAACAAAATTTTATTTGACGCAGTTCGAACCTGAGTCGGAGCTGATATGATCGAAACTCGGTTTTCGGATAATCCTCAAAGTGGTTAGTACACGGGATATTGTTAAAAATCGAGTCGGACCATTTGAGGGATATTTTTACATATTTTGTTCCTATGGGTTATTGGAATTCAACGAAATTTTATTTGACGCAATTCGGACCTGAATCGGAGCTGATATAGTCAAAACTCAATTTTTGGATAATCCTCAAAGGGGTTAGTACACGGGAAATTGTTAAAAATCGAGTCGGACCATTTTGTGGATATTTTTACATATTTTGTTCGTATGGGTTACTGGAATTCAATGAAATTTTATTTGACGCAATTCGGACCGGAATCGGATCTGATATGATCGAAACTCGGTTTTCGGAAAATTCTCAAAGGGGTTAGTACACGGGATATTATTAAAAATCAATTCGGACCATTTTGTGGATATTTTTACATATTTTGTTCCTGTAGGTTATTGGAATTCAACGAAATTTTATTTGACGCGATACGGACCTGAATCGGACGTGATATAGTCAAAACTCGGTTTTTGGATAATCCTCAAATGGGTTAGTACACGCAATATTGTTAAAAATGGAGTTGGACCATTTTGTGGATATTTTTACATATTTTGTTCCTATGGGTTATTGGAATTCAACAAAATTTTATTTGACGCAATTCGGACCCGAATCGGAGCTGATATAGTCAAAACTCAGTTTTTGGATAATCCGCAAGGGGTTAGTACACGGGATATTGTTAAAAATCGAGTCGGACCATTTTGTGGATATTTTTACATATTTTGTTCCTATGGGTTATTGGAATTCAACGAAATTTTATTTGACGCAGTTCGGACCGGAATCGGAGCTGATATGATCGAAACTCGGTTTTCGGAAAATTCTCAAAGGGGTTAGTACACGGGATATTGTTAAAAATCAATTCGGACCATTTTGTGGATATTTTTACATATTTTGTTCCTATTGGTTACTAAAATTCAACAAAATTTTATTTGACGCAGTTCGAACCTAAGTCGGAGCTGATATGATCGAAACTCGGTTTTCGGATAATCCTCAAAGTGGTTAGTACACGGGATATTGTTAAAAATTGAGTCGGACCATTTTAGGGATATTTTTACATATTTTGTTCCTATGGGTTATTGGAATTCAATGAAATTTTATTTGACGCAATTTGGACCGGAATCGGAGCTGATATGATCGAAACTCGGTTTTCGGAAAATTCTCAAAGGGGTTAGTACACGGGATATTGTTAAAAATCAATTCGGACCATTTTGTGGATATTTTTACATATTTTGTTCGTATGGATTATTGAAATTCAACAAAATTTTATTTGACGCAGTTCGAACCTAAGTCGGAGCTGATATGATCGAAACTCGGTTTTCGGATAATCCTCAAAGTGGTTAGTACACGGGATATTGTTAAAAATCGAGTCGGACCATTTTACTGATATTTTTACATATTTTGTTCCTATGGGTTATTGGAATTCAACGAAATTTTATTTGACGCGATACGGACCTGAATCGGAAGTGATATAGTCAAAACTCGGTTTTTGGATAATCCCCAAAGGGGTTAGTACACGGGATATTGTTAAAAATCGAGTCGAACCATTTTGTATATATTTTTACATATTTTGTTCATATGGGTTATTGGAATTCGAGAAATTTTATTTGGTGCAATTCGAACCTGAATCGGGCCTAAAATGACCGAAACTCGGTTTTTGGATAATCCTCAAATGGGTTAGTACACGCAATATTGTTAAAAATGGAGTTGGACCATTTTGTGGATATTTTTACATATTTTGTTCCTATGGGTTATTGGAATTCAACGAAATTTTATTTGACGCAATTCAAACCTGAATCGGAGCTGATATAGTCAAAACTCGGTTTTCGGATAAACCTCAAAGTGGTTAGTACACGGGATATTGTTACAATCAATTGTAAACCTCAACGAAAACTCGGTTTTCGGATAAACCTCAAAGTCAAAATAAATTCGGACCATTTTGTGGATATTTTTACATATTTTGTTCCTATAGGTTATTGGAATTCAACGAAATTTTATTTGACGCGATACGGACCTGAATCGGACGTGATATAGTCAAAACTCGGTTTTTGGATAATCCTCAAATGGGTTAGTACACGCAATATTGTTAAAAATGGAGTTGGACCATTTTGTGGATATTTTTACATATTTTGTTCCTATGGGATACTGGAATTCAATGAAATTTTATTTGACGCAATTCGGACCGGAATCGGATCTGATATGATCGAAACTCGGTTTTCGAAAAATTCTCAAAGGGGTTAGTACACGGGATATTGTTAAAAATCGAGTCGGACCATTTTACGGATATTTTTACATATTTTGTTCCTATGGGTTATTGGAATTCAATGAAATTTTATTTGACGCGATACGGACCTGAATCGGACGTGATATAGTCAAAACTCGGTTTTTGGATAATCCTCAAATGGGTTAGTACACGCAATATTGTTAAAAATGGAGTTGGACCATTTTGTGGATATTTTTACATATTTTGTTCCTATGGGTTACTGGAATTCAATGAAATTTTATTTGACGCGATACGGACCGGAATCGGATCTGATATGATCGAAACTCGGTTTTCGAAAAATTCTCAAAGGGATTAGTACACGGGATATTTTTAAAAATCGAGTCGGACCATTTTACGGATATTTTTACATATTTTGTTCCTATGGGTTATTGGAATTCAATGAAATTTTATTTGACGCGATACGGACCTGAATCGGACGTGATATAGTCAAAACTCGGTTTTTGGATAATCCTCAAATGGGTTAGTACACGCAATATTGTTAAAAATGGAGTTGGACCATTTTGTGGATATTTTTACATATTTTGTTCCTATGGGTTACTGGAATTCAATGAAATTTTATTTGACGCGATACGGACCGGAATCGGATCTGATATGATCGAAACTCGGTTTTCGAAAAATTCTCAAAGGGGTTAGTACACGGGATATTGTTAAAAATCGAGTCGGACCATTTTACGGATATTTTTACATATTTTGTTCCTATGGGTTATTGGAATTCAATGAAATTTTATTTGACGCGATACGGACCTGAATCGGACGTGATATAGTCAAAACTCGGTTTTTGGATAATCCTCAAATGGGTTAGTACACGCAATATTGTTAAAAATGGAGTTGGACCATTTTGTGGATATTTTTACATATTTTGTTCCTATGGGTTACTGGAATTCAATGAAATTTTATTTGACGCGATACGGACCGGAATCGGATCTGATATGATCGAAACTCGGTTTTCGAAAAATTCTCAAAGGGATTAGTACACGGGATATTTTTAAAAATCGAGTCGGACCATTTTACGGATATTTTTACATATTTTGTTCCTATGGGTTATTGGAATTCAATGAAATTTTATTTGACGCGATACGGACCTGAATCGGACGTGATATAGTCAAAACTCGGTTTTTGGATAATCCTCAAATGGGTTAGTACACGCAATATTGTTAAAAATGGAGTTGGACCATTTTGTGGATATTTTTACATATTTTGTTCCTATGGGTTATTGGAATTCAACGAAATTTTATTTGACGCAATTCAAACCTGAATCGAAGCTGATATAGTCAAAACTCGGTTTTCGGATAAACCTCAAAGTGGTTAGTACACGGGATATTGTTACAATTAATTGTAAACCTCAACGAAAACTCGGTTTTCGGACAAACCTCAAAGTCAAAATCAATTCGGACCATTTTGTGGATATTTTTACATATTTTGTTCCTATAGGTTATTGGAATTCAACGAAATTTTATTTGACGCGATACGGACCTGAATCGGACGTGATATAGTCAAAACTCGGTTTTTGGATAATCCTCAAATGGGTTAGTACACGCAATATTGTTAAAAATGGAGTTGGACCATTTTGTGGATATTTTTACATATTTTGTTCCTATGGGTTACTGGAATTCAATGAAATTTTATTTGACGCAATTCGGACCGGAATCGGATCTGATATGATCGAAACTCGGTTTTCGAAAAATTCTCAAAGGGGTTAGTACACGGGATATTGTTAAAAATCGAGTCGGACCATTTTACGGATATTTTTACATATTTTGTTCCTATGGGTTATTGGAATTCAATGAAATTTTATTTGACGCGATACGGACCTGAATCGGACGTGATATAGTCAAAACTCGGTTTTTGGATAATCCTCAAATGGGTTAGTACACGCAATATTGTTAAAAATGGAGTTGGACCATTTTGTGGATATTTTTACATATTTTGTTCCTATGGGTTACTGGAATTCAATGAAATTTTATTTGACGCGATACGGACCGGAATCGGATCTGATATGATCGAAACTCGGTTTTCGAAAAATTCTCAAAGGGGTTAGTACACGGGATATTGTTAAAAATCGAGTCGGACCATTTTACGGATATTTTTACATATTTTGTTCCTATGGGTTATTGGAATTCAATGAAATTTTATTTGACGCGATACGGACCTGAATCGGACGTGATATAGTCAAAACTCGGTTTTTGGATAATCCTCAAATGGGTTAGTACACGCAATATTGTTAAAAATGGAGTTGGACCATTTTGTGGATATTTTTACATATTTTGTTCCTATGGGTTACTGGAATTCAACGAAATTTTATTTGACGCGATACGGACCTGAATCGGACGTGATATAGTCAAAACTCGGTTTTTGGATAATTACACGGGATATTGTTAAAAATCGAGTCGAACCATATTGTATATATTTTTACATATTTTGTTCATATGGGTTATTGGAATTCAAGAAATTTTATTTGGTGCAATTCGAACCTGAATCGGGCCTAAAATGACCGAAACTCGGTTTTTGGATAATCCTCAAATGGGTTAGTACACTTAATATTGTTAAAAATGGAGTTGGACCATTTTGTGGATATTTTTACATATTTTGTTCCTATGGGTTATTGGAATTCAACGAAATTTTATTTGACGCAATTCAAACCTGAATCGGAGCTGATATAGTCAAAACTCGGTTTTCGGATAAACTTCAAAGTGGTTAGTACACGGGATATTGTTACAATCAATTGTAAACCTCAACGAAAACTCAGTTTTCGGATAAACCTCAAAGTCAAAATCAATTCGGACCATTTTGTGGATATTTTTACATATTTTGTTCCTATAGGTTATTGGAATTCAACGAAATTTTATTTGACGCGATACGGACCTGAATCGGACGTGATATAGTCAAAACTCGGTTTTTGGATAATCCTCAAATGGGTTAGTACACGCAATATTGTTAAAAATTGAGTTAGACCATTTTGTGGATATTTTTACATATTTTGTTCCTATGGGTTACTGGAATTCAATGAAATTTTATTTGACGCAATTCGGACCGGAATCGGATCTGATATGATCGAAACTCGGTTTTCGAAAAATTCTCAAAGGGGTTAGTACACGGGATATTGTTAAAAATCGAGTCGGACCATTTTACGGATATTTTTACATATTTTGTTCCTATGGGTTATTGGAATTCAATGAAATTTTATTTGACGCGATACGGACCTGAATCGGACGTGATATAGTCAAAACTCGGTTTTTGGATAATCCTCAAATGGGTTAGTACACGCAATATTGTTAAAAATGGAGTTGGACCATTTTGTGGATATTTTTACATATTTTGTTCATATGGGTTATTGGAATTCAAGAAATTTTATTTGGTGCAATTCGAACCTGAATCGGGCCTAAAATGACCGAAACTCGGTTTTTGGATAATCCTCAAATGGGTTAGTACACGCAATATTGTTAAAAATGGAGTTGGACCATTTTGTGGATATTTTTACATATTTTGTTCCTATGGGTTACTGGAATTCAATGAAATTTTATTTGACGCGATACGGACCGGAATCGGATCTGATATGATCGAAACTCGGTTTTCGAAAAATTCTCAAAGGGGTTAGTACACGGGATATTGTTAAAAATCGAGTCGGACCATTTTACGGATATTTTTACATATTTTGTTCCTATGGGTTATTGGAATTCAATGAAATTTTATTTGACGCGATACGGACCTGAATCGGACGTGATATAGTCAAAACTCGGTTTTTGGATAATCCTCAAATGGGTTAGTACACGCAATATTGTTAAAAATGGAGTTGGACCATTTTGTGGATATTTTTACATATTTTGTTCCTATGGGTTACTGGAATTCAATGAAATTTTATTTGACGCGATACGGACCGGAATCGGATCTGATATGATCGAAACTCGGTTTTCGAAAAATTCTCAAAGGGGTTAGTACACGGGATATTGTTAAAAATCGAGTCGGACCATTTTACGGATATTTTTACATATTTTGTTCCTATGGGTTATTGGAATTCAATGAAATTTTATTTGACGCGATACGGACCTGAATCGGACGTGATATAGTCAAAACTCGGTTTTTGGATAATCCTCAAATGGGTTAGTACACGCAATATTGTTAAAAATGGAGTTGGACCATTTTGTGGATATTTTTACATATTTTGTTCCTATGGGTTACTGGAATTCAATGAAATTTTATTTGACGCGATACGGACCGGAATCGGATCTGATATGATCGAAACTCGGTTTTCGAAAAATTCTCAAAGGGATTAGTACACGGGATATTTTTAAAAATCGAGTCGGACCATTTTACGGATATTTTTACATATTTTGTTCCTATGGGTTATTGGAATTCAATGAAATTTTATTTGACGCGATACGGACCTGAATCGGACGTGATATAGTCAAAACTCGGTTTTTGGATAATCCTCAAATGGGTTAGTACACGCAATATTGTTAAAAATGGAGTTGGACCATTTTGTGGATATTTTTACATATTTTGTTCATATGGGTTATTGGAATTCAAGAAATTTTATTTGGTGCAATTCGAACCTGAATCGGGCCTAAAATGACCGAAACTCGGTTTTTGGATAATCCTCAAATGGGTTAGTACACGCAATATTGTTAAAAATGGAGTTGGACCATTTTGTGGATATTTTTACATATTTTGTTCCTATGGGTTACTGGAATTCAACGAAGTTTTATTTGACGCAATTCAGACCTGAATTGGAGCTGATATAGTCAAAACTCGGTTTTCGGATAAACCTCAAAGTGGTTAGTACACGGGATATTGTTACAATTAATTGTAAACCTCAACGAAAACTCGG
Source organism: Saposhnikovia divaricata (assembly GCA_036435485.1). NCBI lineage: Eukaryota > Viridiplantae > Streptophyta > Magnoliopsida > Apiales > Apiaceae > Saposhnikovia > Saposhnikovia divaricata. The sequence goes on along the minus strand of CM071599.1, from coordinate 223,873,158 downwards.
TTTTCGGATAAACCTCAAAGTCAAAATCAATTCGGACCATTTTGTGGATATTTTTACATATTTTGTTCCTATAGGTTATTGGAATTCAACGAAATTTTATTTGACGCGATACGGACCTGAATCGGACGTGATATAGTCAAAACTCGGTTTTTGGATAATCCTCAAATTGGTTAGTACACGCAATATTGTTAAAAATGGAGTTGGACCATTTTGTGGATATTTTTACATATTTTGTTCCTATGGGTTACTGGAATTCAATGAAATTTTATTTGACGCAATTCGGACCGGAATCGGATCTGATATGATCGAAACTCGGTTTTCGAAAAATTCTCAAAGGGGTTAGTACACGGGATATTGTTAAAAATCGAGTCGGACCATTTTACGGATATTTTTACATATTTTGTTCCTATGGGTTATTGGAATTCAATGAAATTTTATTTGACGCGATACGGACCTGAATCGGACGTGATATAGTCAAAACTCGGTTTTTGGATAATCCTCAAATGGGTTAGTACACGCAATATTGTTAAAAATGGAGTTGGACCATTTTGTGGATATTTTTACATATTTTGTTCCTATGGGTTACTGGAATTCAATGAAATTTTATTTGACGCGATACGGACCGGAATCGGATCTGATATGATCGAAACTCGGTTTTCGAAAAATTCTCAAAGGGGTTAGTACACGGGATATTGTTAAAAATCGAGTCGGACCATTTTACGGATATTTTTACATATTTTGTTCCTATGGATTATTGGAATTCAATGAAATTTTATTTGACGCGATACGGACCTGAATCGGACGTGATATAGTCAAAACTCGGTTTTTGGATAATCCTCAAATGGGTTAGTACACGCAATATTGTTAAAAATGGAGTTGGACCATTTTGTGGATATTTTTACATATTTTGTTCCTATGGGTTACTGGAATTCAACGAAATTTTATTTGACGCGATACGGACCTGAATCGGACGTGATATAGTCAAAACTCGGTTTTTGGATAATTACACGGGATATTGTTAAAAATCGAGTCGAACCATATTGTATATATTTTTACATATTTTGTTCATATGGGTTATTGGAATTCAAGAAATTTTATTTGGTGCAATTCGAACCTGAATCGGGCCTAAAATGACCGAAACTCGGTTTTTGGATAATCCTCAAATGGGTTAGTACACGCAATATTGTTAAAAATGGAGTTGGACCATTTTGTGGATATTTTTACATATTTTGTTCCTATGGGTTACTGGAATTCAATGAAATTTTATTTGACGCAATTCGGACCGGAATCGGATCTGATATGATCGAAACTCGGTTTTCGAAAAATTCTCAAAGGGGTTAGTACACGGGATATTGTTAAAAATCGAGTCGGACCATTTTACGGATATTTTTACATATTTTGTTCCTATGGGTTATTGGAATTCAATGAAATTTTATTTGACGCGATACGGACCTGAATCGGACGTGATATAGTCAAAACTCGGTTTTTGGATAATCCTCAAATGGGTTAGTACACGCAATATTGTTAAAAATGGAGTTGGACCATTTTGTGGATATTTTTACATATTTTGTTCCTATGGGTTACTGGAATTCAATGAAATTTTATTTGACGCGATACGGACCGGAATCGGATCTGATATGATCGAAACTCGGTTTTCGAAAAATTCTCAAAGGGGTTAGTACACGGGATATTGTTAAAAATCGAGTCGGACCATTTTACGGATATTTTTACATATTTTGTTCCTATGGATTATTGGAATTCAATGAAATTTTATTTGACGCGATACGGACCTGAATCGGACGTGATATAGTCAAAACTCGGTTTTTGGATAATCCTCAAATGGGTTAGTACACGCAATATTGTTAAAAATGGAGTTGGACCATTTTGTGGATATTTTTACATATTTTGTTCCTATGGGTTACTGGAATTCAACGAAATTTTATTTGACGCGATACGGACCTGAATCGGACGTGATATAGTCAAAACTCGGTTTTTGGATAATTACACGGGATATTGTTAAAAATCGAGTCGAACCATATTGTATATATTTTTACATATTTTGTTCATATGGGTTATTGGAATTCAAGAAATTTTATTTGGTGCAATTCGAACCTGAATCGGGCCTAAAATGACCGAAACTCGGTTTTTGGATAATCCTCAAATGGGTTAGTACACGCAATATTGTTAAAAATGGAGTTGGACCATTTTGTGGATATTTTTACATATTTTGTTCCTATGGGTTATTGGAATTCAACGAAATTTTATTTGACGCAATTCAAACCTGAATCGGAGCTGATATAGTCAAAACTCGGTTTTCGGATAAACTTCAAAGTGGTTAGTACACGGGATATTGTTACAATCAATTGTAAACCTCAACGAAAACTCGGTTTTCGGATAAACCTCAAAGTCAAAATCAATTCGGACCATTTTGTGGATATTTTTACATATTTTGTTCCTATAGGTTATTGGAATTCAACGAAATTTTATTTGACGCGATACGGACCTGAATCGGACGTGATATAGTCAAAACTCGGTTTTTGGATAATCCTCAAATGGGTTAGTACACGCAATATTGTTAAAAATGGAGTTAGACCATTTTGTGGATATTTTTACATATTTTGTTCCTATGGGTTACTGGAATTCAATGAAATTTTATTTGACGCAATTCGGACCGGAATCGGATCTGATATGATCGAAACTCGGTTTTCGAAAAATTCTCAAAGGGGTTAGTACACGGGATATTGTTAAAAATCGAGTCGGACCATTTTACGGATATTTTTACATATTTTGTTCCTATGGGTTATTGGAATTCAATGAAATTTTATTTGACGCGATACGGACCTGAATCGGACGTGATATAGTCAAAACTCGGTTTTTGGATAATCCTCAAATGGGTTAGTACACGCAATATTGTTAAAAATGGAGTTGGACCATTTTGTGGATATTTTTACATATTTTGTTCCTATGGGTTACTGGAATTCAATGAAATTTTATTTGACGCGATACGGACCGGAATCGGATCTGATATGATCGAAACTCGGTTTTCGAAAAATTCTCAAAGGGGTTAGTACACGGGATATTGTTAAAAATCGAGTCGGACCATTTTACGGATATTTTTACATATTTTGTTCCTATGGGTTATTGGAATTCAATGAAATTTTATTTGACGCGATACGGACCTGAATCGGACGTGATATAGTCAAAACTCGGTTTTTGGATAATCCTCAAATGGGTTAGTACACGCAATATTGTTAAAAATGGAGTTGGACCATTTTGTGGATATTTTTACATATTTTGTTCCTATGGGTTACTGGAATTCAATGAAATTTTATTTGACGCGATACGGACCGGAATCGGATCTGATATGATCGAAACTCGGTTTTCGAAAAATTCTCAAATGGGTTAGTACACGGGATATTGTTAAAAATCGAGTCGAACCATTTTACGGATATTTTTACATATTTTGTTCCTATGGGTTATTGGAATTCAATGAAATTTTATTTGACGCGATACGGACCTGAATCGGACGTGATATAGTCAAAACTCGGTTTTTGGATAATCCTCAAATGGGTTAGTACACGCAATATTGTTAAAAATGGAGTTGGACCATTTTGTGGATATTTTTACATATTTTGTTCCTATGGGTTACTGGAATTCAACGAAATTTTATTTGACGCGATACGGACCTGAATCGGACGTGATATAGTCAAAACTCGGTTTTTGGATAATTACACGGGATATTGTTAAAAATCGAGTCGAACCATATTGTATATATTTTTACATATTTTGTTCATATGGGTTATTGGAATTCAAGAAATTTTATTTGGTGCAATTCGAACCTGAATCGGGCCTAAAATGACCGAAACTCGGTTTTTGGATAATCCTCAAATGGGTTAGTACACGCAATATTGTTAAAAATGGAGTTGGACCATTTTGTGGATATTTTTACATATTTTGTTCCTATGGGTTATTGGAATTCAACGAAATTTTATTTGACGCAATTCAAACCTGAATCGGAGCTGATATAGTCAAAACTCGGTTTTCGGATAAACTTCAAAGTGGTTAGTACACGGGATATTGTTACAATCAATTGTAAACCTCAACGAAAACTCGGTTTTCGGATAAACCTCAAAGTCAAAATCAATTCGGACCATTTTGTGGATATTTTTACATATTTTGTTCCTATAGGTTATTGGAATTCAACGAAATTTTATTTGACGCGATACGGACCTGAATCGGACGTGATATAGTCAAAACTCGGTTTTTGGATAATCCTCAAATGGGTTAGTACACGCATTATTGTTAAAAATGGAGTTGGACCATTTTGTGGATATTTTTACATATTTTGTTCCTATGGGTTACTGGAATTCAATGAAATTTTATTTGACGCAATTCGGACCGGAATCGGATCTGATATGATCGAAACTCGGTTTTCGAAAAATTCTCAAAGGGGTTAGTACACGGGATATTGTTAAAAATCGAGTCGGACCATTTTACGGATATTTTTACATATTTTGTTCCTATGGGTTATTGGAATTCAATGAAATTTTATTTGACGCGATACGGACCTGAATCGGACGTGATATAGTCAAAACTCGGTTTTTGGATAATCCTCAAATGGGTTAGTACACGCAATATTGTTAAAAATGGAGTTGGACCATTTTGTGGATATTTTTACATATTTTGTTCCTATGGGTTACTGGAATTCAATGAAATTTTATTTGATGCGATACGGACCGGAATCGGATCTGATATGATCGAAACTCGGTTTTCGAAAAATTCTCAAAGGGGTTAGTACACGGGATATTGTTAAAAATCGAGTCGGACCATTTTACGGATATTTTTACATATTTTGTTCCTATGGGTTATTGGAATTCAATGAAATTTTATTTGACGCGATACGGACCTGAATCGGACGTGATATAGTCAAAACTCGGTTTTTGGATAATCCTCAAATGGGTTAGTACACGCAATATTGTTAAAAATGGAGTTGGACCATTTTGTGGATATTTTTACATATTTTGTTCCTATGGGTTACTGGAATTCAACGAAATTTTATTTGACGCGATACGGACCTGAATCGGACGTGATATAGTCAAAACTCGGTTTTTGGATAATGCCCAAAGGGGTTAGTACACGGGATATTGTTAAAAATCGAGTCGAACCATTTTGTATATATTTTTACATATTTTGTTCATATGGGTTATTGGAATTCAAGAAATTTTATTTGGTGCAATTCGAACCTGAATCGGGCCTAAAATGACCGAAACTCGGTTTTTGGATAATCCTCAAATGGGTTAGTACACGCAATATTGTTAAAAATGGAGTTGGACCATTTTGTGGATATTTTTACATATTTTGTTCCTATGGGTTATTGGAATTCAACGAAATTTTATTTGACGCAATTCAAACCTGAATCGGAGCTGATATAGTCAAAACTCGGTTTTCGGATAAACTTCAAAGTGGTTAGTACACGGGATATTGTTACAATCAATTGTAAACCTCAACGAAAACTCGGTTTTCGGATAAACCTCAAAGTCAAAATCAATTCGGACCATTTTGTGGATATTTTTACATATTTTGTTCCTATAGGTTATTGGAATTCAACGAAATTTTATTTGACGCGATACGGACCTGAATCGGACGTGATATAGTCAAAACTCGGTTTTCGGATAAACCTCAAAGTGGTTAGTACACGGGATATTGTTAAAAATCGAGTCGGACCATTTTAGGGATATTTTTACATATTTTTTTCCTATGGGTTATTGGAATTCAACGAAATTTTATTTGACGCAATTCGGACCTGAATCGGAGCTGATATAGTCAAAACTCAATTTTTGGATAATCCTCAAAGGGGTTAGTACACGGGATACTGTTAAAAATCGAGTCGGACCATTTTGTGGATATTTTTACATATTTTGTTCCTATGGGTTACTGGAATTCAATGAAATTTTATTTGACGCAATTCGGACCGGAATCGGATCTGATATGATCGAAACTCGGTTTGCGAAAAATTCTCAAAGGGGTTAGTACACGGGATATTGTTAAAAATCGAGTCGGACCATTTTACGGATATTTTTACATATTTTGTTCCTATGGGTTATTGGAATTCAATGAAATTTTATTTGACGCGATACGGACCTGAATCGGATGTGATATAGTCAAAACTCGGTTTTTGGATAATCCTCAAATGGGTTAGTACACGCAATATTGTTAAAAATGGAGTTGGACCATTTTGTGGATATTTTTACATATTTTGTTCCTATGGGTTATTGGAATTCAACGAAATTTTATTTGACGCAATTCAAACCTGAATCGGAGCTGATATGGTGAAAACTCGGTTTTCGGATAAACCTCAAAGTGGTTAGTACACGGGATATTGTTGAAAATCGAGTCGGACCATTTTAGGGATATTTTTACATATTTTTTTCCAATGGGTTATTGGAATTCAACGAAATTTTATTTGACGCAATTCGGACCTAAATCGGAGCTGATATAGTCAAAACTCAGTTTTTGGATAATCCTCAAAGGGGTTAGTACACGGGATATTGTTAAAAATCGAGTCGGACCATTTTGTGGATATTTTTACATATTTTGTTCCTATGGGTTATTGGAATTCAACGAAATTTTATTTGACGCAGTTCGGACCGGAATCGGAGCTGATATGATCGAAACTCGGTTTTCGGAAAATTCTCAAAGGGGTTAGTACACGGGATATTGTTAAAAATCAATTCGGACCATTTTGTGGATATTTTTACATATTTTGTTCCTCTGGGTTACTAAAATTCAACAAAATTTTATTTGACGCAGTTCGAACCTGAGTCGGAGTTGATATGATCGAAACTCGGTTTTCGGATAATCCTCAAAGTGGTTAGTACACGGGATATTGTTAAAAATCGAGTCGGACCATTTTAGGGATATTTATACATATTTTGTTCCTATGGGTTATTAGAATTCAACGAAATTTTATTTGACGCAATTCCGACCTGAATCGGAGATGATATAGTCAAAACTCGGTTTTCGGATAAACCTCAAAGTGGTTAGTACACAGGATATTGTTAAAAATTGATTCGGACCATTTTAGGGATATTTTTACATATTTTGTTCGTATGGGTTATTGGAATTCAACGAAATTTCATTTGACGCAATTCGGACCTGAATCGGAGCAGATATAGTCAAAACTCAATTTTTGGATAATCCTCAAAGGGGTTAGTACACGGGATATTGTTAAAAATCGAGTCGGACCATTTTGTGGATATTTTTACATATTTTGTTCCTATGGGTTACTGGAATTCAATGAAATTTTATTTGACGCATTCGGACCGGAATCGGATCTGATATGATCGAAACTCGGTTTTCGGAAAATTCTCAAAGGGGTTAGTACACGGGATATTTTTAAAAATCAATTCGGACCATTTTGTGGATATTTTTACATATTTTGTTCCTGTAGGTTATTGGAATTCAACGAAATTTTATTTGACGCGATACGGACCTGAATCGGACGTGATATAGTCAAAACTCGGTTTTTGGATAATCCTCAAATGGGTTAGTACACGCAATATTGTTAAAAATGGAGTTGGACCATTTTGTGGATATTTTTACATATTTTGTTCCTATGGGTTATTGGAATTCAACGAAATTTTATTTGACGCAATTCAAACCTCAATCGGAGCTGATATAGTAAAAACTCGGTTTTCGGATAAACCTCAAAGTGGTTAGTACACGGGATATTGTTAAAAATCGAGTCGGACCATTTTAGGGATATTTTTACATATTTTTTTCCTATGTGTTATTGGAATTCAACAAAATTTTATTTGACGCAATTCTGACCTGAATCGGAGCTGATATAGTCAAAACTCAGTTTTTGGATAATCCACAAGGGGTTAGTACACGGGATATTGTTAAAAATCGAGTCGGACCATTTTGTGGATATTTTTACATATTTTGTTCCTATGGGTTATTGAATTCAACGAAATTTTATTTGACGCAGTTCGGACTGGAATCGGAGCTGATATGATCGAAACTCGGTTTTCGGAAAATTCTCAAAGGGGTTAGTACACGGGATATTGTTAAAAATCAATTCGGACCATTTTGTGGATATTTTTACATATTTTGTTCCTCTGGGTTACTAAAATTCAACAAAATTTTATTTGACGCAGTTCGAACCTGAGTCGGAGCTGATATGATCGAAACTCGGTTTTCGGATAATCCTCAAAGTGGTTAGTACACGGGATATTGTTAAAAATCGAGTCGGACCATTTTAGGGATATTTATACATGTTTTGTTCCTATGGGTTATTAGAATTCAACGAAATTTTATTTGACGCAATTCCGACCTGAATCGGAGCTGATATAGTCAAAACTCGGTTTTCGGATAAACCTCAAAGTGGTTAGTACACAGGATATTGTTAAAAATTGATTCGGACCATTTTAGGGATATTTTTACATATTTTGTTCGTATGGGTTATTGGAATTCAACGAAATTTTATTTGACGCAATTCGGACCTGAATCGGAGCAGATATAGTCAAAACTCAATTTTTGGATAATCCTCAAAGGGGTTAGTACACGGGATATTGTTAAAAATCGAGTCGGACCATTTTGTGGATATTTTTACATATTTTGTTCCTATGGGTTACTGGAATTCAATGAAATTTTATTTGACGCATTCGGACCGGAATCGGATCTGATATGATCGAAACTCGGTTTTCGGAAAATTCTCAAAGGGGTTAGTACACGGGATATTTTTAAAAATCAATTCGGACCATTTTAGGGATATTTTGACATATTTTGTTCGTATGGGTTATTGGAATTCAACAAAATTTTATTTGACGCAATTCGGACCTGAATCGGAGCTGATATAGTCAAAACTCAATTTTTGGATAATCCTCAAAGGTGTTAGTACACGCAATATTGTTAAAAATGGAGTCGGACCATTTTGTGGATATTTTTACATATTTTGTTCCTATGGGTTATTGGAATTCAACGAAATTTTATTTGACGCAATTCAAACCTCAATCGGAGCTGATATAGTAAAAACTCGGTTTTCGGATAAACCTCAAAGTGGTTAGTACACGGGATATTGTTAAAAATCGAGTCAGACCATTTTAGGGATATTTTTACATATTTTTTTCCTATGGGTTATTGGAATTCAACAAAATTTTATTTGACGCAATTCGGACCTGAATCGGAGCTGATATAGTCAAAACTCAGTTTTTGGATAATCCTCAAGGGGTTAGTACACGGGATATTGTTAAAAATCGAGTCGGACCATTTTGTGGATATTTTTACATATTTTGTTCCTATGGGTTATTGGAATTCAACGAAATTTTATTTGACGCAGTTCGGACTGGAATCGGAGCTGATATGATCGAAACTCGGTTTTCGGAAAATTCTCAAAGGGGTTAGTACACGGGATATTGTTAAAAATCAATTCGGACCATTTTGTGGATATTTTTACATATTTTGTTCCTCTGGGTTACTAAAATTCAACAAAATTTTATTTGACGCAGTTCGAACCTGAGTCGGAGCTGATATGATCGAAACTCGGTTTTCGGATAATCCTCAAAGTGGTTAGCACACGGGATATTGTTAAAAATCGAGTCGGACCATTTTAGGGATATTTTTACATATTTTGTTCCTATGGGTTATTAGAATTCAACGAAATTTTATTTGATGCAATTCAGACCTGAATCGGAGCTGATATAGTCAAAACTCGGTTTTCGGATAAACCTCAAAGTGGTTAGTACACGGGATATTGTTAAAAATTGAGTCGGACCATTTTAGGGATATTTTTACATATTTTGTTCGTATGGGTTATTGGAATTCAACGAAATTTTATTTGACGCAATTCGGACCTGAATCGGAGCTGATATAGTCAAAACTCAATTTTTGGATAATCCTCAAAGGGGTTAGTACACGGGATATTGATAAAAATCGAGTCGGACCATTTTGTGGATATTTTTACATATTTTGTTCCTATGGGTTACTGGAATTCAATGAAATTTTATTTGACGCAATTCGGACCGGAATCGGATCTAATATGATCGAAACTCGGTTTTCGGAAAATTCTCAAATGGGTTAGTACACGGGATATTGTTAGAAATCAATTCGGACCATTTTGTGGATATTTTTACATATTTTGTTCCTGTAGGTTATTGGAATTCAACGAAATTTTATTTGACGCGATACGGACCTGAATCGGACGTGATATAGTCAAAACTCGGTTTTTGGATAATCCTCAAATGGGTTAGTACACGCAATATTGTTAAAAATGGAGTTGGACCATTTTGTGGATATTTTTACATATTTTGTTCCTATGGGTTATTGGAATTCAACGAAATTTTATTTGACGCAATTCAAACCTCAATCGGAGCTGATATAGTAAAAACTCGGTTTTTGGATAAACCTCAAAGTGGTTAGTACACGGGATATTGTTAAAAATCGAGTCGGACCATTTTAGGGATATTTTTACATATTTTTTTCCTATGGGTTATTGGAATTCAACAAAATTTTATTTGACGCAATTCGGACCTGAATCGGAGCTGATATAGTCAAAACTCAGTTTTTGGATAATCCTCAAGGGGTTAGTACACGGGATATTGTTAAAAATCGAGTCGGACCATTTTGTGGATATTTTTACATATTTTGTTCCTTTGGGTTATTGAATTCAACGAAATTTTATTTGACGCAGTTCGGACCGGAATCGGAGCTGATATGATCGAAACTCTGTTTTCGGAAAATTCTCAAAGGGGTTAGTACACGGGATATTGTTAAAAATCAATTCGGACAATTTTTTGGATATTTTTACATATTTTGTTCCTATGGGTTACTAAAATTCAACAAAATTTTATTTGACGCAGTTCGAACCTTAGTCGGAGCTGATATGATCGAAACTCGGTTTTCGGATAATCCTCAAAGTGGTTAGTACACGGGATATTGTTAAAAATCGAGTCGGACCATTTTAGGGATATTTTTACATATTTTGTTCCTATGGGTTATTAGAATTCAACGAAATTTTATTTGACGCAATTCAGACCTGAATCGGAGCTGATATAGTCAAAACTCGGTTTTCGGATTAACCTCAAAGTGGTTAGTACACGGGATATTGTTAAAAATTGAGTCAGACCATTTTAGGGATATTTTTACATATTTTGTTCGTATGGGTTATTGGAATTCAACGAAATTTTATTTGACGCAATTCGGACCTGAATCGGAGCTGATATAGTCAAAACTCAATTTTTGGATAATCCTCAAAGGGGTTAGTACACGGGATATTATTAAAAATCGAGTCGGACCATTTTGTGGATATTTTTACCTATTTTGTTCCTATGGGTTACTGGAATTCAATGAAATTTTATTTGACGCAATTCGGACCGGAATCGGATCTGATATGATCGAAACTCGGTTTTCGGAAAATTCTCAAAGGGGTTAGTACACGGGATATTGTTAAAAATCAATTCGGACCATTTTGTGGATATTTTTACATATTTTTTTCCTCTGGGTTACTAAAATTCAACAAAATTTTATTTGACGCAGTTCGAACCTGAGTCGGAGCTGATATGATCGAAACTCGGTTTTCGGATAATCCTCAAAGTGGTTAGCACACGGGATATTGTTAAAAATCGAGTCGGACCATTTTAGGGATATTTTTACATATTTTGTTCCTATGGGTTATTAGAATTCAACGAAATTTTATTTGACGAAATTCAGACCTGAATCGGAGCTGATATAGTCAAAACTCGGTTTTCGGATAAACCTCAAAGTGGTTAGTACACGGGATATTGTTAAAAATTGAGTCGGACCATTTTAGGGATATTTTTACATATTTTGTTCGTATGGGTTATTGGAATTCAACGAAATTTTATTTGACGCAATTCGGACCTGAATCGGAGCTGATATAGTCAAAACTCAATTTTTGGATAATCCTCAAAGGGGTTAGTACACGGGATATTGTTAAAAATCGAGTCGGACCATTTTGTGGATATTTTTACATATTTTGTTCCTATGGGTTACTGCAATTCAATGAAATTTTATTTGACGCAATTCGGACCGGAATCGGATCTGATATGATCGAAACTCGGTTTTCGGAAAATTCTCAAAGGGGTTAGTACACGGGATAATGTTAAAAATCAATTCGGACCATTTTGTGGATATTTTTACATATTTTGTTCCTATGGGTTATTGAAATTCAACAAAATTTTATTTGACGCAGTTCGAACATAAGTCGGAGCTGATATGATCGAAACTCGGTTTTCGGATAATCCTCAAAGTGGTTAGTACACAGGATATTGTTAAAAATCGAGTCGGACCATTTTAGGAATATTTTTTCATATTTTGTTCCTATGGGTTATTAGAATTCAACGAAATTTTATTTGACGCAATTCAGACCTGAATCGGAGCTGATATAGTCAGAACTCGGTTTTCGGATTAACCTCAAAGTGGTTAGTACACGGGATATTGTTAAAAATTGAGTCGGACCATTTTAGGGATATTTTGACATATTTTGTTCGTATGGGTTATTGGAATTCAACGAAATTTTATTTGACGCAATTCGGACCTGAATCGGAGCTGATATAGTCAAAACTCAATTTTTGGATAATCCTCAAAGGTGTTAGTACACGGGATATTATTAAAAATTGAGTCGGACCATTTTGTGGATATTTTTACCTATTTTGTTCCTATGGGTTATTGGAATTCAACGAAATTTTATTTGACGCAGTTCTGACCGGAATCGGAGCTGATATAATCGAAACTCGGTTTTCGGAAAATTCTCAAAGGGGTTAGTACACGGGATATTGTTAAAAATCAATTCGGACCATTTTGTGGATATTTTTACATATTTTGTTCCTCTGGGTTACTAAAATTCAACAAAATTTTATTTGACGCAGTTCGAACCTGAGTCGGAGCTGATATGATCGAAACTCGGTTTTCGGATAATCCTCAAAGTGGTTAGCACACGGGATATTGTTAAAAATCGAGTGGGACCATTTTAGGGATATTTTTACATATTTTGTTCCTATGGGTTATTAGAATTCAACGAAATTTTATTTGACGCAATTCAGACCTGAATCGGAGCTGATATAGTCAAAACTCGGTTTTCGGATAAACCTCAAAGTGGTTAGTACACGGGATATTGTTAAAAATTGAGTCGGACCATTTTAGGGATATTTTTACATATTTTGTTCGTATGGGTTATTGGAATTCAACGAAATTTTATTTGACGCAATTCGGACCTGAATCGGAGCTGATATAGTCAAAACTCAATTTTTGGATAATCCTCAAAGGAGTTAGTACACGGGATATTGTTAAAAATCGAGTCGGACCATTTTGTGGATATTTTTACATATTTTGTTCCTATGGGTTACTGGAATTCAATGAAATTTTATTTGACGCAATTCGGACCGGAATCGGATCTGATATGATCGAAACTCGGTTTTCGGAAAATTCTCAAAGGGGTTAGTACACGGGATATTGTTAAAAATCAATTCGGACCATTTTGTGGATATTTTTACATATTTTGTTCCTGTAGGTTATTGGAATTCAACGAAATTTTATTTGACGCGATACGGACCTGAATCGGACGTGATATAGTCAAAACTCGGTTTTTGGATAATCCTCAAATGGGTTAGTACACGCAATATTGTTAAAAATGGAGTTGGACCATTTTGTGGATATTTTTACATATTTTGTTCCTATGGGTTATTGGAATTCGACGAAATTTTATTTGACGCAATTCAAACCTCAATCGGAGCTGATATAGTAAAAACTCGGTTTTCGGATAAACCTCAAAGTGGTTAGTACACGGGATATTGTTAAAAATCGAGTCGGACCATTTTAGGGATATTTTTACATATTTTTTTCCTATGGGTTATTGGAATTCAACAAAATTTTATTTGACGCAATTCTGACCTGAATCGGAGCTGATATAGTCAAAACTCAGTTTTTGGATAATCCTCAAGGGGTTAGTACACGGGATATTGTTAAAAATCGAGTCGGACCATTTTGTGGATATTTTTACATATTTTGTTCCTATGGGTTATTGAATTCAACGAAATTTTATTTGACGCAGTTCGGACCGGAATCGGAGCTGATATGATCGAAACTCGGTTTTCGGAAAATTCTCAAAGGGGTTAGTACACGGGATATTGTTAAAAATCAATTCGGACCATTTTTTGGATATTTTTACATATTTTGTTCCTATGGGTTACTAAAATTCAACAAAATTTTATTTGACGCAGTTCGAACCTTAGTCGGAGCTGATATGATCGAAACTCGGTTTTCGGATAATCCTCAAAGTGGTTAGTACACGGGATATTGTTAAAAATCGAGTCGGACCATTTTAGGGATATTTTTACATATTTTGTTCCTATGGGTTATTAGAATTCAACGAAATTTTATTTGACGCAATTCAGACCTGAATCGGAGCTGATATAGTCAAAACTCGGTTTTCGGATTAACCTCAAAGTGGTTAGTACACGGGATATTGTTAAAAATTGAGTCGGACCATTTTAGGGATATTTTTACATATTTTGTTCGTATGGGTTATTGGAATTCAACGAAATTTTATTTGACGCAATTCGGACCTGAATCGGAGCTGATATAGTCAAAACTCAATTTTTGGATAATCCTCAAAGGGGTTAGTACACGGGATATTGTTAATAATCGAGTCGGACCATTTTGTGGATATTTTTACATATTTTGTTCCTATGGGTTACTGAAATTCAATGAAATTTTATTTGACGCAATTCGGACCGGAATCGGATCTGATATGATCGAAACTCGGTTTTCGGAAAATTCTCAAAGGGGTTAGTACACGGGATATTGTTAAAAATCAATTCGGACCATTTTGTGGATATTTTTACATATTTTGTTCCTATGGGTTATTGAAATTCAACAAAATTTTATTTGACGCAGTTCGAACCTAAGTCGGAGCTGATATGATCGAAACTCGGTTTTCGGATAATCCTCAAAGTGGTTAGTACACAGGATATTGTTAAAAATCGAGTCGGACCATTTTAGGAATATTTTTACATATTTTGTTCCTATGGGTTATTAGAATTCAACGAAATTTTATTTGACGCAATTCAGACCTGAATCCGAGATGATATAGTCAGAACTCGGTTTTCGGATTAACCTCAAAGTGGTTAGTACACGGGATATTGTTAAAAATTGAGTCGGACCATTTTAGGGATATTTTTACATATTTTGTTCGTATGGGTTATTGGAATCCAACGAAATTTTATTTGACGCAATTCGGACCTGAATCGGAGCTGATATAGTCAAAACTCAATTTTTGGATAATCCTCAAAGGGGTTAGTACACGGGATATTATTAAAAATCGAGCCGGACCATTTTGTGGATATTTTTACCTATTTTGTTCCTATGGGTTACTGGAATTCAATGAAATTTTATTTGACGCAATTCGGACCGGAATCGGATCTGATATGATCGAAACTCGGTTTTCGGAAAATTCTCAAAGGGGTTAGTACACGGGATATTGTTAAAAATCAATTCGGACCATTTTTTGGATATTTTTACATATTTTGTTCCTATGGGTTATTGAAATTTAACAAAATTTTATTTTACGCAGTTCGAACCTAAGTCGGAGCTGATATGATCGAAACTCGGTTTTCGGATAATCCTCAAAGTGGTTAGTACACGGGATATTGTTAAAAATCGAGTCGAACCATTTTACGGATATTTTTACATATTTTGTTCCTATGGGTTATTGGAATTCAACGAAATTTTATTTGACGCGATACGGACCTGAATCGGACGTGATATAGTCAAAACTCGGTTTTTGGATAATCCTCAAATGGGTTAGTACACGCAATATTGTTAAAAATGGAGTTGGACCATTTTGTGGATATTTTTACATATTTTGTTCCTATGGGTTATTGGAATTCAACGAAATTTTATTTGGCGCAATTCAAACCTGAATCGGAGCTGATATAGTCAAAACTCGGTTTTCGGATAAACCTCAAAGTGGTTAGTACACGGGATAGTGTTAAAAATCGAGTCGGACCATTTTAGGGATATTTTTACATATTTTTTTCCTATGGGTTATTGGAATTCAACGAAATTTTATTTGACGCAATTCGGACCTGAATCGGAGCTGATATAGTCAAAACTCAGTTTTTGGATAATTCTCAAAGGGGTTAGTACACGGGATATTGTTAAAAATCGAGTCGGACCATTTTGTTGATATTTTTACATATTTTGTTCCTATGGGTTATTGGAATTCAACGAAATTTTATTTGACGCAGTTCGGACCGGAATCGGAGCTGATATGATCGAAACTCAGTTTTCGGAAAATTCTCAAAGGGGTTAGTACACGGGATATTGTTAAAAATCAATTCGGGCCATTTTGTGGATATTTTTACAAATTCTGTTCCTATGGGTTATTAAAATTCAACAAAATTTTATTTGACGCAGTTCGAACCTGAGTCGGAGCTGATATGATCGAAACTCGGTTTTCGGATAATCCTCAAAGTTGTTAGTACACGGGATATTTTTAAAAATCGAGTCGGACCATTTTAGGGATATTTTTACATATTTTGTTCCTATGGGTTATTAGAATTCAACGAAATTTTATTTGACGCAATTCAGACCTGAATCGGAGCTGATATAGTCAAAACTCGGTTTTCGGATAAACCTCAAAGTGGTTAGTACACGGGATATTGTTAAAAATTGAGTCGGACCATTTTAGGGATATTTTTACATATTTTGTTCGTATGGGTTATTGGAATTCAACGAAATTTTATTTGACGCAATTCGGACCTGAATCGGAGCTGATATAGTCAAAACTCAATTTTTAGATAATCCTCAAAGGGGTTAGTACACGGGATATTGTTAAAAATCGAGTCGGACCATTTTGTGGATATTTTTACATATTTTGTTCCTATGGGTTACTGAAATTCAATGAGATTTTATTTGACGCAATTCGGACCGGAATCGGATCTGATATGATCGAAACTCGGTTTTCGGAAAATTCTCAAAGGGGTTAGTACACGGGATATTGTTAAAAATCAATTCGGACCATTTTGTGGATATTTTTACATATTTTGTTCCAATGGGTTATTGAAATTCAACAAAATTTTATTTGACGCAGTTCGAACCGAAGTTGGAGCTGATATGATCGAAACTCGGTTTTCGGATAATCCTCAAAGTGGTTAGTACACGGGATATTGTTAAAAATCGAGTCGAACCATTTTACGGATATTTTTACATATTTTGTTCCTATGGGTTATTGGAATTCAACGAAATTTTATTTGACGCGATACGGACCTGAATCGGACGTGATATAGTCAAAACTCGGTTTTTGGATAATCCTCAAATGGGTTAGTACACGCAATATTGTTAAAAATGGAGTTGGACCATTTTGTGGATATTTTTACATATTTTGTTTCTATGGGTTATTGGAATTCAACGAAATTTTATTTGGCGCAATTCAAACCTGAATCGGAGCTGATATAGTCAAAACTCGGTTTTCGGATAAACCTCAAAGTGGTTAGTACACGGGATAGTGTTAAAAATCGAGTCGGACCATTTTAGGGATATTTTTACATATTTTTTTCCTATGGGTTATTGGAATTCAACGAAATTTTATTTGACGCAATTCGGACCTGAATCGGAGCTGATATAGTCAAAACTCAGTTTTTGGATAATTCTCAAAGGGGTTAGTACACGGGATATTGTTAAAAATCGAGTCGGACCATTTTGTTGATATTTTTACATATTTTGTTCCTATGGGTTATTGGAATTCAACGAAATTTTATTTGACGCAGTTCGGACCGGAATCGGAGCTGATATGATCGAAACTCAGTTTTCGGAAAATTCTCAAAGGGGTTAGTACACGGGATATTGTTAAAAATCAATTCGGGCCATTTTGTGGATATTTTTACAAATTCTGTTCCTATGGGTTATTAAAATTCAACAAAATTTTATTTGACGCAGTTCGAACCTGAGTCGGAGCTGATATGATCGAAACTCGGTTTTCGGATAATCCTCAAAGTTGTTAGTACACGGGATATTTTTAAAAATCGAGTCGGACCATTTTAGGGATATTTTTACATATTTTGTTCCTATGGGTTATTAGAATTCAACGAAATTTTATTTGACGCAATTCAGACCTGAATCGGAGCTGATATAGTCAAAACTCGGTTTTCGGATAAACCTCAAAGTGGTTAGTACACGGGATATTGTTAAAAATTGAGTCGGACCATTTTAGGGATATTTTTACATATTTTGTTCGTATGGGTTATTGGAATTCAACGAAATTTTATTTGACGCAATTCGGACCTGAATCGGAGCTGATATAGTCAAAACTCAATTTTTAGATAATCCTCAAAGGGGTTAGTACACGGGATATTGTTAAAAATCGAGTCGGACCATTTTGTGGATATTTTTACATATTTTGTTCCTATGGGTTACTGAAATTCAATGAAATTTTATTTGACGCAATTCGGACCGGAATCGGATCTGATATGATCGAAACTCGGTTTTCGGAAAATTCTCAAAGGGGTTAGTACACGGGATATTGTTAAAAATCAATTCGGACCATTTTGTGGATATTTTTACATATTTTGTTCCAATGGGTTATTGAAATTCAACAAAATTTTATTTGACGCAGTTCGAACCGAAGTTGGAGCTGATATGATCGAAACTCGGTTTTCGGATAATCCTCAAAGTGGTTAGTACACGGGATATTGTTAAAAATCGAGTCGAACCATTTTACGGATATTTTTACATATTTTGTTCCTATGGGTTATTGGAATTCAACGAAATTTTATTGCGATATGGACCTGAATCGGACGTGATATAGTCAAAACTGGGTTTTTGGATAATCCTCAAATGGGTTAGTACACGCAATATTGTTAAAAATGGAGTTGGACCAATTTGTGGATATTTAACATATTTTGTTACTATGAGTTATTGGAATTCAACGAAATTTTATTTGACGCAATTCAAACCTGAATCGGAGCTGATATAGTCAAAACTGGGTTTTCGGATAAACCTCAAAGTGGTTAGTACACAGGATATTGTTAAAAATCGAGTCGGACCATTTTAGGGATATTTTTACATATTTTTTCCTATGGGTTATTGGAATTCAACGAAATTTTATTTGACGCAATTCGGACCTGAATCGGAGCTGATATAGTCAAAACTCAGTTTTTGGATAATCCTCAAAGGGGTTAGTACACTGGATATTGTTAAAAATCGAGTCGGACCATTTTGTGGATATTTTTACATATTTTGTTCCTATGGGTTATTGGAATTCAACGAAATTTTATTTGACGCAGTTCGGACCGGAATCGGAGCTGATATGATCGAAACTCAGTTTTCGGAAAATTCTCAAAGGGGTTAGTACACGGGATATTGTTAAAAATCAATTCGGGCCATTTTGTGGATATTTTTACAAATTTTGTTCCTATGGGTTATTAAAATTCAACAAAATTTTATTTGACGCAATTCGAACCTGAGTCGGAGCTGATATGATCGAAACTCGGTTTTCGGATAATCCTCAAAGTTGTTAGTACACGGGATATTTTTAAAAATCGAGTCGGACCATTTTAGGGATATTTTTACATATTTTGTTCCTATGGGTTATTAGAATTCAACGAAATTTTATTTGACGCAATTCAGACCTGAATCGGAGCTGATATAGTCAAAACTCGGTTTTCGGATAAACCTCAAAGTGGTTAGTACACGGGATATTGTTAAAAATTGAGTCGGACCATTTTAGGGATATTTTTACATATTTTGTTCGTATGGGTTATTGGAATTCAACGAAATTTTATTTGACGCAATTCGGACCTGAATCGGAGCTGATATAGTCAAAACTCAATTTTTAGATAATCCTCAAAGGGGTTAGTACACGGGATATTGTTAAAAATCGAGTCGGACCATTTTGTGGATATTTTTACATATTTTGTTCCTATGGGTTACTGAAATTCAATGAAATTTTATTTGACGCAAGTCGGACCGGAATCGGATCTGATATGATCGAAACTCGGTTTTCGGAAAATTCTCAAAGGGGTTAGTACACGGGATATTGTTAAAAATCAATTCGGACCATTTTGTGGATATTTTTACATATTTTGTTCCTATGGGTTATTGAAATTCAACAAAATTTTATTTGACGCAGTTCGAACCTAAGTCGGAGCTGATATGATCGAAACTCGGTTTTCGGATAATCCTCAAAGTGGTTAGTACACAGGATATTGTTAAAAATCGAGTCGGACCATTTTAGGAATATTTTTACATATTTTGTTCCTATGGGTTATTAGAATTCAACGAAATTTTATTTGACGCATTTCAGACCTGAATCCGAGATGATATAGTCAGAACTCGGTTTTCGGATTAACCTCAAAGTGGTTAGTACACGGGATATTGTTAAAAATTGAGTCGGACCATTTTAGGGATATTTTTACATATTTTGTTCGTATGGGTTATTGGAATTCAACGAAATTTTATTTGATGCAATTCGGACCTGAATCGGAGCTGATATAGTCAAAACTCAATTTTTGGATAATCCTCAAAGGGGTTAGTACACGGGATATTATTAAAAATCGAGTCGGACCATTTTGTGGATATTTTTACCTATTTTGTTCCTATGGGTTACTGGAATTCAATGAAATTTTATTTGACGCAATTCGGACCGGAATCGGATCTGATATGATCGAAACTCGGTTTTCGGAAAATTCTCAAAGGGGTTAGTACACGGGATATTGTTAAAAATCAATTCGGACCATTTTTTGGATATTTTTACATATTTTGTTCCTATGGGTTATTGAAATTTAACAAAATTTTATTTTACGCAGTTCGAACCTAAGTCGGAGCTGATATGATCGAAACTCGGTTTTCGGATAATCCTCAAAGTGGTTAGTACACGGGATATTGTTAAAAATCGAGTCGAACCATTTTACGGATATTTTTACATATTTTGTTCCTATGGGTTATTGGAATTCAACGAAATTTTATTCGACGCGATACGGACCTGAATCGGACGTGATATAGTCAAAACTCGGTTTTTGGATAATCCTCAAATGGGTTAGTACACGCAATATTGTTAAAAATGGAGTTGGACCATTTTGTGGATATTTTTACATATTTTGTTCCTATGGGTTATTGGAATTCAACGAAATTTTATTTGACGCAATTCAAACCTGAATCGGAGCTGATATAGTCAAAACTCGGTTTTCGGATAAACCTCAAAGTGGTTAGTACACGGGATAGTGTTAAAAATCGAGTCGGACCATTTTAGGGATATTTTTACATATTTTTTTCCTATGGGTTATTGGAATTCAACGAAATTTTATTTGACGCAATTCGGACCTGAATCGGAGCTGATATAGTCAAAACTCAGTTTTTGGATAATCCTCAAAGGGGTTAGTACACGGGATATTGTTAAAAATCGAGTCGGACCATTTTGTTGATATTTTTACATATTTTGTTCCTATGGGTTATTGGAATTCAACGAAATTTTATTTGACGCAGTTCGGACCGGAATCGGAGCTGATATGATCGAAACTCAGTTTTCGGAAAATTCTCAAAGGGGTTAGTACACGGGATATTGTTAAAAATCAATTCGGGCCATTTTGTGGATATTTTTACAAATTTTGTTCCTATGGGTTATTAAAATTCAACAAAATTTTATTTGACGCAGTTCGAACCTGAGTCGGAGCTGATATGATCGAAACTCAGTTTTCGGATAATCCTCAAAGTTGTTAGTACACGGGATATTTTTAAAAATCGAGTCGGACCATTTTAGGGATATTTTTACATATTTTGTTCCTATGGGTTATTAGAATTCAACGAAATTTTATTTGACGCAATTCAGACCTGAATCGGAGCTGATATAGTCAAAACTCGGTTTTCGGATAAACCTCAAAGTGGTTAGTACACGGGATATTGTTAAAAATTGAGTCGGACCATTTTAGGGATATTTTTACATATTTTGTTCGTATGGGTTATTGGAATTCAACGAAATTTTATTTGACGCAATTCGGACCTGAATCGGAGCTGATATAGTCAAAACTCAATTTTTAGATAATCCTCAAAGGGGTTAGTACACGGGATATTGTTAAAAATCGAGTCGAACCATTTTGTGGATATTTTTACATATTTTGTTCCTATGGGTTACTGAAATTCAATGAAATTTTATTTGACGCAATTCGGACCGGAATCGGATCTGATATGATCGAAATTCGGTTTTCGGAAAATTCTCAAAGGGGTTAGTACACGGGATATTGTTAAAAATCAATTCGGACCATTTTGTGGATATTTTTACATATTTTGTTCCAATGGGTTATTGAAATTCAACAAAATTTTATTTGACGCAGTTCGAACCGAAGTTGGAGCTGATATGATCGAAACTCGGTTTTCGGATAATCCTCAAAGTGGTTAGTACACGGGATATTGTTAAAAATCGAGTCGAACCATTTTACGGATATTTTTACATATTTTGTTCCTATGGGTTATTGGAATTCAACGAAATTTTATTGCGATATGGACCTGAATCGGACGTGATATAGTCAAAACTGGGTTTTTGGATAATCCTCAAATGGGTTAGTACACGCAATATTGTTAAAAATGGAGTTGGACCAATTTGTGGATATTTAACATATTTTGTTACTATGGGTTATTGGAATTCAACGAAATTTTATTTGACGCAATTCAAACCTGAATCGGAGCTGATATAGTCAAAACTGGGTTTTCGGATAAACCTCAAAGTGGTTAGTACACGGGATATTGTTAAAAATCGAGTCGGACCATTTTAGGGATATTTTTACATATTTTTTTCCTATGGGTTATTGGAATTCAACGAAATTTTATTTGACGCAATTCGGACCTGAATCGGAGCTGATATAGTCAAAACTCAGTTTTTGGATAATCCTCAAAGGGGTTAGTACACTGGATATTGTTAAAAATCGAGTCGGACCATTTTGTGGATATTTTTACATATTTTGTTCCTATGGGTTATTGGAATTCAACGAAATTTTATTTGACGCAGTTCGGACCGGAATCGGAGCTGATATGATCGAAACTCAGTTTTCGGAAAATTCTCAAAGGGGTTAGTACACGGGATATTGTTAAAAATCAATTCGGGCCATTTTGTGGATATTTTTACAAATTTTGTTCCTATGGGTTATTAAAATTCAACAAAATTTTATTTGACGCAATTCGAACCTGAGTCGGAGCTGATATGATCGAAACTCGGTTTTCGGATAATCCTCAAAGTTGTTAGTACACGGGATATTTTTAAAAATCGAGTCGGACCATTTTAGGGATATTTTTACATATTTTGTTCCTATGGGTTATTAGAATTCAACGAAATTTTATTTGACGCAATTCAGACCTGAATCGGAGCTGATATAGTCAAAACTCGGTTTTCGGATAAACCTCAAAGTGGTTAGTACACGGGATATTGTTAAAAATTGAGTCGGACCATTTTAGGGATATTTTTACATATTTTGTTCGTATGGGTTATTGGAATTCAACGAAATTTTATTTGACGCAATTCGGACCTGAATCGGAGCTGATATAGTCAAAACTCAATTTTTAGATAATCCTCAAAGGGGTTAGTACACGGGATATTGTTAAAAATCGAGTCGGACCATTTTGTGGATATTTTTACATATTTTCTTCCTATGGGTTACTGAAATTCAATGAAATTTTATTTGACGCAAGTCGGACCGGAATCGGATCTGATATGATCGAAACTCGGTTTTCGGAAAATTCTCAAAGGGGTTAGTACACGGGATATTGTTAAAAATCAATTTGGACCATTTTGTGGATATTTTTACAAATTTTGTTCCTATGGGTTATTAAAATTCAACAAAATTTTATTTGACGCAGTTCGAACCTGAGTCGGAGCTGATATGATCGAAACTCGGTTTTCGGATAATCCTCAAAGTTGTTAGTACACGGGATATTTTTAAAAATCGAGTCAGACCATTTTAGGGATATTTTTACATATTTTGTTCCTATGGGTTATTAGAATTCAACGAAATTTTATTTGACGCAATTCAGACCTGAATCGGAGCTGATATAGTCAAAACTCGGTTTTCGGATAAACCTCAAAGTGGTTAGTACACGGGATGTTGTTAAAAATTGAGTCGGACCATTTTAGGGATACTTTTACATATTTTGTTCGTATGGGTTATTGGAATTCAACGAAATTTTATTTGACGCAATTCGGACCTGAATCGGAGCTGATATAGTCAAAACTCAATTTTTAGATAATCCTCAAAGGGGTTAGTACACGGGATATTGTTAAAAATCGAGTCGGACCATTTTGTGGATATTTTTACATATTTTGTTCCTATGGGTTATTGGAATTCAACGAAATTTTATTTGACGCAGTTCGGACCGGAATCGGAGCTGATATGATCGAAACTCAGTTTTCGGAAAATTCTCAAAGGGGTTAGTACACGGGATATTGTTAAAAATCAATTCAGGCCATTTTGTGGATATTTTTACAAATTTTGTTCCTATGGGTTATTAAAATTCAACAAAATTTTATTTGACGCAGTTCGAACCTGAGTCGGAGCTGATATGATCGAAACTCGGTTTTCGGATAATCCTCAAAGTTGTTAGTACACGGGATATTTTTAAAAATCGAGTCGGACCATTTTAGGGATATTTTTACATATTTTGTTCCTATGGGTTATTAGAATTCAACGAAATTTTATTTGACGCAATTCAGACCTGAATCGGAGCTGATATAGTCAAAACTCGGTTTTCGGATAAACCTCAAAGTGGTTAGTACACGGGATATTGTTAAAAATTGAGTCGGACCATTTTAGGGATATTTTTACATATTTTGTTCCTATGGGTTATTGGAATTCAACGAAATGTTATTTGACGCAATTCGGACCTGAATCGGAGCTGATATAGTCAAAACTCAATTTTTGGATAATCCTCAAAGGGGTTAGTACACGGGATATTGTTAAAAATCGAGTCGGACCATTTTGTGGATATTTTTACATATTTTGTTCCTATGGGTTATTGGAATTCAACGAAATTTTATTTGACGCAGTTCGGACCGGAATCGGATCTGATATGATCGAAACTCGGTTTTCGGAAAATTCTCAAAGGGGTTAGTACACGGGATATTGTTAAAAATCAATTCGGACCATTTTGTGGATATTTTTACAAATTTTGTTCCTATGGGTTATTAAAATTCAACAAAATTTTATTTGACGCAGTTCGAACCTGAGTCGGAGCTGATATGATCGAAACTCGGTTTTCGGATAATCCTCAAAGTTGTTAGTACACGGGATATTTTTAAAAATCGAGTCGGACCATTTTAGGGATATTTTTACATATTTTGTTCCTATGGGTTATTAGAATTCAACGAAATTTTATTTGACGCAATTCAGACCTGAATCGGAGCTGATATAGTCAAAACTCGGTTTTCGGATAAACCTCAAAGTGGTTAGTACACGGGATGTTGTTAAAAATTGAGTCGGACCATTTTAGGGATACTTTTACATATTTTGTTCGTATGGGTTATTGGAATTCAACGAAATTTTATTTGACGCAATTCGGACCTGAATCGGAGCTGATATAGTCAAAACTCAATTTTTAGATAATCCTCAAAGGGGTTAGTACACGGGATATTGTTAAAAATCGAGTCGGACCATTTTGTGGATATTTTTACATATTTTGTTCCTATGGGTTACTGAAATTCAATGAAATTTTATTTGACGCAATTCGGACCGGAATCGGATCTGATATGATCGAAACTCGGTTTTCGGAAAATTCTCAAAGGGGTTAGTACACGGGATATTGTTAAAAATCAATTCGGACCATTTTGTGGATATTTTTACATATTTTGTTCCTATGGGTTATTGAAATTCAACAAAATTTTATTTGACGCAGTTCGAACCGAAGTTGGAGCTGATATGATCGAAACTCGGTTTTCGGATAATCCTCAAAGTGGTTAGTACACGGGATATTGTTAAAAATCGAGTCGAACCATTTTACGGATATTTTTACATATTTTGTTCCTATGGGTTATTGGAATTCAACGAAATTTTATTGCGATATGGACCTGAATCGGACGTGATATAGTCAAAACTGGGTTTTTGGATAATCCTCAAATGGGTTAGTACACGCAATATTGTTAAAAATGGAGTTGGACCAATTTGTGGATATTTAACATATTTTGTTACTATGGGTTATTGGAATTCAACGAAATTTTATTTGACGCAATTCAAACCTGAATCGGAGCTGATATAGTCAAAACTGGGTTTTCGGATAAACCTCAAAGTGGTTAGTACACGGGATATTGTTAAAAATCGAGTCGGACCATTTTAGGGATATTTTTACATATTTTTTTCCTATGGGTTATTGGAATTCAACGAAATTTTATTTGACGCAATTCGGACCTGAATCGGAGCTGATATAGTCAAAACTCCGTTTTTGGATAATCCTCAAAGGGGTTAGTACACGGGATATTGTTAAAAATCGAGTCGGACCATTTTGTGGATATTTTTACATATTTTGTTCCTATGGGTTATTGGAATTCAACGAAATTTTATTTGACGCAGTTCGGACCGGAATCGGAGCTGATATGATCGAAACTCAGTTTTCGGAAAATTCTCAAAGGGGTTAGTACACGGGATATTGTTAAAAATCAATTCAGGCCATTTTGTGGATATTTTTACAAATTTTGTTCCTATGGGTTATTAAAATTCAACAAAATTTTATTTGACGCAGTTCGAACCTGAGTCCGAGCTGATATGATCGAAACTCGGTTTTCGGATAATCCTCAAAGTTGTTAGTACACGGGATATTTTTAAAAATCGAGTCGGACCATTTTAGGGATATTTTTACATATTTTGTTCCTATGGGTTATTAGAATTCAAAGAAATTTTATTTGACGCAATTCAGACCTGAATCGGAGCTGATATAGTCAAAACTCGGTTTTCGGATAAACCTCAAAGTGGTTAGTACACGGGATATTGTTAAAAATTGAGTCGGACCATTTTAGGGATATTTTTACATATTTTGTTCGTATGGGTTATTGGAATTCAACGAAATTTTATTTGACGCAATTCGGACCTGAATCGGAGCTGATATAGTCAAAACTCAATTTTTAGATAATCCTCAAAGGGGTTAGTACACGGGATATTGTTAAAAATTGAGTCGGACCATTTTGTGGATATTTTTACATATTTTGTTCCTATGGGTTACTGAAATTCAATGAAATTTTATTTGACGCAATTCGGACCGGAATCGGATCTGATATGATCGAAACTCGGTTTTCGGAAAATTCTCAAAGGGGTTAGTACACGGGATATTGTTAAAAATCAATTCGGACCATTTTGTGGATATTTTTACATATTTTGTTCCTATGGGTTATTGAAATTCAACAAAATTTTATTTGACGCAGTTCGAACCTAAGTTGAAGCTGATATGATCGAAACTCGGTTTTCGGATAATCCTCAAAGTGGTTAGTACACGGGATATTGTTAAAAATCGAGTCGAACCATTTTACGGATATTTTTACATATTTTGTTCCTATGGGTTATTGGAATTCAACGAAATTTTATTGCGATATGGACCTGAATCGGACGTGATATAGTCAAAACTGGGTTTTTGGATAATCCTCAAATGGGTTAGTACACGCAATATTGTTAAAAATGGAGTTGGACCAATTTGTGGATATTTAACATATTTTGTTACTATGGGTTATTGGAATTCAACGAAATTTTATTTGACGCAATTCAAACCTGAATCGGAGCTGATATAGTCAAAACTGGGTTTTCGGATAAACCTCAAAGTGGTTAGTACACGGGATATTGTTAAAAATCGAGTCGGACATTTTTAGGGATATTTTTACATATTTTTTTCCTATGGGTTATTGGAATTCAACGAAATTTTATTTGACGCAATTCGGACCTGAATCGTAGCTGATATAGTCAAAACTCAGTTTTTGGATAATCCTCAAAGGGGTTAGTACACGGGATATTGTTAAAAATCGAGCCGGACCATTTTGTGGATATTTTTACATATTTTGTTCCTATGGGTTATTGGAATTCAACGAAATTTTATTTGACGCAATTCGGACCGGAATCGGAGCTGATATGATCGAAACTCGGTTTTCGGAAAATTCTCAAAGGGGTTAGTACACGGGATATTGTTAAAAATCAATTCGGACCATTTTGTGGATATTTTTACATATTTTGTTCCTATGGGTTATTAAAATTCAACAAAATTTTATTTGACGCAGTTCGAACCTGAGTCGGAGCTGATATAATCGAAACTCGGTTTTCGGATAATCCTCAAAGTGGTTAGTATACGGGATATTGTTAAAAATCGAGTCGGACCATTTTAGGGATATTTTTACATATTTTTTTCCTATGGGTTATTAGAATTCAACGAAATTTTATTTGACGCAATTCAGACCTGAATCGGAGCTGATATAGTCAAAACTCGGTTTTCGGATAAACCTTAAAGTGGTTAGTACACGGGATATTGTTAAAAATTGAGTCGGACCATTTTATGGATATTTTTACATATTTTGTTCGTATGGGTTATTGGAATTCAACGAAATTTTATTTGACGCAATTCGGACCTGAATCGGAGCTGATATAGTCAAAACTCAATTTTTGGATAATCCTCAAAGGGGTTAGTACACGGGATATTGTTAAAAATCGAGTCGGACCATTTTGTGGATATTTTTACATATTTTGTTCCTATGGGTTATTGGAATTCAATGAAATTTTATTTGACGCAATTCGGACCGGAATCGGAGCTGATATGATCGAAACTCGGTTTTCGGAAAATTCTCAAAGGGGTTAGTACACGGGATATTGTTAAAAATCAATTCGGACCATTTTGTGGATATTTTTAAATATTTTGTTCCTATGGGTTATTGAAATTCAACAAAATTTTATTTGACGCAGTTCGAACCTAAGTCGGAGCTGATATGATCGAAACTCGGTTTTCGGATAATCCCTAAAGTGGTTAGTACACGGGATATTGTTAAAAATCAAGTCGGACCATTTTACGTATATTTTTACATATTTTGTTCCTATGGGTTACTGGAATTCAACGAAATTTTATTTGACGCAATTCGGACCTGAATTGGAGCTGATATAGTCAAAACTCGGTTTTCGGATAAACCGCAAAGTGGTTAGTACACGGGATATTGTTAAAAATCTAGTCGGACCATTTTGAGGATATTTTTACATATTTTGTTCCTCTGGGTTATTGGAATTCAACGAAATTTTATTTGACGCAATTCAGACCTGAATCGGAGCTGATATAGTCAAAACTCGGTTTTCGGATAAACCGCAAAGTGGTTAGTACACGGGATGTTGTTAAAAATCTAGTCGGACCATTTTGAGGATATTTTTACATATTTTGTTCCTATGGGTTATTGGAATTCAACGAAATTTTATTTGACGCGATACGGACCTGAATCGGACGTGATATAGTCAAAACTCGGTTTTTGGATAATCCTCAAATGGGTTAGTACACGCAATATTGTTAAAAATGGATTTGGACCATTTTGTGGATATTTTACATATTTTGTTCCTATGGGTTATTGGAATTCAACGAAATTTTATTTGACGTAATTCAAACCTGAATCGGAGCTGATATAGTCAAAACTGGGTTTTCGGATAAACCTCAAAGTGGTTAGTACACGGGATATTGTTAAAAATTGAGTCGGACCATTTTAGGGATATTTTTACATATTTTTTTCCTATGGGTTATTGGAATTCAACGAAATTTTATTTGACGCAATTCGGACCTGAATCGGAGCTGATATAGTCAAACTTCAGTTTTTGGATAATCCTCAAAGGGGTTAGTACACGGGATATTGTTAAAAATCGAGTCGGACCATTTTGTGGATATTTTTACATATTTTGTTCCTATGGGTTATTGAAATTCAACAAAATTTTATTTGACGCAGTTCGAACCTAAGTTGGAGCTGATATGATCGAAACTCAGTTTTCGGATAATCCTCAAAGTGGTTAGTACACGGGATATTGTTAAAAATCGAGTCGGACCATTTTACGTATATTTTTACATATTTTGTTCCTATGGGTTATTGGAAATCAACGAAATTTTATTTGACGCGATACGGACCTGAATCGGACCTGATATAGTCAAAACTCGGTTTTTGGATAATCCCCAAAGGGGTTAGTACACGGGATATTGTTAAAAATCGAGTCAAACCATTTTGTAGATATTTTTACATATTTTGTTCATATGGGTTATTGGAATTCAAGAAATTTTATTTGGTGCAATTCGAACCTGAATCGGGCCTAAAATGACCGAAACTCGGTTTTTGGATAATCCTCAAATGGGTTAGTACACGCAATATTGTTAAAAATGGAGTTGGACCATTTTGTGGATATTTTTACATATTTTGTTCCTATGGGTTACTGGAATTCAACGAAATTTTATTTGACGCAATTCAGACCTGAATCGGAGCTGATATAGTCAAAACTTGGTTTTCGGATAAACCGCAAAGTGGTTAGTACACGGGATATTGTTAAAAATCTAGTCGGACCATTTTGAGGATATTTTTACATATTTTGTTCCTATGGGTTATTGGAATTCAACGAAATTTTATTTGACGCGATACGGACCTGAATCGGACGTGATATAGTCAAAACTCGGTTTTTGGATAATCCTCAAATGGGTTAGTACACGCAATATTGTTAAAAATGGAGTTGGACCATTTTGTGGATATTTTACATATTTTGTTCCTATGGGTTATTGGAATTCAACGAAATTTTATTTGACGCAATTCAAACCTGAATCGGAGCTGATATAGTCAAAACTGGGTTTTCGGATAAACCTCAAAGTGGTTAGTACACGGGATATTGTTAAAAATCGAGTCGGACCATTTTAGGGATATTTTTACATATTTTTTTCCTATGGGTTATTGGAATTCAACAAAATTTTATTTGACGCAATTCGGACCTGAATCGGAGCTGATATAGTCAAAACTCAGTTTTTGGATAATCCTCAAAGGGGTTAGTACACGGGATATTGTTAAAAATCGAGTCGGACCATTTTGTGGATATTTTTACATATTTTGTTCCTATGGGTTATTGGAATTCAACGAAATTTTATTTGACGCAGTTTGGACCGGAATCGGAGCTGATATGATCGAAACTCGGTTTTCGGAAAATTCTCAAAGGGGTTAGTACACGGGATATTGTTAAAAATCAATTCGGACCATTTTGTGGATATTTTTACATATTTTGTTCCTATGGGTTATTAAAATTCAACAAAATTTTATTTGACGCAGTTCGAACCTGAGTCGGAGCTGATATGATCGAAACTCGGTTTTCGGATAATGCTCAAAGTGGTTAGTACACGGGATATTGTTAAAAATCGAGTCGGACCATTTTTTGGATATTTTTACATATTTTGTTCCTATGGGTTATTGGAAATCAACGAAATTTTATTTGACGCGATACGGACCTGAATCGGACCTGATATAGTCAAAACTCGGTTTTTGGATAATCCCCAAAGGGGTTAGTACACGGGATATTGTTAAAAATCGAGTCAAACCATTTTGCAGATATTTTTACATATTTTGTTCATATGGGTTATTGGAATTCAAGAAATTTTATTTGGTGCAATTCGAACCTGAATCGGGCCTAAAATGACCGAAACTCGGTTTTTGGATAATCCTCAAATGGGTTAGTACACGCAATATTGTTAAAAATGGAGTCGGACCATTTGGTGGATATTTTTACATATTTTGTTCCTATGGGTTACTGGAATTCAACGAAATTTTATTTGACGCAATTCAGACCTGAATCGGAGCTGATATAGTCAAAACTCGGTTTTCGGATAAACCGCAAAGTGGTTAGTACACGGGATATTGTTAAAAATCTAGTCGGACCATTTTGAGGATATTTTTACATATTTTGTTCCTATGGGTTATTGGAATTCAACGAAATTTTATTTGACGCGATACGGACCTGAATCGGACGTGATATAGTCAAAACTCGGTTTTTGGATAATCCTCAAATGGGTTAGTACACGCAATATTGTTAAAAATGGAGTTGGACCATTTTGTGGATATTTTACATAATTTGTTCCTATGGGTTATTGGAATTCAACGAAATTTTATTTGACGCAATTCAAACCTGAATCGGAGCTGATATAGTCAAAACTGGGTTTTCGGATAAACCTCAAAGTGGTTAGTACACGGGATATTGTTAAAAATCGAGTCGGACCATTTTAGGGATATTTTTACATATTTTTTTCCTATGGGTTATTGGAATTCAACGAAATTTTATTTGACGCAATTCGGACCTGAATCGGAGCTGATATAGTCAAAACTCAGTTTTTGGATAATCCTCAAAGGGGTTAGTACACGGGATATTGTTAATAATCGAGTCGGACCATTTTAGGGATATTTTTACATATTTTGTTCCTATGGGTTATTGGAAATCAACGAAATTTTATTTGACGCGATACGGACCTGAATCGGACGTGATATAGTCAAAACTCGATTTTTGGATAATCCTCAAATGGGTTAGTACACGCAATATTGTTAAAAATGGAGTTGGACCATTTTGTGGATATTTTACATATTTTGTTCCTATGGGTTATTGGAATTCAACGAAATTTTATTTGACGCAATTCAAACCTGAATCGGAGCTGAT
Source organism: Saposhnikovia divaricata (assembly GCA_036435485.1). Classification (NCBI taxonomy): domain Eukaryota; kingdom Viridiplantae; phylum Streptophyta; class Magnoliopsida; order Apiales; family Apiaceae; genus Saposhnikovia; species Saposhnikovia divaricata. Next base: position 223,840,504 of record CM071599.1, on the reverse strand, counting down.
ATAGTCAAAACTCGGTTTTCTGATAAACCTCAAAGTGGTTAGTACACGGGATATTGTTAAAAATTGAGTCGGACCATTTTAGGGATATTTTTACATATTTTGTTCGTATGGGTTATTGGAATTCAACGAAATTTTATTTGACGCAATTCGGACCTGAATCGGAGCTGATATAGTCAAAACTCAATTTTTAGATAATCCTCAAAGGGGTTAGTACACGGGATATTGTTAAAAATCGAGTCGGACCATTTTGTGGATATTTTTACATATTTTGTTCCAATGGGTTACTGGAATTCAATGAAATTTTATTTGACGCAATTCGGACCGGAATCGGATCTGATATGATCGAAACTCGGTTTTCGGAAAATTCTCAAAGGGGTTAGTACACGGGATATTGTTAAAAATCAATTCGGACCATTTTTTGGATATTTTTACATATTTTGTTCCTATGGGTTATTGAAATTCAACAAAATTTTATTTGACGCAGTTCGAACCTAAGTTGGAGCTGATATGATCGAAACTCGGTTTTCGGATAATCCTCAAAGTGGTTAGTACACGGGATATTGTTAAAAATCGAGTCGAACCATTTTACGGATATTTTTACATATTTTGTTCCTATGGGTTATTGGAATTCAACGAAATTTTATTGCGATATGGACCTGAATCGGACGTGATATAGTCAAAACTGGGTTTTTGGATAATCCTCAAATGGGTTAGTACACGCAATATTGTTAAAAATGGAGTTGGACCAATTTGTGGATATTTAACATATTTTGTTACTATCGGTTATTGGAATTCAACGAAATTTTATTTGACGCAATTCAAACCTGAATCAGAGCCGATATAGTCAAAACTGGGTTTTCGGATAAACCTCAAAGTGGTTAGTACACGGGATATTGTTAAAAATCGAGTCGGACCATTTTAAGGATATTTTTACATATTTTTTTCCTATGGGTTATTGGAATTCAACGAAATTTTATTTGACGCAATTCGGACCTGAATCGGAGCTGATATAGTCAAAACTCAGTTTTTGGATAATCCTCAAAGGGGTTAGTACACGGGATATTGTTAAAAATTGAGTCGGACCATTTTGTGGATATTTTTACATATTTTTTTCCTATGGGTTATTGGAATTCAACGAAATTTTATTTGACGCAATTCGGACCGGAATCGGAGCTGATATGATCGAAACTCGGTTTTCGGAAAATTCTCAAAGGGGTTAGTACACGGGATATTGTTAAAAATCAATTCGGACTATTTTGTGGATATTTTTACATATTTTGTTCCTATGGGTTATTGAAATTCAACAAAATTTTATTTGACGCAGTTCGAACCTAAGTCGGAGCTGATATGATCGAAACTCGGTTTTCGGATAATCCTCAAAGTGGTTAGTACACGGGATATTGTTAAAAATCGAGTCGGACCATTTTACGTATATTTTTACATATTTTGTTCCTATGGGTTATTGGAAATCAACGAAATTTTATTTGACGCGATACGGACCTGAATCGGACCTGATATAGTCAAAACTCGATTTTTGGATAATCCCCAAAGGGGTTAGTACACGGGATATTGTTAAAAATCGAGTCGAACCATTTTGCAGATATTTTTACATATTTTGTTCATATGGGTTATTGGAATTCAAGAAATTTTATTTGGTGCAATTCGAACCTGAATCGGGCCTAAAATGACCGAAACTCGGTTTTTGGATAATCCTCAAATGGGTTAGTACACGCAATATTGTTAAAAATGGAGTTGGACCATTTTGTGGATATTTTTACATATTTTGTTCCTATGGGTTACTGGAATTCAACGAAGTTTTATTTGACGCAATTCAGACCTGAATTGGAGCTGATATAGTCAAAACTCGGTTTTCGGATAAACCGCAAAGTGGTTAGTACACGGGATATTATTAAAAATCTAGTCGGACCATTTTGAGGATATTTTTACATATTTTGTTCCTATGGGTTATTGGAATTCAACGAAATTTTATTTGACGCGATACGGACCTGAATCGGACGTGATATAGTCAAAACTCGGTTTTTGGATAATCCTCAAATGGGTTAGTACACGCAATATTGTTAAAAATGGAGTTGGACCATTTTGTGGATATTTTACATATTTTGTTCCTATGGGTTATTGGAATTCAACGAAATTTTATTTGACGCAATTCAAACCTGAATCGGAGCTGATATAGTCAAAACTCGGTTTTCTGATAAACCTCAAAGTGGTTAGTACACGGGATATTGTTAAAAATTGAGTCGGACCATTTTAGGGATATTTTTACATATTTTGTTCGTATGGGTTATTGGAATTCAACGAAATTTTATTTGACGCAATTCGGACCTGAATCGGAGCTGATATAGTCAAAACTCAATTTTTAGATAATCCTCAAAGGGGTTAGTACACGGGATATTGTTAAAAATCGAGTCGGACCATTTTGTGGATATTTTTACATATTTTGTTCCAATGGGTTACTGGAATTCAATGAAATTTTATTTGACGCAATTCGGACCGGAATCGGATCTGATATGATCGAAACTCGGTTTTCGGAAAATTCTCAAAGGGGTTAGTACACGGGATATTGTTAAAAATCAATTCGGACCATTTTGTGGATATTTTTACATATTTTGTTCCTATGGGTTATTGAAATTCAACAAAATTTTATTTGACGCAGTTCGAACCTAAGTTGGAGCTGATATGATCGAAACTCGGTTTTCGGATAATCCTCAAAGTGGTTAGTACACGGGATATTGTTAAAAATCGAGTCGAACCATTTTACGGATATTTTTACATATTTTGTTCCTATGGGTTATTGGAATTCAACGAAATTTTATTGCGATATGGACCTGAATCGGACGTGATATAGTCAAAACTGGGTTTTTGGATAATCCTCAAATGGGTTAGTACACGCAATATTGTTAAAAATGGAGTTGGACCAATTTGTGGATATTTAACATATTTTGTTACTATCGGTTATTGGAATTCAACGAAATTTTATTTGACGCAATTCAAACCTGAATCAGAGCCGATATAGTCAAAACTGGGTTTTCGGATAAACCTCAAAGTGGTTAGTACACGGGATATTGTTAAAAATCGAGTCGGACCATTTTAAGGATATTTTTACATATTTTTTTCCTATGGGTTATTGGAATTCAACGAAATTTTATTTGACGCAATTCGGACCTGAATCGGAGCTGATATAGTCAAAACTCAGTTTTTGGATAATCCTCAAAGGGGTTAGTACACGGGATATTGTTAAAAATTGAGTCGGACCATTTTGTTGATATTTTTACATATTTTTTTCCTATGGGTTATTGGAATTCAACGAAATTTTATTTGACGCAATTCGGACCGGAATCGGAGCTGATATGATCGAAACTCGGTTTTCGGAAAATTCTCAAAGGGGTTAGTACACGGGATATTGTTAAAAATCAATTCGGACTATTTTGTGGATATTTTTACATATTTTGTTCCTATGGGTTATTGAAATTCAACAAAATTTTATTTGACGCAGTTCGAACCTAAGTCGGAGCTGATATGATCGAAACTCGGTTTTCGGCTAATCCTCAAAGTGGTTAGTACACGGGATATTGTTAAAAATCGAGTCGGACCATTTTACGTATATTTTTACATATTTTGTTCCTATGGGTTATTGGAAATCAACGAAATTTTATTTGACGCGATACGGACCTGAATCGGACCTGATATAGTCAAAACTCGATTTTTGGATAATCCCCAAAGGGGTTAGTACACGGGATATTGTTAAAAATCGAGTCGAACCATTTTGCAGATATTTTTACATATTTTGTTCATATGGGTTATTGGAATTCAAGAAATTTTATTTGGTGCAATTCGAACCTGAATCGGGCCTAAAATGACCGAAACTCGGTTTTTGGATAATCCTCAAATGGGTTAGTACACGCAATATTGTTAAAAATGGAGTTGGACCATTTTGTGGATATTTTTACATATTTTGTTCCTATGGGTTACTGGAATTCAACGAAATTTTATTTGACGCAATTCAGACCTGAATTGGAGCTGATATAGTCAAAACTCGGTTTTCGGATAAACCGCAAAGTGGTTAGTACACGGGATATTGTTAAAAATCTAGTCGGACCATTTTGAGGATATTTTTACATATTTTGTTCCTATGGGTTATTGGAATTCAACGAAATTTTATTTGACGCGATACGGACCTGAATCGGACGTGATATAGTCAAAACTCGGTTTTTGGATAATCCTCAAATGGGTTAGTACACGCAATATTGTTAAAAATGGAGTTGGACCATTTTGTGGATATTTTACATATTTTGTTCCTATGGGTTATTGGAATTCAACGAAATTTTATTTGACGCAATTCAAACCTGAATCGGAGCTGATATAGTCAAAACTGGGTTTTCGGATAAACCTCAAAGTGGTTAGTACACGGGATATTGTTAAAAATCGAGTCGGACCATTTTAGGGATATTTTTACATATTTTTTTCCTATGGGTTATTGGAATTCAACAAAATTTTATTTGACGCAATTCGGACCTGAATCGGAGCTGATATAGTCAAAACTCAGTTTTTGGATAATCCTCAAAGGGGTTAGTACACGGGATATTGTTAAAAATCGAGTCGGACCATTTTGTGGATATTTTTACATATTTTTTTCCTATGGGTTATTGGAATTCAACGAAATTTTATTTGACGCAATTCGGACCGGAATCGGAGCTGATATGATCGAAACTCGGTTTTCGGAAAATTCTCAAAGGGGTTAGTACACGGGATATTGTTAAAAATCAATTCGGACCATTTTGTGGATATTTTTACATATTTTGTTCCTATGGGTTATTAAAATTCAACAAAATTTTATTTGACGCAGTTCGAACCTGAGTCGGAGCTGATATGATCGAAACTCGGTTTTCGGATAATCCTCAAAGTGGTTAGTATACGGGATATTGTTAAAAATCGAGTCGGACCATTTTAGGGATATTTTTACATATTTTGTTCCTATGGGTTATTAGAATTCAACGAAATTTTATTTGACGCAATTCAGACCTGAATCGGAGCTGATATAGTCAAAACTCGGTTTTCGGATAAACCTTAGTACACGGGATATTGTTAAAAATTGAGTCGGACCATTTTATGGATATTTTTACATATTTTGTTCGTATGGGTTATTGGAATTCAACGAAATTTTATTTGACGCAATTCGGACCTGAATCGGAGCTGATATAGTCAAAACTCAATTTTTGTATAATCCTCAAAGGGGTTAGTACACGGGATATTGTTAAAAATCGAGTCGAACCATTTTGTGGATATTTTTACATATTTTGTTCCTATGGGTTATTGGAATTCAATGAAATTTTATTTGACGCAATTCGGATCGGAATCGGAGCTGATATGATCGAAACTCGGTTTTCGGAAAATTCTCAAAGGGGTTAGTACACGGGATATTGTTAAAAATCAATTCGGACCATTTTGTGGATATTTTTACATATTTTGTTCCTATGGGTTATTGAAATTCAACAAAATTTTATTTGACGCAGTTCGAACCTAAGTCGGAGCTGATATGATCGAAACTCGGTTTTCGGATAATCCTCAAAGTGGTTAATACACGGGATATTGTTAAAAATCGAGTCGGACCATTTTACGTATATTTTTACATATTTTGTTCCTATGGGTTATTGGAAATCAACGAAATTTTATTTGACGCGATACGGACCTGAATCGGACCTGATATAGTCAAAACTCGATTTTTGGATAATCCCCAAAGGGGTTAGTACACGGGATATTGTTAAAAATCGAGTCGAACCATTTTGCAGATATTTTTACATATTTTGTTCATATGGGTTATTGGAATTCAAGAAATTTTATTTGGTGCAATTCGAACCTGAATCGGACCTAAAATGACCGAAACTCGGTTTTTGGATAATCCTCAAATGGGTTAGTACACGCAATATTGTTAAAAATGGAGTTGGACCATTTTGTGGATATTTTTACATATTTTGTTCCTATGGGTTACTGGAATTCAACGAAATTTTATTTGACGCAATTCAGACCTGAATCGGAGCTGATATAGTCAAAACTCGGTTTTCGGATAAACCGCAAAGTGGTTAGTACACGGGATATTGTTAAAAATCTAGTCGGACCATTTTGAGGATATTTTTACATATTTTGTTCCTATGGGTTATTGGAATTCAACGAAATTTTATTTGACGCGATACGGACCTGAATCGGACGTGATATAGTCAAAACTCGGTTTTTGGATAATCCTCAAATGGGTTAGTACACGCAATATTGTTAAAAATGGAGTTGGACCATTTTGTGGATATTTTACATATTTTGTTCCTATGGGTTATTGGAATTCAACGAAATTTTATTTGACGCAATTCAAACCTGAATCGGAGCTGATATAGTCAAAACTGGGTTTTCGGATAAACCTCAAAGTGGTTAGTACACGGGATATTGTTAAAAATCGAGTCGGACCATTTTAGGGATATTTTTACATATTTTTTTCCTATGGGTTATTGGAATTCAACAAAATTTTATTTGACGCAATTCGGACCTGAATCGGAGCTGATATAGTCAAAACTCAGTTTTTGGATAATCCTCAAAGGGGTTAGTACACGGGATATTGTTAAAAATCGAGTCGGACCATTTTGTGGATATTTTTACATATTTTTTTCCTATGGGTTATTGGAATTCAACGAAATTTTATTTGACGCAATTCGGACCGGAATCGGAGCTGATATGATCGAAACTCGGTTTTCGGAAAATTCTCAAAGGGGTTAGTACACGGGATATTGTTAAAAATCAATTCGGACCATTTTGTGGATATTTTTACATATTTTGTTCCTATGGGTTATTAAAATTCAACAAAATTTTATTTGACGCAGTTCGAACCTGAGTCGGAGCTGATATGATCGAAACTCGGTTTTCGGATAATCCTCAAAGTGGTTAGTATACGGGATATTGTTAAAAATCGAGTCGGACCATTTTAGGGATATTTTTACATATTTTGTTCCTATGGGTTATTAGAATTCAACGAAATTTTATTTGACGCAATTCAGACCTGAATCGGAGCTGATATAGTCAAAACTCGGTTTTCGGATAAACCTTAGTACACGGGATATTGTTAAAAATTGAGTCGGACCATTTTATGGATATTTTTACATATTTTGTTCGTATGGGTTATTGGAATTCAACGAAATTTTATTTGACGCAATTCGGACCTGAATCGGAGCTGATATAGTCAAAACTCAATTTTTGGATAATCCTCAAAGGGGTTAGTACACGGGATATTGTTAAAAATCGAGTCGAACCATTTTGTGGATATTTTTACATATTTTGTTCCTATGGGTTATTGGAATTCAATGAAATTTTATTTGACGCAATTCGGATCGGAATCGGAGCTGATATGATCGAAACTCGGTTTTCGGAAAATTCTCAAAGGGGTTAGTACACGGGATATTGTTAAAAATCAATTCGGACCATTTTGTGGATATTTTTACATATTTTGTTCCTATGGGTTATTGAAATTCAACAAAATTTTATTTGACGCAGTTCGAACCTAAGTCGGAGCTGATATGATCGAAACTCGGTTTTCGGATAATCCTCAAAGTGGTTAGTACACGGGATATTGTTAAAAATCGAGTCAGACCATTTTACGTATATTTTTACATATTTTGTTCCTATGGGTTATTGGAAATCAACGAAATTTTATTTGACGCGATACGGACCTGAATCGGACCTGATATAGTCAAAACTCGATTTTTAGATAATCCCCAAAGGGGTTAGTACACGGGATATTGTTAAAAATCGAGTCGAACCATTTTGCAGATATTTTTACATATTTTGTTCATATGGGTTATTGGAATTCAAGAAATTTTATTTGGTGCAATTCGAACCTGAATCGGGCCTAAAATGACCGAAACTCGGTTTTTGGATAATCCTCAAATGGGTTAGTACACGCAATATTGTTAAAAATGGAGTTGGACCATTTTGTGGATATTTTTACATATTTTGTTCCTATGGGTTACTGGAATTCAACGAAATTTTATTTGACGCAATTCAGACCTGAATCGGAGCTGATATAGTCAAAACTCGGTTTTCGGATAAACCGCAAAGTGGTTAGTACACGGGATATTGTTAAAAATCTAGTCGGACCATTTTGAGGATATTTTTACATATTTTGTTCCTATGGGTTATTGGAATTCAACGAAATTTTATTTGACGCGATACGGACCTGAATCGGACGTGATATAGTCAAAACTCGGTTTTTGGATAATCCTCAAATGGGTTAGTACACGCAATATTGTTAAAAATGGAGTTGGACCATTTTGTGGATATTTTACATATTTTGTTCCTATGGGTTATTGGAATTCAACGAAATTTTATTTGACGCAATTCAAACCTGAATCGGAGCTGATATAGTCAAAACTGGGTTTTCGGATAAACCTCAAAGTGGTTAGTACACGGGATATTGTTAAAAATCGAGTCGGACCATTTTAGGGATATTTTTACATATTTTTTTCCTATGGGTTATTGGAATTCAACGAAATTTTATTTGACGCAATTCGGACCTGAATCGGAGCTGATATAGTCAAAACTCAGTTTTTGGATAATCCTCAAAGGGGTTAGTACACGGGATATTGTTAAAAATCGAGTCGGACCATTTTGTGGATATTTTTACATATTTTGTTCCTATGGGTTATTGAAATTCAACAAAATTTTATTTGACACAGTTCGAACCTAAGTTGGAGCTGATATGATCGAAACTCGGTTTTCGGATAATCCTCAAAGTGGTTAGTACACGGGATATTGTTAAAAATCGAGTCGGACCATTTTACGTATATTTTTACATATTTTGTTCCTATGGGTTATTGGAATTCAAGAAATTTTATTTGGTGCAATTCGAACCTGAATCGGGCCTAAAATGACCGAAACTCGGTTTTTGGATAATCCTCAAATGGGTTAGTACACGCAATATTGTTAAAAATGGAGTTGGACCATTTTGTGGATATTTTTACATATTTTGTTCCTATGGGTTATTGGAAATCAACGAAATTTTATTTGACGCGATACGGACCTGAATCGGACCTGATATAGTCTAAACTCGGTTATTGGATAATCCCCAAAGGGGTTAGTACACGGGATATTGTTAAAAATCGAGCCGAACCATTTTGCAGATATTTTTACATATTTTGTTCATATGGGTTACTGGAATTCAAGAAATTTTATTTGGTGCAATTCGAACCTGAATCGGGCCTAAAATGACCGAAACTCGGTTTTTGGATAATCCTCAAATGGGTTAGTACACGCAATATTGTTAAAAATGGAGTTGGACCATTTTGTGGATATTTTTACATATTTTGTTCCTATGGGTTACTGGAATTCAACGAAATTTTATTTGACGCAATTCAGACCTGAATCGGAGCTGATATAGTCAAAACTCGGTTTTCGGATAAACCGCAAAGTGGTTAGTACACGGGATATTGTTAAAAATCTAGTCGGACCATTTTGAGGATATTTTTACATATTTTGTTCCTATGGGTTATTGGAATTCAACGAAATTTTATTTGATGCGATACGGACCTGAATCGGACGTGATATAGTCAAAACTCGGTTTTTGGATAATCCTCAAATGGGTTAGTACACGCAATATTGTTAAAAATGGAGTTGGACCATTTTGTGGATATTTTACATATTTTGTTCCTATGGGTTATTGGAATTCAACGAAATTTTATTTGACGCAATTCAAACCTGAATCGGAGCTGATATAGTCAAAACTGGGTTTTCGGATAAACCTCAAAGTGGTTAGTACACGGGATATTGTTAAAAATCGAGTCGGACCATTTTAGGGATATTTTTACATATTTTTTTCCTATGGGTTATTGGAATTCAACGAAATTTTATTTGACGCAATTCGGACCTGAATCGGAGCTGATATAGTCAAAACTCAGTTTTTGGATAATCCTCAAAGGGGTTAGTACACGGGATATTGTTAAAAATCGAGTCGGACCATTTTGTGGATATTTTTACATATTTTGTTCCTATGGGTTATTGGAATTCAACGAAATTTTATTTGACGCAGTTTGGACCGGAATCGGAGCTGATATGATCGAAACTCGGTTTTCGGAAAATTCTCAAAGGGGTTAGTACACGGGATATTGTTAAAAATCAATTCGGACCATTTTGTGGATATTTTTACATATTTTGTTCCTATGGGTTATTAAAATTCAACAAAATTTTATTTGACGCAGTTCGAACCTGAGTCGGAGCCGATATGATCGAAACTCTGTTTTCGGATAATCCTCAAAGTGGTTAGTACACGGGATATTGTTAAAAATCGAGTCGGACCATTTTAGGGATATTTTTACATATTTTGTTCCTATGGGTTATTGGAAATCAACGAAATTTTATTTGACGCGATACGGACCTGAATCGGACCTGATATAGTCAAAACTCGATTTTTGGATAATCCCCAAAGGGGTTAGTACACGGGATATTGTTAAAAATCGAGTCAAACCATTTTGCAGATATTTTTACATATTTTGTTCATATGGGTTATTGGAATTCAAGAAATTTTATTTGGTGCAATTCGAACCTGAATCGGGCCTAAAATGACCGAAACTCGGTTTTTGGATAATCCTCAAATGGGTTAGTACACGCAATATTGTTAAAAATGGAGTTGGACCATTTTGTGGATATTTTTACATATTTTGTTCCTATGGGTTACTGGAATTCAACGAAATTTTATTTGACGCAATTCAGACCGGAATCGGAGCTGATATAGTCAAAACTCGGTTTTCGGATAAACCGCAAAGTGGTTAGTACACGGGATATTGTTAAAAATCTAGTCGGACCATTTTGAGGATATTTTTACATATTTTGTTCCTATGGGTTATTGGAATTCAACGAAATTTTATTTGACGCGATACGGACCTGAATCGGACGTGATATAGTCAAAACTCGGTTTTTGGATAATCCTCAAATGGGTTAGTACACGCAATATTGTTAAAAATGGAGTTGGACCATTTTGTGGATATTTTACATATTTTGTTCCTATGGGTTATTGGAATTCAACGAAATTTTATTTGACGCAATTCAAACCTGAATCGGAGCTGATATAGTCAAAACTGGGTTTTCGGATAAACCTCAAAGTGGTTAGTACACGGGATATTGTTAAAAATCGAGTCGGACCATTTTAGGGATATTTTTACATATTTTTTTCCTATGGGTTATTGGAATTCAACGAAATTTTATTTGACGCAATTCGGACCTGAATCGGAGCTGATATAGTCAAAACTCAGTTTTTGGATAATCCTCAAAGGGGTTAGTACACGGGATATTGTTAAAAATCGAGTCGGACCATTTTGTGGATATTTTTACATATTTTGTTCCTATGGGTTATTGGAATTCAACGAAATTTTATTTGACGCAGTTTGGACCGGAATCGGAGCTGATATGATCGAAACTCGGTTTTCGGAAAATTCTCAAAGGGGTTAGTACACGGGATATTGTTAAAAATCAATTCGGACCATTTTGTGGATATTTTTACATATTTTGTTCCTATGGGTTATTAAAATTCAACAAAATTTTATTTGACGCAGTTCGAACCTGAGTCGGAGCTGATATGATCGAAACTCGGTTTTCGGATAATCCTCAAAGTGGTTAGTACACGGGATATTGTTAAAAATCGAGTCAGACCATTTTAGGGATATTTTTACATATTTTGTTCCTATGGGTTATTGGAAATCAACGAAATTTTATTTGACGCGATACGGACCTGAATCGGACCTGATATAGTCAAAACTCGATTTTTGGATAATCCCCAAAGGGGTTAGTACACGGGATATTGTTAAAAATCGAGTCAAACCATTTTGCAGATATTTTTACATATTTTGTTCATATGGGTTATTGGAATTCAAGAAATTTTATTTGGTGCAATTCGAACCTGAATCGGGCCTAAAATGACCGAAACTCGGTTTTTGGATAATCCTCAAATGGGTTAGTACACGCAATATTGTTAAAAATGGAGTTGGACCATTTTGTGGATATTTTTACATATTTTGTTCCTATGGGTTATTGGAATTCAACGAAATTTTATTTGACGCAATTCAGACCTGAATCGGAGCTGATATAGTCAAAACTCGGTTTTCGGATAAACCGCAAAGTGGTTAGTACACGGGATATTGTTAAAAATCTAGTCGGACCATTTTGAGGATATTTTTACATATTTTGTTCCTATGGGTTATTGGAATTCAACGAAATTTTATTTGACGCGATACGGACCTGAATCGGACGTGATATAGTCAAAACTCGGTTTTTGGATAATCCTCAAATGGGTTAGTACACGCAATATTGTTAAAAATGGAGTTGGACCATTTTGTGGATATTTTACATATTTTGTTCCTATGGGTTATTGGAATTCAACGAAATTTTATTTGACGCAGTTTGGACCGGAATCGGAGCTGATATGATCGAAACTCGGTTTTCGGAAAATTCTCAAAGGGGTTAGTACACGGGATATTGTTAAAAATCAATTTGGACCATTTTGTGGATATTTTTACATATTTTGTTCCTATGGGTTATTAAAATTCAACAAAATTTTATTTGACGCAGTTCGAACCTGAGTCGGAGCTGATATGATCGAAACTCGGTTTTCGGAAAATTCTCAAAGGGGTTAGTACACGGGATATTGTTAAAAATCAATTCGGACCATTTTGTGGATATTTTTACATATTTTGTTCCTATGGGTTATTAAAATTCAACAAAATTTTATTTGACGCAGTTCGAACCTGAGTCGGAGCTGATATGATCGAAACTCGGTTTTCGGATAATCCTCAAAGTGGTTAGTACACGGGATATTGTTAAAAATCGAGTCAGACCATTTTAGGGATATTTTTACATATTTTGTTCCTATGGGTTATTGGAAATCAACGAAATTTTATTTGACGCGATACGGACCTGAATCGGACCTGATAGAGTCAAAACTCGATTTTTGGATAATCCCCAAAGGGGTTAGTACACGGGATATTGTTAAAAATCGAGTCAAACCATTTTGCAGATATTTTTACATATTTTGTTCATATGGGTTATTGGAATTCAAGAAATTTTATTTGGTGCAATTCGAACCTGAATCGGGCCTAAAATGACCGAAACTCGGTTTTTGGATAATCCTCAAATGGGTTAGTACACGCAATATTGTTAAAAATGGAGTTGGACCATTTTGTGGATATTTTTACATATTTTGTTCCTATGGGTTACTGGAATTCAACGAAATTTTATTTGACGCAATTCAGACCTGAATCGGAGCTGATATAGTCAAAACTCGGTTTTCGGATAAACCGCAAAGTGGTTAGTACACGGGATATTGTTAAAAATCTAGTCGGACCATTTTGAGGATATTTTTACATATTTTGTTCCTATGGGTTATTGGAATTCAACGAAATTTTATTTGACGCGATACGGACCTGAATCGGACGTGATATAGTCAAAACTCGGTTTTTGGATAATCCTCAAATGGGTTAGTACACGCAATATTGTTAAAAATGGAGTTGGACCATTTTGTGGATATTTTACATATTTTGTTCCTATGGGTTATTGGAATTCAACGAAATTTTATTTGACGCAGTTTGGACCGGAATCGGAGCTGATATGATCGAAACTCGGTTTTCGGAAAATTCTCAAAGGGGTTAGTACACGGGATATTGTTAAAAATCAATTTGGACCATTTTGTGGATATTTTTACATATTTTGTTCCTATGGGTTATTAAAATTCAACAAAATTTTATTTGACGCAGTTCGAACCTGAGTCGGAGCTGATATGATCGAAACTCGGTTTTCGGAAAATTCTCAAAGGGGTTAGTACACGGGATATTGTTAAAAATCAATTCGGACCATTTTGTGGATATTTTTACATATTTTGTTCCTATGGGTTATTAAAATTCAACAAAATTTTATTTGACGCAGTTCGAACCTGAGTCGGAGCTGATATGATCGAAACTCGGTTTTCGGATAATCCTCAAAGTGGTTAGTACACGGGATATTGTTAAAAATCGAGTCAGACCATTTTAGGGATATTTTTACATATTTTGTTCCTATGGGTTATTGGAAATCAACGAAATTTTATTTGACGCGATACGGACCTGAATCGGACCTGATAGAGTCAAAACTCGATTTTTGGATAATCCCCAAAGGGGTTAGTACACGGGATATTGTTAAAAATCGAGTCAAACCATTTTGCAGATATTTTTACATATTTTGTTCATATGGGTTATTGGAATTCAAGAAATTTTATTTGGTGCAATTCGAACCTGAATCGGGCCTAAAATGACCGAAACTCGGTTTTTGGATAATCCTCAAATGGGTTAGTACACGCAATATTGTTAAAAATGGAGTTGGACCATTTTGTGGATATTTTTACATATTTTGTTCCTATGGGTTACTGGAATTCAACGAAATTTTATTTGACGCAATTCAGACCTGAATCGGAGCTGATATAGTCAAAACTCGGTTTTCGGATAAACCGCAAAGTGGTTAGTACACGGGATATTGTTAAAAATCTAGTCGGACCATTTTGAGGATATTTTTACATATTTTGTTCCTATGGGTTATTGGAATTCAACGAAATTTTATTTGACGCGATACGGACCTGAATCGGACGTGATATAGTCAAAACTCGGTTTTTGGATAATCCTCAAATGGGTTAGTACACGCAATATTGTTAAAAATGGAGTTGGACCATTTTGTGGATATTTTACATATTTTGTTCCTATGGGTTATTGGAATTCAACGAAATTTTATTTGACGCAATTCAAACCTGAATCGGAGCTGATATAGTCAAAACTGGGTTTTCGGATAAACCTCAAAGTGGTTAGTACACGGGATATTGTTAAAAATCGAGTCGGACCATTTTAGGGATATTTTTACCTATTTTTTTCCTATGGGTTATTGGAATTCAACGAAATTTTATTTGACGCAATTCGGACCTGAATCGGAGCTGATATAGTCAAAACTCAGTTTTTGGATAATCCTCAAAGGGGTTAGTACACGGGATATTGTTAAAAATCGATTCGGACCATTTTGTGGATATTTTTACATATTTTGTTCCTATGGGTTATTGGAATTCAACGAAATTTTATTTGACGCAGTTTGGACCGGAATCGGAGCTGATATGATCGAAACTCGGTTTTCGGAAAATTCTCAAAGGGGTTAGTACACGGGATATTGTTAAAAATCAATTCGGACCATTTTGTGGATATTTTTACATATTTTGTTCCTATGGGTTATTAAAATTCAACAAAATTTTATTTGACGCAGTTCGAACCTGAGTCGGAGCTGATATGATCGAAACTCGGTTTTCGGATAATCCTCAAAGTGGTTAGTACACGGGATATTGTTAAAAATCGAGTCAGACCATTTTAGGGATATTTTTACATATTTTGTTCCTATGGGTTATTGGAAATCAACGAAATTTTATTTGACGCGATACGGACCTGAATCGGACCTGATATAGTCAAAACTCGATTTTTGGATAATCCCCAAAGGGGTTAGTACACGGGATATTGTTAAAAATCGAGTCAAACCATTTTGCAGATATTTTTACATATTTTGTTCATATGGGTTATTGGAATTCAAGAAATTTTATTTGGTGCAATTCGAACCTGAATCGGGCCTAAAATGACCGAAACTCGGTTTTTGGATAATCCTCAAATGGGTTAGTACACGCAATATTGTTAAAAATGGAGTTGGACCATTTTGTGGATATTTTTACATATTTTGTTCCTATGGGTTATTGGAATTCAACGAAATTTTATTTGACGCAATTCAGACCTGAATCGGAGCTGATATAGTCAAAACTCGGTTTTCGGATAAACCGCAAAGTGGTTAGTACACGGGATATTGTTAAAAATCTAGTCGGACCATTTTGAGGATATTTTTACATATTTTGTTCCTATGGGTTATTGGAATTCAACGAAATTTTATTTGACGCGATACGGACCTGAATCGGACGTGATATAGTCAAAACTCGGTTTTTGGATAATCCTCAAATGGGTTAGTACACGCAATATTGTTAAAAATGGAGTTGGACCATTTTGTGGATATTTTACATATTTTGTTCCTATGGGTTATTGGAATTCAACGAAATTTTATTTGACGCAATTCAAACCTGAATCGGAGCTGATATAGTCAAAACTGGGTTTTCGGATAAACCTCAAAGTGGTTAGTACACGGGATATTGTTAAAAATCGAGTCGGACCATTTTAGGGATATTTTTACATATTTTTTTCCTATGGGTTATTGGAATTCAACGAAATTTTATTTGACGCAATTCGGACCTGAATCGGAGCTGATATAGTCAAAACTCAGTTTTTGGATAATCCTCAAAGGGGTTAGTACACGGGATATTGTTAAAAATCGAGTCGGACCATTTTGTGGATATTTTTACATATTTTGTTCCTATGGGTTATTGGAATTCAACGAAATTTTATTTGACGCAGTTTGGACCGGAATCGGAGCTGATATGATCGAAACTCGGTTTTCGGAAAATTCTCAAAGGGGTTAGTACACGGGATATTGTTAAAAATCAATTCGGACCATTTTGTGGATATTTTTACATATTTTGTTCCTATGGGTTATTAAAATTCAACAAAATTTTATTTGACGCAGTTCGAACCTGAGTCGGAGCTGATATGATCGAAACTCGGTTTTCGGATAATCCTCAAAGTGGTTAGTACACGGGATATTGTTAAAAATCGAGTCGGACCATTTTAGGGATACTTTTACATATTTTGTTCCTATGGGTTATTGGAAATCAATGAAATTTTATTTGACGCGATACGGACCTGAATCGGACCTGATATAGTCAAAACTCGATTTTTGGATAATCCCCAAAGGGGTTAGTACACGGGATATTGTTAAAAATCGAGTCAAACCATTTTGCAGATATTTTTACATATTTTGTTCATATGGGTTATTGGAATTCAAGAAATTTTATTTGGTGCAATTCGAACCTGAATCGGGCCTAAAATGACCGAAACTCGGTTTTTGGATAATCCTCAAATGGGTTAGTACACGCAATATTGTTAAAAATGGAGTTGGACCATTTTGTGGATATTTTTACATATTTTGTTCCTATGGGTTACTGGAATTCAACGAAATTTTATTTGACGCAATTCAGACCTGAATCGGAGCTGATGTAGTCAAAACTCGGTTTTCGGATAAACCGCAAAGTGGTTAGTACACGGGATATTGTTAAAAATCTAGTCGGACCATTTTGAGGATATTTTTACATATTTTGTTCCTATGGGTTATTGGAATTCAACGAAATTTTATTTGACGCGATACGGACCTGAATCGGACGTGATATAGTCAAAACTCGGTTTTTGGATAATCCTCAAATGGGTTAGTACACGCAATATTGTTAAAAATGGAGTTGGACCATTTTGTGGATATTTTACATATTTTGTTCCTATGGGTTATTGGAATTCAACGAAATTTTATTTGACGCAATTCAAACCTGAATCGGAGCTGATATAGTCAAAACTGGGTTTTCGGATAAACCTCAAAGTGGTTAGTACACGGGATATTGTTAAAAATCGAGTCGGACCATTTTAGGGATATTTTTACATATTTTTTTCCTATGGGTTATTGGAATTCAACGAAATTTTATTTGATGCAATTCGGACCTGAATCGGAGCTGATATAGTCAAAACTCAGTTTTTGGATAATCCTCAAAGGGGTTAGTACACGGGATATTGTTAAAAATCGAGTCGGACCATTTTGTGGATATTTTTACATATTTTGTTCCTATGGGTTATTGGAATTCAACGAAATTTTATTTGACGCAGTTTGGACGGGAATCAGAGCTGATATGATCGAAACTCGGTTTTCGGAAAATTCTCAAAGGGGTTAGTACACGGGATATTGTTAAAAATCAATTCGGACCATTTTGTGGATATTTTTACATATTTTGTTCCTATGGGTTATTAAAATTCAACAAAATTTTATTTGACGCAGTTCGAACCTGAGTCGGAGCTGATATGATCGAAACTCGGTTTTCGGATAATCCTCAAAGTGGTTAGTACACGGGATATTGTTAAAAATCGAGTCGGACCATTTTAGGGATATTTTTACATATTTTGTTCCTATGGGTTATTGGAAATCAACGAAATTTTATTTGACGCGATACGGACCTGAATCGGACCTGATATAGTCAAAACTCGATTTTTGGATAATCCCCAAAGGGGTTAGTACACGGGATATTGTTAAAAATCGAGTCAAACCATTTTGCAGATATTTTTACATATTTTGTTCATATGGGTTATTGGAATTCAAGAAATTTTATTTGGTGCAATTCGAACCTGAATCGGGCCTAAAATGACCGAAACTCGGTTTTTGGATAATCCTCAAATGGGTTAGTACACGCAATATTGTTAAAAATGGAGTTGGACCATTTTGTGGATATTTTTACATATTTTGTTCCTATGGGTTACTGGAATTCAACGAAATTTTATTTGACGCAATTCAGACCTGAATCGGAGCTGATATAGTCAAAACTCGGTTTTCGGATAAACCGCAAAGTGGTTAGTACACGGGATATTGTTAAAAATCTAGTCGGACCATTTTGAGGATGTTTTTACATATTTTGTTCCTATGGGTTATTGGAATTCAACGAAATTTTATTTGACGCGATACGGACCTGAATCGGACGTGATATAGTCAAAACTCGGTTTTTGGATAATCCTCAAATGGGTTAGTACACGCAATATTGTTAAAAATGGAGTTGGACCATTTTGTGGATATTTTACATATTTTGTTCCTATGGGTTATTGGAATTCAACGAAATATTATTTGACGCAATTCAAACCTGAATCGGAGCTGATATAGTCAAAACTGGGTTTTCGGATAAACCTCAAAGTGGTTAATACACGGGATATTGTTAAAAATCGAGTCGGACCATTTTAGGGATATTTTTACATATTTTTTTCCTATGGGTTATTGGAATTCAACGAAATTTTATTTGACGCAATTCGGACCTGAATCAGAGCTGATATAGTCAAAACTCAGTTTTTGGATAATCCTCAAAGGGGTTAGTACACGGGATATTGTTAAAAATCGAGTCGGACCATTTTGTGGATATTTTTACATATTTTGTTCCTATGGGTTATTGGAATTCAACGAAATTTTATTTGACGCAGTTCGGACCGGAATCGGAGCTGATATGATCGAAACTCGGTTTTCGGAAAATTCTCAAAGGGGTTAGTACACGGGATATTGTTAAAAATCAATTCGGACCATTTTGTGGATATTTTTACATATTTTGTTCCTATGGGTTATTAAAATTCAACAAAATTTTATTTGACGCAGTTCGAACCTGAGTCGGAGCTGATATGAAAGAAACTCGGTTTTCGGATAATCCTCAAAGTGGTTAGTACACGGGATATTGTTAAAAATCGAGTCGGACCATTTTAGGGATATTTTTACATATTTTGTTCCTATGGGTTATTAGAATTCAACGAAATTTTATTTGACGCAATTCAGACCTGAATCGGAGCTGATATAGTCAAAACTCGGTTTTCGGATAAACCTTAAAGTGGTTAGTACACGGGATATTTTTAAAAATTGAGTCGGACCATTTTATGGATATTTTTACATATTTCGTTCGTATGGGTTATTGGAATTCAACGAAATTTTATTTGACGCAATTCGGACCTGAATCGGAGCTGATATAGTCAAAACTCAATTTTTGGATAATCCTCAAAGGGGTTAGTACACGGGATATTGTTAAAAATCGAGTCAGACCATTTTGTGGATATTTTTACATATTTTCTTCCTATGGGTTATTGGAATTCAATGAAATTTTATTTGACGCAATTCGGACCGGAATCGGAGCTGATATGATCGAAACTCGGTTTTCGGAAAATTCTCAAAGGGGTTAGTACACGGGATATTGTTAAAAATCAATTCGGACCATTTTGTGGATATTTTTACATATTTTGTTCCTATGGGTTATTGAAATTCAACAAAATTTTATTTGACGCAGTTCGAACCTAAGTCGGAGCTGATATGATCGAAACTCGGTTTTCGGATAATCCTCAAAGTGGTTAGTACACGGGATATTGTTAAAAATCGAGTCGGACCATTTTACGTATATTTTTACATATTTTGTTCCTATGGGTTATTGGAAATCAACGAAATTTTATTTGACGCGATACGGACCTGAATCGGACCTGATATAGTCAAAACTCGATTTTTGGATAATCCCCAAAGGGGTTAGTACACGGGATATTGTTAAAAATCGAGTCGAACCATTTTGCAGATATTTTTACATATTTTGTTCATATGGGTTATTGGAATTCAAGAAATTTTATTTGGTGCAATTCGAACCTGAATCGGGCCTAAAATGACCGAAACTCGGTTTTTGGATAATCCTCAAATGGGTTAGTACACGCAATATTGTTAAAAATGGAGTTGGACCATTTTGTGGATATTTTTACATATTTTGTTCCTATGGGTTACTGGAATTCAACGAAATTTTATTTGACGCAATTCAGACCTGAATCGGAGCTGATATAGTCAAAACTCGGTTTTCGGATAAACCGCAAAGTGGTTAGTACACGGGATATTGTTAAAAATCTAGTCGGACCATTTTGAGGATATTTTTACATATTTTGTTCCTATGGGTTATTGGAATTCAACGAAATTTTATTTGACGCGATACGGACCTGAATCGGACGTGATATAGTCAAAACTCGGTTATTGGATAATCCTCAAATGGGTTAGTACACGCAATATTGTTAAAAATGGAGTTGGACCATTTTGTGGATATTTTACATATTTTGTTCCTATGGGTTATTGGAATTCAACGAAATTTTATTTGACGCAATTCAAACCTGAATCGGAGCTGATATAGTCAAAACTGGGTTTTCGGATAAACCTCAAAGTGGTTAGTACACGGGATATTGTTAAAAATCGAGTCGGACCATTTTAGGGATATTTTTACATATTTTTTTCCTATGGGTTATTGGAATTCAACAAAATTTTATTTGACGCAATTCGGACCTGAATCGGAGCTGATATAGTCAAAACTCAGTTTTTGGATAATCCTCAAAGGGGTTAGTACACGGGATATTGTTAAAAATCGAGTCGGACCATTTTGTGGATATTTTTACATATTTTTTTCCTATGGGTTATTGGAATTCAACGAAATTTTATTTGACGCAATTCGGACCGGAATCGGAGCTGATATGATCGATACTCGGTTTTCGGAAAATTCTCAAAGGGGTTAGTACACGGGATATTGTTAAAAATCAATTCGGACCATTTTGTGGATATTTTTACATATTTTGTTCCTATGGGTTATTAAAATTCAACAAAATTTTATTTGACGCAGTTCGAACCTGAGTCGGAGCTGATATGATCGAAACTCGGTTTTCGGATAATCCTCAAAGTGGTTAGTATACGGGATATTGTTAAAAATCGAGTCGGACCATTTTAGGGATATTTTTACATATTTTGTTCCTATGGGTTATTAGAATTCAACGAAATTTTATTTGACGCAATTCAGACCTGAATCGGAGCTGATATAGTCAAAACTCGGTTTTCGGATAAACCTTAGTACACGGGATATTGTTAAAAATTGAGTCGGACCATTTTATGGATATTTTTACATATTTTGTTCGTATGGGTTATTGGAATTCAACGAAATTTTATTAGACGCAATTCGGACCTGAATCGGAGCTGATATAGTCAAAACTCAATTTTTGGATAATCCTCAAAGGGGTTAGTACACGGGATATTGTTAAAAATCGAGTCGAACCATTTTGTGGATATTTTTACATATTTTGTTCCTATGGGTTATTGGAATTCAATGAAATTTTATTTGACGCAATTCGGATCGGAATCGGAGCTGATATGATCGAAACTCGGTTTTCGGAAAATTCTCAAAGGGGTTAGTACACGGGATATTGTTAAAAATCAATTCGGACCATTTTGTGGATATTTTTACATATTTTGTTCCTATGGGTTATTGAAATTCAACAAAATTTTATTTGACGCAGTTCGAACCTAAGTCGGAGCTGATATGATCGAAACTCGGTTTTCGGATAATCCTCAAAGTGGTTAGTACACGGGATATTGTTAAAAATCGAGTCGGACCATTTTACGTATATTTTTACATATTTTGTTCCTATGGGTTATTGGAAATCAACGAAATTTTATTTGACGCGATACGGACCTGAATCGGACCTGATATAGTCAAAACTCGATTTTTGGATAATCCCCAAAGGGGTTAGTACACGGGATATTGTTAAAAATCGAGTCGAACCATTTTGCAGATATTTTTACATATTTTGTTCATATGAGTTATTGGAATTCAAGAAATTTTATTTGGTGCAATTCGAACCTGAATCGGGCCTAAAATGACCGAAACTCGGTTTTTGGATAATCCTCAAATGGGTTAGTACACGCAATATTGTTAAAAATGGAGTTGGACCATTTTGTGGATATTTTTACATATTTTGTTCCTATGGGTTACTGGAATTCAACGAAATTTTATTTGACGCAATTCAGACCTGAATCGGAGCTGATATAGTCAAAACTCGGTTTTCGGATAAACCGCAAAGTGGTTAGTACACGGGATATTGTTAAAAATCTAGTCGGACCATTTTGAGGATATTTTTACATATTTTGTTCCTATGGGTTATTGGAATTCAACGAAATTTTATTTGACGCGATACGGACCTGAATCGGACGTGATATAGTCAAAACTCGGTTTTTGGATAATCCTCAAATGGGTTAGTACACGCAATATTGTTAAAAATGGAGTTGGACCATTTTGTGGATATTTTACATATTTTGTTCCTATGGGTTATTGGAATTCAACGAAATTTTATTTGACGCAATTCAAACCTGAATCGGAGCTGATATAGTCAAAACTGGGTTTTCGGATAAACCTCAAAGTGGTTAGTACACGGGATATTGTTAAAAATCGAGTCGGACCATTTTAGGGATATTTTTACATATTTTTTTCCTATGGGTTATTGGAATTCAACGAAATTTTATTTGACGCAATTCGGACCTGAATCGGAGCTGATATAGTCAAAACTCAGTTTTTGGATAATCCTCAAAGGGGTTAGTACACGGGATATTGTTAAAAATCGAGTCGGACCATTTTGTGGATATTTTTACATATTTTGTTCCTATGGGTTATTGAAATTCAACAAAATTTTATTTGACACAGTTCGAACCTAAGTTGGAGCTGATATGATCGAAACTCGGTTTTCGGATAATCCTCAAAGTGGTTAGTACACGGGATATTGTTAAAAATCGAGTCGGACCATTTTACGTATATTTTTACATATTTTGTTCCTATGGGTTATTGGAATTCAAGAAATTTTATTTGGTGCAATTCGAACCTGAATCGGGCCTAAAATGACCGAAACTCGGTTTTTGGATAATCCTCAAATGGGTTAGTACACGCAATATTGTTAAAAATTGAGTTGGACCATTTTGTAGATATTTTTACATATTTCGTTCCTATGGGTTATTGGAAATCAACGAAATTTTATTTGACGCGATACGGACCTGAATCGGACCTGATATAGTCTAAACTCGGTTATTGGATAATCCCCAAAGGGGTTAGTACACGGGATATTGTTAAAAATCGAGCCGAAGCATTTTGCAGATATTTTTACATATTTTGTTCATATGGGTTACTGGAATTCAAGAAATTTTATTTGGTGCAATTCGAACCTGAATCGGGCCTAAAATGACCGAAACTCGGTTTTTGGATAATCCTCAAATGGGTTAGTACACGCAATATTGTTAAAAATGGAGTTGGACCATTTTGTGGATATTTTTACATATTTTGTTCCTATGGGTTACTGGAATTCAACGAAATTTTATTTGACGCAATTCAGACCTGAATCGGAGCTGATATAGTCAAAACTCGGTTTTCGGATAAACCGCAAAGTGGTTAGTACACGGGATATTGTTAAAAATCTAGTCGGACCATTTTGAGGATATTTTTACATATTTTGTTCCTATGGGTTATTGGAATTCAACGAAATTTTATTTGATGCGATACGGACCTGAATCGGACGTGATATAGTCAAAACTCGGTTTTTGGATAATCCTCAAATGGGTTAGTACACGCAATATTGTTAAAAATGGAGTTGGACCATTTTGTGGATATTTTACATATTTTGTTCCTATGGGTTATTGGAATTCAACGAAATTTTATTTGACGCAATTCAAACCTGAATCGGAGCTGATATAGTCAAAACTGGGTTTTCGGATAAACCTCAAAGTGGTTAGTACACGGGATATTGTTAAAAATCGAGTCGGACCATTTTAGGGATATTTTTACATATTTTTTTCCTATGGGTTATTGGAATTCAACGAAATTTTATTTGACGCAATTCGGACCTGAATCGGAGCTGATATAGTCAAAACTCAGTTTTTGGATAATCCTCAAAGGGGTTAGTACACGGGATATTGTTAAAAATCGAGTCGGACCATTTTGTGGATATTTTTACATATTTTGTTCCTATGGGTTATTGGAATTCAACGAAATTTTATTTGACGCAGTTTGGACCGGAATCGGAGCTGATATGATCGAAACTCGGTTTTCGGAAAATTCTCAAAGGGGTTAGTACACGGGATATTGTTAAAAATCAATTCGGACCATTTTGTGGATATTTTTACATATTTTGTTCCTATGGGTTATTAAAATTCAACAAAATTTTATTTGACGCAGTTCGAACCTGAGTCGGAGCTGATATGATCGAAACTCGGTTTTCGGATAATCCTCAAAGTGGTTAGTACACGGGATATTGTTAAAAATCGAGTCAGACCATTTTAGGGATATTTTTACATATTTTGTTCCTATGGGTTATTGGAAATCAACGAAATTTTATTTGACGCGATACGGACCTGAATCGGACCTGATATAGTCAAAACTCGATTTTTGGATAATCCCCAAAGGGGTTAGTACACGGGATATTGTTAAAAATCGAGTCAAACCATTTTGCAGATATTTTTACATATTTTGTTCATATGGGTTATTGGAATTCAAGAAATTTTATTTGGTGCAATTCGAACCTGAATCGGGCCTAAAATGACCGAAACTCGGTTTTTGGATAATCCTCAAATGGGTTAGTACACGCAATATTGTTAAAAATGGAGTTGGACCATTTTGTGGATATTTTTACATATTTTGTTCCTATGGGTTACTGGAATTCAACGAAATTTTATTTGACGCAATTCAGACCTGAATCGGAGCTGATATAGTCAAAACTCGGTTTTCGGATAAACCGCAAAGTGGTTAGTACACGGGATATTGTTAAAAATCTAGTCGGACCATTTTGAGGATATTTTTACATATTTTGTTCCTATGGGTTATTGGAATTCAACGAAATTTTATTTGACGCGATACGGACCTGAATCGGACGTGATATAGTCAAAACTCGGTTTTTGGATAATCCTCAAATGGGTTAGTACACGCAATATTGTTAAAAATGGAGTTGGACCATTTTGTGGATATTTTACATATTTTGTTCCTATGGGTTATTGGAATTCAACGAAATTTTATTTGACGCAATTCAAACCTGAATCGGAGCTGATATAGTCAAAACTGGGTTTTCGGATAAACCTCAAAGTGGTTAGTACACGGGATATTGTTAAAAATCGAGTCGGACCATTTTAGGGATATTTTTACATATTTTTTTCCTATGGGTTATTGGAATTCAACGAAATTTTATTTGACGCAATTCGGACCTGAATCGGAGCTGATATAGTCAAAACTCAGTTTTTGGATAATCCTCAAAGGGGTTAGTACACGGGATATTGTTAAAAATCAAGTCGGACCATTTTGTGGATATTTTTACATATTTTGTTCCTATGGGTTATTGGAATTCAACGAAATTTTATTTGACGCAGTTTGGACCGGAATCGGAGCTGATATGATCGAAACTCGGTTTTCGGAAAATTCTCAAAGGGGTTAGTACACGGGATATTGTTAAAAATCAATTCGGACCATTTTGTGGATATTTTTACATATTTTGTTCCTATGGGTTATTAAAATTCAACAAAATTTTATTTGACGCAGTTCGAACCTGAGTCGGAGCTGATATGATCGAAACTCGGTTTTCGGATAATCCTCAAAGTGGTTAGTACACGGGATATTGTTAAAAATCGAGTCAGACCATTTTAGGGATATTTTTACATATTTTGTTCCTATGGGTTATTGGAAATCAACGAAATTTTATTTGACGCGATACGGACCTGAATCGGACCTGATATAGTCAATACTCGATTTTTGGATAATCCCCAAAGGGGTTAGTACACGGGATATTGTTAAAAATCGAGTCAAACCATTTTGCAGATATTTTTACATATTTTGTTCATATGGGTTATTGGAATTCAAGAAATTTTATTTGGTGCAATTCGAACCTGAATCGGGCCTAAAATGACCGAAACTCGGTTTTTGGATAATCCTCAAATGGGTTAGTACACGCAATATTGTTAAAAATGGAGTTGGACCATTTTGTGGATATT
This sequence comes from Saposhnikovia divaricata, assembly GCA_036435485.1. NCBI lineage: Eukaryota > Viridiplantae > Streptophyta > Magnoliopsida > Apiales > Apiaceae > Saposhnikovia > Saposhnikovia divaricata. The sequence goes on along the minus strand of CM071599.1, from coordinate 223,813,954 downwards.
TTTACATATTTTGTTCCTATGGGTTATTGGAATTCAACGAAATTTTATTTGACGCAATTCAGACCTGAATCGGAGCTGATATAGTCAAAACTCGGTTTTCGGATAAACCGCAAAGTGGTTAGTACACGAGATATTGTTAAAAATCTAGTCGGACCATTTTGAGGATATTTTTACATATTTTGTTCCTATGGGTTATTGGAATTCAACGAAATTTTATTTGACGCGATACGGACCTGAATCGGACGTGATATAGTCAAAACTCGGTTTTTGGATAATCCTCAAATGGGTTAGTACACGCAATATTGTTAAAAATGGAGTTGGACCATTTTGTGGATATTTTACATATTTTGTTCCTATGGGTTATTGGAATTCAACGAAATTTTATTTGACGCAGTTTGGACCGGAATCGGAGCTGATATGATCGAAACTCGGTTTTCGGAAAATTCTCAAAGGGGTTAGTACACGGGATATTGTTAAAAATCAATTCGGACCATTTTGTGGATATTTTTACATATTTTGTTCCTATGGGTTATTAAAATTCAACAAAATTTTATTTGACGCAGTTCGAACCTGAGTCGGAGCTGATATGATCGAAACTCGGTTTTCGGAAAATTCTCAAAGGGGTTAGTACACGGGATATTGTTAAAAATCAATTCGGACCATTTTGTGGATATTTTTACATATTTTGTTCCTATGGGTTATTAAAATTCAACAAAATTTTATTTGACGCAGTTCGAACCTGAGTCGGAGCTGATATGATCGAAACTCGGTTTTCGGATAATCCTCAAAGTGGTTAGTACACGGGATATTGTTAAAAATCGAGTCAGACCATTTTAGGGATATTTTTACATATTTTGTTCCTATGGGTTATTGGAAATCAACGAAATTTTATTTGACGCGATACGGACCTGAATCGGACCTGATATAGTCAAAACTCGATTTTTGGATAATCCCCAAAGGGGTTAGTACACGGGATATTGTTAAAAATCGAGTCAAACCATTTTGCAGATATTTTTACATATTTTGTTCATATGGGTTATTGGAATTCAAGAAATTTTATTTGGTGCAATTCGAACCTGAATCGGGCCTAAAATGACCGAAACTCGGTTTTTGGATAATCCTCAAATGGGTTAGTACACGCAATATTGTTAAAAATGGAGTTGGACCATTTTGTGGATATTTTTACATATTTTGTTCCTATGGGTTACTGGAATTCAACGAAATTTTATTTGACGCAATTCAGACCTGAATCGGAGCTGATATAGTCAAAACTCGGTTTTCGGATAAACCGCAAAGTGGTTAGTACACGGGATATTGTTAAAAATCTAGTCGGACCATTTTGAGGATATTTTTACATATTTTGTTCCTATGGGTTATTGGAATTCAACGAAATTTTATTTGACGCGATACGGACCTGAATCGGACGTGATATAGTCAAAACTCGGTTTTTGGATAATCCTCAAATGGGTTAGTACACGCAATATTGTTAAAAATGGAGTTGGACCATTTTGTGGATATTTTACATATTTTGTTCCTATGGGTTATTGGAATTCAACGAAATTTTATTTGACGCAGTTTGGACCGGAATCGGAGCTGATATGATCGAAACTCGGTTTTCGGAAAATTCTCAAAGGGGTTAGTACACGGGATATTGTTAAAAATCAATTCGGACCATTTTGTGGATATTTTTACATATTTTGTTCCTATGGGTTATTAAAATTCAACAAAATTTTATTTGACGCAGTTCGAACCTGAGTCGGAGCTGATATGATCGAAACTCGGTTTTCGGAAAATTCTCAAAGGGGTTAGTACACGGGATATTGTTAAAAATCAATTCGGACCATTTTGTGGATATTTTTACATATTTTGTTCCTATGGGTTATTAAAATTCAACAAAATTTTATTTGACGCAGTTCGAACCTGAGTCGGAGCTGATATGATCGAAACTCGGTTTTCGGATAATCCTCAAAGTGGTTAGTACACGGGATATTGTTAAAAATCGAGTCAGACCATTTTAGGGATATTTTTACATATTTTGTTCCTATGGGTTATTGGAAATCAACGAAATTTTATTTGACGCGATACGGACCTGAATCGGACCTGATATAGTCAAAACTCGATTTTTGGATAATCCCCAAAGGGGTTAGTACACGGGATATTGTTAAAAATCGAGTCAAACCATTTTGCAGATATTTTTACATATTTTGTTCATATGGGTTATTGGAATTCAAGAAATTTTATTTGGTGCAATTCGAACCTGAATCGGGCCTAAAATGACCGAAACTCGGTTTTTGGATAATCCTCAAATGGGTTAGTACACGCAATATTGTTAAAAATGGAGTTGGACCATTTTGTGGATATTTTTACATATTTTGTTCCTATGGGTTACTGGAATTCAACGAAATTTTATTTGACGCAATTCAGACCTGAATCGGAGCTGATATAGTCAAAACTCGGTTTTCGGATAAACCGCAAAGTGGTTAGTACACGGGATATTGTTAAAAATCTAGTCGGACCATTTTGAGGATATTTTTACATATTTTGTTCCTATGGGTTATTGGAATTCAATGAAATTTTATTTGACGCGATACGGACCTGAATCGGACGTGATATAGTCAAAACTCGGTTTTTGGATAATCCTCAAATGGGTTAGTACACGCAATATTGTTAAAAATGGAGTTGGACCATTTTGTGGATATTTTACATATTTTGTTCCTATGGGTTATTGGAATTCAACGAAATTTTATTTGACGCAATTCAAACCTGAATCGGAGCTGATATAGTCAAAACTGGGTTTTCGGATAAACCTCAAAGTGGTTAGTACACGGGATATTGTTAAAAATCGAGTCGGACCATTTTAGGGATATTTTTACATATTTTGTTCCTATGGGTTATTGGAAATCAACGAAATTTTATTTGACGCGATACGGACCTGAATCGGACCTGATATAGTCAAAACTCGATTTTTGGATAATCCCCAAAGGGGTTAGTACACGGGATATTGTTAAAAATCGAGTCAAACCATTTTGCAGATATTTTTACATATTTTGTTCATATGGGTTATTGGAATTCAAGAAATTTTATTTGGTGCAATTCGAACCTGAATCGGGCCTAAAATGACCGAAACTCGGTTTTTGGATAATCCTCAAATGGGTTAGTACACGCAATATTGTTAAAAATGGAGTTGGACCATTTTGTGGATATTTTTACATATTTTGTTCCTATGGGTTACTGGAATTCAACGAAATTTTATTTGACGCAATTCAGACCTGAATCGGAGCTGATATAGTCAAAACTCGGTTTTCGGATAAACCGCAAAGTGGTTAGTACACGGGATATTGTTAAAAATCTAGTCGGACCATTTTGAGGATATTTTTACATATTTTGTTCCTATGGGTTATTGGAATTCAACGAAATTTTATTTGACGCGATACGGACCTGAATCGGACGTGATATAGTCAAAACTCGGTTTTTGGATAATCCTCAAATGGGTTAGTACACGCAATATTGTTAAAAATGGAGTTGGACCATTTTGTGGATATTTTACATATTTTGTTCCTATGGGTTATTGGAATTCAACGAAATTTTATTTGACGCAATTCAAACCTGAATCGGAGCTGATATAGTCAAAACTGGGTTTTCGGATAAACCTCAAAGTGGTTAGTACACGGGATATTGTTAAAAATCGAGTCGGACCATTTTAGGGATATTTTTACCTATTTTTTTCCTATGGGTTATTGGAATTCAACGAAATTTTATTTGACGCAATTCGGACCTGAATCGGAGCTGATATAGTCAAAACTCAGTTTTTGGATAATCCTCAAAGGGGTTAGTACACGGGATATTGTTAAAAATCGAGTCGGACCATTTTGTGGATATTTTTACATATTTTGTTCCTATGGGTTATTGGAATTCAACGAAATTTTATTTGACGCAGTTTGGACCGGAATCGGAGCTGATATGATCGAAACTCGGTTTTCGGAAAATTCTCAAAGGGGTTAGTACACGGGATATTGTTAAAAATCAATTCGGACCATTTTGTGGATATTTTTACATATTTTGTTCCTATGGGTTATTAAAATTCAACAAAATTTTATTTGACGCAGTTCGAACCTGAGTCGAAGCTGATATGATCGAAACTCGGTTTTCGGATAATCCTCAAAGTGGTTAGTACACGGGATATTGTTAAAAATCGAGTCAGACCATTTTAGGGATATTTTTACATATTTTGTTCCTATGGGTTATTGGAAATCAACGAAATTTTATTTGACGCGATACGGACCTGAATCGGACCTGATATAGTCAAAACTCGATTTTTGGATAATCCCCAAAGGGGTTAGTACACGGGATATTGTTAAAAATTGAGTCAAACCATTTTGCAGATATTTTTACATATTTTGTTCATATGGGTTATTGGAATTCAAGAAATTTTATTTGGTGCAATTCGAACCTGAATCGGGCCTAAAATGACCGAAACTCGGTTTTTGGATAATCCTCAAATGGGTTAGTACACGCAATATTGTTAAAAATGGAGTTGGACCATTTTGTGGATATTTTTACATATTTTGTTCCTATGGGTTATTGGAATTCAACGAAATTTTATTTGACGCAATTCAGACCTGAATCGGAGCTGATATAGTCAAAACTCGGTTTTCGGATAAACCGCAAAGTGGTTAGTACACGGGATATTGTTAAAAATATAGTCGGACCATTTTGAGGATATTTTTACATATTTTGTTCCTATGGGTTATTGGAATTCAACGAAATTTTATTTGACGCGATACGGACCTGAATCGGACGTGATATAGTCAAAACTCGGTTTTTGGATAATCCTCAAATGGGTTAGTACACGCAATATTGTTAAAAATGGAGTTGGACCATTTTGTGGATATTTTACATATTTTGTTCCTATGGGTTATTGGAATTCAACGAAATTTTATTTGACGCAATTCAAACCTGAATCGGAGCTGATATAGTCAAAACTGGGTTTTCGGATAAACCTCAAAGTGGTTAGTACACGGGATATTGTTAAAAATCGAGTCGGACCATTTTAGGGATATTTTTACATATTTTTTTCCTATGGGTTATTGGAATTCAACGAAATTTTATTTGACGCAATTCGGACCTGAATCGGAGCTGATATAGTCAAAACTCAGTTTTTGGATAATCCTCAAAGGGGTTAGTACACGGGATATTGTTAAAAATCGAGTCGGACCATTTTGTGGATATTTTTACATATTTTGTTCCTATGGGTTATTGGAATTCAACGAAATTTTATTTGACGCAGTTTGGACCGGAATCGGAGCTGATATGATCGAAACTCGGTTTTCGGAAAATTCTCAAAGGGGTTAGTACACGGGATATTGTTAAAAATCAATTCGGACCATTTTGTGGATATTTTTACATATTTTGTTCCTATGGGTTATTAAAATTCAACAAAATTTTATTTGACGCAGTTCGAACCTGAGTCGGAGCTGATATGATCGAAACTCGGTTTTCGGATAATCTTCAAAGTGGTTAGTACACGGGATATTGTTAAAAATCGAGTCGGACCATTTTAGGGATATTTTTACATATTTTGTTCCTATGGGTTATTGGAAATCAACGAAATTTTATTTGACGCGATACGGACCTGAATCGGACCTGATATAGTCAAAACTCGATTTTTGGATAATCCCCAAAGGGGTTAGTACACGGGATATTGTTAAAAATCGAGTCAAACCATTTTGCAGATATTTTTACATATTTTGTTCATATGGGTTATTGGAATTCAAGAAATTTTATTTGGTGCAATTCGAACCTGAATCGGGCCTAAAATGACCGAAACTCGGTTTTTGGATAATCCTCAAATGGGTTAGTACACGCAATATTGTTAAAAATGGAGTTGGACCATTTTGTGGATATTTTTACATATTTTGTTCCTATGGGTTATTGGAATTCAACGAAATTTTATTTGACGCAATTCAGACCTGAATCGGAGCTGATATAGTCAAAACTCGGTTTTCGGATAAACCGCAAAGTGGTTAGTACACGGGATATTGTTAAAAATCTAGTCGGACCATTTTGAGGATATTTTTACATATTTTGTTCCTATGGGTTATTGGAATTCAACGAAATTTTATTTGACGCGATACGGACCTGAATCGGACGTGATATAGTCAAAACTCGGTTTTTGGATAATCCTCAAATGGGTTAGTACACGCAATATTGTTAAAAATGGAGTTGGACCATTTTGTGGATATTTTACATATTTTGTTCCTATGGGTTATTGGAATTCAACGAAATTTTATTTGACGCAATTCAAACCTGAATCGGAGCTGATATAGTCAAAACTGGGTTTTCGGATAAACCTCAAAGTGGTTAGTACACGGGATATTGTTAAAAATCGAGTCGGACCATTTTAGGGATATTTTTACATATTTTTTTCCTATGGGTTATTGGAATTCAACGAAATTTTATTTGACGCAATTCGGACCTGAATCGGAGCTGATATAGTCAAAACTCAGTTTTTGGATAATCCTCAAAGGGGTTAGTACACGGGATATTGTTAAAAATCGAGTCGGACCATTTTGTGGATATTTTTACATATTTTGTTCCTATGGGTTATTGGAATTCAACGAAATTTTATTTGACGGAGTTTGGACCGGAATCGGAGCTGATATGATCGAAACTCGGTTTTCGGAAAATTCTCAAAGGGGTTAGTACACGGGATATTGTTAAAAATCAATTCGGACCATTTTGTGGATATTTTTACATATTTTGTTCCTATGGGTTATTAAAATTCAACAAAATTTTATTTGACGCAGTTCGAACCTGAGTCGGAGCTGATATGATCGAAACTCGGTTTTCGGATAATCCTCAAAGTGGTTAGTACACGGGATATTGTTAAAAATCGAGTCAGACCATTTTAGGGATATTTTTACATATTTTGTTCCTATGGGTTATTGGAAATCAACGAAATTTTATTTGACGCGATACGGACCTGAATCGGACCTGATATAGTCAAAACTCGATTTTTGGATAATCCCCAAAGGGGTTAGTACACGGGATATTGTTAAAAATCGAGTCAAACCATTTTGCAGATATTTTTACATATTTTGTTCATATGGGTTATTGGAATTCAAGAAATTTTATTTGGTGCAATTCGAACCTGAATCGGGCCTAAAATGACCGAAACTCGGTTTTTGGATAATCCTCAAATGGGTTAGTACACGCAATATTGTTAAAAATGGAGTTGGACCATTTTGTGGATATTTTTACATATTTTGTTCCTATGGGTTATTGGAATTCAACGAAATTTTATTTGACGCAATTCAGACCTGAATCGGAGCTGATATAGTCAAAACTCGGTTTTCGGATAAACCGCAAAGTGGTTAGTACACGGGATATTGTTAAAAATCTAGTCGGACCATTTTGAGGATATTTTTACATATTTTGTTCCTATGGGTTATTGGAATTCAACGAAATTTTATTTGACGCGATACGGACCTGAATCGGACGTGATATAGTCAAAACTCGGTTTTTGGATAATCCTCAAATGGGTTAGTACACGCAATATTGTTAAAAATGGAGTTGGACCATTTTGTGGATATTTTACATATTTTGTTCCTATGGGTTATTGGAATTCAACGAAATTTTATTTGACGCAATTCAAACCTGAATCGGAGCTGATATAGTCAAAACTGGGTTTTCGGATAAACCTCAAAGTGGTTAGTACACGGGATATTGTTAAAAATCGAGTCGGACCATTTTAGGGATATTTTTACATATTTTTTTCCTATGGGTTATTGGAATTCAACGAAATTTTATTTGACGCAATTCGGACCTGAATCGGAGCTGATATAGTCAAAACTCAGTTTTTGGATAATCCTCAAAGGGGTTAGTACACGGGATATTGTTAAAAATCGAGTCGGACCATTTTGTGGATATTTTTACATATTTTGTTCCTATGGGTTATTGGAATTCAACGAAATTTTATTTGACGCAGTTTGGACCGGAATCGGAGCTGATATGATCGAAACTCGGTTTTCGGAAAATTCTCAAAGGGGTTAGTACACGGGATATTGTTAAAAATCAATTCGGACCATTTTGTGGATATTTTTACATATTTTGTTCCTATGGGTTATTAAAATTCAACAAAATTTTATTTGACGCAGTTCGAACCTGAGTCGGAGCTGATATGATCGAAACTCGGTTTTCGGATAATCCTCAAAGTGGTTAGTACACGGGATATTGTTAAAAATCGAGTCGGACCATTTTAGGGATACTTTTACATATTTTGTTCCTATGGGTTATTGGAAATCAACGAAATTTTATTTGACGCGATACGGACCTGAATCGGACCTGATATAGTCAAAACTCGATTTTTGGATAATCCCCAAAGGGGTTAGTACACGGGATATTGTTAAAAATCGAGTCAAACCATTTTGCAGATATTTTTACATATTTTGTTCATATGGGTTATTGGAATTCAAGAAATTTTATTTGGTGCAATTCGAACCTGAATCGGGCCTAAAATGACCGAAACTCGGTTTTTGGATAATCCTCAAATGGGTTAGTACACGCAATATTGTTAAAAATGGAGTTGGACCATTTTGTGGATATTTTTACATATTTTGTTCCTATGGGTTACTGGAATTCAACGAAATTTTATTTGACGCAATTCAGACCTGAATCGGAGCTGATGTAGTCAAAACTCGGTTTTCGGATAAACCGCAAAGTGGTTAGTACACGGGATATTGTTAAAAATCTAGTCGGACCATTTTGAGGATATTTTTACATATTTTGTTCCTATGGGTTATTGGAATTCAACGAAATTTTATTTGACGCGATACGGACCTGAATCGGACGTGATATAGTCAAAACTCGGTTTTTGGATAATCCTCAAATGGGTTAGTACACGCAATATTGTTAAAAATGGAGTTGGACCATTTTGTGGATATTTTACATATTTTGTTCCTATGGGTTATTGGAATTCAACGAAATTTTATTTGACGCAATTCAAACCTGAATCGGAGCTGATATAGTCAAAACTGGGTTTTCGGATAAACCTCAAAGTGGTTAGTACACGGGATATTGTTAAAAATCGAGTCGGACCATTTTAGGGATATTTTTACATATTTTTTTCCTATGGGTTATTGGAATTCAACGAAATTTTATTTGATGCAATTCGGACCTGAATCGGAGCTGATATAGTCAAAACTCAGTTTTTGGATAATCCTCAAAGGGGTTAGTACACGGGATATTGTTAAAAATCGAGTCGGACCATTTTGTGGATATTTTTACATATTTTGTTCCTATGGGTTATTGGAATTCAACGAAATTTTATTTGACGCAGTTTGGACGGGAATCAGAGCTGATATGATCGAAACTCGGTTTTCGGAAAATTCTCAAAGGGGTAAGTACACGGGATATTGTTAAAAATCAATTCGGACCATTTTGTGGATATTTTTACATATTTTGTTCCTATGGGTTATTAAAATTCAACAAAATTTTATTTGACGCAGTTCGAACCTGAGTCGGAGCTGATATGATCGAAACTCGGTTTTCGGATAATCCTCAAAGTGGTTAGTACACGGGATATTGTTAAAAATCGAGTCGGACCATTTTAGGGATATTTTTACATATTTTGTTCCTATGGGTTATTGGAAATCAACGAAATTTTATTTGACGCGATACGGACCTGAATCGGACCTGATATAGTCAAAACTCGATTTTTGGATAATCCCCAAAGGGGTTAGTACACGGGATATTGTTAAAAATCGAGTCAAACCATTTTGCAGATATTTTTACATATTTTGTTCATATGGGTTATTGGAATTCAAGAAATTTTATTTGGTGCAATTTGAACCTGAATCGGGCCTAAAATGACCGAAACTCGGTTTTTGGATAATCCTCAAATGGGTTAGTACACGCAATATTGTTAAAAATGGAGTTGGACCATTTTGTGGATATTTTTACATATTTTGTTCCTATGGGTTACTGGAATTCAACGAAATTTTATTTGACGCAATTCAGACCTGAATCGGAGCTGATGTAGTCAAAACTCGGTTTTCGGATAAACCGCAAAGTGGTTAGTACACGGGATATTGTTAAAAATCTAGTCGGACCATTTTGAGGATATTTTTACATATTTTGTTCCTATGGGTTATTGGAATTCAACGAAATTTTATTTGACGCGATACGGACCTGAATCGGACGTGATATAGTCAAAACTCGGTTTTTGGATAATCCTCAAATGGGTTAGTACACGCAATATTGTTAAAAATGGAGTTGGACCATTTTGTGGATATTTTACATATTTTGTTCCTATGGGTTATTGGAATTCAACGAAATTTTATTTGACGCAATTCAAACCTGAATCGGAGCTGATATAGTCAAAACTGGGTTTTCGGATAAACCTCAAAGTGGTTAGTACACGGGATATTGTTAAAAATCGAGTCGGACCATTTTAGGGATATTTTTACATATTTTTTTCCTATGGGTTATTGGAATTCAACGAAATTTTATTTGATGCAATTCGGACCTGAATCGGAGCTGATATAGTCAAAACTCAGTTTTTGGATAATCCTCAAAGGGGTTAGTACACGGGATATTGTTAAAAATCGAGTCGGACCATTTTGTGGATATTTTTACATATTTTGTTCCTATGGGTTATTGGAATTCAACGAAATTTTATTTGACGCAGTTTGGACGGGAATCAGAGCTGATATGATCGAAACTCGGTTTTCGGAAAATTCTCAAAGGGGTTAGTACACGGGATATTGTTAAAAATCAATTCGGACCATTTTGTGGATATTTTTATATATTTTGTTCCTATGGGTTATTAAAATTCAACAAAATTTTATTTGACGCAGTTCGAACCTGAGTCGGAGCTGATATGATCGAAACTCGGTTTTCGGATAATCCTCAAAGTGGTTAGTACACGGGATATTGTTAAAAATCGAGTCGGACCATTTTAGGGATATTTTTACATATTTTGTTCCTATGGGTTATTGGAAATCAACGAAATTTTATTTGACGCGATACGGACCTGAATCGGACCTGATATAGTCAAAACTCGATTTTTGGATAATCCCCAAAGGGGTTAGTACACGGGATATTGTTAAAAATCGAGTCAAACCATTTTGCAGATATTTTTACATATTTTGTTCATATGGGTTATTGGAATTCAAGAAATTTTATTTGGTGCAATTCGAACCTGAATCGGGCCTAAAATGACCGAAACTCGGTTTTTGGATAATCCTCAAATGGGTTAGTACACGCAATATTGTTAAAAATGGAGTTGGGCCATTTTGTGGATATTTTTACATATTTTGTTCCTATGGGTTATTGGAATTCAACGAAATTTTATTTGACGCAATTCAGACCTGAATCGGAGCTGATATAGTCAAAACTCGGTTTTCGGATAAACCGCAAAGTGGTTAGTACACGGGATATTGTTAAAAATCTAGTCGGACCATTTTGAGGATATTTTTACATATTTTGTTCCTATGGGTTATTGGAATTCAACGAAATTTTATTTGACGCGATACGGACCTGAATCGGACGTGATATAGTCAAAACTCGGTTTTTGGATAATCCTCAAATGGGTTAGTACACGCAATATTGTCAAAAATGGAGTTGGACCATTTTGTGGATATTTTACATATTTTGTTCCTATGGGTTATTGGAATTCAACGAAATTTTATTTGACGCAATTCAAACCTGAATCGGAGCTGATATAGTCAAAACTGGGTTTTCGGATAAACCTCAAAGTGGTTAGTACACGGGATATTGTTAAAAATCGAGTCGGACCATTTTAGGGATATTTTTACATATTTTTTTCCTATGGGTTATTGGAATTCAACGAAATTTTATTTGACGCAATTCGGACCTGAATCAGAGCTGATATAGTCAAAACTCAGTTTTTGGATAATCCTCAAAGGGGTTAGTACACGGGATATTGTTAAAAATCGAGTCGGACAATTTTGTGGATATTTTTACATATTTTGTTCCTATGGGTTATTGGAATTCAACGAAATTTTATTTGACGCAGTTCGGACCGGAATCGGAGCTGATATGATCGAAACTCGGTTTTCGGAAAATTCTCAAAGGGGTTAGTACACGGGATATTGTTAAAAATCAATTCGGACCATTTTGTGGATATTTTTACATATTTTGTTCCTATGGGTTATTAAAATTCAACAAAATTTTATTTGACGCAGTTCGAACCTGAGTCGGAGCTGATATGAAAGAAACTCGGTTTTCGGATAATCCTCAAAGTGGTTAGTACACGGGATATTGTTAAAAATCGAGTCGGACCATTTTAGGGATATTTTTACATATTTTGTTCCTATGGGTTATTAGAATTCAACGAAATTTTATTTGACGCAATTCAGACCTGAATCGGAGCTGATATAGTCAAAACTCGGTTTTCGGATAAACCTTAAAGTGGTTAGTACACGGGATATTGTTAAAAATTGAGTCGGACCATTTTATGGATATTTTTACATATTTCGTTCGTATGGGTTATTGGAATTCAACGAAATTTTATTTGACGCAATTCGGACCTGAATCGGAGCTGATATAGTCAAAACTCAATTTTTGGATAATCCTCAAAGGGGTTAGTACACGGGATATTGTTAAAAATCGAGTCAGACCATTTTGTGGATATTTTTACATATTTTCTTCCTATGGGTTATTGGAATTCAATGAAATTTTATTTGACGCAATTCGGACCGGAATCGGAGCTGATATGATCGAAACTCGGTTTTCGGAAAATTCTCAAAGGGGTTAGTACACGGGATATTGTTAAAAATCAATTCGGACCATTTTGTGGATATTTTTACATATTTTGTTCCTATGGGTTATTGAAATTCAACAAAATTTTATTTGACGCAGTTCGAACCTAAGTCGGAGCTGATATGATCGAAACTCGGTTTTCGGATAATCCTCAAAGTGGTTAGTACACGGGATATTGTTAAAAATCGAGTCGGACCATTTTACGTATATTTTTACATATTTTGTTCCTATGGGTTATTGGAAATCAACGAAATTTTATTTGACGCGATACGGACCTGAATCGGACCTGATATAGTCAAAACTCGATTTTTGGATAATCCCCAAAGGGGTTAGTACACGGGATATTGTTAAAAATCGAGTCGAACCATTTTGCAGATATTTTTACATATTTTGTTCATATGGGTTATTGGAATTCAAGAAATTTTATTTGGTGCAATTCGAACCTGAATCGGGCCTAAAATGACCGAAACTCGGTTTTTGGATAATCCTCAAATGGGTTAGTACACGCAATATTGTTAAAAATGGAGTTGGACCATTTTGTGGATATTTTTACATATTTTGTTCCTATGGGTTACTGGAATTCAACGAAATTTTATTTGACGCAATTCAGACCTGAATCGGAGCTGATATAGTCAAAACTCGGTTTTCGGATAAACCGCAAAGTGGTTAGTACACGGGATATTGTTAAAAATCTAGTCGGACCATTTTGAGGATATTTTTACATATTTTGTTCCTATGGGTTATTGGAATTCAACGAAATTTTATTTGACGCGATACGGACCTGAATCGGACGTGATATAGTCAAAACTCGGTTTTTGGATAATCCTCAAATGGGTTAGTACACGCAATATTGTTAAAAATGGAGTTGGACCATTTTGTGGATATTTTACATATTTTGTTCCTATGGGTTATTGGAATTCAACGAAATTTTATTTGACGCAATTCAAACCTAAATCGGAGCTGATATAGTCAAAACTGGGTTTTCGGATAAACCTCAAAGTGGTTAGTACACGGGATATTGTTAAAAATCGAGTCGGACCATTTTAGGGATATTTTTACATATTTTTTTCCTATGGGTTATTGGAATTCAACGAAATTTTATTTGACGCAATTCGGACCTGAATAGGAGCTGATATAGTCAAAACTCAGTTTTTGGATAATCCTCAAAGGGGTTAGTACACGGGATATTGTTAAAAATCGAGTCGGACCATTTTGTGGATATTTTTACATATTTTGTTCCTATGGGTTATTGAAATTCAACAAAATTTTATTTGACACAGTTCGAACCTAAGTTGGAGCTGATATGATCGAAACTCGGTTTTCGGATAATCCTCAAAGTGGTTAGTACACGGGATATTGTTAAAAATCGAGTCGGACCATTTTACGTATATTTTTACATATTTTGTTCCTATGGGTTATTGGAAATCAACGAAATTTTATTTGACGCGATACGGACCTGAATCGGACCTGATATAGTCAAAACTCGATTTTTGGATAATCCCCAAAGGGGTTAGTACACGGGATATTGTTAAAAATCGAGTCGAACCATTTTGCAGATATTTTTACATATTTTGTTCATATGGGTTATTGGAATTCAAGAAATTTTATTTGGTGCAATTCGAACCTGAATCGGGCCTAAAATGACCGAAACTCGGTTTTTGGATAATCCTCAAATGGGTTAGTACACGCAATATTGTTAAAAATGGAGTTGGACCATTTTGTGGATATTTTTACATATTTTGTTCCTATGGGTTACTGGAATTCAACGAAATTTTATTTGACGCAATTCAGACCTGAATCGGAGCTGATATAGTCAAAACTCGGATTTCGGATAAACCGCAAAGTGGTTAGTACACGGGATATTGTTAAAAATCTAGTCGGACCATTTTGAGGATATTTTTACATATTTTGTTCCTATGGGTTATTGGAATTCAACGAAATTTTATTTGACGCGATACGGACCTGAATCGGACGTGATATAGTCAAAACTCGGTTTTTGGATAATCCTCAAATGGGTTAGTACACGCAATATTGTTAAAAATGGAGTTGGACCATTTTGTGGATATTTTACATATTTTGTTCCTATGGGTTATTGGAATTCAACGAAATTTTATTTGACGCAATTCAAACCTGAATCGGAGCTGATATAGTCAAAACTGGGTTTTCGGATAAACCTCAAAGTGGTTAGTACACGGGATATTGTTAAAAATCGAGTCGGACCATTTTAGGGATATTTTTACATATTTTTTTCCTATGGGTTATTGGAATTCAACGAAATTTTATTTGACGCAATTCGGACCTGAATCGGAGCTGATATAGTCAAAACTCAGTTTTTGGATAATCCTCAAAGGGGTTAGTACACGGGATATTGTTAAAAATCGAGTCGGACCATTTTGTGGATATTTTTACATATTTTGTTCCTATGGGTTATTGAAATTCAACAAAATTTTATTTGACACAGTTCGAACCTAAGTTGGAGCTGATATGATCGAAACTCGGTTTTCGGATAATCCTCAAAGTGGTTAGTACACGGGATATTGTTAAAAATTGAGTCGGACCATTTTACGTATATTTTTACATATTTTGTTCCTATGGGTTATTGGAATTCAAGAAATTTTATTTGGTGCAATTCGAACCTGAATCGGGCCTAAAATGACCGAAACTCGGTTTTTGGATAATCCTCAAATGGGTTAGTACACGCAATATTGTTAAAAATGGAGTTGGACCATTTTGTGGATATTTTTACATATTTTGTTCCTATGGGTTATTGGAAATCAACGAAATTTTATTTGACGCGATACGGACCTGAATCGGACCAGATATAGTCTAAACTCGATTTTTGGATAATCCCCAAAGGGGTTAGTACACGGGATATTGTTAAAAATCGAGTCGAACCATTTTGCAGATATTTTTACATATTTTGTTCATATGGGTTACTGGAATTCAAGAAATTTTATTTGGTGCAATTCGAACTTGAATCGGGCCTAAAATGACCGAAACTCGGTTTTTGGATAATCCTCAAATGGGTTAGTACACGCAATATTGTTAAAAATGGAGTTGGACCATTTTGTGGATATTTTTACATATTTTGTTCCTATGGGTTACTGGAATTCAACGAAATTTTATTTGACGCAATTCAGACCTGAATCGGAGCTGATATAGTCAAAACTCGGTTTTCGGATAAACCGCAAAGTGGTTAGTACACGGGATATTGTTAAAAATCTAGTCGGACCATTTTGAAGATATTTTTACATAATTTGTTCCTATGGGTTATTGGAATTCAACGAAATTTTATTTGACGCGATACGGACCTGAATCGGACGTGATATAGTCAAAACTCGGTTTTTGGATAATCCTCAAATGGGTTAGTACACGCAATATTGTTAAAAATGGAGTTGGACCATTTTGTGGATATTTTACATATTTTGTTCCTATGGGTTATTGGAATTCAACGAAATTTTATTTGACGCAATTCAAACCTGAATCGGAGCTGATATAGTCAAAACTGGGTTTTCGGATAAACCTCAAAGTGGTTAGTACACGGGATATTGTTAAAAATCGAGTCGGACCATTTTAGGGATATTTTTACATATTTTTTTCCTATGGGTTATTGGAATTCAACGAAATTTTATTTGACGCAATTCGGACCTGAATCGGAGCTGATATAGTCAAAACTCAGTTTTTGGATAATCCTCAAAGGGGTTAGTACACGGGATATTGTTAAAAATCGAGTCGGACCATTTTGTGGATATTTTTACATATTTTGTTCCTATGGGTTATTGGAATTCAACGAAATTTTATTTGACGCAGTTTGGACCGGAATCGGAGCTGATATGATCGAAACTCGGTTTTCGGAAAATTCTCAAAGGGGTTAGTACACGGGATATTGTTAAAAATCAATTCGGACCATTTTGTGGATATTTTTACATATTTTGTTCCTATGGGTTATTAAAATTCAACAAAATTTTATTTGACGCAGTTCGAACCTGAGTCGGAGCTGATATGATCGAAACTCGGTTTTCGGATAATCCTCAAAGTGGTTAGTACATGGGATATTGTTAAAAATCGAGTCGGACCATTTTAGGGATATTTTTACATATTTTGTTCCTATGGGTTATTGGAAATCAACGAAATTTTATTTGACGCGATACGGACCTGAATCGGACCTGATATAGTCAAAACTCGATTTTTGGATAATCCCCAAAGGGGTTAGTACACGGGATATTGTTAAAAATCGAGTCAAACCATTTTGCATATATTTTTACATATTTTGTTCATATGGGTTATTGGAATTCAAGAAATTTTATTTGGTGCAATTCGAACCTGAATCGGGCCTAAAATGACCGAAACTCGGTTTTTGGATAATCCTCAAATGGGTTAGTACACGCAATATTGTTAAAAATGGAGTTGGACCATTTTGTGGATATTTTTACATATTTTGTTCCTATGGGTTACTGGAATTCAACGAAATTTTATTTGACGCAATTCAGACCTGAATCGGAGCTGATATAGTCAAAACTCGGTTTTCGGATAAACCGCAAAGTGGTTAGTACACGGGATATTGTTAAAAATCTAGTCGGACCATTTTGAGGATATTTTTACATATTTTGTTCCTATGGGTTATTGGAATTCAACGAAATTTTATTTGACGCGATACGGACCTGAATCGGAGGTGATATAGTCAAAATTCGGTTTTTGGATAATCCTCAAATGGGTTAGTACACGCAATATTGTTAAAAATGGAGTTGGACCATTTTGTGGATATTTTACATATTTTGTTCCTATGGGTTATTGGAATTCAACGAAATTTTATTTGACGCAATTCAAACCTGAATCGGAGCTGATATAGTCAAAACTGGGTTTTCGGATAAACCTCAAAGTGGTTAGTACACGGGATATTGTTAAAAATCGAGTCGGACCATTTTAGGAATATTTTTACATATTTTTTTCCTATGGGTTATTGGAATTCAACGAAATTTTATTTGACGCAATTCGGACCTGAATCAGAGCTGATATAGTCAAAACTCAGTTTTTGGATAATCCTCAAAGGGGTTAGTACACGGGATATTGTTAAAAATCGAGTCGGACCATTTTGTGGATATTTTTACATATTTTGTTCCCATGGGTTATTGGAATTCAACGAAATTTTATTTGACGCAGTTCGGACCGGAATCGGAGCTGATATGATCGAAACTCGGTTTTCGGAAAATTCTCAAAGGGGTTAGTACACGGGATATTGTTAAAAATCAATTCGGACCATTTTGTGGATATTTTTACATATTTTGTTCCTATGGGTTATTAAAATTCAACAAAATTTTATTTGACGCAGTTCGAACCTGAGTCGGAGCTGATATGATCGAAACTCGGTTTTCGGATAATCCTCAAAGTGGTTAGTACACGGGATATTGTTAAAAATCGAGTCGGACCATTTTAGGGATATTTTTACATATTTTGTTCCTATGGGTTATTAGAATTCAACGAAATTTTATTTGACGCAATTCAGACCTGAATCGGAGCTGATATAGTCAAAACTCGGTTTTCGGATAAACCTTAAAGTGGTTAGTACACGGGATATTGTTAA
This sequence comes from Saposhnikovia divaricata, assembly GCA_036435485.1. NCBI lineage: Eukaryota > Viridiplantae > Streptophyta > Magnoliopsida > Apiales > Apiaceae > Saposhnikovia > Saposhnikovia divaricata. Next base: position 223,795,590 of record CM071599.1, on the reverse strand, counting down.
AAATTGAGTCGGACCATTTTATGGATATTTTTACATATTTCGTTCGTATGGGTTATTGGAATTCAACGAAATTTTATTTGACGCAATTCGGACCTGAATCGGAGCTGATATAGTCAAAACTCAATTTTTGGATAATCCTCAAAGGGGTTAGTACACGGGATATTGTTAAAAATCGAGTCGGACCATTTTGTGGATATTTTTACATATTTTCTTCCTATGGGTTATTGGAATTCAATGAAATTTTATTTGACGCAATTCGGACCGGAATCGGAGCTGATATGATCGAAACTCGGTTTTCGGAAAATTCTCAAAGGGGTTAGTACACGGGATATTGTTAAAAATCAATTCAGACCATTTTGTGGATATTTTTACATATTTTGTTCCTATGGGTTATTGAAATTCAACAAAATTTTATTTGACGCAGTTCGAACCTAAGTCGGAGCTGATATGATCGAAACTCGGTTTTCGGATAATCCTCAAAGTGGTTAGTACACGGGATATTGTTAAAAATCGAGTCGGACCATTTTACGTATATTTTTACAAATTTTGTTCCTATGGGTTATTGGAAATCAACAAAATTTTATTTGACGCGATACGGACCTGAATCGGACCTGATATAGTCAAAACTCGGTTTTTGGATAATCCCCAAAGGGGTTAGTACACGTGATATTGTTAAAAATCGAGTCGAACCATTTTGCAGATATTTTTACATATTTTGTTCATATGGGTTATTGGAATTCAAGAAATTTTATTTGGTGCAATTCGAACCTGAATCGGGCCTAAAATGACCGAAACTCGGTTTTTGGATAATCCTCAAATGGGTTAGTACACGCAATATTGTTAAAAATGGAGTTGGACCATTTTGTGGATATTTTTACATATTTTGTTCCTATGGGTTACTGGAATTCAACGAAATTTTATTTGACGCAATTCAGACCTGAATCGGAGCTTATATAGTCAAAACTCGGTTTTCGGATAAACCGCAAAGTGGTTAGTACACGGGATATTGTTAAAAATCTAGTCGGACCATTTTGAGGATATTTTTACATATTTTCTTCCTATGGGTTATTGGAATTCAACGAAATTTTATTTGACGCAATTCGGACCTGAATCGGAGCTGATATAGACAATACTCGGTTTTTGGATAATCCTCAAAGGGGTTAGTACACGGGATATTGTTAAAAATCGAGTCGGACCATTTTGTGAATATTTTTACATATTTTGTTCCTATGGGTTATTGGAATTCAATGAAATTTTATTTGACGCAATTCGGACCGGAATCGGAGCTGATATGATCGAAACTTGGTTTTCGGAAAATTCTCAAAGGGGTTAGTACACGGGATATTGTTAAAAATCAATTCGGACCATTTTGTGGATATTTTTACATATTTTGTTCCTATGGGTTATTGAAATTCAACAAAATTTTATTTGACGCAGTTCGAACCAAAGTCGGAGCTGATATGATCGAAACTCGGTTTTCGGATAATCCTCAAAGTGGTTAGTACACGGGATATTGTTAAAAATCGAGTCGGACCATTTTACGTATATTTTTACATATTTTGTTCCTATGGGTTATTGGAAATCAACGAAATTTTATTTGACGCGATACGGACCTGAATCGGACCTGATATAGTCTAAACTCGGTTTTTGGATAATCCCCAAAGGGGTTAGTACACGGGATATTGTTAAAAATCGAGTCGAACCATTTTGCAGATATTTTTACATATTTTGTTCATATGGGTTATTGGAATTCAAGAAATTTTATTTGGTGCAATTCGAACCTGAATCGGGCCTAAAATGACCGAAACTCGGTTTTTGGATAATCCTCAAATGGGTTAGTACACGCAATATTGTTAAAAATGGAGTTGGACCATTTTGTGGATATTTTTACATATTTTGTTCCTATGGGTTATTGGAATTCAACGAAATTTTATTTGACGCAATTCAGACCTGAATCGGAGCTGATATAGTCAAAACTCGGTTTTCGGATAAACCGCAAAGTGGTTAGTACACGGGATATTGTTAAAAATCTAGTCGGACCATTTTGAGGATATTTTTACATATTTTGTTCCTATGGGTTATTGGAATTCAACGAAATTTTATTTGACGCGATACGGACCTGAATCGGACGTGATATAGTCAAAACTCGGTTTTTGGATAATCCTCAAATGGGTTAGTACACGCAATATTGTTAAAAATGGAGTTGGACCATTTTGTGGATATTTTACATATTTTGTTCCTATGGGTTATTGGAATTCAACGAAATTTTATTTGACGCAATTCAAACCTGAATCGGAGCTGATATAGTCAAAACTGGGTTTTCGGATAAACCTCAAAGTGGTTAGTACACGGGATATTGTTAAAAATCGAGTCGGACCATTTTAGGGATATTTTTACATATTTTTTTCCTATGGGTTATTGGAATTCAACGAAATTTTATTTGATGCAATTCGGACCTGAATCGGAGCTGATATAGTCAAAACTCAGTTTTTGGATAATCCTCAAAGGGGTTAGTACACGGGATATTGTTAAAAATCGAGTCGGACCATTTTGTGGATATTTTTACATATTTTGTTCCTATGGGTTATTGGAATTCAACGAAATTTTATTTGACGCAGTTTGGACGGGAATCAGAGCTGATATGATCGAAACTCGGTTTTCGGAAAATTCTCAAAGGGGTTAGTACACGGGATATTGTTAAAAATCAATTCGGACCATTTTGTGGATATTTTTACATATTTTGTTCCTATGGGTTATTAAAATTCAACAAAATTTTATTTGACGCAGTTCGAACCTGAGTCGGAGCTGATATGATCGAAACTCGGTTTTCGGATAATCCTCAAAGTGGTTAGTACACGGGATATTGTTAAAAATCGAGTCGGACCATTTTAGGGATATTTTTACATATTTTGTTCCTATGGGTTATTGGAAATCAACGAAATTTTATTTGACGCGATAGGGACCTGAATCGGACCTGATATAGTCAAAACTCGATTTTTGGATAATCCCCAAAGGGGTTAGTACACGGGATATTGTTAAAAATCGAGTCAAACCATTTTGCAGATATTTTTACATATTTTGTTCATATGGGTTATTGGAATTCAAGAAATTTTATTTGGTGCAATTCGAACCTGAATCGGGCCTAAAATGACCGAAACTCGGTTTTTGGATAATCCTCAAATGGGTTAGTACACGCAATATTGTTAAAAATGGAGTTGGACCATTTTGTGGATATTTTTACATATTTTGTTCCTATGGGTTACTGGAATTCAACGAAATTTTATTTGACGCAATTCAGACCTGAATCGGAGCTGATGTAGTCAAAACTCGGTTTTCGGATAAACCGCAAAGTGGTTAGTACACGGGATATTGTTAAAAATCTAGTCGGACCATTTTGAGGATATTTTTACATATTTTGTTCCTATGGGTTATTGGAATTCAACGAAATTTTATTTGACGCGATACGGACCTGAATCGGACGTGATATAGTCAAAACTCGGTTTTTGGATAATCCTCAAATGGGTTAGTACACGCAATATTGTTAAAAATGGAGTTGGACCATTTTGTGGATATTTTACATATTTTGTTCCTATGGGTTATTGGAATTCAACGAAATTTTATTTGACGCAATTCAAACCTGAATCGGAGCTGATATAGTCAAAACTGGGTTTTCGGATAAACCTCAAAGTGGTTAGTACACGGGATATTGTTAAAAATCGAGTCGGACCATTTTAGGGATATTTTTACATATTTTTTTCCTATGGGTTATTGGAATTCAACGAAATTTTATTTGATGCAATTCGGACCTGAATCGGAGCTGATATAGTCAAAACTCAGTTTTTGGATAATCCTCAAAGGGGTTAGTACACGGGATATTGTTAAAAATCGAGTCGGACCATTTTGTGGATATTTTTACATATTTTGTTCCTATGGGTTATTGGAATTCAACGAAATTTTATTTGACGCAGTTCGGACCGGAATCGGAGCTGATATGATCGAAACTCGGTTTTCGGAAAATTCTCAAAGGGGTTAGTACACGGGATATTGTTAAAAATCAATTCGGACCATTTTGTGGATATTTTTACATATTTTGTTCCTATGGGTTATTAAAATTCAACAAAATTTTATTTGACGCAGTTCGAACCTGAGTCGGAGCTGATATGATCGAAACTCGGTTTTCGGATAATCCTCAAAGTGGTTAGTACACGGGATATTGTTAAAAATCGAGTCGGACCATTTTAGGGATATTTTTACATATTTTGTTCCTATGGGTTATTGGAAATCAACGAAATTTTATTTGACGCGATACGGACCTGAATCGGACCTGATATAGTCAAAACTCGATTTTTGGATAATCCCCAAAGGGGTTAGTACACGGGATATTGTTAAAAATCGAGTCAAACCATTTTGCAGATATTTTTACATATTTTGTTCATATGGGTTATTGGAATTCAAGAAATTTTATTTGGTGCAATTCGAACCTGAATCGGGCCTAAAATGACCGAAACTCGGTTTTTGGATAATCCTCAAATGGGTTAGTACACGCAATATTGTTAAAAATGGAGTTGGACCATTTTGTGGATATTTTTACATATTTTGTTCCTATGGGTTACTGGAATTCAACGAAATTTTATTTGACGCAATTCAGACCTGAATCGGAGCTGATATAGTCAAAACTCGGTTTTCGGATAAACCGCAAAGTGGTTAGTACACGGGATATTGTTAAAAATCTAGTCGGACCATTTTGAGGATATTTTTACATATTTTGTTCCTATGGGTTATTGGAATTCAACGAAATTTTATTTGACGCGATACGGACCTGAATCGGACGTGATATAGTCAAAACTCGGTTTTTGGATAATCCTCAAATGGGTTAGTACACGCAATATTGTTAAAAATGGAGTTGGACCATTTTGTGGATATTTTACATATTTTGTTCCTATGGGTTATTGGAATTCAACGAAATTTTATTTGACGCAATTCAAACCTGAATCGGAGCTGATATAGTCAAAACTGGGTTTTCGGATAAACCTCAAAGTGGTTAGTACACGGGATATTGTTAAAAATCGAGTCGGACCATTTTAGGGATATTTTTACATATTTTTTTCCTATGGGTTATTGGAATTCAACGAAATTTTATTTGATGCAATTCGGACCTGAATCGGAGCTGATATAGTCAAAACTCAGTTTTTGGATAATCCTCAAAGGGGTTAGTACACGGGATATTGTTAAAAATCGAGTCGGACCATTTTGTGGATATTTTTACATATTTTGTTCCTATGGGTTATTGGAATTCAACGAAATTTTATTTGACGCAGTTTGGACGGGAATCAGAGCTGATATGATCGAAACTCGGTTTTCGGAAAATTCTCAAAGGGGTTAGTACACGGGATATTGTTAAAAATCAATTCGGACCATTTTGTGGATATTTTTACATATTTTGTTCCTATGGGTTATTAAAATTCAACAAAATTTTATTTGACGCAGTTCGAACCTGAGTCGGAGCTGATATGATCGAAACTCGGTTTTCGGATAATCCTCAAAGTGGTTAGTACACGGGATATTGTTAAAAATCGAGTCGGACCATTTTAGGGATATTTTTACATATTTTGTTCCTATGGGTTATTGGAAATCAACGAAATTTTATTTGACGCGATACGGACCTGAATCGGACCTGATATAGTCAAAACTCGATTTTTGGATAATCCCCAAAGGGGTTAGTACACGGGATATTGTTAAAAATCGAGTCAAACCATTTTGCAGATATTTTTACATATTTTGTTCATATGGGTTATTGGAATTCAAGAAATTTTATTTGGTGCAATTCGAACCTGAATCGGGCCTAAAATGACCGAAACTCGGTTTTTGGATAATCCTCAAATGGGTTAGTACACGCAATATTGTTAAAAATGGAGTTGGACCATTTTGTGGATATTTTTACATATTTTGTTCCTATGGGTTACTGGAATTCAACGAAATTTTATTTGACGCAATTCAGACCTGAATCGGAGCTGATATAGTCAAAACTCGGTTTTCGGATAAACCGCAAAGTGGTTAGTACACGGGATATTGTTAAAAATCTAGTCGGACCATTTTGAGTATATTTTTACATATTTTGTTCCTATGGGTTATTGGAATTCAACGAAATTTTATTTGACGCGATACGGACCTGAATCGGACGTGATATAGTCAAAACTCGGTTTTTGGATAATCCTCAAATGGGTTAGTACACGCAATATTGTTAAAAATGGAGTTGGACCATTTTGTGGATATTTTACATATTTTGTTCCTATGGGTTATTGGAATTCAACGAAATTTTATTTGACGCAATTCAAACCTGAATCGGAGCTGATATAGTCAAAACTGGGTTTTCGGATAAACCTCAAAGTGGTTAGTACACGGGATATTGTTAAAAATCGAGTCGGACCATTTTAGGGATATTTTTACATATTTTTTTCCTATGGGTTATTGGAATTCAACGAAATTTTATTTGACGCAATTCGGACCTGAATCAGAGCTGATATAGTCAAAACTCAGTTTTTGGATAATCCTCAAAGGGGTTAGTACACGGGATATTGTTAAAAATCGAGTCGGACCATTTTGTGGATATTTTTACATATTTTGTTCCTATGGGTTATTGGAATTCAACGAAATTTTATTTGACGCAGTTCGGACCGGAATCGGAGCTGATATGATCGAAACTCGGTTTTCGGAAAATTCTCAAAGGGGTTAGTACACGGGATATTGTTAAAAATCAATTCGGACCATTTTGTGGATATTTTTACATATTTTGTTCCTATGGGTTATTAAAATTCAACAAAATTTTATTTGACGCAGTTCGAACCTGAGTCGGAGCTGATATGAAAGAAACTCGGTTTTCGGATAATCCTCAAAGTGGTTAGTACACGGGATATTGTTAAAAATCGAGTCGGACCATTTTAGGGATATTTTTACATATTTTGTTCCTATGGGTTATTAGAATTCAACGAAATTTTATTTGACGCAATTCAGACCTGAATCGGAGCTGATATAGTCAAAACTCGGTTTTCGGATAAACCTTAAAGTGGTTAGTACACGGGATATTGTTAAAAATTGAGTCGGACCATTTTATGGATATTTTTACATATTTCGTTCGTATGGGTTATTGGAATTCAACGAAATTTTATTTGACGCAATTCGGACCTGAATCGGAGCTGATATAGTCAAAACTCAATTTTTGGATAATCCTCAAAGGGGTTAGTACACGGGATATTGTTAAAAATCGAGTCAGACCATTTTGTGGATATTTTTACATATTTTCTTCCTATGGGTTATTGGAATTCAATGAAATTTTATTTGACGCAATTCGGACCGGAATCGGAGCTGATATGATCGAAACTCGGTTTTCGGAAAATTCTCAAAGGGGTTAGTACACGGGATATTGTTAAAAATCAATTCGGACCATTTTGTGGATATTTTTACATATTTTGTTCCTATGGGTTATTGAAATTCAACAAAATTTTATTTGACGCAGTTCGAACCTAAGTCGGAGCTGATATGATCGAAACTCGGTTTTCGGATAATCCTCAAAGTGGTTAGTACACGGGATATTGTTAAAAATCGAGTCGGACCATTTTACGTATATTTTTACATATTTTGTTCCTATGGGTTATTGGAAATCAACGAAATTTTATTTGACGCGATACGGACCTGAATCGGACCTGATATAGTCAAAACTCGATTTTTGGATAATCCCCAAAGGGGTTAGTACACGGGATATTGTTAAAAATCGAGTCGAACCATTTTGCAGATATTTTTACATATTTTGTTCATATGGGTTATTGGAATTCAAGAAATTTTATTTGGTGCAATTCGAACCTGAATCGGGCCTAAAATGACCGAAACTCGGTTTTTGGATAATCCTCAAATGGGTTAGTACACGCAATATTGTTAAAAATGGAGTTGGACCATTTTGTGGATATTTTTACATATTTTGTTCCTATGGGTTACTGGAATTCAACGAAATTTTATTTGACGCAATTCAGACCTGAATCGGAGCTGATATAGTCAAAACTCGGATTTCGGATAAACCGCAAAGTGGTTAGTACACGGGATATTGTTAAAAATCTAGTCGGACCATTTTGAGGATATTTTTACATATTTTGTTCCTATGGGTTATTGGAATTCAACGAAATTTTATTTGACGCGATACGGACCTGAATCGGACGTGATATAGTCAAAACTCGGTTTTTGGATAATCCTCAAATGGGTTAGTACACGCAATATTGTTAAAAATGGAGTTGGACCATTTTGTGGATATTTTACATATTTTGTTCCTATGGGTTATTGGAATTCAACGAAATTTTATTTGACGCAATTCAAACCTGAATCGGAGCTGATATAGTCAAAACTGGGTTTTCGGATAAACCTCAAAGTGGTTAGTACACGGGATATTGTTAAAAATCGAGTCGGACCATTTTAGGGATATTTTTACATATTTTTTTCCTATGGGTTATTGGAATTCAACGAAATTTTATTTGACGCAATTCGGACCTGAATCGGAGCTGATATAGTCAAAACTCAGTTTTTGGATAATCCTCAAAGGGGTTAGTACACGGGATATTGTTAAAAATCGAGTCGGACCATTTTGTGGATATTTTTACATATTTTGTTCCTATGGGTTATTGAAATTCAACAAAATTTTATTTGACACAGTTCGAACCTAAGTTGGAGCTGATATGATCGAAACTCGGTTTTCGGATAATCCTCAAAGTGGTTAGTACACGGGATATTGTTAAAAATCGAGTCGGACCATTTTACGTATATTTTTACATATTTTGTTCCTATGGGTTATTGGAATTCAAGAAATTTTATTTGGTGCAATTCGAACCTGAATCGGGCCTAAAATGACCGAAACTCGGTTTTTGGATAATCCTCAAATGGGTTAGTACACGCAATATTGTTAAAAATGGAGTTGGACCATTTTGTGGATATTTTTACATATTTTGTTCCTATGGGTTATTGGAAATCAACGAAATTTTATTTGACGCGATACGGACCTGAATCGGACCTGATATAGTCTAAACTCGGTTTTTGGATAATCCCCAAAGGGGTTAGTACACGGGATATTGTTAAAAATCGAGTCGAACCATTTTGCAGATATTTTTACATATTTTGTTCATATGGGTTACTGGAATTCAAGAAATTTTATTTGGTGCAATTCGAACCTGAATCGGGCCTAAAATGACCGAAACTCGGTTTTTGGATAATCCTCAAATGGGTTAGTACACGCAATATTGTTAAAAATGGAGTTGGACCATTTTGTGGATATTTTTACATATTTTGTTCCTATGGGTTACTGGAATTCAACGAAATTTTATTTGACGCAATTCAGACCTGAATCGGAGCTGATATAGTCAAAACTCGGTTTTCGGATAAACCGCAAAGTGGTTAGTACACGGGATATTGTTAAAAATCTAGTCGGACCATTTTGAAGATATTTTTACATAATTTGTTCCTATGGGTTATTGGAATTCAACGAAATTTTATTTGACGCGATACGGACCTGAATCGGACGTGATATAGTCAAAACTCGGTTTTTGGATAATCCTCAAATGGGTTAGTACACGCAATATTGTTAAAAATGGAGTTGGACCATTTTGTGGATATTTTACATATTTTGTTCCTATGGGTTATTGGAATTCAACGAAATTTTATTTGACGCAATTCAAACCTGAATCGGAGCTGATATAGTCAAAACTGGGTTTTCGGATAAACCTCAAAGTGGTTAGTACACGGGATATTGTTAAAAATCGAGTCGGACCATTTTAGGGATATTTTTACATATTTTTTTCCTATGGGTTATTGGAATTCAACGAAATTTTATTTGACGCAATTCGGACCTGAATCGGAGCTGATATAGTCAAAACTCAGTTTTTGGATAATCCTCAAAGGGGTTAGTACACGGGATATTGTTAAAAATCGAGTCGGACCATTTTGTGGATATTTTTACATATTTTGTTCCTATGGGTTATTGGAATTCAACGAAATTTTATTTGACGCAGTTTGGACCGGAATCGGAGCTGATATGATCGAAACTCGGTTTTCGGAAAATTCTCAAAGGGGTTAGTACACGGGATATTGTTAAAAATCAATTCGGACCATTTTGTGGATATTTTTACATATTTTGTTCCTATGGGTTATTGAAATTCAACAAAATTTTATTTGACGCAGTTCGAACCAAAGTCGGAGCTGATATGATCGAAACTCGGTTTTCGGATAATCCTCAAAGTGGTTAGTACACGGGATATTGTTAAAAATCGAGTCGGACCATTTTACGTATATTTTTACATATTTTGTTCCTATGGGTTATTGGAAATCAACGAAATTTTATTTGACGCGATACGGACCTGAATCGGACCTGATATAGTCTAAACTCGGTTTTTGGATAATCCCCAAAGGGGTTAGTACACGGGATATTGTTAAAAATCGAGTCGAACCATTTTGCAGATATTTTTACATATTTTGTTCATATGGGTTACTGGAATTCAAGAAATTTTATTTGGTGCAATTCGAACCTGAATCGGGCCTAAAATGACCGAAACTCGGTTTTTGGATAATCCTCAAATGGGTTAGTACACGCAATATTGTTAAAAATGGAGTTGGACCATTTTGTGGATATTTTTACATATTTTGTTCCTATGGGTTACTGGAATTCAACGAAATTTTATTTGACGCAATTCAGACCTGAATCGGAGCTGATATAGTCAAAACTCGGTTTTCGGATAAACCGCAAAGTGGTTAGTACACGGGATATTGTTAAAAATCTAGTCGGACCATTTTGAAGATATTTTTACATAATTTGTTCCTATGGGTTATTGGAATTCAACGAAATTTTATTTGACGCGATACGGACCTGAATCGGACGTGATATAGTCAAAACTCGGTTTTTGGATAATCCTCAAATGGGTTAGTACACGCAATATTGTTAAAAATGGAGTTGGACCATTTTGTGGATATTTTACATATTTTGTTCCTATGGGTTATTGGAATTCAACGAAATTTTATTTGACGCAATTCAAACCTGAATCGGAGCTGATATAGTCAAAACTGGGTTTTCGGATAAACCTCAAAGTGGTTAGTACACGGGATATTGTTAAAAATCGAGTCGGACCATTTTAGGGATATTTTTACATATTTTTTTCCTATGGGTTATTGGAATTCAACGAAATTTTATTTGACGCAATTCGGACCTGAATCGGAGCTGATATAGTCAAAACTCAGTTTTTGGATAATCCTCAAAGGGGTTAGTACACGGGATATTGTTAAAAATCGAGTCGGACCATTTTGTGGATATTTTTACATATTTTGTTCCTATGGGTTATTGGAATTCAACGAAATTTTATTTGACGCAGTTTGGACCGGAATCGGAGCTGATATGATCGAAACTCGGTTTTCGGAAAATTCTCAAAGGGGTTAGTACACGGGATATTGTTAAAAATCAATTCGGACCATTTTGTGGATATTTTTACATATTTTGTTCCTATGGGTTATTGAAATTCAACAAAATTTTATTTGACGCAGTTCGAACCAAAGTCGGAGCTGATATGATCGAAACTCGGTTTTCGGATAATCCTCAAAGTGGTTAGTACACGGGATATTGTTAAAAATCGAGTCGGACCATTTTACGTATATTTTTACATATTTTGTTCCTATGGGTTATTGGAAATCAACGAAATTTTATTTGACGCGATACGGACCTGAATCGGACCTGATATAGTCTAAACTCGGTTTTTGGATAATCCCCAAAGGGGTTAGTACACGGGATATTGTTAAAAATCGAGTCGAACCATTTTGCAGATATTTTTACATATTTTGTTCATATGGGTTACTGGAATTCAAGAAATTTTATTTGGTGCAATTCGAACCTGAATCGGGCCTAAAATGACCGAAACTCGGTTTTTGGATAATCCTCAAATGGGTTAGTACACGCAATATTGTTAAAAATGGAGTTGGACCATTTTGTGGATATTTTTACATATTTTGTTCCTATGGGTTACTGGAATTCAACGAAATTTTATTTGACGCAATTCAGACCTGAATCGGAGCTGATATAGTCAAAACTCGGTTTTCGGATAAACCGCAAAGTGGTTAGTACACGGGATATTGTTAAAAATCTAGTCGGACCATTTTGAAGATATTTTTACATAATTTGTTCCTATGGGTTATTGGAATTCAACGAAATTTTATTTGACGCGATACGGACCTGAATCGGACGTGATATAGTCAAAACTCGGTTTTTGGATAATCCTCAAATGGGTTAGTACACGCAATATTGTTAAAAATGGAGTTGGACCATTTTGTGGATATTTTACATATTTTGTTCCTATGGGTTATTGGAATTCAACGAAATTTTATTTGACGCAATTCAAACCTGAATCGGAGCTGATATAGTCAAAACTGGGTTTTCGGATAAACCTCAAAGTGGTTAGTACACGGGATATTGTTAAAAATCGAGTCGGACCATTTTAGGGATATTTTTACATATTTTTTTCCTATGGGTTATTGGAATTCAACGAAATTTTATTTGACGCAATTCGGACCTGAATCGGAGCTGATATAGTCAAAACTCAGTTTTTGGATAATCCTCAAAGGGGTTAGTACACGGGATATTGTTAAAAATCGAGTCGGACCATTTTGTGGATATTTTTACATATTTTGTTCCTATGGGTTATTGGAATTCAACGAAATTTTATTTGACGCAGTTTGGACCGGAATCGGAGCTGATATGATCGAAACTCGGTTTTCGGAAAATTCTCAAAGGGGTTAGTACACGGGATATTGTTAAAAATCAATTCGGACCATTTTGTGGATATTTTTACATATTTTGTTCCTATGGGTTATTGAAATTCAACAAAATTTTATTTGACGCAGTTCGAACCAAAGTCGGAGCTGATATGATCGAAACTCGGTTTTCGGATAATCCTCAAAGTGGTTAGTACACGGGATATTGTTAAAAATCGAGTCGGACCATTTTACGTATATTTTTACATATTTTGTTCCTATGGGTTATTGGAAATCAACGAAATTTTATTTGACGCGATACGGACCTGAATCGGACCTGATATAGTCTAAACTCGGTTTTTGGATAATCCCCAAAGGGGTTAGTACACGGGATATTGTTAAAAATCGAGTCGAACCATTTTGCAGATATTTTTACATATTTTGTTCATATGGGTTACTGGAATTCAAGAAATTTTATTTGGTGCAATTCGAACCTGAATCGGGCCTAAAATGACCGAAACTCGGTTTTTGGATAATCCTCAAATGGGTTAGTACACGCAATATTGTTAAAAATGGAGTTGGACCATTTTGTGGATATTTTTACATATTTTGTTCCTATGGGTTACTGGAATTCAACGAAATTTTATTTGACGCAATTCAGACCTGAATCGGAGCTGATATAGTCAAAACTCGGTTTTCGGATAAACCGCAAAGTGGTTAGTACACGGGATATTGTTAAAAATCTAGTCGGACCATTTTGAGGATATTTTTACATATTTTGTTCCTATGGGTTATTGGAATTCAACGAAATTTTATTTGACGCGATACGGACCTGAATCGGACGTGATATAGTCAAAACTCGGTTTTTGGATAATCCTCAAATGGGTTAGTACACGCAATATTGTTAAAAATGGAGTTGGACCATTTTGTGGATATTTTACATATTTTGTTCCTATGGGTTATTGGAATTCAACGAAATTTTATTTGACGCAATTCAAACCTGAATCGGAGCTGATATAGTCAAAACTGGGTTTTCGGATAAACCTCAAAGTGGTTAGTACACGGGATATTGTTAAAAATCGAGTCGGACCATTTTAGGGATATTTTTACATATTTTTTTCCTATGGGTTATTGGAATTCAACGAAATTTTATTTGACGCAATTCGGACCTGAATCGGAGCTGATATAGTCAAAACTCAGTTTTTGGATAATCCTCAAAGGGGTTAGTACACGGGATATTGTTAAAAATCGAGTCGGACCATTTTGTGGATATTTTTACATATTTTGTTCCTATGGGTTATTGGAATTCAACGAAATTTTATTTGACGCAGTTTGGACCGGAATCGGAGCTGATATGATCGAAACTCGGTTTTCGGAAAATTCTCAAAGGGGTTAGTACACGGGATATTGTTAAAAATCAATTCGGACCATTTTGTGGATATTTTTACATATTTTGTTCCTATGGGTTATTAAAATTCAACAAAATTTTATTTGACGCAGTTCGAACCTGAGTCGGAGCTGATATGATCGAAACTCGGTTTTCGGATAATCCTCAAAGTGGTTAGTACATGGGATATTGTTAAAAATCGAGTCGGACCATTTTAGGGATATTTTTACATATTTTGTTCCTATGGGTTATTGGAAATCAACGAAATTTTATTTGACGCGATACGGACCTGAATCGGACCTGATATAGTCAAAACTCGATTTTTGGATAATCCCCAAAGGGGTTAGTACACGGGATATTGTTAAAAATCGAGTCAAACCATTTTGCAGATATTTTTACATATTTTGTTCATATGGGTTATTGGAATTCAAGAAATTTTATTTGGTGCAATTCGAACCTGAATCGGGCCTAAAATGACCGAAACTCGGTTTTTGGATAATCCTCAAATGGGTTAGTACACGCAATATTGTTAAAAATGGAGTTGGACCATTTTGTGGATATTTTTACATATTTTGTTCCTATGGGTTACTGGAATTCAACGAAATTTTATTTGACGCAATTCAGACCTGAATCGGAGCTGATATAGTCAAAACTCGGTTTTCGGATAAACCGCAAAGTGGTTAGTACACGGGATATTGTTAAAAATCTAGTCGGACCATTTTGAGGATATTTTTACATATTTTGTTCCTATGGGTTATTGGAATTCAACGAAATTTTATTTGACGCGATACGGACCTGAATCGGACGTGATATAGTCAAAATTCGGTTTTTGGATAATCCTCAAATGGGTTAGTACACGCAATATTGTTAAAAATGGAGTTGGACCATTTTGTGGATATTTTACATATTTTGTTCCTATGGGTTATTGGAATTCAACGAAATTTTATTTGACGCAATTCAAACCTGAATCGGAGCTGATATAGTCAAAACTGGGTTTTCGGATAAACCTCAAAGTGGTTAGTACACGGGATATTGTTAAAAATCGAGTCGGACCATTTTAGGGATATTTTTACATATTTTTTTCCTATGGGTTATTGGAATTCAACGAAATTTTATTTGACGCAATTCGGACCTGAATCAGAGCTGATATAGTCAAAACTCAGTTTTTGGATAATCCTCAAAGGGGTTAGTACACGGGATATTGTTAAAAATCGAGTCGGACCATTTTGTGGATATTTTTACATTTTTTGTTCCTATGGGTTATTGGAATTCAACGAAATTTTATTTGACGCAGTTCGGACCGGAATCGGAGCTGATATGATCGAAACTCGGTTTTCGGAAAATTCTCAAAGGGGTTAGTACACGGGATATTGTTAAAAATCAATTCGGACCATTTTGTGGATATTTTTACATATTTTGTTCCTATGGGTTATTAAAATTCAACAAAATTTTATTTGACGCAGTTCGAACCTGAGTCGGAGCTGATATGATCGAAACTCGGTTTTCGGATAATCCTCAAAGTGGTTAGTACACGGGATATTGTTAAAAATCGAGTCGGACCATTTTAGGGATATTTTTACATATTTTGTTCCTATGGGTTATTAGAATTCAACGAAATTTTATTTGACGCAATTCAGACCTGAATCGGAGCTGATATAGTCAAAACTCGGTTTTCGGATAAACCTTAAAGTGGTTAGTACACGGGATATTGTTAAAAATTGAGTCGGACCATTTTATGGATATTTTTACATATTTCGTTCGTATGGGTTATTGGTATTCAACGAAATTTTATTTGACGCAATTCGGACCTGAATCGGAGCTGATATAGTCAAAACTCAATTTTTGGATAATCCTCAAAGGGGTTAGTACACGGGATATTGTTAAAAATCGAGTCGGACCATTTTGTGGATATTTTTACATATTTTCTTCCTATGGGTTATTGGAATTCAATGAAATTTTATTTGACGCAATTCGGACCGGAATCGGAGTTGATATGATCGAAACTCGGTTTTCGGAAAATTCTCAAAGGGGTTAGTACACGGGATATTGTTAAAAATCAATTCGGACCATTTTGTGGATATTTTTACATATTTTGTTCCTATGGGTTATTGAAATTCAACAAAATTTTATTTGACGCAGTTCGAACCTAAGTCGGAGCTGATATGATCGAAACTCGGTTTTCGGATAATCCTCAAAGTGGTTAGTACACGGGATATTGTTAAAAATCGAGTCGGACAATTTTACGTATATTTTTTACAAATTTTGTTCCTATGGGTTATTGGAAATCAACGAAATTTTATTTGACACGATACGGACCTGAATCGGACCTGATATAGTCAAAACTCGGTTTTTGGATAATCCCCAAAGGGGTTAGTACACGTGATATTGTTAAAAATCGAGTCGAACCATTTTGCAGATATTTTTACATATTTTGTTCATATGGGTTATTGGAATTCAAGAAATTTTATTTGGTACAATTCGAACCTGAATCGGGCCTAAAATGACCGAAACTCGGTTTTTGGATAATCCTCAAATGGGTTAGTACACGCAATATTGTTAAAAATGGAGTTGGACCATTTTGTGGATATTTTTACATATTTTGTTCCTATGGGTTACTGGAATTCAACGAAATTTTATTTGACGCAATTCAGACCTGAATCGGAGCTTATATAGTCAAAACTCGATTTTCGGATAAACCGTAAAGTGGTTAGTACACGGGATATTGTTAAAAATCTAGTCGGACCATTTTGAGGATATTTTTACATATTTTGTTCCTATGGGTTATTGGAATTCAACGAAATTTTATTTGACGCAATTCGGACCTGAATCGGAGCTGATATAGTCAAAACTCGGTTTTTGGATAATCCTCAAAGGGGTTAGTACACGGGATATTGTTAAAAATCGAGTCGGACCATTTTGCGAATATTTTTACATATTTTGTTCCTATGGGTTATTGGAATTCAATGAAATTTTATTTGACGCAATTCGGACCGGAATCGGAGCTGATATGATCGAAACTTGGTTTTCGGAAAATTCTCAAAGGGGTTAGTACACGGGATATTGTTAAAAATCAATTCGGACCATTTTGTGGATATTTTTACATATTTTGTTCCTATGGGTTATTGAAATTCAACAAAATTTTATTTGACGCAGTTCGAACCTAAGTCGGAGCTGATATGATCGAAACTCGGTTTTCGGATAATCCTCAAAGTGGTTAGTACACGGGATATTGTTAAAAATCGAGTCGGACCATTTTACGTATATTTTTACATATTTTGTTCCTATGGGTTATTGGAAATCAACGAAATTTTATTTGACGCGATACGGACCTGAATCGGACCTGATATAGTCTAAACTCGGTTTTTGGATAATCCCCAAAGGGGTTAGTACACGGGATATTGTTAAAAATCGAGTCGAAGCATTTTGCAGATATTTTTACATATTTTGCTCATATGGGTTACTGGAATTCAAGAAATTTTATTTGGTGCAATTCGAACCTGAATCGGGCCTAAAATGACCGAAACTCGGTTTTTGGATAATCCTCAAATGGGTTAGTACACGCAATATTGTTAAAAATTGAGTAGGACCATTTTGTGGATATTTTTACATATTTTGTTCCTATGGGTTACTGGAATTCAACGAAATTTTATTTGACGCAATTCAGACCTGAATCGGAGCTAATATAGTCAAAACTCGGTTTTCGGATAAACCGCAAAGTGGTTAGTACACGGGATATTGTTAAAAATCTAGTCGGACCATTTTGAGGATATTTTTACATATTTTGTTCCTATGGGTTATTTGAATTCAACGAAATTTTATTTGACGCGATACGGACCTGAATCGGACGTGATATAGTCAAAACTCGGTTTTTGGATAATCCTCAAATGGGTTAGTACACGCAATATTGTTAAAAATGGAGTTGGACCATTTTGTGGATATTTTACATATTTTGTTCCTATGGGTTATTGGAATTCAACAAAATTTTATTTGACGCAATTCAAACCTGAATCGGAGCTGATATAGTCAAAACTGGGTTTTCGGATAAACCTCAAAGTGGTTAGTACACGGGATATTGTTAAAAATCGAGTCGGACCATTTTAGGGATATTTTTACATATTTTTTTCCTATAGGTTATTGGAATTCAACGAAATTTTATTTGACGCAATTCGGACCTGAATCGGAGCTGATATAGTCAAAGCTCAAATTTTGGATAATCCTCAAAGGGGTTAGTACACGGGATATTGTTAAAAATCGAGTCGGACCATTTTGTGGATATTTTTACATATTTTGTTCCTATGGGTTATTGGAATTCAATGAAATTTTATTTGACGCAGTTCGGACCGGAATAGGAGCTGATATGATCGAAACTCGGTTTTCGGAAAATTCACAAAGGGGTTAGTACACGGGATATTGTTAAAAATCAATTCGGACCATTTTGTGGATATTTTTACATATTTTGTTCCTACGGGTTATTGAAATTCAACAAAATTTTATTTGACGCAGTTCGAACCTAAGTTGGAGCTGATATGACGAAACTCGGTTTTCGGATAATCCTCAAAGTGGTTAGTACACGGGATATTGTTAAAAATCGAGTCGGACCATTTTACGGATATTTTTACATATTTTGTTCCTATGGGTTATTGGAATTCAACGAAATTTTATTTGACGCGATATGGACCTGAATCGGACGTGATATAGTCAAAACTCGATTTTTGGATAATCCTCAAATGGGTTAGTACACGCAATATTGTTAAAAATGGAGTTGGACCAATTTGTGGATATTTAACATATTTTGTTCCTATGGGTTATTGGAATTCAACGAAATTTTATTTGACGCAATTCAAACCTGAATCGGAGCTGATGTAGTCAAAACTGGGTTTTCGGATAAACCTCAAAGTGGTTAGTACACGGGATATTGTTAAAAATCTAGTCGGACCATTTTGAGGATATTTTTACATATTTTGTTCCTATGGGTTATTGGAATTCAACGAAATTTTATTTGACGCAATTCGGACCTGAATCGGAGCTGATATAGTCAAAACTCGGTTTTTGGATAATCCCCAAAGGGGTTAGTACACGTGATATTGTTAAAAATCGAGTCGAACCATTTTGCAGATATTTTTACATATTTTGTTCATATGGGTTATTGGAATTCAAGAAATTTTATTTGGTGCAACTCGAACCTGAATCGGGCCTAAAATGACCGAAACTCGGTTTTTGGATAATCCTCAAATGGGTTAGTACACGCAATATTGTTAAAAGTGGAGTTGGACCATTTTGTGGATATTTTTACATATTTTGTTCCTATGGGTTACTGGAATTCAACGAAATTTATTTGACGCAATTCAGACCTGAATCGGAGCTGATATAGTCAAAACTCGGTTTTCGGATAAACCGCAAAGTGGTTAGTACACGGGATATTGTTAAAAATCTAGTCGGACCATTTTGAGGATATTTTTACATATTTTGTTCCTATGGGTTATTGGAATTCAACGAAATTTTATTTGACGCAATTCGGACCTGAATCGGAGCTGATATAGTCAAAACTCAGTTTTTGGATAATCCTCAAAGGGGTTAGTACACGGGATATTGTTAAAAATCGAGTCGGACCATTTTGTGAATATTTTTACATATTTTGTTCCTATGGGTTATTGGAATTCAAGTAAATTTTATTTGACGCAATTCGGACCGGAATCGGAGCTGATATGATCGAAACTTGGTTTTCGGAAAATTCTCAAAGGGGTTAGTACACGGGATATTGTTAAAAATCAATTCGGACCATTTTGTGGATATTTTTACATATTTTGTTCCTATGGGTTATTGAAATTCAACAAAATTTTATTTGACGCAGTTCGAACCTAAGTCGGAGCTGATATGATCGAAACTCGGTTTTCGGATAATCCTCAAAGTGGTTAGTACACGGGATATTGTTAAAAATCGAGTCGGACCATTTTACGTATATTTTTACATATTTTGTTCCTATGGGTTATTGGAAATCAACGAAATTTTATTTGACGCGATACGGACCTGAATCGGACCTGATATAGTCAAAACTCGGTTTTTGGATAATCCCCAAAGAGGTTAGTACACGGGATATTGTTAAAAATCGAGTCGAAGCATTTTGCAGATATTTTTACATATTTTGTTCATATGGGTTACTGGAATTCAAGAAATTTTATTTGGTGCAATTCGAACCTGAATCGGGCCTAAAATGACCGAAACCCGGTTTTTGGATAATCCTCAAATGGGTTAGGACACGCAATATTGTTAAAAATGGAGTTGGACCATTTTGTGGATATTTTTACATATTTTGTTCCTATGGGTTATTGGAATTCAACGAAATTTTATTTGACGCGATACGGACCTGAATCGGACGTGATATAGTCAAAACTCGGTTTTTGGATAATCCTCAAATGGGTTAGTACACGCAATATTGTTAAAAATGGAGTTGGACCATTTTGTGGATATTTTACATATTTTGTTCCTATGGGTTACTGGAATTCAACGAAATTTATGTGACGCAATTCAGACCTGAATCGGAGCTGATATAGTCAAAACTCGGTTTTCGGATAAACCGCAAAGTGGTTAGTACACGGGATATTGTTAAAAATTGAGTCGGACCATTTTATGGATATTTTTACATATTTTTTTCCTATGGGTTATTGGAATTCAACGAAATTTTATTTGACGCAATTCGGACCTGAATCGGAGCTGATATAGTCAAAACTCAGTTTTTGGATAATCCTCAAAGGGGTTAGTACACGGGATATTGTTAAAAATCGAGTCGGACCATTTTGTGGATATTTTTACATATTTTGTTCCTATGGGTTATTGGAATTCAACGAAATTTTATTTGACGCAGTTCGGACCGGAATCGGAGCTGATATGATCGAAACTCGGTTTTCGGAAAATTCTCAAAGGGGTTAGTACACGGGATATTGTTAAAAATCAATTCGGACCATTTTGTGGATATTTTTACATATTTTGTTCCTATGGGTTATTAAAATTCAACAAAATTTTATTTGACGCAGTTCGAACCTGAGTCGGAGCTGATATGATCGAAACTCGGTTTTCGGATAATCCTCAAAGTGGTTAGTACACGGGATATTGTTAAAAATCGAGTCGGACCATTTCAGGGATATTTTTACATATTTTATTCCTATGGGTTATTAGAATTCAACGAAATTTTATTTGACGCAATTCAGACCTGAATCGGAGCTGATATAGTCAAAACTCGGTTTTCGGATAAACCTTAAAGTGGTTAGTACACGGGATATTGTTAAAAATTGAATCGGACCATTTTATGGATATTTTTAAATATTTTGTTCGTATGGGTTATTGGAATTCAACGAAATTTTATTTGACGCAATTCGGACCTGAATCGGAGCTGATATAGTCAAAACTCAATTTTTGGATAATCCTCAAAGGGGTTAGTACACGGGATATTGTTAAAAATCGAGTCGGACCATTTTTTGGATATTTTTACATATTTTGTTCCTATGGGTTATTGGAATTCAATGAAATTTTATTTGACGCAATTCGGACCGGAATCGGAGCTGATATGATCGAAACTCGGTTTTCGGAAAATTCTCAAAGGGGTTAGTACACGGGATATTGTTAAAAATCAATTCGGACCATTTTGTGGATATTTTTACATATTTTGTTCCTATGAGTTATTGAAATTCAACAAAATTTCATTTGACGCAGTTCGAACCTAAGTCGGAGCTGATATGATCGAAACTCGGTTTTCGGATAATCCTCAAAGTGGTTAGTACACGGGATATTGTTAAAAATCGAGTCGGACAATTTTACGTATATTTTTACATATTTTTTTCCTATGGGTTATTGGAAATCAACGAAATTTTATTAGACGCGATACTGACCTGAATCGGACCTGATATAGCCAAAACTCGGTTTTTGGATAATCCCCAAAGGGGTTAGTACACGGGATATTGTTAAAAATCGAGTCGAACCATTTTGCAGATATTTTTACATATTTTGTTCATATGGGTTATTGGAATTCAAGAAATTTTATTTGGTGCAATTCGAACCTGAATCGGGCCTAAAATGACCGAAACTCGGTTTTTGGATAATCCTCAAATGGGTTAGTACACGCAATATTGTTAAAAATGGAATTGGACCATTTTGTGGATATTTTTACATATTTTGTTCCTATGGGTTACTGGAATTCAACGAAATTTTATTTGACGCAATTCAGACCTGAATCGGAGCTGATATAGTCAAAACTCGGTTTTCGGATAAACCGCAAAGTGGTTAGTACACGGGATATTGTTAAAAATCTAGTCGGACCATTTTGAGGATATTTTTACATATTTTGTTCCTATGGGTTATTGGAATTCAACGAAATTTTATTTGACGCAATTCGGACCTGAATCGGAGCTGATATAGTAAAAACTCAGTTTTTGGATAATCCTCAAAGGGGTTAGTACACGGGATATTGTTAAAAATCGAGTCGGACCATTTTGTGAATATTTTTACATATTTTGTTCCTATGGGTTATCGGAATTCAACGAAATTTTATTTGACGCAGTTCGGACCGGAATCGGAGCTGATATGGTCGAAACTCGGTTTTCGGAAAATTCTCAAAGGGGTTAGTACACGGGATATTGTTAAAAATCAATTCGGACCATTTTGTGGATATTTTTACATATTTTGTTCCTATGGGTTATTAAAATTCAACAAAATTTTATTTGACGCAGTTCGAACCTGAGTCGGAGCTGATATGATCGAAACTCGGTTTTCGGATAATCCTCAAAGTGGTTAGTACACGGGATATTGTTAAAAATCGAGTCGGACCATTTTAGGGATATTTTTACATATTTTGTTCCTATGGGTTATTAGAATTCAACGAAATTTTATTTGACGCAATTCAGACCTGAATCGGAGCTGATACAGTCAAAACTCGGTTTTCGGATAAACCTCAAAGTGGTTAGTACACGGGATATTGTTAAAAATTGAGTCGGACCATTTTAGGGATATTTTTACATATTTTGTTCGTATGGGTTATTGGAATTCAACGAAATTTTATTTGACGCAATTCGGACCTGAATCGGAGCTGATATAGTCAAAACTCAATTTTTGGATAATCCTCAAAGGGGTTAGTACACGGGATATTGTTAAAAATCGAGTCGGACCATTTTGTGGATATTTTTACATATTTTGTTCATATGGGTTATTGGAATTCAAGAAATTTTATTTGGTGCAACTCGAACCTGAATCGGGCCTAAAATGACCGAAACTCGGTTTTTGGATAATCCTCAAATGGGTTAGTACACGCAATATTGTTAAAAATGGAGTTGGACCATTTTGTGGATATTTTTACATATTTTGTTCCTATGGGTTACTGGAATTCAACGAAATTTTATTTGACGCAATTCAGACCTGAATCGGAGCTGATATAGTCAAAACTCGGTTTTCGGATAAACCGCAAAGTGGTTAGTACACGGGATATTGTTAAAAATCTAGTCGGACCATTTTGAGGAAATTTTTACATATTTTGTTCCTATGGGTTATTGGAATTCAACGAAATTTTATTTGACGCAATTCGGACCTGAATCGGAGCTGATATAGTCAAAACTCAGTTTTTGGATAATCCTCAAAGGGGTTAGTACACGGGATATTGTTAAAAATCGAGTCGGACCATTTTGTGAATATTTTTACATATTTTGTTCCTATGGGTTATTGGAATTCAAGTAAATTTTATTTGACGCAATTCGGACCGGAATCGGAGCTGATATGATCGAAACTTGGTTTTCGGAAAATTCTCAAAGGGGTTAGTACACGGGATATTGTTAAAAATCAATTCGGACCATTTTGTGGATATTTTTACATATTTTGTTCCTATGGGTTATTGAAATTCAACAAAATTTTATTTGACGCAGTTCGAACCTAAGTCGGAGCTGATATGATCGAAACTCGGTTTTCGGATAATCCTCAAAGTGGTTAGTACACGGGATATTGTTAAAAATCGAGTCGGACCAATTTACGTATATTTTTACATATTTTGTTCCTATGGGTTATTGGAAATCAACGAAATTTTATTTGACGCGATACGGACCTGAATCGGACTTGATATAGTCAAAACTCGGTTTTTGGATAATCCCCAAAGGGGTTAGTACACGTGATATTGTTAAAAATCGAGTCGAACCATTTTACAGATATTTTAACATATTTTGTTCATATGGGTTATTGGAATTCAAGAAATTTTATTTGGTGCAACTCGAACCTGAATCGGGCCTAAAATGACCGAAACTCGGTTTTTGTATAATCCTCAAATGGGTTAGTACACGCAATATTGTTAAAAATGGAGTTGGACCATTTTGTGGATATTTTTACATATTTTGTTCCTATGGGTTACTGGAATTCAACGAAATTTATTTGACGCAATCCAGACCTGAATCGGAGCTGATATAGTCAAAACTCGGTTTTCGGATAAACCGCAAAGTGGTTAGTACACGGGATATTGTTAAAAATCTAGTCGGACCATTTTGAGGATATTTTTACATATTTTGTTCCTATGGGTTATTGGAATTCAACGAAATTTTATTTGACGCAATTCGGACCTGAATCGGAGCTGATATAGTCAAAACTCAGTTTTTGGATAATCCTCAAAGGGGTTAGTACACGGGATATTGTTAAAAATCGAGTCGGACCATTTTGTGAATATTTTTACATATTTTGTTCCTATGGGTTATTGGAATTCAAGTAAATTTTATTTGACGCAATTCGGACCGGAATCGGAGCTGATATGATCGAAACTTGGTTTTCGGAAAATTCTCAAAGGGGTTAGTACACGGGATATTGTTAAAAATCAATTCGGACCATTTTGTGGATATTTTTACATATTTTGTTCCTATGGGTTATTGAAATTCAACAAAATTTTATTTGACGCAGTTCGAACATAAGTCGGAGCTGATATGATCGAAACTCGGTTTTCGGATAATCCTCAAAGTGGTTAGTACACGGGATATTGTTAAAAATCGAGTCGGACCATTTTACGTATATTTTTACATATTTTGTTCCTATGGGTTATTGGAAATCAACGAAATTTTATTTGACGCGATACGGACCTGAATCGGACCTGATATAGTCAAAACTCGGTTTTTGGATAATCCCCAAAGGGGTTAGTACACGGGATATTGTTAAAAATCGAGTCGAACCATTTTGCAGATATTTTTACATATTTTGTTCATATGGGTTACTGGAATTCAAGAAATTTTATTTGGTGCAATTCGAACCTGAATCGGGCCTAAAATGACCGAAACTCGGTTTTTGGATAATCCTCAAATGGGTTAGGACACGCAATATTGTTAAAAATGGAGTTGGACCATTTTGTGGATATTTTACATATTTTGTTCCTATGGGTTATTGGAATTCAACGAAATTTTATTTGACGCGATACGGACCTGAATCGGACGTGATATAGTCAAAACTCGGTTTTTGGATAATCCTCAAATGGGTTAGTACACGCAATATTGTTAAAAATGGAGTTGGACCATTTTGTGGATATTTTTACATATTTTGTTCCTATGGGTTACTGGAATTCAACGAAATTTATTTGACGCAATTCAGACCTGAATCGGAGCTGATATAGTCAAAACTCGGTTTTCGGATAAACCGCAAAGTGGTTAGTACACGGGATATTGTTAAAAATTGAGTCGGACCATTTTATGGATATTTTTACATATTTTTTTCCTATGGGTTATTGGAATTCAACGAAATTTTATTTGACGCAATTCGGACCTGAATCGGAGCTGATATAGTCAAAACTCAGTTTTTGGATAATCCTCAAAGGGGTTAGTACACGGGATATTGTTAAAAATCGAGTCCGACCATTTTGTGGATATTTTTACATATTTTGTTCCTATGGGTTATTGGAATTCAACGAAATTATATTTGACGCAGTTCGGACCGGAATCGGAGCTGATATGATCGAAACTCGGTTTTCGGAAAATTCTCAAAGGGGTTAGTACACGGGATATTGTTAAAAATCAATTCGGACCATTTTGTGGATATTTTTACATATTTTGTTCCTATGGGTTATTAAAATTCAACAAAATTTTATTTGACGCAGTTCGAACCTGAGTCGGAGCTGATATGATCGAAACTCGGTTTTCGGATAATCCTCAAAGTGGTTAGTACACGGGATATTGTTAAAAATCGAGTCGGACCATTTCAGGGATATTTTTACATATTTTGTTCCTATGGGTTATTAGAATTCAACGAAATTTTATTTGACGCAATTCAGACCTGAATCGGAGCTGATATAGTCAAAACTCGGTTTTCGGATAAACCTTAAAGTGGTTAGTACACGGGATATTGTTAAAAATTGAATCGGACCATTTTATGGATATTTTTACATATTTTGTTCGTATGGGTTATTGGAATTCAACGAAATTTTATTTGACGCAATTCGGACCTGAATCGGAGCTGATATAGTCAAAACTCAATTTTTGGATAATCCTCAAAGGGGTTAGTACACGGGATATTGTTAAAAATCGAGTCGGACCATTTTTTGGATATTTTTACATATTTTGTTCCTATGGGTTATTGGAATTCAATGAAATTTTATTTGACGCAATTCGGACCGGAATCGGAGCTGATATGATCGAAACTCGGTTTTCGGATAATTCTCAAAGGGGTTAGTACACGGGATATTGTTAAAAATCAATTCGGACCATTTTGTGGATATTTTTACATATTTTGTTCCAATGAGTTATTGAAATTCAACAAAATTTTATTTGACGCAGTTCGAACCTAAGTCGGAGCTGATATGATCGAAACTCGATTTTCGGATAATCCTCAAAGTGGTTAGTACACGGGATATTGTTAAAAATCGAGTCGGACCATTTTACGTATATTTTTACATATTTTGTTCCTATGGGTTATTGGAAATCAACGAAATTTTATTTGACGCGATACTGACCTGAATCGGACCTGATATAGCCAAAACTCGGTTTTTGGATAATCCCCAAAGGGGTTAGTACACGGGATATTGCTAAAAATCGAGTCGAACCATTTTGCAGATATTTTTACATATTTTGTTCATATGGGTTATTGGAATTCAAGAAATTTTATTTGGTGCAATTCGAACCTGAATCGGGCCTAAAATGACCGAAACTCGGTTTTTGGATAATCCTCAAATGGGTTAGTACACGCAATATTGTTAAAAATGGAATTGGACCATTTTGTGGATATTTTTACATATTTTGTTCCTATGGGTTACTGGAATTCAACGAAATTTTATTTGACGCAATTCAGACCTGAATCGGAGCTGATATAGTCAAAACTCGGTTTTCGGATAAACCGCAAAGTGGTTAGTACACGGGATATTGTTAAAAATCTAGTCGGACCATTTTGAGGATATTTTTACATATTTTGTTCCTATGGGTTATTGGAATTCAACGAAATTTTATTTGACGCAATTCGGACCTGAATCGGAGCTGATATAGTAAAAACTCAGTTTTTGGATAATCCTCAAAGGGGTTAGTACACGGGATATTGTTAAAAATCGAGTCGAACCATTTTGTGAATATTTTTACATATTTTGTTCCTATGGGTTATCGGAATTCAACGAAATTTTATTTGACGCAGTTCGGACCGGAATCGGAGCTGATATGGTCGAAACTCGGTTTTCGGAAAATTCTCAAAGGGGTTAGTACACGGGATATTGTTAAAAATCAATTCGGACCATTTTGTGGATATTTTTACATATTTTGTTCCTATGGGTTATTAAAATTCAACAAAATTTTATTTGACGCAGTTCGAACCTGAGTCGGAGCTGATATGATCGAAACTCGGTTTTCGGATAATCCTCAAAGTGGTTAGTACACGGGATATTGTTAAAAATCGAGTCGGACCATTTTAGGGATATTTTTACATATTTTGTTCCTATGGGTTATTAGAATTCAACGAAATTTTATTTGACGCAATTCAGACCTGAGTCGGAGCTGATACAATCAAAACTCGGTTTTCGGATAAACCTCAAAGTGGTTAGTACACGGGATATTGTTAAAAATTGAGTCGGACCATTTTAGGGATATTTTTACATATTTTGTTCGTATGGGTTATTGGAATTCAACGAAATTTTATTTGACGCAATTCGGACCTAAATCGGAGCTGATATAGTCAAAACTCAATTTTTGGATAATCCTCAAAGGGGTTAGTACACGGGATATTGTTAAAAATCGAGTCGGACCATTTTGTGGATATTTTTACATATTTTGTTCCTATGGGTTTTTGGAATTCAATGAAATTTTATTTGACGCAATTCGGACCGGAATCGGAGCTGATATGATCGAAACTCGGTTTTCGGAAAATTCTCAAAGGGGTTAGTACATGGGATATTGTTAAAAATCAATTCGGACCATTTTGTGGATATTTTTACATATTTTGTTCCTATGGGTTATTGGAATTCCACGAAATTTTATTTGACGCAGTTCGGACCGGAATCGGAGCTGATATGATCGAAACTCGGATTTCGAGAAATTGTCAAAGGGGATAGTACACGGGATATTGTTAAAAATCAAGTCGGACCATTTTGTGGATATTTTTATATATTTTGTTCCTATGGTTTATTGAAATTCAACCAAATTTTATTTGATGCAGTTCAGACTTGAATCGAAGCTGATATGATCGAAACTCGGTTTTCGGATAATCCTCAAAGGGGTTAGTACACGGGATATTGTTAAAAATCGAGTCGGACCATTTTGTGGATATTTTTACATATTTTTTTCCTATGGGTTATTAGAATTCCACGAAATTTTATTTGACGCAGTTCGGACCGGAATCGAAGCTGATATGATCGAAACTCGGATTTCGGAAAATTGTCAAAGGGGATAGTACACGGGATATTGTTAAAAATCGAGTCGGACCATTTTGTGGATATTTTTACATATTTTCTTCCTATGGGTTATTGGAATTCCACGAAATTTTATTTGACGCAGTTCGGACCGGAATCGGAGCTGATATGATCGAAACTCGGATTTCGAGAAATTGTCAAAGGGGATAGTACACGGGATATTGTTAAAAATCAAGTCGGACCATTTTGTGGATATTTTTACATATTTTGTTCCTATGGGTTATTGGAATTCCACGAAATTTTATTTGACGCAGTTCGGACCGGAATCGGAGCTGATATGATCGAAACTCGGATTTCGAAAAATTGTCAAAGGGGATAGTACACGGGATATTGTTAAAAATCGAGTCGGACCATTTTGTGGATATTTTTACATATTTTGTTCATATGGGTTATTGAAATTCAACCAAATTTTATTTGATGCAGTTCAGACTTGAATCGAAGCTGATATGATCGAAACTCGGTTTTCGGATAATCCTCAAAGGGGTTAGTACACGGGATATTGTTAAAAATCGAGTCGGACCATTTTGTGGATATTTTTACATATTTTGTTCCTATGGGTTTTTGGAATTCTCCGAAATTTTATTTGACGCAGTTCGGACCGGAATCGGAGCTGATATGATCGAAACTCGGATTTCGAAAAATTGTCAAAGGGGATAGTACACGGGATATTGTTAAAAATCGAGTCGGACCATTTTGTGGATATTTTTACATATTTTGTTCCTATGGGTTATTGGAATTCCACGAAATTTTATTTGACGCAGTTCGGACCGGAATCGGAGCTGATATGATCGAAACTCGGATTTCGAAAAATTGTCAAAGGGGATAGTACACGGGATATTGTTAAAAATCAAGTCGGACCATTTTGTGGATATTTTTATATATTTTGTTCCTATGGGTTATTGGAATTCCACGAAATTTTATTTGACGCTGTTCGGTCCGGAATCGGAGTAGATATGATCGAAACTCGGATTTCGAGAAATTGTCAAAGGGGATAGTACACGGGATATTGTTAAAAATCGAGTCGGACCATTTTGTGGATATTTTTACATATTTTGTTCCTATGGGTTATTAGAATTCCACGAAATTTTATTTGACGCAGTTAGGACCGGAATCGGAGCTGATATGATCGAAACTCGGATTTCGGAAAATTGTCAAAGGGGATAGTACACGGGATATTGTTAAAAATCGAGTCGGACCATTTTGTGGATATTTTTACATATTTTGTTCCTATGGGTTATTGGAATTCCACGAAATTTTATTTGACGCAGTTCGGACCGGAATCGGAGCTGATATGATCGAAACTCGGATTTCGAGAAATTGTCAAAGGGGATAGTACAAGGGATATTGTTAAAAATCGAGTCGGACCATTTTGTGGATATTTTTACATATTTTGTTCCTATGGGTTATTGGAATTCCACGAAATTTTATTTGACGCAGTTCGGACCGGAATCGGAGCTGATATGATCGAAACTCGGATTTCGAAAAATTGTCAAAGGGGATAGTACACGGGATATTGTTAAAAATCGAATCGGACCATTTTGTGGATATTTTTACATATTTTGTTCATATGGGTTATTGAAATTCAACCAAATTTTATTTGATGCAGTTCAGACTTGAATCGAAGCTGATATGATCGAAACTCGGTTTTCGGATAATCCTCAAAGGGGTTAGTACACGGGATATTGTTAAAAATCGAGTCGGACCATTTTGTGGATATTTTTACATATTTTGTTCCTATGGGTTTTTGGAATTCTCCGAAATTTTATTTGACGCAGTTCGGACCGGAATCGGAGCTGATATGATCGAAACTCGGATTTCGAAAAATTGTCAAAGGGGATAGTACACGGGATATTGTTAAAAATCGAGTCGGACCATTTTGTGGATATTTTTACATATTTTGTTCCTATGGGTTATTGGAATTCCACGAAATTTTATTTGACGCAGTTCGGACCGGAATCGGAGCTGATATGATCGAAACTCGGATTTCGAACAATTGTCAAAGGGGATAGTACACGGGATATTGTTAAAAATCAAGTCGGACCATTTTGTGGATATTTTTATATATTTTGTTCCTATGGGTTATTGGAATTCCACGAAATTTTATTTGACGCTGTTCGGTCCGGAATCGGAGCTGATATGATCGAAACTCGGATTTCGAGAAATTGTCAAAGGGGATAGTACACGGGATATTGTTAAAAATCGAGTCGGACCATTTTGTGGATATTTTTACATATTTTGTTCCTATGGGTTATTAGAATTCCACGAAATTTTATTTGACGCAGTTAGGACCGGAATCGGAGCTGATATGATCGAAACTCGGATTTCGGAAAATTGTCAAAGGGGATAGTACACGGGATATTGTTAAAAATCGAGTCGGACCATTTTGTGGATATTTTTACATATTTTGTTCCTATGGGTTATTGGAATTCCACGAAATTTTATTTGACGCAGTTCGGACCGGAATCGGAGCTGATATGATCGAAACTCGGATTTCGAGAAATTGTCAAAGGGGATAGTACACGGGATATTGTTAAAAATCGAGTCGGACCATTTTGTGGATATTTTTACATATTTTGTTCCTATGGGTTATTGGAATTCCACGAAATTTTATTTGACGCAGTTCGGACCTGAATCGGAGCTGATATGATCGAAACTCGGATTTCGGAAAATTGTCATAGGGGATAGTACACGGGATATTGTTAAAAATCGAGTCGGACCATTTTGTGGATATTTTTACATATTTTGTTCCTATGGGTTATTGGAATTCCACGAAATTTTATTTGACGCAGTTCGGACCGGAATCGGAGCTGATATGATCGAAACTCGGATTTCGAGAAATTGTCAAAGGGGATAGTACACGGGATATTGTTAAAAATCGAGTCGGACCATTTTGTGGATATTTTTACATATTTTGTTCCTATGGGTTATTGGAATTCCACGAAATTTTATTTGACGCAGTTCGGACCGGAATCGGAGCTGATATGATCGAAACTCGGATTTCGAAAAATTGTCAAAGGGGATAGTACACGGGATATTGTTAAAAATCAAGTCGGACCATTTTGTGGATATTTTTATATATTTTGTTCCTATGGGTTATTGGAATTCCACGAAATTTTATTTGACGCAGTTCGGACCGGAATCGGAGCTGATATGATCGAAACTCGGATTTCGAGAAATTGTCAAAGGGGATAGTACACGGGATATTGTTAAAAATCAAGTCGGACCATTTTGTGGATATTTTTATATATTTTGTTCCTATGGGTTATTGAAATTCAACCAAATTTTATTTGATGCAGTTCAGACTTGAATCGAAGCTGATATGATCGAAACTCGGTTTTCGGATAATCCTCAAAGGGGTTAGTACACGGGATATTGTTAAAAATCGAGTCGGACCATTTTGTGGATATTTTTACATATTTTGTTCCTATGGGTTATTAGAATTCCACGAAATTTTATTTGACGCAGTTCGGACCGGAATCGGAGCTGATATGATCGAAACTCGGATTTAGGAAAATTGTCAAAGGGGATAGTACACGGGATATTGTTAAAAATCCAGTCGGACCATTTTGTGGATATTTTTACATATTTTGTTCCTATGGGTTATTGGAATTCCACGAAATTTTATTTGACGCAGTTCGGACCGGAATCGGAGCTGATATGATCGAAACTCGGATTTCGAGAAATTGTCAAAGGGGATAGTACACGGGATATTGTTAAAAATCAAGTCGGACCATTTTGTGGATATTTTTACATATTTTGTTCCTATGGGTTATTGGAATTCCACGAAATTTTATTTGACGCAGTTCGGACCGGAATCGGAGCTGATATGATCAAAACTCGGATTTCGAAAAATTGTAAAAGGGGATAGTACACGGGATATTGTTAAAAATCGAGTCGGACCATTTTGTGGATATTTTTACATATTTTGTTCCTATGGGTTACTGGAATTCCACGAAATTTTATTTGACGCAGTTCGGACCGGAATCGGAGCTGATATGATCGAAACTCGGATTTCGAGAAATTGTCAAAGGGGATAGTACACGGGATATTGTTAAAAATCGAGTCGGACCATTTTGTGGAAATTTTTACATATTTTGTTCCTATGGGTTATTGGAATTCCACGAAATTTTATTTGACGCAGTTCGGACCGGAATCGGAGCAGATATGATCGAAACTCGGATTTCGAAAAATTGTCAAAGGGGATAGTACACGGGATATTGTTAAAAATCAAGTCGGACCATTTTGTGGATATTTTTATATATTTTGTTCCTATGGGTTATTGGAATTCCACGAAATTTTATTTGACGCAGTTCGGACCGGAATCGGAGCTGATATGATCGAAACTCGGATTTCGAGAAATTGTCAAAGGGGATAGTACACGGGATATTGTTAAAAATCAAGTCGGACCATTTTGTGGATATTTTTATATATTTTGTTCCTATGGGTTATTGAAATTCAATCAAATTTTATTTGATGCAGTTCAGACTTGAATCGAAGCTGATATGATCGAAACTCGGTTTTCGGATAATCCTCAAAGGGGTTAGTACACGGGATATTGTTAAAAATCGAGTCGGACCATTTTGTGGATATTTTTACATATTTTGTTCCTATGGGTTATTAGAATTCCACGAAATTTTATTTGACGCAGTTCGGACCGGAATCGGAGCTGATATGATCGAAACTCGGATTTAGGAAAATTGTCAAAGGGGATAGTACACGGGATATTGTTAAAAATCGAGTCGGACCATTTTGTGGATATTTTTACATATTTTGTTCCTATGGGTTATTGGAATTCCACGAAATTTTATTTGACGCACTTCGGACCGGAATCGGAGCTGATATGATCGAAACTCGGATTTCGAGAAATTGTCAAAGGGGATAGTACACGGGATATTGTTAAAAATCAAGTCGGACCATTTTGTGGATATTTTTACATATTTTGTTCCTATGGGTTATTGGAATTCCACGAAATTTTATTTGACGCAGTTCGGACCGGAATCGGAGCTGATATGATCGAAACTCGGATTTCGAAAAATTGTCAAAGGGGATAGTACACGGGATATTGTTAAAAATCGAGTCGGACCATTTTGTGGATATTTTTACATATTTTGTTCCTATGGGTTATTGGAATTCCACGAAATTTTATTTGACGCAGTTCGGACCGGAATCGGAGCTGATATGATCGAAACTCGGATTTCGAGAAATTGTCAAAGGGGATAGTACACGGGATATTGTTAAAAATCGAGTCGGACCATTTTGTGGATATTTTTACATATTTTCTTCCTATGGGTTATTGGAATTCCACGAAATTTTATTTGACGCAGTTCGGACCGGAATCGGAGCTGATATGATCGAAACTCGGATTTCGAGAAATTGTCAAAGGGGATAGTACACGGGATATTGTTAAAAATCAAGTCGGACCATTTTGTGGATATTTTTACATATTTTGTTCCTATGGGTTATTGGAATTCCACGAAATTTTATTTGACGCAGTTCGGACCGGAATCGGAGCTGATATGATCGAAACTCGGATTTCGAGAAATTGTCAAAGGGGATAGTACACGGGATATTGTTAAAAATCAAGTCGGACCATTTTGTGGATATTTTTATATATTTTGTTCCTATGGGTTATTGAAATTCAACCAAATTTTATTTGATGCAGTTCAGACTTGAATCGAAGCTGATATGATCGAAACTCGGTTTTCGGATAATCCTCAAAGGGGTTAGTACACGGGATATTGTTAAAAATCGAGTCGGACCATTTTGTGGATATTTTTACATATTTTGTTCCTATGGGTTATTAGAATTCCACGAAATTTTATTTGACGCAGTTCGGACCGGAATCGGAGCTGATATGATCGAAACTCGGATTTAGGAAAATTGTCAAAGGGGATAGTACACGGGATATTGTTAAAAATCGAGTCGGACCATTTTGTGGATATTTTTACATATTTTGTTCCTATGGGTTATTGGAATTCCACGAAATTTTATTTGACGCAGTTCGGACCGGAATCGGAGCTGATATGATCGAAACTCGGATTTCGAGAAATTGTCAAAGGGGATAGTACACGGGATATTGTTAAAAATCAAGTCGGACCATTTTGTGGATATTTTTACATATTTTGTTCCTATGGGTTATTGGAATTCCACGAAATTTTATTTGACGCAGTTCGGACCGGAATCGGAGCTGATATGATCGAAACTCGGATTTCGAAAAATTGTCAAAGGGGATAGTACACGGGATATTGTTAAAAATCGAGTCGGACCATTTTGTGGATATTTTTACAAATTTTGTTCCTATGGGTTATTGGAATTCCACGAAATTTTATTTGACGCAGTTCGGACCGGAATCGGAGCTGATATGATCGAAACTCGGATTTCGAGAAATTGTCAAAGGGGATAGTACACGGGATATTTTTAAAAATCGAGTTGGACCATTTTGTGGATATTTTTACATATTTTGTTCCTATGGGTTATTGGAATTCCACGAAATTTTATTTGACGCAGTTCGGACCGGAATCGGAGCTGATATGATCGAAACTCGGATTTCGAGAAATTGTCAAAGGGGATAGTACACGGGATATTGTTAAAAATCGAGTCGGACCATTTTGTGGATATTTTTACATATTTTGTTCCTATGGGTTATTGGAATTCCACGAAATTTTATTTGACGCAGTTCGGACCGGAATCGGAGCTGATATGATCGAAACTCGGATTTCGAAAAATTGTCAAAGGGGATAGTACACGGGATATTGTTAAAAATCAAATCGGACCATTTTGTGGATATTTTTATATATTTTGTTCCTATGGGTTATTGGAATTCCACGAAATTTTATTTGACGCAGTTCGGACCGGAATCGGAGCTGATATGATCGAAACTCGGATTTCGAGAAATTGTCAAAGGGGATAGTACACGGGATATTGTTAAAAATCAAGTCGGACCATTTTGTGGATATTTTTATATATTTTGTTCCTATGGGTTATTGGAATTCCACGAAATTTTATTTGACGCAGTTCGGACCGGAATCGGAGCTGATATGATCGAAACTCGGATTTCGAGAAATTGTCAAAGGGGATAGTACACGGGATATTGTTAAAAATCGAGTCGGACCATTTTGTGGATATTTTTACATATTTTGTTCCTATGGGTTATTGGAATTCCACGAAATTTTATTTGACGCAGTTCGGACCGGAATCGGAGCTGATATGATCGAAACTCGGATTTCGAGAAATTGTCAAAGGGGATAGTACACGGGATATTGTTAAAAATCAAGTCGGACCATTTTGTGGATATTTTTACATATTTTGTTCCTATGGGTTATTGGAATTCCACGAAATTTTATTTGACGCAGTTCGGACCGGAATCGGAGCTGATATGATCGAAACTCGGATTTCGAAAAATTGTCAAAGGGGATAGTACACGGGATATTGTTAAAAATCGAGTCGGACCATTTTGTGGATATTTTTACATATTTTGTTCCTATGGGTTATTGGAATTCCACGAAATTTTATTTGACGCAGTTCGGACCGGAATCGGAGCTGATATGATCGAAACTCGGATTTCGAGAAATTGTCAAAGGGGATAGTACACGGGATATTGTTAAAAATCAAGTCGGACCATTTTGTGGATATTTTTATATATTTTGTTCCTATGGGTTATTGGAATTCCACGAAATTTTATTTGACGCAGTTCGGACCGGAATCGGAGCTGATATGATCGAAACTCGGATTTCGAGAAATTGTCAAAGGGGATAGTACACGGGATATTGTTAAAAATCGAGTCGGACCATTTTGTGGATATTTTTACATATTTTGTTCCTATGGGTTATTGGAATTCCACGAAATTTTATTTGACGCAGTTCGGACCGGAATCGGAGCTGATATGATCGAAACTCGGATTTCGAGAAATTGTCAAAGGGGATAGTACACGGGATATTGTTAAAAATCAAGTCGGACCATTTTGTGGATATTTTTATATATTTTGTTCCTATGGGTTATTGGAATTCCACGAAATTTTATTTGACGCAGTTCGGACCGGAATCGGAGCTGATATGATCGAAACTCGGATTTCGAGAAATTGTCAAAGGGGATAGTACACGGGATATTGTTAAAAATCGAGTCGGACCATTTTGTGGATATTTTTACATATTTTGTTCCTATGGGTTATTGGAATTCCACGAAATTTTATTTGACGCAGTTCGGACCGGAATCGGAGCTGATATGATCGAAACTCGGATTTCGAGAAATTGTCAAAGGGGATAGTACACGGGATATTGTTAAAAATCAAGTCGGACCATTTTGTGGATATTTTTACATATTTTGTTCCTATGGGTTATTGGAATTCCACGAAATTTTATTTGACGCAGTTCGGACCGGAATCGGAGCTGATATGATCGAAACTCGGATTTCGAAAAATTGTCAAAGGGCATAGTACACGGGATATTG
The DNA here is from genome assembly GCA_036435485.1 of Saposhnikovia divaricata. Classification (NCBI taxonomy): domain Eukaryota; kingdom Viridiplantae; phylum Streptophyta; class Magnoliopsida; order Apiales; family Apiaceae; genus Saposhnikovia; species Saposhnikovia divaricata. The sequence continues at coordinate 223,758,115 of CM071599.1, read as the reverse complement.
TTAAAAATCGAGTCGGACCATTTTGTGGATATTTTTACATATTTTGTTCCTATGGGTTATTGGAATTCCACTAAATTTTATTTGACGCAGTTCGGACCGGAATCGGAGCTGATATGATCGAAACTCGGATTTCGAGAAATTGTCAAAAGGGATAGTACACGGGATATTGTTAAAAATCGAGTCGGACCATTTTGTGGATATTTTTACATATTTTGTTCCTATGGGTTATTGGAATTCCACGAAATTTTATTTGACGCAGTTCGGACCGGAATCGGAGCTGATATGATCGAAACTCGGATATCGAAAAATTGTCAAAGGGGATAGTACACGGGATATTGTTAAAAATCAAGTCGGACCATTTTGTGGATATTTTTATATATTTTGTTCCTATGGGTTATTGGAATTCCACGAAATTTTATTTGACGCAGTTCGGACCGGAATCGGAGCTGATATGATCGAAACTCGGATTTCGAGAAATTGTCAAAGGGGATAGTACACGGGATATTGTTAAAAATCAAGTCGGACCATTTTGTGGATATTTTTATATATTTTGTTCCTATGGGTTATTGAAATTCAACCAAATTTTATTTGATGCAGTTCAGACTTGAATCGAAGCTGATATGATCGAAACTCGGTTTTCGGATAATCCTCAAAGGGGTTAGTACACGGGATATTGTTAAAAATCGAGTCGGACCATTTTGTGGATATTTTTACATATTTTGTTCCTATGGGTTATTAGAATTCCACGAAATTTTATTTGACGCAGTTCGGACCGGAATCGGAGCTGATATGATCGAAACTCGGATTTAGGAAAATTGTCAAAGGGGATAGTACACGGGATATTGTTAAAAATCGAGTCGGACCATTTTGTGGATATTTTTACATATTTTGTTCCTATGGGTTATTGGAATTCCACGAAATTTTATTTGACGCAGTTCGGACCGGAATCGGAGCTGATATGATCGAAACTCGGATTTCGAGAAATTGTCAAAGGGGATAGTACACGGGATATTGTTAAAAATCAAGTCGGACCATTTTGTGGATATTTTTACATATTTTGTTCCTATGGGTTATTGGAATTCCACGAAATTTTATTTGACGCAGTTCGGACCGGAATCGGAGCTGATATGATCGAAACTCGGATTTCGAAAAATTGTCAAAGGGGATAGTACACGGGATATTGTTAAAAATCGAGTCGGACCATTTTGTGGATATTTTTACAAATTTTGTTCCTATGGGTTATTGGAATTCCACGAAATTTTATTTGACGCAGTTCGGACCGGAATCGGAGCTGATATGATCGAAACTCGGATTTCGAGAAATTGTCAAAGGGGATAGTACACGGGATATTGTTAAAAATCGAGTCGGACCATTTTGTGGATATTTTTACATATTTTGTTCCTATGGGTTATTGGAATTCCACGAAATTTTATTTGACGCAGTTCGGACCGGAATCGGAGCTGATATGATCGAAACTCGGATTTCGAGAAATTGTCAAAGGGGATAGTACACGGGATATTGTTAAAAATCGAGTCGGACCATTTTGTGGATATTTTTACATATTTTGTTCCTATGGGTTATTGGAATTCCACGAAATTTTATTTGACGCAGTTCGGACCGGAATCGGAGCTGATATGATCGAAACTCGGATTTCGAAAAATTGTCAAAGGGGATAGTACACGGGATATTGTTAAAAATCGAGTCGGACCATTTTGTGGATATTTTTACATATTTTGTTCCTATGGGTTATTGGAATTCCACGAAATTTTATTTGACGCAGTTCGGACCGGAATCGGAGCTGATATGATCGAAACTCGGATTTCGAGAAATTGTCAAAGGGGATAGTACACGGGATATTGTTAAAAATCAAGTCGGACCATTTTGTGGATATTTTTATATATTTTGTTCCTATGGGTTATTGGAATTCCACGAAATTTTATTTGACGCAGTTCGGACCGGAATCGGAGCTGATATGATCGAAACTCGGATTTCGAAAAATTGTCAAAGGGGATAGTACACGGGATATTGTTAAAAATCGAGTCGGACCATTTTGTGGATATTTTTACATATTTTGTTCCTATGGGTTATTGGAATTCCACGAAATTTTATTTGACGCAGTTCGGACCGGAATCGGAGCTGATATGATCGAAACTCGGATTTCGAGAAATTGTCAAAGGGGATAGTACACGGGATATTGTTAAAAATCAAGTCGGACCATTTTGTGGATATTTTTATATATTTTGTTCCTATGGGTTATTGGAATTCCACGAAATTTTATTTGACGCAGTTCGGACCGGAATCGGAGCTGATATGATCGAAACTCGGATTTCGAGAAATTGTCAAAGGGGATAGTACACGGGATATTGTTAAAAATCGAGTCGGACCATTTTGTGGATATTTTTACATATTTTGTTCCTATGGGTTATTGGAATTCCACGAAATTTTATTTGACGCAGTTCGGACCGGAATCGGAGCTGATATGATCGAAACTCGGATTTCGAGAAATTGTCAAAGGGGATAGTACACGGGATATTGTTAAAAATCAAGTCGGACCATTTTGTGGATATTTTTACATATTTTGTTCCTATGGGTTATTGGAATTCCACGAAATTTTATTTGACGCAGTTCGGACCGGAATCGGAGCTGATATGATCGAAACTCGGATTTCGAAAAATTGTCAAAGGGGATAGTACACGGGATATTGTTAAAAATCGAGTCGGACCATTTTGTGGATATTTTTACATATTTTGTTCCTATGGGTTATTGGAATTCCACGAAATTTTATTTGACGCAGTTCGGACCGGAATCGGAGCTGATATGATCGAAACTCGGATTTCGAGAAATTGTCAAAGGGGATAGTACACGGGATATTGTTAAAAATCGAGTCGGACCATTTTGTGGATATTTTTACATATTTTGTTCCTATGGGTTATTGGAATTCCACGAAATTTTATTTGACGCAGTTCGGACCGGAATCGGAGCTGATATGATCGAAACTCGGATTTCGAAAAATTGTCAAAGGGGATAGTACACGGGATATTGTTAAAAATCAAGTCGGACCATTTTGTGGATATTTTTATATATTTTGTTCCTATGGGTTATTGGAATTCCACGAAATTTTATTTGACGCAGTTCGGACCGGAATCGGAGCTGATATGATCGAAACTCGGATTTCGAGAAATTGTCAAAGGGGATAGTACACGGGATATTGTTAAAAATCAAGTCGGACCATTTTGTGGATATTTTTATATATTTTGTTCCTATGGGTTATTGAAATTCAACCAAATTTTATTTGATGCAGTTCAGACTTGAATCGAAGCTGATATGATCGAAACTCGGTTTTCGGATAATCCTCAAAGGGGTTAGTACACGGGATATTGTTAAAAATCGAGTCGGACCATTTTGTGGATATTTTTACATATTTTGTTCCTATGGGTTATTAGAATTCCACGAAATTTTATTTGACGCAGTTCGGACCGGAATCGGAGCTGATATGATCGAAACTCGGATTTAGGAAAATTGTCAAAGGGGATAGTACACGGGATATTGTTAAAAATCGAGTCGGACCATTTTGTGGATATTTTTACATATTTTGTTCCTATGGGTTATTGGAATTCCACGAAATTTTATTTGACGCAGTTCGGACCGGAATCGGAGCTGATATGATCGAAACTCGGATTTCGAGAAATTGTCAAAGGGGATAGTACACGGGATATTGTTAAAAATCAAGTCGGACCATTTTGTGGATATTTTTACATATTTTGTTCCTATGGGTTATTGGAATTCCACGAAATTTTATTTGACGCAGTTCGGACCGGAATCGGAGCTGATATGATCGAAACTCGGATTTCGAGAAATTGTCAAAGGGGATAGTACACGGGATATTGTTAAAAATCAAGTCGGACCATTTTGTGGATATTTTTACATATTTTGTTCCTATGGGTTATTGGAATTCCACGAAATTTTATTTGACGCAGTTCGGACCGGAATCGGAGCTGATATGATCGAAACTCGGATTTCGAAAAATTGTCAAAGGGGATAGTACACGGGATATTGTTAAAAATCGAGTCGGACCATTTTGTGGATATTTTTACAAATTTTGTTCCTATGGGTTATTGGAATTCCACGAAATTTTATTTGACGCAGTTCGGACCGGAATCGGAGCTGATATGATCGAAACTCGGATTTCGAGAAATTGTCAAAGGGCATAGTACACGGGATATTGTTAAAAATCGAGTCGGACCATTTTGTGGATATTTTTACATATTTTGTTCCTATGGGTTATTGGAATTCCACGAAATTTTATTTGACGCAGTTCGGACCGGAATCGGAGCTGATATGATCGAAACTCGGATTTCGAGAAATTGTCAAAGGGGATAGTACACGGGATATTGTTAAAAATCGAGTCGGACCATTTTGTGGATATTTTTACATATTTTGTTCCTATGGGTTATTGGAATTCCACGAAATTTTATTTGACGCAGTTCGGACCGGAATCGGAGCTGATATGATCGAAACTCGGATTTCGAAAAATTGTCAAAGGGGATAGTACACGGGATATTGTTAAAAATCAAATCGGACCATTTTGTGGATATTTTTATATATTTTGTTCCTATGGGTTATTGGAATTCCACGAAATTTTATTTGACGCAGTTCGGACCGGAATCGGAGCTGATATGATCGAAACTCGGATTTCGAGAAATTGTCAAAGGGGATAGTACACGGGATATTGTTAAAAATCAAGTCGGACCATTTTGTGGATATTTTTATATATTTTGTTCCTATGGGTTATTGAAATTCAACCAAATTTTATTTGATGCAGTTCAGACTTGAATCGAAGCTGATATGATCGAAACTCGGTTTTCGGATAATCCTCAAAGTGGTTAGTACACGGGATATTGTTAAAAATCGAGTCGGACCATTTTGTGGATATTTTTACATATTTTGTTCCTATGGGTTTTTGGAATTCTCCGAAATTTTATTTGACGCAGTTCGGACCGGAATCGGAGCTGATATGATCGAAACTCGGATTTCGAAAAATTGTCAAAGGGGATAGTACACGGGATATTGTTAAAAATCAAATCGGACCATTTTGTGGATATTTTTATATATTTTGTTCCTATGGTTTATTGGAATTCCACGAAATTTTATTTGACGCAGTTCGGTCCGGAATCGGAGCTGATATGATCGAAACTCGGATTTCGAGAAATTGTCAAAGGGGATAGTACACGGGATATTTTTAAAAATTGAGTCGGACCATTTTGTGGATATTTTTACATATTTTGTTCCTATGGGTTATTGGAATTCCACGAAATTTTATTTGACGCAGTTCGGACCGGAATCGGAGCTGATATGATCGAAACTCGGATTTCGAAAAATTGTCAAAGGGGATAGTACACGGGATATTGTTAAAAATCAAATCGGACCATTTTGTGGATATTTTTATATATTTTGTTCCTATGGGTTATTGGAATTCCACGAAATTTTATTTGACGCAGTTCGGACCGGAATCGGAGCTGATATGATCGAAACTCGGATTTCGAGAAATTGTCAAAGGGGATAGTACACGGGATATTGCTAAAAATCAAGTCGGACCATTTTGTGGATATTTTTATATATTTTGTTCCTATGGGTTATTGAAATTCAACCAAATTTTATTTGATGCAGTTCAGACTTGAATCGAAGCTGATATGATCGAAACTCGGTTTTCGGATAATCCTCAAAGGGGTTAGTACACGGGATATTGTTAAAAATCGAGTCGGACCATTTTGTGGATATTTTTACATATTTTGTTCCTATGGGTTTTTGGAATTCTCCGAAATTTTATTTGACGCAGTTCGGACCGGAATCGGAGCTCATATGATCGAAACTCGGATTTCGAAAAATTGTCAAAGGGGATAGTACACGGGATATTGTTAAAAATCAAATCGGACCATTTTGTGGATATTTTTATATATTTTGTTCCTATGGGTTATTGGAATTCCACGAAATTTTATTTGACGCAGTTCGGTCCGGAATCGGAGCTGATATGATCGAAACTCGGATTTCGGAAAATTGTCAAAGGGGATAGTACACGGGATATTGTTAAAAATCGAGTCGGACCATTTTGTGGATATTTTTACATATTTTGTTCCTATGGGTTATTGGAATTCCACGAAATTTTATTTGACGCAGTTCGGACCGGAATCGGAGCTGATATGATCGAAACTCGGATTTCGAGAAATTGTCAAAGGGGATAGTACACGGGATATTGTTAAAAATCGAGTCGGACCATTTTGTGGATATTTTTACATATTTTGTTCCTATGGGTTATTGGAATTCCACGAAATTTTATTTGACGTAGTTCGGACCGGAATCGGAGCTGATATGATCGAAACTCGGATTTCGAGAAATTGTCAAAGGGGATAGTACACGGGATATTGTTAAAAATCGAGTCGGACCATTTTGTGGATATTTTTACATATTTTGTTCCTATGGGTTATTAGAATTCCACGAAATTTTATTTGACGCAGTTCGGACCGGAATCGGAGCTGATATGATCGAAACTCGGATTTCGAGAAATTGTCAAAGGGGATAGTACACGGGATATTGTTAAAAATCGAGTCGGACCATTTTGTGGATATTTTTACATATTTTGTTCCTATGGGTTATTGGAATTCCACGAAATTTTATTTGACGTAGTTCGGACCGGAATCGGAGCTGATATGATCGAAACTCGGATTTCGAGAAATTGTCAAAGGGGATAGTACACGGGATATTGTTAAAAATCGAGTCAGACCATTTTGTGGATATTTTTACATATTTTGTTCCTATGGGTTATTGGAATTCCACGAAATTTTATTTGACGCAGTTCGGACCGGAATCGGAGCTGATATGATCGAAACTCGGATTTCGAAAAATTGTCAAAGGGGATAGTACACGGGATATTGTTAAAAATCAAATCGGACCATTTTGTGGATATTTTTATATATTTTGTTCCTATGGGTTATTGGAATTCCACGAAATTTTATTTGACGCAGTTCGGACCGGAATCGGAGCTGATATGATCGAAACTCGGATTTCGAGAAATTGTCAAAGGGGATAGTACACGGGATATTGTTAAAAATCAAGTCGGACCATTTTGTGGATATTTTTATATATTTTGTTCCTATGGGTTATTGAAATTCAACCAAATTTTATTTGATGCAGTTCAGACTTGAATCGAAGCTGATATGATCGAAACTCGGTTTTCGGATAATCCTCAAAGGGGTTAGTACACGGGATATTGTTAAAAATCGAGTCGGACCATTTTGTGGATATTTTTACATATTTTGTTCCTATGGGTTTTTGGAATTCTCCGAAATTTTATTTGACGCAGTTCGGACCAGAATCGGAGCTGATATGATCGAAACTCGGATTTCGAAAAATTGTCAAAGGGGATAGTACACGGGATATTGTTAAAAATCAAATCGGACCATTTTGTGGATATTTTTATATATTTTGTTCCTATGGGTTATTGGAATTCCACGAAATTTTATTTGACGCAGTTCGGTCCGGAATCGGAGCTGATATGATCGAAACTCGGATTTCGAGAAATTATCAAAGGGGATAGTACACGGGATATTGTTAAAAATCGAGTCGGACCATTTTGTGGATATTTTTACATATTTTGTTCCTATGGGTTATTAGAATTCCACGAAATTTTATTTGACGCAGTTCGGACCGGAATCGGAGCTGATATGATCGAAACTCGGATTTCGGAAAATTGTCAAAGGGGATAGTACACGGGATATTGTTAAAAATCGAGTCGGACCATTTTGTGGATATTTTTACATATTTTGTTCCTATGGGTTATTGGAATTCCACGAAATTTTATTTGACGCAGTTCGGACCGGAATCGGAGCTGATATGATCGAAACTCGGATTTCGAGAAATTGTCAAAGGGGATAGTACACGGGATATTGTTAAAAATCGAGTCGGACCATTTTGTGGATATTTTTACATATTTTGTTCCTATGGGTTATTGGAATTCCACGAAATTTTATTTGACGTAGTTCGGACCGGAATCGGAGCTGATATGATCGAAACTCGGATTTCGAGAAATTGTCAAAGGGGATAGTACACGGGATATTGTTAAAAATCGAGTCGGACCATTTTGTGGATATTTTTACATATTTTGTTCCTATGGGTTATTAGAATTCCACGAAATTTTATTTGACGCAGTTCGGACCGGAATCGGAGCTGATATGATCGAAACTCGGATTTCGAGAAATTGTCAAAGGGGATAGTACACGGGATATTGTTAAAAATCGAGTCGGACCATTTTGTGGATATTTTTACATATTTTGTTCCTATGGGTTATTGGAATTCCACGAAATTTTATTTGACGTAGTTCGGACCGGAATCGGAGCTGATATGATCGAAACTCGGATTTCGAGAAATTGTCAAAGGGGATAGTACACGGGATATTGTTAAAAATCAAATCGGACCATTTTGTGGATATTTTTATATATTTTGTTCCTATGGGTTATTGGAATTCCACGAAATTTTATTTGACGCAGTTCGGTCCGGAATCGGAGCTGATATGATCGAAACTCGGATTTCGAGAAATTATCAAAGGGGATAGTACACGGGATATTGTTAAAAATCGAGTCGGACCATTTTGTGGATATTTTTACATATTTTGTTCCTATGGGTTATTAGAATTCCACGAAATTTTATTTGACGCAGTTCGGACCGGAATCGGAGCTGATATGATCGAAACTCGGATTTCGGAAAATTGTCAAAGGGGATAGTACACGGGATATTGTTAAAAATCGAGTCGGACCATTTTGTGGATATTTTTACATATTTTGTTCCTATGGGTTATTGGAATTCCACGAAATTTTATTTGACGCAGTTCGGACCGGAATCGGAGCTGATATGATCGAAACTCGGATTTCGAGAAATTGTCAAAGGGGATAGTACACGGGATATTGTTAAAAATCGAGTCGGACCATTTTGTGGATATTTTTACATATTTTGTTCCTATGGGTTATTGGAATTCCACGAAATTTTATTTGACGCAGTTCGGTCCGGAATCGGAGCTGATATGATCGAAACTCGGATTTCGAGAAATTATCAAAGGGGATAGTACACGGGATATTGTTAAAAATCGAGTCGGACCATTTTGTGGATATTTTTACATATTTTGTTCCTATGGGTTATTAGAATTCCACGAAATTTTATTTGACGCAGTTCGGACCGGAATCGGAGCTGATATGATCGAAACTCGGATTTCGAAAAATTGTCAAAGGGGATAGTACACGGGATATTGTTAAAAATCAAATCGGACCATTTTGTGGATATTTTTATATATTTTGTTCCTATGGGTTATTGGAATTCCACGAAATTTTATTTGACGCAGTTCGGTCCGGAATCGGAGCTGATATGATCGAAACTCGGATTTCGAGAAATTATCAAAGGGGATAGTACACGGGATATTGTTAAAAATCGAGTCGGACCATTTTGTGGATATTTTTACATATTTTGTTCCTATGGGTTATTAGAATTCCACGAAATTTTATTTGACGCAGTTCGGACCGGAATCGGAGCTGATATGATCGAAACTCGGATTTCGGAAAATTGTCAAAGGGGATAGTACACGGGATATTGTTAAAAATCGAGTCGGACCATTTTGTGGATATTTTTACATATTTTGTTCCTATGGGTTATTGGAATTCCACGAAATTTTATTTGACGCAGTTCGGACCGGAATCGGAGCTGATATGATCGAAACTCGGATTTCGAGAAATTGTCAAAGGGGATAGTACACGGGATATTGTTAAAAATCGAGTCGGACCATTTTGTGGATATTTTTACATATTTTGTTCCTATGGGTTATTGGAATTCCACGAAATTTTATTTGACGTAGTTCGGACCGGAATCGGAGCTGATATGATCGAAACTCGGATTTCGAGAAATTGTCAAAGGGGATAGTACACGGGATATTGTTAAAAATCGAGTCGGACCATTTTGTGGATATTTTTACATATTTTGTTCCTATGGGTTATTAGAATTCCACGAAATTTTATTTGACGCAGTTCGGACCGGAATCGGAGCTGATATGATCGAAACTCGGATTTCGAGAAATTGTCAAAGGGGATAGTACACGGGATATTGTTAAAAATCGAGTCGGACCATTTTGTGGATATTTTTACATATTTTGTTCCTATGGGTTATTGGAATTCCACGAAATTTTATTTGACGTAGTTCGGACCGGAATCGGAGCTGATATGATCGAAACTCGGATTTCGAGAAATTGTCAAAGGGGATAGTACACGGGATATTGTTAAAAATCGAGTCAGACCATTTTGTGGATATTTTTACATATTTTGTTCCTATGGGTTATTGGAATTCCACGAAATTTTATTTGACGCAGTTCGGACCGGAATCGGAGCTGATATGATCGAAACTCGGATTTCGAAAAATTGTCAAAGGGGATAGTACACGGGATATTGTTAAAAATCAAATCGGACCATTTTGTGGATATTTTTATATATTTTGTTCCTATGGGTTATTGGAATTCCACGAAATTTTATTTGACGCAGTTCGGACCGGAATCGGAGCTGATATGATCGAAACTCGGATTTCGAGAAATTGTCAAAGGGGATAGTACACGGGATATTGTTAAAAATCAAGTCGGACCATTTTGTGGATATTTTTATATATTTTGTTCCTATGGGTTATTGAAATTCAACCAAATTTTATTTGATGCAGTTCAGACTTGAATCGAAGCTGATATGATCGAAACTCGGTTTTCGGATAATCCTCAAAGGGGTTAGTACACGGGATATTGTTAAAAATCGAGTCGGACCATTTTGTGGATATTTTTACATATTTTGTTCCTATGGGTTTTTGGAATTCTCCGAAATTTTATTTGACGCAGTTCGGACCAGAATCGGAGCTGATATGATCGAAACTCGGATTTCGAAAAATTGTCAAAGGGGATAGTACACGGGATATTGTTAAAAATCAAATCGGACCATTTTGTGGATATTTTTATATATTTTGTTCCTATGGGTTATTGGAATTCCACGAAATTTTATTTGACGCAGTTCGGTCCGGAATCGGAGCTGATATGATCGAAACTCGGATTTCGAGAAATTATCAAAGGGGATAGTACACGGGATATTGTTAAAAATCGAGTCGGACCATTTTGTGGATATTTTTACATATTTTGTTCCTATGGGTTATTGGAATTCCACGAAATTTTATTTGACGCAGTTCGGACCGGAATCGGAGCTGATATGATCGAAACTCGGATTTCGAAAAATTGTCAAAGGGGATAGTACACGGGATATTGTTAAAAATCGAGTCGGACCATTTTGTGGATATTTTTACATATTTTGTTCCTATGGGTTATTGGAATTCCACGAAATTTTATTTGACGCAGTTCGGACCGGAATCGGAGCTGATATGATCGAAACTCGGATTTCGAGAAATTGTCAAAGGGGATAGTACACGGGATATTGTTAAAAATCGAGTCGGACCATTTTGTGGATATTTTTACATATTTTGTTCCTATGGGTTATTGGAATTCCACGAAATTTTATTTGACGTAGTTCGGACCGGAATCGGAGCTGATATGATCGAAACTCGGATTTCGAGAAATTGTCAAAGGGGATAGTACACGGGATATTGTTAAAAATCGAGTCGGACCATTTTGTGGATATTTTTACATATTTTGTTCCTATGGGTTATTAGAATTCCACGAAATTTTATTTGACGCAGTTCGGACCGGAATCGGAGCTGATATGATCGAAACTCGGATTTCGAGAAATTGTCAAAGGGGATAGTACACGGGATATTGTTAAAAATCGAGTCGGACCATTTTGTGGATATTTTTACATATTTTGTTCCTATGGGTTATTGGAATTCCACGAAATTTTATTTGACGCAGTTCGGACCGGAATCGGAGCTGATATGATCGAAACTCGGATTTCGAAAAATTGTCAAAGGGGATAGTACACGGGATATTGTTAAAAATCAAATCGGACCATTTTGTGGATATTTTTATATATTTTGTTCCTATGGGTTATTGGAATTCCACGAAATTTTATTTGACGCAGTTCGGTCCGGAATCGGAGCTGATATGATCGAAACTCGGATTTCGAGAAATTGTCAAAGGGGATAGTACACGGGATATTTTTAAAAATTGAGTCGGACCATTTTGTGGATATTTTTACATATTTTGTTCCTATGGGTTATTGGAATTCCACGAAATTTTATTTGACGCAGTTCGGACCGGAATCGGAGCTGATATGATCGAAACTCGGATTTCGAAAAATTGTCAAAGGGGATAGTACACGGGATATTGTTAAAAATCAAATCGGACCATTTTGTGGATATTTTTATATATTTTGTTCCTATGGGTTATTGGAATTCCACGAAATTTTATTTGACGCAGTTTGGTCCGGAATCGGAGCTGATATGATCGAAACTCGAATTTCGAGAAATTATCAAAGGGGATAGTACACGGGATATTGTTAAAAATCGAGTCGGACCATTTTGTGGATATTTTTACATATTTTGTTCCTATGGGTTATTAGAATTCCACGAAATTTTATTTGACGCAGTTCGGACCGGAATCGGAGCTGATATGATCGAAACTCGGATTTCGGAAAATTGTCAAAGGGGATAGTACACGGGATATTGTTAAAAATCGAGTCGGACCATTTTGTGGATATTTTTACATATTTTGTTCCTATGGGTTATTGGAATTCCACGAAATTTTATTTGACGCAGTTCGGACCGGAATCGGAGCTGATATGATCGAAACTCGGATTTCGAGAAATTGTCAAAGGGGATAGTACACGGGATATTGTTAAAAATCGAGTCGGACCATTTTGTGGATATTTTTACATATTTTGTTCCTATGGGTTATTGGAATTCCACGAAATTTTATTTGACGCAGTTCGGACCGGAATCGGAGCTGATATGATCGAAACTCGGATTTCGAGAAATTGTCAAAGGGGATAGTACACGGGATATTGTTAAAAATCGAGTCGGACCATTTTGTGGATATTTTTACATATTTTGTTCCTATGGGTTATTAGAATTCCACGAAATTTTATTTGACGCAGTTCGGACCGGAATCGGAGCTGATATGATCGAAACTCGGATTTCGGAAAATTGTCAAAGGGGATAGTACACGGGATATTGTTAAAAATCGAGTCGGACCATTTTGTGGATATTTTTACATATTTTGTTCCTATGGGTTATTGGAATTCCACGAAATTTTATTTGACGCAGTTCGGACCGGAATCGGAGCTGATATGATCGAAACTCGGATTTCGAGAAATTGTCAAAGGGGATAGTACACGGGATATTGTTAAAAATCGAGTCAGACCATTTTGTGGATATTTTTACATATTTTGTTCCTATGGGTTTTTGGAATTCCACGAAATTTTATTTGACGCAGTTCGGACCGGAATCGGAGCTGATATGATCGAAACTCGGATTTCGAAAAATTGTCAAAGGGGATAGTACACGGGATATTGTTAAAAATCAAATCGGACCATTTTGTGGATATTTTTATATATTTTGTTCCTATGGGTTATTGGAATTCCACGAAATTTTATTTGACGCAGTTCGGACCGGAATCGGAGCTGATATGATCGAAACTCGGATTTCGAGAAATTGTCAAAGGGGATAGTACACGGGATATTTTTAAAAATTGAGTCGGACCATTTTGTGGATATTTTTACATATTTTGTTCCTATGGGTTATTGGAATTCCACGAAATTTTATTTGACGCTGTTCGGTCCGGAATCGGAGCTGATATGATCGAAACTCGGATTTCGAGAAATTGTCAAAGGGGATAGTACACGGGATATTGTTAAAAATCGAGTCGGACCATTTTGTGGATATTTTTACATATTTTGTTCCTATGGGTTATTGGAATTCCACGAAATTTTATTTGACGCAGTTCGGACCGGAATCGGAGCTGATATGATCGAAACTCGGATTTCGAGAAATCCTCAAAGGGGTTAGTACACGGGATATTGTTAAAAATCGAGTCGGACCATTTTGTGGATATTTTTACATATTTTGTTCCTATGGGTTTTTGGAATTCTCCGAAATTTTATTTGACGCAGTTCGGACCGGAATCGGAGCTCATATGATCGAAACTCGGATTTCGAAAAATTGTCAAAGGGGATAGTACACGGGATATTGTTAAAAATCGAGTCGGACCATTTTGTGGATATTTTTACATATTTTGTTCCTATGGGTTTTTGGAATTCTCCGAAATTTTATTTGACGCAGTTCGGACCGGAATCGGAGCTGATATGATCGAAACTCGGATTTCGAAAAATTGTCAAAGGGGATAGTACACGGGATATTGTTAAAAATCAAATCGGACCATTTTGTGGATATTTTTATATATTTTGTTCATATGGGTTATTGGAATTCCACGAAATTTTATTTGACGCAGTTCGGACCGGAATCGGAGCTGATATGATCGAAACTCGGATTTCGAGAAATTGTCAAAGGGGATAGTACACGGGATATTGTTAAAAATCGAGTCGGACCATTTTGTGGATATTTTTACATATTTTGTTCCTATGGGTTATTGGAATTCCACGAAATTTTATTTGACGCAGTTCGGACCGGAATCGGAGCTGATATGATCGAAACTCGGATTTCGAAAAATTGTCAAAGGGGATAGTACACGGGATATTGTTAAAAATCGAGTCGGACCATTTTGTGGATATTTTTATATATTTTGTTCCTATGGGTTATTGGAATTCCACGAAATTTTATTTGACGCTGTTCGGTCCGGAATCGGAGCTGATATGATCGAAACTCGGATTTCGAGAAATTGTCAAAGGGGATAGTACACGGGATATTGTTAAAAATCGAGTCGGACCATTTTGTGGATATTTTTACATATTTTGTTCCTATGGGTTATTAGAATTCCACGAAATTTTATTTGACGCAGTTCAGACTTGAATCGGAGCTGATATGATCGAAACTCGGATTTCGGAAAATTGTCAAAGGGGATAGTACACGGGATATTGTTAAAAATCGAGTCGGACCATTTTGTGGATATTTTTACATATTTTGTTCCTATGGGTTATTGGAATTCCACGAAATTTTATTTGACGCAGTTCGGACCGGAATCGGAGCTGATATGATCGAAACTCGGATTTCGAGAAATTGTCAAAGGGGATAGTACACGGGATATTGTTAAAAATCGAGTCGGACCATTTTGTGGATATTTTTACATATTTTGTTCCTATGGGTTATTAGAATTCCACGAAATTTTATTTGACGCAGTTCGGACCGGAATCGGAGCTGATATGATCGAAACTCGGATTTCGGAAAATTGTCAAAGGGGATAGTACACGGGATATTGTTAAAAATCGAGTCGGACCATTTTGTGGATATTTTTACATATTTTGTTCCTATGGGTTATTGGAATTCCACGAAATTTTATTTGACGCAGTTCGGACCGGAATCGGAGCTGATATGATCGAAACTCGGATTTCGAGAAATTGTCAAAGGGGATAGTACACGGGATATTGTTAAAAATCGAGTCAGACCATTTTGTGGATATTTTTACATATTTTGTTCCTATGGGTTTTTGGAATTCCACGAAATTTTATTTGACGCAGTTCGGACCGGAATCGGAGCTGATATGATCGAAACTCGGATTTCGAAAAATTGTCAAAGGGGATAGTACACGGGATATTGTTAAAAATCAAATCGGACCATTTTGTGGATATTTTTATATATTTTGTTCCTATGGGTTATTGGAATTCCACGAAATTTTATTTGACGCAGTTCGGACCGGAATCGGAGCTGATATGATCGAAACTCGGATTTCGAGAAATTGTCAAAGGGGATAGTACACGGGATATTTTTAAAAATTGAGTCGGACCATTTTGTGGATATTTTTACATATTTTGTTCCTATGGGTTATTGGAATTCCACGAAATTTTATTTGACGCTGTTCGGTCCGGAATCGGAGCTGATATGATCGAAACTCGGATTTCGAGAAATTGTCAAAGGGGATAGTACACGGGATATTGTTAAAAATCGAGTCGGACCATTTTGTGGATATTTTTACATATTTTGTTCCTATGGGTTATTGGAATTCCACGAAATTTTATTTGACGCAGTTCGGACCGGAATCGGAGCTGATATGATCGAAACTCGGATTTCGAGAAATCCTCAAAGGGGTTAGTACACGGGATATTGTTAAAAATCGAGTCGGACCATTTTGTGGATATTTTTACATATTTTGTTCCTATGGGTTTTTGGAATTCTCCGAAATTTTATTTGACGCAGTTCGGACCGGAATCGGAGCTCATATGATCGAAACTCGGATTTCGAAAAATTGTCAAAGGGGATAGTACACGGGATATTGTTAAAAATCGAGTCGGACCATTTTGTGGATATTTTTACATATTTTGTTCCTATGGGTTTTTGGAATTCTCCGAAATTTTATTTGACGCAGTTCGGACCGGAATCGGAGCTGATATGATCGAAACTCGGATTTCGAAAAATTGTCAAAGGGGATAGTACACGGGATATTGTTAAAAATCAAATCGGACCATTTTGTGGATATTTTTATATATTTTGTTCATATGGGTTATTGGAATTCCACGAAATTTTATTTGACGCAGTTCGGACCGGAATCGGAGCTGATATGATCGAAACTCGGATTTCGAGAAATTGTCAAAGGGGATAGTACACGGGATATTGTTAAAAATCGAGTCGGACCATTTTGTGGATATTTTTACATATTTTGTTCCTATGGGTTATTGGAATTCCACGAAATTTTATTTGACGCAGTTCGGACCGGAATCGGAGCTGATATGATCGAAACTCGGATTTCGAAAAATTGTCAAAGGGGATAGTACACGGGATATTGTTAAAAATCGAGTCGGACCATTTTGTGGATATTTTTATATATTTTGTTCCTATGGGTTATTGGAATTCCACGAAATTTTATTTGACGCTGTTCGGTCCGGAATCGGAGCTGATATGATCGAAACTCGGATTTCGAGAAATTGTCAAAGGGGATAGTACACGGGATATTGTTAAAAATCGAGTCGGACCATTTTGTGGATATTTTTACATATTTTGTTCCTATGGGTTATTAGAATTCCACGAAATTTTATTTGACGCAGTTCAGACTTGAATCGGAGCTGATATGATCGAAACTCGGATTTCGGAAAATTGTCAAAGGGGATAGTACACGGGATATTGTTAAAAATCGAGTCGGACCATTTTGTGGATATTTTTACATATTTTGTTCCTATGGGTTATTGGAATTCCACGAAATTTTATTTGACGCAGTTCGGACCGGAATCGGAGCTGATATGATCGAAACTCGGATTTCGAGAAATTGTCAAAGGGGATAGTACACGGGATATTGTTAAAAATCGAGTCGGACCATTTTGTGGATATTTTTACATATTTTGTTCCTATGGGTTTTTGGAATTCTCCGAAATTTTATTTGACGCAGTTCGGACCGGAATCGGAGCTGATATGATCGAAACTCGGATTTCGAAAAATTGCCAAAGGGGATAGTACACGGGATATTGTTAAAAATCGAGTCGGACCATTTTGTGGATATTTTTACATATTTTGTTCATATGGGTTATTGGAATTCAACCAAATTTTATTTGATGCAGTTCAGACCTGAATCGAAGCTGATATGATCGAAACTCGGTTTTCGGATAATCCTCAAAGGGGTTAGTACACGGGATATTGTTAAAAATCGAGTCGGACCATTTTGTGGATATTTTTACATATTTTGTTCATATGGGTTATTGAAATTCAACCAAATTTTATTTGATGCAGTTCAGACTTGAATCGAAGCTGATATGATCGAAACTCGGTTTTCGGATAATCCTCAAAGGGGTTAGTACACGGGATATTGTTAAAAATCGAGTCGGACCATTTTGTGGATATTTTTACATATTTTGTTCCTATGGGTTTTTGGAATTCTCCGAAATTTTATTTGACGCAGTTCGGACCGGAATCGGAGCTGATATGATCGAAACTCGGATTTCGAAAAATTGTCAAAGGGGATAGTACACGGGATATTGTTAAAAATCAAATCGGACCATTTTGTGGATATTTTTATATATTTAGTTCCTATGGTTTATTGGAATTCCACGAAATTTTATTTGACGTAGTTCGGTCCGGAATCGGAGCTGATATGATCGAAACTCGGATTTCGTGAAATTGTCAAAGGGGATAGTACACGGGATATTTTTAAAAATTGAGTCGGACCATTTTGTGGATATTTTTACATATTTTGTTCCTATGGGTTATTGGAATTCCACGAAATTTTATTTGACGCAGTTCGGACCGGAATCGGAGCTGATATGATCGAAACTCGGATTTCGAAAAATTTTCAAAGGGGATAGTACACGGGATATTGTTAAAAATCAAATCGGACCATTTTGTGGATATTTTTATATATTTTGTTCCTATGGGTTATTGGAATTCCACGAAATTTTATTTGACGCAGTTCGGACCGGAATCGGAGCTGATATGATCGAAACTCGGATTTCGAGAAATTGTCAAAGGGGATAGTACACGGGATATTGTTAAAAATCAAGTCGGACCATTTTGTGGATATTTTTATATATTTTGTTCCTATGGGTTATTGAAATTCAACCAAATTTTATTTGATGCAGTTCAGACTTGAATCGAAGCTGATATGATCGAAACTCGGTTTTCGGATAATCCTCAAAGGGGTTAGTACACGGGATATTGTTAAAAATCGAGTCGGACCATTTTGTGGATATTTTTACATATTTTGTTCCTATGGGTTTTTGGAATTCTCCGAAATTTTATTTGACGCAGTTCGGACCGGAATCGGAGCTCATATGATCGAAACTCGGATTTCGAAAAATTGTCAAAGGGGATAGTACACGGGATATTGTTAAAAATCAAATCGGACCATTTTGTGGATATTTTTATATATTTTGTTCCTATGGGTTATTGGAATTCCACGAAATTTTATTTGACGCAGTTCGGTCCGGAATCGGAGCTGATATGATCGAAACTCGGATTTCGAGAAATTGTCAAAGGGGATAGTACACGGGATATTGTTAAAAATCGAGTCAGACCATTTTGTGGATATTTTTACATATTTTGTTCCTATGGGTTATTGGAATTCCACGAAATTTTATTTGACGCAGTTCGGTCCGGAATCGGAGCTGATATGATCGAAACTCGGATTTCGAGAAATTGTCAAAGGGGATAGTACACGGGATATTGTTAAAAATCGAGTCGGACCATTTTGTGGATATTTTTACATATTTTGTTCCTATGGGTTATTAGAATTCCACGAAATTTTATTTGACGCAGTTCGGACCGGAATCGGAGCTGATATGATCGAAACTCGGATTTCGAAAAATTGTCAAAGGGGATAGTACACGGGATATTGTTAAAAATCAAGTCGGACCATTTTGTGGATATTTTTATATATTTTGTTCCTATGGGTTATTGGAATTCCACGAAATTTTATTTGACGCTGTTCGGTCCGGAATCGGAGCAGATATGATCGAAACTCGGATTTCGAGAATTTGTCAAAGGGGATAGTACACGGGATATTGTTAAAAATCGAGTCGGACCATTTTGTGGATATTTTTACATATTTTGTTCCTATGGGTTATTAGAATTCCACGAAATTTTATTTGACGCAGTTAGGACCGGAATCGGAGCTGATATGATCGAAACTCGGATTTCGGAAAATTGTCAAAGGGGATAGTACACGGGATATTGTTAAAAATCGAGTCGGACCATTTTGTGGATATTTTTACATATTTTGTTCCTATGGGTTATTGGAATTCCACGAAATTTTATTTGACGCAGTTCGGACCGGAATCGGAGCTGATATGATCGAAACTCGGATTTCGAGAAATTGTCAAAGGGGATAGTACACGGGATATTGTTAAAAATCGAGTCAGACCATTTTGTGGATATTTTTACATATTTTGTTCCTATGGGTTATTGGAATTCCACGAAATTTTATTTGACGCAGTTCGGACCGGAATCGGAGCTGATATGATCGAAACTCGGATTTCGAAAAATTGTCAAAGGGGATAGTACACGGGATATTGTTAAAAATCAAATCGGACCATTTTGTGGATATTTTTATATATTTTGTTCCTATGGGTTATTGGAATTCCACGAAATTTTATTTGACGCAGTTCGGACCGGAATCGGAGCTGATATGATCGAAACTCGGATTTCGAGAAATTGTCAAAGGGGATAGTACACGGGATATTGTTAAAAATCAAGTCGGACCATTTTGTGGATATTTTTATATATTTTGTTCCTATGGGTTATTGAAATTCAACCAAATTTTATTTGATGCAGTTCAGACTTGAATCGAAGCTGATATGATCGAAACTCGGTTTTCGGATAATCCTCAAAGGGGTTAGTACACGGGATATTGTTAAAAATCGAGTCGGACCATTTTGTGGATATTTTTACATATTTTGTTCCTATGGGTTTTTGGAATTCTCCGAAATTTTATTTGACGCAGTTCGGACCAGAATCGGAGCTGATATGATCGAAACTCGGATTTCGAAAAATTGTCAAAGGGGATAGTACACGGGATATTGTTAAAAATCAAATCGGACCATTTTGTGGATATTTTTATATATTTTGTTCCTATGGGTTATTGGAATTCCACGAAATTTTATTTGACGCAGTTCGGTCCGGAATCGGAGCTGATATGATCGAAACTCGGATTTCGAGAAATTATCAAAGGGGATAGTACACGGGATATTGTTAAAAATCGAGTCGGACCATTTTGTGGATATTTTTACATATTTTGTTCCTATGGGTTATTAGAATTCCACGAAATTTTATTTGACGCAGTTCGGACCGGAATCGGAGCTGATATGATCGAAACTCGGATTTCGGAAAATTGTCAAAGGGGATAGTACACGGGATATTGTTAAAAATCGAGTCGGACCATTTTGTGGATATTTTTACATATTTTGTTCCTATGGGTTATTGGAATTCCACGAAATTTTATTTGACGCAGTTCGGACCGGAATCGGAGCTGATATGATCGAAACTCGGATTTCGAGAAATTGTCAAAGGGGATAGTACACGGGATATTGTTAAAAATCGAGTCGGACCATTTTGTGGATATTTTTACATATTTTGTTCCTATGGGTTATTAGAATTCCACGAAATTTTATTTGACGCAGTTCGGACCGGAATCGGAGCTGATATGATCGAAACTCGGATTTCGAAAAATTGTCAAAGGGGATAGTACACGGGATATTGTTAAAAATCGAGTCAGACCATTTTGTGGATATTTTTACATATTTTGTTCCTATGGGTTATTGGAATTCCACGAAATTTTATTTGACGCAGTTCGGTCCGGAATCGGAGCTGATATGATCGAAACTCGGATTTCGAGAAATTGTCAAAGGGGATAGTACACGGGATATTGTTAAAAATCGAGTCGGACCATTTTGTGGATATTTTTACATATTTTGTTCCTATGGGTTATTAGAATTCCACGAAATTTTATTTGACGCAGTTCGGACCGGAATCGGAGCTGATATGATCGAAACTCGGATTTCGAAAAATTGTCAAAGGGGATAGTACACGGGATATTGTTAAAAATCAAGTCGGACCATTTTGTGGATATTTTTATATATTTTGTTCCTATGGGTTATTGGAATTCCACGAAATTTTATTTGACGCTGTTCGGTCCGGAATCGGAGCAGATATGATCGAAACTCGGATTTCGAGAAATTGTCAAAGGGGATAGTACACGGGATATTGTTAAAAATCGAGTCGGACCATTTTGTGGATATTTTTACATATTTTGTTCCTATGGGTTATTAGAATTCCACGAAATTTTATTTGACGCAGTTAGGACCGGAATCGGAGCTGATATGATCGAAACTCGGATTTCGGAAAATTGTCAAAGGGGATAGTACACGGGATATTGTTAAAAATCGAGTCGGACCATTTTGTGGATATTTTTACATATTTTGTTCCTATGGGTTATTGGAATTCCACGAAATTTTATTTGACGCAGTTCGGACCGGAATCGGAGCTGATATGATCGAAACTCGGATTTCGAGAAATTGTCAAAGGGGATAGTACACGGGATATTGTTAAAAATCGAGTCAGACCATTTTGTGGATATTTTTACATATTTTGTTCCTATGGGTTATTAGAATTCCACGAAATTTTATTTGACGCAGTTCGGACCGGAATCGGAGCTGATATGATCGAAACTCGGATTTCGAAAAATTGTCAAAGGGGATAGTACACGGGATATTGTTAAAAATCAAATCGGACCATTTTGTGGATATTTTTATATATATTGTTCCTATGGGTTATTGGAATTCCACGAAATTTTATTTGACGCAGTTCGGACCGGAATCGGAGCTGATATGATCGAAACTCGGATTTCGAGAAATTGTCAAAGGGGATAGTACACGGGATATTGTTAAAAATCAAGTCGGACCATTTTGTGGATATTTTTATATATTTTGTTCCTATGGGTTATTGAAATTCAACCAAATTTTATTTGATGCAGTTCAGACTTGAATCGAAGCTGATATGATCGAAACTCGGTTTTCGGATAATCCTCAAAGGGGTTAGTACACGGGATATTGTTAAAAATCGAGTCGGACCATTTTGTGGATATTTTTACATATTTTGTTCCTATGGGTTTTTGGAATTCTCCGAAATTTTATTTGACGCAGTTCGGACCGGAATCGGAGCTCATATGATCGAAACTCGGATTTCGAAAAATTGTCAAAGGGGATAGTACACGGGATATTGTTAAAAATCAAATCGGACCATTTTGTGGATATTTTTATATATTTTGTTCCTATGGGTTATTGGAATTCCACGAAATTTTATTTGACGCAGTTCGGTCCGGAATCGGAGCTGATATGATCGAAACTCGGATTTCGAGAAATTGTCAAAGGGGATAGTACACGGGATATTGTTAAAAATCGAGTCAGACCATTTTGTGGATATTTTTACATATTTTGTTCCTATGGGTTATTGGAATTCCACGAAATTTTATTTGACGCAGTTCGGTCCGGAATCGGAGCTGATATGATCGAAACTCGGATTTCGAGAAATTGTCAAAGGGGATAGTACACGGGATATTGTTAAAAATCGAGTCGGACCATTTTGTGGATATTTTTACATATTTTGTTCCTATGGGTTATTAGAATTCCACGAAATTTTATTTGACGCAGTTCGGACCGGAATCGGAGCTGATATGATCGAAACTCGGATTTCGAAAAATTGTCAAAGGGGATAGTACACGGGATATTGTTAAAAATCAAGTCGGACCATTTTGTGGATATTTTTATATATTTTGTTCCTATGGGTTATTGGAATTCCACGAAATTTTATTTGACGCTGTTCGGTCCGGAATCGGAGCAGATATGATCGAAACTCGGATTTCGAGAAATTGTCAAAGGGGATAGTACACGGGATATTGTTAAAAATCGAGTCGGACCATTTTGTGGATATTTTTACATATTTTGTTCCTATGGGTTATTGGAATTCCACGAAATTTTATTTGACGCAGTTCGGACCGGAATCGGAGCTGATATGATCGAAACTCGGATTTCGAGAAATTGTCAAAGGGGATAGTACACGGGATATTGTTAAAAATCGAGTCGGACCATTTTGTGGATATTTTTACATATTTTGTTCCTATGGGTTATTAGAATTCCACGAAATTTTATTTGACGCAGTTCGGACCGGAATCGGAGCTGATATGATCGAAACTCGGATTTCGGAAAATTGTCAAAGGGGATAGTACACGGGATATTGTTAAAAATCGAGTCGGACCATTTTGTGGATGTTTTTACATATTTTGTTCCTATGGGTTATTGGAATTCCACGAAATTTTATTTGACGCAGTTCGGACCGGAATCGGAGCTGATATGATCGAAACTCGGATTTCGAGAAATTGTCAAAGGGGATAGTACACGGGATATTGTTAAAAATCGAGTCAGACCATTTTGTGGATATTTTTACATATTTTGTTCCTATGGGTTATTGGAATTCCACGAAATTTTATTTGACGCAGTTCGGACCGGAATCGGAGCTGATATGATCGAAACTCGGATTTCGAAAAATTGTCAAAGGGGATAGTACACGGGATATTGTTAAAAATCAAATCGGACCATTTTGTGGATATTTTTATATATTTTGTTCCTATGGGTTATTGGAATTCCACGAAATTTTATTTGACGCAGTTCGGACCGGAATCGGAGCTGATATGATCGAAACTCGGATTTCGAGAAATTGTCAAAGGGGATAGTACACGGGATATTGTTAAAAATCAAGTCGGACCATTTTGTGGATATTTTTATATATTTTGTTCCTATGGGTTATTGAAATTCAACCAAATTTTATTTGATGCAGTTCAGACTTGAATCGAAGCTGATATGATCGAAACTCGGTTTTCGGATAATCCTCAAAGGGGTTAGTACACGGGATATTGTTAAAAATCGAGTCGGACCATTTTGTGGATATTTTTACATATTTTGTTCCTATGGGTTTTTGGAATTCTCCGAAATTTTATTTGACGCAGTTCGGACCAGAATCGGAGTTGATATGATCGAAACTCGGATTTCGAAAAATTGTCAAAGGGGATAGTACACGGGATATTGTTAAAAATCAAATCGGACCATTTTGTGGATATTTTTATATATTTTGTTCCTATGGGTTATTGGAATTCCACGAAATTTTATTTGACGCAGTTCGGTCCGGAATCGGAGCTGATATGATCGAAACTCGGATTTCGAGAAATTATCAAAGGGGATAGTACACGGGATATTGTTAAAAATCGAGTCGGACCATTTTGTGGATATTTTTACATATTTTGTTCCTATGGGTTATTAGAATTCCACGAAATTTTATTTGACGCAGTTCGGACCGGAATCGGAGCTGATATGATCGAAACTCGGATTTCGGAAAATTGTCAAAGGGGATAGTACACGGGATATTGTTAAAAATCGAGTCGGACCATTTTGTGGATATTTTTACATATTTTGTTCCTATGGGTTATTGGAATTCCACGAAATTTTATTTGACGCAGTTCGGACCGGAATCGGAGCTGATATGATCGAAACTCGGATTTCGAGAAATTGTCAAAGGGGATAGTACACGGGATATTGTTAAAAATCGAGTCGGACCATTTTGTGGATATTTTTACATATTTTGTTCCTATGGGTTATTAGAATTCCACGAAATTTTATTTGACGCAGTTCGGACCGGAATCGGAGCTGATATGATCGAAACTCGGATTTCGAAAAATTGTCAAAGGGGATAGTACACGGGATATTGTTAAAAATCGAGTCAGACCATTTTGTGGATATTTTTACATATTTTGTTCCTATGGGTTATTGGAATTCCACGAAATTTTATTTGACGCAGTTCGGTCCGGAATCGGAGCTGATATGATCGAAACTCGGATTTCGAGAAATTGTCAAAGGGGATAGTACACGGGATATTGTTAAAAATCGAGTCGGACCATTTTGTGGATATTTTTACATATTTTGTTCCTATGGGTTATTAGAATTCCACGAAATTTTATTTGACGCAGTTCGGACCGGAATCGGAGCTGATATGATCGAAACTCGGATTTCGAAAAATTGTCAAAGGGGATAGTACACGGGATATTGTTAAAAATCAAGTCGGACCATTTTGTGGATATTTTTATATATTTTGTTCCTATGGGTTATTGGAATTCCACGAAATTTTATTTGACGCTGTTCGGTCCGGAATCGGAGCAGATATGATCGAAACTCGGATTTCGAGAAATTGTCAAAGGGGATAGTACACGGGATATTGTTAAAAATCGAGTCGGACCATTTTGTGGATATTTTTACATATTTTGTTCCTATGGGTTATTAGAATTCCACGAAATTTTATTTGACGCAGTTAGGACCGGAATCGGAGCTGATATGATCGAAACTCGGATTTCGGAAAATTGTCAAAGGGGATAGTACACGGGATATTGTTAAAAATCGAGTCGGACCATTTTGTGGATATTTTTACATATTTTGTTCCTATGGGTTATTGGAATTCCACGAAATTTTATTTGACGCAGTTCGGACCGGAATCGGAGCTGATATGATCGAAACTCGGATTTCGAGAAATTGTCAAAGGGGATAGTACACGGGATATTGTTAAAAATCGAGTCAGACCATTTTGTGGATATTTTTACATATTTTGTTCCTATGGGTTATTGGAATTCCACGAAATTTTATTTGACGCAGTTCGGACCGGAATCGGAGCTGATATGATCGAAACTCGGATTTCGAAAAATTGTCAAAGGGGATAGTACACGGGATATTGTTAAAAATCAAATCGGACCATTTTGTGGATATTTTTATATATTTTGTTCCTATGGGTTATTGGAATTCCACGAAATTTTATTTGACGCAGTTCGGACCGGAATCGGAGCTGATATGATCGAAACTCGGATTTCGAGAAATTGTCAAAGGGGATAGTACACGGGATATTGTTAAAAATCAAGTCGGACCATTTTGTGGATATTTTTATATATTTTGTTCCTATGGGTTATTGAAATTCAACCAAATTTTATTTGATGCAGTTCATACTTGAATCGAAGCTGATATGATCGAAACTCGGTTTTCGGATAATCCTCAAAGGGGTTAGTACACGGGATATTGTTAAAAATCGAGTCGGACCATTTTGTGGATATTTTTACATATTTTGTTCCTATGGGTTTTTGGAATTCTCCGAAATTTTATTTGACGCAGTTCGGACCAGAATCGGAGCTGATATGATCGAAACTCGGATTTCGAAAAATTGTCAAAGGGGATAGTACACGAGATATTGTTAAAAATCAAATCGGACCATTTTGTGGATATTTTTATATATTTTGTTCCTATGGGTTATTGGAATTCCACGAAATTTTATTTGACGCAGTTCGGTCCGGAATCGGAGCTGATATGATCGAAACTCGGATTTCGAGAAATTATCAAAGGGGATAGTACACGGGATATTGTTAAAAATCGAGTCGGACCATTTTGTGGATATTTTTACATATTTTGTTCCTATGGGTTATTAGAATTCCACGAAATTTTATTTGACGCAGTTCGGACCGGAATCGGAGCTGATATGATCGAAACTCGGATTTCGGAAAATTGTCAAAGGGGATAGTACACGGGATATTGTTAAAAATCGAGTCGGACCATTTTGTGGATATTTTTACATATTTTGTTCCTATGGGTTATTGGAATTCCACGAAATTTTATTTGACGCAGTTCGGACCGGAATCGGAGCTGATATGATCGAAACTCGGATTTCGAGAAATTGTCAAAGGGGATAGTACACGGGATATTGTTAAAAATCGAGTCGGACCATTTTGTGGATATTTTTACATATTTTGTTCCTATGGGTTATTGGAATTCCACGAAATTTATTTGACGCAGTTCGGACCGGAATCGGAGCTGATATGATCGAAACTCGGATTTCGAGAAATTGTCAAAGGGGATAGTACACGGGATATTGTTAAAAATCGAGTCGGACCATTTTGTGGATATTTTTACATATTTTGTTCCTATGGGTTATTAGAATTCCACGAAATTTTATTTGACGCAGTTCGGACCGGAATCGGAGCTGATATGATCGAAACTCGGATTTCGGAAAATTGTCAAAGGGGATAGTACACGGGATATTGTTAAAAATCGAGTCGGACCATTTTGTGGATATTTTTACATATTTTGTTCCTATGGGTTATTGGAATTCCACGAAATTTTATTTGACGCAGTTCGGACCGGAATCGGAGCTGATATGATCGAAACTCGGATTTCGAGAAATTGTTAAAGGGGATAGTACACGGGATATTGTTAAAAATCGAGTCAGACCATTTTGTGGATATTTTTACATATTTTGTTCCTATGGGTTATTGGAATTCCACGAAATTTTATTTGACGCAGTTCGGACCGGAATCGGAGCTGATATGATCGAAACTCGGATTTCGAAAAATTGTCAAAGGGGATAGTACACGGGATATTGTTAAAAATCAAATCGGACCATTTTGTGGATATTTTTATATATTTTGTTCCTATGGGTTATTGGAATTCCACGAAATTTTATTTGACGCAGTTCGGTCCGGAATCGGAGCTGATATGATCGAAACTCGGATTTCGAGAAATTGTCAAAGGGGATAGTACACGGGATATTTTTAAAAATTGAGTCGGACCATTTTGTGGATATTTTTACATATTTTGTTCCTATGGGTTATTGGAATTCCACGAAATTTTATTTGACGCAGTTCGGACCGGAATCGGAGCTGATATGATCGAAACTCGGATTTCGAAAAATTGTCAAAGGGGATAGTACACGGGATATTGTTAAAAATCAAATCGGACCATTTTGTGGATATTTTTATATATTTTGTTCCTATGGGTTATTGGAATTCCACGAAATTTTATTTGACGCAGTTCGGTCCGGAATCGGAGCTGATATGATCGAAACTCGGATTTCGAGAAATTATCAAAGGGGATAGTACACGGGATATTGTTAAAAATCGAGTCGGACCATTTTGTGGATATTTTTACATATTTTGTTCCTATGGGTTATTAGAATTCCACGAAATTTTATTTGACGCAGTTCGGACCGGAATCGGAGTTGATATGATCGAAACTCGGATTTCGGAAAATTGTCAAAGGGGATAGTACACGGGATATTGTTAAAAATCGAGTCGGACCATTTTGTGGATATTTTTACATATTTTGTTCCTATGGGTTATTGGAATTCCACGAAATTTTATTTGACGCAGTTCGGACCGGAATCGGAGCTGATATGATCGAAACTCGGATTTCGAGAAATTGTCAAAGGGGATAGTACACGGGATATTGTTAAAAATCGAGTCGGACCATTTTGTGGATATTTTTACATATTTTGTTTCTATGGGTTATTGGAATTCCACGAAATTTTATTTGACGCAGTTCGGACCGGAATCGGAGCTGATATGATCGAAACTCGGATTTCGAGAAATTGTCAAAGGGGATAGTACACGGGATATTGTTAAAAATCGAGTCGGACCATTTTGTGGATATTTTTACATATTTTGTTCCTATGGGTTATTAGAATTCCACGAAATTTTATTTGACGCAGTTCGGACCGGAATCGGAGCTCATATGATCGAAACTCGGATTTCGGAAAATTGTCAAAGGGGATAGTACACGGGATATTGTTAAAAATCGAGTCGGACCATTTTGTGGATATTTTTACATATTTTGTTCCTATGGGTTATTGGAATTCCACGAAATATTATTTGACGCAGTTCGGACCGGAATCGGAGCTGATATGATCGAAACTCGGATTTCGAGAAATTGTCAAAGGGGATAGTACACGGGATATTGTTAAAAATCGAGTCAGACCATTTTGTGGATATTTTTACATATTTTGTTCCTATGGGTTTTTGGAATTCCACGAAATTTTATTTGACGCAGTTCGGACCGGAATCGGAGCTGATATGATCGAAACTCGGTTTCGAAAAATTGTCAAAGGGGATAGTACACGGGATATTGTTAAAAATCAAATTGGACCATTTTGTGGATATTTTTATATATTTTGTTCCTATGGGTTATTGGAATTCCACGAAATTTTATTTGACGCAGTTCGGACCGGAATCGGAGCTGATATGATCGAAACTCGGATTTCGAGAAATTGTCAAAGGGGATAGTACACGGGATATTTTTAAAAATTGAGTCGGACCATTTTGTAGATATTTTTACATATTTTGTTCCTATGGGTTATTGGAATTCCACGAAATTTTATTTGACGCTGTTCGGTCCGGAATCGGAGCTGATATGATCGAAACTCGGATTTCGAGAAATTGTCAAAGGGGATAGTACACGGGATATTGTTAAAAATCGAGTCGGACCATTTTGTGGATATTTTTACATATTTTGTTCCTATGGGTTATTGGAATTCCACGAAATTTTATTTGACGCAGTTCGGACCGGAATCGGAGCTGATATGATCGAAACTCGGATTTCGAGAAATTGTCAAAGGGGATAGTACACGGGATATTGTTAAAAATCAAGTCGGACCATTTTGTGGATATTTTTATATATTTTGTTCCTATGGGTTATTGAAATTCAACCAAATTTTATTTGATGCAGTTCAGACTTGAATCGAAGCTGATATGATCGAAACTCGGTTTTCGGATAATCCTCAAAGGGGTTAGTACACGGGATATTGTTAAAAATTGAGTCGGACCATTTTGTGGATATTTTTACATATTTTGTTCCTATGGGTTATTGGAATTCCACGAAATTTTATTTGACGCAGTTCGGACCGGAATCGGAGCTGATATGATCGAAACTCGGATTTCGAGAAATTGTCAAAGGGGATAGTACACGGGATATTGTTAAAAATCGTGTCAGACCATTTTGTGGATATTTTTACATATTTTGTTCCTATGGGTTTTTGGAATTCCACGAAATTTTATTTGACGCAGTTCGGACCGGAATCGGAGCTGATATGATCGAAACTCGGATTTCGAAAAATTGTCAAAGGGGATAGTACACGGGATATTGTTAAAAATCAAATCGGACCATTTTGTGGATATTTTTATATATTTTGTTCCTATGGGTTATTGGAATTCCACGAAATTTTATTTGACGCAGTTCGGACCGGAATCGGAGCTGATATGATCGAAACTCGGATTTCTAGAAATTGTCAAAGGGGATAGTACACGGGATATTTTTAAAAATTGAGTCGGACCATTTTGTAGATATTTTTACATATTTTGTTCCTATGGGTTATTGGAATTCCACGAAATTTTATTTGACGCTGTTCGGTCCGGAATCGGAGCTGATATGATCGAAACTCGGATTTCGAGAAATTGTCAAAGGGGATAGTACACGGGATATTGTTAAAAATCGAGTCGGACAATTTTGTGGATATTTTTACATATTTTGTTCCTATGGGTTATTGGAATTCCACGAAATTTTATTTGACGCAGTTCGGACCGGAATCGGAGCTGATATGATCGAAACTCGGATTTCGAGAAATTGTCAAAGGGGATAGTACACGGGATATTGTTAAAAATCAAGTCGGACCATTTTGTGGATATTTTTATATATTTTGTTCCTATGGGTTATTGAAATTCAACCAAATTTTATTTGATGCAGTTCAGACTTGAATCGAAGCTGATATGATCGAAACTCGGTTTTCGGATAATCCTCAAAGGGGTTAGTACACGGGATATTGTTAAAAATTGAGTCGGACCATTTTGTGGATATTTTTACATATTTTGTTCCTATGGGTTATTGGAATTCCACGAAATTTTATTTGACGCAGTTCGGACCGGAATCGGAGCTGATATGATCGAAACTCGGATTTCGAAAAATTGTCAAAGGGGATAGTACACGGGATATTGTTAAAAATCAAATCGGACCATTTTGTGGATATTTTTATATATTTTGTTCCTATGGGTTATTGGAATTCCACGAAATTTTATTTGACGCAGTTCGGTCCGGAATCGGAGCTGATATGATCGAAACTCGGATTTCGAGAAATTATCAAAGGGGATAGTACACGGGATATTGTTAAAAATCGAGTCGGACCATTTTGTGGATATTTTTACATATTTTGTTCCTATGGGTTATTAGAATTCCACGAAATTTTATTTGACGCAGTTCGGACCGGAATCGGAGTTGATATGATCGAAACTCGGATTTCGGAAAATTGTCAAAGGGGATAGTACACGGGATATTGTTAAAAATCGAGTCGGACCATTTTGTGGATATTTTTACATATTTTGTTCCTATGGGTTATTGGAATTCCACGAAATTTTATTTGACGCAGTTCGGACCGGAATCGGAGCTGATATGATCGAAACTCGGATTTCGAGAAATTGTCAAAGGGGATAGTACACGGGATATTGTTAAAAATCGAGTCGGACCATTTTGTGGATATTTTTACATATTTTGTTTCTATGGGTTATTGGAATTCCACGAAATTTTATTTGACGCAGTTCGGACCGGAATCGGAGCTGATATGATCGAAACTCGGATTTCGAGAAATTGTCAAAGGGGATAGTACACGGGATATTGTTAAAAATCGAGTCGGACCATTTTGTGGATATTTTTACATATTTTGTTCCTATGGGTTATTAGAATTCCACGAAATTTTATTTGACGCAGTTCGGACCGGAATCGGAGCTGATATGATCGAAACTCGGATTTCGGAAAATTGTCAAAGGGGATAGTACACGGGATATTGTTAAAAATCGAGTCGGACCATTTTGTGGATATTTTTACATATTTTGTTCCTATGGGTTATTGGAATTCCACGAAATTTTATTTGACGCAGTTCGGACCGGAATCGGAGCTGATATGATCGAAACTCGGATTTCGAGAAATTGTCAAAGGGGATAGTACACGGGATATTGTTAAAAATCGAGTCAGACCATTTTGTGGATATTTTTACATATTTTGTTCCTATGGGTTTTTGGAATTCCACGAAATTTTATTTGACGCAGTTCGGACCGGAATCGGAGCTGATATGATCGAAACTCGGATTTCGAAAAATTGTCAAAGGGGATAGTACACGGGATATTGTTAAAAATCAAATCGGACCATTTTGTGGATATTTTTATATATTTTGTTCCTATGGGTTATTGGAATTCCACGAAATTTTATTTGACGCAGTTCGGACCGGAATCGGAGCTGATATGATCGAAACTCGGATTTCGAGAAATTGTCAAAGGGGATAGTACACGGGATATTTTTAAAAATTGAGTCGGACCATTTTGTAGATATTTTTACATATTTTGTTCCTATGGGTTATTGGAATTCCATGAAATTTTATTTGACGCTGTTCGGTCCGGAATCGGAGCTGATATGATCGAAACTCGGATTTCGAGAAATTGTCAAAGGGGATAGTACACGGGATATTGTTAAAAATCGAGTCGGACCATTTTGTGGATATTTTTACATATTTTGTTCCTATGGGTTATTGGAATTCCACGAAATTTTATTTGACGCAGTTCGGACCGGAATCGGAGCTGATATGATCGAAACTCGGATTTCGAGAAATTGTCAAAGGGGATAGTACACGGGATATTGTTAAAAATCGAGTCGGACCATTTTGTGGATATTTTTACATATTTTGTTCCTATGGGTTATTGAAATTCAACCAAATTTTATTTGATGCAGTTCAGACTTGAATCGAAGCTGATATGATCGAAACTCGGTTTTCGGATAATCCTCAAAGGGGTTAGTACACGGGATATTGTTAAAAATTGAGTCGGACCATTTTGTGGATATTTTTACATATTTTGTTCCTATGGGTTTTTGGAATTCTCCGAAATTTTATTTGACGCAGTTCGGACCGGAATCGGAGCTGATATGATCGAAACTCGGATTTCGAAAAATTGTCAAAGGGGATAGTACACGGGATATTGTTAAAAATCAAATCGGACCATTTTGTGGATATTTTTATATATTTTGTTCATATGGGTTATTGGAATTCCACGAAATTTTATTTGACGCAGTTCGGACCGGAATCGGAGCTGATATGATCGAAACTCGGATTTCGAGAAATTGTCAAAGGGGATAGTACACGGGATATTGTTAAAAATCGAGTCGGACCATTTTGTGGATATTTTTACATATTTTGTTCCTATGGGTTATTGGAATTCCACGAAATTTTATTTGACGCAGTTCGGACCGGAATCGGAGCTGATATGATCGAAACTCGGATTTCGAAAAATTGTCAAAGGGGATAGTACACGGGATATTGTTAAAAATCGAGTCGGACCATTTTGTGGATATTTTTACATATTTTGTTCATATGGGTTATTGAAATTCAACCAAATTTTATTTGATGTAGTTCAGACTTGAATCGAAGCTGATATGATCGAAACTCGGATTTCGAAAAATTGTCAAAGGGGATAGTACACGGGATATTGTTAAAAATCAAGTCGGACCATTTTGTGGATATTTTTATATATTTTGTTCCTATGGGTTATTGGAATTCCACGAAATTTTATTTGACGCTGTTCGGTCCGGAATCGGAGCTGATATGATCGAAACTCGGATTTCGAGAAATTGTCAAAGGGGATAGTACACGGGATATTGTTAAAAATCGAGTCGGACCATTTTGTGGATATTTTTACATATTTTGTTCCTATGGGTTATTAGAATTCCACGAAATTTTATTTGACGCAGTTAGGACCGGAATCGGAGCTGATATGATCGAAACTCGGATTTCGGAAAATTGTCAAAGGGGATAGTACACGGGATATTGTTAAAAATCGAGTCGGACCATTTTGTGGATATTTTTACATATTTTGTTCCTATGGGTTATTGGAATTCCACGAAATTTTATTTGACGCAGTTCGGACCGGAATCGGAGCTGATATGATCGAAACTCGGATTTCGAGAAATTGTCAAAGGGGATAGTACACGGGATATTGTTAAAAATCAAGTCGGACCATTTTGTGGATATTTTTATATATTTTGTTCCTATGGGTTATTGGAATTCCACGAAATTTTATTTGACGCTGTTCGGTCCGGAATCGGAGCTGATATGATCGAAACTCGGATTTCGAGAAATTGTCAAAGGGGATAGTACACGGGATATTGTTAAAAATCGAGTCGGACCATTTTGTGGATATTTTTACATATTTTGTTCCTATGGGTTATTAGAATTCCACGAAATTTTATTTGACGCAGTTCAGACTTGAATCGGAGCTGATATGATCGAAACTCGGATTTCGGAAAATTGTCAAAGGGGATAGTACACGGGATATTGTTAAAAATCGAGTCGGACCATTTTGTGGATATTTTTACATATTTTGTTCCTATGGGTTATTGGAATTCCACGAAATTTTATTTGACGCTGTTCGGTCCGGAATCGGAGCTGATATGATCGAAACTCGGATTTCGAGAAATTGTCAAAGGGGATAGTACACGGGATATTGTTAAAAATCGAGTCGGACCATTTTGTGGATATTTTTACATATTTTGTTCCTATGGGTTATTAGAATTCCACGAAATTTTATTTGACGCAGTTAGGACCGGAATCGGAGCTGATATGATCGAAACTCGGATTTCGGAAAATTGTCAAAGGGGATAGTACACGGGATATTGTTAAAAATCGAGTCGGACCATTTTGTGGATATTTTTACATATTTTGTTCCTATGGGTTATTGGAATTCCACGAAATTTTATTTGACGCAGTTCGGACCGGAATCGGAGCTGATATGATCGAAACTCGGATTTCGAGAAATTGTCAAAGGGGATAGTACACGGGATATTGTTAAAAATCAAGTCGGACCATTTTGTGGATATTTTTATATATTTTGTTCCTATGGGTTATTGGAATTCCACGAAATTTTATTTGACGCTGTTCGGTCCGGAATCGGAGCTGATATGATCGAAACTCGGATTTCGAGAAATTGTCAAAGGGGATAGTACACGGGATATTGTTAAAAATCGAGTCGGACCATTTTGTGGATATTTTTACATATTTTGTTCCTATGGGTTATTAGAATTCCACGAAATTTTATTTGACGCAGTTCAGACTTGAATCGGAGCTGATATGATCGAAACTCGGATTTCGGAAAATTGTCAAAGGGGATAGTACACGGGATATTGTTAAAAATCGAGTCGGACCATTTTGTGGATATTTTTACATATTTTGTTCCTATGGGTTATTGGAATTCCACGAAATTTTATTTGACGCAGTTCGGACCGGAATCGGAGCTGATATGATCGAAACTCGGATTTCGAGAAATTGTCAAAGGGGATAGTACACGGGATATTGTTAAAAATCGAGTCGGACCATTTTGTGGATATTTTTACATATTTTGTTCCTATGGGTTATTGGAATTCCACGAAATTTTATTTGACGCAGTTCGGACCGGAATCGGAGCTGATATGATCGAAACTCGGATTTCGAAAAATTGTCAAAGGGGATAGTACACGGGATATTGTTAAAAATCGAGTCGGACCATTTTGTGGATATTTTTACATATTTTGTTCATATGGGTTATTGGAATTCAACCAAATTTTATTTGATGCAGTTCAGACTTGAATCGAAGCTGATATGATCGAAACTCGGTTTTCGGATAATCCTCAAAGGGGTTAGTACACGGGATATTGTTAAAAATCGAGTCGGACCATTTTGTGGATATTTTTACATATTTTGTTCATATGGGTTATTGAAATTCAACCAAATTTTATTTGATGCAGTTCAGACTTGAATCGAAGCTGATATGATCGAAACTCGGTTTTCGGATAATCCTCAAAGGGGTTAGTACACGGGATATTGTTAAAAATCGAGTCGGACCATTTTGTGGATATTTTTACATATTTTGTTCCTATGGGTTTTTGGAATTCTCCGAAATTTTATTTGACGCAGTTCGGACCGGAATCGGAGCTGATATGATCGAAACTCGGATTTCGAAAAATTGTCAAAGGGGATAGTACACGGGATATTGTTAAAAATCGAGTCGGACCATTTTGTGGATATTTTTACATATTTTGTTCCTATGGGTTATTGGAATTCCACGAAATTTTATTTGACGCAGTTCGGACCGGAATCGGAGCTGATATGATCGAAACTCGGATTTCGAAAAATTGTCAAAGGGGATAGTACACGGGATATTGTTAAAAATCGAGTCGGACCATTTTGTGGATATTTTTACATATTTTGTTCATATGGGTTATTGGAATTCAACCAAATTTTATTTGATGCAGTTCAGACTTGAATCGAAGCTGATATGATCGAAACTCGGTTTTCGGATAATCCTCAAAGGGGTTAGTACACGGGATATTGTTAAAAATCGAGTCGGACCATTTTGTGGATATTTTTACATATTTTGTTCATATGGGTTATTGAAATTCAACCAAATTTTATTTGATGCAGTTCAGACTTGAATCGAAGCTGATATGATCGAAACTCGGTTTTCGGATAATCCTCAAAGGGGTTAGTACACGGGATATTGTTAAAAATCGAGTCGGACCATTTTGTGGATATTTTTACATATTTTGTTCCTATGGGTTTTTGGAATTCTCCGAAATTTTATTTGACGCAGTTCGGACCGGAATCGGAGCTGATATGATCGAAACTCGGATTTCGAAAAATTGTCAAAGGGGATAGTACACGGGATATTGTTAAAAATCGAGTCGGACCATTTTGTGGATATTTTTACATATTTTGTTCCTATGGGTTATTGGAATTCCACGAAATTTTATTTGACGCAGTTCGGACCGGAATCGGAGCTGATATGATCGAAACTCGGATTTCGAAAAATTGTCAAAGGGGATAGTACACGGGATATTGTTAAAAATCAAGTCGGACCATTTTGTGGATATTTTTATATATTTTGTTCCTATGGGTTATTGGAATTCCACGAAATTTTATTTGACGCTGTTCGGTCCGGAATCGGAGCTGATATGATCGAAACTCGGATTTCGAGAAATTGTCAAAGGGGATAGTACACGGGATATTGTTAAAAATCGAGTCCGACCATTTTGTGGATATTTTTACATATTTTGTTCCTATGGGTTATTAGAATTCCACGAAATTTTATTTGACGCAGTTAGGACCGGAATCGGAGCTGATATGATCGAAACTCGGATTTCGGAAAATTGTCAAAGGGGATAGTACACGGGATATTGTTAAAAATCGAGTCGGACCATTTTGTGGATATTTTTACATATTTTGTTCCTATGGGTTATTGGAATTCCACGAAATTTTATTTGACGCAGTTCGGACCGGAATCGGAGCTGATATGATCGAAACTCGGATTTCGAGAAATTGTCAAAGGGGATAGTACACGGGATATTGTTAAAAATCGAGTCGGACCATTTTGTGGATATTTTTACATATTTTGTTCCTATGGGTTATTGGAATTCCGCGAAATTTTATTTGACGCAGTTCGAACCTAAGTCAGAGCTGATATGATCGAAACTCGGTTTTCGGATAATCCTCAGATGTCAAAGAAATGGATGTCAAAGAAATGGATATTGTTAAAAATCGAGTCGGACCATTTTACGTATATTTTTACATATTTTGTTCCAATGGGTTATTGGAAATCAACGAAATTTTATTTGACGCGATACGGACCATAATCGGACCTGATATAGTCAAAACTCGGTTTTTGGATAATCCCCAAAGGGGTTAGTACACGGGATATTGTTAAAAATCGAGTCGAACCATTTTGCAGATATTTTTACATATTTTGTTCCTATGGGTTATTGGAATTCAACGAAATTTTATTTGACGCAATTCGGACCTGAATCGGAGCTGATATAGTCAAAACTAATTTTTTAATAATCCTCAAAGGGGTTAGTACACGGGATATTGTTAAAAATCGAGTCGGACCATTTTTTTGGATATTTTTACATATTTTGTCCCAATGGGTTATTGGAATTCAACGAAATTTTATTTGACGCAGTTCGGACCGGAATCGTAGGTGATATGATCGAAACTCGGTTTTCGGAAAATTCTCAAAGGGGTTAGTACACGGGATATTGTTAAAAATCAATTCGGACCATTTTGTGGATATTTTTACATATTTTGTTCCTATGGGTTATTGAAATTCAACAAAATTTTATTTGACGCAGTTCGAACCTGAGTCGGAGCTGATATGATCGAAACTCGGTTTTCGGATAATATTCAAAGTGGTTAGTACACGGGATATTGTTAAAAATCAAGTCGGACCATTTTAGGGATATTTTTACATATTTTGTTCCTATGGGTTATTAGAATTCAACGAAATTTTATTTGACGCAATTCAGACCTGAATCGGTGCTGATATAGTCAAAACTCGGTTTTCGGATAAACCTCAAAGTGGTTAGTACACGGGATATTGTTAAAAATTGAGTCGGACCATTTTAGGGATATTTTTACATATTTTGTTCGTATGGGTTATTGGAATTCAACGAAATTTTATTTGACGCAATTCGGACATGAATCGGAGTTGATATAGTCAAAACTCAATTTTTGGATAATCCTCAAAGGGGTTAGTACACGGGATATTGTTAAAAATCGAGTCGGACCATTTTGTGAATATTTTTACATATTTTGTTCGTATGGGTTATTGGAATTCAACGAAATTTTATTTGACGCAGTTCGGGCCGGAATCGGAGCTGATATGATCGAAACTCGGTTTTCGGAAAATTCTCAAAGGGGTTAGTACACGGGATATTGTTAAAAATCAATTCGGACCATTTTGTGGATATTTTTACATATTTTGTTCCTATGGGTTATTAAAATTCAACAAAATTTTATTTGACGCAGTTCGAACCTGAGTCGGAGCTGATATGATCGAAACTCGGTTTTCGGATAATCCTCAAAGTGGTTAGTACACGGGATATTGTTAAAAATCGAGTCGGACCATTTTAGGGATATTTTTACATATTTTGTTCCTATGGGTTATTAGAATTCAACGAAATTTTATTTGACGCAATTCAGACCTGAATCGGAGCTGATACAGTCAAAACTCGGTTTTCGGATAAACCTCAAAGTGGTTAGTACACGGGATATTGTTAAAAATTGAGTCGGACCATTTTAGGGATATTTTTACATATTTTGTTCGTATCGGTTATTGGAATTCAAGAAATTTTATTTGGTGCAATTCGAACCTGAATCGGGCCTAAAATGACCGAAACTCGATTTTTGGATAATCCTCAAATGGGTTAGTACACGCAATATTGTTAAAAATGGAATTGGACCATTTTGTGGATATTTTTACATATTTTGTTCCTATGTGTTACTGGAATTCAACGAAATTTTATTTGACGCAATTCAGACCTGAATCGGAGCTGATATAGTCAAAACTCGGTTTTCGGATAAACCGCAAAGTGGTTAGTACACGGGATATTGTTAAAAATCTAGTCGGACCATTTTGAGGATATTTTTACATATTTTGTTCCTATGGGTTATTGGAATTCAACGAAATTTTATTTGACGCAATTCGGACCTGAATCGGAGCTGATATAGTAAAAACTCAGTTTTTGGATAATCCTCAAAGGGGTTAGTACACGGGATATTGTTAAAAATCGAGTCGGACCATTTTGTGAATATTTTTACATATTTTGTTCATATGGGTTATCGGAATTCAACGAAATTTTATTTGACGCAGTTCGGACCGGAATCGGAGCTGATATGATCGAAACTCGGTTTTCGGAAAATTCTGAAAGGGGTTAGTACACGGGATATTGTTAAAAATCAATTCGGACCATTTTGTGGATATTTTTACATATTTTGTTCCTATGGGTTATTAAAATTCAACAAAATTTTATTTGACGCAGTTCGAACCTGAGTCGGAGCTCATATGATCGAAACTCGGTTTTCGGATAATCCTCAAAGTGGTTAGCACACGGGATATTGTTAAAAATGGAGTTGGACCATTTTGTGGATATTTTTACATATTTTGTTCCTATGGGTTATTAGAATTCAACGAAATTTTATTTGACGCAATTCAGACCTGAATCGGAGCTGATATAGTCAAAACTCGGTTTTCGGATAAACCGCAAAGTGGTTAGTACACGGGATATTGTTAAAAATCTAGTCGGACCATTTTGAGGATATTTTTACATATTTTGTTCCTATGGGTTATTGGAATTCAACGAAATTTTATTTGACGCAATTCGGACCTGAATCGGAGCTGATATAGTCAAAACTCATTTTTTGGATAATCCTCAAAGGGGTTAGTACACGGGATATTGTTAAAAATCGAGTCGGACCATTTTGTGAATATTTTTACATATTTTGTTCGTATGGGTTATTGGAATTCAACGAAATTTTATTTGACGGAGTTCGGGCCGGAATCGGAGCTGATATGATCGAAACTCGGTTTTCGGAAAATTCTCAAAGGGGTTAGTACACGGGATATTGTTAAAAATCAATTCGGACCATTTTGTGGATATTTTTACATATTTTGTTCCTATGGGTTATTAAAATTCCACAAAATTTTATTTGACGCAGTTCGAACCTGAGTCGGAGCTGATATGATCGAAACTCGGTTTTCGGATAATCCTCAAAGTGGTTAGTACACGGGATATTGTTAAAAATCGAGTCGGACCATTTTAGGGATATTTTTACATATTTTGTTCCTATGGGTTATTAGAATTCAACGAAATTTTATTTGACGCAATTCAGACCTGAATCGGAGCTGATACAGTCAAAACTCGGTTTTCGGATAAACCTCAAAGTGGTTAGTACACGGGATATTGTTAAAAATTGAGTCGGACCATTTTAGGGATATTTTTACATATTTTGTTCGTATCGGTTA
Organism: Saposhnikovia divaricata; assembly: GCA_036435485.1. Lineage (NCBI taxonomy): Eukaryota > Viridiplantae > Streptophyta > Magnoliopsida > Apiales > Apiaceae > Saposhnikovia > Saposhnikovia divaricata. Next base: position 223,716,810 of record CM071599.1, on the reverse strand, counting down.
TTGGAATTTAAGAAATTTTATTTGGTGCAATTCGAACCTGAATCGGGCCTAAAATGACCGAAACTCGGTTTTTGGATAATCCTCAAATGGGTTAGTACACGCAATATTGTTAAAAATGGAATTGGACCATTTTGTGGATATTTTTACATATTTTGTTCCTATGTGTTACTGGAATTCAACGAAATTTTATTTGACGCAATTCAGACCTGAATCGGAGCTGATATAGTCAAAACTCGGTTTTCGGATAAACCGCAAAGTGGTTAGTACACGGGATATTGTTAAAAATCTAGTCGGACCATTTTGAGGATATTTTTACATATTTTGTTCCTATGGGTTATTGGAATTCAACGAAATTTTATTTGAAGCAATTCGGACCTGAATTAGAGCTGATATAGTCAAAACTAAGTTTTTGGATAATCCTCAATGGGGTTAGTACACGGGATATTGTTAAAAATCGAGTCGGACCATTTTGTGGATATTTTTACATATTTTGTTCCCATGGGTTATCGGAATTCAACGAAATTTTATTTGACGCAGTTCGGACCGGAATCGGAGCTGATATGATCGAAACTCGGTTTTCGGAAAATTCTGAAAGGGGTTAGTACACGGGATATTTTTAAAAATCAATTCGGACCATTTTGTGGATATTTTTACATATTTTGTTCCTATGGGTTATTGAAATTCAACAAAATTTTATTTGACGCAGTTCGAACCTAAGTCGGAGCTGATATGATCGAAACTCGGTTTTCGGATAATCCTCAAAGTGGTTAGTACACGGGATATTGTTAAAAATCGAGTCGGACCATTTTAGGGATATTTTTACATATTTTGTTCCTATGGGTTATTAGAATTCAACGAAATTTTATTTGACGCAATTCAGACCTGAATCGGAGCTGATACAGTCAAAACTCGGTTTTCGGATAAACCTCAAAGTGGTTAGTACACGGGATATTGTTAAAAATTGAGTCGGACCATTTTAGGGATATTTTTACATATTTTGTTCGTATGGGTTATTGGAATTCAACGAAATTTTATTTGACGCAATTCGGACCTGAATCGGAGCTGATATAGTCAAAACTCAATTTTTGGATAATCCTCAAAGGGGTTAGTACACGGGATATTGTTAAAAATTGAGTCGGACCATTTTGTGGATATTTTTACATATTTTGTTCCTATGGGTTTTTGGAATTCAATGAAATTTTATTTGACGCAATTCGGACCGGAATCGGAGCTGATATGATCGAAACTCGGTTTTCGGAAAATTCTCAAAGGGGTTAGTACACGGGATATTGTTAAAAATCAATTCGGACCATTTTGTGGATATTTTTACATATTTTGTTCCTATGGGTTATTGAAATTCAACAAAATTTTATTCGACGAAGTTCGAACCTAAGTCGGAGCTGATATGATCGAAACTCGGTTTTCGGATAATCCTCAAAGTGGTTAGTACACGGGATATTGTTAAAAATCGAGTCGGACCATTTTACGTATATTTTTACATATTTTGTTCCAATGGGTTATTGGAAATCAACGAAATTTTATTTGACGCGATACGGACCTGAATCGGACCTGATATAGTCAAAACTCTGTTTTTGGATAATCCCCAAAGGGGTTAGTACACGGGATATTGTTAAAAATCGAGTCGAACCATTTTGCAGATATTTTTACATATTTTGTTCATATAGGTTATTGGAATTCAAGAAATTTTATTTGGTGCAATTCGAACCTGAATCGGGCCTAAAATGACCGAAACTCGGTTTTTGGATAATCCTCAAATGGGTTAGTACACGCAATATTGTTAAAAATGGAGTTGGACCATTTTGTGGATATTTTTACATATTTTGTTCCTATGGGTTACTGGAATTCAACGAAATTTTATTTGACGCAATTCAGACCTGAATCGGAGCTGATATAGTCAAAACTCGGTTTTCGGATAAACCGCAAAGTGGTTAGTACACAGGATATTGTTAAAAATCTAGTCGGACCATTTTGAGGATATTTTTACATATTTTGTTCCTAGGGGTTATTGGAATTCAACGAAATTTTATTTGACGCAATTCGGACCTGAATCGGAGCTGATATAGTCAAAACTCATTTTTTGGATAATCCTCAAAGGGGTTAGTACACGGGATATTGTTAAAAATCGAGCCGGACCATTTTGTGGATATTTTTACATATTTTGTCCCAATGGGTTATTGGAATTCAACGAAATTTTATTTGACGCAGTTCGGACCGGAATCGTAGCTGATATGATCGAAACTCGGTTTTCGGAAAATTCTCAAAGGGGTTAGTACACGGGATATTGTTAAAAATCGAGTCGAACCATTTTGCAGATATTTTTTACATATTTTGTTCATATGGGTTCTTGGAATTCAAGAAATTTTATTTGGTGCAATTTGAACCTGAATCGGGCCTAAAATGACCGAAACTCGGTTTTTGGATAATCCTCAAATGGGTTAGTACACGCAATATTGTTAAAAATGGAGTTGGACCATTTTGTGGATATTTTTACATATTTTGTTCCTATGGGTTACTGGAATTCAACGAAATTTTATTTGACGCAATTCAGACCTGAATCGGAGCTGATATACTCAAAACTCGGTTTTTGGATAAACCGCAAAGTGGTTAGTACACGGGATATTGTTAAAAATCTAGTCGGACCATTTTGAGGATATTTTTACATATTTTGTTCCTATGGGTTATTGGAATTCAACGAAATTTTATTTGACGCAATTCGGACCTGAATCGGAGCTGATATAGTCAAAACTCGTTTTTTGGATAATCCTCAAAGGGGTTAGTACACGGGATATTGTTAAAAATCGAGCCGGACCATTTTGTGGATATTTTTACATATTTTGTTCCTATGGGTTATTGGAATTCAACGAAATTTTATTTGACGCAGTTCGGACCGGAATCGTAGCTGATATGATCGAAACTCGGTTTTCGGAAAATTCTCAAAGGGGTTAGTACACGGGATATTGTTAAAAATCAATTCGGACCATTTTGTGGATATTTTTACATATTTTGTTCCTATGGGTTATTAAAATTCAACAAAATTTTATTTGACGCAGTTCGAACCTGAGTCGGAGCTGATATGATCGAAACTCGGTTTTCGGATAATATTCAAAGTGGTCAAAACTCGGTTTTCGGATAAACCTCAAAGTGGTTAGTACACGGGATATTGTTAAAAATTGAGTCGGACCATTTTAGGGATATTTTTACATATTTTGTTCGTATGGGTTATTGGAATTCAACGAAATTTTATTTGACGCAATTCGGACCTGAATCGGAGCTGATATAGTCAAAACTCAATTTTTGGATAATCCTCAAAGGGGTTAGTACACGGGATATTGTTAAAAATCGAGTCGGACCATTTTGTGAATATTTTTACATATTTTGTTCGTATGGGTTATTGGAATTCAACGAAATTTTATTTGACGCAGTTCGGGCCGGAATCGGAGCTGATATGATCGAAACTCGGTTTTCGGAAAATTCTCAAAGGGGTTAGTACACTGGATATTGTTAAAAATCAATTCGGACCATTTTGTGAATATTTTTACATATTTTGTTCCTATGGGTTATTAAAATTCAACAAAATTTTATTTGACGCAGTTCGAACCTGAGTCGGAGCTGATATGATCGAAACTCGGTTTTCGGATAATCCTCAAAGTGGTTAGTACACGGGATATTGTTAAAAATCGAGTCGGACCATTTTTGGGATATTTTTACATATTTTGTTCCTATGGGTTATTGGAAATCAACGAAATTTTATTTGACGCGATACGGACCTGAATCGGACCTGATATAGTCAAAACTCGGTTTTTGGATAATCCCCAAAGGGGTTAGTACACGGGATATTGTTAAAAATCGAGTCGAACCATTTTGCAGATATTTTTACATATTTTGTTCATATGGGTTATTGGAATTCAAGAAATTTTATTTGGTGCAATTCGAACCTGAATCGGGCCAAAAATGACCGAAACTCGGTTTTTGGATAATCCTCAAATGGGTTAGTACACGCAATATTGTTAAAAATGGAGTTGGACCATTTTGTGGATATTTTTACATATTTTGTTCCTATGGGTTATTGGAATTCAACGAAATTTTATTTGACGCAATTCAGACCTGAATCGGAGCTGATATAGTCAAAACTCGGTTTTCGGATAAACCGCAAAGTGGTTAGTACACGGGATATTGTTAAAAATCTAGTCGTACCATTTTAAGGATATTTGTACATATTTTGTTCCTATGGGTTATTGGAATTCAACGAAATTTTATTTGACGCAATTCGGACCTGAATCGGAGCTGATATAGTCAAAACTCATTTTTTGGATAATCCTCAAAGGGGTTAGTACACGGGATATTGTTAAAAATCGAGCCGGACCATTTTGTGGATATTTTTACATATTTTGTTCCTTTGGGTTATTGGAATTCAACGAAATTTTATTTGACGAAGTTCGGACCGGAATCGTAGCTGATATGATCGAAACTCGGTTTTTGGAAAATTCTCAAAGGGGTTAGTACACTGGATATTGTTAAAAATCAATTCGGACCATTTTGTGGATATTTTTTCATATTTTGTTCCTATGGGTTATTAAAATTCAACAAAATTTTATTTGACGCAGTTCGATCCTGAGTCGGAGCTGATATAATCGAAACTCGGTTTTCGGATAATATTCAAAGTGGTTAGTACACGGGATATTGTTAAAAATCGAGTCGGACCATTTTAGGGATATTTTTACATATTTTGTTCCTATGGGTTATTAGAATTCAACGAAATTTTATTTGACGCAATTCAGACCTGAATCGGAGCTGATATAGTCAAAACTCGGTTTTCGGATAAACCTCAAAGTGGTTAGTACACGGGATATTGTTAAAAATTGAGTCAGACCATTTTAGGGATATTTTTACATATTTTGTTCGTATGGGTTATTGGAATTCAACGAAATTTTATTTGACGCAATTCGGACCTGAATCGGAGCTGATATAGTCAAAACTCATTTTTTGGATAATCCTCAAAGGGGTTAGTACACGGGATATTGTTAAAAATCGAGCCGGACCATTTTGTGGATATTTTTACATATTTTGTTCCTTTGGGTTATTGGAATTCAACGAAATTTTATTTGACGCAGTTTGGACCGGAATCGTAGCTGATATGATCGAAACTCGGTTTTCGGAAAATTCTCAAAGGGGTTAGTACACGGGATATTGTTAAAAATCAATTCGGACCATTTTGTGGATATTTTTACATATTTTGTTCCTATGGGTTATTAAAATTCAACAAAATTTTATTTGACGCAGTTCGAACCTGAGTCGGAGCTGATATGATCGAAACTCGGTTTTCGGATAATCGTCAAAGTGGTTAGTACACGGGATATTGTTAAAAATCGAGTCAGACCATTTTAGGGATATTTTTACATATTTTGTTCCTATGGGTTATTAGAATTCAACGAAATTTTATTTGACGCAATTCAGACTTGAATCGGAGCTGATACAGTCAAAACTCGGTTTTCGGATAAACCTCAAAGTGGTTAGTACACGGGATATTGTTAAAAATTGAGTCGGACCATTTTAGGGATATTTTTACATATTTTGTTCGTATGGGTTATTGGAATTCAACGAAATTTTATTTGACGCAATTCGGACCTGAATCGGAGCTGATATAGTCAAAACTCAATTTTTGGATAATCCTCAAAGGGGTTAGTACACGGGATATTGTTAAAAATTGAGTCGGACCATTTTGTGGATATTTTTACATATTTTGTTCCTATGGGTTTTTGGAATTCAATGAAATTTTATTTGACGCAATTCGGACCGGAATCGGAGCTGATATGATCGAAACTCTGTTTTCGGAAAATTCTCAAAGGGGTTAGTACACGGGATATTGTTAAAAATCAATTCGGACCATTTTGTGGATATTTTTACATATTTTGTTCCTATGGGTTATTGAAATTCAACAAAATTTTATTCGACGAAGTTCGAACCTAAGTCGGAGCTGATATGATCGAAACTCGGTTTTCGGATAATCATCAAAGTGGTTAGTACACGGGATATTGTTAAAAATCGAGTCGGACCATTTTACGTATATTTTTACATATTTTGTTCCAATGGGTTATTGGAAATCAACGAAATTTTATTTGACGCGATACGGACCTGAATCGGACCTGATATAGTCAAAACTCGGTTTTTGGATAATCCCCAAAGGGGTTAGTACACGGGATATTGTTAAAAATCGAGTCGAACCATTTTACAGATATTTTTACATATTTTGTTCATATGGGTTATTGGAATTCAAGAAATTTTATTTGGTGCAATTCGAACCTGAATCGGGCCAAAAATGACCGAAACTCGGTTTTTGGATAATCCTCAAATGGGTTAGTACACGCAATATTGTTAAAAATGGAGTTGGACCATTTTGTGGATATTTTTACATATTTTGTTCTTATGGGTTACTGGAATTCAACGAAATTTTATTTGACGCAATTCAGACCTGAATCGGAGCTGATATAGTCAAAACTCGGTTTTCGGATAAACCGCAAAGTGGTTAGTACACGGGATATTGTTAAAAATCTAGTCGGACCATTTTGAGGATATTTTTACATATTTTGTTCCTATGGGTTATTGGAATTCAACGAAATTTTATTTGACGCAATTCGGACCTGAATCGGAGCTGATATAGTCAAAACTCATTTTTTGGATAATCCTCAAAGGGGTTAGTACACGGGATATTGTTAAAAATCGAGCCGGACCATTTTGTGGATATTTTTACATATTTTGTCCCAATGGGTTATTGGAATTCAACGAAATTTTATTTGACGCAGTTCGGACCGGAATCGTAGCTGATATGATCGAAACTCGGTTTTCGGAAAATTCTCAAAGGGGTTAGTACACGGGATATTGTTAAAAATCGAGTCGAACCATTTTGCAGATATTTTTACATATTTTGTTCATATGGGTTATTGGAATTCAAGAAATTTTTTTTGGTGCAATTCGAACCTGAATCGGGCCTAAAATGACCGAAACTCGGTTTTTGGATAATCCTCAAATGGGTTAGTACACGCAATATTGTTAAAAATGGAGTTGGACCATTTTGTGGATATTTTTACATATTTTGTTCCTATGGGTTACTGGAATTCAACGAAATTTTATTTGACGCAATTCAGACCTGAATCGGAGCTGATATAGTCAAAACTCGGTTTTCGGATAAACCGCAAAGTGGTTAGTACACGGGATATTGTTAAAAATCTAGTCGGACCATTTTGAGGATATTTTTACATATTTTGTTCCTATGGGTTATTGGAATTCAACGAAATTTTATTTGACGCAATTCGGACCTGAATCGGAGCTGATATAGTCAAAACTCATTTTTTGGATAATCCTCAAAGGGGTTAGTACACGGGATATTGTTAAAAATCGAGCCGGACCATTTTGTGGATATTTTTACATATTTTGTTCCTATGGGTTATTGGAATTCAACGAAATTTTATTTGACGCAGTTCGGACCGGAATCGTAGCTGATATGATCGAAACTCGGTTTTCGGAAAATTCTCAAAGGGGTTAGTACACGGGATATTGTTAAAAATCAATTCGGACCATTTTGTGGATATTTTTACATATTTTGTTCCTATGGGTTATTAAAATTCAACAAAATTTTATTTGACGCAGTTCGAACCTGAGTCGGAGCTGATATGATCGAAACTCGGTTTTCGGATAATATTCAAAGTGGTTAGTACACGGGATATTGTTAAAAATCGAGTCGGACCATTTTAGGGATATTTTTACATATTTTGTTCCTATGGGTTATTAGAATTCAACGAAATTTTATTTGACGCAATTCAGACCTGAATCGGAGCTGATATAGTCAAAACTCGGTTTTCGGATAAACCTCAAAGTGGTTAGTACACGGGATATTGTTAAAAATTGAGTCGGACCATTTTAGGGATATTTTTACATATTTTGTTCGTATGGGTTATTGGAATTCAACGAAATTTTATTTGACGCAATTCGGACCTGAATCGGAGCTGATATAGTCAAAACTCAATTTTTGGATAATCCTCAAAGGGGTTAGTACACGGGATATTGTTAAAAATGGAGTCGGACCATTTTGTGAATATTTTTACATATTTTGTTCGTATGGGTTATTGGAATTCAACGAAATTTTATTTGACGCAGTTCGGGCCGGAATCGGAGCTGATATGATCGAAACTCGGTTTTCGGAAAATTCTCAAAGGGGTTAGTACACTGGATATTGTTAAAAATCAATTCGGACCATTTTGTGAATATTTTTACATATTTTGTTCCTATGGGTTATTAAAATTCAACAAAATTTTATTTGACGCAGTTCGAACCTGAGTCGGAGCTGATATGATCGAAACTCGGTTTTCGGATAATCCTCAAAGTGGTTAGTACACGGGATATTGTTAAAAATCGAGTCGGGCCATTTTAGGGATATTTTTACATATTTTGTTCCTATGGGTTATTGGAAATCAACGAAATTTTATTTGACGCGATACGGACCTGAATCGGACCTGATATAGTCAAAACTCGGTTTTTGGATAATCCCCAAAGGGGTTAGTACACGGGATATTGTTAAAAATCGAGTCGAACCATTTTGCAGATATTTTTACATATTTTGTTCATATGGGTTATTGGAATTCAAGAAATTTTATTTGGTATAATTCGAACCTGAATCGGGCCAAAAATGACCGAAACTCGGTTTTTGGATAATCCTCAAATGGGTTAGTACACGCAATATTGTTAAAAATGGAGTTGGACCATTTTGTGGATATTTTTACATATTTTGTTCCTATGGGTTTTTGGAATTCAACGAAATTTTATTTGACGCAATTCAGACCTGAATCGGAGCTGATATAGTCAAAACTCGGTTTTCGGATAAACCGCAAAGTGGTTAGTACACGGGATATTGTTAAAAATCTAGTCGTACCATTTTAAGGATATTTGTACATATTTTGTTCCTATGGGTTATTGGAATTCAACGAAATTTTATTTGACGCAATTCGGACCTGAATCGGAGCTGATATAGTCAAAACTCATTTTTTGGATAATCCTCAAAGGGGTTAGTACACGGGATATTGTTAAAAATCGAGCCGGACCATTTTGTGGATATTTTTACATATTTTGTTCCTATGGGTTATTGGAATTCAACGAAATTTTATTTGACGCAGTTCGGACCGGAATCGTAGCTGATATGATCGAAACTCGGTTTTCGGAAAATTCTCAAAGGGGTTAGTACACGGGATATTGTTAAAAATCGAGTCGGACCATTTTAGGGATATTTTTACATATTTTGTTCCTATGGGTTATTAGAATTCAACGAAATTTTATTTGACGCAATTCAGACCTGAATCGGAGCTGATATAGTCAAAACTCGGTTTTCGGATAAACCTCAAAGTGGTTAGTACACGGGATATTGTTAAAAATTGAGTCGGACCATTTTAGGGATATTTTTACATATTTTGTTCGTATGGGTTATTGGAATTCAACGAAATTTTATTTGACGCAATTCGGACCTGAATCGGAGCTGATATAGTCAAAACTCATTTTTTGGATAATCCTCAAAGGGGTTAGTACACGGGATATTGTTAAAAATCGAGCCGGACCATTTTGTGGATATTTTTACATATTTTGTTCCTTTGGGTTATTGGAATTCAACGAAATTTTATTTGACGCAGTTTGGACCGGAATCGTAGCTGATATGATCGAAACTCGGTTTTCGGAAAATTCTCAAAGGGGTTAGTACACGGGATATTGTTAAAAATCAATTCGGACCATTTTGTGGATATTTTTTCATATTTTGTTCCTATGGGTTATTAAAATTCAACAAAATTTTATTTGACGCAGTTCGAACCTGAGTCGGAGCTGATATGATCGAAACTCGGTTTTCGGATAATATTCAAAGTGGTTAGTACACGGGATATTGTTAAAAATCGAGTCGGACCATTTTAGGGATATTTTTACATATTTTGTTCCTAGGGGTTATTAGAATTCAACGAAATTTTATTTGACGCAATTCAGACCTGAATCGGAGCTGATATAGTCAAAACTCGGTTTTCGGATAAACCTCAAAGTGGTTAGTACACGGGATATTGTTAAAAATTGAGTCGGACCATTTTAGGGATATTTTTACATATTTTGTTCGTATGGGTTATTGGAATTCAACGAAATTTTATTTGACGCAATTCGGACCTGAATCGGAGCTGATATAGTCAAAACTCAATTTTTGGATAAACCTCAAAGGGGTTAGTACACGGGATATTGTTAAAAATCGAGTCGGACCATTTTGTGAATATTTTTACATATTTTGTTCGTATGGGTTATTGGAATTCAACGAAATTTTATTTGACGCAGTTCGGGCCGGAATCGGAGCTGATATGATCGAAACTCGCTTTTCGGAAAATTCTCAAAGGGGTTAGTACACGGGATATTGTTAAAAATCAATTCGGACCATTTTGTGGATATTTTTACATATTTTATTCCTATGGGTTATTGAAATTCAACAAAATTTTATTTGACGCAGTTCGAACCTAAGTCGGAGCTGATATGATCGAAACTCGGTTTTCGGATAATCCTCAAAGTGGTTAGTACACGGGATATTGTTAAAAATTGAGTCGGACCATTTTACGTATATTTTTACATATTTTGTTCCTATGGGTTATTGGAAATCAACGAAATTTTATTTGACGCGATACGGAACTGAATCGGACCTGATATAGTCAAAACTCGGTTTTTGGATAATCCCCAAAGGGGTTAGTACACGGGATATTGTTAAAAATCGAGTTGAACCATTTTGCAGATATTTTTACATATTTTGTTCATATGGGTTATTGGAATTCAAGAAATTTTATTTGGTGCAATTCGAACCTGAATCGGGCCTAAAATGACCGAAACTCGGTTTTTGGATAATCCCCAAATGGGTTAATACACGCAATATTGTTAAAAATGGAGTTGGACCATTTTGTGGATATTTTTACATATTTTGTTCCTATGGGTTATTGGAATTCAACGAAATTTTATTTGACGCAATTCAGACCTGAATCGGAGCTGATATAGTCAAAACTCGGTTTTCGGATAAACCGCAAAGTGGTTAGTACACGGGATATTGTTAAAAATCTAGTCGGACCATTTTAAGGATATTTTTACATATTTAGTTCCTATAGGTTATTGGAATTCAACGAAATTTTATTTGACGCAATTCGGACCTGAATCGGAGCTGATATAGTCAAAACTCAGTTTTTGGATAATCCTCAAAGGGGTTAGTACACGGGATATTGTTAAAAACCGATTCGGACCATTTTGTGAATATTTTTACATATTTTGTTCCTATGGGTTATTGGAATTCAACGAAATTTTATTTGACGCAGTTCGGGCCGGAATCGGAGCTGATATGATCGAAACTCGCTTTTCGGAAAATTCTCAAAGGGGTTAGTACACGGGATATTGTTAAAAATCAATTCGGACCATTTTGTGGATATTTTTACATATTTTGTTCATATGGGTTATTGGAATTCAAGAAATTTTATTTGGTGCAATTCGAACCTGAATCGGGCCTAAAATGACCGAAACTCGATTTTTGGATAATCCTCAAATGGGTTAGTACACGCAATATTGTTAAAAATCGAGTCGGACCATTTTAGGGATATTTTTACATATTTTTTTCCTATGGGTTATAGGAATTCAAGGAAATTTTATTTGACGCAATTCGGACCTGAATCGGAGCTGATATAGTCAAAACTCAGTTTTTGGATAATCCTCAAAGGGGTTAGTACATGGGATATTGTTAAAAATCGAGTCGGACCATTTTGTGGATATTTTTACATATTTTGTTCCTATGGGTTATTGGAATTCAACGAAATTTTATTTGACGCAGTTCGGACCGGAATCGGAGCTGATATGATCGAAACTCGGTTTTCGGAAAATTCTCAAAGGGGTTAGTACACGGGATATTGTTAAAAATCAATTCGGACCATTTTGTGGATATTTTTACATATTTTGTTCCTATGGGTTATTGAAATTCAACGAAATTTTATTTGACGCAGTTCGAACCTAAGTCGGAGCTGATATGATCGAAACTCGGTTTTCGGATAATCCTCAAAGTGGTTAGTACACGGGATATTGTTAAAAATCGAGTCGGACCATTTTACGTATATTTTTACATATTTTGTTCCTATGTGTTATTGGAAATCAACGAAATTTTATTTGACGCGATACGGACCGGAATCGGACCTGATATAGTCAAAACTCGGTTTTTGGATAATCCCCAAAGGGGTTAGTACACGGGATATTGTTAAAAATTGAGTCGAACCATTTTGCAGATATTTTTACATATTTTGTTCATATGGGTTATTGGAATTCAAGAAATTTTATTTGGTGCAATTCGAACCTGAATCGGGCCTAAAATGACCGAAACTCGGTTTTTGGATAATCCTCAAATGGGTTAGTACACGCAATATTGTTAAAAATGGAGTTGGACCATTTTGTGGATATTTTTACATATTTTGTTCCTATGGGTTATTGGAATTCAACGAAATTTTATTTGACGCAATTCAGACCTGAATCGGAGCTGATATAGTCAAAACTCGGTTTTCGGATAAACCGCAAAGTGGTTAGTACACGGGATATTGTTAAAAATCAAGTCGGACCATTTTAAGGGTATTTTTACATATTTTGTTCCTATGGGTTATTGGAATTCAACGAAATTTTATTTGACGCAATTCGGACCTGAATCGGAGCTGATATAGTCAAAACTCAGTTTTTGGATAATCCTCAAAGTGGTTAGTACACGGGATATTGTTAAAAATCGAGTCGGACCATTTTGTGAATATTTTTACATATTTTGTTCGTATGGGTTATTGGAATTCAACGAAATTTTATTTGACGCAGTTCGGGCCGGAATCGGAGCTGATATGATCGAAACTCGCTTTTCGGAAAATTCTCAAAGGGGTTAGTACACGGGATATTGTTAAAAATCAATTTGGACCATTTTGTGGATATTGTTACATATTTTATTCCTATGGGTTATTGAAATTCAACAAAATTTTATTTGACGCAGTTCGAACCTAAGTCGGAGCTAATATGATCGAAACTCGGTTTTCGGATAATCCTCAAAGTGGTTAGTACACGGGATATTGTTAAAAATCGAGTCGGACCATTTTACGTATATTTTTACATATTTTGTTCCTATGGGTTATTGGAAATCAACGAAATTTTATTTGACGCGATACGGAACTGAATCGGACCTGATATAGTCAAAACTCGGTTTTTGGATAATCCCCAAAGGGGTTAGTACACGGGATATTGTTAAAAATTGAGTCGAACCATTTTGCAGATATTTTTACATATTTTGTTCATATGGGTTATTGGAATTCAAGAAATTTTATTTGGTGCAATTCGAACCTGAATCGGGCCTAAAATGACCGAAACTCGGTTTTTGGATAATCCTCAAATGGGTTAGTACACGCAATATTGTTAAAAATGGAGTTGGACCATTTTGTGGATATTTTTACATATTTTGTTCCTATGGGTTATTGGAATTCAACGAAATTTTATTTGACGCAATTCAGACCTGAATCGGAGCTGATATAGTCAAAACTCGGTTTTCGGATAAACCGCAAAGTGGTTAGTACACGGGATATTGTTAAAAATCTAGTCGGACCATTTTAAGGATATTTTTACATATTTAGTTCCTATGGGTTATTGGAATTCAACGAAATTTTATTTGACGCAATTCGGACCTGAATCGGAGCTGATATAGTCAAAACTCAGTTTTTGGATAATCCTCAAAGGGGTTAGTACACGGGATATTGTCAAAAATCGAGTCGGACCATTTTGTGGAAATTTTTACATATTTTGTTCCTATGGGTTATTGGAATTCAACGAAATTTTATTTGACGCAGTTCGGACCGGAATCGGAGCTGATATGATCGAAACTCGGTTTTCGGAAAATTCTCAAAGGGGTTAGTACACGGGATATTGTTAAAAATCAATTCGGACCATTTTGTGGATATTTTTACATATTTTGTTCCTATGGGTTATTAAAATTCAACAAGATTTTATTTGACGAAGTTCGAACCTGAGTCGGAGCTGATATGATCGAAACTCGGTTTTCGGATAAACCTCAAAGTGGTTAGTACACGGGATATTGTTAAAAATCGAGTCGGACCATTTTAGGGATATTTTTAAATATTTTGTTCCTATGGGTTATTGGAATTCAACAAAATTTTATTTGACGCAATTCGGACCTGAATCGGAGCTAATATAGTCAAAACTCAATTTTTGGATAATCCTCAAAGGGGTTAGTACACGGGATATTGTTAAAAATCGAGTCGGACCATTTTGTGGATATTTTTACATATTTTGTTCCTATGGGTTATTGGAATTCAACGAAATTTTATTTGATGCAGTTCGGACCGGAATCGGAGCTGATATGATCGAAACTCGGTTTTCGGAAAATTCTCAAAGGGCTTAGTACACGGGATATTGTTAAAAATCAATTCGGACCATTTTGTGGATATTTTTACATATTTTGTTCATATGGGTTATTGGAATTCAAGAAATTTTATTTGGTGCAATTCGAACCTGAATCGGGCCTAAAATGACCGAAACTCGATTTTTGGATAATCCTCAAATGGGTTAGTACACGCAATATTGTTAAAAATGGAGTTGGACCATTTTGTGGATATTTTTACATATTTTGTTCCTATGGGTTATTGGAATTCAACGAAATTTTATTTGACGCAATTCAAACCTGAATCGGAGCTGATATAGTCAAAACTCGGTTTTCGGATAAACCTCAAAGTGGTTAGTACACGGGATATTGTTAAAAATAGAGTCGGACCATTTTAAGGATATTTTTACATATTTTTTTCCTATGGGTTATTGGAATTCAACGAAATTTTATTTGACGCAATTCGGACCTGAATCGGAGCTGATATAGTCAAAACTCAGTTTTTGGATAATCCTCAAAGGGGTTAGTACACGGGATATTGTTAAAAATCGAGTCGGACCATTTTGTGGATATTTTTACATATTTTGTTCCTATGGGTTATTGGAATTCAACGAAATTTTATTTGACGCAGTTCGGACCGGAATCGGAGCTGATATGATCGAAACTCGGTTTTCGGAAAATTCTCAAAGGGGTTAGTACACGGGATATTGTTAAAAATCAATTCGGACCATTTTGTGGATATTTTTACATATTTTGTTCCTATGGGTTATTAAAATTCAACAAGATTTTATTTGACGAAGTTCGAACCTGAGTCGGAGCTGATATGATCGAAACTCGGTTTTCGGATAAACCTCAAAGTGGTTAGTACACGGGATATTGTTAAAAATCGAGTCGGACCATTTTAGGGATATTTTTAAATATTTTGTTCCTATGGGTTATTGGAATTCAACGAAATTTTATTTGACGCAATTCGGACCTGAATCGGAGCTAATATAGTCAAAACTCAATTTTTGGATAATCCTCAAAGGGGTTAGTACACGGGATATTGTTAAAAATCGAGTCGGACCATTTTGTGGATATTTTTACATATTTTGTTCCTATGGGTTATTGGAATTCAACGAAATTTTATTTGATGCAGTTCGGACCGGAATCGGAGCTGATATGATCGAAACTCGGTTTTCGGAAAATTCTCAAAGGGCTTAGTACACGGGATATTGTTAAAAATCAATTCGGACCATTTTGTGGATATTTTTACATATTTTGTTCATATGGGTTATTGGAATTCAAGAAATTTTATTTGGTGCAATTCGAACCTGAATCGGGCCTAAAATGACCGAAACTCGATTTTTGGATAATCCTCAAATGGGTTAGTACACGCAATATTGTTAAAAATGGAGTTGGACCATATTGTGGATATTTTTACATATTTTGTTTCTATGGGTTATTGGAATTCAACGAAATTTTATTTGACGCAATTCAAACCTGAATCGGAGCTGATAAAGTCAAAACTCAGTTTTTGGATAATCCTCAAAGGGGTTAGTACACGGGATATTGTTAAAAATCGAGTCGGACCATTTTGTGGATATTTTTACATATTTTGTTCCTATGGGTTATTGGAATTCAACGAAATTTTATTTGACGCAGTTCGGACCGGAATCGGAGCTGATATGATCGAAACTCGGTTTTCGGAAAATTCTCAAAGGGGTTAGTACACGGGATATTGTTAAAAATCAATTCGGACCATTTTGTGGATATTTTTACATATTTTGTTCCTATGGGTTATTGAAATTCAACGAAATTTTATTTGAGGCAGTTCGAACCTAAGTCGGAGCTGATATGATCGAAACACGGTTTTCGGATAATCCTCAAAGTGGTTAGTACACGGGATATTGTTAAAAATCGAGTCGGACCATTTTACGTATATTTTTACATATTTTGTTCCTATGGGTTATTGGAAATCAACGAAATTTTATTTGACGCGATACGGACCTGAATCGGACCTGATATAGTCAAAACTCGGTTTTTGGATAATCCCCAAAGGGGTTAGTACACGGGATATTGTTAAAAATTGAGTCGAACCATTTTGTAGATATTTTTACATATTTTGTTCATATGGGTTATTGGAATTCAAGAAATTTTATTTGGTGCAATTCGAACCTGAATCGGGCCCAAAATGACCGAAACTCGGTTTTTGGATAATCCTCAAATGGGTTAGTACACGCAATATTGTTAAAAATGGAGTTGGACCATTTTGTGGATATTTTTACATATTTTGTTCCTATGGGTTATTGGAATTCAACGAAATTTTATTTGACGCAATTCAGACCTAAATCGGAGCTGATATAGTCAAAACTCGGTTTTCGGATAAACCGCAAAGTGGTTAGTACACGGGATATTGTTAAAAATCTAGTCGGACCATTTTAAGGGTATTTTTACATATTTTGTTCCTATGGGTTATTGGAATTCAACGAAATTTTATTTGACGCAATTCGGACCTGAATCGGAGCTGATATAGTCAAAACTCAGTTTTTGGATAATCCTAAAAGTGGTTAGTACACGGGATATTGTTAAAAATCGAGTCGGACCATTTTGTGGATATTTTTACATATTTTGTTCCTATGGGTTATTGGAATTCAACGAAATTTTATTTGACGCAATTCGGACCTGAATCGGAGCTGATATAGTCAAAACTCGGTTTTCGGATAAACCGCAAAGTGGTTAGTACACGGGATATTGTTAAAAATCTAGTCGGACCATTTTAAGGATATTTTTACATATTTAGTTCCTGTGGGTTATTGGAATTCAACGAAATTTTATTTGACGCAATTCGGACCTGAATCGGAGCTGATATAGTCAAAACTCGATTTTTGGATAATCCTCAAAGGGGTTAGTACACGGGATATTGTTAAAAATCGAGTCGGACCATTTTGTGGAAATTTTTACATATTTTGTTCCTATGGGTTATTGGAATTCAACGAAATTTTATTTGACGCAGTTCGGACCGGAATCGGAGCTGATATGATCGAAACTCGGTTTTCGGAAAATTCTCAAAGGGGTTAGTACACGGGATATTGTTAAAAATCAATTCGGACCATTTTGTGGATATTTTTACATATTTTGTTCCTATGGGTTATTAAAATTCAACAAAATTTTATTTGACGAAGTTCGAACCTGAGTCGGAGCTGATATGATCGAAACTCGGTTTTCGGATAAACCTCAAAGTGGTTAGTACACGGGATATTGTTAAAAATCGAGTCGGACCATTTTATGGATATTTTTACATATTTTGTTCCTATGGGTTATTGGAATTCAACGAAATTTTATTTGACGCAATTCGGACCTGAATCGGAGCTAATATAGTCAAAACTCAATTTTTGGATAATCCTCAAAGGGGTTAGTACACGGGATATTGTTAAAAATCGAGTCGGACCATTTTGTGGATATTTTTACATATTTTGTTCCTATGGGTTATTGGAATTCAACGAAATTTTATTTGATGCAGTTCGGACCGGAATCGGAGCTGATATGATCGAAACTCGGTTTTCGGAAAATTCTCAAAGGGCTTAGTACACGGGATATTGTTAAAAATCAATACGGACCATTTTGTGGATATTTTTACATATTTTGTTCATATGGGTTATTGGAATTCAAGAAATTTTATTTGACGAAATTCAGACCTGAATCGGAGCTGATATAGTCAAAACTCGGTTTTCGGATAAACCGCAAAGTGGTTAGTACACAGGATATTGTTAAAAATCTAGTCGGACCATTTTAAGGGTATTTTTACATATTTTGTTCCTATGGGTTATTGGAATTCAACGAAATTTTATTTGACGCAATTCGGACCTGAATCGGAGCTGATATAGTCAAAACTCAGTTTTTGGATAATCCTCAAAGTGGTTAGTACACGGGATATTGTTAAAAATTGAGTCGGACCATTTTGTGGATATTTTTACATATTTTGTTCCTATGGGTTATTGGAATTCAACGAAATTTTATTTGACGCAATTCGGACCTGAATCGGAGCTGATATAGTCAAAACTCGGTTTTCGGATAAACCGCAAAGTGGTTAGTACACGGGATATTGTTAAAAATCTAGTCGGACCATTTTAAGGATATTTTTACATATTTAGTTCCTATGGGTTATTGGAATTCAACGAAATTTTATTTGACGCAATTCGGACCTGAATCGGAGCTGATATAGTCAAAACTCGGTTTTTGGATAATCCTCAAAGGGGTAAGTACACGGGATATTGTTAAAAATCGAGTCGGACCATTTTGTGGAAATTTTTACATATTTTGTTCCTATGGGTTATTGGAATTCAACGAAATTTTATTTGACGCAGTTCGGACCGGAATCGAAGCTGATATGATCGAAACTCGGTTTTCGGAAAATTCTCAAAGGGGTTAGTACACGGGATATTGTTAAAAATCAATTTGGACCATTTTGTGGATATTTTTACATATTTTGTTCCTATGGGTTATTAAAATTCAACAAAATTTTATTTGACGAAGTTCGAACCTGAGTCGGAGCTGATATGATCGAAACTCGGTTTTCGGATAAACCTCAAAGTGGTTAGTACACGGGATATTGTTAAAAATCGAGTCGGACCATTTTATGGATATTTTTACATATTTTGTTCCTATGGGTTATTGGAATTCAACGAAATTTTATTTGACGCAATTCGGACCTGAATCGGAGCTAATATAGTCAAAACTCAATTTTTGGATAATCCTCAAAGGGGTTAGTACACGGGATATTGTTAAAAATCGAGTCGGACCATTTTGTGGATATTTTTACATATTTTGTTCCTATGGGTTATTGGAATTCAACGAAATTTTATTTGATGCAGTTCGGACCGGAATCGGAGCTGATATGATCGAAACTCGGTTTTCGGAAAATTCTCAAAGGGCTTAGTACACAGGATATTGTTAAAAATCAATTCGGACCATTTTGTGGATATTTTTACATATTTTGTTCATATGGGTTATTGGAATTCAAGAAATTTTATTTGGTGCAATTCGAACCTGAATCGGGCCTAAAATGACCGAAACTCGATTTTTGGATAATCCTCAAATGGGTTAGTACACGCAATATTGTTAAAAATGGATTTGGACCATTTTGTGGATATTTTTACATATTTTGTTCCTATGGGTTATTGGAATTCAACGAAATTTTATTTGACGCAATTCAAACCTGAATCGGAGCTGATATAGTCAAAACTCGGTTTTCGGATAAACCTCAAAGTGGTTAGTACACGGGATATTGTTAAAAATCGAGTCGGACCATTTTAGGGATATTTTTACATATTTTTTTCCTATGGGTTATTGGAATTCAACGAAATTTTATTTGACGCAATTCGGACCTGAATCGGAGCTGATATAGTCAAAACTCAGTTTTTGGATAATCCTCAAAGGGGTTAGTACACGGGATATTGTTAAAAATCGAGTCGGACCATTTTGTGGATATTTTTACATATTTTGTTCCTATGGGTTATTGGAATTCAACGAAATTTTATTTGACGCAGTTCGGACCGGAATCGGAGCTGATATGATCGAAACTCGGTTTTCGGAAAATTCTCAAAGGGGTTAGTACACGGGATATTGTTAAAAATCAATTCGGACCATTTTGTGGATATTTTTACATATTTTGTTCCTATGGGTTATTGAAATTCAACGAAATTTTATTTGACGCAGTTCGAACCTAAGTGGGAGCTGATATGATCGAAACTCGGTTTTCGGATAATCCTCAAAGTGGTTAGTACACGGGATATTGTTAAAAATCGAGTCGGACCATTTTACGTATATTTTTACATATTTTGTTCCTATGGGTTATTGGAAATCAACGAAATTTTATTTGACGCGATACGGACCTGAATCGGACCTGATATAGTCAAAACTCGGTTTTTGGATAATCCCCAAAGGGGTTAGTACACGGGATATTGTTAAAAATTGAGTCGAACCATTTTGCAGATATTTTTACATATTTTGTTCATATGGGTTATTGGAATTCAAGAAATTTTATTTGGTGCAATTCAAACCTGAATCGGGCCTAAAATGACCGAAACTCGGTTTTTGGATAATCCTCAAATGGGTTAGTACACGCAATATTGTTAAAAATGGAGTTGGACCATTTTGTGGATATTTTTACATATTTTGTTCCTATGGGTTATTGGAATTCAACGAAATTTTATTTGACGCAATTCAGACCTGAATCGGAGCTGATATAGTCAAAACTCGGTTTTCGGATAAACCGCAAAGTGGTTAGTACACGGGATATTGTTAAAAATCTAGTCGGACCATTTTAAGGGTATTTTTACATATTTTGTTCCTATGGGTTATTGGAATTCAACGAAATTTTATTTGACGCAATTCGGACCTGAATCGGAGCTGATATAGTCAAAACTCAGTTTTTGGATAATCCTCAAAGTGGTTAGTACACGGGATATTGTTAAAAATCGAGTCGGACCATTTTGTGAATATTTTTACATATTTTGTTCGTATGGGTTATTGGAATTCAACGAAATTTTATTTGACGCAGTTCGGGCCGGAATCGGAGCTGATATGATCGAAACTCGCTTTTCGGAAAATTCTCAAAAAGGTTAGTACACGGGATATTGTTAAAAATCAATTCGGACCATTTTGTGGATATTTTTACATATTTTATTCCTATGGGTTATTGAAATTCAACAAAATTTTATTTGACGCAGTTCGAACCTAAGTCGGAGCTGATATGATCGAAACTCGGTTTTCGGATAATCCTCAAAGTGGTTAGTACACGGGATATTGTTAAAAATCGAGTCGGACCATTTTACGTATATTTTTACATATTTTGTTCCTATGCGTTATTGGAAATCAACGAAATTTTATTTGACGCGATACGGAACTGAATCGGACCTGATATAGTCAAAACTCGGTTTTTGGATAATCCCCAAAGGGGTTAGTACACGGGATATTGTTAAAAATCGAGTCGAACCATTTTGCAGATATTTTTACATATTTTGTTCATATGGGTTATTGGAATTCAAGAAATTTTATTTGGTGCAATTCGAACCTGAATCGGGCCTAAAATGACCGAAACTCGGTTTTTGGATAATCCTCAAATGGGTTAGTACACGCAATATTGTTAAAAATGGAGTTGGACCATTTTGTGGATATTTTTACATATTTTGTTCCTATGGGTTATTGGAATTCAACGAAATTTTATTTGACGCAATTCAGACCTGAATCGGAGCTGATATAGTCAAAACTCGGTTTTCGGATAAACCGCAAAGTGGTTAGTACACGGGATATTGTTAAAAATCTAGTCGGACCATTTTAAGGATATTTTTACATATTTAGTTCCTATGGGTTATTGGAATTCAACGAAATTTTATTTGACGCAATTCGGACCTGAATCGGAGCTGATATAGTCAAAACTCAGTTTTTGGATAATCCTCAAAGGGGTTAGTACACGGGATATTGTTAAAAATCGAGTCGGGCCATTTTGTGGAAATTTTTACATATTTTGTTCCTATGGGTTATTGGAATTCAACGAAATTTTATTTGACGCAGTTCGGACCGGAATCGGAGCTGATATGATCGAAACTCGGTTTTCGGAAAATTCTCAAAGGGGTTAGTACACGGGATATTGTTAAAAATCAATTCGGACCATTTTGTGGATATTTTTACATATTTTGTTCCTATGGGTTATTAAAATTCAACAAGATTTTATTTGACGAAGTTCGAAACTGAGTCGGAGCTGATATGATCGAAACTCGGTTTTCGGATAAACCTCAAAGTGGTTAGTACACGGGATATTGTTAAAAATCGAGTCGGACCATTTTAGGGATATTTTTAAATATTTTGTTCCTATGGGTTATTGGAATTCAACGAAATTTTATTTGACGCAATTCGGACCTGAATCGGAGCTAATATAGTCAAAACTCAATTTTTGGATAATCCTCAAAGGGGTTAGTACACGGGATATTGTTAAAAATCGAGTCGGACCATTTTGTGGATATTTTTACATATTTTGTTCCTATGGGTTATTGGAATTCAACGAAATTTTATTTGATGCAGTTCGGACCGGAATCGGAGCTGATATGATCGAAACTCGGTTTTCGGAAAATTCTCAAAGGGCTTAGTACACGGGATATTGTTAAAAATCAATTCGGACCATTTTGTGGATATTTTTACATATTTTGTTCATATGGGTTATTGGAATTCAAGAAATTTTATTTGGTGCAATTCGAACCTGAATCGGGCCTAAAATGACCGAAACTCGATTTTTGGATAATCCTCAAATGGGTTAGTACACGCAATATTGTTAAAAATGGAGTTGGACCATTTTGTGGATATTTTTACATATTTTGTTCCTATGGGTTATTGGAATTCAACGAAATTTTATTTGACGCAATTCAAACCTGAATCGGAGCTGATATAGTCAAAACTCGGTTTTCGGATAAACCTCAAAGTGGTTAGTACACGGGATATTGTTAAAAATAGAGTCGGACCATTTTAAGGATATTTTTACATATTTTTTTCCTATGGGTTATTGGAATTCAACGAAATTTTATTTGACGCAATTCGGACCTGAATCGGAGCTCATATAGTCAAAACTCAGTTTTTGGATAATCCTCAAAGGGGTTAGTACACGGGATATTGTTAAAAATCGAATCGGACCATTTTGTGGATATTTTTACATATTTTGTTCCTATGGGTTATTGGAATTCAACGAAATTTTATTTGACGCAGTTCGGACCGGAATCGGAGCTGATATGATCGAAACTCGGTTTTCGGAAAATTCTCAAAGGGGTTAGTACACGGGATATTGTTAAAAATCAATTCTGACCATTTTGTGGATATTTTTACATATTTTGTTCCTATGGGTTATTAAAATTCAACAAGATTTTATTTGACGAAGTTCGAACCTGAGTCGGAGCTGATATGATCGAAACTCGGTTTTCGGATAAACCTCAAAGTGGTTAGTACACGGGATATTGTTAAAAATCGAGTCGGACCATTTTAGGGATATTTTTAAATATTTTGTTCCTATGGGTTATTGGAATTCAACGAAATTTTATTTGACGCAATTCGGACCTGAATCGGAGCTAATATAGTCAAAACTCAATTTTTGGATAATCCTCAAAGGGGTTAGTACACGGGATATTGTTAAAAATCGAGTCGGACCATTTTGTGGATATTTTTACATATTTTGTTCCTATGGGTTATTGGAATTCAACGAAATTTTATTTGATGCAGTTCGGACCGGAATCGGAGCTGATATGATCGAAACTCGGTTTTCGGAAAATTCTCAAAGGGCTTAGTACACGGGATATTGTTAAAAATCAATTCGGACCATTTTGTGGATATTTTTACATATTTTGTTCATATGGGTTATTGGAATTCAAGAAATTTTATTTGGTGCAATTCGAACCTGAATCGGGCCTAAAATGACCGAAACTCGATTTTTGGATAATCCTCAAATGGGTTAGTACACGCAATATTGTTAAAAATGGAGTTGGACCATTTTGTGGATATTTTTACATATTTTGTTCCTATGGGTTATTGGAATTCAACGAAATTTTATTTGACGCAATTCAGACCTGAATCGGAGCTGATATAGTCAAAACTCGGTTTTCGGATAAACCGCAAAGTGGTTAGTACACGGGATATTGTTAAAAATCTAGTCGGACCATTTTAAGGGTATTTTTACATATTTTGTTCCTATGGGTTATTGGAATTCAATGAAATTTTATTTGACGCAATTCGGACCTGAATCGGAGTTGATATAGTCAAAACTCAGTTTTTGGATAATCCTCAAAGTGGTTAGTACACGGGATATTGTTAAAAATCGAGTCGGACCATTTTGTGGATATTTTTACATATTTTGTTCCTATGGGTTATTGGAATTCAACGAAATTTTATTTGACGCAATTCGGACCTGAATCGGAGCTGATATAGACAAAACTCGGTTTTCGGATAAACCGCAAAGTGGTTAGTACACGGGATATTGTTAAAAATCTAGTCGGACCATTTTAAGGATATTTTTACATATTTAGTTCCTGTGGGTTATTGGAATTCAACGAAATTTTATTTGACGCAATTCGGACCTGAATCGGAGCTGATATAGTCAAAACTCGATTTTTGGATAATCCTCAAAGGGGTTAGTACACGGGATATTGTTAAAAATCGAGTCGGACCATTTTGTGGAAATTTTTACATATTTTGTTCCTATGGGTTATTGGAATTCAACGAAATTTTATTTGACGCAGTTCGGACCGGAATCGGAGCTGATATGATCGAAACTCGGTTTTCGGAAAATTCTCAAAGGGGTTAGTACACGGGATATTGTTAAAAATCAATTCGGACCATTTTGTGGATATTTTTACATATTTTGTTCCTATGGGTTATTAAAATTCAACAAAATTTTATTTGACGAAGTTCGAACCTGAGTCGGAGCTGATATGATCGAAACTCGGTTTTCGGATAAACCTCAAAGTGGTTAGTACACGGGATATTGTTAAAAATCGAGTCGGACCATTTTATGGATATTTTTACATATTTTGTTCCTATGGGTTATTGGAATTCAACGAAATTTTATTTGACGCAATTCGGACCTGAATCGGAGCTAATATAGTCAAAACTCAATTTTTGGATAATCCTCAAAGGGGTTAGTACACGGGATATTGTTAAAAATCGAGTCGGACCATTTTGTGGATATTTTTACATATTTTGTTCCTATGGGTTATTGGAATTCAACGAAATTTTATTTGATGCAGTTCGGACCGGAATCGGAGCTGATATGATCGAAACTCGGTTTTCGGAAAATTCTCAAAGGGCTTAGTACACGGGATATTGTTAAAAATCAATACGGACCATTTTGTGGATATTTTAACATATTTTGTTCATATGGGTTATTGGAATTCAAGAAATTTTATTTGACGAAATTCAGACCTGAATCGGAGCTGATATAGTCAAAACTCGGTTTTCGGATAAACCGCAAAGTGGTTAGTACACGGGATATTGTTAAAAATCTAGTCGGACCATTTTAAGGGTATTTTTACATATTTTGTTCCTATGGGTTATTGGAATTCAACGAAATTTTATTTGACGCAATTCGGACCTGAATCGGAGCTGATATAGTCAAAACTCAGTTTTTGGATAATCCTCAAAGTGGTTAGTACACGGGATATTGTTAAAAATCGAGTCGGACCATTTTGTGGATATTTTTACATATTTTGTTCCTATGGGTTATTGGAATTCAACGAAATTTTATTTGACGCAATTCGGACCTGAATCGGAGCTGATATAGTCAAAACTCGGTTTTCGGATAAACCGCAAAGTGGTTAGTACACGGGATATTGTTAAAAATCTAGTCGGACCATTTTAAGGATATTTTTACATATTTAGTTCCTATGGGTTATTGGAATTCTACGAAATTTTATTTGACGCAATTCGGACCTGAATCGGAGCTGATATAGTCAAAACTCGGTTTTTGGATAATCCTCAAAGGGGTTAGTACACGGGATATTGTTAAAAATCGAGTCGGACCATTTTGTGGAAATTTTTACATATTTTGTTCCTATGGGTTATTGGAATTCAACGAAATTTTATTTGACGCAGTTCGGACCGGAATCGAAGCTGATATGATCGAAACTCGGTTTTCGGAAAATTCTCAAAGGGGTTAGTACACGGGATATTGTTAAAAATCAATTCGGACCATTTTGTGGATATTTTTACATATTTTGTTCCTATGGGTTATTAAAATTCAACAAAATTTTATTTGACGAAGTTCGAACCTGAGTCGGAGCTGATATGATCGAAACTCGATTTTCGGATAAACCTCAAAGTGGTTAGTACACGGGATATTGTTAAAAATCGAGTCGGACCATTTTATGGATATTTTTACATATTTTGTTCCTATGGGTTATTGGAATTCAACGAAATTTTATTTGACGCAATTCGGACCTGAATCGGAGCTAATATAGTCAAAACTCAATTTTTGGATAATCCTCAAAGGGGTTAGTACACGGGATATTGTTAAAAATCGAGTCGGACCATTTTGTGGATATTTTTACATATTTTGTTCCTATGGGTTATTGGAATTCAACGAAATTTTATTTGACGCAATTCAGACCTGAATCGGAGCTGATATAGTCAAAACTCGGTTTTCGGATAAACCGCAAAGTGGTTACTACACGGGATATTGTTAAAAATCTAGTCGGACCATTTTAAGGGTATTTTTACATATTTTGTTCCTATGGGTTATTGGAATTCAACGAAATTTTATTTGACGCAATTCGGACCTGAATCGGAGCTGATATAGTCAAAACTCAGTTTTTGGATAATCCTCAAAGTGGTTAGTACACGGGATATTGTTAAAAATCGAGTCGGACCATTTTGTGGATATTTTTACATATTTTGTTCCTATGGGTTATTGGAATTCAACGAAATTTTATTTGACGCAATTCGGACCTGAATCGGAGCTGATATAGTCAAAACTCGGTTTTCGGATAAACCGCAAAGTGGTTAGTACACGGGATATTGTTAAAAATCTAGTCGGACCATTTTAAGGATATTTTTACATATTTAGTTCCTGTGGGTTATTGGAATTCAACGAAATTTTATTTGACGCAATTCGGACCTGAATCGGAGCTGATATAGTCAAAACTCGATTTTTGGATAATCCTCAAAGGGGTTAGTACACGGGATATTGTTAAAAATCGAGTCGGACCATTTTGTGGAAATTTTTACATATTTTGTTCCTATGGGTTATTGGAATTCAACGAAATTTTATTTGACGCAGTTCGGACCGGAATCGGAGCTGATATGATCGAAACTCGGTTTTCGGAAAATTCTCAAAGGGGTTAGTACACGGGATATTGTTAAAAATCAATTCGGACCATTTTGTGGATATTTTTACATATTTTGTTCCTATGGGTTATTAAAATTCAACAAAATTTTATTTGACGAAGTTCGAACCTGAGTCGGAGCTGATATGATCGAAACTCGGTTTTCGGATAAACCTCAAAGTGGTTAGTACACGGGATATTGTTAAAAATCGAGTCGGACCATTTTATGGATATTTTTACATATTTTGTTCCTATGGGTTATTGGAATTCAACGAAATTTTATTTGACGCAATTCGGACCTGAATCGGAGCTAATATAGTCAAAACTCAATTTTTGGATAATCCTCAAAGGGGTTAGTACACGGGATATTGTTAAAAATCGAGTCGGACCATTTTGTGGATATTTTTACATATTTTGTTCCTATGGGTTATTGGAATTCAACGAAATTTTATTTGACGCAATTCAGACCTGAATCGGAGCTGATATAGTCAAAACTCGGTTTTCGGATAAACCGCAAAGTGGTTACTACACGGGATATTGTTAAAAATCTAGTCGGACCATTTTAAGGGTATTTTTACATATTTTGTTCCTATGGGTTATTGGAATTCAACGAAATTTTATTTGACGCAATTCGGACCTGAATCGGAGCTGATATAGTCAAAACTCAGTTTTTGGATAATCCTCAAAGTGGTTAGTACACGGGATATTGTTAAAAATCGAGTCGGACCATTTTGTGGATATTTTTACATATTTTGTTCCTATGGGTTATTGGAATTCAACGAAATTTTATTTGACGCAATTCGGACCTGAATCGGAGCTGATATAGTCAAAACTCGGTTTTCGGATAAACCGCAAAGTGGTTAGTACACGGGATATTGTTAAAAATCTAGTCGGACCATTTTAAGGATATTTTTACATATTTAGTTCCTGTGGGTTATTGGAATTCAACGAAATTTTATTTGACGCAATTCGGACCTGAATCGGAGCTGATATAGTCAAAACTCGATTTTTGGATAATCCTCAAAGGGGTTAGTACACGGGATATTGTTAAAAATCGAGTCGGACCATTTTGTGGAAATTTTTACATATTTTGTTCCTATGGGTTATTGGAATTCAACGAAATTTTATTTGACGCAGTTCGGACCGGAATCGGAGCTGATATGATCGAAACTCGGTTTTCGGAAAATTCTCAAAGGGGTTAGTACACGGGATATTGTTAAAAATCAATTCGGACCATTTTGTGGATATTTTTACATATTTTGTTCCTATGGGTTATTAAAATTCAACAAAATTTTATTTGACGAAGTTCGAACCTGAGTCGGAGCTGATATGATCGAAACTCGGTTTTCGGATAAACCTCAAAGTGGTTAGTACACGGGATATTGTTAAAAATCGAGTCGGACCATTTTATGGATATTTTTACATATTTTGTTCCTATGGGTTATTGGAATTCAACGAAATTTTATTTGACGCAATTCGGACCTGAATCGGAGCTAATATAGTCAAAACTCAATTTTTGGATAATCCTCAAAGGGGTTAGTACACGGGATATTGTTAAAAATCGAGTCGGACCATTTTGTGGATATTTTTACATATTTTGTTCCTATGGGTTATTGGAATTCAACGAAATTTTATTTGATGCAGTTCGGACCGGAATCGGAGCTGATATGATCGAAACTCGGTTTTCGGAAAATTCTCAAAGGGCTTAGTACACGGGATATTGTTAAAAATCAATACGGACCATTTTGTGGATATTTTAACATATTTTGTTCATATGGGTTATTGGAATTCAAGAAATTTTATTTGACGAAATTCAGACCTGAATCGGAGCTGATATAGTCAAAACTCGGTTTTCGGATAAACCGCAAAGTGGTTAGTACACGGGATATTGTTAAAAATCTAGTCGGACCATTTTAAGGGTATTTTTACATATTTTGTTCCTATGGGTTATTGGAATTCAACGAAATTTTATTTGACGCAATTCGGACCTGAATCGGAGCTGATATAGTCAAAACTCAGTTTTTGGATAATCCTCAAAGTGGTTAGTACACGGGATATTGTTAAAAATCGAGTCGGACCATTTTGTGGATATTTTTACATATTTTGTTCCTATGGGTTATTGGAATTCAACGAAATTTTATTTGACGCAATTCGGACCTGAATCGGAGCTGATATAGTCAAAACTCGGTTTTCGGATAAACCGCAAAGTGGTTAGTACACGGGATATTGTTAAAAATCTAGTCGGACCATTTTAAGGATATTTTTACATATTTAGTTCCTATGGGTTATTGGAATTCTACGAAATTTTATTTGACGCAATTCGGACCTGAATCGGAGCTGATATAGTCAAAACTCGGTTTTTGGATAATCCTCAAAGGGGTTAGTACACGGGATATTGTTAAAAATCGAGTCGGACCATTTTGTGGAAATTTTTACATATTTTGTTCCTATGGGTTATTGGAATTCAACGAAATTTTATTTGACGCAGTTCGGACCGGAATCGAAGCTGATATGATCGAAACTCGGTTTTCGGAAAATTCTCAAAGGGGTTAGTACACGGGATATTGTTAAAAATCAATTCGGACCATTTTGTGGATATTTTTACATATTTTGTTCCTATGGGTTATTAAAATTCAACAAAATTTTATTTGACGAAGTTCGAACCTGAGTCGGAGCTGATATGATCGAAACTCGATTTTCGGATAAACCTCAAAGTGGTTAGTACACGGGATATTGTTAAAAATCGAGTCGGACCATTTTATGGATATTTTTACATATTTTGTTCCTATGGGTTATTGGAATTCAACGAAATTTTATTTGACGCAATTCGGACCTGAATCGGAGCTAATATAGTCAAAACTCAATTTTTGGATAATCCTCAAAGGGGTTAGTACACGGGATATTGTTAAAAATCGAGTCGGACCATTTTGTGGATATTTTTACATATTTTGTTCCTATGGGTTATTGGAATTCAACGAAATTTTATTTGACGCAATTCAGACCTGAATCGGAGCTGATATAGTCAAAACTCGGTTTTCGGATAAACCGCAAAGTGGTTACTACACGGGATATTGTTAAAAATCTAGTCGGACCATTTTAAGGGTATTTTTACATATTTTGTTCCTATGGGTTATTGGAATTCAACGAAATTTTATTTGACGCAATTCGGACCTGAATCGGAGCTGATATAGTCAAAACTCAGTTTTTGGATAATCCTCAAAGTGGTTAGTACACGGGATATTGTTAAAAATCGAGTCGGACCATTTTGTGGATATTTTTACATATTTTGTTCCTATGGGTTATTGGAATTCAACGAAATTTTATTTGACGCAATTCGGACCTGAATCGGAGCTGATATAGTCAAAACTCGGTTTTCGGATAAACCGCAAAGTGGTTAGTACACGGGATATTGTTAAAAATCTAGTCGGACCATTTTAAGGATATTTTTACATATTTAGTTCCTGTGGGTTATTGGAATTCAACGAAATTTTATTTGACGCAATTCGGACCTGAATCGGAGCTGATATAGTCAAAACTCGATTTTTGGATAATCCTCAAAGGGGTTAGTACACGGGATATTGTTAAAAATCGAGTCGGACCATTTTGTGGAAATTTTTACATATTTTGTTCCTATGGGTTATTGGAATTCAACGAAATTTTATTTGACGCAGTTCGGACCGGAATCGGAGCTGATATGATCGAAACTCGGTTTTCGGAAAATTCTCAAAGGGGTTAGTACACGGGATATTGTTAAAAATCAATTCGGACCATTTTGTGGATATTTTTACATATTTTGTTCCTATGGGTTATTAAAATTCAACAAAATTTTATTTGACGAAGTTCGAACCTGAGTCGGAGCTGATATGATCGAAACTCGGTTTTCGGATAAACCTCAAAGTGGTTAGTACACGGGATATTGTTAAAAATCGAGTCGGACCATTTTATGGATATTTTTACATATTTTGTTCCTATGGGTTATTGGAATTCAACGAAATTTTATTTGACGCAATTCGGACCTGAATCGGAGCTAATATAGTCAAAACTCAATTTTTGGATAATCCTCAAAGGGGTTAGTACACGGGATATTGTTAAAAATCGAGTCGGACCATTTTGTGGATATTTTTACATATTTTGTTCCTATGGGTTATTGGAATTCAACGAAATTTTATTTGACGCAATTCAGACCTGAATCGGAGCTGATATAGTCAAAACTCGGTTTTCGGATAAACCGCAAAGTGGTTACTACACGGGATATTGTTAAAAATCTAGTCGGACCATTTTAAGGGTATTTTTACATATTTTGTTCCTATGGGTTATTGGAATTCAACGAAATTTTATTTGACGCAATTCGGACCTGAATCGGAGCTGATATAGTCAAAACTCAGTTTTTGGATAATCCTCAAAGTGGTTAGTACACGGGATATTGTTAAAAATCGAGTCGGACCATTTTGTGGATATTTTTACATATTTTGTTCCTATGGGTTATTGGAATTCAACGAAATTTTATTTGACGCAATTCGGACCTGAATCGGAGCTGATATAGTCAAAACTCGGTTTTCGGATAAACCGCAAAGTGGTTAGTACACGGGATATTGTTAAAAATCTAGTCGGACCATTTTAAGGATATTTTTACATATTTAGTTCCTGTGGGTTATTGGAATTCAACGAAATTTTATTTGACGCAATTCGGACCTGAATCGGAGCTGATATAGTCAAAACTCGATTTTTGGATAATCCTCAAAGGGGTTAGTACACGGGATATTGTTAAAAATCGAGTCGGACCATTTTGTGGAAATTTTTACATATTTTGTTCCTATGGGTTATTGGAATTCAACGAAATTTTATTTGACGCAGTTCGGACCGGAATCGGAGCTGATATGATCGAAACTCGGTTTTCGGAAAATTCTCAAAGGGGTTAGTACACGGGATATTGTTAAAAATCAATTCGGACCATTTTGTGGATATTTTTACATATTTTGTTCCTATGGGTTATTAAAATTCAACAAAATTTTATTTGACGAAGTTCGAACCTGAGTCGGAGCTGATATGATCGAAACTCGGTTTTCGGATAAACCTCAAAGTGGTTAGTACACGGGATATTGTTAAAAATCGAGTCGGACCATTTTATGGATATTTTTACATATTTTGTTCCTATGGGTTATTGGAATTCAACGAAATTTTATTTGACGCAATTCGGACCTGAATCGGAGCTGATATAGTCAAAACTCAGTTTTTGGATAATCCTCAAAGTGGTTAGTACACGGGATATTGTTAAAAATCGAGTCGGACCATTTTGTGGATATTTTTACATATTTTGTTCCTATGGGTTATTGGAATTCAACGAAATTTTATTTGACGCAATTCGGACCTGAATCGGAGCTGATATAGTCAAAACTCGGTTTTCGGATAAACCGCAAAGTGGTTAGTACACGGGATATTGTTAAAAATCTAGTCGGACCATTTTAAGGATATTTTTACATATTTAGTTCCTATGGGTTATTGGAATTCAACGAAATTTTATTTGACGCAATTCGGACCTGAATCGGAGCTGATATAGTCAAAACTCGGTTTTTGGATAATCCTCAAAGGGGTTAGTACACGGGATATTGTTAAAAATCGAGTCGGACCATTTTGTGGAAATTTTTACATATTTTGTTCCTATGGGTTATTGGAATTCAACGAAATTTTATTTGACGCAGTTCGGACCGGAATCGAAGCTGATATGATCGAAACTCGGTTTTCGGAAAATTCTCAAAGGGGTTAGTACACGGGATATTGTTAAAAATCAATTCGGACCATTTTGTGGATATTTTTACATATTTTGTTCCTATGGGTTATTAAAATTCAACAAAATTTTATTTGACGAAGTTCGAACCTGAGTCGGAGCTGATATGATCGAAACTCGGTTTTCGGATAAACCTCAAAGTGGTTAGTACACGGGATATTGTTAAAAATCGAGTCGGACCATTTTATGGATATTTTTACATATTTTGTTCCTATGGGTTATTGGAATTCAACGAAATTTTATTTGACGCAATTCGGACCTGAATCGGAGCTAATATAGTCAAAACTCAATTTTTGGATAATCCTCAAAGGGGTTAGTACACGGGATATTGTTAAAAATTGAGTCGGACCATTTTGTGGATATTTTTACATATTTTGTTCCTATGGGTTATTGGAATTCAACGAAATTTTATTTGATGCAGTTCGGACCGGAATCGGAGCTGATATGATCGAAACTCGGTTTTCGGAAAATTCTCAAAGGGCTTAGTACACGGGATATTGTTAAAAATCAATTCGGACCATTTTGTGGATATTTTTACATATTTTGTTCATATGGGTTATTGGAATTCAAGAAATTTTATTTGGTGCAATTCGAACCTGAATCGGGCGTAAAATGACCGAAACTCGGTTTTTGGATAATCCTCAAATGGGTTAGTACACGCAATATTGTTAAAAATGGAGTTGGACCATTTTGTGGATATTTTTACATATTTTGTTCCTATGGGTTATTGGAATTCAACGAAATTTTATTTGACGCAATTCAAACCTGAATCGGAGATGATATAGTCAAAACTCGGTTTTCGGATAAACCTCAAAGTGGTTAGTACACGGGATATTGTTAAAAATCGAGTCGGACCATTTTAGGGATATTTTTACATATTTTTTTCCTATGGGTTATTGGAATTCAACGAAATTTTATTTGACGCAATTCGGACCTGAATCGGAGCTTATATAGTCAAAACTCAGTTTTTGGATAATCCTCAAAGGGGTTAGTACACGGGATATTGTTAAAAATCGAGTCAGACCATTTTGTGGATATTTTTACATATTTTGTTCCTATGGGTTATTGGAATTCAACGAAATTTTATTTGACGCAATTCAGACCTGAATCGGAGCTGATATAGTCAAAACTCTGTTTTCGGATAAACCGCAAAGTGGTTAGTACACGGGATATTGTTAAAAATCTAGTCGGACCATTTTAAGGATATTTTTACATATTTAGTTCCTATGGGTTATTGGAATTCAACGAAATTTTATTTGACGCAATTCGGACCTGAATCGGAGCTGATATAGTCAAAACTCAGTTTTTGGATAATCCTCAAAGGGGTTAGTACACGGGATATTGTTAAAAATCGAGTCGGACCATTTTGTGGATATTTTTACATATTTTGTTCCTATGGGTTATTGGAATTCAACGAAATTTTATTTGATGCAGTTCGGACCGGAATCGGAGCTGATATAATCGAAACTCGGTTTTCGGAAAATTCTCAAAGGGGTTAGTACACGGGATATTGTTAAAAATCGATTCGGACCATTTTGTGGATATTTTTACATATTTTGTTCCTATGGGTTATTGGAATTCAACGAAATTTTATTTGACGCAATTCGGACCAGAATCGGAGCTAATATAGTCAAAACTCAATTTTTGGATAATCCTCAAAGGGGTTAGTACACGGGATATTGTTAAAAATCGAGTCGGACCATTTTGTGGAAATTTTTACATATTTTGTTCCTATGGGTTATTGGAATTCAACGAAATTTTATTTGACGCAGTTCGGACCGGAATCGGAGCTGATATGATCGAAACTCGGTTTTCGGAAAATTCTCAAAGGGGCTAGTACACGGGATATTGTTAAAAATCAATTCGGACCATTTTGTGGATATTTTTACATATTTTGTTCCTATGGGTTATTAAAATTCAACAAAATTTTATTTGACGAAGTTCGAACCTGAGTCGGAGCTGATATGATCGAAACTCGGTTTTCGTATAAACCTCAAAGTGGTTAGTACACGGGATATTGTTAAAAATCGAGTCGGACCATTTTAGGGATATTTTTACATATTTTGTTCCTATGGGTTATTGGAATTCAACGAAATTTTATTTGACGCAATTCGAACCTGAATCGGAGCTAATATAGTCAAAACTCAATTTTTGGATAATCCTCAAAGGGGTTAGTACACGGGATATTTTTAAAAATCGAGTCGGACCATTTTGTGGATATTTTTACATATTTTGTTCCTATGGGTTATTGGAATTCAACGAAATTTTATTTGATGCAGTTCGGACCGGAATCGGAGCTGATATGATCGAAACTCGGTTTTCGGAAAATTCTCAAAGGGGCTAGTACACGGGATATTGTTAAAATTCAATTCGGACCATTTTGTGGATATTTTTACATATTTTGTTCCTATGGGTTATTAAAATTCAACAAAATTTTATTTGACGAAGTTCGAACCTGAGTCGGAGCTGATATGATCGAAACTCGGTTTTCGGATAAACCTCAAAGTGGTTAGTACATGGGATATTGTTAAAAATCGAGTCGGACCATTTTAGGGATATTTTTACATATTTTGTTCCTATGGGTTATTGGAATTCAACGAAATTTTATTTGACGCAATTCGGACCTGAATCGGAGCTAATATAGTCAAAACTCAATTTTTGGATTATCCTCAAAGGGGTTAGTACACGGGATATTGTTAAAAATCGAGTCGGACCATTTTGTGGATATTTTTACATATTTTGTTCCTATGGGTTATTGGAATTCAACGAAATTTTATTTGATGCAGTTCGGACCGGAATCGGAGCTGATATGATCGAAACTCGGTTTTCGGAAAATTCTCAAAGGGCTTAGTACACGGGATATTGTTAAAAATCAATTCGGACCATTTTGTGGATATTTTTACATATTTTGTTCATATGGGTTATTGGAATTCAAGAAATTTTATTTGGTGCAATTCGAACCTGAATCGGGCCTAAAATGACCGAAACTCGGTTTTTGGATAATCCTCAAATGGGACACGCAATATTGTTAAAAATGGAGTTGGACCATTTTGTGGATATTTTTACATATTTTGTTCCTATGGGTTATTGGAATTCAACGAAATTTTATTTGACGCAATTCAAACCTGAATCGGAGCTGATATAATCAAAACTCGGTTTTCGGATAAACCTCAAAGTGGTTAGTACACGGGATATTGTTAAAAATCGAGTCGGACCATTTTAGGGATATTTTTACATATTTTTTTCCTATGGGTTATTGGAATTCAACGAAATTTTATTTGACGCAATTCGGACCTGAATCGGAGCTGATATGGTCAAAACTCAGTTTTTGGATAATCCTCAAAGGGGTTAGTACACGGGATATTGTTAAAAATCGAGTCGGACCATTTTGTGGATATTTTTACATATTTTGTTCCTATGGGTTATTGGAATTCAACGAAATTTTATTTGACGCAGTTCGGACCGGAATCGGAGCTGATATGATCGAAACTCGGTTTTCGGAAAATTCTCAAAGGGGTTAGTACACGGGATATTGTTAAAAATCAATTCGGACCATTTTGTGGATATTTTTACATATTTTGTTCCTATGGGTTATTGAAATTCAACGAAATTTTATTTGACGCAGTTCGAACCTAAGTCGGAGCTGATATGATCGAAACTCGGTTTTCGGATAATCCTCAAAGTGGTTAGTACACGGGATATTGTTAAAAATCGAGTCGGACCATTTTACGTATATTTTTACATATTTTGTTCCTATGGGTTATTGGAAATCAACGAAATTTTATTTGACGCGATACGGACCTGAATCGGACCTGATATAGTCAAAACTCGGTTTTTGGATAATCCCCAAAGGGGTTAGTACACGGGATATTGTTAAAAATTGAGTCGAACCATTTTGCAGATATTTTTACATATTTTGTTCATATGGGTTATTGGAATTCAAGAAATTTTATTTGGTGCAATTCGAACCTGAATCGGGCCTAAAATGACCGAAACTCGGTTTTTGGATAATCCTCAAATGGGTTAGTACACGCAATATTGTTAAAAATGGAGTTGGACCCCATTTTGTGGATATTTTTACATATTTTGTTCCTATGGGTTATTGGAATTCAACGAAATTTTATTTGACGCAATTCGGACCGGAATCGGAGCTGATATAATCGAAACTCGGTTTTCGGAAAATTCTCAAAGGGGTTAGTACACGGGATATTGTTAAAAATCGATTCGGACCATTTTGTGGATATTTTTACATATTTTGTTCCTATGGGTTATTGGAATTCAACGAAATTTTATTTGACGCAATTCGGACCTGAATCGGAGCTAATATAGTCAAAACTCAATTTTTGGATAATCCTCAAAGGGGTTAGTACACGGGATATTGTTAAAAATCGAGTCGGACCATTTTGTGGATATTTTTACATATTTTGTTCCTATGGGTTATTGGAATTCAACGAAATTTTATTTGACGCAGTTCGGACCGGAATCGGAGCTGATATGATCGAAACTCGGTTTTCGGAAAATTCTCAAAGGGCTTAGTAGACGGGATATTTTTAAAAATCAATTCGGACCATTTTGTGGATATTTTTACATATTTTGTTCATATGGGTTATTGGAATTCAAGAAATTTTATTTGGTGCAATTTGAACCTGAATCGGGCCTAAAATGACCGAAACTCGGTTTTTGGATAATCCTCAAATGGGTTAGTACACGCAATATTGTTAAAAATGGAGTTGGACCATTTTGTGGATATTTTTACATATTTTGTTCCTATGGGTTATTGGAAATCAACGAAATTTTATTTGACGCAATTCAAACCTGAATCGGAGCTGATATAGTCAAAACTCGGTTTTTCGGATAAACCTCAAAGTGGTTAGTGCACGGGATATTGTTAAAAATCGAGTCGGACCATTTTAGGGATATTTTTACATATTTTTTACCTATGGGTAATTGGAATTCAACGAAATTTTATTTGACGCAATTCGGACCTGAATCGGAGCTGATATAGTCAAAACTCAGTTTTTGGATAATCCTCAAAGGGGTTAGTACACGGGATATTGTTAAAAATAGAGTCGGACCATTTTGTGGATATTTTTACATATTTTGTTCCTATGGGTTATTGGAATTCAACGAAATTTTATTTGACGCAGTTCGTACCGGAATCGGAGCTGATATAATCGAAACTCGGTTTTCGGAAAATTCTCAAAGGGGTTAGTACACGGGATATTGTTAAAAATCAATTCGGACCATTTTGTGGATATTTTTACATATTTTGTTCCTATGGGTTATTGGAATTCAACGAAATTTTATTTGACGCAATTCGGACCTGAATCGGAGCTAATATAGTCAAAACTCAATTTTTGGATAATCCTCAAAGGGGTTAGTACACGGGATATTGTTAAAAATCGAGTCGGACCATTTTGTGGATATTTTTACATATTTTGTTCCTATGGGTTATTGGAATTCAACGAAATTTTATTTGACGCAGTTCGGACCGGAATCGGAGCTGATATGATCGAAACTCGGTTTTCGGAAAATTCTCAAAGGGCTTCGTACACGGGATATTTTTAAAAATCAGTTCGGACCATTTTGTGGATATTTTTACATATTTTGTTCATATGGGTTATTGGAATTCAAGAAATTTTATTTGGTGCAATTCGAACCTGAATCGGGCCTAAAATGACCGAAACTCGGTTTTTGGATAATCCTCAAATGGGTTAGTACACGCAATATTGTTATAAATGGAGTTGGACCATTTTTTTGGATATTTTTACATATTTTGTTCCTATGGGTTATTGGAATTCAACGAAATTTTATTTGACGCAATTCAAACTTGAATCGGAGCTGATATAGTCAACTCGGTTTTCGGAATAACCTCAAAGTGGTTAGTACACGGGAT
Source organism: Saposhnikovia divaricata (assembly GCA_036435485.1). Taxonomy (NCBI): domain Eukaryota; kingdom Viridiplantae; phylum Streptophyta; class Magnoliopsida; order Apiales; family Apiaceae; genus Saposhnikovia; species Saposhnikovia divaricata. Next base: position 223,677,829 of record CM071599.1, on the reverse strand, counting down.
ATTGTTAAAAATCGAGTCGGACCATTTTGTGGATATTTTTTCATATTTTGTTCCTATGGGTTATTAAAATTCAACAAAATTTTATTTGACGCAGTTCGAACCTGAGTCGGAGCTGATATGATCGAAACTCGGTTTTCGGATAATATTCAAAGTGGTTAGTACACGGGATATTGTTAAAAATCGAGTCGGACCATTTTAGGGATATTTTTACATATTTTGTTCCTATGGGTTATTAGAATTCAACGAAATTTTATTTGACACAATTCAGACCTGAATCGGAGCTGATATAGTCAAAACTCGGTTTTCGGATAAACCTCAAAGTGGTTAGTACACGGGATATTGTTAAAAATTGAGTCGGACCATTTTAGGGATATTTTTACATATTTTGTTCGTATGGGTTATTGGAATTCAACGAAATTTTATTTGACGCAATTCGGACCTGAATCGGAGCTGATATAGTCAAAACTCAATTTTTGGATAAACCTCAAAGGGGTTAGTACACGGGATATTGTTAAAAATCGAGTCGGACCATTTTGTGGATATTTTTACATATTTTGTGCCTATGGGTTATTGGAATTCAATGAAATTTTATTTGACGCAATTCGGACCGGAATCGGAGCTGATATGATCGAAACTCGCTTTTCGGAAAATTCTCAAAGGGGTTAGTACACGGGATATTGTTAAAAATCAATTCGGACCATTTTGTGGATATTTTTACATATTTTGTTCCTATGGGTTATTGAAATTCAACAAAATTTTATTTGACGCAGTTCGAACCTAAGTCGGAGCTGATATGATCGAAACTCGGTTTTCGGATAATCCTCAAAGTGGTTAGTACACGGGATATTGTTAAAAATCGAGTCGGACCATTTTACGTATATTTTTACATATTTTGTTCCTATGGGTTATTGGAAATCAACGAAATTTTATTTGACACGATACGGAACTGAATCGGACCTGATATAGTCAAAACTCGGTTTTTGGATAATCCCCAAAGGGGTTAGTACACGGGATATTGTTAAAAATCGAGTCGAACCATTTTGCAGATATTTTTACATATTTTGTTCATATGGGTTATTGGAATTCAAGAAATTTTATTTGGTGCAATTCGAACCTGAATCGGGCCTAAAATGACCGAAACTCCGTTTTTGGATAATCCTCAAATGGGTTAGTACACGCAATATTGTTAAAAATGGAGTTGGACCATTTTGTGGATATTTTTACATATTTTGTTCCTATGGGTTATTGGAATTCAACGAAATTTTATTTGACGCAATTCAAACCTGAATCGGAGCTAATATAGTCAAAACTCGGTTTTCGGATAAACCGCAAAGTGGTTAGTACACGGGATATTGTTAAAAATCTAGTCGGACCATTTTAAGGATATTTTTACATATTTAGTTCCTATGGGTTATTGGAATTCAACGAAATTTTATTTGACGCAGTTCGGACCGGAATAGGAGCTGATATGATCGAAACTCGGTTTTCGGAAAATTCTCAAAGGGCTTAGTACACGGGATATTGTTAAAAATCAATTCGGACCATTTTGTGGATATTTTGACATATTTTGTTCCTATGGGTCATTAAAATTCAACAAAATTTTATTTGACGAAGTTCGAACCTGAGTCGGAGCTGATATGATCGAAACTCGGTTTTCGGATAAACCTCAAAGTGGTTAGTACACGGGATATTGTTAAAAATCGAGTCGGACCATTTTAGGGATATTTTTACATATTTTGTTCCTATGGGTTATTGGAATTCAACGAAATTTTATTTGACGCAATTCGGACCTGAATCGGAGCTAATATAGTCAAAACTCAATTTTTGGATAATCCTCAAAGGGGTTAGTACACGGGATATTGTTAAAAATCGAGTCGGACCATTTTGTGGATATTTTTACATATTTTGTTCCTATGGGTTATTGGAATTCAACGAAATTTTATTTGATGCAGTTCGGACCGGAATCGGAGCTGATATGATCGAAACTCGGTTTTCGGAAATTTCTCAAAGGGCTTAGTACACGGGATATTGTTAAAAATCAATTCGGACCATTTTGTGGATATTTTTACATATTTTGTTCATATGGGTTATTGGAATTCAAGAAATTTTATTTGGTGCAATTCGAACCTGAATCGGGCCTAAAATGACCGAAACTCGGTTTTTGGATAATCCTCAAATGGGTTAGTACACGCAATATTGTTAAAAATGGAGTTGGACCATTTTGTGGATATTTTTACATATTTTGTTCCTATGGGTTATTGGAATTCAACGAAATTTTATTTGACGCAATTCAAACCTGAATCGGAGCTGATATAGTCAAAACTCGGTTTTCGGATAAACCTCAAAGTGGTTAGTACACGGGATATTGTTAAAAATCGAGTCGGACCATTTTAGGGATATTTTTACATATTTTTTTCCTATGGGTTATTGGAATTCAACGAAATTTTATTTGACGCAATTCGGACCTGAATCGGAGCTGATATAGTCAAAACTCAGTTTTTGGATAATCCTCAAAGGGGTTAGTACACGGGATATTGTTAAAAATCAATTCGGACCATTTTGTGGATATTTTTACATATTTTGTTCCTATGGGTTATTGAAATTCAACAAAATTTTATTTGACGCAGTTCGAACCTAAGTCGGAGCTGATATGATCGAAACTCGGTTTTCGGATAATCCTCAAAGTGGTTAGTACACGGGATATTGTTAAAAATCGAGTCGGACCATTTTACGTATATTTTTACATATTTTGTTCCTATGGGTTATTGGAAATCAACGAAATTTTATTTGACGCGATAGGGAACTGAATCGGACCTGATTTAGTCAAAACTCGGTTTTTGGATAATCCCCAAAGGGGTTAATACACGGGATATTGTTAAAAATCGAGTCGAACCATTTTGCAGATATTTTTACATATTTTGTTCATATGGGTTATTGGAATTCAAGAAATTTTATTTGGTGCAATTCGAACCTGAATCGGGCCTAAAATGACCGAAACTCCGTTTTTGGATAATCCTCAAATGGGTTAGTACACGCAATATTGTTAAAAATGGAGTTGGACCATTTTGTGGATATTTTTACATATTTTGTTCCAATGGGTTTTTGGAATTCAACGAAATTTTATTTGACGCAATTCAGACCTGAATCGGAGCTGATATAGTCAAAACTCGGTTTTCGGATAAACCGCAAAGTGGTTAGTACACGGGATATTGTTAAAAATCTAGTCGGACCATTTTAAGGATATTTTTACATATTTAGTTCCTATGGGTTATTGGAATTCAACGAAATTTTATTTGACGCAATTCGGACCTGAATCGGAGCTGATATAGTCAAAACTCAGTTTTTGGATAATCCTCAAAGGGGTTAGTACACGGGATATTGTTAAAAATCTAGTCGGACCATTTTGTGGATATTTTTACATATTTTGTTCCTATGGGTTATTGGAATTCAACGAAATTTTATTTGACGCAGTTCGGACCGGAATCGGAGCTGATATGATCGAAACTCGGTTTTCGGAAAATTCTCAAAGGGGTACACGGGATATTGTTAAAAATCAATTCGGACCATTTTGTGGATATTTTTACATATTTTGTTCCTATGGGTTATTAAAATTCAACAAAATTTTATTTGACGAAGTTCGAACCTGAATCGGAGCTGATATGATCGAAACTCGGTTTTCGGATAAACCTCAAAGTGGTTAGTACACGGGATATTGTTAAAAATCGAGTCGGACCATTTTAGGGATATTTTTACATATTTTGTTCCTATGGGTTATTGGAATTCAACGAAATTTTATTTGACGCAATTCGGACCTGAATCGGAGCTAATATAGTCAAAACTCAATTTTTGGATAATCCTCAAAGGGGGTTAGTACACGGGATATTGTTAAAAATCGAGTCGGACCATTTTGTGGATATTTTTACATATTTTTTTCCTATGGGTTATTGGAATTCAACGAAATTTTATTTGATGCAGTTCGGACCGGAATCGGAGCTGATATGATCGAAACTTGGTTTTCGGAAAATTCTCAAAGGGCTTAGTACACGGGATATTGTTAAAAATCAATTCGGACCATTTTGTGGATATTTTTACATATTTTGTTCATATGGGTTATTGGAATTCAAGAAATTTTATTTGGTGCAATTCGAACCTGAATCGGGCCTAAAATGACCGAAACTCGGTTTTTGGATAATCCTCAAATGGGTTAGTACACGCAATATTGTTAAAAATGGAGTTGGACCATTTTGTGGATATTTTTACATATTTTGTTCCTATGGGTTATTGGAATTCAACGAAATTTTATTTGACGCAATTCAGACCTGAATCGGAGCTGATATAGTCAAAACTAGGTTTTCGGATAAACCGCAAAGTGGTTAGTTCACGGGATATTGTTAAAAATCTAGTCGGACCATTTTAGGGATATTTTTACATATTTTTTTCCTATGGGTTATTGGAATTCAACGAAATTTTATTTGACGCAATTCGGACCTGAATCGGAGCTGATATAGTCAAAACTCAGTTATTGGATAATCCTCAAAGGGGTTAGTACACGGGATATTGTTAAAAATCGAGTCGGACCATTTTGTGGATATTTTTACATATTTTGTTCCTATGGGTTATTGGAATTCAACGAAATTTTATTTGACGCAGTTCGGACTGGAATCGGAGCTGATATGATCGAAACTCGGTTTTCGGAAAATTCTAAAAGGGGTTAGTACACGGGACATTGTTAAAAATCAATTCGGACCATTTTGTGGATATTTTTACATATTTTGTTCCTATGGGTTATTGAAATTCAACGAAATTTTATTTGACGCAGTTCGAACCTAAGTCGGAGCTGATATGATCGAAACTCGGTTTTCGGATAATCCTCAAAGTGGTTAGTACACGGGATATTGTTAAAAATCGAGTTGGACCATTTTAGGGATATTTTTACATATTTTGTTCCTATGGGTTATTGGAATTCAACGAAATTTAATTTGACGCAATTCGGACCTGAATCGGAGCTAATATAGTCAAAACTCAATTTTTGGATAATCCTCAAAGGGGTTAGTACACAGGATATTGTTAAAAATCGAGTCGGACCATTTTGTTGATATTTTTACATATTTTGTTCCTATGGGTTATTGGAATTCAACGAAATTTTATTTGACGCAGTTCGGACCGGAATCGGAGCTAATATGATCGAAACTCGGTTTTCGGAAAATTCTCAAAGGGGTTAGTACACGGGATATTGTTAAAAATCAATTCGGACCATTTTGTGGATATTTTTACATATTTTGTTCATATGGGTTATTGAAATTCAAGAAATTTTATTTGGTGCAATTCGAACCTGAATCGGGCCTAAAATGACCGAAACTCGATTTTTGGATAATCCTCAAATGGGTTAGTACACGCAATATTGTTAAAAATGGAGTTGGACCATTTTGTGGATATTTTTACATATTTTGTTCTTATGGGTTATTGGAATTCAACGAAATTTTATTTGACGCAATTCAGACCTGAATCGGAGCTGATATAGTCAAAACACGGTTTTCGGATAAACCGCAAAGTGGTTAGTACACGGGATATTGTTAAAAATCTAGTCGGACCATTTTAAGGATATTTTTACATATTTTGTTCCTATGGGTTATTGGAATTCAACGAAATTTTATTTGACGCGATACGGACCTGAATCGGACGTGATATAGTCAAAACTCGGTTTTTGGATAATCCTCAAAGGGGTTAGTACACGGGATATTGTTAAAAATCGAGTCGGACCATTTTAGGGATATTTTTACATATTTTGTTCCTATGGGTTATTGAAATTCAACGAAATTTTATTTGACGCAATTCGGACCTGAATCGGAGCTAATATAGTCAAAACTCAATTTTTGGATAATCCTCAAAGGGGTTAGTACACGGGATATTGTTAAAAATCGAGTCGGACCATTTTGTTGATATTTTTACATATTTTGTTCCTATGGGTTATTGGAATTCAACGAAATTTTATTTGACGCAGTTCGGACCGGAATCGGAGCTAATATGATCGAAACTCGGTTTTCGGAAAATTCTCAAAGAGCTTAGTACACGGGATATTGTTAAAAATCAATTCGGACCATTTTGTGGATATTTTTACATATTTTGTTCATATGGGTTATTGGAATTCAAGAAATTTTATTTGGTGCAATTCGAACCTGAATCGGGCCTAAAATGACCGAAACTCGGTTTTTGGACAATCCTCATATGGGTTAGTACACGCAATATTGTTAAAAATGGAGTTGGACCATTTTGTGGATATTTTTACATATTTTGTTCCTATGGGTTATTTGAATTCAACGAAATTTTATTTGACGCAATTCAGACCTGAATCGGAGCTGATATAGTCAAAACACGGTTTTCGGATAAACCGCAAAGTGGTTAGTACACGGGATATTGTTAAAAATATAGTCGGACCATTTTAAGGATATTTTTACATATTTTGTTCCTATGGGTTATTGGAATTCAACGAAATTTTATTAGACGCAATTCAAACCTGAATCGGAGCTGATATAGTCAAAACTCGGTTTTCGGATAAACCTCAAAGTGGTTAGTACACGGGATATTGTTAAAAATCGAGTCAGACCATTTTAGGGATATTTTTACATATTTTTTTCCTATGGGTTATTGGAATTCAACGAAATTTTATTTGACGCAATTCGGACCTGAATCGGAGCTGATATAGTCAAAACTCAGTTTTTGGATAATCCTCAAAGGGGTTAGTACACGGGATATTGTTAAAAATCGAGTCGGACCATTTTGTGGATATTTTTACATATTTTGTTCCTATGGGTTATTGGAATTCAACGAAATTTTATTTGACGCAGTTCGGACCGGAATCGGAGCTGATATAATCGAAACTCGGTTTTCGGAAAATTCTCAAAGGGGTTAGTACACGGGATATTGTTAAAAATCAATTCGGACCATTTTGTGGATATTTTTACATATTTTGTTCATATGGGTTATTGAAATTCAAGAAATTTTATTTGGTGCAATTCGAACCTGAATCGGGCCTAAAATGACCGAAACTCGATTTTTGGATAATCCTCAAATGGGTTAGTACACGCAATATTGTTAAAAATGGAGTTGGACCATTTTGTGGATATTTTTACATATTTTGTTCTTATGGGTTATTGGAATTCAACGAAATTTTATTTGACGCAATTCAGACCTGAATCGGAGCTGATATAGTCAAAACACGGTTTTCGGATAAACCGCAAAGTGGTTAGTACACGGGATATTGTTAAAAATCTAGTCGGACCATTTTAAGGATATTTTTACATATTTTGTTCCTATGGGTTATTGGAATTCAACGAAATTTTATTTGACGCGATACGGACCTGAATCGGACGTGATATAGTCAAAACTCGGTTTTTGGATAATCCTCAAAGGGGTTAGTACACGGGATATTGTTAAAAATCAAGTCGGACCATTTTGTGGATATTTTTACATATTTTGTTCCTATGGGTTATTGGAATTCAACGAAATTTTATTTGACGCAGTTCGGACCGGAATCGGAGCTGATATAATCGAAACTCGGTTTTCGGAAAATTCTCAAAGGGGTTAGTACACGGGATATTGTTAAAAATCAATTCGGACCATTTTGTGGATATTTTTACATATTTTGTTCATATGGGTTATTGAAATTCAAGAAATTTTATTTGGTGCAATTCGAACCTGAATCGGGCCTAAAATGACCGAAACTCGGTTTTTGGATAATCCTCAAATGGGTTAGTACACGGAATATTGTTAAAAATGGAGTTGGACCATTTTGTGGATATTTTTACATATTTTGTTCTTATGGGTTATTGGAATTCAACGAAATTTTATTTGACGCAATTCAGACCTGAATCGGAGCTGATATAGTCAAAACACGATTTTCGGATAAACCGCAAAGTGGTTAGTACACGGGATATTGTTAAAAATCTAGTCGGACCATTTTAAGGATATTTTTACATATTTTGTTCCTATGGGTTATTGGAATTCAACGAAATTTTATTTGACGAAGTTCGAACCTGAGTCGGAGCTGATATGATCGAAACTCGGTTTTCGGATAAACCTCAAAGTGGTTAGTACACGGGATATTGTTAAAAATCGAGTCGGACCATTTTAGGGATATTTTTACATATTTTGTTCCTATGGGTTATTGGAATTCAACGAAATTTTATTTGACGCAATTCGGACCTGAATCGGAGCTAATATAGTCAAAACTCAATTTTTGGATAATCCTCAAAGGGGTTAGTACACGGGATATTGTTAAAAATCGAGTCGGACCATTTTGTTGATATTTTTACATATTTTGTTCCTGTGGGTTATTGGAATTCAACGAAATTTTATTTGACGCAGTTCGGACCGGAATCGGAGCTAATATGATCGAAACTCGGTTTTCGGAAAATTCTCAAAGAGCTTAGTACACGGGATATTGTTAAAAATCAATTCGGACCATTTTGTGGATATTTTTACATATTTTGTTCATATGGGTTATTGGAATTCAAGAAATTTTATTTGGTGCAATTCGAACCTGAATCGGGCCTAAAATGACCGAAACTCGGTTTTTGGATAATCCTCATATGGGTTAGTACACGCAATATTGTTAAAAATGGAGTTGGACCATTTTGTGGATATTTTTACATATTTTGTTCCTATGGGTTATTTGAATTCAACGAAATTTTATTTGACGCAATTCAGACCTGAATCGGAGCTGATATAGTCAAAACACGGTTTTCGGATAAACCGCAAAGTGGTTAGTACACGGGATATTGTTAAAAATATAGTCGGACCATTTTAAGGATATTTTTACATATTTTGTTCCTATGGGTTATTGGAATTCAACGAAATTTTATTATACGCAATTCAAACCTGAATCGGAGCTGATATAGTCAAAACTCGGTTTTCGGATAAACCTCAAAGTGGTTAGTACACGGGATATTGTTAAAAATCGAGTCAGACCATTTTAGGGATATTTTTACATATTTTTTTCCTATGGGTTATTGGAATTCAACGAAATTTTATTTGACGCAATTCGGACCTGAATCGGAGCTGATATAGTCAAAACTCAGTTTTTGGATAATCCTCAAAGGGGTTAGTACACGGGATATTGTTAAAAATCGAGTCGGACCATTTTGTGGATATTTTTACATATTTTGTTCCTATGGGTTATTGGAATTCAACGAAATTTTATTTGACGCAGTTCGGACCGGAATCGGAGCTGATATAATCGAAACTCGGTTTTCGGAAAATTCTCAAAGGGGTTAGTACACGGGATATTGTTAAAAATCAATTCGGACCATTTTGTGGATATTTTTACATATTTTGTTCATATGGGTTATTGAAATTCAAGAAATTTTATTTGGTGCAATTCGAACCTGAATCGGGCCTAAAATGACCGAAACTCGATTTTTGGATAATCCTCAAATGGGTTAGTACACGCAATATTGTTAAAAATGGAGTTGGACCATTTTGTGGATATTTTTACATATTTTATTCTTATGGGTTATTGGAATTCAACGAAATTTTATTTGACGCAAATCAGACCTGAATCGGAGCTGATATAGTCAAAACACGGTTTTCGGATAAACCGCAAAGTGGTTAGTACACGGGATATTGTTAAAAATCTAGTCGGACCATTTTAAGGATATTTTTACATATTTTGTTCCTATGGGTTATTGGAATTCAACGAAATTTTATTTGACGCGATACGGACCTGAATCGGACGTGATATAGTCAAAACTCGGTTTTTGGATAATCCTCAAAGGGGTTAGTACACGGGATATTGTTAAAAATCAAGTCGGACCATTTTGTGGATATTTTTACATATTTTGTTCCTATGGGTTATTGGAATTCAACGAAATTTTATTTGACGCAGTTCGGACCGGAATCGGAGCTGATATAATCGAAACTCGGTTTTCGGAAAATTCTCAAAGGGGTTAGTACACGGGATATTGTTAAAAATCAATTCGGACCATTTTGTGGATATTTTTACATATTTTGTTCATATGGGTTATTGAAATTCAAGAAATTTTATTTGGTGCAATTCGAACCTGAATCGGGCCTAGAATGACCGAAACTCGGTTTTTGGATAATCCTCAAATGGGTTAGTACACGCAATATTGTTAAAAATAGAGTTGGACCATTTTGTGGATATTTTTACATATTTTATTCTTATGGGTTATTGGAATTCAACGAAATTTTATTTGACGCAATTCAGACCTGAATTGGAGCTGATATAGTCAAAACACGGTTTTCGGATAAACCGCAAAGTGGTTAGTACACGGGATATTGTTAAAAATCTAGTCGGACCATTTTAAGGATATTTTTACATATTTTGTTCCTATGGGTTATTGGAATTCAACAAAATTTTATTTGACGCGATACGGACCTGAATCGGACGTGATATAGTCAAAACTCGGTTTTTGGATAATCCTCAAAGGGGTTAGTACACGGGATATTGTTAAAAATCGAGTCGGACCATTTTGTGGATATTTTTACATATTTTGTTCCTATGGGTTATTGGAATTCAACGAAATTTTATTTTACGCAGTTCGGACCGGAATCGGAGCTGATATAATCGAAACTCGGTTTTCGGAAAATTCTCAAAGGGGTTAGTACACGGGATATTGTTAAAAATCAATTCGGACCATTTTGTGGATATTTTTACATATTTTGTTCATATGGGTTATTGAAATTCAAGAAATTTTATTTGGTGCAATTCGAACCTGAATCGGGCCTAAAATGACCGAAACTCGGTTTTTGGATAATCCTCAAATGGGTTAGTACACGGAATATTGTTAAAAATGGAGTTGGACCATTTTGTGGATATTTTTACATATTTTGTTCTTATGGGTTATTGGAATTCAACGAAATTTTATTTGACGCAATTCAGACCTGAATCGGAGCTGATATAGTCAAAACACGATTTTCGGATAAACCGCAAAGTGGTTAGTACACGGGATATTGTTAAAAATCTAGTCGGACCATTTTAAGGATATTTTTACATATTTTGTTCCTATGGGTTATTGGAATTCAACGAAATTTTATTTGACGAAGTTCGAACCTGAGTCGGAGCTGATATGATCGAAACTCGGTTTTCGGATAAACCTCAAAGTGGTTAGTACACGGGATATTGTTAAAAATCGAGTCGGACCATTTTAGGGATATTTTTACATATTTTGTTCCTATGGGTTATTGGAATTTAACGAAATTTTATTTGACGCAATTCGGACCTGAATCGGAGCTAATATAGTCAAAACTCAATTTTTGGATAATCCTCAAAGGGGTTAGTACACGGGATATTGTTAAAAATCGAGTCGGACCATTTTGTTGATATTTTTACATATTTTGTTCCTGTGGGTTATTGGAATTCAACGAAATTTTATTTGACGCAGTTCGGACCGGAATCGGAGCTAATATGATCGAAACTCGGTTTTCGGAAAATTCTCAAAGAGCTTAGTACACGGGATATTGTTAAAAATCAATTCGGACCATTTTGTGGATATTTTTACATATTTTGTTCATATGGGTTATTGGAATTCAAGAAATTTTATTTGGTGCAATTCGAACCTGAATCGGGCCTAAAATGACCAAAACTCGGTTTTTGGATAATCCTCATATGGGTTAGTACACGCAATATTGTTAAAAATGGAGTTGGACCATTTTGTGGATATTTTTACATATTTTGTTCCTATGGGTTATTTGAATTCAACGAAATTTTATTTGACGCAATTCAGACCTGAATCGGAGCTGATATAGTCAAAACACGGTTTTCGGATAAACCGCAAAGTGGTTAGTACACGGGATATTGTTAAAAATATAGTCGGACCATTTTAAGGATATTTTTACATATTTTGTTCCTATGGGTTATTGGAATTCAACGAAATTTTATTAGACGCAATTCAAACCTGAATCGGAGCTGATATAGTCAAAACTCGGTTTTCGGATAAACCTCAAAGTGGTTAGTACACGGGATATTGTTAAAAATCGAGTCAGACCATTTTAGGGATATTTTTACATATTTTTTTCCTATGGGTTATTGGAATTCAACGAAATTTTATTTGACGCAATTCGGACCTGAATCGGAGCTGATATAGTCAAAACTCAGTTTTTGGATAATCCTCAAAGGGGTTAGTACACGGGATATTGTTAAAAATCGAGTCGGACCATTTTGTGGATATTTTTACATATTTTGTTCCTATGGGTTATTGGAATTCAACGAAATTTTATTTGACGCAGTTCGGACCGGAATCGGAGCTGATATAATCGAAACTCGGTTTTCGGAAAATTCTCAAAGGGGTTAGTACACGGGATATTGTTAAAAATCAATTCGGACCATTTTGTGGATATTTTTACATATTTTGTTCATATGGGTTATTGAAATTCAAGAAATTTTATTTGGTGCAATTCGAACCTGAATCGGGCCTAAAATGACCGAAACTCGATTTTTGGATAATCCTCAAATGGGTTAGTACACGCAATATTGTTAAAAATGGAGTTGGACCATTTTGTGGATATTTTTACATATTTTGTTCTTATGGGTTATTGGAATTCAACGAAATTTTATTTGACGCAATTCAGACCTGAATCGGAGCTGATATAGTCAAAACACGGTTTTCGGATAAACCGCAAAGTGGTTAGTACACGGGATATTGTTAAAAATCTAGTCGGACCATTTTAAGGATATTTTTACATATTTTGTTCCTATGGGTTATTGGAATTCAACGAAATTTTATTTGACGCAATTCGGACCTGAATCGGACGTGATATAGTCAAAACTCGGTTTTTGGATAATCCTCAAAGGGGTTAGTACACGGGATATTGTTAAAAATCGAGTCGGACCATTTTGTGGATATTTTTACATATTTTGTTCCTATGGGTTATTGGAATTCAACGAAATTTTATTTTACGCAGTTCGGACCGGAATCGGAGCTGATATAATCGAAACTCGGTTTTCGGAAAATTCTCAAAGGGGTTAGTACACGGGATATTGTTAAAAATCAATTCGGACCATTTTGTGGATATTTTTACATATTTTGTTCATATGGGTTATTGAAATTCAAGAAATTTTATTTGGTGCAATTCGAACCTGAATCGGGCCTAAAATGACCGAAACTCGGTTTTTGGATAATCCTCAAATGGGTTAGTACACGGAATATTGTTAAAAATGGAGTTGGACCATTTTGTGGATATTTTTACATATTTTGTTCTTATGGGTTATTGGAATTCAACGAAATTTTATTTGACGCAATTCAGACCTGAATCGGAGCTGATATAGTCAAAACACGATTTTCGGATAAACCGCAAAGTGGTTAGTACACGGGATATTGTTAAAAATCTAGTCGGACCATTTTAAGGATATTTTTACATATTTTGTTCCTATGGGTTATTGGAATTCAACGAAATTTTATTTGACGAAGTTCGAACCTGAGTCGGAGCTGATATGATCGAAACTCGGTTTTCGGATAAACCTCAAAGTGGTTAGTACACGGGATATTGTTAAAAATCGAGTCGGACCATTTTAGGGATATTTTTACATATTTTGTTCCTATGGGTTATTGGAATTTAACGAAATTTTATTTGACGCAATTCGGACCTGAATCGGAGCTAATATAGTCAAAACTCAATTTTTGGATAATCCTCAAAGGGGTTAGTACACGGGATATTGTTAAAAATCGAGTCGGACCATTTTGTTGATATTTTTACATATTTTGTTCCTGTGGGTTATTGGAATTCAACGAAATTTTATTTGACGCAGTTCGGACCGGAATCGGAGCTAATATGATCGAAACTCGGTTTTCGGAAAATTCTCAAAGAGCTTAGTACACGGGATATTGTTAAAAATCAATTCGGACCATTTTGTGGATATTTTTACATATTTTGTTCATATGGGTTATTGGAATTCAAGAAATTTTATTTGGTGCAATTCGAACCTAAATCGGGCCTAAAATGACCGAAACTCGGTTTTTGGATAATCCTCATATGGGTTAGTACACGCAATATTGTTAAAAATGGAGTTGGACCATTTTGTGGATATTTTTACATATTTTGTTCCTATGGGTTATTTGAATTCAACGAAATTTTATTTGACGCAATTCAGACCTGAATCGGAGCTGATATAGTCAAAACACGGTTTTCGGATAAACCGCAAAGTGGTTAGTACACGGGATATTGTTAAAAATATAGTCGGACCATTTTAAGGATATTTTTACATATTTTGTTCCTATGGGTTATTGGAATTCAACGAAATTTTATTAGACGCAATTCAAACCTGAATCGGAGCTGATATAGTCAAAACTCGGTTTTCGGATAAACCTCAAAGTGGTTAGTACACGGGATATTGTTAAAAATCGAGTCAGACCATTTTAGGGATATTTTTACATATTTTTTTCCTATGGGTTATTGGAATTCAACGAAATTTTATTTGACGCAATTCGGACCTGAATCGGAGCTGATATAGTCAAAACTCAGTTTTTGGATAATCCTCAAAGGGGTTAGTACACGGGATATTGTTAAAAATCGAGTCGGACCATTTTGTGGATATTTTTACATATTTTGTTCCTATGGGTTATTGGAATTCAACGAAATTTTATTTGACGCAGTTCGGACCGGAATCGGAGCTGATATAATCGAAACTCGGTTTTCGGAAAATTCTCAAAGGGGTTAGTACACGGGATATTGTTAAAAATCAATTCGGACCATTTTGTGGATATTTTTACATATTTTGTTCATATGGGTTATTGAAATTCAAGAAATTTTATTTGGTGCAATTCGAACCTGAATCGGGCCTAAAATGACCGAAACTCGATTTTTGGATAATCCTCAAATGGGTTAGTACACGCAATATTGTTAAAAATGGAGTTGGACCATTTTGTGGATATTTTTACATATTTTGTTCTTATGGGTTATTGGAATTCAACGAAATTTTATTTGACGCAATTCAGACCTGAATCGGAGCTGATATAGTCAAAACACGGTTTTCGGATAAACCGCAAAGTGGTTAGTACACGGGATATTGTTAAAAATCTAGTCGGACCATTTTAAGGATATTTTTACATATTTTGTTCCTATGGGTTATTGGAATTCAACGAAATTTTATTTGACGCGATACGGACCTGAATCGGACGTGATATAGTCAAAACTCGGTTTTTGGATAATCCTCAAAGGGGTTAGTACACGGGATATTGTTAAAAATCAAGTCGGACCATTTTGTGGATATTTTTACATATTTTGTTCCTATGGGTTATTGGAATTCAACGAAATTTTATTTGACGCAGTTCGGACCGGAATCGGAGCTGATATAATCGAAACTCGGTTTTCGGAAAATTCTCAAAGGGGTTAGTATACGGGATATTGTTAAAAATCAATTCGGACCATTTTGTGGATATTTTTACATATTTTGTTCATATGGGTTATTGAAATTCAAGAAATTTTATTTGGTGCAATTCGAACCTGAATCGGGCCTAGAATGACCGAAACTCGGTTTTTGGATAATCCTCAAATGGGTTAGTACACGCAATATTGTTAAAAATGGAGTTGGACCATTTTGTGGATATTTTTACATATTTTATTCTTATGGGTTATTGGAATTCAACGAAATTTTATTTGACGCAATTCAGACCTGAATTGGAGCTGATATAGTCAAAACACGGTTTTCGGATAAACCGCAAAGTGGTTAGTACACGGGATATTGTTAAAAATCTAGTCGGACCATTTTAAGGATATTTTTACATATTTTGTTCCTATGGGTTATTGGAATTCAACGAAATTTTATTTGACGCGATACGGACCTGAATCGTACGTGATATAGTCAAAACTCGGTTTTTGGATAATCCTCAAAGGGGTTAGTACACGGGATATTGTTAAAAATCGAGTCGGACCATTTTGTGGATATTTTTACATATTTTGTTCCTATGGGTTATTGGAATTCAACGAAATTTTATTTTACGCAGTTCGGACCGGAATCGGAGCTGATATAATCGAAACTCGGTTTTCGGAAAATTCTCAAAGGGGTTAGTACACGGGATATTGTTAAAAATCAATTCGGACCATTTTGTGGATATTTTTACATATTTTGTTCATATGGGTTATTGAAATTCAAGAAATTTTATTTGGTGCAATTCGAACCTGAATCGGGCCTAAAATGACCGAAACTCGGTTTTTGGATAATCCTCAAATGGGTTAGTACACGCAATATTGTTAAAAATGGAGTTGGACCATTTTGTGGATATTTTTACATATTTTGTTCTTATGGGTTATTGGAATTCAACGAAATTTTATTTGACGCAATTCAGACCTGAATCGGAGCTGATATAGTCAAAACACGATTTTCGGATAAACCGCAAAGTGGTTAGTACACGGGATATTGTTAAAAATCTAGTCGGACCATTTTAAGGATATTTTTACATATTTTGTTCCTATGGGTTATTGGAATTCAACGAAATTTTATTTGACGCGATACGGACCTGAATCGGACGTGATATAGTCAAAACTCGATTTTTGGATAATCCTCAAAGGGGTTAGTACACGGGATATTGTTAAAAATCGAGTCGGACCATTTTGTGGATATTTTTACATATTTTGTTCCTATGGGTTATTGGAATTCAACGAAATTTTATTTGACGCAGTTCGGACCGGAATCGGAGCTGATATAATCGAAACTCGGTTTTCGGAAAATTCTCAAAGGGGTTAGTACACGGGATATTGTTAAAAATCAATTCGGACCATTTTGTGGATATTTTTACATATTTTGTTCATATGGGTTATTGGAATTCAAGAAATTTTATTTGGTGCAATTCGAACCTGAATCGGGCCTAAAATGACCGAAACTCGGTTTTTGGATAATCCTCAAATGGGTTAGTACACGCAATATTGATAAAAATGGAGTTGGAGCATTTTGTGGATATTTTTACATATTTTGTTCCTATTGGTTATTGGAATTCAACGAAATTTTATTTGACGCAATTCAAACCTGAATCGGAGCTGATATAGTCAAAACTCGGTTTTCGGATAAACCTCAAAGTGGTTAGTACACGGGATATTGTTAAAAATCGAGTCGGACCATTTTAGGGATATTTTTACATATTTTTTTCCTATGGGTTATTGGAATTCAACGAAATTTTATTTGACGCAATTCGGACCTGAATCGGAGCTGATATAGTCAAAACTCAGTTTTTGGATAATCCTCAAAGGGGTTAGTACACGGGATATTGTTAAAAATCGAGTCGGACCATTTTGTGGATATTTTTACATATTTTGTTCCTATGGGTTATTGGAATTCAACGAAATTTTATTTGACGTAGTTCGGACCGGAATCGGAGCTGATATAATCGAAACTCGGTTTTCGGAAAATTCTCAAAGGGTTTAGTACACGGGATATTGTTAAAAATCAATTCGGACCATTTTGTGGATATTTTTACATATTTTGTTCATATGGGTTATTGGAATTCAAGAAATTTTATTTGGTGCAATTCGAACCTGAATCGGGCCTAAAATGACCGAAACTCGGTTTTTGGATAATCCTCAAATGGGTTAGTACACGCAATATTGTTAAAAATGGAGTTGGACCATTTTGTGGATATTTTTACATATTTTGTTCTTATGGGTTATTGGAATTCAACGAAATTTTATTTGACGCAATTCGGACCTGAATCGGAGCTGATATAGTCAAAACACGGTTTTCGGATAAACCGCAGAGTGGTTAGTACACGGGATATTGTTAAAAATCTAGTCCGACCATTTTAAGGATATTTTTACATATTTTGTTCCTATGGGTTATTGGAATTCAACGAAATTTTATTTGACGCAATTCGGACCTGAATCGGAGCTGATATAGTCAAAACTCAGTTTTTAGATAATCCTCAAAGGGGTTAGTACACGGGATACTGTTAAAAATCGAGTCGGACCATTTTGTGGATATTTTTACATATTTTGTTCCTATGGGTTATTGGAATTCAACAAAATTTTATTTGACGCAGTTCGGACCGGAATCGGAGCTGATATAATCGAAACTCGGTTTTCGGAATATTCTCAAAAGGTTTAGTACACGGGATATTGTTAAAAATCAATTCGGACCATTTTGTGGATATTTTTACATATTTTGTTCATATGGGTTATTGGAATTCAAGAAATTTTATTTGGTGCAATTCGAACCTGAATCGGGCCTAAAATGACCGAAACTCGGTTTTTGGATAATCCTCAAATGGGTTAGTACACGCAATATTGTTAAAAATGGAGTTGGACCATTTTGTGGATATTTTTACATATTTTGTTCTTATGGGTTATTGGAATTCAACGAAATTTTATTTGACGCAATTCAGACCTGAATCGGAGCTGATATAGTCAAAACACGGTTTTCGGATAAACCGCAAAGTGGTTAGTACACGGGATATTGTTAAAAATCTAGTCGGACCATTTTAAGGATATTTTTACATATTTTGTTCCTATGGGTTATTGGAATTCAACGAAATTTTATTTGACGCAATTCGGACCTGAATCGGAGCTGATATAGTCAAAACTCAGTTTTTGGATAATCCTCAAAGGGGTTAGTACACGGGATACTGTTAAAAATCGATTCGGACCATTTTGTGGATATTTTTACATATTTTGTTCCTATGGGTTATTGGAATTCAACAAAATTTTATTTGACGCAGTTCGGACCGGAATCGGAGCTGATATAATCGAAACTCGGTTTTCGGAATATTCTCAAAGGAGTTAGTACACGGGATATTGTTAAAAATCAATTCGGACCATTTTGTGGATATTTTTACATATTTTGTTCATATGGGTTATTGGAATTCAAGAAATTTTATTTGGTGCAATTCGAATCTGAATCGGGCCTAAAATGACCGAAACTCGGTTTTTGGATAATCCTCAAATGGGTTAGTACACGCAATATTGTTAAAAATGGAGTTGTACCATTTTGTGGATATTTTTACATATTTTGTTCCTATGGGTTATTGGTATTCAACGAAATTTTATTTGACGCAATTCAGACCTGAATCGGAGCTGATATAGTCAAAACTCGGTTTTCGGATAAACCGCAAAGTGGTTAGTACACGGGATATTGTTAAAAATCTAGTCGGGCCATTTTAAGGATATTTTTACATATTTTGTTCCTATGGGTTATTGGAATTCAACGAAATTTTATTTGACGCGATACGGACCTGAATCGGACGTGATATAGTCTAAACTCGTTTTTTGATAATCCTCAAAGGGGTTAGTACACGGGATATTGTTAAAAATCGAGTCGGACAATTTTGTGGATATTTTTACAAATTTTGTTCCTATGGGTTATTGGAATTCAACGAAATTTTATTTGACGCAGTTCGGACCGGAATCGGAGCTGATATAATCGAAACTCGGTTTTCGGAAAATTCTCAAAGGGGTTAGTACACGGGATATTGTTAAAAATCAATTCGGACCATTTTGTGGATATTTTTACATATTTTGTTCATATGGGTTATTGGAATTCAAGAAATTTTATTTGGTGCAATTCGAATCTGAATCGGGCCTAAAATGACCGAAACTCGGTTTTTGGATAATCCTCAAATGGGTTAGTACACGCAATATTGTTAAAAATGGAGTTGGACCATTTTGTGGATATTTTTACATATTTTGTTCCTATGGGTTATTGGAATTCAACGAAATTTTATTTGACGCAATTCAAACCTGAATCGGAGCTGATATAGTCAAAACTCGGTTTTCTGATAAACCTCAAAGTGGTTAGTACACGGGATATTGTTAAAAATCGAGTCGGACCATTTTAGGGATATTTTTACATATTTTTTTCCTATGGGTTATTGGAATTCAACGAAATTTTATTTGACGCAATTCGGACCAGAATCGGAGCTGATATAGTCAAAACTCAGTTTTTGGATAATCCTCAAAGGGGTTAGTACAGGGGATATTGTTAAAAATCAAGTCGGACCATTTTGTGGATATTTTTACATATTTTGTTCCTATGGGTTTTTAGAATTCAACGAAATTTTATTTGACGCAGTTCGGACCGGAATCGGAGCTGATAAGATCGAAACTCGGTTTTCGTAAAAATTTTCAAAGGGGTTAGTACACGGGATATTGTTCAAAATCTAGTCGGACCATTTTAAAGATATTTTTACATATTTTGTTCCTATGGGTTATTAAAATTCAACAAAATTTTATTTGACGAAGTTCGAACCTGAGTCGGAGCTGATATGATCGAAACTCGGTTTTCGGATAACCCTCAAAGTGGTTAGTACACGGGATATTGTTAAAAATCGAGTCGGACAATTTTAGGGATATTTTTACATATTTTGTTCCTATGGGTTATTGGAATTCAACGAAATTTTATTTGACGCAATTCGGACCTGAATCGGAGCTAATATAGTCAAAACTCAATTTTTGGATAATCCTCAAAGGGGTTAGTACACGGGATATTGTTAAAAATCGAGTCGGACCATTTTGTGGATATTTTTACATATTTTGTTCCTATGGGTTATTGGAATTCAACGAAATTTTATTTGACGCAGTTCGGACCGGAATCGGAGCTGATATGATCGAAACTCGGTTTTCGGAAAATTCTCAAAGGGATTAGTACACGGGATATTGTTAAAAATCAATTCGGACCATTTTGTGGATATTTTTACATATTTTGTTCATATGGGTTATTGGAATTCAAGAAATTTTATTTGGTGCAATTCGAACCTGAATCGGGCCTAAAATGACCGAAACTCGGTTTTTGGATAATCCTCATATGGGTTAGTACACGCAATATTGTTAAAAATGGAGTTGGACCATTTTGTGGATATTTTTACATATTTTGTTCCTATGGGTTATTGGAATTCAACGAAATTTTATTTGACGCAATTCAGACCTGAATCGGAGCTGATATAGTCAAAACACGGTTTTCGGATAAACCGCAAAGTGGTTAGTACACGGGATATTGTTAAAAATCTAGTCGGACCATTTTAAGGATATTTTTACATATTTTGTTCCTATGGGTTATTGGAATTCAACGAAATTTTATTAGACGCAATTCAAACCTGAATCGGAGCTGATATAGTCAAAACTCGGTTTTCGGATAAACCTCAAAGTGGTTAGTACACGGGATATTGTTAAAAATCGAGTTAGACCATTTTAGGGATATTTTTACATATTTTTTTCCTATGGGTTATTGGAATTCAACGAAATTTTATTTGACGCAATTCGGACCTGAATCGGAGCTGATATAGTCAAAACTCAGTTTTTGGATAATCCTCAAAGGGGTTAGTACACGGGATATTGTTAAAAATCGAGTCGGACCATTTTGTGGATATTTTTACATATTTTGTTCCTATGGGTTATTGGAATTCAACGAAATTTTATTTGACGCAGTTCGGACCGGCATCGGAGCTGATATAATCGAAACTCGGTTTTCGGAAAATTCTCAAAGGGGTTAGTACACGGGATATTGTTAAAAATCAATTCGGACCATTTTGTGGATATTTTTACATATTTTGTTCATATGGGTTATTGAAATTCAAAAAATTTTATTTGGTGCAATTCGAACCTGAATCGGGCCTAAAATGACCGAAACTCGATTTTTGGATAATCCTCAAATGGGTTAGTACACGCAATATTGTTAAAAATGGAGTTGGACTATTTTGTGGATATTTTTACATATTTTGTTCTTATGGGTTATTGGAATTCAACGAAATTTTATTTGACGCAATTCAGACCTGAATCGGAGCTGATATAGTCAAAACAAGGTTTTCGGATAAACCGCAAAGTGGTTAGTACACGGGATATTGTTAAAAATCTAGTCGGACCATTTTAAGGATATTTTTACATATTTTGTTCCTATGGGTTATTGGAATTCAACGAAATTTTATTAGACGCAATTCAAACCTGAATCGGAGCTGATATAGTCAAAACTCGGTTTTCGGATAAACCTCAAAGTGGTTAGTACACGGGATATTGTTAAAAATCGAGTTAGACCATTTTAGGGATATTTTTACATATTTTTTTCCTATGGGTTATTGGAATTCAACGAAATTTTATTTGACGCAATTCGGACCTGAATCGGAGCTGATATAGTCAAAACTTAGTTTTTGGATAATCCTCAAAGGGGTTAGTACACGGGATATTGTTAAAAATCGAGTCGGACCATTTTGTGGATATTTTTACATATTTTGTTCCTATGGGTTATTGGAATTCAACGAAATTTTATTTGACGCAGTTCGGACCGGCATCGGAGCTGATATAATCGAAACTCGGTTTTCGGAAAATTCTCAAAGGGGTTAGTACACGGGATATTGTTAAAAATCAATTCGGACCATTTTGTGGATATTTTTACATATTTTGTTCATATGGGTTATTGAAATTCAAAAAATTTTATTTGGTGCAATTCGAACCTGAATCGGGCCTAAAATGACCGAAACTCGATTTTTGGATAATCCTCAAATGGGTTAGTACACGCAATATTGTTAAAAATGGAGTTGGACTATTTTGTGGATATTTTTACATATTTTGTTCTTATGGGTTATTGGAATTCAACGAAATTTTATTTGACGCAATTCAGACCTGAATCGGAGCTGATATAGTCAAAACAAGGTTTTCGGATAAACCGCAAAGTGGTTAGTACACGGGATATTGTTAAAAATCTAGTCGGACCATTTTAAGGATATTTTTACATATTTTGTTCCTATGGGTTATTGGAATTCAACGAGATTTTATTTGACGCGATACGGACCTGAATCGGACGTGATATAGTCAAAACTCGGTTTTTGGATAATCCTCAAAGGGGTTAGTACACGGGATATTGTTAAAAATCGAGTCGGACCATTTTGTGGATATTTTTACATATTTTGTTCCTATGGGTTATTGGAATTCAACGAAATTTTATTTGACGCAGTTTGGACCGGAATCGGAGCTGATATAATCGAAACTCGGTTTTCGGAAAATTCTCAAAGGGGTTAGTACACGGGATATTGTTAAAAATCAATTCGGACCATTTTGTGGATATTTTTACATATTTTGTTCATATGGGTTATTGAAATTCAAGAAATTTTATTTGGTGCAATTCGAACCTGAATCGGGCCTAAAATGACCGAAACTCGGTTTTTGGATAATCCTCAAATGGGTTAGTACACGCAATATTGTTAAAAATGGAGTTGGACCATTTTGTGGATATTTTTACATATTTTGTTCTTATGGGTTATTGGAATTCAACGAAATTTTATTTGACGCAATTCAGACCTGAATCGGAGCTGATATAGTCAAAACACGGTTTTCGGATAAACCGCAAAGTGGTTAGTACACGGGATATTGTTAAAAATCTAGTCGGACCATTTTAATGATATTTTTACATATTTTGTTCCTATGGGTTATTGGAATTCAACGAAATTTTATTTGACGCGATACGGACCTGAATCGGACGTGATATAGTCAAAACTCGGTTTTTGGATAATCCTCAAAGGGGTTAGTACACGGGATATTGTTAAAAATTGAGTCGGACCATTTTGTGGATATTTTTACATATTTTGTTCCTATGGGTTATTGGAATTCAACGAACTTTTATTTGACGTAGTTCGGACCGGAATCGGAGCTGATATAATCGAAACTCGGTTTTCGGAAAATTCTCAAAGGGTTTAGTACACGGGATATTGTTAAAAATCAATTCGGACCATTTTGTGGATATTTTTACATATTTTGTTCATATGGGTTATTGGAATTCAAGAAATTTTATTTGGTGCAATTCGAACCTGAATCGGGCCTAAAATGACCGAAACTCGGTTTTTGGATAATCCTCAAATGGGTTAGTACACGCAATATTGTTAAAAATGGAGTTGGACCATTTTGTGGATATTTTTACATATTTTGTTCTTATGGGTTATTGGAATTCAACGAAATTTTATTTGACGCAATTCGGACCTGAATCGGAGCTAATATAGTCAAAACTCAATTTTTGGATAATCCTCAAAGGGGTTAGTACACGGGATATTGTTAAAAATCGAGTCGGACCACTTTAGGGATATTTTTACATATTTTTTTCCTATGGGTTATTGGAATTCAACGAAATTTTATTTGACGCAATTCGGACCTGAATCGGAGCTGATATAGTCAAAACTCAGTTTTTGGATAATCCTCAAAGGGGTTAGTACACGGGATATTGTTAAAAATCGAGTCGGACCATTTTGTGGATATTTTTACATATTTTGTTCCTATGGGTTATTGGAATTCAACGAAATTTTATTTGACGTAGTTCGGACCGGAATCGGAGCTGATATAATCGAAACTCGGTTTTCGGAAAATTCTCAAAGGGTTTAGTACACGGGATATTGTTAAAAATCAATTCGGACCATTTTGTGGATATTTTTACATATTTTGTTCATATGGGTTATTGGAATTCAAGAAATTTTATTTGGTGCAATTCGAACCTGAATCGGGCCTAAAATGACCGAAACTCGGTTTTTGGATAATCCTCAAATGGGTTAGTACACGCAATATTGTTAAAAATGGAGTTGGACCATTTTGTGGATATTTTTACATATTTTGTTCTTATGGGTTATTGGAATTCAACGAAATTTTATTTGACGCAATTCAGACCTGAATCGGAGCTGATATAGTCAAAACACGGTTTTCGGATAAACCGCAGAGTGGTTAGTACACGGGATATTGTTAAAAATCTAGTCGGACCATTTTAAGGATATTTTTACATATTTTGTTCCTATGGGTTATTGGAATTCAACGAAATTTTATTTGACGCAATTCGGACCTGAATCGGAGCTGATATAGTCAAAACTCAATTTTTAGATAATCCTCAAAGGGGTTAGTACACGGGATACTGTTAAAAATCGAGTCGGACCATTTTGTGGATATTTTTACATATTTTGTTCCTATGGGTTATTGGAATTCAACAAAATTTTATTTGACGCAGTTCGGACCGGAATCGGAGCTGATATAATCGAAACTCGGTTTTCGGAATATTCTCAAAGGAGTTAGTACACGGGATATTGTTAAAAATCAATTCGGACCATTTTGTGGATATTTTTACATATTTTGTTCATATGGGTTATTGGAATTCAAGAAATTTTATTTGGTGCAATTCGAATCTGAATCGGGCCTAAAATGACCGAAACTCGGTTTTTGGATAATCCTCAAATGGGTTAGTACACGCAATATTGTTAAAAATGGAGTTGGACCATTTTGTGGATATTTTTACATATTTTGTTCCTATGGGTTATTGGTATTCAACGAAATTTTATTTGACGCAATTCAGACCTGAATCGGAGCTGATATAGTCAAAACTTGATTTTCGGATAAACTGCAAAGTGGTTAGTACACGGGATATTGTTAAAAATCTAGTCGGGCCATTTTAAGGATATTTTTACATATTTTGTTCCTATGGGTTATTGGAATTCAACGAAATTTTATTTGACGCGATACGGACCTGAATCGGACGTGATATAGTCAAAACTCGGTTTTTGGATAATCCTCAAAGGGGTTAGTACACGGGATATTGTTAAAAATCGAGTCGGACAATTTTGTGGATATTTTTACAAATTTTGTTCCTATGGGTTATTGGAATTCAACGAAATTTTATTTGATGCAGTTCGGACCGGAATCGGAGCTGATATAATCGAAACTCGGTTTTCGGAAAATTCTCAAAGGGGTTAGTACACGGGATATTGTTAAAAATCAATTCGGACCATTTTGTGGATATTTTTACATATTTTGTTCATATGGGTTATTGGAATTCAAGAAATTTTATTTGGTGCAATTCGAATCTGAATCGGGCCTAAAATGACCGAAACTCGGTTTTTGGATAATCCTCAAATGGTTTAGTACACGCAATATTGTTAAAAATGGAGTTGGACCATTTTGTGGATATTTTTACATATTTTGTTCCTATGGGTTATTGGAATTCAACGAAATTTTATTTGACGCAATTCAAACCTGAATCGGAGCTGATATAGTCAAAACTCGGTTTTTGGATAATCCTCAAAGGGGTTAGTACAGGGGATATTGTTAAAAATCAAGTCGGACCATTTTGTGGATATTTTTACATATTTTGTTCCTATGGGTTATTGGAATTCAACGAAATTTTATTTGACGCAGTTCGGACCGGAATCGGAGCTGATATGATCGAAACTCGGTTTTCGGAAAATTCTCAAAGGGGTTAGTACACGGGATATTGTTAAAAATCTAGTCGGACCATTTTAAAGATATTTTTACATATTTTGTTCCTATGGGTTATTAAAATTCAACAAAATTTTATCTGACGAAGTTCGAACCTGAGTCGGAGCTGATATGATCGAAACTCGGTTTTCGGAAAATTCTCAAAGGGGTTAGTACACGGGATATTGTTAAAAATCTAGTCGGACCATTTTAAGGATATTTTTACATATTTTGTTCCTATGGGTTATTAAAATTCAACAAAATTTTATTTGACGAAGTTCGAACCTGAGTCGGAGCTGATATGATCGAAACTCGGTTTTCGGATAAACCTCAAAGTGGTTAGTACACGGGATATTGTTAAAAATCGAGTCGGACCATTTTAGGGATATTTTTACATATTTTGTTCCTATGGGTTATTGGAATTCAACGAAATTTTATTTGACGCAATTCGGACCTGAATCGGAGCTAATATAGTCAAAACTCAGTTTTTGGATAATCCTCAAAGGGGTTAGTACACGGGATATTGTTAAAAATCGAGTCGGACCATTTTGTGGATATTTTTACATATTTTGTTCCTATGGGTTATTGGAATTCAACGAAATTTTATTTGACGCAGTTCGGACCGGAATCGGAGCTGATATGATCGAAACTCGGTTTTCGGAAAATTCTCAAAGGGATTAGTACACGGGATATTGTTAAAAATCAATTCGGACCATTTTGTAGATATTTTTACATATTTTGTTCATATGGGTTATTGGAATTCAAGAAATTTTATTTGGTGCAATTCGAACCTGAATCGGGCCTAAAATGACCGAAACTCGGTTTTTGGATAATCCTCATATGGGTTAGTACACGCAATATTGTTAAAAATGGAGTTGGACCATTTTGTGGATATTTTTACATATTTTGTTCCTATGGGTTATTGGAATTCAACGAAATTTTATTTGACGCAATTCAGACCTGAATCGGAGCTGATATAGTCAAAACACGGTTTTCGGATAAACCGCAAAGTGGTTAGTACACGGGATATTGTTAAAAATCTAGTCGGACCATTTTAAGGATATTTTTACATATTTTGTTCCTATGGGTTATTGGAATTCAACGAAATTTTATTAGACGCAATTCAAACCTGAATCGGAGCTGATATAGTCAAAACTTGGTTTTCGGATAAACCTCAATGTGGTTAATACACGGGATATTGTTAAAAATCGAGTCAGACCATTTTAGGGATATTTTTACATATTTTTTTCCTATGGGTTATTGGAATTCAACGAAATTTTATTTGACGCAATTCGGACCTGAATCGAAGCTGATATAGTCAAAACTCAGTTTTTGGATAATCCTCAAAGGGGTTAGTACACGGGATATTGTTAAAAATCGAGTCGGACCATTTTGTGGATATTTTTACATATTTTGTTCCTATGGGTTATTGGAATTCAACGAAATTTTATTTGACGCAGTTCGGACCGGAATCGGAGCTGATATAATCGAAACTCGGTTTTCGGAAAATTCTCAAAGGGGTTAGTACACGGGATATTGTTAAAAATCAATTCGAACCATTTTGTGGATATTTTTACATATTTTGTTCATATGGGTTATTGAAATTCAAAAAATTTTATTTGGTGCAATTCGAACCTGAATCGGGCCTAAAATGACCGAAACTCGATTTTTGGATAATCCTCAAATGGGTTAGTACACGCAATATTGTTAAAAATGGAGTTGGACTATTTTGTGGATATTTTTACATATTTTGTTCTTATGGGTTATTGGAATTCAACGAAATTTTATTTGACCAATTCAGACCTGAATCGGAGCTGATATAGTCAAAACACGGTTTTCGGATAAACCGCAAAGTGGTTAGTACACGGGATATTGTTAAAAATCTAGTCGGACCATTTTAAGGATATTTTTACATATTTTGTTCCTATGGGTTATTGGAATTCAACGAAATTTTATTTGACGCGATACGGACCTGAATCGGACGTGATATAGTCAAAACTCGGTTTTTGGATAATCCTCAAAGGGGTTAGTACACGGGATATTGTTAAAAATCGAGTCGGACCATTTTGTGGATATTTTTACATATTTTGTTCCTATGGGTTATTGGAATTCAACGAAATTTTATTTGACGCAGTTTGGACCGGAATCGGAGCTGATATAATCGAAACTCGGTTTTCGGAAAATTCTCAAAGGGGTTAGTACACGGGATATTGTTAAAAATCAATTCGGACCATTTTGTGGATATTTTTACATATTTTGTTCATATGGGTTATTGAAATTCAAGAAATTTTATTTGGTGCAATTCGAACCTGAATCGGGCCTACAATGACCGAAACTCGGTTTTTGGATAATCCTCAAATGGGTTAGTACACGCAATATTGTTAAAAATGGAGTTGGACCATTTTGTGGATATTTTTAAATATTTTGTTCTTATGGATTATTGGAATTCAACGAAATTTTATTTGACGCAATTCAGACCTGAATCGGAGCTGATATAGTCAAAACACGGTTTTCGGATAAACCGCAAAGTGGTTAGTACACGGGATATTGTTAAAAATCTAGTCGGACCATTTTAATTATATTTTTACATATTTTGTTCCTATGGGTTATTGGAATTCAACGAAATTTTATTTGACGCGATACGGACCTGAATCGGACGTGATATAGTCAAAACTCGGTTTTTGGATAATCCTCAAAGGGGTTAGTACACGGGATATTGTTAAAAATCGAGTCGGACCATTTTGTGGATATTTTTACATATTTTGTTCCTATGGGTTATTGGAATTCAACGAAATTTTATTTGACGCAGTTCGGACCGGAATCGGAGCTCATATAATCGAAACTCGGTTTTCGGAAAATTCTCAAAGGGGTTAGTACACGGGATATTGTTAAAAATCAATTCGGACCATTTTGTGGATATTTTTACATATTTTGTTCATATGGGTTATTGGAATTCAAGAAATTTTATTTGGTGCAATTCGAACCTGAATCGGGCCTAAAATGACCGAAACTCGGTTTTTGGATAATCCTCAAATGGGTTAGTACACGCAATATTGATAAAAAGGGAGTTGGAGCATTTTGTGGATATTTTTACATATTTTGTTCCTATGGGTTATTGGAATTCAACGAAATTTTATTTGACGCAATTCAAACCTGAATCGGAGCTGATATAGTCAAAACTCGGTTTTCGGATAAACCTCAAAGTGGTTAGTACACGGGATATTGTTAAAAATCGAGTCGGACCATTTTAGGGATATTTTTACATATTTTTTTCCTAAGGGTTATTGGAATTCAACGAAATTTTATTTGACGCGATACGGACCTGAATCGGACGTGATATAGTCAAAACTCGGTTTTTGGATAATCCTCAAAGGGGTTAGTACACGGGATATTGTTAAAAATCGATTCGGACAATTTTGTGGATATTTTTACATATTTTGTTCCTATGGGTTATTGGAATTCAACGAAATTTTATTTGACGCAGTTCGGACCGGAATCGGAGCTGATATAATCGAAACTCGGTTTTCGGAAAATTCTCAAAGGGGTTAGTACACGGGATATTGTTAAAAATCAATTCGGACCATTTTGTGGATATTTTTACATATTTTGTTCATATGGGTTATTGGAATTCAAGAAATTTTATTTGGTGCAATTCGAATCTGAATCGGGCCTAAAATGACCGAAACTCGGTTTTTGGATAATCCTCAAATGGGTTAG
Organism: Saposhnikovia divaricata; assembly: GCA_036435485.1. NCBI lineage: Eukaryota > Viridiplantae > Streptophyta > Magnoliopsida > Apiales > Apiaceae > Saposhnikovia > Saposhnikovia divaricata. The sequence continues at coordinate 223,647,967 of CM071599.1, read as the reverse complement.
TACACGCAATATTGTTAAAAATGGAGTTGGACCATTTTGTGGATATTTTTACATATTTTGTTCCTATGGGTTATTGGAATTCAACGAAATTTTATTTGACGCAATTCAAACCTGAATCGGAGCTGATATAGTCAAAACTCGGTTTTCGGATAAACCTCAAAGTGGTTAGTACACGGGATATTGTTAAAAATCTAGTCGGACCATTTTAAGGATATTTTTACATATTTTGTTCCTATGGGTTATTGGAATTCAACGAAATTTTATTTGACGCAATTCGGACCTGAATCGGAGCTGATATAGTCAAAACTCAGTTTTTGGATAATCCTCAAAGGGGTTAGTACACGGGATACTGTGAAAAATCGAGTCGGACCATTTTGTGGATATCTTTACATATTTTGTTCCTATGGGTTATTGGAATTCAACAAAATTTTATTTGACGCAGTTCGGACCGGAATCGGAGCTGATATAATCGAAACTCGGTTTTCGGAATATTCTCAAAGGAGTTAGTACACGGGATATTGTTAAAAATCAATTCGGACCATTTTGTGGATATTTTTACATATTTTGTTCATATGGGTTATTGGAATTCAAGAAATTTTATTTAGTGCAATTCGAATCTGAATCGGGCCTAAAATGACCGAAACTCGGTTTTTGGATAATCCTCAAATGGTTTAGTACACGCAATATTGTTAAAAATGGAGTTGGACCATTTTGTGGATATTTTTACATATTTTGTTCCTATGGGTTATTGGAATTCAACGAAATTTTATTTGACGCAATTCAGACCTGAATCGGAGCTGATATAGTCAAAACTCGGTTTTCGGATAAACCGCAAAGTGGTTAGTACACGGGATATTGTTAAAAATCTAGTCGGGCCATTTTAAGGATATTTTTACATATTTTGTTCCTATGGGTTATTGGAATTCAACGAAATTTTATTTGACGCGATACGGACCTGAATCGGACGTGATATAGTCAAAACTCGGTTTTTGGATAATCCTCAAAGGGGTTAGTACACGGGATATTGTTAAAAATCGATTCGGACAATTTTGTGGATATTTTTACATATTTTGTTCCTATGGGTTATTGGAATTCAACGAAATTTTATTTGACGCAGTTCGGACCGGAATCGGAGCTGATATAATCGAAACTCGGTTTTCGGAAAATTCTCAAAGGGGTTAGTACACGGGATATTGTTAAAAATCAATTCGGACCATTTTGTGGATATTTTTACATATTTTGTTCATATGGGTTATTGGAATTCAAGAAATTTTATTTGGTGCAATTCGAATCTGAATCGGGCCTAAAATGACCGAAACTCGGTTTTTGGATAATCCTCAAATGGGTTAGTACACGCAATATTGTTAAAAATGGAGTTGGACCATTTTGTGGATATTTTTACATATTTTGTTCCTATGGGTTATTGGAATTCAACGAAATTTTATTTGACGCAATTCAAACCTGAATCGGAGCTGATATAGTCAAAACTCGGTTTTCGGATAAACCTCAAAGTGGTTAGTACACGGGATATTGTTAAAAATCGAGTCGGACCATTTTAGGGATATTTTTACATATTTTTTTCCTATGGGTTATTGGAATTCAACGAAATTTTATTTGACGCAATTCGGACCTGAATCGGAGCTAATATAGTCAAAACTCAATTTTTGGATAATCCTCAAAGGGGTTAGTACACGGGATATTGTTAAAAATCGAGTCGGACCATTTTGTGGATATTTTTACATATTTTGTTCCTATGGGTTATTGGAATTCAACGAAATTTTATTTGACGCAGTTTGGACCGGAATCGGAGCTGATATAATCGAAACTCGGTTTTCGGAAAATTCTCAAAGGGGTTAGTACACGGGATATTGTTAAAAATCAATTCGGACCATTTTGTGGATATTTTTACATATTTTGTTCATATGGGTTATTGAAATTCAAGAAATTTTATTTGGTGCAATTCGAACCTGAATCGGGCCTAAAATGACCGAAACTCGGTTTTTGGATAATCCTCAAATGGGTTAGTACACGCAATATTGTTAAAAATCGAGTCGGACCATTTTGTGGATATTTTTACATATTTTGTTCCTATGGGTTATCGGAATTCAACGAAATTTTATTTGACGCAGTTCGGACCGGAATCGGAGCTGATATGATCGAAACTCGGTTTTCGGAAAATTCTCAAAGGGTTTAGTACACGGGATATTGTTAAAAATATTTTTTTCCTATGTGTTATTGGAATTCAAGAAATTTTATTTGGTGCAATTCGAACCTGAATCGGGCCTAAAATGACCGAAACTCGGTTTTTGGATAATCCTCAAATGGGTTAGTACACGCAATATTGTTAAAAATGGAGTTGGACCATTTTGTGGATATTTTTACATATTTTGTTCTTATGGGTTATTGGAATTCAACGAAATTTTATTTGACGCAATTCAGACCTGAATCGGAGCTGATATAGTCAAAACACGGTTTTCGGATAAACCGCAATGTGGTTAGTACACGGGATATTGTTAAATATCTAGTCGGACCATTTTAAGGATATTTTTACATATTTTGTTCCTATGGGTTATTGGAATTCAACGAAATTTTATTTGACGCGATACGGACCTGAATCGGACGTGATATAGTCAAAACTCGGTTTTTGGATAATCCTCAAAGTGGTTAGTACACGGGATATTGTTAAAAATCGAGTCAGACCATTTTAGGGATATTTTTACATATTTTTTTCCTATGGGTTATTGGAATTCAACGAAATTTTATTTGACGCAATTCGGACCTGAATCGGAGCTGATATAGTCAAAACTCAGTTTTTGGATAATCCTCAAAGGGGTTAGTACACGGGATATTATTAAAAATCGAGTCGGACCATTTTCTGGATATTTTTACATATTTTGTTCCTATGGGTTATTGGAATTCAACGAAATTTTATTTGACGCAGTTCGGACCGGAATCGGAGCTGATATAATCGAAACTCGGTTTTCGGAAAATTCTCAAAGGGGTTAGTACACGGGATATTGTTAAAAATCAATTCGGACCATTTTGTGGATATTTTTACATATTTTGTTCATATGGGTTATTGAAATTCAAGAAATTTTATTTGGTGCAATTCGAACCTGAATCGGGCCTAAAATGACCGAAACTCGGTTTTTGGATAATCCTCAAATGGGTTAGTACACGCAATATTGTTAAAAATGGAGTTGCACCATTTTGTGGATATTTTTACATATTTTGTTCTTATGGGTTATTGGAATTCAACGAAATTTTATTTGACGCAATTCAGACCTGAATCGGAGCTGATATAGTCAAAACACGGTTTTCGGATAAACCGCAAAGTGGTTAGTACACGGGATATTGTTAAAAATCTAGTCGGACCATTTTAATTATATTTTTACATATTTTGTTCCTATGGGTTATTGGAATTCAACGAAATTTTATTTGACGCGATACGGACCTGAATCGGACGTGATATAGTCAAAACTCGGTTTTTGGATAATCCTCAAAGGGGTTAGTACACGGGATATTGTTAAAAATCGAGTCGGACCATTTTGTGGATATTTTTACATATTTTGTTCCTATGGGTTATTGGAATTCAACGAAATTTTATTTGACGCAGTTCGGACCGGAATCGGAGCTGATATGATCGAAACTCGGTTTTCGGAAAATTCTCAAAGGGATTAGTACACGGGATATTGTTAAAAATCAATTCGGACCACTTTGTGGATATTTTTACATATTTTGTTCATATGGGTTATTGAAATTCAAGAAATTTTATTTGGTGCAATTCGAACCTGAATCGGGCCTAAAATGACCGAAACTCGATTTTTGGATAATCCTCAAATGGGTTAGTACACGCAATATTGTTAAAAATGGAGTTGGACCATTTTGTGGATATTTTTACATATTTTGTTCTTATGGGTTATTGGAATTCAACGAAATTTTATTTGACGCAATTCAGACCTGAATCGGAGCTGATATAGTCAAAACACGGTTTTCGGATAAACCGCAAAGTGGTTAGTACACGGGATATTGTTAAAAATCTAGTCGGACCATTTTAAGGATATTTTTACATATTTTGTTCCTATGGGTTATTGGAATTCAACGAAATTTTATTTGACGCGATACGGACCTGAATCGGACGTGATATAGTCAAAACTCGGTTTTTGGATAATCCTCAAAGGGGTTAGTACACGGGATATTGTTAAAAATCGAGTCGGACCATTTTGTGGATATTTTTACATATTTTGTTCCTATGGGTTATTGGAATTCAACGAAATTTTATTTGACGCAGTTCGGACCGGAATCGGAGCTGATATAATCGAAACTCGGTTTTCGGAAAATTCTCAAAGGAGTTAGTACACGGGATATTGTTAAAAATCAATTCGGACCATTTTGTGGATATTTTTACATATTTTGTTCATATGGGTTATTGAAATTCAAGAAATTTTATTTGGTGCAATTCGAACCTGAATCGGGCCTAAAATGACCGAAACTCGGTTTTTGGATAATCCTCAAATGGGTTAGTACACGCAATATTGTTAAAAATGGAGTTGGACCATTTTGTGGATATTTTTACATATTTTGTTCTTATGGGTTATTGGAATTCAACGAAATTTTATTTGACGCAATTCAAACCTGAATCGGAGCTGATATAGTCAAAACTCGGTTTTCGGATAAACCTCAAAGTGGTTAGTACACGGGATATTGTTAAAAATCTAGTCGCACCATTTTAAGGATATTTTTACATATTTTTTTCCTATGGGTTATTGGAATTCAACGAAATTTTATTTGACGCAATTCAGACCTGAATCGGAGCTGATATAGTCAAAACACGGTTTTCGGATAAACCGCAAAGTGGTTAGTACACGGGATATTGTTAAAAATCTAGTCGGACCATTTTAAGGATATTTTTACATATTTTGTTCCTATGGGTTAATGGAATTCAACGAAATTTTATTTGACGCAATTCAAACCTGAATCGGAGCTGATATAGTCAAAACTCGATTTTCGGATAAACCGCAAAGTGGTTAGTACACGGGATATTGTTAAAAATCGAGTCAGACCATTTTAGGGATATTTTTACATATTTTTTTCCTATGGGTTATTGGAATTCAACGAAATTTTATTTGACGCAATTCGGACCTGAATCGGAGCTGATATAGTCAAAACTCAGTTTTTGGATAATCCTCAAAGGGGTTAGTACACGGGATATTATTAAAAATCGAGTCGGACCATTTTCTGGATATCTTTACATATTTTGTTCCTATGGGTTATTGGAATTCAACGAAATTTTATTTGAAGCAGTTCGGACCGGAATCGGAGCTGATATAATCGAAACTCGGTTTTCGGAAAATTCTCAAAGGGGTTAGTACACGGGATATTGTTAAAAATCAATTCGGACCACTTTGTGGATATTTTTACATATTTTGTTCATATGGGTTATTGAAATTCAAGAAATTTTATTTGGTGCAATTCGAACCTGAATCGGGCCTAAAATGACCGAAACTCGGTTTTTGGATAATCCTCAAATGGGTTAGTACACGCAATATTGTTAAAAATGGAGTTGCACCATTTTGTGGATATTTTTACATATTTTGTTCTTATGGGTTATTGGAATTCAACGAAATTTTATTTGACGCAATTCAGACCTGAATCGGAGCTGATATAGTCAAAACACGGTTTTCGGATAAACCGCAAAGTGGTTAGTACACGGGATATTGTTAAAAATCTAGTCGGACCATTTTAATTATATTTTTACATATTTTGTTCCTATGGGTTATTGGAATTCAACGAAATTTTATTTGACGCGATACGGACCTGAATCGGACGTGATATAGTCAAAACTCGGTTTTTGGATAATCCTCAAAGGGGTTAGTACACGGGATATTGTTAAAAATCGAGTCGGACCATTTTTTGGATATTTTTACATATTTTGTTCCTATGGGTTATTGGAATTCAACGAAATTTTATTTGACGCGATACGAACCTGAATCGGACGTGATATAGTCAAAACTCGGTTTTTGGATAATCCTCAAAGGGGTTAGTACACGGGATATTGTTAAAAATCGAGTCGGACCATTTTGTGGATATTTTTACATATTTTGTTCCTATGGGTTATTGGAATTCAACGAAATTTTATTTGACGCAGTTCGGACCGGAATCGGAGCTGATATAATCGAAACTCGGTTTTCGGAAAATTCTCAAAGGGGTTAGTACACGGGATATTGTTAAAAATCAATTCGGACCACTTTGTGGATATTTTTACATATTTTGTTCATATGGGTTATTGAAATTCAAGAAATTTTATTTGGTGCAATTCGAACCTGAATCGGGCCTAAAATGACCGAAACTCGGTTTTTGGATAATCCTCAAATGGGTTAGTACACGCAATATTGTTAAAAATGGAGTTGCACCATTTTGTGGATATTTTTACATATTTTGTTCTTATGGGTTATTGGAATTCAACGAAATTTTATTTGACGCAATTCAGACCTGAATCGGAGCTGATATAGTCAAAACACGGTTTTCGGATAAACCGCAAAGTGGTTAGTACACGGGATATTGTTAAAAATCTAGTCGGACCATTTTAATTATATTTTTACATATTTTGTTCCTATGGGTTATTGGAATTCAACGAAATTTTATTTGACGCGATACGGACCTGAATCGGACGTGATATAGTCAAAACTCGGTTTTTGGATAATCCTCAAAGGGGTTAGTACACGGGATATTGTTAAAAATCGAGTCGGAACATTTTGTGGATATTTTTACATATTTTGTTCCTATGGGTTATTGGAATTCAACGAAATTTTATTTGACGCAATTCAAACCTGAATCGGAGCTGATATAGTCAAAACTCGATTTTCGGATAAACCGCAAAGTGGTTAGTACACGGGATATTGTTAAAAATCGAGTCAGACCATTTTAGGGATATTTTTACATATTTTTTTCCTATGGGTTATTGGAATTCAACGAAATTTTATTTGACGCAATTCGGACCTGAATCGGAGCTGATATAGTCAAAACTCAGTTTTTGGATAATCCTCAAAGGGGTTAGTACACGGGATATTATTAAAAATCGAGTCGGACCATTTTCTGGATATCTTTACATATTTTGTTCCTATGGGTTATTGGAATTCAACGAAATTTTATTTGAAGCAGTTCGGACCGGAATCGGAGCTGATATAATCGAAACTCGGTTTTCGGAAAATTCTCAAAGGGGTTAGTACACGGGATATTGTTAAAAATCAATTCGGACCACTTTGTGGATATTTTTACATATTTTGTTCATATGGGTTATTGAAATTCAAGAAATTTTATTTGGTGCAATTCGAACCTGAATCGGGCCTAAAATGACCGAAACTCGGTTTTTGGATAATCCTCAAATGGGTTAGTACACGCAATATTGTTAAAAATGGAGTTGCACCATTTTGTGGATATTTTTACATATTTTGTTCTTATGGGTTATTGGAATTCAACGAAATTTTATTTGACGCAATTCAGACCTGAATCGGAGCTGATATAGTCAAAACACGGTTTTCGGATAAACCGCAAAGTGGTTAGTACACGGGATATTGTTAAAAATCTAGTCGGACCATTTTAATTATATTTTTACATATTTTGTTCCTATGGGTTATTGGAATTCAACGAAATTTTATTTGACGCGATACGGACCTGAATCGGACGTGATATAGTCAAAACTCGGTTTTTGGATAATCCTCAAAGGGGTTAGTACACGGGATATTGTTAAAAATCGAGTCGGACCATTTTTTGGATATTTTTACATATTTTGTTCCTATGGGTTATTGGAATTCAACGAAATTTTATTTGACGCGATACGAACCTGAATCGGACGTGATATAGTCAAAACTCGGTTTTTGGATAATCCTCAAAGGGGTTAGTACACGGGATATTGTTAAAAATCGAGTCGGACCATTTTGTGGATATTTTTACATATTTTGTTCCTATGGGTTATTGGAATTCAACGAAATTTTATTTGACGCAGTTCGGACCGGAATCGGAGCTGATATAATCGAAACTCGGTTTTCGGAAAATTCTCAAAGGGGTTAGTACACGGGATATTGTTAAAAATCAATTCGGACCACTTTGTGGATATTTTTACATATTTTGTTCATATGGGTTATTGAAATTCAAGAAATTTTATTTGGTGCAATTCGAACCTGAATCGGGCCTAAAATGACCGAAACTCGGTTTTTGGATAATCCTCAAATGGGTTAGTACACGCAATATTGTTAAAAATGGAGTTGCACCATTTTGTGGATATTTTTACATATTTTGTTCTTATGGGTTATTGGAATTCAACGAAATTTTATTTGACGCAATTCAGACCTGAATCGGAGCTGATATAGTCAAAACACGGTTTTCGGATAAACCGCAAAGTGGTTAGTACACGGGATATTGTTAAAAATCTAGTCGGACCATTTTAATTATATTTTTACATATTTTGTTCCTATGGGTTATTGGAATTCAACGAAATTTTATTTGACGCGATACGGACCTGAATCGGACGTGATATAGTCAAAACTCGGTTTTTGGATAATCCTCAAAGGGGTTAGTACACGGGATATTGTTAAAAATCGAGTCGGAACATTTTGTGGATATTTTTACATATTTTGTTCCTATGGGTTATTGGAATTCAACGAAATTTTATTTGACGCAGTTCGGACCGGAATCGGAGCTGATATAATCGAAACTCGGTTTTCGGAAAATTCTCAAAGGGGTTAGTACACGGGATATTGTTAAAAATCAATTCGGACCACTTTGTGGATATTTTTACATATTTTGTTCATATGGGTTATTGAAATTCAAGAAATTTTATTTGGTGCAATTCGAACCTGAATCGGGCCTAAAATGACCGAAACTCGGTTTTTGGATAATCCTCAAATGGGTTAGTACACGCAATATTGTTAAAAATGGAGTTGCAGCATTTTGTGGATATTTTTACATATTTTGTTCTTATGGGTTATTGGAATTCAACGAAATTTTATTTGACGCAATTCAGACCTGAATCGGAGCTGATATAGTCAAAACACGGTTTTCGGATAAACCGCAAAGTGGTTAGTACACGGGATATTGTTAAAAATCTAGTCGGACCATTTTAATTATATTTTTACATATTTTGTTCCTATGGGTTATTGGAATTCAACGAAATTTTATTTGACGCGATACGGACCTGAATCGGACGTGATATAGTCAAAACTCGGTTTTTGGATAATCCTCAAAGGGTTAGTACACGGGATATTTTTAAAAATCGAGTCGGACCATTTTGTGGATATTTTTACATATTTTGTTCCTATGGGTTATTGGAATTCAACGAAATTTTATTTGACGCAGTTCGGACCGGAATCGGAGCTGATATAATCGAAACTCGGTTTTCGGAAAATTCTCAAAGGGGTTAGTACACGGGATATTGTTAAAAATCAATTCGGACCATTTTGTGGATATTTTTACATATTTTGTTCATATGGGTTATTGGAATTCAAGAAATTTTATTTGGTGCAATTCGAACCTGAATCGGGCCTAAAATGACCGAAACTCGGTTTTTGGATAATCCTCAAATGGGTTAGTACACGCAATATTGATAAAAATGGATTTGGAGCATTTTGTGGATATTTTTACATATTTTGTTCCTATGGGTTATTGGAATTCAACGAAATTTTATTTGACGCAATTCAAACCTGAATCGGAGCTGATATAGTCAAAACTCGGTTTTCGGATAAACCTCAAAGTGGTTAGTACACGGGATATTGTTAAAAATCGAGTCGGACCATTTTAGGGATATTTTTACATATTGTTTTCCTATGGGTTATTGGAATTCAACGAAATTTTATTTGACGCAATTCGGACCTGAATCGGAGCTGATATAGTCAAAACTCAGTTTTTGGATAATACTCAAAGGGGTTAGTACACGGGATATTGTTAAAAATCGAGTCGGACCATTTTGTGGATATTTTTACATATTTTGTTCTTATGGGTTATTGGAATTCAACGAAATTTTATTTGACGCAATTCAGACCTGAATCGGAGCTGATATAGTCAAAACACGGTTTTCGGATAAACCGCAAAGTGGTTAGTACACGGGATATTGTTAAAAATCTAGTCGGACCATTTTAATTATATTTTTACATATTTTGTTCCTATGGGTTATTGGAATTCAACGAAATTTTATTTGACGCGATACGGACCTGAATCGGACGTGATATAGTCAAAACTCGGTTTTTGGATAATCCTCAAAGGGGTTAGTACACGGGATATTGTTAAAAATCGAGTCGGACCATTTTGTGGATATTTTTACATATTTTGTTCCTATGGGTTATTGGAATTCAACGAAATTTTATTTGACGCGATACGAACCTGAATCGGACGTGATATAGTCAAAACTCGGTTTTTGGATAATCCTCAAAGGGGTTAGTACACGGGATATTGTTAAAAATCGAGTCGGACCATTTTGTGGATATTTTTACATATTTTGTTCCTATGGGTTATTGGAATTCAACGAAATTTTATTTGACGCAGTTCGGACCGGAATCGGAGCTGATATAATCGAAACTCGGTTTTCGGAAAATTCTCAAAGGGGTTAGTACACGGGATATTGTTAAAAATCAATTCGGACCACTTTGTGGATATTTTTACATATTTTGTTCATATGGGTTATTGAAATTCAAGAAATTTTATTTGGTGCAATTCGAACCTGAATCGGGCCTAAAATGACCGAAACTCGGTTTTTGGATAATCCTCAAATGGGTTAGTACACGCAATATTGTTAAAAATGGAGTTGCACCATTTTGTGGATATTTTTACATATTTTGTTCTTATGGGTTATTGGAATTCAACGAAATTTTATTTGACGCAATTCAGACCTGAATCGGAGCTGATATAGTCAAAACACGGTTTTCGGATAAACCGCAAAGTGGTTAGTACACGGGATATTGTTAAAAATCTAGTCGGACCATTTTAATTATATTTTTACATATTTTGTTCCTATGGGTTATTGGAATTCAACGAAATTTTATTTGACGCGATACGGACCTGAATCGGACGTGATATAGTCAAAAATCGGTTTTTGGATAATCCTCAAAGGGGTTAGTACACGGGATATTGTTAAAAATCGAGTCGGACCATTTTGTGGATATTTTTACATATTTTGTTCCTATGGGTTATTGGAATTCAACGAAATTTTATTTGACGCAGTTCGGACCGGAATCGGAGCTGATATAATCGAAACTCGGTTTTCGGAAAATTCTCAAAGGGGTTAGTACACGGGATATTGTTAAAAATCAATTCGGACCATTTTGTGGATATTTTTACATATTTTGTTCATATGGGTTATTGGAATTCAAGAAATTTTATTTGGTGCAATTCGAACCTGAATCGGGCCTAAAATGACCGAAACTCGGTTTTTGGATAATCCTCAAATGGGTTAGTACACGCAATATTGATAAAAATGGATTTGGAGCATTTTGTGGATATTTTTACATATTTTGTTCCTATGGGTTATTGGAATTCAACGAAATTTTATTTGACGCAATTCAAACCTGAATCGGAGCTGATATAGTCAAAACTCGATTTTCGGATAAACCTCAAAGTGGTTAGTACACGGGATATTGTTAAAAATCGAGTCGGACCATTTTAGGGATATTTTTACATATTGTTTTCCAATGGGTTATTGGAATTCAACGAAATTTTATTTGACGCAATTCGGACCTGAATCGGAGCTGATATAGTCAAAACTCAGTTTTTGGATAATACTCAAAGGGGTTAGTACACGGGATATTGTTAAAAATCGAGTCGGACCATTTTGTGGATATTTTTACATATTTTGTTCCTATGGGTTATTGGAATTCAACGAAATTTTATTTGACGTAGTTCGGACCGGAATCGGAGCTGATATAATCGAAACTCGGTTTTCGGAAAATTCTCAAAGGAGTTAGTACACGGGATATTGTTAAAAATCAATTCGGACCATTTTGTGGATACTTTTACATATTTTGTTCATATGGGTTATTGGAATTCAAGAAATTTTATTTGGTGCAATTCGAATCTGAATCGGGCCTAAAATGACCGAAACTCGGTTTTTGGATAATCCTCAAATGGGTTAGTACACGCAATATTGTTAAAAATGGAGTTGGACCATTTTGTGGATATTTTTACATATTTTGTTCCTATGGGTTATTGGAATTCAACGAAATTTTATTTGATGCAATTCAGACCTGAATCGGAGCTGATATAGTCAAAACTCGGTTTTCGGATAAACCGCAAAGTGGTTAGTACACGGGATATTGTTAAAAATCTAGTCGGGCCATTTTAAGGATATTTTTACATATTTTGTTCCTATGGGTTATTGGAATTCAACGAAATTTTATTTGACGCGATATGGACCTGAATCGGACGTGATATAGTCAAAACTCGGTTTTTGGATAATCCTCAAAGGGGTTAGTACACGGGATATTGTTAAAAATCGAGTCGGACCATTTTGTGGATATTTTTACATATTTTGTTCCTATGGGTTATTGGAATTCAACGAAATTTTATTTGACGCAGTTCGGACCGGAATCGGAGCTGATATAATCGAAACTCGGTTTTCGGAAAATTCTCAAAGGGGTTAGTACACGGGATATTGTTAAAAATCAATTCGGACCATTTTGTGGATATTTTTACATATTTTGTTCATATGGGTTATTGGAATTCAAGAAATTTTATTTGGTGCAATTCGAATCTGAATCGGGCCTAAAATGACCGAAACTCGGTTTTTGGATAATCCTCAAATGGGTTAGTACACGCAATATTGTTAAAAATGGAGTTGGACCATTTTGTGGATATTTTTACATATTTTGTTCCTATGGGTAACTGGAATTCAACGAAATTTTATTTGACGCAATTCAGACCTGAATCGGAGCTGATATAGTCGAAACTCGGTTTTCGGATAAACCGCAAAGTGGTTAGTACACGGGATATTGTTAAAAATCTAGTCTGACCATTTAAAGGATATTTTTACATATTTTGTTCCTATGGGTTATTGGAATTCAACGAAATTTTATTTGACGCGATACGGACCTGAATCGGACGTGATATAGTCAAAACTCGATTTTTGGATAATCCTCAAAGGGGTTAGTACACGGGATATTGTTAAAAATCGAGTCGGACCATTTTGTGGATATTTTTACATATTTTGTTCCTATGGGTTATTGGAATTCAACGAAATTTTATTTGACACAGTTCGGACCGGAATCGGAGCTGATATAATCGAAACTCGGTTTTCGGAAAATTCTCAAAGGGGTTAGTACACGGGATATTGTTAAAAATCAATTCGGACCATTTTGTGGATACTTTTACATATTTTGTTCATATGGGTTATTGGAATTCAAGAAATTTTATTTGGTGCAATTCGAATCTGATTCGGGCCTAAAATGACCGAAACTCGGTTTTTGGATAATCCTCAAATGGCTTAGTACATGCAATATTGTTAAAAATGGAGTTGGACCATTTTGTGGATATTTTTACATATTTTGTTCCTATGGGTTATTGGAATTCAACGAAATTTTATTTGATGCAATTCAGACCTGAATCGGAGCTGATATAGTCAAAACTCGGTTTTCGGATAAACCACAAAGTGGTTAGTACACGGGATATTGTTAAAAATCTAGTCGGGCCATTTTAAGGATATTTTTACATATTTTGTTCCTATGGGTTATTGGAATTCAGCGAAATTTTATTTGACGCGATACGGACCTGAATCGGACGTGATATAGTCAAAACTCGGTTTTTGGATAATCCTCAAAGGGGTTAGTACACGGGATATTGTTAAAAATCAATTCGGACCATTTTGTGGATATTTTTACATATTTTGTTCATATGGGTTATTGGAATTCAAGAAATTTTATTTGGTGCAATTCGAATCTGAATCGGGCCTAAAATGACCGAAACTCGGTTTTTGGATAATCCTCAAATGGGTTAGTACACGCAATATTGTTAAAAATGGAGTTGGACCATTTTGTGGATATTTTTACATATTTTGTTCCTATGGGTAATTGGAATTCAACGAAATTTTATTTGACGCAATTCAGACCTGAATCGGAGCTGATATAGTCGAAACTCGGTTTTCGGATAAACCGCAAAGTGGTTAGTACACGGGATATTGTTAAAAATCTAGTCTGACCATTTTAAGGATATTTTTACATATTTTGTTCCTATGGGTTATTGGAATTCAACGAAATTTTATTTGACGCGATACGGACCTGAATCGGACGTGATATAGTCAAAACTCGGTTTTTGGATAATCCTCAAAGGGGTTAGTACACGGGATATTGTTAAAAATCGAGTCGGACCATTTTGTGGATATTTTTACATATTTTGTTCCTATGGGTTATTGGAATTCAACGAAATTTTATTTGACACAGTTCGGACCGGAATCGGAGCTGATATAATCGAAACTCGGTTTTCGGAAAATTCTCAAAGGGGTTAGTACACGGGATATTGTTAAAAATCAATTCGGACCATTTTGTGGATATTTTTACATATTTTGTTCATATGGGTTATTGGAATTCAAGAAATTTTATTTGGTGCAATTCGAATCTGAATCGGGCCTAAAATGACCGAAACTCGGTTTTTGGATAATCCTCAAATGGGTTAGTACACGCAATATTGTTAAAAATGGAGTTGGACCATTTTGTGGATATTTTTACATATTTTGTTCCTATGGGTAACTGGAATTCAACGAAATTTTATTTGACGCAATTCAGACCTGAATCGGAGCTGATATAGTCGAAACTCGGTTTTCGGATAAACCGCAAAGTGGTTAGTACACGGGATATTGTTAAAAATCTAGTCTGACCATTTAAAGGATATTTTTACATATTTTGTTCCTATGGGTTATTGGAATTCAACGAAATTTTATTTGACGCGATACGGACCTGAATCGGACGTGATATAGTCAAAACTCGGTTTTTGGATAATCCTCAAAGGGGTTAGTACACGGGATATTGTTAAAAATCGAGTCGGACCATTTTGTGGATATTTTTACATATTTTGTTCCTATGGGTTATTGGAATTCAACGAAATTTTATTTGACACAGTTCGGACCGGAATCGGAGCTGATATAATCGAAACTCGGTTTTCGGAAAATTCTCAAAGGGGTTAGTACACGGGATATTGTTAAAAATCAATTCGGACCATTTTGTGGATACTTTTACATATTTTGTTCATATGGGTTATTGGAATTCAAGAAATTTTATTTGGTGCAATTCGAATCTGATTCGGGCCTAAAATGACCGAAACTCGGTTTTTGGATAATCCTCAAATGGCTTAGTACATGCAATATTGTTAAAAATGGAGTTGGACCATTTTGTGGATATTTTTACATATTTTGTTCCTATGGGTTATTGGAATTCAACGAAATTTTATTTGATGCAATTCAGACCTGAATCGGAGCTGATATAGTCAAAACTCGGTTTTCGGATAAACCACAAAGTGGTTAGTACACGGGATATTGTTAAAAATCTAGTCGGGCCATTTTAAGGATATTTTTACATATTTTGTTCCTATGGGTTATTGGAATTCAACGAAATTTTATTTGACGCGATATGGACCTGAATCGGACGTGATATAGTCAAAACTCGGTTTTTGGATAATCCTCAAAGGGGTTAGTACACGGGATATTGTTAAAAATCGAGTCGGACCATTTTGTGGATATTTTTACATATTTTGTTCCTATGGGTTATTGGAATTCAACGAAATTATATTTGACGCAGTTCGGACCGGAATCGGAGCTGATATAATCGAAACTCGGTTTTCGGAAAATTCTCAAAGGGGTTAGTACACGGGATATTGTTAAAAATCAATTCGGACCATTTTGTGGATATTTTTACATATTTTGTTCATATGGGTTATTGGAATTCAACGAAATTTTATTTGACGCAATTCAGACCTGAATCGGAGCTGATATAGTCGAAACTCGGTTTTCGGATAAACCGCAAAGTGGTTAGTACACGGGATATTGTTAAAAATCTAGTCTGACCATTTTAAGGATATTTTTACATATTTTGTTCCTATGGGTTATTGGAATTCAACGAAATTTTATTTGACGCGATACGGACCTGAATCGGACGTGATATAGTCAAAACTCGGTTTTTGGATAATCCTCAAAGGGGTTAGTACACGGGATATTGTTAAAAATCGAGTCGGACCATTTTGTGGATATTTTTACATATTTTGTTCCGATGGGTTATTGGAATTCAACGAAATTTTATTTGACACAGTTCGGACCGGAATCGGAGCTGATATAATCGAAACTCGGTTTTCGGAAAATTCTCAAAGGGGTTAGTACACGGGATATTGTTAAAAATCAATTCGGACCATTTTGTGGATATTTTTACATATTTTGTTCATATGGGTTATTGGAATTCAAGAAATTTTATTTGGTGCAATTCGAATCTGAATCGGGCCTAAAATGACCGAAACTCGGTTTTTGGATAATCCTCAAATGGGTTAGTACACGCAATATTGTTAAAAATGGAGTTGGACCATTTTGTGGATATTTTTACATATTCTGTTCCTATGGGTAATTGGAATTCAACGAAATTTTATTTGACGCAATTCAGACCTGAATCGGAGCTGATATAGTCGAAACTCGGTTTTCGGATAAACCGCAAAGTGGTTAGTACACGGGATATTGTTAAAAATCTAGTCTGACCATTTTAAGGATATTTTTACATATTTTGTTCCTATGGGTTATTGGAATTCAACGAAATTTTATTTGACGCGATACGGACCTGAATCGGACGTGATATAGTCAAAACTCGGTTTTTGGATAATCCTCAAAGGGGTTAGTACACGGGATATTGTTAAAAATCGAGTCGGACCATTTTGTGGATATTTTTACATATTTTGTTCCTATGGGTTATTGGAATTCAACGAAATTTTATTTGACACAGTTCGGACCGGAATCGGAGCTGATATAATCGAAACTCGGTTTTCGGAAAATTCTCAAAGGGGTTAGTACACGGGATATTGTTAAAAATCAATTCGGACCATTTTGTGGATATTTTTACATATTTTGTTCATATGGGTTATTGGAATTCAAGAAATTTTATTTGGTGCAATTCGAATCTGAATCGGGCCTAAAATGACCGAAACTCGGTTTTTGGATAATCCTCAAATGGGTTAGTACACGCAATATTGTTAAAAATGGAGTTGGACCATTTTGTGGATATTTTTACATATTTTGTTCCTATGGGTAATTGGAATTCAACGAAATTTTATTTGACGCAATTCAGACCTGAATCGGAGCTGATATAGTCGAAACTCGGTTTTCGGATAAACCGCAAAGTGGTTAGTACACGGGATATTGTTAAAAATCTAGTCTGACCATTTTAAGGATATTTTTACATATTTTGTTCCTATGGGTTATTGGAATTCAACGAAATTTTATTTGACGCGATACGGACCTGAATCGGACGTGATATAGTCAAAACTCGGTTTTTGGATAATCCTCAAAGGGGTTAGTACACGGGATATTGTTAAAAATCGAGTCGGACCATTTTGTGGATATTTTTACATATTTTGTTCCTATGGGTTATTGGAATTCAACGAAATTTTATTTGACACAGTTCGGACCGGAATCGGAGCTGATATAATCGAAACTCGGTTTTCGGAAAATTCTCAAAGGGGTTAGTACACGGGATATTGTTAAAAATCAATTCGGACCATTTTGTGGATATTTTTACATATTTTGTTCATATGGGTTATTGGAATTCAAGAAATTTTATTTGGTGCAATTCGAATCTGAATCGGGCCTAAAATGACCGAAACTCGGTTTTTGGATAATCCTCAAATGGCTTAGTACATGCAATATTGTTAAAAATGGAGTTGGACCATTTTGTGGATATTTTTACATATTTTGTTCCTATGGGTTATTGGAATTCAACGAAATTTTATTTGATGCAATTCAGACCTGAATCGGAGCTGATATAGTCAAAACTCGGTTTTCGGATAAACCACAAAGTGGTTAGTACACGGGATATTGTTAAAAATCTAGTCGGGCCATTTTAAGGATATTTTTACATATTTTGTTCCTATGGGTTATTGGAATTCAGCGAAATTTTATTTGACGCGATACGGACCTGAATCGGACGTGATATAGTCAAAACTCGGTTTTTGGATAATCCTCAAAGGGGTTAGTACACGGGATATTGTTAAAAATCGAGTCGGACCATTTTGTGGATATTTTTACATATTTTGTTCCTATGGGTTATTGGAATTCAACGAAATTTTATTTGACGCAGTTCGGACCGGAATCGGAGCTGATATAATCGAAACTCGGTTTTCGGAAAATTCTCAAAGGGGTTAGTACACGGGATATTGTTAAAAATCAATTCGGACCATTTTGTGGATATTTTTACATATTTTGTTCATATGGGTTATTGGAATTCAAGAAATTTTATTTGGTGCAATTCGAATCTGAATCGGGCCTAAAATGACCGAAACTCGGTTTTTGGATAATCCTCAAATGGGTTAGTACACGCAATATTGTTAAAAATGGAGTTGGACCATTTTGTGGATATTTTTACATATTTTGTTCCTATGGGTAATTGGAATTCAACGAAATTTTATTTGACGCAATTCAGACCTGAATCGGAGCTGATATAGTCGAAACTCGGTTTTCGAATAAACCGCAAAGTGGTTAGTACACGGGATATTGTTAAAAATCTAGTCTGACCATTTTAAGGATATTTTTACATATTTTGTTCCTATGGGTTATTGGAATTCAACGAAATTTTATTTGACGCGATACGGACCTGAATCGGACGTGATATAGTCAAAACTCGGTTTTTGGATAATCCTCAAAGGGGTTAGTACACGGGATATTGTTAAAAATCGAGTCGGACCATTTTGTGGATATTTTTACATATTTTGTTCCTATGGGTTATTGGAATTCAACGAAATTTTATTTGACACAGTTCGGACCGGAATCGGAGCTGATATAATCGAAACTCGGTTTTCGGAAAATTCTCAAAGGGGTTAGTACACGGGATATTGTTAAAAATCAATTCGGACCATTTTGTGGATATTTTTACATATTTTGTTCATATGGGTTATTGGAATTCAAGAAATTTTATTTGGTGCAATTCGAATCTGAATCGGGCCTAAAATGACCGAAACTCGGTTTTTGGATAATCCTCAAATGGGTTAGTACACGCAATATTGTTAAAAATGGAGTTGGACCATTTTGTGGATATTTTTACATATTTTGTTCCTATGGGTAATTGGAATTCAACGAAATTTTATTTGACGCAATTCAGACCTGAATCGGAGCTGATATAGTCGAAACTCGGTTTTCGGATAAACCGCAAAGTGGTTAGTACACGGGATATTGTTAAAAATCTAGTCTGACCATTTTAAGGATATTTTTACATATTTTGTTCCTATGGGTTATTGGAATTCAACGAAATTTTATTTGACGCGATACGGACCTGAATCGGACGTGATATAGTCAAAACTCGGTTTTTGGATAATCCTCAAAGGGGTTAGTACACGGGATATTGTTAAAAATCGAGTCGGACCATTTTGTGGATATTTTTACATATTTTGTTCCTATGGGTTATTGGAATTCAACGAAATTTTATTTGACACAGTTCGGACCGGAATCGGAGCTGATATAATTGAAACTCGGTTTTCGGAAAATTCTCAAAGGGGTTAGTACACGGGATATTGTTAAAAATCAATTCGGACCATTTTGTGGATATTTTTACATATTTTGTTCATATGGGTTATTGGAATTCAAGAAATTTTATTTGGTGCAATTCGAATCTGAATCGGGCCTAAAATGACCGAAACTCGGTTTTTGGATAATCCTCAAATGGGTTAGTACACGCAATATTGTTAAAAATGGAGTTGGACCATTTTGTGGATATTTTTACATATTTTGTTCCTATGGGTAATTGGAATTCAACGAAATTTTATTTGACGCAATTCAGACCTGAATCGGAGCTGATATAGTCGAAACTCGGTTTTCGGATAAACCGCAAAGTGGTTAGTACACGGGATATTGTTAAAAATCTAGTCTGACCATTTTAAGGATATTTTTACATATTTTGTTCCTATGGGTTATTGGAATTCAACGAAATTTTATTTGACGCGATACGGACCTGAATCGGACGTGATATAGTCAAAACTCGGTTTTTGGATAATCCTCAAAGGGGTTAGTACACGGGATATTGTTAAAAATCGAGTCGGACCATTTTGTGGATATTTTTACATATTTTGTTCCTATGGGTTATTGGAATTCAACGAAATTTTATTTGACACAGTTCGGACCGGAATCGGAGCTGATATAATCGAAACTTGGTTTTCGGAAAATTCTCAAAGGGGTTAGTACACGGGATATTGTTAAAAATCAATTCGGACCATTTTGTGGATATTTTTACATATTTTGTTCATATGGGTTATTGGAATTCAAGAAATTTTATTTGGTGCAATTCGAATCTGAATCGGGCCTAAAATGACCGAAACTCGGTTTTTGGATAATCCTCAAATGGGTTAGTACACGCAATATTGTTAAAAATGGAGTTGGACCATTTTGTGGATATTTTTACATATTTTGTTCCTATGGGTAATTGGAATTCAACGAAATTTTATTTGACGCAATTCAGACCTGAATCGGAGCTGATATAGTCGAAACTCGGTTTTCGGATAAACCGCAAAGTGGTTAGTACACGGGATATTGTTAAAAATCTAGTCTGACCATTTTAAGGATATTTTTACATATTTTGTTCCTATGGGTTATTGGAATTCAACGAAATTTTATTTGACGCGATACGGACCTGAATCGGACGTGATATAGTCAAAACTCGGTTTTTGGATAATCCTCAAAGGGGTTAGTACACGGGATATTGTTAAAAATCGAGTCGGACCATTTTGTGGATATTTTTACATATTTTGTTCCTATGGGTTATTGGAATTCAACGAAATTTTATTTGACGCAGTTCGGACCGGAATCGGAGCTGATATAATCGAAACTCGGTTTTCGGAAAATTCTCAAAGGGGTTAGTACACGGGATATTGTTAAAAATCAATTCGGACCATTTTGTGGATATTTTTACATATTTTGTTCATATGGGTTATTGGAATTCAAGAAATTTTATTTGGTGCAATTCGAATCTGAATCGGGCCTAAAATGACCGAAACTCGGTTTTTGGATAATCCTCAAATGGGTTAGTACACGCAATATTGTTAAAAATGGAGTTGGACCATTTTGTGGATATTTTTACATATTTTGTTCCTATGGGTAATTGGAATTCAACGAAATTTTATTTGACGCAATTCAGACCTGAATCGGAGCTGATATAGTCGAAACTCGGTTTTCGGATAAACCGCAAAGTGGTTAGTACACGGGATATTGTTAAAAATCTAGTCTGGGCATTTTAAGGATATTTTTACATATTTTGTTCCTATGGGTTATTGGAATTCAACGAAATTTTATTTGACGCGATACGGACCTGAATCGGACGTGATATAGTCAAAACTCGGTTTTTGGATAATCCTCAAAGGGGTTAGTACACGGGATATTGTTAAAAATTGAGTCGGACCATTTTGTGGATATTTTTACATATTTTGTTCCTATGGGTTATTGGAATTCAACGAAATTTTATTTGACACAATTCGGACCGGAATCGGAGCTGATATAATCGAAACTCGGTTTTCGGAAAATTCTCAAAGGGGTTAGTACACGGGATATTGTTAAAAATCAATTCGGACCATTTTGTGGATATTTTTACATATTTTGTTCATATGGGTTATTGGAATTCAAAAAATTTTATTTGGTGCAATTCGAATCTGAATCGGGCCTAAAATGACCGAAACTCGGTTTTTGGATAATCCTCAAATGGGTTAGTACATGCAATATTGTTAAAAATGGAGTTGGACCATTTTGTGGATATTTTTACATATTTTGTTCCTATGGGTTATTGGAATTCAACGAAATTTTATTTGACGCAATTCAGACCTGAATCGGAGCTGATATAGTCAAAACTCGGTTTTCGGATAAACCGCAAAGTGGTTAGTACACGGGATATTGTTAAAAATCTAGTCGGGCCATTTTAAGGATATTTTTACATATTTTGTTCCTATGGGTTATTGGAATTCAGCGAAATTTTATTTGACGCGATACGGACCTGAATCGGACGTGATATAGTCAAAACTCGGTTTTTGGATAATCCTCAAAGGGGTTAGTACACGGGATATTGTTAAAAATCGAGCCGGACCATTTTGTGGATATTTTTACATATTTTGTTCCTATGGGTTATTGGAATTCAACGAAATTTTATTTGACGCAGTTCGGACCGGAATTGGAGCTGATATAATCGAAACTCGGTTTTCGGAAAATTCTCAAAGGGGTTAGTACACGGGATATTGTTAAAAATCAATTCGGACCATTTTGTGGATATTTTTACATATTATGTTCATATGGGTTATTGGAATTCAAGAAATTTTATTTGGTGCAATTCGAATCTGAATCGGGCCTAAAATGACCGAAACTCGGTTTTTGGATAATCCTCAAATGGGTTAGTACACGCAATATTGTTAAAAATGGAGTTGGACCATTTTGTGGATATTTTTACATATTTTGTTCCTATGGGTAATTGGAATTCAACGAAATTTTATTTGACGCAATTCAGACCTGAATCGGAGCTGATATAGTCGAAACTCGGTTTTCGGATAAACCGCAAAGTGGTTAGTACACGGGATATTGTTAAAAATCTAGTCTGACCATTTTAAGGATATTTTTACATATTTTGTTCCTATGGGTTATTGGAATTCAACGAAATTTTATTTGACGCGATACGGACCTGAATCGGACGTGATATAGTCAAAACTCGGTTTTTGGATAATCCTCAAAGGGGTTAGTACACGGGATATTGTTAAAAATCGAGTCGGACCATTTTGTGGATATTTTTACATATTTTGTTCCTATGGGTTATTGGAATTCAACGAAATTTTATTTGACACAGTTCGGACCGGAATCGGAGCTGATATAATCGAAACTCGGTTTTCGGAAAATTCTCAAAGGGGTTAGTACACGGGATATTGTTAAAAATCAATTCGGACCATTTTGTAGATATTTTTACATATTTTGTTCATATGGGTTATTGGAATTCAAGAAATTTTATTTGGTGCAATTCGAATCTGAATCGGGCCTAAAATGACCGAAACTCGGTTTTTGGATAATCCTCAAATGGGTTAGTACATGCAATATTGTTAAAAATGGAGTTGGACCATTTTGTGGATATTTTTACATATTTTGTTCCTATGGGTTATTGGAATTCAACGAAATTTTATTTTACGCAATTCAGACCTGAATCGGAGCTGATATAGTCAAAACTCGGTTTTCGGATAAACCGCAAAGTGGTTAGTACACGGGATATTGTTAAAAATCTAGTCGGGCCATTTTAAGGATATTTTTACATATTTTGTTCCTATGGGTTATTGGAATTCAGCGAAATTTTATTTGACGCGATACGGACCTGAATCGGACGTGATATAGTCAAAACTCGGTTTTTGGATAATCCTCAAAGGGGTTAGTACACGGGATATTGTTAAAAATCGAGTCGGACCATTTTGTGGATATTTTTACATATTTTGTTCCTATGGGTTATTGGAATTCAACTAAATTTTATTTGACGCAGTTCGGACCGGAATCGGAGCTGATATAATCGAAACTCGGTTTTCGGAAAATTCTGAAAGGGGTTAGTGACCTGAATCGGAGCTGATATAGTCAAAACTCAGTTTTTGGATAATACTCAAAGGGGTTAGTACACGGGATATTGTTAAAAATCGAGTCGGACCATTTTGTGGATATTTTTACATATTTTGTTCCTGTGGGTTATTGGAATTCAACGAAATTTTATTTGACGAAGTTCGGACCGGAATCGGAGCTGATATAATCGAAACTCGGTTTATGGAAAATTCTCAAAGGGTTTAGTACACGGGATATTGTTAAAAATCAATTCGGACCATTTTGTGGATATTTTTACATATTTTGTTCATATGGGTTATTGGAATTCAAGAAATTTTATTTGGTGCAATTCGAACCTGAATCGGGCCTAAAATGACCGAAACTCGGTTTTTGGACAATCCTCAAATGGGTTAGTACACGCAATATTGTTAAAAATGGAGTTGGACCATTTTGTGGTTATTTTTACATATTTTGTTCTTATGGGTTATTGGAATTCAACGAAATTTTATTTGACGCAATTCAGACCTGAATCGGAGCTGATATAGTCAAAACACGGTTTTCGGATAAACCGCAAAGTGGTTAGTACACGGGATATTGTTAAAAATCTAGTCGGGCCATTTTAAGGATATTTTTACATATTTTGTTCCTATGGGTTATTGGAATTCAGCGAAATTTTATTTGACGCGATACGGACCTGAATCGGACGTGATATAGTCAAAACTCGGTTTTTGGATAATCCTCAAAGGGGTTAGTACACGGGATATTGTTAAAAATCGAGTCGGACCATTTTGTGGATATTTTTACATATTTTGTTCCTATGGGTTATTGGAATTCAACGAAATTTTATTTGACGCAGTTCGGACCGGAATCGGAGCTGATATAATCGAAACTCGGTTTTCGGAAAATTCTCAAAGGGGTTAGTACACGGGATATTGTTAAAAATCAATTCGGACCATTTTGTGGATATTTTTACATATTTTGTTCATATGGGTTATTGGAATTCAAGAAATTTTATTTGGTGCAATTCGAATCTGAATCGGGCCTAAAATGACCGAAACTCGGTTTTTGGATAATCCTCAAATGGGTTAGTACACGCAATATTGTTAAAAATGGAGTTGGACCATTTTGTGGATATTTTTACATATTTTGTTCCTATGGGTAATTGGAATTCAACGAAATTTTATTTGACGCAATTCAGACCTGAATCGGAGCTGATATAGTCGAAACTCGGTTTTCGGATAAACCGCAAAGTGGTTAGTACACGGGATGTTGTTAAAAATCTAGTCTGACCATTTTAAGGATATTTTTACATATTTTGTTTCTATGGGTTATTGGAATTCAACGAAATTTTATTTGACGCGATACGGACCTGAATCGGACGT
This sequence comes from Saposhnikovia divaricata, assembly GCA_036435485.1. Classification (NCBI taxonomy): domain Eukaryota; kingdom Viridiplantae; phylum Streptophyta; class Magnoliopsida; order Apiales; family Apiaceae; genus Saposhnikovia; species Saposhnikovia divaricata. The sequence goes on along the minus strand of CM071599.1, from coordinate 223,622,836 downwards.
GATATAGTCAAAACTCGGTTTTTGGATAATCCTCAAAGGGGTTAGTACACGGGATATTGTTAAAAATCGAGTCGGACCATTTTGTGGATATTTTTACATATTTTGTTCCTATGGGTTATTGGAATTCAACGAAATTTTATTTGACACAGTTCGAACCGGAATCGGAGCTGATATAATCGAAACTCGGTTTTCGGAAAATTCTCAAAGGGGTTAGTACACGGGATATTGTTAAAAATCAATTCGGACCATTTTGTGGATATTTTTACATATTTTGTTCATATGGGTTATTGGAATTCAAGAAATTTTATTTGGTGCAATTCGAATCTGAATCGGGCCTAAAATGACCGAAACTCGGTTTTTGGATAATCCTCAAATGGGTTAGTACATGCAATATTGTTCAAAATGGAGTTGGACCATTTTGTGGATATTTTTACATATTTTGTTCCTATGGGTTATTGGAATTCAACGAAATTTTATTTGACGCAATTCAGACCTGAATCGGAGCTGATATAGTCAAAACTCGGTTTTCGGATAAACCGCAAAGTGGTTAGTACACGGGATATTGTTAAAAATCTAGTCGGGCCATTTTAAGGATATTTTTACATATTTTGTTCCTATGGGTTATTGGAATTGAGCGAAATTTTATTTGACGCGATACGGACCTGAATCGGACGTGATATAGTCAAAACTCGGTTTTTGGATAATCCTCAAAGGGGTTAGTACACGGGATATTGTTAAAAATCGAGTCGGACCATTTTGTGGATATTTTTACATATTTTGTTCCTATGGGTTATTGGAATTCAACGAAATTTTATTTGACGCAGTTCGGACCGGAATCGGAGCTGATATAATCGAGACTCGGTTTTCGGAAAATTCTGAAAGGGGTTAGTACACAGGATATTGTTAAAAATCAATTCGGACCATTTTGTGGATATTTTTACATATTTTGTTCATATGGGTTATTGGAATTCAAGAAATTTTATTTGGTGCAATTCGAACCTGAATCGGGTCTAAAATGACCGAAACTCGGTTTTTGGATAATCCTCAAATGGGTTAGTACACGCAATATTGATAAAAATGGAGTTGGAGCATTTTGTGGATATTTTTACATATTTTGTTCCTATGGGTTATTGGAATTCAACGAAATTTTATTTGACGCAATTCAAACCTGAATCGGAGCTGATATAGTCAAAACTCGGTTTTCGGATAAACCTCAAAGTGGTTAGTACACGGGATATTGTTAAAAATCGAGTCGGACCATTTTAGGGATATTTTTACATATTGTTTTCCTATGGGTTATTGGAATTCAACGAAATTTTATTTGACGCAATTCAGACCTGAATCGGAGCTGATATAGTCAAAACTCAGTTTTTGGATAATACTCAAAGGGGTTAGTACACGGGATATTGTTAAAAATCGAGTCGGACCATTTTGTGGATATTTTTACATATTTTGTTCCTATGGGTTATTGGAATTCAACGAAATTTTATTTGACGTAGTTCGGACCGGAATCGGAGCTGATATAATCGAAACTCGGTTTATGGAAAATTCTCAAAGGGTTTAGTACACGGGATATTGTTAAAAATCAATTCGGACCATTTTGTGGATATTTTTACATATTTTGTTCATATGGGTTATTGGAATTCAAGAAATTTTATTTGGTGCAATTCGAACCTGAATCGGGCCTAAAATGACCGAAACTCGGTTTTTGGATAATCCTCAAATGGGTTAGTACACGCAATATTGTTAAAAATGGAGTTGGACCATTTTGTGGTTATTTTTACATATTTTGTTCTTATGGGTTATTGGAATTCAACGAAATTTTATTTGACGCAATTCAGACCTGAATCGGAGCTGATATAGTCAAAACACGGTTTTCGGATAAACCGCAAAGTGGTTAGTACACGGGATATTGTTAAAAATCTAGTCGGACCATTTTAAGGATATTTTTACATATTTTGTTCCTATGGGTTATTGGAATTCAACGAAATTTTATTTGACGCAATTCGGACCTGAATCGGAGCTGATATAGTCAAAACTCAGTTTTTGGATAATCCTCAAAGGGGTTAGTACACGGGATATTGTTAAAAATTGAGTCGGACCATTTTGTGGATATTTTTACATATTTTGTTCATATGGGTTATTGGAATTCAACAAAATTTTATTTGACGCAGTTCGGACCGGAATCGGAGCTGATATAATCGAAACTCGGTTTTCGGAAAATTCTCAATGGAGTTAGTACACGGGATATTGTTAAAAATCAATTCGGACCATTTTGTGGATATTTTTACATATTTTGTTCATATGGGTTATTGGAATTCAAGAAATTTTATTTGGTGCAATTCGAATCTGAATCGGGCCTAAAATGACCGAAACTCGGTTTTTGGATAATCCTCAAATGGGTTAGTACACGCAATATTGTTAAAAATGGAGTTGCACCATTTTGTGGATATTTTTACATATTTTGTTCTTATGGGTTATTGGAATTCAACGAAATTTTATTTGACGCAATTCAGACCTGAATCGGAGCTGATATAGTCAAAACACGGTTTTCGGATAAACCGCAAAGTGGTTAGTACACGGGATATTGTTAAAAATCTAGTCGGACCATTTTAAGGATATTTTTACATATTTTGTTCCTATGGGTTATTGGAATTCAACGAAATTTTATTTGACGCAATTCGGACCTGAATCGGACGTGATATAGTCAAAACTCGGTTTTTGGATAATCCTCAAAGGGGTTAGTACACGGGATATTGTTAAAAATCGAGTCGGACCATTTTGTGGATATTTTTACATATTTTGTTCCTATGGGTTATTGGAATTCAACGAAATTTTATTTGACGCAGTTCGGACCGGAATCGGAGCTGATATAATCGAGACTCGGTTTTCGGAAAATTCTGAAAGGGGTTAGTACACAGGATATTGTTAAAAATCAATTCGGACCATTTTGTGGATATTTTTACATATTTTGTTCATATGGGTTATTGGAATTCAAGAAATTTTATTTGGTGCAATTCGAACCTGAATCGGGCCTAAAATGACCGAAACTCGGTTTTTGGATAATCCTCAAATGGGTTAGTACACGCAATATTGATAAAAATGGAGTTGGAGCATTTTGTGGATATTTTTACATATTTTGTTCCTATGGGTTATTGGAATTCAACGAAATTTTATTTGACGCAATTCAAACCTGAATCGGAGCTGATATAGTCAAAACTCGGTTTTCGGATAAACCTCAAAGTGGTTAGTACACGGGATATTGTTAAAAATCGAGTCGGACCATTTTAGGGATATTTTTACATATTGTTTTCCTATGGGTTATTGGAATTCAACGAAATTTTATTTGACGCAATTCGGACCTGAATCGGAGCTGATATAGTCAAAACTCAGTTTTTGGATAATACTCAAAGGGGTTAGTACACGGGATATTGTTAAAAATCGAGTCGGACCATTTTGTGGATATTTTTACATATTTTGTTCCTATGGGTCATTGGAATTCAACGAAATTTTATTTGACGTAGTTCGGACCGGAATCGGAGCTGATATAATCGAAACTCGGTTTATGGAAAATTCTCAAAGGGTTTAGTACACGGGATATTGTTAAAAATCAATTCGGACCATTTTGTGGATATTTTTACATATTTTGTTCATATGGGTTATTGGAATTCAAGAAATTTTATTTGGTGCAATTCGAACCTGAATCGGGCATAAAATGACCGAAACTCGGTTTTTGGATAATCCTCAAATGGGTTAGTACACGCAATATTGTTAAAAATGGAGTTGGACCATTTTGTGGTTATTTTTACATATTTTGTTCTTATGGGTTATTGGAATTCAACGAAATTTTATTTGACGCAATTCAGACCTGAATCGGAGCTGATATAGTCAAAACACGGTTTTCGGATAAACCGCAAAGTGGTTAGTACACGGGATATTGTTAAAAATCTAGTCGGACCATTTTAAGGATATTTTTACATATTTTGTTCCTATGGGTTATTGGAATTCAACGAAATTTTATTTGACGCAATTCGGACCTGAATCGGAGCTGATATAGTCAAAACTCAGTTTTTGGATAATCCTCAAAGGGGTTAGTACACGGGATATTGTTAAAAATCGAGTCGGACCATTTTGTGGATATTTTTACATATTTTGTTCCTATGGGTTATTGGAATTCAACAAAATTTTATTTGACGCAGTTCGGACCGGAATCGGAGCTGATATAATCGAAACTCGGTTTTCGGAAAATTCTCAATGGAGTTAGTACACGGGATATTGTTAAAAATAAATTCGGACCATTTTGTGGATATTTTTACATATTTTGTTCATATGGGTTATTGGAATTCAAGAAATTTTATTTGGTGCAATTCGAATCTGAATCGGGCCTAAAATGACCGAAACTCGGTTTTTGGATAATCCTCAAATGGGTTAGTACACGCAATATTGTTAAAAATGGAGTTGCACCATTTTGTGGATATTTTTACATATTTTGTTCTTATGGGTTATTGGAATTCAACGAAATTTTATTTGACGCAATTCAGACCTGAATCGGAGCTGATATAGTCAAAACACGGTTTTCGGATAAACCGCAAAGTGGTTAGTACACGGGATATTGTTAAAAATCTAGTCGGACCATTTTAATTATATTTTTACATATTTTGTTCCTATGGGTTATTGGAATTCAACGAAATTTTATTTGACGCGATACGGACCTGAATCGGACGTGATATAGTCAAAACTCGGTTTTTGGATAATCCTCAAAGGGGTTAGTACACGGGATATTGTTAAAAATCGAGTCGGACCATTTTGTGGATATTTTTACATATTTTGTTCCTGTGGGTTATTGGAATTCAACGAAATTTTATTTGACGCAGTTCGGACCGGAATCGGAGTTGATATAATCGAAACTCGGTTTTCGGAAAATTCTCAAAGGGGTTAGTACACGGGATATTGTTAAAAATCAATTCGGACCATTTTGTGGATATTTTTAAATATTTTGTTCATATGGGTTATTGAAATTCAAGAAATTTTATTTGGTGCAATTCGAACCTGAATCGGGCCTAAAATGACCGAAACTCGGTTTTTGGATAATCCTCAAATGGGTTAGTACACGCAATATTGTTAAAAATGGAGTTGGACCATTTTGTGGATATTTTTACATATTTTGTTCTTATGGGTTATTGGAATTCAACGAAATTTTATTTGACGCAATTCAGACCTGAATCGGAGCTGATATAGTCAAAACACGGTTTTCGGATAAACCGCAAAGTGGTTAGTACACGGGATATTGTTAAAAATCTAGTCGGACCATTTTAAGGATATTTTTACATATTTTGTTCCTATGGGTTATTGGAATTCAACGAAATTTTATTTGACGCGATACGGACCTGAATCGGACGTGATATAGTCAAAACTCGGTTTTTGGATAATCCTCAAAGGGGTTAGTACACGGGATATTGTTAAAAATCGAGTCGGACCATTTTGTGGATATTTTTACATATTTTGTTCCTATGGGTTATTGGAATTCAACGAAATTTTATTTGACGCAGTTCGGACCGGAATCGGAGCTGATATAATCGAAACTCGGTTTTCGGAAAATTCTCAAAGGGGTTAGTACACGGGATATTGTTAAAAATCAATTCGGACCATTTTGTGGATATTTTTACATATTTTGTTCATATGGGTTATTGGAATTCAAGAAATTTTATTTGGTGCAATTCGAATCTGAATCGGGCCTAAAATGACCGAAACTCGGTTTTTGGATAATCCTCAAATGGGTTAGTACACGCAATATTGTTAAAAATGGAGTTGCACCATTTTGTGGATATTTTTACATATTTTGTTCTTATGGGTTATTGGAATTCAACGAAATTTTATTTGACGCAATTCAGACCTGAATCGGAGCTGATATAGTCAAAACACGGTTTTCGGATAAACCGCAAAGTGGTTAGTACACGGGATATTGTTAAAAATCTAGTCGGACCATTTTAATTATATTTTTACATATTTTGTTCCTATGGGTTATTGGAATTCAACGAAATTTTATTTGACGCGATACGGACCTGAATCGGACGTGATATAGTCAAAACTCGGTTTTTGGATAATCCTCAAAGGGGTTAGTACACGGGATATTGTTAAAAATCGAGTCGGACCATTTTGTGGATATTTTTACATATTTTGTTCCTATGGGTTATTGGAATTCAACGAAATTTTATTTGACGCAGTTGGGACCGGAATCGGAGCTGATATAATCGAAACTCGGTTTTCGGAAAATTCTCAAAGGGGTTAGTACACGGGATATTGTTAAAAATCAATTCGAACCATTTTGTGGATATTTTTACATATTTTGTTCATATGGGTTATTGGAATTCAAGAAATTTTATTTGGTGCAATTCGAACCTGAATCGGGCCTAAAATGACCGAAACTCGGTTTTTGGATAATCCTCAAATGGGTTAGTACACGCAATATTGATAAAAATGGAGTTGGAGCATTTTGTGGATATTTTTACATATTTTGTTCCTATGGGTTATTGGAATTCAACGAAATTTTATTTGACGCAATTCAAACCTGAATCGGAGCTGATATAGTCAAAACACGGTTTTCGGATAAACCGCAAAGTGGTTAGTACACGGGATATTGTTAAAAATCTAGTCGGACCATTTTAAGGATATTTTTACATATTTTGTTCCTATGGGTTATTGGAATTCAACGAAATTTTATTTGACGCAATTCGGACCTGAATCGGAGCTGATATAGTCAAAACTCGGTTTTTGGATAATCCTCAAAGGGGTTAGTACACGGGATATTGTTAAAAATCAAGTTGGACCATTTTGTGGATATTTTTACATATTTTGTTCCTATAGGTTATTGGAATTCAACAAAATTTTATTTGACGAAGTTCGGACCGGAATCGGAGCTGATATAATCGAAACTCGGTTTTCGGAAAATTCTCAAAGGAGTTAGTACACGGGATATTGTTAAAAATCAATTCGGACCATTTTGTGGATATTTTTACATATTTTGTTCATATGGGTTATTGGAATTCAAGAAATTTTATTTGGTGCAATTCGAATCTGAATCGGGCCTAAAATGACCGAAACTCGGTTTTTGGATAATCCTCAAATGGGTTAGTACACGCAATATTGTTAAAAATGGAGTTGGACCATTTTGTGGATATTTTTACATATTTTGTTCCTATGGGTTATTGGAATTCAACGAAATTTTATTTGACGCAATTCAGACCTGAATCGGAGCTGATATAGTCAAAACACGGTTTTCGGATAAACCGCAAAGTGGTTAGTACACGGGATATTGTTAAAAATCTAGTCGGGCCATTTTAAGGATATTTTTACATATTTTGTTCCTATGGGTTATTGGAATTCAACGAAATTTTATTTGACGCGATACGGACCTGAATCGGACGTGATATAGTCAAAACTCGGTTTTTGGATAATCCTCAAAGGGGTTAGTACACGGGATATTGTTAAAAATCGAGTCGGACCATTTTGTGGATATTTTTACATATTTTGTTCCTATGGGTTATTGGAATTCAACAAAATTTTATTTGACGCAGTTCGGACCGGAATCGGAGCTGATATAATCGAAACTCGGTTTTCGGAAAATTCTCAAAGGGGTTAGTACACGGGATATTGTTAAAAATCAATTCGGACCATTTTGTGGATATTTTTAAATATTTTGTTCATATGGGTTATTGGAATTCAAGAAATTTTATTTGGTGCAATTCGAATCTGAATCGGGCCTAAAATGACCGAAACTCGGTTTTTGGATAATCCTCAAATGGGTTAGTACACGCAATATTGTTAAAAATGGAGTTGGACCATTTTGTGGATATTTTTACATATTTTGTTCCTATGGGTTATTGGAATTCAACGAAATTTTATTTGACGCAATTCAGACCTGAATCGGAGCTGATATAGTCAAAACACGGTTTTCGGATAAACCGCAAAGTGGTTAGTACACGGGATATTGTTAAAAATCTAGTCGGGCCATTTTAAGGATATTTTTACATATTTTGTTCCTATGGGTTATTGGAATTCAACGAAATTTTATTTGACGCGATACGGACCTGAATCGGACGTGATATAGTCAAAACTCGGTTTTTGGATAATCCTCAAAGGGGTTAGTACACGGGATATTGTTAAAAATCGAGTCGGACCATTTTGTGGATATTTTTACATATTTTGGTCCTATGGGTTATTGGAATTCAACGAAATTTTATTTGACGCAGTTCGGACCGGAATCGGAGCTGATATAATCGAAACTCGGTTTTCGGAAAATTCTCAAAGGGGTTAGTACACGGGATATTGTTAAAAATCAATTCGGACCATTTTGTTGATATTTTTACATATTTTGTTCATATGGGTTATTGGAATTCAAGAAATTTTATTTGGTGCAATTCGAATCTCAATCGGGCCTAAAATGACCGAAACTCGGTTTTTGGATAATCCTCAAATGGGTTAGTACACGCAATATTGTTAAAAATGGAGTTGGACCATTTTGTGGATATTTTTACATATTTTGTTCCTATGGGTTATTGGAATTCAACGAAATTTTATTTGACGCAATTCAGACCTGAATCGGAGCTGATATAGTCAAAACTCAGTTTTCGGATAAACCGCAAAGTGGTTAGTACACGGGATATTGTTAAAAATCTAGTCGGGCCATTTTAAGGATATTTTTACATATTTTGTTCCTATGGGTTATTGGAATTCAACGAAATTTTATTTGACGCGATACGGACCTGAATCGGACGTGATATAGTCAAAACTCGGTTTTTGGATAATCCTCAAAGGGGTTAGTACACGGGATATTGTTAAAAATCGAGTCGGACCATTTTGTGGATATTTTTACATATTTTGTTCCTATGGGTTATTGGAATTCAACGAAATTTTATTTGACACAGTTCGGACCGGAATCGGAGCTGATATAATCGAAACTCGGTTTTCGGAAAATTCTCAAAGGGGTTAGTACACGGGATATTGTTAAAAATCAATTCGGACCATTTTGTGGATATTTTTACATATTTTGTTCCTATGGGTTATTGGAATTCAACGAAATTTTATTTGACGCAATTCAGACCTGAATCGGAGCTGATATAGTCAAAACTCGGTTTTCGGATAAACCGCAAAGTGGTTAGTACACGGGATATTGTTAAAAATCTAGTCGGGCCATTTTAAGGATATTTTTACATATTTTGTTCCTATGGGTTATTGGAATTCAGCGAAATTTTATTTGACGCGATACGGACCTGAATCGGACGTGATATAGTCAAAACTCGGTTTTTGGATAATCCTCAAAGGGGTTAGTACACGGGATATTGTTAAAAATCGAGTCGGACCATTTTGTGGATATTTTTACATATTTTGTTCCTATGGGTTATTGGAATTCAACGAAATTTTATTTGACGTAGTTCGGACCGGAATCGGAGCTGATATAATCGAAACTCGGTTTATGGAAAATTCTCAAAGGGTTTAGTACACGGGATATTGTTAAAAATCAATTCGGACCATTTTGTGGATATTTTTACATATTTTGTTCATATGGGTTATTGGAATTCAAGAAATTTTATTTGGTGCAATTCGAACCTGAATCGGGCCTAAAATGACCGAAACTCGGTTTTTGGATAATCCTCAAATGGGTTAGTACACGCAATATTGTTAAAAATGGAGTTGGACCATTTTGTGGTTATTTTTACATATTTTGTTCTTATGGGTTATTGGAATTCAACGAAATTTATTTGACGCAATTCAGACCTGAATCGGAGTTGATATAGTCAAAACACGGTTTTCGGATAAACCGCAGAGTGGTTAGTACACGGGATATTGTTAAAAATCTAGTCGGACCATTTTAAGGATATTTTTACATATTTTGTTCCTATGGGTTATTGGAATTCAACGAAATTTTATTTGGCGCAATTCGGACCTGAATCGGAGCTGATATAGTCAAAACTCAGTTTTTGGATAATCCTCAAACGGGTTAGTACACGGGATATTGTTAAAAATCGAGTCGGACCATTTTGTGGATATTTTTATATATTTTGTTCCTATGGGTTATTGGCATTCAACAAAATTTTATTTGTCGCAGTTCGGACCGGAATCGGAGCTGATATAATCGAAACTCGGTTTTCAGAAAATTCTCAATGGAGTTAGTACACGGGATATTGTTAAAAATCAATTCGGACCATTTTGTGGATATTTTTACATATTTTGTTCATATGGGTTATTGCAATTCAAGAAATTTTATTTGGTGCAATTCGAATCTGAATCGGGCCTAAAATGACCGAAACTCGGTTTTTGGATAATCCTCAAATGGGTTAGTACACGCAATATTGTTAAAAATGGAGTTGGACCAATTTGTGGATATTTTTACATATTTTGTTCCTATGGGTTATTGGAATTCAACGATATTTTATTTGACGCAATTCAGACCTGAATCAGGGCTGATATAATCAAAACTCGGTTTTCGGATAAACCGCAAAGTGGTTAATACACGGGATATTGTTAAAAATCTAGTCGGACCATTTTAAGGATATTTTTACATATTTTGTTCCTATGGGTTATTGGAATTCAACCAAATTTTGTTTGACGCGATACGGACCTGAATCGGACGTGATATAGTCAAAACTCGGTTTTTGGATAATCCTCAAAGGGGTTAGTACACGGGATATTGTTAAAAATCGAGTCGGACCATTTTGTGGATATTTTTACATATTTTGTTCCTATGGGTTATTGGAATTCAACGAAATTTTATTTGACGCAGTTCGGACCGGAATCGGAGCTGATATAATCGAAACTCGGTTTTCGGAAAATTCTCAAAGGGGTTAGTACACGGGATATTGTTAAAAATCAATTCGAACCATTTTGTGGATATTTTTACATATTTTGTTCATATGGGTTATTGGAATTCAAGAAATTTTATTTGGTGCAATTCGAACCTGAATCGGGCCTAAAATGACCGAAACTCGGTTTTTGGATAATCCTCAAATGGGTTAGTACACGCAATATTGATAAAAATGGAGTTGGAGCATTTTGTGGATATTTTTACATATTTTGTTCCTATGGGTTATTGGAATTCAACGAAATTTTATTTGACGCAATTCAAACCTGAATCGGAGCTGATATAGTCAAAACACGGTTTTCGGATAAACCGCAAAGTGGTTAGTACACGGGATATTGTTAAAAATCTAGTCGGACCATTTTAAGGATATTTTTACATATTTTGTTCCTATGGGTTATTGGAATTCAACGAAATTTTATTTGACGCAATTCGGACCTGAATCGGAGCTGATATAGTCAAAACTCGGTTTTTGGATAATCCTCAAAGGGGTTAGTACACGGGATATTGTTAAAAATCAAGTTGGACCATTTTGTGGATATTTTTACATATTTTGTTCCTATAGGTTATTGGAATTCAACAAAATTTTATTTGACGAAGTTCGGACCGGAATCGGAGCTGATATAATCGAAACTCGGTTTTCGGAAAATTCTCAAAGGAGTTAGTACACGGGATATTGTTAAAAATCAATTCGGACCATTTTGTGGATATTTTTACATATTTTGTTCATATGGGTTATTGGAATTCAAGAAATTTTATTTGGTGCAATTCGAATCTGAATCGGGCCTAAAATGACCGAAACTCGGTTTTTGGATAATCCTCAAATGGGTTAGTACACGCAATATTGTTAAAAATGGAGTTGGACCATTTTGTGGATATTTTTACATATTTTGTTCCTATGGGTTATTGGAATTCAACGAAATTTTATTTGACGCAATTCAGACCTGAATCGGAGCTGATATAGTCAAAACACGGTTTTCGGATAAACCGCAAAGTGGTTAGTACACGGGATATTGTTAAAAATCTAGTCGGGCCATTTTAAGGATATTTTTACATATTTTGTTCCTATGGGTTATTGGAATTCAACGAAATTTTATTTGACGCGATACGGACCTGAATCGGACGTGATATAGTCAAAACTCGGTTTTTGGATAATCCTCAAAGGGGTTAGTACACGGGATATTGTTAAAAATCGAGTCGGACCATTTTGTGGATATTTTTACATATTTTGTTCCTATGGGTTATTGGAATTCAACAAAATTTTATTTGACGCAGTTCGGACCGGAATCGGAGCTGATATAATCGAAACTCGGTTTTCGGAAAATTCTCAAAGGGGTTAGTACACGGGATATTGTTAAAAATCAATTCGGACCATTTTGTGGATATTTTTAAATATTTTGTTCATATGGGTTATTGGAATTCAAGAAATTTTATTTGGTGCAATTCGAATCTGAATCGGGCCTAAAATGACCGAAACTCGGTTTTTGGATAATCCTCAAATGGGTTAGTACACGCAATATTGTTAAAAATGGAGTTGGACCATTTTGTGGATATTTTTACATATTTTGTTCCTATGGGTTATTGGAATTCAACGAAATTTTATTTGACGCAATTCAGACCTGAATCGGAGCTGATATAGTCAAAACACGGTTTTCGGATAAACCGCAAAGTGGTTAGTACACGGGATATTGTTAAAAATCTAGTCGGGCCATTTTAAGGATATTTTTACATATTTTGTTCCTATGGGTTATTGGAATTCAACGAAATTTTATTTGACGCGATACGGACCTGAATCGGACGTGATATAGTCAAAACTCGGTTTTTGGATAATCCTCAAAGGGGTTAGTACACGGGATATTGTTAAAAATCGAGTCGGACCATTTTGTGGATATTTTTACATATTTTGGTCCTATGGGTTATTGGAATTCAACGAAATTTTATTTGACGCAGTTCGGACCGGAATCGGAGCTGATATAATCGAAACTCGGTTTTCGGAAAATTCTCAAAGGGGTTAGTACACGGGATATTGTTAAAAATCAATTCGGACCATTTTGTTGATATTTTTACATATTTTGTTCATATGGGTTATTGGAATTCAAGAAATTTTATTTGGTGCAATTCGAATCTCAATCGGGCCTAAAATGACCGAAACTCGGTTTTTGGATAATCCTCAAATGGGTTAGTACACGCAATATTGTTAAAAATGGAGTTGGACCATTTTGTGGATATTTTTACATATTTTGTTCCTATGGGTTATTGGAATTCAACGAAATTTTATTTGACGCAATTCAGACCTGAATCGGAGCTGATATAGTCAAAACTCAGTTTTCGGATAAACCGCAAAGTGGTTAGTACACGGGATATTGTTAAAAATCTAGTCGGGCCATTTTAAGGATATTTTTACATATTTTGTTCCTATGGGTTATTGGAATTCAACGAAATTTTATTTGACGCGATACGGACCTGAATCGGACGTGATATAGTCAAAACTCGGTTTTTGGATAATCCTCAAAGGGGTTAGTACACGGGATATTGTTAAAAATCGAGTCGGACCATTTTGTGGATATTTTTACATATTTTGTTCCTATGGGTTATTGGAATTCAACGAAATTTTATTTGACACAGTTCGGACCGGAATCGGAGCTGATATAATCGAAACTCGGTTTTCGGAAAATTCTCAAAGGGGTTAGTACACGGGATATTGTTAAAAATCAATTCGGACCATTTTGTGGATATTTTTACATATTTTGTTCCTATGGGTTATTGGAATTCAACGAAATTTTATTTGACGCAATTCAGACCTGAATCGGAGCTGATATAGTCAAAACTCGGTTTTCGGATAAACCGCAAAGTGGTTAGTACACGGGATATTGTTAAAAATCTAGTCGGGCCATTTTAAGGATATTTTTACATATTTTGTTCCTATGGGTTATTGGAATTCAGCGAAATTTTATTTGACGCGATACGGACCTGAATCGGACGTGATATAGTCAAAACTCGGTTTTTGGATAATCCTCAAAGGGGTTAGTACACGGGATATTGTTAAAAATCGAGTCGGACCATTTTGTGGATATTTTTACATATTTTGTTCCTATGGGTTATTGGAATTCAACGAAATTTTATTTGACGTAGTTCGGACCGGAATCGGAGCTGATATAATCGAAACTCGGTTTATGGAAAATTCTCAAAGGGTTTAGTACACGGGATATTGTTAAAAATCAATTCGGACCATTTTGTGGATATTTTTACATATTTTGTTCATATGGGTTATTGGAATTCAAGAAATTTTATTTGGTGCAATTCGAACCTGAATCGGGCCTAAAATGACCGAAACTCGGTTTTTGGATAATCCTCAAATGGGTTAGTACACGCAATATTGTTAAAAATGGAGTTGGACCATTTTGTGGTTATTTTTACATATTTTGTTCTTATGGGTTATTGGAATTCAACGAAATTTATTTGACGCAATTCAGACCTGAATCGGAGTTGATATAGTCAAAACACGGTTTTCGGATAAACCGCAGAGTGGTTAGTACACGGGATATTGTTAAAAATCTAGTCGGACCATTTTAAGGATATTTTTACATATTTTGTTCCTATGGGTTATTGGAATTCAACGAAATTTTATTTGGCGCAATTCGGACCTGAATCGGAGCTGATATAGTCAAAACTCAGTTTTTGGATAATCCTCAAACGGGTTAGTACACGGGATATTGTTAAAAATCGAGTCGGACCATTTTGTGGATATTTTTATATATTTTGTTCCTATGGGTTATTGGCATTCAACAAAATTTTATTTGTCGCAGTTCGGACCGGAATCGGAGCTGATATAATCGAAACTCGGTTTTCAGAAAATTCTCAATGGAGTTAGTACACGGGATATTGTTAAAAATCAATTCGGACCATTTTGTGGATATTTTTACATATTTTGTTCATATGGGTTATTGCAATTCAAGAAATTTTATTTGGTGCAATTCGAATCTGAATCGGGCCTAAAATGACCGAAACTCGGTTTTTGGATAATCCTCAAATGGGTTAGTACACGCAATATTGTTAAAAATGGAGTTGGACCAATTTGTGGATATTTTTACATATTTTGTTCCTATGGGTTATTGGAATTCAACGATATTTTATTTGACGCAATTCAGACCTGAATCAGGGCTGATATAATCAAAACTCGGTTTTCGGATAAACCGCAAAGTGGTTAATACACGGGATATTGTTAAAAATCTAGTCGGACCATTTTAAGGATATTTTTACATATTTTGTTCCTATGGGTTATTGGAATTCAACCAAATTTTGTTTGACGCGATACGGACCTGAATCGGACGTGATATAGTCAAAACTCGGTTTTTGGATAATCCTCAAAGGGGTTAGTACACGGGATATTGTTAAAAATCGAGTCGGACCATTTTGTGGATATTTCTACATATTTTGTTCCTATGGGTTATTGGAAATCAACGAAATTTTATTTGACGCAGTTCGGACCGGAATCGGAGCTGATATAATCGAAACTCGGTTTTCGGAAAATTCTCAAAGGGGTTAGTACACGGGATATTGTTAAAATCAATTCGGACCATTTTGTGGATATTTTTACATATTTTGTTCATATGGGTTATTGGAATTCAAGAAATTTTATTTGGTGCAATTCGAATCTGAATCGGGCCTAAAATGACCGAAACTCGGTTTTTGGATAATCCTCAAATGGGTTAGTACACGCAATATTGTTAAAAATGGAGTTGGACCATTTTGTGGATATTTTTACATATTTTGTTCCTATGGGTTATTGGAATTCAACGAAATTTTATTTGACGCAATTCAGACCTGAATCAGGGCTGATATAGTCAAAACTCGTTTTTCGGATAAACCGCAAAGTGGTTAGTACACGGGATATTGTTAAAAATCGAGTCGGACCATTTTGTGGATATTTTTACATATTTTGTTCCTATGGGTTATTGGAATTCAACGAAATTTTATTTGACGCAGTTCGGACCGGAATCGGAGCTGATATGATCGAAACTCGGTTTTCGGAAAATTCTCAAAGGGGTTAGTACACGGGATATTGTTAAAAATCTAGTCGGACCATTTTAAGGATATTTTTACATATTTTGTTCCTATGGGTTATTGGAATTCAACGAAATTTTATTTGACGCGATACGGACCTGAATCGGACGTGATATAGTCAAAACTCGGTTTTTGGATAATCCTCAAAGGGGTTAGTACACGGGATATTGTTAAAAATTGAGTCGGACCATTTTGTGGATATTTTTACATATTTTGTTCCTATGGGTTATTGGAATTCAACGAAATTTTATTTGACGCAGTTCGGACCGGAATCGGAGCTGATATAATCGAAACTCGGTTTTCGGAAAATTCTGAAAGGGGTTAGTACACGGGATATTGTTAAAAATTAATTCGGACCATTTTGTGGATATTTTTACATATTTTGTTCATATGGGTTATTGGAATTCAAGAAATTTTATTTGGTGCAATTCGAACCTGAATCGGGCCTAAAATGACCGAAACTCGGTTTTTGGATAATCCTCAAATGGGTTAGTACACGCAATATTGATAAAAATGGAGTTGGAGCATTTTGTGGATATTTTTACATATTTTGTTCCTATGGGTTATTGGAATTCAACGAAATTTTATTTGACGCAATTCAAACCTGAATCGGAGCTGATATAGTCAAAACTCGGTTTTCGGATAAACCTCAAAGTGGTTAGTACACGGGATATTGTTAAAAATCGAGTCGGACCATTTTAGGGATATTTTTACATATTGTTTTCCTATGGGTTATTGGAATTCAACGAAATTTTATTTGACGCAATTCGGACCTGAATCGGAGCTGATATAGTCAAAACTCAGTTTTTGGATAATACTCAAAGGGGTTAGTACACGGGATATTGTTAAAAATCGAGTCGGACCATTTTGTGGATATTTTTACATATTTTGTTCCTATGGGTTATTGGAATTCAACGAAATTTTATTTGACGTAGTTCGGACCGGAATCGGAGCTGATATAATCGAAACTCGGTTTTCGGAAAATTCTGAAAGGGGTTAGTACACGGGATATTGTTAAAAATCTAGTCGGACCATTTTAAGGATATTTTTACATATTTTGTTCCTATGGGTTGTTGGAATTCAACGAAATTTTATTTGACGCGATACGGACCTGAATCGGACGTGATATAGTCAAAACTCGGTTTTTGGATAATCCTCAAAGGGGTTAGCACACGGGATATTGTTAAAAATCGAGTCGGACCATTTTGTGGATATTTTTACATATTTTGTTCCTATGGGTTATTGGAATTCAACGAAATTTTATTTGACGCAGTTCGGACCGGAATCGGAGCTGATATAATCGAAATTCGGTTTTTGGAAAATTCTCAAAGGGTTTAGTACACGGGATATTGTTAAAAATCAATTCGGACCATTTTGTGGATATTTTTACATATTTTGTTCATATGGGTTATTGGAATTCAAGAAATTTTATTTGGTGCAATTCGAACCTGAATCGGGCCTAAAATGACCGAAACTCGGTTTTTGGATAATCCTCAAATGGGTTAGTACACGCAATATTGTTAAAAATGGAGTTGGAGCATTTTGTGGATATTTTTACATATTTTGTTCCTATGGGTTATTGGAATTCAACGAAATTTTATTTGACGCAATTCAGACCTGAATCGGAGCTGATATAGTCAAAACACGGTTTTCGGATAAACCGCAAAGTGGTTAGTACACGGGATATTGTTAAAAATCTAGTCGGACCATTTTAAGGATATTTTTACATATTTTGTTCCTATGGGTTATTGGAATTCAACGAAATTTTATTTGACGCAATTCGGACCTGAATCGGAGCTGATATAGTCAAAACTCAGTTTTTGGATAATCCTCAAAGGGGTTAGTACACGGGATATTGTTAAAAATCGAGTCGGACCATTTTGTGGATATTTTTACATATTTTGTTCCTATGGGTTATTGGAATTCAACAAAATTTTATTTGACGCAGTTCGGACCGGAATCGGAGCTGATATAATCGAAACTCGGTTTTCGGAAAATTCTGAAAGGAGTTAGTACACGGGATATTGTTAAAAATCAATTCGGACCATTTTAAGGATATTTTTACATATTTTGTTCCTATGGGTTGTTGGAATTCAACGAAATTTTATTTGACGCGATACGGACCTGAATCGGACGTGATATAGTCAAAACTCGGTTTTTGGATAATCCTCAAAGGGGTTAGTACACGGGATATTGTTAAAAATTGAGTCGGACCATTTTGTGGATATTTTTACATATTTTGTTCCTATGGGTTATTGGAATTCAACGAAATTTTATTTGACGCAGTTCGGACCGGAATCGGAGCTGATATAATCGAAACTCGGTTTTCGGAAAATTCTGAAAGGGGTTAGTACACGGGATATTGTTAAAAATTAATTCGGACCATTTTGTGGATATTTTTACATATTTTGTTCATATGGGTTATTGGAATTCAAGAAATTTTATTTGGTGCAATTCGAACCTGAATCGGGCCTAAAATGACCGAAACTCGGTTTTTGGATAATCCTCAAATGGGTTAGTACACGCAATATTGATAAAAATGGAGTTGGAGCATTTTGTGGATATTTTTACATATTTTGTTCCTATGGATTATTGGAATTCAACGAAATTTTATTTGACGCAATTCAAACCTGAATCGGAGCTGATATAGTCAAAACTCGGTTTTCGGATAAACCTCAAAGTGGTTAGTACACGGGATATTGTTAAAAATCGAGTCGGACCATTTTAGGGATATTTTTACATATTGTTTTCCTATGGGTTATTGGAATTCAACGAAATTTTATTTGACGCAATTCGGACCTGAATCGGAGCTGATATAGTCAAAACTCAGTTTTTGGATAATACTCAAAGGGGTTAGTACACGGGATATTGTTAAAAATCGAGTCGGACCATTTTGTGGATATTTTTACATATTTTGTTCCTATGGGTTATTGGAATTCAACGAAATTTTATTTGACGTAGTTCGGACCGGAATCGGAGCTGATATAATCGAAACTCGGTTTTCGGAAAATTCTGAAAGGGGTTAGTACACGGGATATTGTTAAAAATCTAGTCGGACCATTTTAAGGATATTTTTACATATTTTGTTCCTATGGGTTGTTGGAATTCAACGAAATTTTATTTGACGCGATACGGACCTGAATCGGACGTGATATAGTCAAAACTCGGTTTTTGGATAATCCTCAAAGGGGTTAGCACACGGGATATTGTTAAAAATCGAGTCGGACCATTTTGTGGATATTTTTACATATTTTGTTCCTATGGGTTATTGGAATTCAACGAAATTTTATTTGACGCAGTTCGGACCGGAATCGGAGCTGATATAATCGAAATTCGGTTTTTGGAAAATTCTCAAAGGGTTTAGTACACGGGATATTGTTAAAAATCAATTCGGACCATTTTGTGGATATTTTTACATATTTTGTTCATATGGGTTATTGGAATTCAAGAAATTTTATTTGGTGCAATTCGAACCTGAATCGGGCCTAAAATGACCGAAACTCGGTTTTTGGATAATCCTCAAATGGGTTAGTACACGCAATATTGTTAAAAATGGAGTTGGAGCATTTTGTGGATATTTTTACATATTTTGTTCCTATGGGTTATTGGAATTCAACGAAATTTTATTTGACGCAATTCAGACCTGAATCGGAGCTGATATAGTCAAAACACGGTTTTCGGATAAACCGCAAAGTGGTTAGTACACGGGATATTGTTAAAAATCTAGTCGGACCATTTTAAGGATATTTTTACATATTTTGTTCCTATGGGTTATTGGAATTCAACGAAATTTTATTTGACGCAATTCGGACCTGAATCGGAGCTGATATAGTCAAAACTCAGTTTTTGGATAATCCTCAAAGGGGTTAGTACACGGGATATTGTTAAAAATCGAGTCGGACCATTTTGTGGATATTTTTACATATTTTGTTCCTATGGGTTATTGGAATTCAACAAAATTTTATTTGACGCAGTTCGGACCGGAATCGGAGCTGATATAATCGAAACTCGGTTTTCGGAAAATTCTGAAAGGAGTTAGTACACGGGATATTGTTAAAAATCAATTCGGACCATTTTAAGGATATTTTTACATATTTTGTTCCTATGGGTTGTTGGAATTCAACGAAATTTTATTTGACGCGATACGGACCTGAATCGGACGTGATATAGTCAAAACTCGGTTTTTGGATAATCCTCAAAGGGGTTAGCACACGGGATATTGTTAAAAATCGAGTCGGACCATTTTGTGGATATTTTTACATATTTTGTTCCTATGGGTTATTGGAATTCAACGAAATTTTATTTGACGCAGTTCGGACCGGAATCGGAGCTGATATAATCGAAATTCGGTTTTTGGAAAATTCTCAAAGGGTTTAGTACACGGGATATTGTTAAAAATCAATTCGGACCATTTTGTGGATATTTTTACATATTTTGTTCATATGGGTTATTGGAATTCAAGAAATTTTATTTGGTGCAATTCGAACCTGAATCGGGCCTAAAATGACCGAAACTCGGTTTTTGGATAATCCTCAAATGGGTTAGTACACGCAATATTGTTAAAAATGGAGTTGGACCATTTTGTGGTTATTTTTACATATTTTGTTCCTATGGGTTATTGGAATTCAACGAAATTTTATTTGACGCAATTCAGACCTGAATCGGAGCTGATATAGTCAAAACACGGTTTTCGGATAAACCGCAAAGTGGTTAGTACACGGGATATTGTTAAAAATCTAGTCGGACCATTTTAAGGATATTTTTACATATTTTGTTCCTATGGGTTATTGGAATTCAACGAAATTTTATTTGACGCAATTCGGACCTGAATCGGAGCTGATATAGTCAAAACTCAGTTTTTGGATAATCCTCAAAGGGGTTAGTACACGGGATATTGTTAAAAATCGAGTCGGACCATTTTGTGGATATTTTTACATATTTTGTTCCTATGGGTTATTGGAATTCAACAAAATTTTATTTGACGCAGTTCGGACCGGAATCGGAGCTGATATAATCGAAACTCGGTTTTCGGAAAATTCTCAATGGAGTTAGTACACGGGATATTGTTAAAAATCAATTCGGACCATTTTTTGGATATTTTTACATATTTTGTTCATATGGGTTATTGGAATTCAAGAAATTTTATTTGGTGCAATTCGAATCTGAATCGGGCCTAAAATGACCGAAACTCGGTTTTTGGATAATCCTCAAATGGGTTAGTACACGCAATATTGTTAAAAATGGAGTTGGACCATTTTGTGGATATTTTTACATATTTTGTTCCTATGGGTTATTGGAATTCAACGAAATTTTATTTGACGCAATTCAGACCTGAATCAGGGCTGATATAGTCAAAACTCGGTTTTCGGATAAACCGCAAAGTGGTTAGTACACGGGATATTGTTAAAAATCTAGTCGGACCATTTTAAGGATATTTTTACATATTTTGTTCCTATGGGTTATTGGAATTCAACGAAATTTTATTTGACGCGATACGGACCTGAATCGGACGCGATATAGTCAAAACTCGGTTTTTGGATAATCCTCAAAGGGGTTAGTACACGGGATATTGTTAAAAATCGAGTCGGACCATTTTGTGGATATTTTTACATATTTTGTTCCTATGGGTTATTGGAAATCAACGAAATTTTATTTGACGCAGTTCGGACCGGAATCGGAGCTGATATAATCGAAACTCGGTTTTGGGAAAATTCTCAAAGGGGTTAGTACACGGGATATTGTTAAAAATCAATTCGGACCATTTTGTGGATATTTTTACATATTTTGTTCATATGGGTTATTGGAATTCAAGAAATTTTATTTGGTGCAATTCGAATCTGAATCGGGCCTAAAATGACCGAAACTCGGTTTTTGGATAATCCTTAAATGGGTTAGTACACGCAATATTGTTAAAAATGGAGTTGGACCATTTTGTGGATATTTTTACATATTTTGTTCCTATGGGTTATTGGAATTCAACGAAATTTTATTTGACGCAATTCAGACATGAATCGGAGCTGATATAGTCAAAACTCGGTTTTCTGATAAACCGCAAAGTGGTTAGTACACGGGATATTGTTAAAAATCTAGTCGGTCCATTTTAAGGATATTTTTACATATTTTGTTCCTATGGGTTATTGGAATTCAACGAAATTTTATTTGACGCGATACGGACCTGAATCGGACGTGATATAGTCAAAACTCGGTTTTTGGATAATCCTCAAAGGGGTTAGTACACGGGATATTGTTAAAAATCGAGTCGGACCATTTTGTGGATATTTTTACATATTTTGTTCCTATGGGTTATTGGAAATCAACGAAATTTTATTTGACGCCGTTCGGACCGGAATCGGAGCTGATATAATCGAAACTCGGTTTTCGGAAAATTCTCAAAGGGGTTAGTACACGGGATATTGTTAAAATCAATTCGGACCATTTTGTGGATATTTTTACATATTTTGTTCATATGGGTTATTGGAATTCAAGAAATTTTATTTGGTGCAATTCGAATCTGAATCGGGCCTAAAATGACCGAAACTCGGTTTTTGGATAATCCTCAAATGGGTTAGTACACGCAATATTGTTAAAAATGGAGTTGGACCATTTTGTGGATATTTTTACATATTTTGTTCCTATGGGTTATTGGAATTCAACGAAATTTTATTTGACGCAATTCAGACCTGAATCGGAGCTGATATAGTCAAAACTCGGTTTTCGGATAAACCGCAAAGTGGTTAGTACACGGGATATTGTTAAAAATCTAGTCGGGCCATTTTAAGGATATTTTTACATATTTTGTTCCTATGGGTTATTGGAATTCAACGAAATTTTATTTGACGCGATACGGACCTGAATCGGACGTGATATAGTCAAAACTCGGTTTTTGGATAATCCTCAAAGGGGTTAGTACACGGGATATTGTTAAAAATCGAGTCGGACCATTTTGTGGATATTTTTACATATTTTGTTCCTATGGGTTATTGGAAATCAACGAAATTTTATTTGACGCAGTTCGGACCGGAATCGGAGTTGATATAATCGAAACTCGGTTTTCGGAAAATTCTCAAAGGGGTTAGTACACGGGATATTGTTAAAATCAATTCGGACCATTTTGTGGATATTTTTACATATTTTGTTCATATGGGTTATTGGAATTCAAGAAATTTTATTTGGTGCAATTCGAATCTGAATCGGGCCTAAAATGACCGAAACTCGGTTTTTGGATAATCCTCAAATGGGTTAGTACACGCAATATTGTTAAAAATGGAGTTGGACCATTTTGTGGATATTTTTACATATTTTGTTCCTATGGGTTATTGGAATTCAACGAAATTTTATTTGACGCAATTCAGACCTGAATCGGAGCTGATATAGTCAAAACTCGGTTTTCGGATAAACCGCAAAGTGGTTAGTACACGGGATATTGTTAAAAATCTAGTCGGGCCATTTTAAGGATATTTTTACATATTTTGTTCCTATGGGTTATTGGAATTCAACGAAATTTTATTTGACGCGATACGGACCTGAATCGGACGTGATATAGTCAAAACTCGGTTTTTGGATAATCCTCAAAGGGGTTAGTACACGGGATATTGTTAAAAATCGAGTCGGACCATTTTGTGGATATTTTTACATATTTTGTACCTATGGGTTATTGGAATTCAACGAAATTTTATTTGACGCAGTTCGGACCGGAATCGGAGCTGATATAATCGAAACTCGGTTTTCGGAAAATTCTCAAAGGGGTTAGTACACGGGATATTGTTAAAATCAATTCGGACCATTTTGTGGATATTTTTACATATTTTGTTCATATGGGTTATTGGAATTCAAGAAATTTTATTTGGTGCAATTCGAATCTGAATCGGGCCTAAAATGACCGAAACTCGGTTTTTGGATAATCCTCAAATGGGTTAGTACACGCAATATTGTTAAAAATGGAGTTGGACCATTTTGTGGATATTTTTACATATTTTGTTCCTATGGGTTATTGGAATTCAACGAAATTTTATTTGACGCAATTCAGACCTGAATCAGGGCTGATATAGTCAAAACTCGTTTTTCGGATAAACCGCAAAGTGGTTAGTACACGGGATATTGTTAAAAATCGAGTCGGACCATTTTGTGGATATTTTTACATATTTTGTTCCTATGGGTTATTGGAATTCAACGAAATTTTATTTGACGCAGTTCGGACCGGAATCGGAGCTGATATGATCGAAACTCGGTTTTCGGAAAATTCTCAAAGGGGTTAGTACACGGGATATTGTTAAAAATCTAGTCGGACCATTTTAAGGATATTTTTACATATTTTGTTCCTATGGGTTATTGGAATTCAACGAAATTTTATTTGACGCGATACGGACCTGAATCGGACGTGATATAGTCAAAACTCGGTTTTTGGATAATCCTCAAAGGGGTTAGTACACGGGATATTGTTAAAAATTGAGTCAGACCATTTTGTGGATATTTTTACATATTTTGTTCCTATGGGTTATTGGAATTCAACGAAATTTTATTTGACGCAGTTCGGACCGGAATCGGAGCTGATATAATCGAAACTCGGTTTTTGGAAAATTCTGAAAGGGGTTAGTACACGGGATATTGTTAAAAATTAATTCGGACCATTTTGTGGATATTTTTACATATTTTGTTCATATGGGTTATTGGAATTCAAGAAATTTTATTTGGTGCAATTCGAACCTGAATCGGGCCTAAAATGACCGAAACTCGGTTTTTGGATAATCCTCAAATGGGTTAGTACACGCAATATTGATAAAAATGGAGTTGGAGCATTTTGTGGATATTTTTACATATTTTGTTCCTATGGGTTATTGGAATTCAACGAAATTTTATTTGACGCAATTCAAACCTGAATCGGAGCTGATATAGTCAAAACTCGGTTTTCGGATAAACCTCAAAGTGGTTAGTACACGGGATATTGTTAAAAATCGAGTCGGACCATATAGGGATATTTTTACATATTGTTTTCCTATGGGTTATTGGAATTCAACGAAATTTTATTTGACGCAATTCGGACCTGAATCGGAGCTGATATAGTCAAAACTCAGTTTTTGGATAATACTCAAAGGGGTTAGTACACGGGATATTGTTAAAAATCGAGTCGGACCATTTTGTGGATATTTTTACATATTTTGTTCCTATGGGTTATTGGAATTCAACGAAATTTTATTTGACGTAGTTCGGACCGGAATCGGAGCTGATATAATCGAAACTCGGTTTTCGGAAAATTCTGAAAGGGGTTAGTACAGGGATATTGTTAAAAATCTAGTCGGACCATTTTAAGGATATTTTTACATATTTTGTTCCTATGGGTTGTTGGAATTCAACGAAATTTTATTTGACGCGATACGGACCTGAATCGGACGTGATATAGTCAAAACTCGGTTTTTGGATAATCCTCAAAGGGGTTAGTACACGGGATATTGTTAAAAATCGAGTCGGACCATTTTGTGGATATTTTTACATATTTTGTTCCTATGGGTTATTGGAATTCAACGAAATTTTATTTGACGCGATACGGACCTGAATCGGACGTGATATAGTCAAAACTCGGTTTTTGGATAATCCTCAAAGGGGTTAGCACACGGGATATTGTTAAAAATCGAGTCGGACCATTTTGTGGATATTTTTACATATTTTGTTCCTATGGGTTATTGGAATTCAACGAAATTTTATTTGACGCAGTTCGGACCGGAATCGGAGCTGATATAATCGAAATTCGGTTTTTGGAAAATTCTCAAAGGGTTTAGTACACGGGATATTGTTAAAAATCAATTCGGACCATTTTGTGGATATTTTTACATATTTTGTTCATATGGGTTATTGGAATTCAAGAAATTTTATTTGGTGCAATTCGAACCTGAATCGGGCCTAAAATGACCGAAACTCGGTTTTTGGATAATCCTCAAATGGGTTAGTACACGCAATATTGTTAAAAATGGAGTTGGACCATTTTGTGGTTATTTTTACATATTTTGTTCCTATGGGTTATTGGAATTCAACGAAATTTTATTTGACGAAATTCAGACCTGAATCGGAGCTGATATAGTCAAAACACGGTTTTCGGATAAACCGCAAAGTGGTTAGTACACGGGATATTGTTAAAAATCTAGTCGGACCATTTTAAGGATATTTTTACATATTTTGTTCCTATGGGTTATTGGAATTCAACGAAATTTTATTTGACGCAATTCGGACCTGAATCGGAGCTGATATAGTCAAAACTCAGTTTTTGGATAATCCTCAAAGGGGTTAGTACACGGGATATTGTTAAAAATCGAGTCGGACCATTTTGTGGATATTTTTACATATTTTGTTCCTATGGGTTATTGGAATTCAACAAAATTTTATTTGACGCAGTTCGGACCGGAATCGGAGCTGATATAATCGAAACTCGGTTTTCGGAAAATTCTCAATGGAGTTAGTACACGGGATATTGTTAAAAATCAATTCGGACCATTTTGTGGATATTTTTACATATTTTGTTCATATGGGTTATTGGAATTCAAGAAATTTTATTTGGTGCAATTCGAATCTGAATCGGGCCTAAAATGACCGAAACTCGGTTTTTGGATAATCCTCAAATGGGTTAGTACACGCAATATTGTTAAAAATGGAGTTGGACCATTTTGTGGATATTTTTACATATTTTGTTCCTATGGGTTATTGGAATTCAACGAAATTTTATTTGACGCAATTCAGACCTGAATCAGGGCTGATATAGTCAAAACTCGGTTTTCGGATAAACCGCAAAGTGGTTAGTACACGGGATATTGTTAAAAATCTAGTCGGACCATTTTAAGGATATTTTTACATATTTTGTTCCTATGGGTTATTGGAATTCAACGAAATTTTATTTGACGCGATACGGACCTGAATCGGACGCGATATAGTCAAAACTCGGTTTTTGGATAATCCTCAAAGGGGTTAGTACACGGGATATTGTTAAAAATCGAGTCGGACCATTTTGTGGATATTTTTACATATTTTGTTCCTATGGGTTATTGGAAATCAATGAAATTTTATTTGACGCAGTTCGGACCGGAATCGGAGCTGATATAATCGAAACTCGGTTTTCGGAAAATTCTCAAAGGGGTTAGTACACGGGATATTGTTAAAAATCAATTCGGACCATTTTGTGGATATTTTTACATATTTTGTTCATATGGGTTATTGGAATTCAAGAAATTTTATTTGGTGCAATTCGAATCTGAATCGGGCCTAAAATGACCGAAACTCGGTTTTTGGATAATCCTTAAATGGGTTAGTACACGCAATATTGTTAAAAATGGAGTTGGACCATTTTGTGGATATTTTTACATATTTTGTTCCTATGGGTTATTGGAATTCAACGAAATTTTATTTGACGCAATTCAGACCTGAATCGGAGCTGATATAGTCAAAACTCGGTTTTCGGATAAACCGCAAAGTGGTTAGTACACGGGATATTGTTAAAAATCTAGTCGGGCCATTTTAAGGATATTTTTACATATTTTGTTCCTATGGGTTATTGGAATTCAACGAAATTTTATTTGACGCGATACGGACCTGAATCGGACGTGATATAGTCAAAACTCGGTTTTTGGATAATCCTCAAAGGGGTTAGTACACGGGATATTGTTAAAAATCGAGTCGGACCATTTTGTGGATATTTTTACATATTTTGTTCCTATGGGTTATTGGAAATCAACGAAATTTTATTTGACGCCGTTCGGACCGGAATCGGAGCTGATATAATCGAAACTCGGTTTTCGGAAAATTCTCAAAGGGGTTAGTACACGGGATATTGTTAAAATCAATTCGGACCATTTTGTGGATATTTTTACATATTTTGTTCATATGGGTAATTGGAATTCAAGAAATTTTATTTGGTGCAATTCGAATCTGAATCGGGCCTAAAATGACCGAAACTCGGTTTTTGGATAATCCTCAAATGGGTTAGTACACGCAATATTGTTAAAAATGGAGTTGGACCATTTTGTGGATATTTTTACATATTTTGTTCCTATGGGTTATTGGAATTCAACGAAATTTTATTTGACGCAATTCAGACCTGAATCGGAGCTGATATAGTCAAAACTCGGTTTTCGGATAAACCGCAAAGTGGTTAGTACACGGGATATTGTTAAAAATCTAGTCGGGCCATTTTAAGGATATTTTTACATATTTTGTTCCTATGGGTTATTGGAATTCAACGAAATTTTATTTGACGCGATACGGACCTGAATCGGACGTGATATAGTCAAAACTCGGTTTTTGGATAATCCTCAAAGGGGTTAGTACACGGGATATTGTTAAAAATCGAGTCGGACCATTTTGTGGATATTTTTACATATTTTGTTCCTATGGGTTATTGGAAATCAACGAAATTTTATTTGACGCAGTTCGGACCGGAATCGGAGCTGATATAATCGAAACTCGGTTTTCGGAAAATTCTCAAAGGGGTTAGTACACGGGATATTGTTAAAATCAATTCGGACCATTTTGTGGATATTTTTACATATTTTGTTCATATGGGTTATTGGAATTCAAGAAATTTTATTTGGTGCAATTCGAATCTGAATCGGGCCTAAAATGACCGAAACTCGGTTTTTGGATAATCTTCAAATGGGTTAGTACACGCAATATTGTTAAAAATGGAGTTGGACCATTTTGTGGATATTTTTACATATTTTGTTCCTATGGGTTATTGGAATTCAACGAAATTTTATTTGACGCAATTCAGACCTGAATCGGAGCTGATATAGTCAAAACTCGGTTTTCGGATAAACCGCAAAGTGGTTAGTACACGGGATATTGTTAAAAATCTAGTCGGGCCATTTTAAGGATATTTTTACATATTTTGTTCCTATGGGTTATTGGAATTCAACGAAATTTTATTTGACGCGATACGGACCTGAATCGGACGTGATATAGTCAAAACTCGGTTTTTGGATAATCCTCAAAGGGGTTAGTACACGGGATATTGTTAAAAATCGAGTCGGACCATTTTGTGGATATTTTTACATATTTTGTACCTATGGGTTATTGGAATTCAACGAAATTTTATTTGACGCAGTTCGGACCGGAATCGGAGCTGATATAATCGAAACTCGGTTTTCGGAAAATTCTCAAAGGGGTTAGTACACGGGATATTGTTAAAAATCAATTCGGACCATTTTGTGGATATTTTTACATATTTTGTTCATATGGGTTATTGGAATTCAAGAAATTTTATTTGGTGCAATTCGAATCTGAATCGGGCCTAAAATGACCGAAACTCGGTTTTTGGATAATCCTCAAATGGGTTAGTACACGCAATATTGTTAAAAATGGAGTTGGACCATTTTGTGGATATTTTTACATATTTTGTTCCTATGGGTAATTGGAATTCAACGAAATTTATTTGACGCAATTCAGACCTGAATCGGAGCTGATATAGTCGAAACTCGGTTTTCGGATAAACCGCAAAGTGGTTAGTACACGGGATATTGTTAAAAATCTAGTCTGACCATTTTAAGGATATTTTTACATATTTTGTTCCTATGGGTTATTGGAATTCAACGAAATTTTATTTGACGCGATACGGACCTGAATCGGACGTGATATAGTCAAAACTCGGTTTTTGGATAATCCTCAAAGGGGTTAGTACACGGGATATTGTTAAAAATCGAGTCGGACCATTTTGTGGATATTTTTACATATTTTGTTCCTATGGGTTATTGGAATTCAACCAAATTTTATTTGACGCAGTTCGGACCGGAATCGGAGCTGATATAATCGAAACTCGGTTTTCGGAAAATTCTCAAAGGGGTTAGTACACGGGATATTGTTAAAAATCAATTCGGACCATTTTGTGGATATTTTTACATATTTTGTTCATATGGGTTATTGGAATTCAAGAAATTTTATTTGGTGCAATTCGAATCTGAATCGGGCCTAAAATGACCGAAACTCGGTTTTTGGATAATCCTCAAATGGGTTAGTACACGCAATATTGTTAAAAATGGAGTTGGACCATTTTGTGGATATTTTTACATATTTTGTTCCTATGGGTAATTGGAATTCAACGAAATTTTATTTGACGCAATTCAGACCTGAATCGGAGCTGATATAGTCGAAACTCGGTTTTCGGATAAACCGCAAAGTGGTTAGTACACGGGATATTGTTAAAAATCTAGTCTGACCATTTTAAGGATATTTTTACATATTTTGTTCCTATGGGTTATTGGAATTCAACGAAATTTTATTTGACGCGATACGGACCTGAATCGGACGGGATATAGTCAAAACTCGGTTTTTGGATAATCCTCAAAGGGGTTAGTACACGGGATATTGTTAAAAATCGAGTCGGACCATTTTGTGGATATTTTTACATATTTTGTTCCTATGGGTTATTGGAATTCAACGAAATTTTATTTGACACAGTTCGGACCGGAATCGGAGCTGATATAATCGAAACTCGGTTTTCGGAAAATTCTCAAAGGGGTTAGTACACGGGATATTGTTAAAAATCAATTCGGACCATTTTGTGGATATTTTTACATATTTTGTTCATATGGGTTATTGGAATTCAAGAAATTTTATTTGGTGCAATTCGAATCTGAATCGGGCCTAAAATGACCGAAACTCGGTTTTTGGATAATCCTCAAATGGGTTAGTACACGCAATATTGTTAAAAATGGAGTTGGACCATTTTGTGGATATTTTTACATATTTTGTTTCTATGGGTTATTGGAATTCAACGAAATTTTATTTGACGCGATACGGACCTGAATCGGACGTGATATAGTCAAAACTCGGTTTTTGGATAATCCTCAAAGGGGTTAGTACACGGGATATTGTTAAAAATCGAGTCGGACCATTTTGTGGATATTTTTACATATTTTGTTCCTATGGGTTATTGGAATTCAACCAAATTTTATTTGACGCAGTTCGGACCGGAATCGGAGCTGATATAATCGAAACTCGGTTTTCGGAAAATTCTCAAAGGGGTTAGTACACGGGATATTGTTAAAAATCAATTCGGACCATTTTGTGGATATTTTTACATATTTTGTTCATATGGGTTATTGGAATTCAAGAAATTTTATTTGGTGCAATTCGAATCTGAATCGGGCCTAAAATGACCGAAACTCGGTTTTTGGATAATCCTCAAATGGGTTAGTACACGCAATATTGTTAAAAATGGAGTTGGACCATTTTGTGGATATTTTTACATATTTTGTTCCTATGGGTAATTGGAATTCAACGAAATTTTATTTGACGCAATTCAGACCTGAATCGGAGCTGATATAGTCGAAACTCGGTTTTCGGATAAACCGCAAAGTGGTTAGTACACGGGATATTGTTAAAAATCTAGTCTGACCATTTTAAGGATATTTTTACATATTTTGTTCCTATGGGTTATTGGAATTCAACGAAATTTTATTTGACGCGATACGGACCTGAATCGGACGTGATATAGTCAAAACTCGGTTTTTGGATAATCCTCAAAGGGGTTAGTACACGGGATATTGTTAAAAATCGAGTCGGACCATTTTGTGGATATTTTTACATATTTTGTTCCTATGGGTTATTGGAATTCAACCAAATTTTATTTGACGCAGTTCGGACCGGAATCGGAGCTGATATAATCGAAACTCGGTTTTCGGAAAATTCTCAAAGGGGTTAGTACACGGGATATTGTTAAAAATCAATTCGGACCATTTTGTGGATATTTTTACATATTTTGTTCATATGGGTTATTGGAATTCAAGAAATTTTATTTGGTGCAATTCGAATCTGAATCGGGCCTAAAATGACCGAAACTCGGTTTTTGGATAATCCTCAAATGGGTTAGTACACGCAATATTGTTAAAAATGGAGTTGGACCATTTTGTGGATATTTTTACATATTTTGTTCCTATGGGTAATTGGAATTCAACGAAATTTATTTGACGCAATTCAGACCTGAATCGGAGCTGATATAGTCGAAACTCGGTTTTCGGATAAACCGCAAAGTGGTTAGTACACGGGATATTGTTAAAAATCTAGTCTGACCATTTTAAGGATATTTTTACATATTTTGTTCCTATGGGTTATTGGAATTCAACGAAATTTTATTTGACGCGATACGGACCTGAATCGGACGTGATATAGTCAAAACTCGGTTTTTGGATAATCCTCAAAGGGGTTAGTACACGGGATATTGTTAAAAATCGAGTCGGACCATTTTGTGGATATTTTTACATATTTTGTTCCTATGGGTTATTGGAATTCAACCAAATTTTATTTGACGCAGTTCGGACCGGAATCGGAGCTGATATAATCGAAACTCGGTTTTCGGAAAATTCTCAAAGGGGTTAGTACACGGGATATTGTTAAAAATCAATTCGGACCATTTTGTGGATATTTTTACATATTTTGTTCATATGGGTTATTGGAATTCAAGAAATTTTATTTGGTGCAATTCGAATCTGAATCGGGCCTAAAATGACCGAAACTCGGTTTTTGGATAATCCTCAAATGGGTTAGTACACGCAATATTGTTAAAAATGGAGTTGGACCATTTTGTGGATATTTTTACATATTTTGTTCCTATGGGTAATTGGAATTCAACGAAATTTTATTTGACGCAATTCAGACCTGAATCGGAGCTGATATAGTCGAAACTCGGTTTTCGGATAAACCGCAAAGTGGTTAGTACACGGGATATTGTTAAAAATCTAGTCTGACCATTTTAAGGATATTTTTACATATTTTGTTCCTATGGGTTATTGGAATTCAACGAAATTTTATTTGACGCGATACGGACCTGAATCGGACGTGATATAGTCAAAACTCGGTTTTTGGATAATCCTCAAAGGGGTTAGTACACGGGATATTGTTAAAAATCGAGTCGGACCATTTTGTGGATATTTTTACATATTTTGTTCCTATGGGTTATTGGAATTCAACCAAATTTTATTTGACACAGTTCGGACCGGAATCGGAGCTGATATAATCGAAACTCGGTTTTCGGAAAATTCTCAAAGGGGTTAGTACACGGGATATTGTTAAAAATCAATTCGGACCATTTTGTGGATATTTTTACATATTTTGTTCATATGGGTTATTGGAATTCAAGAAATTTTATTTGGTGCAATTCGAATCTGAATCGGGCCTAAAATGACCGAAACTCGGTTTTTGGATAATCCTCAAATGGGTTAGTACACGCAATATTGTTAAAAATGGAGTTGGACCATTTTGTGGATATTTTTACATATTTTGTTCCTATGGGTAATTGGAATTCAACGAAATTTTATTTGACGCAATTCAGACCTGAATCGGAGCTGATATAGTCGAAACTCGGTTTTCGGATAAACCGCAAAGTGGTTAGTACACGGGATATTGTTAAAAATCTAGTCTGACCATTTTAAGGATATTTTTACATATTTTGTTCCTATGGGTTATTGGAATTCAACGAAATTTTATTTGACGCGATACGGACCTGAATCGGACGTGATATAGTCAAAACTCGGTTTTTGGATAATCCTCAAAGGGGTTAGTACACGGGATATTGTTAAAAATCGAGTCGGACCATTTTGTGGATATTTTTACATATTTTGTTCCTATGGGTTATTGGAATTCAACCAAATTTTATTTGACGCAGTTCGGACCGGAATCGGAGCTGATATAATCGAAACTCGGTTTTCGGAAAATTCTCAAAGGGGTTAGTACACGGGATATTGTTAAAAATCAATTCGGACCATTTTGTGGATATTTTTACATATTTTGTTCATATGGGTTATTGGAATTCAAGAAATTTTATTTGGTGCAATTCGAATCTGAATCGGGCCTAAAATGACCGAAACTCGGTTTTTGGATAATCCTCAAATGGGTTAGTACACGCAATATTGTTAAAAATGGAGTTGGACCATTTTGTGGATATTTTTACATATTTTGTTCCTATGGGTAATTGGAATTCAACGAAATTTTATTTGACGCAATTCAGACCTGAATCGGAGCTGATATAGTCGAAACTCGGTTTTCGGATAAACCGCAAAGTGGTTAGTACACGGGATATTGTTAAAAATCTAGTCTGACCATTTTAAGGATATTTTTACATATTTTGTTCCTATGGGTTATTGGAATTCAACGAAATTTTATTTGACGCGATACGGACCTGAATCGGACGTGATATAGTCAAAACTCGGTTTTTGGATAATCCTCAAAGGGGTTAGTACACGGGATATTGTTAAAAATCGAGTCGGACCATTTTGTGGATATTTTTACATATTTTGTTCCTATGGGTTATTGGAATTCAACCAAATTTTATTTGACGCAGTTCGGACCGGAATCGGAGCTGATATAATCGAAACTCGGTTTTCGGAAAATTCTCAAAGGGGTTAGTACACGGGATATTGTTAAAAATCAATTCGGACCATTTTGTGGATATTTTTACATATTTTGTTCATATGGGTTATTGGAATTCAAGAAATTTTATTTGGTGCAATTCGAATCTGAATCGGGCCTAAAATGACCGAAACTCGGTTTTTGGATAATCCTCAAATGGTTTAGTACACGCAATATTGTTAAAAATGGAGTTGGACCATTTTGTGGATATTTTTACATATTTTGTTCCTATGGGTAATTGGAATTCAACGAAATTTATTTGACGCAATTCAGACCTGAATCGGAGCTGATATAGTCGAAACTCGGTTTTCGGATAAACCGCAAAGTGGTTAGTACACGGGATATTGTTAAAAATCTAGTCTGACCATTTTAAGGATATTTTTACATATTTTGTTCCTATGGGTTATTGGAATTCAACGAAATTTTATTTGACGCGATACGGACCTGAATCGGACGTGATATAGTCAAAACTCGGTTTTTGGATAATCCTCAAAGGGGTTAGTACACGGGATATTGTTAAAAATCGAGTCGGACCATTTTGTGGATATTTTTACATATTTTGTTCCTATGGGTTATTGGAATTCAACCAAATTTTATTTGACGCAGTTCGGACCGGAATCGGAGCTGATATAATCGAAACTCGGTTTTCGGAAAATTCTCAAAGGGGTTAGTACACGGGATATTGTTAAAAATCAATTCGGACCATTTTGTGGATATTTTTACATATTTTGTTCATATGGGTTATTGGAATTCAAGAAATTTTATTTGGTGCAATTCGAATCTGAATCGGGCCTAAAATGACCGAAACTCGGTTTTTGGATAATCCTCAAATGGGTTAGTACACGCAATATTGTTAAAAATGGAGTTGGACCATTTTGTGGATATTTTTACATATTTTGTTCCTATGGGTAATTGGAATTCAACGAAATTTTATTTGACGCAATTCAGACCTGAATCGGAGCTGATATAGTCGAAACTCGGTTTTCGGATAAACCGCAAAGTGGTTAGTACACGGGATATTGTTAAAAATCTAGTCTGACCATTTTAAGGATATTTTTACATATTTTGTTCCTATGGGTTATTGGAATTCAACGAAATTTTATTTGACGCGATACGGACCTGAATCGGACGGGATATAGTCAAAACTCGGTTTTTGGATAATCCTCAAAGGGGTTAGTACACGGGATATTGTTAAAAATCGAGTCGGACCATTTTGTGGATATTTTTACATATTTTGTTCCTATGGGTTATTGGAATTCAACGAAATTTTATTTGACACAGTTCGGACCGGAATCGGAGCTGATATAATCGAAACTCGGTTTTCGGAAAATTCTCAAAGGGGTTAGTACACGGGATATTGTTAAAAATCAATTCGGACCATTTTGTGGATATTTTTACATATTTTGTTCATATGGGTTATTGGAATTCAAGAAATTTTATTTGGTGCAATTCGAATCTGAATCGGGCCTAAAATGACCGAAACTCGGTTTTTGGATAATCCTCAAATGGGTTAGTACATGCAATATTGTTAAAAATGGAGTTGGACCATTTTGTGGATATTTTTACATATTTTGTTCCTATGGGTTATTGGAATTCAACGAAATTTTATTTGACGCAATTCAGACCTGAATCGGAGCTGATATAGTCAAAACTCGGTTTTCGGATAAACCGCAAAGTGGTTAGTACACGGGATATTGTTAAAAATCTAGTCTGACCATTTTAAGGATATTTTTACATATTTTGTTCCTATGGGTTATTGGAATTCAACGAAATTTTATTTGACGCGATACGGACCTGAATCGGACGTGATATAGTCAAAACTCGGTTTTTGGATAATCCTCAAAGGGGTTATTACACGGGATATTGTTAAAAATCGAGTCGGACCATTTTGTGGATATTTTTACATATTTTGTTCCTATGGGTTATTGGAATTCAACCAAATTTTATTTGACGCAGTTCGGACCGGAATCGGAGCTGATATAATCGAAACTCGGTTTTCGGAAAATTCTCAAAGGGGTTAGTACACGGGATATTGTTAAAAATCAATTCGGACCATTTTGTGGATATTTTTACATATTTTGTTCATATGGGTTATTGGAATTCAAGAAATTTTATTTGGTGCAATTCGAATCTGAATCGGGCCTAAAATGACCGAAACTCGGTTTTTGGATAATCCTCAAATGGTTTAGTACACGCAATATTGTTAAAAATGGAGTTGGACCATTTTGTGGATATTTTTACATATTTTGTTCCTATGGGTAATTGGAATTCAACGAAATTTATTTGACGCAATTCAGACCTGAATCGGAGCTGATATAGTCGAAACTCGGTTTTCGGATAAACCGCAAAGTGGTTAGTACACGGGATATTGTTAAAAATCTAGTCTGACCATTTTAAGGATATTTTTACATATTTTGTTCCTATGGGTTATTGGAATTCAACGAAATTTTATTTGACGCGATACGGACCTGAATCGGACGTGATATAGTCAAAACTCGGTTTTTGGATAATCCTCAAAGGGGTTAGTACACGGGATATTGTTAAAAATCGAGTCGGACCATTTTGTGGATATTTTTACATATTTTGTTCCTATGGGTTATTGGAATTCAACCAAATTTTATTTGACGCAGTTCGGACCGGAATCGGAGCTGATATAATCGAAACTCGGTTTTCGGAAAATTCTCAAAGGGGTTAGTACACGGGATATTGTTAAAAATCAATTCGGACCATTTTGTGGATATTTTTACATATTTTGTTCATATGGGTTATTGGAATTCAAGAAATTTTATTTGGTGCAATTCGAATCTGAATCGGGCCTAAAATGACCGAAACTCGGTTTTTGGATAATCCTCAAATGGGTTAGTACACGCAATATTGTTAAAAATGGAGTTGGACCATTTTGTGGATATTTTTACATATTTTGTTCCTATGGGTAATTGGAATTCAACGAAATTTTATTTGACGCAATTCAGACCTGAATCGGAGCTGATATAGTCGAAACTCGGTTTTCGGATAAACCGCAAAGTGGTTAGTACACGGGATATTGTTAAAAATCTAGTCTGACCATTTTAAGGATATTTTTACATATTTTGTTCCTATGGGTTATTGGAATTCAACGAAATTTTATTTGACGCGATACGGACCTGAATCGGACGGGATATAGTCAAAACTCGGTTTTTGGATAATCCTCAAAGGGGTTAGTACACGGGATATTGTTAAAAATCGAGTCGGACCATTTTGTGGATATTTTTACATATTTTGTTCCTATGGGTTATTGGAATTCAACGAAATTTTATTTGACACAGTTCGGACCGGAATCGGAGCTGATATAATCGAAAGTCGGTTTTCGGAAAATTCTCAAAGGGGTTAGTACACGGGATATTGTTAAAAATCAATTCGGACCATTTTGTGGATATTTTTACATATTTTGTTCATATGGGTTATTGGAATTCAAGAAATTTTATTTGGTGCAATTCGAATCTGAATCGGGCCTAAAATGACCGAAACTCGGTTTTTGGATAATCCTCAAATGGGTTAGTACACGCAATATTGTTAAAAATGGAGTTGGACCATTTTGTGGATATTTTTACATATTTTGTTCCTATGGGTAATTGGAATTCAACGAAATTTTATTTGACGCAATTCAGACCTGAATCGGAGCTGATATAGTCGAAACTCGGTTTTCGGATAAACCGCAAAGTGGTTAGTACACGGGATATTGTTAAAAATCTAGTCTGACCATTTTAAGGATATTTTTACATATTTTGTTCCTATGGGTTATTGGAATTCAACGAAATTTTATTTGACGCGATACGGACCTGAATCGGACGTGATATAGTCAAAACTCGGTTTTTGGATAATCCTCAAAGGGGTTAGTACACGGGATATTGTTAAAAATCGAGTCGGACCATTTTGTGGATATTTTTACATATTTTGTTCCTATGGGTTATTGGAATTCAACCAAATTTTATTTGACGCAGTTCGGACCGGAATCGGAGCTGATATAATCGAAACTCGGTTTTCGGAAAATTCTCAAAGGGGTTAGTACACGGGATATTGTTAAAAATCAATTCGGACCATTTTGTGGATATTTTTACATATTTTGTTCATATGGGTTATTGGAATTCAAGAAATTTTATTTGGTGCAATTCGAATCTGAATCGGGCCTAAAATGACCGAAACTCGGTTTTTGGATAATCCTCAAATGGTTTAGTACACGCAATATTGTTAAAAATGGAGTTGGACCATTTTGTGGATATTTTTACATATTTTGTTCCTATGGGTAATTGGAATTCAACGAAATTTATTTGACGCAATTCAGACCTGAATCGGAGCTGATATAGTCGAAACTCGGTTTTCGGATAAACCGCAAAGTGGTTAGTACACGGGATATTGTTAAAAATCTAGTCTGACCATTTTAAGGATATTTTTACATATTTTGTTCCTATGGTTTATTGGAATTCAACGAAATTTTATTTGACGCGATACGGACCTGAATCGGACGTGATATAGTCAAAACTCGGTTTTTGGATAATCCTCAAAGGGGTTAGTACACGGGATATTGTTAAAAATCGAGTCGGACCATTTTGTGGATATTTTTACATATTTTGTTCCTATGGGTTATTGGAATTCAACCAAATTTTATTTGACGCAGTTCGGACCGGAATCGGAGCTGATATAATCGAAACTCGGTTTTCGGAAAATTCTCAAAGGGGTTAGTACACGGGATATTGTTAAAAATCAATTCGGACCATTTTGTGGATATTTTTACATATTTTGTTCATATGGGTTATTGGAATTCAAGAAATTTTATTTGGTGCAATTCGAATCTGAATCGGGCCTAAAATGACCGAAACTCGATTTTTGGATAATCCTCAAATGGGTTAGTACACGCAATATTGTTAAAAATGGAGTTGGACCATTTTGTGGATATTTTTACATATTTTGTTCCTATGGGTAATTGGAATTCAACGAAATTTTATTTGACGCAATTCAGACCTGAATCGGAGCTGATATAGTCGAAACTCGGTTTTCGGATAAACCGCAAAGTGGTTAGTACACGGGATATTGTTAAAAATCTAGTCTGACCATTTTAAGGATATTTTTACATATTTTGTTCCTATGGGTTATTGGAATTCAACGAAATTTTATTTGACGCGATACGGACCTGAATCGGACGGGATATAGTCAAAACTCGGTTTTTGGATAATCCTCAAAGGGGTTAGTACACGGGATATTGTTAAAAATCGAGTCGGACCATTTTGTGGATATTTTTACATATTTTGTTCCTATGGGTTATTGGAATTCAACGAAATTTTATTTGACACAGTTCGGACCGGAATCGGAGCTGATATAATCGAAACTCGGTTTTCGGAAAATTCTCAAAGGGGTTAGTACACGGGATATTGTTAAAAATCAATTCGGACCATTTTGTGGATATTTTTACATATTTTGTTCATATGGGTTATTGGAATTCAAGAAATTTTATTTGGTGCAATTCGAATCTGAATCGGGCCTAAAATGACCGAAACTCGGTTTTTGGATAATCCTCAAATGGGTTAGTACATGCAATATTGTTAAAAATGGAGTTGGACCATTTTGTGGATATTTTTACATATTTTGTTCCTATGGGTTATTGGAATTCAACGAAATTTTATTTGACGCAATTCAGACCTGAATCGGAGCTGATATAGTCAAAACTCGGTTTTCGGATAAACCGCAAAGTGGTTAGTACACGGGATATTGTTAAAAATCTAGTCTGACCATTTTAAGGATATTTTTACATATTTTGTTCCTATGGGTTATTGGAATTCAACGAAATTTTATTTGACGCGATACGGACCTGAATCGGACGTGATATAGTCAAAACTCGGTTTTTGGATAATCCTCAAAGGGGTTATTACACGGGATATTGTTAAAAATCGAGTCGGACCATTTTGTGGATATTTTTACATATTTTGTTCCTATGGGTTATTGGAATTCAACCAAATTTTATTTGACGCAGTTCGGACCGGAATCGGAGCTGATATAATCGAAACTCGGTTTTCGGAAAATTCTCAAAGGGGTTAGTACACGGGATATTGTTAAAAATCAATTCGGACCATTTTGTGGATATTTTTACATATTTTGTTCATATGGGTTATTGGAATTCAAGAAATTTTATTTGGTGCAATTCGAATCTGAATCGGGCCTAAAATGACCGAAACTCGGTTTTTGGATAATCCTCAAATGGGTTAGTACACGCAATATTGTTAAAAATGGAGTTGGACCATTTTGTGGATATTTTTACATATTTTGTTCCTATGGGTAATTAGAATTCAACGAAATTTTATTTGACGCAATTCAGACCTGAATCGGAGCTGATATAGTCGAAACTCGGTTTTCGGATAAACCGCAAAGTGGTTAGTACACGGGATATTGTTAAAAATCTAGTCTGACCATTTTAAGGATATTTTTACATATTTTGTTCCTATGGGTTATTGGAATTCAACGAAATTTTATTTGACGCGATACGGACCTGAATCGGACGGGATATAGTCAAAACTCGGTTTTTGGATAATCCTCAAAGGGGTTAGTACACGGGATATTGTTAAAAATCGAGTCGGACCATTTTGTGGATATTTTTACATATTTTGTTCCTATGGGTTATTGGAATTCAACGAAATTTTATTTGACACAGTTCGGACCGGAATCGGAGCTGATATAATCGAAACTCGGTTTTCGGAAAATTCTCAAAGGGGTTAGTACACGGGATATTGTTAAAAATCAATTCGGACCATTTTGTGGATATTTTTACATATTTTGTTCATATGGGTTATTGGAATTCAAGAAATTTTATTTGGTGCAATTCGAATCTGAATCGGGCCTAAAATGACCGAAACTCGGTTTTTGGATAATCCTCAAATGGGTTAGTACACGCAATATTGTTAAAAATGGAGTTGGACCATTTTGTGGATATTTTTACATATTTTGTTCCTATGGGTAATTGGAATTCAACGAAATTTTATTTGACGCAATTCAGACCTGAATCGGAGCTGATATAGTCGAAACTCGGTTTTCGGATAAACCGCAAAGTGGTTAGTACACGGGATATTGTTAAAAATCTAGTCTGACCATTTTAAGGATATTTTTACATATTTTGTTCCTATGGGTTATTGGAATTCAACGAAATTTTATTTGACGCGATACGGACCTGAATCGGACGTGATATAGTCAAAACTCGGTTTTTGGATAATCCTCAAAGGGGTTAGTACACGGGATATTGTTAAAAATCGAGTCGGACCATTTTGTGGATATTTTTACATATTTTGTTCCTATGGGTTATTGGAATTCAACCAAATTTTATTTGACGCAGTTCGGACCGGAATCGGAGCTGATATAATCGAAACTCGGTTTTCGGAAAATTCTCAAAGGGGTTAGTACACGGGATATTGTTAAAAATCAATTCGGACCATTTTGTGGATATTTTTACATATTTTGTTCATATGGGTTATTGGAATTCAAGAAATTTTATTTGGTGCAATTCGAATCTGAATCGGGCCTAAAATGACCGAAACTCGGTTTTTGGATAATCCTCAAATGGTTTAGTACACGCAATATTGTTAAAAATGGAGTTGGACCATTTTGTGGATATTTTTACATATTTTGTTCCTATGGGTAATTGGAATTCAACGAAATTTATTTGACGCAATTCAGACCTGAATCGGAGCTGATATAGTCGAAACTCGGTTTTCGGATAAACCGCAAAGTGGTTAGTACACGGGATATTGTTAAAAATCTAGTCTGACCATTTTAAGGATATTTTTACATATTTTGTTCCTATGGGTTATTGGAATTCAACGAAATTTTATTTGACGCGATACGGACCTGAATCGGACGTGATATAGTCAAAACTCGGTTTTTGGATAATCCTCAAAGGGGTTAGTACACGGGATATTGTTAAAAATCGAGTCGGACCATTTTGTGGATATTTTTACATATTTTGTTCCTATGGGTTATTGGAATTCAACCAAATTTTATTTGACGCAGTTCGGACCGGAATCGGAGCTGATATAATCGAAACTCGGTTTTCGGAAAATTCTCAAAGGGGTTAGTACACGGGATATTGTTAAAAATCAATTCGGACCATTTTGTGGATATTTTTACATATTTTGTTCATATGGGTTATTGGAATTCAAGAAATTTTATTTGGTGCAATTCGAATCTGAATCGGGCCTAAAATGACCGAAACTCGGTTTTTGGATAATCCTCAAATGGGTTAGTACACGCAATATTGTTAAAAATGGAGTTGGACCATTTTGTGGATATTTTTACATATTTTGTTCCTATGGGTAATTGGAATTCAACGAAATTTTATTTGACGCAATTCAGACCTGAATCGGAGCTGATATAGTCGAAACTCGGTTTTCGGATAAACCGCAAAGTGGTTAGTACACGGGATATTGTTAAAAATCTAGTCTGACCATTTTAAGGATATTTTTACATATTTTGTTCCTATGGGTTATTGGAATTCAACGAAATTTTATTTGACGCGATACGGACCTGAATCGGACGGGATATAGTCAAAACTCGGTTTTTGGATAATCCTCAAAGGGGTTAGTACACGGGATATTGTTAAAAATCGAGTCGGACCATTTTGTGGATATTTTTACATATTTTGTTCCTATGGGTTATTGGAATTCAACGAAATTTTATTTGACACAGTTCGGACCGGAATCGGAGCTGATATAATCGAAACTCGGTTTTCGGAAAATTCTCAAAGGGGTTAGTACACGGGATATTGTTAAAATCAATTCGGACCATTTTGTGGATATTTTTACATATTTTGTTCATATGGGTTATTGGAATTCAAGAAATTTTATTTGGTGCAATTCGAATCTGAATCGGGCCTAAAATGACCGAAACTCGGTTTTTGGATAATCCTTAAATGGGTTAGTACACGCAATATTGTTAAAAATGGAGTTGGACCATTTTGTGGATATTTTTACATATTTTGTTCCTATGGGTTATTGGAATTCAACGAAATTTTATTTGACGCAATTCAGACATGAATCGGAGCTGATATAGTCAAAACTCGGTTTTCTGATAAACCGCAAAGTGGTTAGTACACGGGATATTGTTAAAAATCTAGTCGGGCCATTTTAAGGATATTTTTACATATTTTGTTCCTATGGGTTATTGGAATTCAACGAAATTTTATTTGACGCGATACGGACCTGAATCGGACGTGATATAGTCAAAACTCGGTTTTTGGATAATCCTCAAAGGGGTTAGTACACGGGATATTGTTAAAAATCGAGTCGGACCATTTTGTGGATATTTTTACATATTTTGTTCCTATGGGTTATTGGAAATCAACGAAATTTTATTTGACGCCGTTCGGACCGGAATCGGAGCTGATATAATCGAAACTCGGTTTTCGGAAAATTCTCAAAGGGGTTAGTACACGGGATATTGTTAAAATCAATTCGGACCATTTTGTGGATATTTTTACATATTTTGTTCATATGGGTTATTGGAATTCAAGAAATTTTATTTGGTGCAATTCGAATCTGAATCGGGCCTAAAATGACCGAAACTCGGTTTTTGGATAATCCTCAAATGGGTTAGTA
Source organism: Saposhnikovia divaricata (assembly GCA_036435485.1). Classification (NCBI taxonomy): domain Eukaryota; kingdom Viridiplantae; phylum Streptophyta; class Magnoliopsida; order Apiales; family Apiaceae; genus Saposhnikovia; species Saposhnikovia divaricata. The sequence continues at coordinate 223,578,928 of CM071599.1, read as the reverse complement.
CACGCAATATTGTTAAAAATGGAGTTGGACCATTTTGTGGATATTTTTACATATTTTGTTCCTATGGGTTATTGGAATTCAACGAAATTTTATTTGACGCAATTCAGACCTGAATCGGAGCTGATATAGTCAAAACTCGGTTTTCGGATAAACCGCAAAGTGGTTAGTACACGGGATATTGTTAAAAATCTAGTCGGGCCATTTTAAGGATATTTTTACATATTTTGTTCCTATGGGTTATTGGAATTCAACGAAATTTTATTTGACGCGATACGGACCTGAATCGGACGTGATATAGTCAAAACTCGGTTTTTGGATAATCCTCAAAGGGGTTAGTACACGGGATATTGTTAAAAATCGAGTCGGACCATTTTGTGGATATTTTTACATATTTTGTTCCTATGGGTTATTGGAAATCAACGAAATTTTATTTGACGCAGTTCGGACCGGAATCGGAGTTGATATAATCGAAACTCGGTTTTCGGAAAATTCTCAAAGGGGTTATTACACGGGATATTGTTAAAATCAATTCGGACCATTTTGTGGATATTTTTACATATTTTGTTCATATGGGTTATTGGAATTCAAGAAATTTTATTTGGTGCAATTCGAATCTGAATCGGGCCTAAAATGACCGAAACTCGGTTTTTGGATAATCCTCAAATGGGTTAGTACACGCAATATTGTTAAAAATGGAGTTGGACCATTTTGTGGATATTTTTACATATTTTGTTCCTATGGGTTATTGGAATTCAACGAAATTTTATTTGACGCAATTCAGACCTGAATCGGAGCTGATATAGTCAAAACTCGGTTTTCGGATAAACCGCAAAGTGGTTAGTACACGGGATATTGTTAAAAATCTAGTCGGGCCATTTTAAGGATATTTTTACATATTTTGTTCCTATGGGTTATTGGAATTCAACGAAATTTTATTTGACGCGATACGGACCTGAATCGGACGTGATATAGTCAAAACTCGGTTTTTGGATAATCCTCAAAGGGGTTAGTACACGGGATATTGTTAAAAATCGAGTCGGACCATTTTGTGGATATTTTTACATATTTTGTACCTATGGGTTATTGGAATTCAACGAAATTTTATTTGACGCAGTTCGGACCGGAATCGGAGCTGATATAATCGAAACTCGGTTTTCGGAAAATTCTCAAAGGGGTTAGTACACGGGATATTGTTAAAATCAATTCGGACCATTTTGTGGATATTTTTACATATTTTGTTCATATGGGTTATTGGAATTCAAGAAATTTTATTTGGTGCAATTCGAATCTGAATCGGGCCTAAAATGACCGAAACTCGGTTTTTGGATAATCCTCAAATGGGTTAGTACACGCAATATTGTTAAAAATGGAGTTGGACCAATTTGTGGATATTTTTACATATTTTGTTCCTATGGGTTATTGGAATTCAACGAAATTTTATTTGACGCAATTCAGACCTGAATCAGGGCTGATATAGTCAAAACTCGTTTTTCGGATAAACCGCAAAGTGGTTAGTACACGGGATATTGTTAAAAATCGAGTCGGACCATTTTGTGGATATTTTTACATATTTTGTTCCTATGGGTTATTGGAATTCAACGAAATTTTATTTGACGCAGTTCGGACCGGAATCGGAGCTGATATGATCGAAACTCGGTTTTCGGAAAATTCTCAAAGGGGTTAGTACACGGGATATTGTTAAAAATCTAGTCGGACCATTTTAAGGATATTTTTACATATTTTGTTCCTATGGGTTATTGGAATTCAACGAAATTTTATTTGACGCGATACGGACCTGAATCGGACGTGATATAGTCAAAACTCGGTTTTTGGATAATCCTCAAAGGGGTTAGTACACGGGATATTGTTAAAAATTGAGTCAGACCATTTTGTGGATATTTTTACATATTTTGTTCCTATGGGTTATTGGAATTCAACGAAATTTTATTTGACGCAGTTCGGACCGGAATCGGAGCTGATATAATCGAAACTCGGTTTTCGGAAAATTCTGAAAGGGGTTAGTACACGGGATATTGTTAAAAATTAATTCGGACCATTTTGTGGATATTTTTACATATTTTGTTCATATGGGTTATTGGAATTCAAGAAATTTTATTTGGTGCAATTCGAACCTGAATCGGGCCTAAAATGACCGAAACTCGGTTTTTGGATAATCCTCAAATGGGTTAGTACACGCAATATTGATAAAAATGGAGTTGGAGCATTTTGTGGATATTTTTACATATTTTGTTCCTATGGGTTATTGGAATTCAACGAAATTTTATTTGACGCAATTCAAACCTGAATCGGAGCTGATATAGTCAAAACTCGGTTTTCGGATAAACCTCAAAGTGGTTAGTACACGGGATATTGTTAAAAATCGAGTCGGACCATATAGGGATATTTTTACATATTGTTTTCCTATGGGTTATTGGAATTCAACGAAATTTTATTTGACGCAATTCGGACCTGAATCGGAGCTGATATAGTCAAAACTCAGTTTTTGGATAATACTCAAAGGGGTTAGTACACGGGATATTGTTAAAAATCGAGTCGGACCATTTTGTGGATATTTTTACATATTTTGTTCCTATGGGTTATTGGAATTCAACGAAATTTTATTTGACGTAGTTCGGACCGGAATCGGAGCTGATATAATCGAAACTCGGTTTTCGGAAAATTCTGAAAGGGGTTAGTACACGGGATATTGTTAAAAATCTAGTCGGACCATTTTAAGGATATTTTTACATATTTTGTTCCTATGGGTTGTTGGAATTCAACGAAATTTTATTTGACGCGATACGGACCTGAATCGGACGTGATATAGTCAAAACTCGGTTTTTGGATAATCCTCAAAGGGGTTAGTACACGGGATATTGTTAAAAATCGAGTCGGACCATTTTGTGGATATTTTTACATATTTTGTTCCTATGGGTTATTGGAATTCAACGAAATTTTATTTGACGCGATACGGACCTGAATCGGACGTGATATAGTCAAAACTCGGTTTTTGGATAATCCTCAAAGGGGTTAGCACACGGGATATTGTTAAAAATCGAGTCGGACCATTTTGTGGATATTTTTACATATTTTGTTCCTATGGGTTATTGGAATTCAACGAAATTTTATTTGACGCAGTTCGGACCGGAATCGGAGCTGATATAATCGAAACTCGGTTTTCGGAAAATTCTCAATGGAGTTAGTACACGGGATATTGTTAAAAATCAATTCGGACCATTTTGTGGATATTTTTACATATTTTGTTCATATGGGTTATTGGAATTCAAGAAATTTTATTTGGTGCAATTCGAATCTGAATCGGGCCTAAAATGACCGAAACTCGGTTTTTGGATAATCCTCAAATGGGTTAGTACACGCAATATTGTTAAAAATGGAGTTGGACCATTTTGTGGATATTTTTACATATTTTGTTCCTATGGGTTATTGGAATTCAACGAAATTTTATTTGACGCAATTCAGACCTGAATCAGGGCTGATATAGTCAAAACTCGGTTTTCGGATAAACCGCAAAGTGGTTAGTACACGGGATATTGTTAAAAATCTAGTCGGACCATTTTAAGGATATTTTTACATATTTTGTTCCTATGGGTTATTGGAATTCAACGAAATTTTATTTGACGCGATACGGACCTGAATCGGACGCGATATAGTCAAAACTCGGTTTTTGGATAATCCTCAAAGGGGTTAGTACACGGGATATTGTTAAAAATCGAGTCGGACCATTTTGTGGATATTTTTACATATTTTGTTCCTATGGGTTATTGGAAATCAATGAAATTTTATTTGACGCAGTTCGGACCGGAATCGGAGCTGATATAATCGAAACTCGGTTTTCGGAAAATTCTCAAAGGGGTTAGTACACGGGATATTGTTAAAAATCAATTCGGACCATTTTGTGGATATTTTTACATATTTTGTTCATATGGGTTATTGGAATTCAAGAAATTTTATTTGGTGCAATTCGAATCTGAATCGGGCCTAAAATGACCGAAACTCGGTTTTTGGATAATCCTTAAATGGGTTAGTACACGCAATATTGTTAAAAATGGAGTTGGACCATTTTGTGGATATTTTTACATATTTTGTTCCTATGGGTTATTGGAATTCAACGAAATTTTATTTGACGCAATTCAGACCTGAATCGGAGCTGATATAGTCAAAACTCGGTTTTCGGATAAACCGCAAAGTGGTTAGTACACGGGATATTGTTAAAAATCTAGTCGGGCCATTTTAAGGATATTTTTACATATTTTGTTCCTATGGGTTATTGGAATTCAACGAAATTTTATTTGACGCGATACGGACCTGAATCGGACGTGATATAGTCAAAACTCGGTTTTTGGATAATCCTCAAAGGGGTTAGTACACGGGATATTGTTAAAAATCGAGTCGGACCATTTTGTGGATATTTTTACATATTTTGTTCCTATGGGTTATTGGAAATCAACGAAATTTTATTTGACGCCGTTCGGACCGGAATCGGAGCTGATATAATCGAAACTCGGTTTTCGGAAAATTCTCAAAGGGGTTAGTACACGGGATATTGTTAAAATCAATTCGGACCATTTTGTGGATATTTTTACATATTTTGTTCATATGGGTAATTGGAATTCAAGAAATTTTATTTGGTGCAATTCGAATCTGAATCGGGCCTAAAATGACCGAAACTCGGTTTTTGGATAATCCTCAAATGGGTTAGTACACGCAATATTGTTAAAAATGGAGTTGGACCATTTTGTGGATATTTTTACATATTTTGTTCCTATGGGTTATTGGAATTCAACGAAATTTTATTTGACGCAATTCAGACCTGAATCGGAGTTGATATAGTCAAAACTCGGTTTTCGGATAAACCGCAAAGTGGTTAGTACACGGGATATTGTTAAAAATCTAGTCGGGCCATTTTAAGGATATTTTTACATATTTTGTTCCTATGGGTTATTGGAATTCAACGAAATTTTATTTGACGCGATACGGACCTGAATCGGACGTGATATAGTCAAAACTCGGTTTTTGGATAATCCTCAAAGGGGTTAGTACACGGGATATTGTTAAAAATCGAGTCGGACCATTTTGTGGATATTTTTACATATTTTGTTCCTATGGGTTATTGGTAATCAACGAAATTTTATTTGACGCAGTTCGGACCGGAATCGGAGCTGATATAATCGAAACTCGGTTTTCGGAAAATTCTCAAAGGGGTTAGTACACGGGATATTGTTAAAATCAATTCGGACCATTTTGTGGATATTTTTACATATTTTGTTCATATGGGTTATTGGAATTCAAGAAATTTTATTTGGTGCAATTCGAATCTGAATCGGGCCTAAAATGACCGAAACTCGGTTTTTGGATAATCCTCAAATGGGTTAGTACACGCAATATTGTTAAAAATGGAGTTGGACCATTTTGTGGATATTTTTACATATTTTGTTCCTATGGGTTATTGGAATTCAACGAAATTTTATTTGACGCAATTCAGACCTGAATCGGAGCTGATATAGTCAAAACTCGGTTTTCGGATAAACCGCAAAGTGGTTAGTACACGGGATATTGTTAAAAATCTAGTCGGGCCATTTTAAGGATATTTTTACATATTTTGTTCCTATGGGTTATTGGAATTCAACGAAATTTTATTTGACGCGATACGGACCTGAATCGGACGTGATATAGTCAAAACTCGGTTTTTGGATAATCCTCAAAGGGGTTAGTACACGGGATATTGTTAAAAATCGAGTCGGACCATTTTGTGGATATTTTTACATATTTTGTACCTATGGGTTATTGGAATTCAACGAAATTTTATTTGACGCAGTTCGGACCGGAATCGGAGCTGATATAATCGAAACTCGGTTTTCGGAAAATTCTCAAAGGGGTTAGTACACGGGATATTGTTAAAAATCAATTCGGACCATTTTGTGGATATTTTTACATATTTTGTTCATATGGGTTATTGGAATTCAAGAAATTTTATTTGGTGCAATTCGAATCTGAATCGGGCCTAAAATGACCGAAACTCGGTTTTTGGATAATCCTCAAATGGGTTAGTACACGCAATATTGTTAAAAATGGAGTTGGACCATTTTGTGGATATTTTTACATATTTTGTTCCTATGGGTAATTGGAATTCAACGAAATTTATTTGACGCAATTCAGACCTGAATCGGAGCTGATATAGTCGAAACTCGGTTTTCGGATAAACCGCAAAGTGGTTAGTACACGGGATATTGTTAAAAATCTAGTCTGACCATTTTAAGGATATTTTTACATATTTTGTTCCTATGGGTTATTGGAATTCAACGAAATTTTATTTGACGCGATACGGACCTGAATCGGACGTGATATAGTCAAAACTCGGTTTTTGGATAATCCTCAAAGGGGTTAGTACACGGGATATTGTTAAAAATCGAGTCGGACCATTTTGTGGATATTTTTACATATTTTGTTCCTATGGGTTATTGGAATTCAACCAAATTTTATTTGACGCAGTTCGGACCGGAATCGGAGCTGATATAATCGAAACTCGGTTTTCGGAAAATTCTCAAAGGGGTTAGTACACGGGATATTGTTAAAAATCAATTCGGACCATTTTGTGGATATTTTTACATATTTTGTTCATATGGGTTATTGGAATTCAAGAAATTTTATTTGGTGCAATTCGAATCTGAATCGGGCCTAAAATGACCGAAACTCGGTTTTTGGATAATCCTCAAATGGGTTAGTACACGCAATATTGTTAAAAATGGAGTTGGACCATTTTGTGGATATTTTTACATATTTTGTTCCTATGGGTAATTGGAATTCAACGAAATTTTATTTGACGCAATTCAGACCTGAATCGGAGCTGATATAGTCGAAACTCGGTTTTCGGATAAACCGCAAAGTGGTTAGTACACGGGATATTGTTAAAAATCTAGTCTGACCATTTTAAGGATATTTTTACATATTTTGTTCCTATGGGTTATTGGAATTCAACGAAATTTTATTTGACGCGATACGGACCTGAATCGGACGGGATATAGTCAAAACTCGGTTTTTGGATAATCCTCAAAGGGGTTAGTACACGGGATATTGTTAAAAATCGAGTCGGACCATTTTGTGGATATTTTTACATATTTTGTTCCTATGGGTTATTGGAATTCAACGAAATTTTATTTGACACAGTTCGGACCGGAATCGGAGCTGATATAATCGAAACTCGGTTTTCGGAAAATTCTCAAAGGGGTTAGTACACGGGATATTGTTAAAAATCAATTCGGACCATTTTGTGGATATTTTTACATATTTTGTTCATATGGGTTATTGGAATTCAAGAAATTTTATTTGGTGCAATTCGAATATGAATCGGGCCTAAAATGACCGAAACTCGGTTTTTGGATAATCCTCAAATGGGTTAGTACATGCAATATTGTTAAAAATGGAGTTGGACCATTTTGTGGATATTTTTACATATTTTGTTCCTATGGGTTATTGGAATTCAACGAAATTTTATTTGACGCAATTCAGACCTGAATCGGAGCTGATATAGTCAAAACTCGGTTTTCGGATAAACCGCAAAGTGGTTAGTACACGGGATATTGTTAAAAATCGAGTCGGACCATTTTGTGGATATTTTTACATATTTTGTTCCTATGGGTTATTGGAATTCAACCAAATTTTATTTGACGCAGTTCGGACCGGAATCGGAGCTGATATAATCGAAACTCGGTTTTCGGAAAATTCTCAAAGGGGTTAGTACACGGGATATTGTTAAAAATCAATTCGGACCATTTTGTGGATATTTTTACATATTTTGTTCATATGGGTTATTGGAATTCAAGAAATTTTATTTGGTGCAATTCGAATCTGAATCGGGCCTAAAATGACCGAAACTCGGTTTTTGGATAATCCTCAAATGGGTTAGTACACGCAATATTGTTAAAAATGGAGTTGGACCATTTTGTGGATATTTTTACATATTTTGTTCCTATGGGTAATTGGAATTCAACGAAATTTTATTTGACGCAATTCAGACCTGAATCGGAGCTGATATAGTCGAAACTCGGTTTTCGGATAAACCGCAAAGTGGTTAGTACACGGGATATTGTTAAAAATCTAGTCTGACCATTTTAAGGATATTTTTACATATTTTGTTCCTATGGGTTATTGGAATTCAACGAAATTTTATTTGACGCGATACGGACCTGAATCGGACGTGATATAGTCAAAACTCGGTTTTTGGATAATCCTCAAAGGGGTTAGTACACGGGATATTGTTAAAAATCGAGTTGGACCATTTTGTGGATATTTTTACATATTTTGTTCCTATGGGTTATTGGAATTCAACCAAATTTTATTTGACGCAGTTCGGACCGGAATCGGAGCTGATATAATCGAAACTCGGTTTTCGGAAAATTCTCAAAGGGGTTAGTACACGGGATATTGTTAAAAATCAATTCGGACCATTTTGTGGATATTTTTACATATTTTGTTCATATGGGTTATTGGAATTCAAGAAATTTTATTTGGTGCAATTCGAATCTGAATCGGGCCTAAAATGACCGAAACTCGGTTTTTGGATAATCCTCAAATGGGTTAGTACACGCAATATTGTTAAAAATGGAGTTGGACCATTTTGTGGATATTTTTACATATTTTGTTCCTATGGGTAATTGGAATTCAACGAAATTTATTTGACGCAATTCAGACCTGAATCGGAGCTGATATAGTCGAAACTCGGTTTTCGGATAAACCGCAAAGTGGTTAGTACACGGGATATTGTTAAAAATCTAGTCTGACCATTTTAAGGATATTTTTACATATTTTGTTCCTATGGGTTATTGGAATTCAACGAAATTTTATTTGACGCGATACGGACCTGAATCGGACGTGATATAGTCAAAACTCGGTTTTTGGATAATCCTCAAAGGGGTTAGTACACGGGATATTGTTAAAAATCGAGTCGGACCATTTTGTGGATATTTTTACATATTTTGTTCCTATGGGTTATTGGAATTCAACCAAATTTTATTTGACGCAGTTCGGACCGGAATCGGAGCTGATATAATCGAAACTCGGTTTTCGGAAAATTCTCAAAGGGGTTAGTACACGGGATATTGTTAAAAATCAATTCGGACCATTTTGTGGATATTTTTACATATTTTGTTCATATGGGTTATTGGAATTCAAGAAATTTTATTTGGTGCAATTCGAATCTGAATCGGGCCTAAAATGACCGAAACTCGGTTTTTGGATAATCCTCAAATGGGTTAGTACACGCAATATTGTTAAAAATGGAGTTGGACCATTTTGTGGATATTTTTACATATTTTGTTCCTATGGGTAATTGGAATTCAACGAAATTTTATTTGACGCAATTCAGACCTGAATCGGAGCTGATATAGTCGAAACTCGGTTTTCGGATAAACCGCAAAGTGGTTAGTACACGGGATATTGTTAAAAATCTAGTCTGACCATTTTAAGGATATTTTTACATATTTTGTTCCTATGGGTTATTGGAATTCAACGAAATTTTATTTGACGCGATACGGACCTGAATCGGACGTGATATAGTCAAAACTCGGTTTTTGGATAATCCTCAAAGGGGTTAGTACACGGGATATTGTTAAAAATCGAGTCGGACCATTTTGTGGATATTTTTACATATTTTGTTCCTATGGGTTATTGGAATTCAACCAAATTTTATTTGACGCAGTTCGGACCGGAATCGGAGCTGATATAATCGAAACTCGGTTTTCGGAAAATTCTCAAAGGGGTTAGTACACGGGATATTGTTAAAAATCAATTCGGACCATTTTGTGGATATTTTTACATATTTTGTTCATATGGGTTATTGGAATTCAAGAAATTTTATTTGGTGCAATTCGAATCTGAATCGGGCCTAAAATGACCGAAACTCGGTTTTTGGATAATCCTCAAATGGTTTAGTACACGCAATATTGTTAAAAATGGAGTTGGACCATTTTGTGGATATTTTTACATATTTTGTTCCTATGGGTAATTGGAATTCAACGAAATTTATTTGACGCAATTCAGACCTGAATCGGAGCTGATATAGTCGAAACTCGGTTTTCGGATAAACCGCAAAGTGGTTAGTACACGGGATATTGTTAAAAATCTAGTCTGACCATTTTAAGGATATTTTTACATATTTTGTTCCTATGGGTTATTGGAATTCAACGAAATTTTATTTGACGCGATACGGACCTGAATCGGACGTGATATAGTCAAAACTCGGTTTTTGGATAATCCTCAAAGGGGTTAGTACACGGGATATTGTTAAAAATCGAGTCGGACCATTTTGTGGATATTTTTACATATTTTGTTCCTATGGGTTATTGGAATTCAACCAAATTTTATTTGACGCAGTTCGGACCGGAATCGGAGCTGATATAATCGAAACTCGGTTTTCGGAAAATTCTCAAAGGGGTTAGTACACGGGATATTGTTAAAAATCAATTCGGACCATTTTGTGGATATTTTTACATATTTTGTTCATGTGGGTTATTGGAATTCAAGAAATTTTATTTGGTGCAATTCGAATCTGAATCGGGCCTAAAATGACCGAAACTCGGTTTTTGGATAATCCTCAAATGGGTTAGTACACGCAATATTGTTAAAAATGGAGTTGGACCATTTTGTGGATATTTTTACATATTTTGTTCCTATGGGTAATTGGAATTCAACGAAATTTTATTTGACGCAATTCAGACCTGAATCGGACCTGATATAGTCGAAACTCGGTTTTCGGATAAACCGCAAAGTGGTTAGTACACGGGATATTGTTAAAAATCTAGTCTGACCATTTTAAGGATATTTTTACATATTTTGTTCCTATGGGTTATTGGAATTCAACGAAATTTTATTTGACGCGATACGGACCTGAATCGGACGGGATATAGTCAAAACTCGGTTTTTGGATAATCCTCAAAGGGGTTAGTACACGGGATATTGTTAAAAATCGAGTCGGACCATTTTGTGGATATTTTTACATATTTTGTTCCTATGGGTTATTGGAATTCAACGAAATTTTATTTGACACAGTTCGGACCGGAATCGGAGCTGATATAATCGAAACTCGGTTTTCGGAAAATTCTCAAAGGGGTTAGTACACGGGATATTGTTAAAAATCAATTCGGACCATTTTGTGGATATTTTTACATATTTTGTTCATATGGGTTATTGGAATTCAAGAAATTTTATTTGGTGCAATTCGAATCTGAATCGGGCCTAAAATGACCGAAACTCGGTTTTTGGATAATCCTCAAATGGGTTAGTACATGCAATATTGTTAAAAATGGAGTTGGACCATTTTGTGGATATTTTTACATATTTTGTTCCTATGGGTTATTGGAATTCAACGAAATTTTATTTGACGCAATTCAGACCTGAATCGGAGCTGATATAGTCAAAACTCGGTTTTCGGATAAACCGCAAAGTGGTTAGTACACGGGATATTGTTAAAAATCTAGTCGGGCCATTTTAAGGATATTTTTACATATTTTGTTCCTATGGGTTATTGGAATTCAACGAAATTTTATTTGACGCGATACGGACCTGAATCGGACGTGATATAGTCAAAACTCGGTTTTTGGATAATCCTCAAAGGGGTTAGTACACGGGATATTGTAAAAAATCGAGTCGGACCATTTTGTGGATATTTTTACATATTTTGTTCCTATGGGTTATTGGAATTCAACGAAATTTTATTTGACGCAGTTCGGACCGGAATCGGAGCTGATATAATCGAAACTCGGTTTTCGGAAAATTCTCAAAGGGGTTAGTACACGGGATATTGTTAAAAATCAATTCGGACCATTTTGTGGTTATTTTTACATATTTTGTTCATATGGGTTATTGGAATTCAAGAAATTTTATTTGGTGCAATTCGAATCTGAATCGGGCCTAAAATGACCGAAACTCGGTTTTTGGATAATCCTCAAACGGGTTAGTACATGCAATATTGTTAAAAATGGAGTTGGACCATTTTGTGGATATTTTTACATATTTTGTTCCTATGGGTAATTGGAATTCAACGAAATTTTATTTGACGCAATTCAGACCTGAATCGGAGCTGATATAGTCGAAACTCGGTTTTCGGATAAACCGCAAAGTGGTTAGTACACGGGATATTGTTAAAAATCTAGTCTGACCATTTTAAGGATATTTTTACATATTTTGTTCCTATGGGTTATTCGAATTCAACGAAATTTTATTGGACGCGATACGGACCTGAATCGGACGTGATATAGTCAAAACTCGGTTTTTGGATAATCCTCAAAGGGGTTAGTACACGGGATATTGTTAAAAATCGAGTCGGACCATTTTGTGGATATTTTTACATATTTTGTTCCTATGGGTTATTGGAATTCAACGAAATTTTATTTGACGCAGTTCGGACCGGAATCGGAGCTGATATAATCGAAACTCGGTTTTCGGAAAATTCTCAAAGGGGTTACTACACGGGATATTGTTAAAAATCAATTCGGACCATTTTGTGGATATTTTTACATATTTTGTTCATATGGGTTATTGGAATTCAAGAAATTTTATTTGGTGCAATTCGAATCTGAATCGGGCCTAAAATGACCGAAACTCGGTTTTTGGATAATCCTCAAATGGGTTAGTACACGCAATATTGTTAAAAATGGAGTTGGACCATTTTGTGGATATTTTTACATATTTTGTTCCTATGGGTTATTGGAATTCAACGAAATTTTATTTGACGCAATTCAGACCTGAATCGGAGCTGATATAGTCAAAACTCGGTTTTCGGATAAACCGCAAAGTGGTTAGTACACGGGATATTGTTAAAAATCTAGTCGGGCCATTTTAAGGATATTTTTACATATTTTGTTCCTATGGGTTATTGGAATTCAACGAAATTTTATTTGACGCGATACGGACCTGAATCGGACGTGATATAGTCAAAACTCGGTTTTTGGATAATCCTCAAAGGGGTTAGTACACGGGATATTGTTAAAAATCGAGTCGGACCATTTTGTGGATATTTTTACATATTTTGTTCCTATGGGTTATTGGAATTCAACGAAATTTTATTTGACGCAGTTCGGACCGGAATCGGAGCTGATATAATCGAAACTCGGTTTTCGGAAAATTCTCAAAGGGGTTAGTACACGGGATATTGTTAAAAATCAATTCGGACCATTTTGTGGATATTTTTACATATTTTGTTCATATGGGTTATTGGAATTCAAGAAATTTTATTTGGTGCAATTCGAATCTGAATCGGGCCTAAAATGACCGAAACTCGGTTTTTGGATAATCCTCAAATGGGTTAGTACACGCAATATTGTTAAAAATGGAGTTGGACCATTTTGTGGATATTTTTACATATTTTGTTCCTATGGGTTATTGGAATTCAACGAAATTTTATTTGACGCAATTCAGACCTGAATCGGAGCTGATATAGTCAAAACTCGGTTTTCGGATAAACCGCAAAGTGGTTAGTACACGGGATATTGTTAAAAATCTAGTCGGGCCATTTTAAGGATATTTTTACATATTTTGTTCCTATGGGTTATTGGAATTCAACGAAATTTTATTTGACGCGATACGGACCTGAATCAGACGTGATATAGTCAAAACTCGGTTTTTGGATAATCCTCAAAGGGGTTAGTACACGGGATATTGTTAAAAATCGAGTCGGACCATTTTGTGGATATTTTTACATATTTTGTTCCTATGGGTTATTGGAATTCAACGAAATTTTATTTGACGCAGTTCGGACCGGAATCGGAGCTGATATAATCGAAACTCGGTTTTCGGAAAATTCTCAAAGGGGTTAGTACACGGGATATTGTTAAAAATCAATTCGGACCATTTTGTGGATATTTTTACATATTTTGTTCATATGGGTTATTGGAATTCAAGAAATTTTATTTGGTGCAATTCGAATCTGAATCGGGCCTAAAATGACCGAAACTCGGTTTTTGGATAATCCTCAAATGGGTTAGTACACGCAATATTGTTAAAAATGGAGTTGGACCATTTTGTGGATATTTTTACATATTTTGTTCCTATGGGTTATTGGAATTCAACGAAATTTTATTTGACGCAATTCAGACCTGAATCGGAGCTGATATAGTCAAAACTCGGTTTTCGGATAAACCGCAAAGTGGTTAGTACACGGGATATTGTTCAAAATCTAGTCGGACCATTTTAAGGATATTTTTACATATTTTGTTCCTATGGGTTATTGGAATTCAACGAAATTTTATTTGACGCGATACGGACCTGAATCGGACGTGATATAGTCAAAACTCGGTTTTTGGATAATCCTCAAAAGGGTTAGTACACGGGATATTGTTAAAAATCAATTCGGACCATTTTGTGGATATTTTTACATATTTTGTTCATATGGGTTATTGGAATTCAAGAAATTTTATTTGGTGCAATTCGAATCTGAATCGGGCCTAAAATGACCGAAACTCGGTTTTTGGATAATCCTCAAACGGGTTAGTACACGCAATATTGTTAAAAATGGAGTTGGACCATTTTGTGGATATTTTTACATATTTTGTTCCTATGGGTTATTGGAATTCAACGAAATTTTATTTGACGCAATTCAGACCTGAATCGGAGCTGATATAGTCAAAACTCGGTTTTCGGATAAACCGCAAAGTGGTTAGTACACGGGATACTGTTAAAAATCTAGTCGGGCCATTTTAAGGATATTTTTACATATTTTGTTCCTATGGGTTTTTGGAATTCAACGAAATTTTATTTGACGCGATACGCACCTGAATCGGACGTGATATAGTCAAAACTCGGTTTTTGGATAATCCTCAAAGGGGTTAGTAACGGGATATTGTTAAAAATCGAGTCGGACCATTTTGTGGATATTTTTACATATTTTGTTCCTATGGGTTATTGGAATTCAACGAAATTTTATTTGACGCAGTTCGGACAGGAATCGGAGCTGATATAATCGAAACTCGGTTTTCGGAAAATTCTCAAAGGGGTTACTACACGGGATATTTTTAAAAATCAATTCGGACCATTTTGTGGATATTTTTACATATTTTGTTCATATGGGTTATTGGAATTCAAGAAATTTTATTTGGTGCAATTCGAATATGAATCAGGCCTAAAATGACCGAAACTCGGTTTTTGGATAATCCTCAAACGGGTTAGTACACGCAATATTGTTAAAAATGGAGTTGGACCATTTTGTGGATATTTTTACATATTTTGTTCCTATGGGTTATTGGAATTCAACGAAATTTTATTTGACGCAATTCAGACCTGAATCGGAGCTGATATAGTCAAAACTCGGTTTTCGGATAAACCGCAAAGTGGTTAGTACACGGGATATTGTTAAAAATCTAGTCGGGCCATTTTAAGAATATTTTTACATATTTTGTTCCTATGGGTTTTTGGAATTCAACGAAATTTTATTTGACGCGATACGGACCTGAATCGGACGTGATATAGTCAAAACTCGGTTTTTGGATAATCCTCAAAGGGGTTAGTAACGGGATATTGTTAAAAATCGAGTCGGACCATTTTGTGGATATTTTTACATATTTTGTTCCTATGGGTTATTGGAATTCAACGAAATTTTATTTGACGCAATTCGGACCGGAATCGGAGCTGATATAATCGAAACTCGGTTTTCGGAAAATTCTCAAAGGGGTTACTACACGGGATATTGTTAAAAATCAATTCGGACCATTTTGTGGATATTTTTACATATTTTGTTCATATGGGTTATTGGAATTCAAGAAATTTTATTTGGTGCAATTCGAATCTGAATCGGGCCTAAAATGACCGAAACTCGGTTTTTGGATAATCCTCAAATGGGTTAGTACACGCAATATTGTTAAAAATGGAGTTGGACCATTTTGTGGATATTTTTACATATTTTGTTCCTATGGGTTATTGGAATTCAACGAAATTTTATTTGACGCAATTCAGACCTGAATCGGAGCTGATATAGTCAAAACTCGGTTTTCGGATAAACCGCAAAGTGGTTAGTACACGGGATATTGTTAAAAATCTAGTCGGGCCATTTTAAGGATATTTTTACATATTTTGTTCCTATGGGTTATTGGAATTCAACGAAATTTTATTTGACGCGATACGGACCGGAATCGGACGTGATATAGTCAAAACTCGGTTTTTGGATAATCCTCAAAGGGATTAGTACACGGGATATTGTTAAAAATCGAGTCGGACCATTTTGTGGATATTTTTACATATTTTGTTCCTATGGGTTATTGGAATTCAACGAAATTTTATTTGACGCAGTTCGGACCGGAATCGGAGCTGATATAATCGAAACTCGGTTTTCGGAAAATTCTCAAAGGGGTTACTACACGGGATATTGTTAAAAATCAATTCGGACCATTTTGTGGATATTTTTACATATTTTGTTCATATGGGTTATTGGAATTCAAGAAATTTTATTTGGTGCAATTCGAATCTGAATCGGGTCTAAAATGACCGAAACTCGGTTTTTGGATAATCCTCAAATGGGTTAGTACACGCAATATTGTTAAAAATGGAGTTGGACCATTTTGTGGATATTTTTACATATTTTGTTCCTATGGGTTATTGGAATTCAACGAAATTTTATTTGACGCAATTCAGACCTGAATCGGAGCTGATATAGTCAAAACTCGGTTTTCGGATAAACCGCAAAGTGGTTAGTACACGGGATATTGTTAAAAATCTAGTCAGGCCATTTTAAGGATATTTTTACATATTTTGTTCCTATGGGTTATTGGAATTCAACGAAATTTTATTTGACGCGATACGGACCTGAATCGGACGTGATATAGTCAAAACTCGGTTTTTGGATAATCCTCAAAGGGGTTAGTACACGGGATATTGTTAAAAATCGAGTCGGACCATTTTGTGGATATTTTTACATATTTTGTTCCTATGGGTTATTGGAATTCAACGAAATTTTATTTGACGCAGTTCGGACCGGAATCGGAGCTGATATAATCGAAACTCGGTTTTCGGAAAATTCTCAAAGGGGTTACTACACGGGATATTGTTAAAAATCAATTCGGACCATTTTGTGGATATTTTTACATATTTTGTTCATATGGGTTATTGGAATTCAAGAAATTTTATTTGGTGCAATTCGAATCTGAATCGGGCCTAAAATGACCGAAACTCGGTTTTTGCATAATCCTCAAACGGGTTAGTACACGCAATATTGTTAAAAATGGAGTTGGACCATTTTGTGGATATTTTTACATATTTTGTTCCTATGGGTTATTGGAATTCAACGAAATTTTATTTGACGCAATTCAGACCTGAATCGGAGCTGATATAGTCAAAACTCGGTTTTCGGATAAACCGCAAAGTGGTTAGTACACGGGATATTGTTAAAAATCTAGTCGGGCCATTTTAAGGATATTTTTACATATTTTGTTCCTATGGGTTTTTGGAATTCAACGAAATTTTATTTGACGCGATACGGACCTGAATCGGACGTGATATAGTCAAAACTCGGTTTTTGGATAATCCTCAAAGGGGTTAGTAACGGGATATTGTTAAAAATCGAGTCGGACCATTTTGTGGATATTTTTACATATTTTGTTCCTATGGGTTATTGGAATTCAACGAAATTTTATTTGACGCAATTCGGACCGGAATCGGAGCTGATTTAATCGAAACTCGGTTTTCGGAAAATTCTCAAAGGGGTTACTACACGGGATATTGTTAAAAATCAATTCGGACCATTTTGTGGATATTTTTACATATTTTGTTCATATGGGTTATTGGAATTCAAGAAATTTTATTTGGTGCAATTCGAATCTGAATCGGGCCTAAAATGACCGAAACTCGGTTTTTGGATAATCCTCAAATGGGTTAGTACACGCAATATTGTTAAAAATGGAGTTGGACCATTTTGTGGATATTTTTACATATTTTGTTCCTATGGGTTATTGGAATTCAACGAAATTTTATTTGACGCAATTCAGACCTGAATCGGAGCTGATATAGTCAAAACTCGGTTTTCGGATAAACCGCAAAGTGGTTAGTACACGGGATATTGTTAAAAATCTAGTCGGGCCATTTTAAGGATATTTTTACATATTTTGTTCCTATGGGTTTTTGGAATTCAACGAAATTTTATTTGACGCGATACGGACCTGAATCGGACGTGATATAGTCAAAACTCGGTTTTTGGATAATCCTCAAAGGGGTTAGTAACGGGATATTGTTAAAAATCGAGTCGGACCATTTTGTGGATATTTTTACATATTTTGTTCCTATGGGTTATTGGAATTCAACGAAATTTTATTTGACGCAGTTCGGACCGGAATCGGAGCTGATATAATCGAAACTCGGTTTTCGGAAAATTCTCAAAGGGGTTAGTACACGAGATATTGTTAAAAATCAATTCGGACCATTTTGTGGATATTTTTACATATTTTGTTCATATGGGTTATTGGAATTCAAGAAATTTTATTTGGTGCAATTCGAATCTGAATCGGGCCTAAAAAGACCGAAACTCGGTTTTTGGATAATCCTCAAATGGGTTAGTACACGCAATATTGTTAAAAATGGAGTTGGACCATTTTGTGGATATTTTTACATATTTTGTTCCTATGGGTTATTGGAATTCAACGAAATTTTATTTGACGCAATTCAGACCTGAATCGGAGCTGATATAGTCAAAACTCGGTTTTCGGATAAACCGCAAAGTGGTTAGTACACGGGATATTGTTAAAAATCTAGTCGGGCCATTTTAAGGATATTTTTACATATTTTGTTCCTATGGGTTTTTGGAATTCAACGAAATTTTATTTGACGCGATACGGACCTGAATCGGACGTGATATAGTCAAAACTCGGTTTTTGGATAATCCTCAAAGGGGTTAGTAACGGGATATTGTTAAAAATCGAGTCGGACCATTTTGTGGATATTTTTACATATTTTGTTCCTATGGGTTATTGGAATTCAACGAAATTTTATTTGACGCAGTTCGGACCGGAATCGGAGCTGATATAATCGAAATTCGGTTTTTGGAAAATTCTCAAAGGGGTTAGTACACGGGATATTGTTAAAAATCAATTCGGACCATTTTGTGGATATTTTTACATATTTTGTTCATATTGGTTATTGGAATTCAAGAAATTTTATTTGGTGCAATTCGAATCTGAATCGGGCCTAAAATGACCGAAACTCGGTTTTTGGATAATCCTCAAATGGGTTAGTACACGCAATATTGTTAAAAATGGAGTTGGACCATTTTGTGGATATTTTTACATATTTTGTTCCTATGGGTTATTGGAATTCAACGAAATTTTATTTGACGCAATTCAGACCTGAATCGGAGCTGATATAGTCAAAACTCGGTTTTCGGATAAACCGCAAAGTGGTTAGTACACGGGATATTGTTAAAAATCTAGTCGGACCATTTTAAGGATATTTTTACATATTTTGTTCCTATGGGTTGTTGGAATTCAACGAAATTTTATTTGACGCGATACGGACCTGAATCGGACGTGATATAGTCAAAACTCGGTTTTTGGATAATCCTCAAAGGGGTTAGTACACGGGATATTGTTAAAAATCGAGTCGGACCATTTTGTGGATATTATTACATATTTTGTTCCTATGGGTTATTGGAATTCAACGAAATTTTATTTGACGCAGTTCGGACCGGAATCGGAGCTGATATAATCGAAACTCGGTTTTCGGAAAATTCTCAAAGGGGTTATTAGTACACGGGATATTGTTAAAAATCAATTCGGACCATTTTGTGGATTTTTTTACATATTTTGTTCATATGGGTTATTGGAATTCAAGAAATTTTATTTGGTGCAATTCGAATCTGAATCAGGCCTAAAATGACCGAAACTCGGTTTTTGGATAATCCTCAAATGGGTTAGTACACGCAATATTGTTAAAAATGGAGTTGGACCATTTTGTGGATATTTTTACATATTTTGTTCCTATGGGTTATTCGAATTCAACGAAATTTTATTTGACGCAATTCAGACCTGAATCGGAGCTGATATAGTCAAAACTCGGTTTTCGGATAAACCGCAAAGTGGTTAGTACACGGGATATTGTTAAAAATCTAGTCGGGCCATTTTAAGGATATTTTTACATATTTTGTTCCTATGGGTTTTTGGAATTCAACGAAATTTTATTTGACGCGATACGGACCTGAATCGGACGTGATATAGTCAAAACTCCTCAAAGGGGTTTGTAACGGGATATTGTTAAAAATCGAGTCGGACCATTTTGTGGATATTTTTACATATTTTGTTCCTATGGGTTATTGGAATTCAACGAAATTTTATTTGACGCAGTTCGGACCGGAATCGGAGCTGATATAATCGAAACTCGGTTTTCGGAAAATTCTCAAAGGGGTTAGTACACGGGATATTGTTAAAAATCAATTCGGACCATTTTGTGGATATTTTTACATATTTTGTTCATATGGGTTATTGGAATTCAAGAAATTTTATTTGGTGCAATTCGAATCTGAATCGGGCCTAAAATGACCGAAACTCGGTTTTTGGATAATCCTCAAATGGGTTAGTACACGCAATATTGTTAAAAATGGAGTTGGACCATTTTGTGGATATTTTTACATATTTTGTTCCTATGGGTTATTGGAATTCAACGAAATTTTATTTGACGCAATTCAGACCTGAATCGGAGCTGATATAGTCAAAACTCGGTTTTCGGATAAACCGCAAAGTGGTTAATACACGGGATATTGTTAAAAATCTAGTCGGGCCATTTTAAGGATATTTTTACATATTTTGTTCCTATGGGTTTTTGGAATTCAACGAAATTTTATTTGACGCGATACGGACCTGAATCGGACGTGATATAGTCAAAACTCGGTTTTTGGATAATCCTCAAAGGGGTTAGTAACGGGATATTGTTAAAAATCGAGTCGGACCATTTTGTGGATATTTTTACATATTTTGTTCCTATGGGTTATTGGAATTCAACGAAATTTTATTTGACGCAGATCGGACCGGAATCGGAGCTGATATAATCGAAATTCGGTTTTTGGAAAATTCTCAAAGGGGTTAGTACACGGGATATTGTTAAAAATCAATTCGGACCATTTTGTGGATATTTTTACATATTTTGTTCATATGGGTTATTGGAATTCATGAAATTTTATTTGGTGCAATTCGAATCTGAATCGGGCCTAAAATGACCGAAACTCGGTTTTTGGATAATCCTCAAATGGGTTAGTACACGCAATATTGTTAAAAATGGAGTTGGACCATTTTGTGGATATTTTTACATATTTTGTTTCTATGGGTTATTGGAATTCAACGAAATTTTATTTGACGCAATTCGGACCTGAATCGGAGCTGATATAGTCAAAACTCGGTTTTCGGATAAACCGCAAAGTGGTTAGTACACGGGATATTGTTAAAAATCTAGTCGGACCATTTTAAGGATATTTTTACATATTTTGTTCCTATGGGTTGTTGGAATTCAACGAAATTTTATTTGACGCGATACGGACCTGAATCGGACGTGATATAGTCAAAACTCGGTTTTTGGATAATCCTCAAAGGGGTTAGTACACGGGATATTGTTAAAAATCGAGTCGGACCATTTTGTGGATATTTTTACATATTTTGTTCATATGGGTTATTGGAATTCAAGAAATTTTATTTGGTGCAATTCGAATCTGAATCAGGCCTAAAATGACCGAAACTCGGTTTTTGGATAATCCTCAAATGGGTTAGTACACGCAATATTGTTAAAAATGGAGTTGGACCATTTTGTGGATATTTTTACATATTTTGTTCCTATGGGTTTTTGGAATTCAACGAAATTTTATTTGACGCGATACGGACCTGAATCGGACGTGATATAGTCAAAACTCGGTTTTTGGATAATCCTCAAAGGGGTTAGTAACGGGATATTGTTAAAAATCGAGTCGGACCATTTTGTGGATATTTTTACATATTTTGTTCCTATGGGTTATTGGAATTCAACGAAATTTTATTTGACGCAGATCGGACCGGAATCGGAGCTGATATAATCGAAATTCGGTTTTTGGAAAATTCTCAAAGGGGTTAGTACACGGGATATTGTTAAAAATCAATTCGGACCATTTTGTGGATATTTTTACATATTTTGTTCATATGGGTTATTGGAATTCAAGAAATTTTATTTGGTGCAATTCGAATCTGAATCGGGCCTAAAATGACCGAAACTCGGTTTTTGGATAATCCTCAAATGGGTTAGTACACGCAATATTGTTAAAAATGGAGTTGGACCATTTTGTGGATATTTTTACATATTTTGTTTCTATGGGTTATTGGAATTCAACGAAATTTTATTTGACGCAATTCGGACCTGAATCGGAGCTGATATAGTCAAAACTCGGTTTTCGGATAAACCGCAAAGTGGTTAGTACACGGGATATTGTTAAAAATCTAGTCGGACCATTTTAAGGATATTTTTACATATTTTGTTCCTATGGGTTGTTGGAATTCAACGAAATTTTATTTGACGCGATACGGACCTGAATCGGACGTGATATAGTCAAAACTCGGTTTTTGGATAATCCTCAAAGGGGTTAGTACACGGGATATTGTTAAAAATCGAGTCGGACCATTTTGTGGATATTATTACATATTTTGTTCCTATGGGTTATTGGAATTCAACGAAATTTTATTTGACGCAGTTCGGACCGGAATCGGAGCTGATATAATCGAAACTCGGTTTTCGGAAAATTCTCAAAGGGGTTATTAGTACACGGGATATTGTTAAAAATCAATTCGGACCATTTTGTGGATTTTTTTACATATTTTGTTCATATGGGTTATTGGAATTCAAGAAATTTTATTTGGTGCAATTCGAATCTGAATCAGGCCTAAAATGACCGAAACTCGGTTTTTGGATAATCCTCAAATGGGTTAGTACACGCAATATTGTTAAAAATGGAGTTGGACCATTTTGTGGATATTTTTACATATTTTGTTCCTATGGGTTATTCGAATTCAACGAAATTTTATTTGACGCAATTCAGACCTGAATCGGAGCTGATATAGTCAAAACTCGGTTTTCGGATAAACCGCAAAGTGGTTAGTACACGGGATATTGTTAAAAATCTAGTCGGGCCATTTTAAGGATATTTTTACATATTTTGTTCCTATGGGTTTTTGGAATTCAACGAAATTTTATTTGACGCGATACGGACCTGAATCGGACGTGATATAGTCAAAACTCCTCAAAGGGGTTTGTAACGGGATATTGTTAAAAATCGAGTCGGACCATTTTGTGGATATTTTTACATATTTTGTTCCTATGGGTTATTGGAATTCAACGAAATTTTATTTGACGCAGTTCGGACCGGAATCGGAGCTGATATAATCGAAACTCGGTTTTCGGAAAATTCTCAAAGGGGTTAGTACACGGGATATTGTTAAAAATCAATTCGGACCATTTTGTGGATATTTTTACATATTTTGTTCATATGGGTTATTGGAATTCAAGAAATTTTATTTGGTGCAATTCGAATCTGAATCGGGCCTAAAATGACCGAAACTCGGTTTTTGGATAATCCTCAAATGGGTTAGTACACGCAATATTGTTAAAAATGGAGTTGGACCATTTTGTGGATATTTTTACATATTTTGTTCCTATGGGTTATTGGAATTCAACGAAATTTTATTTGACGCAATTCAGACCTGAATCGGAGCTGATATAGTCAAAACTCGGTTTTCGGATAAACCGCAAAGTGGTTAATACACGGGATATTGTTAAAAATCTAGTCGGGCCATTTTAAGGATATTTTTACATATTTTGTTCCTATGGGTTTTTGGAATTCAACGAAATTTTATTTGACGCGATACGGACCTGAATCGGACGTGATATAGTCAAAACTCGGTTTTTGGATAATCCTCAAAGGGGTTAGTAACGGGATATTGTTAAAAATCGAGTCGGACCATTTTGTGGATATTTTTACATATTTTGTTCCTATGGGTTATTGGAATTCAACGAAATTTTATTTGACGCAGATCGGACCGGAATCGGAGCTGATATAATCGAAATTCGGTTTTTGGAAAATTCTCAAAGGGGTTAGTACACGGGATATTGTTAAAAATCAATTCGGACCATTTTGTGGATATTTTTACATATTTTGTTCATATGGGTTATTGGAATTCAAGAAATTTTATTTGGTGCAATTCGAATCTGAATCGGGCCTAAAATGACCGAAACTCGGTTTTTGGATAATCCTCAAATGGGTTAGTACACGCAATATTGTTAAAAATGGAGTTGGACCATTTTGTGGATATTTTTACATATTTTGTTTCTATGGGTTATTGGAATTCAACGAAATTTTATTTGACGCAATTCGGACCTGAATCGGAGCTGATATAGTCAAAACTCGGTTTTCGGATAAACCGCAAAGTGGTTAGTACACGGGATATTGTTAAAAATCTAGTCGGACCATTTTAAGGATATTTTTACATATTTTGTTCCTATGGGTTGTTGGAATTCAACGAAATTTTATTTGACGCGATACGGACCTGAATCGGACGTGATATAGTCAAAACTCGGTTTTTGGATAATCCTCAAAGGGGTTAGTACACGGGATATTGTTAAAAATCGAGTCGGACCATTTTGTGGATATTTTTACATATTTTGTTCATATGGGTTATTGGAATTCAAGAAATTTTATTTGGTGCAATTCGAATCTGAATCAGGCCTAAAATGACCGAAACTCGGTTTTTGGATAATCCTCAAATGGGTTAGTACACGCAATATTGTTAAAAATGGAGTTGGACCATTTTGTGGATATTTTTACATATTTTGTTCCTATGGGTTTTTGGAATTCAACGAAATTTTATTTGACGCGATACGGACCTGAATCGGACGTGATATAGTCAAAACTCGGTTTTTGGATAATCCTCAAAGGGGTTAGTAACGGGATATTGTTAAAAATCGAGTCGGACCATTTTGTGGATATTTTTACATATTTTGTTCCTATGGGTTATTGGAATTCAACGAAATTTTATTTGACGCAGATCGGACCGGAATCGGAGCTGATATAATCGAAATTCGGTTTTTGGAAAATTCTCAAAGGGGTTAGTACACGGGATATTGTTAAAAATCAATTCGGACCATTTTGTGGATATTTTTACATATTTTGTTCATATGGGTTATTGGAATTCAAGAAATTTTATTTGGTGCAATTCGAATCTGAATCGGGCCTAAAATGACCGAAACTCGGTTTTTGGATAATCCTCAAATGGGTTAGTACACGCAATATTGTTAAAAATGGAGTTGGACCATTTTGTGGATATTTTTACATATTTTGTTTCTATGGGTTATTGGAATTCAACGAAATTTTATTTGACGCAATTCGGACCTGAATCGGAGCTGATATAGTCAAAACTCGGTTTTCGGATAAACCGCAAAGTGGTTAGTACACGGGATATTGTTAAAAATCTAGTCGGACCATTTTAAGGATATTTTTACATATTTTGTTCCTATGGGTTGTTGGAATTCAACGAAATTTTATTTGACGCGATACGGACCTGAATCGGACGTGATATAGTCAAAACTCGGTTTTTGGATAATCCTCAAAGGGGTTAGTACACGGGATATTGTTAAAAATTGAGTCGGACCATTTTGTGGATATTTTTACATATTTTGTTCATATGGGTTATTGGAATTCAAGAAATTTTATTTGGTGCAATTCGAATCTGAATCAGGCCTAAAATGACCGAAACTCGGTTTTTGGATAATCCTCAAATGGGTTAGTACACGCAATATTGTTAAAAATGGAGTTGGACCATTTTGTGGATATTTTTACATATTTTGTTCCTATGGGTTTTTGGAATTCAACGAAATTTTATTTGACGCGATACGGACCTGAATCGGACGTGATATAGTCAAAACTCGGTTTTTGGATAATCCTCAAAGGGGTTAGTAACGGGATATTGTTAAAAATCGAGTCAGACCATTTTGTGGATATTTTTACATATTTTGTTCCTATGGGTTATTGGAATTCAACGAAATTTTATTTGACGCAGATCGGACCGGAATCGGAGCTGATATAATCGAAATTCGGTTTTTGGAAAATTCTCAAAGGGGTTAGTACACGGGATATTGTTAAAAATCAATTCGGACCATTTTGTGGATATTTTTACATATTTTGTTCATATGGGTTATTGGAATTCAAGAAATTTTATTTGGTGCAATTCGAATCTGAATCGGGCCTAAAATGACCGAAACTCGGTTTTTGGATAATCCTCAAATGGGTTAGTACACGCAATATTGTTAAAAATGGAGTTGGACCATTTTGTGGATATTTTTACATATTTTGTTTCTATGGGTTATTGGAATTCAACGAAATTTTATTTGACGCAATTCGGACCTGAATCGGAGCTGATATAGTCAAAACTCGGTTTTCGGATAAACCGCAAAGTGGTTAGTACACGGGATATTGTTAAAAATCTAGTCGGACCATTTTAAGGATATTTTTACATATTTTGTTCCTATGGGTTGTTGGAATTCAACGAAATTTTATTTGACGCGATACGGACCTGAATCGGACGTGATATAGTCAAAACTCGGTTTTTGGATAATCCTCAAAGGGGTTAGTACACGGGATATTGTTAAAAATTGAGTCGGACCATTTTGTGGATATTTTTACATATTTTGTTCATATGGGTTATTGGAATTCAAGAAATTTTATTTGGTGCAATTCGAATCTGAATCAGGCCTAAAATGACCGAAACTCGGTTTTTGGATAATCCTCAAATGGGTTAGTACACGCAATATTGTTAAAAATGGAGTTGGACCATTTTGTGGATATTTTTACATATTTTGTTCCTATGGGTTATTGGAATTCAACGAAATTTTATTTGACGCAATTCAGACCTGAATCGGAGCTGATATAGTCAAAACTCGGTTTTCGGATAAACCGCAAAGTGGTTAGTACACGGGATATTGTTAAAAATCTAGTCGGGCCATTTTAAGGATATTTTTACATATTTTGTTCCTATGTGTTTTTGGAATTCAACGAAATTTTATTTGACGCGATACGGACCTGAATCGGACGTGATATAGTCAAAACTCCTCAAAGGGGTTTGTAACGGGATATTGTTAAAAATCGAGTCGGACCATTTTGTGGATATTTTTACATATTTTGTTCCTATGGGTTATTGGAATTCAACGAAATTTTATTTGACGCAGCTCGGACCGGAATCGGAGCTGATATAATCGAAACTCGGTTTTTGGAAAATTCTCAAAGGGGTTAGTACACGGGATATTGTTAAAAATCAATTCGGACCATTTTGTGGATATTTTTACATATTTTGTTCATATGGGTTATTGGAATTCAAGAAATTTTATTTGGTGCAATTCGAATCTGAATCGGGCCTAAAATGACCGAAACTCGGTTTTTGGATAATCCTCAAATGGGTTAGTACACGCAATATTGTTAAAAATGGAGTTGGACCATTTTGTGGATATTTTTACATATTTTGTTCCTATGGGTTATTGGAATTCAACGAAATTTTATTTGACGCAATTCAGACCTGAATCGGAGCTGATATAGTCAAAACTCGGTTTTCGGATAAACCGCAAAGTGGTTAGTACACGGGATATTGTTAAAAATCTAGTCGGGCCATTTTAAGGATATTTTTACATATTTTGTTCCTATGGGTTTTTGGAATTCAACGAAATTTTATTTGATGCGATACGGACCTGAATCGGACGTGATATAGTCAAAACTCGGTTTTTGGATAATCCTCAAAGGGGTTAGTAACGGGATATTGTTAAAAATCGAGTCGGATCATTTTGTGGATATTTTTACATATTTTGTTCCTATGGGTTATTGGAATTCAACGAAATTTTATTTGACGCAGATCGGACCGGAATCGGAGCTGATATAATCGAAATTCGGTTTTTGGAAAATTCTCAAAGGGGTTAGTACACGGGATATTGTTAAAAATCAATTCGGACCATTTTGTGGATATTTTTACATATTTTGTTCATATGGGTTATTGGAATTCAAGAAATTTTATTTGGTGCAATTCGAATCTGAATCGGGCCTAAAATGACCGAAACTCGGTTTTTGGATAATCCTCAAATGGGTTAGTACACGCAATATTGTTAAAAATGGAGTTGGACCATTTTGTGGATATTTTTACATATTTTGTTTCTATGGGTTATTGGAATTCAACGAAATTTTATTTGACGCAATTCAGACCTGAATCGGAGCTGATATAGTCAAAACTCGGTTTTCGGATAAACCGCAAAGTGGTTAGTACACGGGATATTGTTAAAAATCTAGTCGGACCATTTTAAGGATATTTTTACATATTTTGTTCCTATGGGTTGTTGGAATTCAACGAAATTTTATTTGACGCGATACGGACCTGAATCGGACGTGATATAGTCAAAACTCGGTTTTTGGATAATCCTCAAAGGGGTTAGTACACGGGATATTGTTAAAAATCGAGTCGGACCATTTTGTGGATATTTTTACATATTTTTTTCCTATGGGTTATTGGAATTCAACGAAATTTTATTTGACGCGGTTCGGACCGGAATCGGAGCTAATATAATCGAAACTCGATTTTCGGAAAATTCTCAAAGGGGTTAGTACACGGGATATTGTTAAAAATCAATTCGGACCATTTTGTGGATATTTTTACATATTTTGTTCATATGGGTTATTGGAATTCAAGAAATTTTATTTGGTGCAATTCGAATCTGAATCAGGCCTAAAATGACCGAAACTCGGTTTTTGGATAATCCTCAAATGGGTTAGTACACGCAATATTGTTAAAAATGGAGTTGGACCATTTTGTGGATATTTTTACATATTTTGTTCCTATGGGTTATTGGAATTCAACGAAATTTTATTTGACGCAATTCAGACCTGAATCGGAGCTGATATAGTCAAAACTCGGTTTTCGGATAAACCGCAAAGTGGTTAGTACACGGGATATTGTTAAAAATCTAGTCGGGCCATTTTAAGGATATTTTTACATATTTTGTTCCTATGGGTTTTTGGAATTCAACGAAATTTTATTTGACGCGATACGGACCTGAATCGGACGTGATATAGTCAAAACTCGGTTTTTGGATAATCCTCAAAGGGGTTAGTAACGGGATATTGTTAAAAATCGAGTCGGACCATTTTGTGGATATTTTTACATATTTTGTTCCTATGGGTTATTGGAATTCAACGAAATTTTATTTGACGCAGTTCGGACCGGAATCGGAGCTAATATAATCGAAACTCGGTTTTCGGAAAATTCTCAAAGGGGTTAGTACACGGGATATTGTTAAAAATCAATTCGGACCATTTTGTGGATATTTTTACATATTTTGTTCATATGGGTTATTGGAATTCAAGAAATTTTATTTGGTGCAATTCGAATCTGAATCGGGCCTAAAATGACCGAAACTCGGTTTTTGGATAATCCTCAAATGGGTTAGTACACGCAATATTGTTAAAAATGGAGTTGGACCATTTTGTGGATATTTTTACATATTTTGTTCCTATGGGTTATTGGAATTCAACGAAATTTTATTTGACGCAATTCAGACCTGAATCGGAGCTGATATAGTCAAAACTCAGTTTTCGGATAAACCGCAAAGTGGTTAGTACACGGGATATTGTTAAAAATCTAGTCGGGCCATTTTAAGGATATTTTTACATATTTTGTTCCTATGGGTTATTGGAATTCAAAGAAATTTTATTTGACGCGATACGGACCTGAATCGGACGTGATATAGTCAAAACTCGGTTTTTGGATAATCCTCAAAGGGGTTAGTACACGGGATATTGTTAAAATCGAGTCGGACCATTTTGTGGATATTTTTACATATTTTGTTCCTATGGGTTATTGGAATTCAACGAAATTTTATTTGACGCAGTTCGGACCGGAATCGGAGCTGATATAATCGAAACTCGGTTTTCGGAAAATTCTCAAAGGGGTTAGTACACGGGATATTGTTAAAAATCAATTCGGACCATTTTGTGGATATTTTTACATATTTTGTTCATATGGGTTATTGGAATTCAAGAAATTTTATTTGGTGCAATTCGAATCTGAATCGGGCCTAAAATGACCGAAACTCGGTTTTTGGATAATCCTCAAATGGGTTAGTACACGCAATATTGTTAAAAATGGAGTTGGACCATTTTGTGGATATTTTTACATATTTTGTTCCTATGGGTTATTGGAATTCAACGAAATTTTATTTGACGCAATTCAGACCTGAATCGGAGCTGATATAGTCAAAACTCGGTTTTCGGATAAACCCCGCCAAAGTGGTTAGTACACGGGATATTGTTAAAAATCTAGTCGGGCCATTTTAAGGATATTTTTACATATTTTGTTCCTATGGGTTTTTGGAATTCAACGAAATTTTATTTGACGCGATACGGACCTGAATCGGACGTGATATAGTCAAAACTCGGTTTTTGGATAATCCTCAAAGGGGTTAGTAACGAGATATTGTTAAAAATCGAGTCGGACCATTTTGTGGATATTTTTACATATTTTGTTCCTATGGGTTATTGGAATTCAACGAAATTTTATTTGACGTAGATCGGAGCGGAATCGGAGCTGATATAATCGAAATTCGGTTTTTGGAAAATTCTCAAAGGGGTTAGTACACGGGATATTGTTAAAAATCAATTCGGACCATTTTGTGGATATTTTTACATATTTTGTTCATATGGGTTATTAATTCAAGAAATTTTATTTGGTGCAATTCGAATCTGAATCGGGCCTAAAATGACCGAAACTCGGTTTTTGGATAATCCTCAAATGGGTTAGTACACGCAATATTGTTAAAAATGGAGTTGGACCATTTTGTGGATATTTTTACATATTTTGTTTCTATGGGTTATTGGAATTCAACGAAATTTTATTTGACGCAATTCAGACCTGAATCGGAGCTGATATAGTCAAAACTCGGTTTTCGGATAAACCGCAAAGTGGTTAGTACACGGGATATTGTTAAAAATCTAGTCGGACCATTTTAAGGATATTTTTACATATTTTGTTCCTATGGGTTGTTGGAATTCAACGAAATTTTATTTGACGCGATACGGACCTGAATCGGACGTGATATAGTCAAAACTCGGTTTTTGGATAATCCTCAAAGGGGTTAGTACACGGGATATTGTTAAAAATCGAGTCGGACCATTTTGTGGATATTTTTACATATTTTGTTCCTATGGGTTATTGGAATTCAACGAAATTTTATTTGACGCAGTTCGGACCGGAAT
Source organism: Saposhnikovia divaricata (assembly GCA_036435485.1). Classification (NCBI taxonomy): domain Eukaryota; kingdom Viridiplantae; phylum Streptophyta; class Magnoliopsida; order Apiales; family Apiaceae; genus Saposhnikovia; species Saposhnikovia divaricata. The sequence goes on along the minus strand of CM071599.1, from coordinate 223,547,658 downwards.
CGGAGCTGATATAATCGAAACTCGGTTTTCGGAAAATTCTCAAAGGGGTTAGTACACGGGATATTGTTAAAAATCAATTCGAACCATTTTGTGGATATTTTTACATATTTTGTTCATGTGGGTTATTGGAATTCAAGAAATTTTATTTGGTGCAATTCGAATCTGAATCAGGCCTAAAATGACCGAAACTCGGTTTTTGGATAATCCTCAAATGGGTTAGTACACGCAATATTGTTAAAAATGGAGTTGGACCATTTTGTGGATATTTTTACATATTTTGTTCCTATGGGTTATTGGAATTCAACGAAATTTTATTTGACGCAATTCAGACCTGAATCGGAGCTGATATAGTCAAAACTCGGTTTTCGGATAAACCGCAAAGTGGTTAGTACACGGGATATTGTTAAAAATCTAGTCGGGCCATTTTAAGGATATTTTTACATATTTTGTTCCTATGGGTTTTTGGAATTCAACGAAATTTTATTTGACGCGATACGGACCTGAATCGGACGTGATATAGTCAAAACTCGGTTTTTGGATAATCCTCAAAGGGGTTAGTAACGGGATATTGTTAAAAATCGAGTCGGACCATTTTCTGGATATTTTTACATATTTTGTTCCTATGGGTTATTGGAATTCAACGAAATTTTATTTGACGCAGTTCGGACCGGAATCGGAGCTGATATAATCGAAACTCGGTTTTCGGAAAATTCTCAAAGGGGTTAGTACACGGGATATTGTTAAAAATCAATTCGGACCATTTTGTGGATATTTTTACATATTTTGTTCATATGGGTTATTGGAATTCAAGAAATTTTATTTGGTGCAATTCGAATCTGAATCGGGCCTAAAATGACCGAAACTCGGTTTTTGGATAATCCTCAAATGGGTTAGTACACGCAATATTGTTAAAAATGGAGTTGGACCATTTTGTGGATATTTTTACATATTTTGTTCCTATGGGTTATTGGAATTCCACGAAATTTTATTTGACGCAATTCAGACCTGAATCGGAGCTGATATAGTCAAAACTCGGTTTTCGGATAAACCGCAAAGTGGTTAGTACACGGGATATTGTTAAAAATCTAGTCGGGCCATTTTAAGGATATTTTTACATATTTTGTTCCTATGGGTTTTTGGAATTCAACGAAATTTTATTTGACGCGATACGGACCTGAATCGGACGTGATATAGTCAAAACTCGGTTTTTGGATAATCCTCAAAGGGGTTAGTAACGAGATATTGTTAAAAATCGAGTCGGACCATTTTGTGGATATTTTTACATATTTTGTTCCTATGGGTTATTGGAATTCAACGAAATTTTATTTGACGTAGATCGGAGCGGAATCGGAGCTGATATAATCGAAATTCGGTTTTTGGAAAATTCTCAAAGGGGTTAGTACACGGGATATTGTTAAAAATCAATTCGGACCATTTTGTGGATATTTTTACATATTTTGTTCATATGGGTTATTGGAATTCAAGAAATTTTATTTGGTGCAATTCGAATCTGAATCGGGCCTAAAATGACCGAAACTCGGTTTTTGGATAATCCTCAAATGGGTTAGTACACGCAATATTGTTAAAAATGGAGTTGGACCATTTTGTGGATATTTTTACATATTTTGTTTCTATGGGTTATTGGAATTCAACGAAATTTTATTTGACGCAATTCAGACCTGAATCGGAGCTGATATAGTCAAAACTCGGTTTTCGGATAAACCGCAAAGTGGTTAGTACACGGGATATTGTTAAAAATCTAGTCGGACCATTTTAAGGATATTTTTACATATTTTGTTCCTATGGGTTGTTGGAATTCAACGAAATTTTATTTGACGCGATACGGACCTGAATCGGACGTGATATAGTCAAAACTCGGTTTTTGGATAATCCTCAAAGGGGTTAGTACACGGGATATTGTTAAAAATCGAGTCGGACCATTTTGTGGATATTTTTACATATTTTGTTCCTATGGGTTATTGGAATTCAACGAAATTTTATTTGACGCAGTTCGGACCGGAATCGGAGCTGATATAATCGAAACTCGGTTTTCGGAAAATTCTCAAAGGGGTTAGTACACGGGATATTGTTAAAAATCAATTCGAACCATTTTGTGGATATTTTTACATATTTTGTTCATATGGGTTATTGGAATTCAAGAAATTTTATTTGGTGCAATTCGAATCTGAATCAGGCCTAAAATGACCGAAACTCGGTTTTTGGATAATCCTCAAATGGGTTAGTACACGCAATATTGTTAAAAATGGAGTTGGACCATTTTGTGGATATTTTTACATATTTTGTTCCTATGGGTTATTGGAATTCAACGAAATTTTATTTGACGCAATTCAGACCTGAATCGGAGCTGATATAGTCAAAACTCGGTTTTCGGATAAACCGCAAAGTGGTTAGTACACGGGATATTGTTAAAAATCTAGTCGGGCCATTTTAAGGATATTTTTACATATTTTGTTCCTATGGGTTTTTGGAATTCAACGAAATTTTATTTGACGCGATACGGACCTGAATCGGACGTGATATAGTCAAAACTCGGTTTTTGGATAATCCTCAAAGGGGTTAGTAACGGGATATTGTTAAAAATCGAGTCGGACCATTTTCTGGATATTTTTACATATTTTGTTCCTATGGGTTATTGGAATTCAACGAAATTTTATTTGACGCAGTTCGGACCGGAATCGGAGCTGATATAATCGAAACTCGGTTTTCGGAAAATTCTCAAAGGGGTTAGTACACGGGATATTGTTAAAAATCAATTCGGACCATTTTGTGGATATTTTTACATATTTTGTTCATATGGGTTATTGGAATTCAAGAAATTTTATTTGGTGCAATTCGAATCTGAATCGGGCCTAAAATGACCGAAACTCGGTTTTTGGATAATCCTCAAATGGGTTAGTACACGCAATATTGTTAAAAATGGAGTTGGGCCATTTTGTGGATATTTTTACATATTTTGTTCCTATGGGTTATTGGAATTCCACGAAATTTTATTTGACGCAATTCAGACCTGAATCGGAGCTGATATAGTCAAAACTCGGTTTTCGGATAAACCGCAAAGTGGTTAGTACACGGGATATTGTTAAAAATCTAGTCGGGCCATTTTAAGGATATTTTTACATATTTTGTTCCTATGGGTTTTTGGAATTCAACGAAATTTTATTTGACGCGATACGGACCTGAATCGGACGTGATATAGTCAAAACTCGGTTTTTGGATAATCCTCAAAGGGGTTAGTAACGAGATATTGTTAAAAATCGAGTCGGACCATTTTGTGGATATTTTTACATATTTTGTTCCTATGGGTTATTGGAATTCAACCAAATTTTATTTGACGCAGATCGGACCGGAATCGGAGCTGATATAATCGAAATTCGGTTTTTGGAAAATTCTCAAAGGGGTTAGTACACGGGATATTGTTAAAAATCAATTCGGACCATTTTGTGGATATTTTTACATATTTTGTTCATATGGGTTATTGGAATTCAAGAAATTTTATTTGGTGCAATTCGAATCTGAATCGGGCCTAAAATGACCGAAACTCGGTTTTTGGATAATCCTCAAATGGGTTAGTACACGCAATATTGTTAAAAATGGAGTTGGACCATTTTGTGGATATTTTTACATATTTTGTTTCTATGGGTTATTGGAATTCAACGAAATTTTATTTGACGCAATTCAGACCTGAATCGGAGCTGATATAGTCAAAACTCGGTTTTCGGATAAACCACAAAGTGGTTAGTACACGGGATATTGTTAAAAATCTAGTCGGACCATTTTAAGGATATTTTTATATATTTTGTTCCTATGGTTTGTTGGAATTCAACGAAATTTTATTTGACGCGATACGGACCTGAATCGGACGTGATATAGTCAAAACTCGGTTTTTGGATAATCCTCAAAGGGGTTAGTACACGGGATAATGTTAAAAATCGAGTCGGACCATTTTGTGGATATTTTTACATATTTTGTTCCTATGGGTTATTGGAATTCAACGAAATTTTATTTGACGCAGTGCGGACCGGAATCGGAGCTGATATAATCGAAACTCGGTTTTCGGAAAATTCTCAAAGGGGTTAGTACACGGGATATTGTTAAAAATCAATTCGGACCATTTTGCGGATATTTTTACATATTTTGTTCATATGGGTTATTGGAATTCAAGAAATTTTATTTGGTGCAATTCGAATCTGAATCAGGCCTAAAATGACCGAAACTCGGTTTTTGGATAATCCTCAAATGGGTTAGTACACGCAATATTGTTAAAAATGGAGTTGGACCATTTTGTGGATATTTTTACATATTTTGTTCCTATGGGTTATTGGAATTCAACGAAATTTTATTTGACGCAATTCAGACCTGAATCGGAGCTGATATAGTCAAAACTCGGTTTTCGGATAAACCGCAAAGTGGTTAGTACACGGGATATTGTTAAAAATCTAGTCGGGCCATTTTAAGGATATTTTTACATATTTTGTTCCTATGGGTTTTTGGAATTCAACGAAATTTTATTTGACGCGATACGGACCTGAATCGGACGTGATATAGTCAAAACTCGGTTTTTGGATAATCCTCAAAGGGGTTAGTAACGGGATATTGTTAAAAATCGAGTCGGACCATTTTGTGGATATTTTTACATATTTTGTTCCTATGGGTTATTGGAATTCAACGACATTTTATTTGACGCAGTTCGGACCGGAATCGGAGCTGATATAATCGAAACTCGGTTTTCGGAAAATTCTCAAAGGGGTTAGTACACGGGATATTGTTAAAAATCAATTCGGACCATTTTGTGGATATTTTTACATATTTTGTTCATATGGGTTATTGGAATTCAAGAAATTTTATTTGGTGCAATTCGAATCTGAATCGGGCTTAAAATGACCGAAACTCGGTTTTTGGATAATCCTCAAATGGGTTAGTACACGCAATATTGTTAAAAATGGAGTTGGACCATTTTGTGGATATTTTTACATATTTTGTTCCTATGGGTTATTGGAATTCAACGAAATTTTATTTGACGCAATTCAGACCTGAATCAGAGCTGATATAGTCAAAACTCAGTTTTCGGATAAACCGCAAAGTGGTTAGTACACGGGATATTGTTAAAAATCTAGTCGGGCCGTTTTAAGGATATTTTTACATATTTTGTTCCTATGGGTTATTGGAATTCAACGAAATTTTATTTGACGCAATTCAGACCTGAATCGGGGCTGATATAGTCAAAACTCTGTTTTCGGATAAACCGCAAAGTGGTTAGTACACGGGATATTGTTAAAAATCTAGTCAGGCCATTTTAAGGATATTTTTACATATTTTGTTCCTATGGGTTATTGGAATTCAACGAAATTTTATTTGACGCAATTCAGACCTGAATCGGAGCTGATATAGTCAAAACTCGGTTTTCGGATAAACCGCAAAGTGGTTAGTACACGGGATATTGTTAAAAATCTAGTCGGACCATTTTAAGGATATTTTTACATATTTTGTTCCTATGGGTTGTTGGAATTCAACGAAATTTTATTTGACGCGATACGGACCTGAATCGGACGTGATATAGTCAAAACTCGGTTTTTGGATAATCCTCAAAGGGGTTAGTACACGGGATATTGTTAAAAATCGAGTCGGACCATTTTGTGGATATTTTTACATATTTTGTTCCTATGGGTTATTGGAATTCAACGAAATTTTATTTGACGCAGTTCGGACCGGAATCGGAGCTGATATAATCGAAACTCGGTTTTCGGAAAATTCTCAAAGGGGTTAGTACACGGGATATTGTTAAAAATCAATTCGGACCATTTTGTGGATATTTTTACATATTTTGTTCATATGGGTTATTGGAATTCAAGAAATTTTATTTGGTGCAATTCGAATCTGAATCAGGCCTAAAATGACCGAAACTCGGTTTTTGGATAATCCTCAAATGGGTTAGTACACGCAATATTGTTAAAAATGGAGTTGGACCATTTTGTGGATATTTTTACATATTTTGTTCCTATGGGTTATTGGAATTCAACGAAATTTTATTTGACGCAATTCAGACCTGAATCGGAGCTGATATAGTCAAAACTCGGTTTTCGGATAAACCGCAAAGTGGTTAGTACACGTGATATTGTTAAAAATCTAGTCGGGCCATTTTAAGGATATTTTTACATATTTTGTTCCTATGGGTTTTTGGAATTCAACGAAATTTTATTTGACGCGATACGGACCTGAATCGGACGTGATATAGTCAAAACTCGGTTTTTGGATAATCCTCAAAGGGGTTAGTAACGGGATATTGTTAAAAATCGAGTCGGACCATTTTGTGGATATTTTTACATATTTTGTTCCTATGGGTTATTGGAATTCAACGAAATTTTATTTGACGCAGTTCGGACCGGAATCGGAGCTGATATAATCGAAACTCGGTTTTCAGAAAATTCTCAAAGGGGTTAGTACACGGGATATTGTTAAAAATCAATTCGGACCATTTTGTGGATATTTTTACATATTTTGTTCATATGGGTTATTGGAATTCAAGAAATTTTATTTGGTGCAATTCGAATCTGAATCGGGCCTAAAATGACCGAAACTCGGTTTTTGGATAATCCTCAAATGGGTTAGTACACGCAATATTGTTAAAAATGGAGTTGGACCATTTTGTGGATATTTTTACATATTTTGTTCCTATGGGTTATTGGAATTCAACGAAATTTTATTTGACGCAATTCAGACCTGAATCGGAGCTGATATAGTCAAAACTCGGTTTTCGGATAAACCGCAAAGTGGTTAGTACACGGGATATTGTTAAAAATCTAGTCGGGCCATTTTAAGGATATTTTTACATATTTTGTTCCTATGGGTTTTTGGAATTCAACGAAATTTTATTTGACGCGATACGGACCTGAATCGGACGTGATATAGTCAAAACTCGGTTTTTGGATAATCCTCAAAGGGGTTAGTAACGGGATATTGTTAAAAATCGAGTCGGACCATTTTGTGGATATTTTTACATATTTTGTTCCTATGGGTTATTGGAATTCAACGACATTTTATTTGACGCAGTTCGGACCGGAATCGGAGCTGATATAATCGAAACTCGGTTTTCGGAAAATTCTCAAAGGGGTTAGTACACGGGATATTGTTAAAAATCAATTCGGACCATTTTGTGGATATTTTTACATATTTTGTTCATATGGGTTATTGGAATTCAAGAAATTTTATTTGGTGCAATTCGAATCTGAATCGGGCCTAAAATGACCGAAACTCGGTTTTTGGATAATCCTCAAATGGGTTAGTACACGCAATATTGTTAAAAATGGAGTTGGACCATTTTGTGGATATTTTTACATATTTTGTTCCTATGGGTTATTGGAATTCAACGAAATTTTATTTGACGCAATTCAGACCTGAATCAGAGCTGATATAGTCAAAACTCAGTTTTCGGATAAACCGCAAAGTGGTTAGTACACGGGATATTGTTAAAAATCTAGTCGGGCCGTTTTAAGGATATTTTTACATATTTTGTTCCTATGGGTTATTGGAATTCAACGAAATTTTATTTGACGCAATTCAGACCTGAATCGGGGCTGATATAGTCAAAACTCGGTTTTCGGATAAACCGCAAAGTGGTTAGTACACGGGATATTGTTAAAAATCTAGTCAGGCCATTTTAAGGATATTTTTACATATTTTGTTCCTATGGGTTATTGGAATTCAACGAAATTTTATTTGACGCAATTCAGACCTGAATCGGAGCTGATATAGTCAAAACTCGGTTTTCGGATAAACCGCAAAGTGGTTAGTACACGGGATATTGTTAAAAATCTAGTCGGACCATTTTAAGGATATTTTTACATATTTTGTTCCTATGGGTTGTTGGAATTCAACGAAATTTTATTTGACGCGATACGGACCTGAATCGGACGTGATATAGTCAAAACTCGGTTTTTGGATAATCCTCAAAGGGGTTAGTACACGGGATATTGTTAAAAATCGAGTCGGACCATTTTGTGGATATTTTTACATATTTTGTTCCTATGGGTTATTGGAATTCAACGAAATTTTATTTGACGCAGTTCGGACCGGAATCGGAGCTGATATAATCGAAACTCGGTTTTCGGAAAATTCTCAAAGGGGTTAGTACACGGGATATTGTTAAAAATCAATTCGGACCATTTTGTGGATATTTTTACATATTTTGTTCATATGGGTTATTGGAATTCAAGAAATTTTATTTGGTGCAATTCGAATCTGAATCAGGCCTAAAATGACCGAAACTCGGTTTTTGGATAATCCTCAAATGGGTTAGTACACGCAATATTGTTAAAAATGGAGTTGGACCATTTTGTGGATATTTTTACATATTTTGTTCCTATGGGTTATTGGAATTCAACGAAATTTTATTTGACGCAATTCAGACCTGAATCGGAGCTGATATAGTCAAAACTCGGTTTTCGGATAAACCGCAAAGTGGTTAGTACACGGGATATTGTTAAAAATCTAGTCGGGCCGTTTTAAGGATATTTTTACATATTTTGTTCCTATGGGTTTTTGGAATTCAACGAAATTTTATTTGACGCGATACGGACCTGAATCGGACGTGATATAGTCAAAACTCGGTTTTTGGATAATCCTCAAAGGGGTTAGTAACGGGATATTGTTAAAAATCGAGTCGGACCATTTTGTGGATATTTTTACATATTTTGTTCCTATGGGTTATTGGAATTCAACGAAATTTTATTTGACGCAGTTCGGACCGGAATCGGAGCTGATATAATCGAAACTCGGTTTTCAGAAAATTCTCAAAGGGGTTAGTACACGGGATATTGTTAAAAATCAATTCGGACCATTTTGTGGATATTTTTACATATTTTGTTCATATGGGTTATTGGAATTCAAGAAATTTTATTTGGTGCAATTCGAATCTGAATCGGGCCTAAAATGACCGAAACTCGGTTTTTGGATAATCCTCAAATGGGTTAGTACACGCAATATTGTTAAAAATGGAGTTGGACCATTTTGTGGATATTTTTACATATTTTGTTCCTATGGGTTATTGGAATTCAACGAAATTTTATTTGACGCAATTCAGACCTGAATCGGAGCTGATATAGTCAAAACTCAGTTTTCGGATAAACCGCAAAGTGGTTAGTACACGGGATATTGTTAAAAATCTAGTCGGGCCATTTTAAGGATATTTTTACATATTTTGTTCCTATGGGTTATTGGAATTCAAAGAAATTTTATTTGACGCGATACGGACCTGAATCGGACGTGATATAGTCAAAACTCGGTTTTTGGATAATCCTCAAATGGGTTAGTACACGCAATATTGTTAAAAATGGAGTTGGACCATTTTGTGGATATTTTTACATATTTTGTTCCTATGGGTTATTGGAATTCAACGAAATTTTATTTGACGCAATTCAGACCTGAATCAGAGCTGATATAGTCAAAACTCAGTTTTCGGATAAACCGCAAAGTGGTTAGTACACGGGATATTGTTAAAAATCTAGTCGGGCCGTTTTAAGGATATTTTTACATATTTTGTTCCTATGGGTTATTGGAATTCAACGAAATTTTATTTGACGCAATTCAGACCTGAATCGGGGCTGATATAGTCAAAACTCGGTTTTCGGATAAACCGCAAAGTGGTTAGTACACAGGATATTGTTAAAAATCTAGTCAGGCCATTTTAAGGATATTTTTACATATTTTGTTCCTATGGGTTATTGGAATTCAACGAAATTTTATTTGACGCAATTCAGACCTGAATCGGAGCTGATATAGTCAAAACTCGGTTTTCGGATAAACCGCAAAGTGGTTAGTACACGGGATATTGTTAAAAATCTAGTCGGACCATTTTAAGGATATTTTTACATATTTTGTTCCTATGGGTTGTTGGAATTCAACGAAATTTTATTTGACGCGATACGGACCTGAATCGGACGTGATATAGTCAAAACTCGGTTTTTGGATAATCCTCAAAGGGGTTAGTACACGGGATATTGTTAAAAATCGAGTCGGACCATTTTGTGGATATTTTTACATATTTTGTTCCTATGGGTTATTGGAATTCAACGAAATTTTATTTGACGCAGTTCGGACCGGAATCGGAGCTGATATAATCGAAACTCGGTTTTCGGAAAATTCTCAAAGGGGTTAGTACACGGGATATTGTTAAAAATCAATTCGGACCATTTTGTGGATATTTTTACATATTTTGTTCATATGGGTTATTGGAATTCAAGAAATTTTATTTGGTGCAATTCGAATCTGAATCAGGCCTAAAATGACCGAAACTCGGTTTTTGGATATTCCTCAAATGGGTTAGTACACGCAATATTGTTAAAAATGGAGTTGGACCATTTTGTGGATATTTTTACATATTTTGTTCCTATGGGTTATTGGAATTCAACGAAATTTTATTTGACGCAATTCAGACCTGAATCGGAGCTGATATAGTCAAAACTCGGTTTTCGGATAAACCGCAAAGTGGTTAGTACACGTGATATTGTTAAAAATCTAGTCGGGCCATTTTAAGGATATTTTTACATATTTTGTTCCTATGGGTTTTTGGAATTCAACGAAATTTTATTTGACGCGATACGGACCTGAATCGGACGTGATATAGTCAAAACTCGGTTTTTGGATAATCCTCAAAGGGGTTAGTAACGGGATATTGTTAAAAATCGAGTCGGACCATTTTGTGGATATTTTTACATATTTTGTTCCTATGGGTTATTGGAATTCAACGAAATTTTATTTGACGCAGTTCGGACCGGAATCGGAGCTGATATAATCGAAACTCGGTTTTCAGAAAATTCTCAAAGGGGTTAGTACACGGGATATTGTTAAAAATCAATTCGGACCATTTTGTGGATATTTTTACATATTTTGTTCATATGGGTTATTGGAATTCAAGAAATTTTATTTGGTGCAATTCGAATCTGAATCGGGCCTAAAATGACCGAAACTCGGTTTTTGGATAATCCTCAAATGGGTTAGTACACGCAATATTGTTAAAAATGGAGTTGGACCATTTTGTGGATATTTTTACATATTTTGTTCCTATGGGTTATTGGAATTCAACGAAATTTTATTTGACGCAATTCAGACCTGAATCGGAGCTGATATAGTCAAAACTCGGTTTTCGGATAAACCGCAAAGTGGTTAGTACACGGGATATTGTTAAAAATCTAGTCGGGCCATTTTAAGGATATTTTTACATATTTTGTTCCTATGGGTTTTTGGAATTCAACGAAATTTTATTTGACGCGATACGGACCTGAATCGGACGTGATATAGTCAAAACTCGGTTTTTGGATAATCCTCAAAGGGGTTAGTAACGGGATATTGTTAAAAATCGAGTCGGACCATTTTGTGGATATTTTTACATATTTTGTTCCTATGGGTTATTGGAATTCAACGACATTTTATTTGACGCAGTTCGGACCGGAATCGGAGCTGATATAATCGAAACTCGGTTTTCGGAAAATTCTCAAAGGGGTTAGTACACGGGATATTGTTAAAAATCAATTCGGACCATTTTGTGGATATTTTTACATATTTTGTTCATATGGGTTATTGGAATTCAAGAAATTTTATTTGGTGCAATTCGAATCTGAATCGGGCCTAAAATGACCGAAACTCGGTTTTTGGATAATCCTCAAATGGGTTAGTACACGCAATATTGTTAAAAATGGAGTTGGACCATTTTGTGGATATTTTTACATATTTTGTTCCTATGGGTTATTGGAATTCAACGAAATTTTATTTGACGCAATTCAGACCTGAATCAGAGCTGATATAGTCAAAACTCAGTTTTCGGATAAACCGCAAAGTGGTTAGTACACGGGATATTGTTAAAAATCTAGTCGGGCCGTTTTAAGGATATTTTTACATATTTTGTTCCTATGGGTTATTGGAATTCAACGAAATTTTATTTGACGCAATTCAGACCTGAATCGGGGCTGATATAGTCAAAACTCGGTTTTCGGATTAACCGCAAAGTGGTTAGTACACGGGATATTGTTAAAAATCTAGTCAGGCCATTTTAAGGATATTTTTACATATTTTGTTCCTATGGGTTATTGGAATTCAACGAAATTTTATTTGACGCAATTCAGACCTGAATCGGAGCTGATATAGTCAAAACTCGGTTTTCGGATAAACCGCAAAGTGGTTAGTACACGGGATATTGTTAAAAATCTAGTCGGACCATTTTAAGGATATTTTTACATATTTTGTTCCTATGGGTTGTTGGAATTCAACGAAATTTTATTTGACGCGATACGGACCTGAATCGGACGTGATATAGTCAAAACTCGGTTTTTGGATAATCCTCAAAGGGGTTAGTACACGGGATATTGTTAAAAATCGAGTCGGACCATTTTGTGGATATTTTTACATATTTTGTTCCTATGGGTTATTGGAATTCAACGAAATTTTATTTGACGCAGTTCGGACCGGAATCGGAGCTGATATAATCGAAACTCGGTTTTCGGAAAATTCTCAAAGGGGTTAGTACACGGGATATTGTTAAAAATCAATTCGGACCATTTTGTGGGTATTTTTACATATTTTGTTCATATGGGTTATTGGAATTCAAGAAATTTTATTTGGTGCAATTCGAATCTGAATCAGGCCTAAAATGACCGAAACTCGGTTTTTGGATAATCCTCAAATGGGTTAGTACACGCAATATTGTTAAAAATGGAGTTGGACCATTTTGTGGATATTTTTACATATTTTGTTCCTATGGGTTATTGGAATTCAACGAAATTTTATTTGACGCAATTCAGACCTGAATCGGAGCTGATATAGTCAAAACTCGGTTTTCGGATAAACCGCAAAGTGGTTAGTACACGGGATATTGTTAAAAATTTAGTCGGGCCATTTTAAGGATATTTTTACATATTTTGTTCCTATGGGTTTTTGGAATTCAACGAAATTTTATTTGACGCGATACGGACCTGAATCGGACGTGATATAGTCAAAACTCGGTTTTTGGATAATCCTCAAAGGGGTTAGTAACGGGATATTGTTAAAAATCGAGTCGGACCATTTTGTGGATATTTTTACATATTTTGTTCCTATGGGTTATTGGAATTCAACGAAATTTTATTTGACGCAGTTCGGACCGGAATCGGAGCTGATATAATCGAAACTCGGTTTTCAGAAAATTCTCAAAGGGGTTAGTACACGGGATATTGTTAAAAATCAATTCGGACCATTTTGTGGATATTTTTACATATTTTGTTCATATGGGTTATTGGAATTCAAGAAATTTTATTTGGTGCAATTCGAATCTGAATCGGGCCTAAAATGACCGAAACTCGGTTTTTGGATAATCCTCAAATGGGTTAGTACACGCAATATTGTTAAAAATGGAGTTGGACCATTTTGTGGATATTTTTACATATTTTGTTCCTATGGGTTATTGGAATTCAACGAAATTTTATTTGACGTAATTCAGACCTGAATCGGAGCTGATATAGTCAAAACTCAGTTTTCGGATAAACCGCAAAGTGGTTAGTACACGGGATATTGTTAAAAATCTAGTCGGGCCATTTTAAGGATATTTTTACATATTTTGTTCCTATGGGTTATTGGAATTCAAAAAAATTTTATTTGACGCGATACGGACCTGAATCGGGGCTGATATAGTCAAAACTCGGTTTTCGGATAAACCGCAAAGTGGTTAGTACACGGGATATTGTTAAAAATCTAGTCAGGCCATTTTAAGGATATTTTTACATATTTTGTTCCTATGGGTTATTGGAATTCAACGAAATTTTATTTGACGCAATTCAGACCTGAATCGGAGCTGATATAGTCAAAACTCGGTTTTCGGATAAACCGCAAAGTGGTTAGTACACGGGATATTGTTAAAAATCTAGTCGGACCATTTTAAGGATATTTTTACATATTTTGTTCCTATGGGTTGTTGGAATTCAACGAAATTTTATTTGACGCGATACGGACCTGAATCGGACGTGATATAGTCAAAACTCGGTTTTTGGATAATCCTCAAAGGGGTTAGTACACGGGATATTGTTAAAAATCGAGTCGGACCATTTTGTGGATATTTTTACATATTTTGTTCCTATGGGTTATTGGAATTCAACGAAATTTTATTTGACGCAGTTCGGACCGGAATCGGAGCTGATATAATCGAAACTCGGTTTTCGGAAAATTCTCAAAGGGGTTAGTACACGGGATATTGTTAAAAATCAATTCGGACCATTTTGTGGATATTTTTACATATTTTGTTCATATGGGTTATTGGAATTCAAGAAATTTTATTTGGTGCAATTCGAATCTGAATCAGGCCTAAAATGACCGAAACTCGGTTTTTGGATAATCCTCAAATGGGTTAGTACACGCAATATTGTTAAAAATGGAGTTGGACCATTTTGTGGATATTTTTACATATTTTGTTCCTATGGGTTATTGGAATTCAACGAAATTTTATTTGACGCAATTCAGACCTGAATCGGAGCTGATATAGTCAAAACTCGGTTTTCGGATAAACCGCAAAGTGGTTAGTACACGGGATATTGTTAAAAATCTAGTCGGGCCATTTTAAGGATATTTTTACATATTTTGTTCCTATGGGTTTTTGGAATTCAACGAAATTTTATTTGACGCGATACGGACCTGAATCGGACGTGATATAGTCAAAACTCGGTTTTTGGATAATCCTCAAAGGGGTTAGTAACGGGATATTGTTAAAAATCGAGTCGGACCATTTTGTTGATATTTTTACATATTTTGTTCCTATGGGTTATTGGAATTCAACGAAATTTTATTTGACGCAGTTCGGACCGGAATCGGAGCTGATATAATCGAAACTCGGTTTTCAGAAAATTCTCAAAGGGGTTAGTACACGGGATATTGTTAAAAATCAATTCGGACCATTTTGTGGATATTTTTACATATTTTGTTCATATGGGTTATTGGAATTCAAGAAATTTTATTTGGTGCAATTCGAATCTGAATCGGGCCTAAAATGACCGAAACTCGGTTTTTGGATAATCCTCAAATGGGTTAGTACACGCAATATTGTTAAAAATGGAGTTGGACCATTTTGTGGATATTTTTACATATTTTGTTCCTATGGGTTATTGGAATTCAACGAAATTTTATTTGACGCAATTCAGACCTGAATCGGAGCTGATATAGTCAAAACTCAGTTTTCGGATAAACCGCAAAGTGGTTAGTACACGGGATATTGTTAAAAATCTAGTCGGGCCATTTTAAGGATATTTTTACATATTTTGTTCATATGGGTTATTGGAATTCAAAGAAATTTTATTTGACGCGATACGGACCTGAATCGGACGTGATATAGTCAAAACTCGGTTTTTGGATAATCCTCAAAGGGGTTAGTACACGGGATATTGTTAAAAATCGAGTCGGACCATTTTGTGGATATTTTTACATATTTTGTTCCTATGGGTTATTGGAATTCAACGAAATTTTATTTGACGCAGTTCGGACCGGAATCGGAGCTGATATAATCGAAACTCGGTTTTCGGAAAATTCTCAAAGGGGTTAGTACACGGGATATTGTTAAAAATCAATTCGGACCATTTTGTGGATATTTTTACATATTTTGTTCATATGGGTTATTGGAATTCAAGAAATTTTATTTGGTGCAATTCGAATCTGAATCGGGCCTAAAATGACCGAAACTCGGTTTTTGGATAATCCTCAAATGGGTTAGTACACGCAATATTGTTAAAAATGGAGTTGGACCATTTTGTGGATATTTTTACATATTTTGTTCATATGGGTTATTGGAATTCAAGAAATTTTATTTGGTGCAATTCGAATCTGAATCGGGCCTAAAATGACCGAAACTTGGTTTTTGGAAAATCCTCAAATGGGTTAGTACACGCAATATTGTTAAAAATGGAGTTGGACCATTTTGTGGATATTTTTACATATTTTGTTCCTATGGGTTATTGGAATTCAACGAAATTTTATTTGACGCAATTCAGACCTGAATCGGAGCTGATATAGTCAAAACTCGGTTTTCGGATAAACCGCAAAGTGGTTAGTACACGGGATATTGTTAAAAATCTAGTTGGACCATATTAAGGATATTTTTACATATTTTGTTCCTATGGGTTATTGGAATTCAACGAAATTTTATTTGACGCGATACGGACCTGAATCGGACGTGATATAGTCAAAACTCGGTTTTTGGATAATCCTCAAAGGGGTTAGTAAACGGGATATTGTTAAAAATCGAGTCGGACCATTTTGTGGATATTTTTACATATTTTGTTCCTATGGGTTATTGGAATTCAACGAAATTTTATTTGACGCAGTTCGGACCGGAATCGGAGCTGATATGATCGAAACTCGGTTTTCGGAAAATTCTCAAAGGGGTTAGTACACGGGATATTATTAAAAATCAATTCGGACCATTTTGTAGATATTTTTACATATTTTGTTCATATGGGTTATTGGAATTCAAGAAATTTTATTTGGTGCAATTCGAATCTGAATCGGGCCTAAAATGACCGAAACTCGGTTTTTGGATAATCCTCAAATAGGTTAGTACACGCAATATTGTTAAAAATGGAGTTGGACCATTTTGTGGATATTTTTACATATTTTGTTCCTATGGGTTATTGGAATTCAAGAAATTTTATTTGACGCAATTCAGACCTGAATCGGAGCTGATATAGTCAAAACTCGGTTTTCGGATAAACCGCAAAGTGGTTAGTACACGGGATATTGTTAAAAATCTAGTCGGACCATATTAAGGATATTTTTACATATTTTGTTCCTATGGGTTATTGGAATTCAACGAAATTTTATTTGACGCGATACGGACCTGAATCGGACGTGATATAGTCAAAACTCGGTTTTTGGATAATCCTCAAAGGGGTTAGTACACGGGATATTGTTAAAAATCGAGTCGGACCATTTTGTGGATATTTTTACATATTTTGTTCCTATGGGTTATTGGAATTCAACGAAATTTTATTTGACGCAGTTCGGACCGGAATCGGAGCTGATATAATCGAAACTCGGTTTTCGGAAAATTCTCAAAGGGGTTAGTACACGGGATATTGTTAAAATCAATTCGGACCATTTTGTGGATATTTTTACATATTTTGTTCATATGGGTTATTGGAATTCAAGTAATTTTATTTGGTGCAATTCGAATCTGAATCGGGCCTAAAATGACCGAAACTCGGTTTTTGGATAATCCTCAAATAGGTTAGTACACGCAATATTGTTAAAAATGGAGTTGGACCATTTTGTGGATATTTTTACATATTTTGTTCCTATGGGTTATTGGAATTTAAGAAATTTTATTTGACGCAATTCAGACCTGAATCGGAGCTGATATAGTCAAAACTCGGTTTTCGGATAAACCGCAAAGTGGTTAGTACACGGGATATTGTTAAAAATCTAGTCGGACCATATTAAGGATATTTTTACATATTTTGTTCCTATGGGTTATTGGAATTCAACGAAATTTTATTTGACGCAGTTCGGACCGGAATCGGAGCTGATATAATCGAAACTCGGTTTTCAGAAAATTCTCAAAGGGGTTAGTACACGGGATATTGTTAAAAATCAATTCGGACCATTTTGTGGATATTTTTACATATTTTGTTCATATGGGTTATTGGAATTCAAGAAATTTTATTTGGTGCAATTCGAATCTGAATCGGGCCTAAAATGACCGAAACTCGGTTTTTGGATAATCCTCAAATGGGTTAGTACACGCAATATTGTTAAAAATGGAGTTGGACCATTTTGTGGATATTTTTACATATTTTGTTCCTATGGGTTATTGGAATTCAACGAAATTTTATTTGACGCAATTCAGACCTGAATCGGAGCTGATATAGTCAAAACTCAGTTTTCGGATAAACCGCAAAGTGGTTAGTACACGGGATATTGTTAAAAATCTAGTCGGGCCATTTTAAGGATATTTTTACATATTTTGTTCATATGGGTAATTGGAATTCAAAGAAATTTTATTTGACGCGATACGGACCTGAATCGGACGTGATATAGTCAAAACTCGGTTTTTGGATAATCCTCAAAGGGGTTAGTACACGGGATATTGTTAAAAATCGAGTCGGACCATTTTGTGGATGTTTTTACATATTTTGTTCCTATGGGTTATTGGAATTCAACGAAATTTTATTTGACGCAGTTCGGACCGGAATCGGAGCTGATATAATCGAAACTCGGTTTTCGGAAAATTCTCAAAGGGGTTAGTACACGGGATATTGTTAAAAATCAATTCGGACCATTTTGTGGATATTTTTACATATTTTGTTCATATGGGTTATTGGAATTCAAGAAATTTTATTTGGTGCAATTCGAATCTGAATCGGGCCTAAAATGACCGAAACTCGGTTTTTGGATAATCCTCAAATGGGTTAGTACACGCAATATTGTTAAAAATGGAGTTGGACCATTTTGTGGATATTTTTACATATTTTGTTCATATGGGTTATTGGAATTCAAGAAATTTTATTTGGTGCAATTCGAATCTGAATCGGGCCTAAAATGACCGAAACTCGGTTTTTGGATAATCCTCAAATGGGTTAGTACACGCAATATTGTTAAAAATGGAGTTGGACCATTTTGTGGATATTTTTACATATTTTGTTCCTATGGGTTATTGGAATTCAACGAAATTTTATTTGACGCAATTCAGACCTGAATCGGAGCTGATATAGTCAAAACTCGGTTTTCGGATAAACCGCAAAGTGGTTAGTACACGGGATATTGTTAAAAATCTAGTTGGACCATATTAAGGATATTTTTACATATTTTGTTCCTATGGGTTATTGGAATTCAACGAAATTTTATTTGACGCGATACGGACCTGAATCGGACGTGATATAGTCAAAACTCGGTTTTTGGATAATCCTCAAAGGGGTTAGTAAACGGGATATTGTTAAAAATCGAGTCGGACCATTTTGTGGATATTTTTACATATTTTGTTCCTATGGGTTATTGGAATTCAACGAAATTTTATTTGACGCAGTTCGGACCGGAATCGGAGCTGATATGATCGAAACTCGGTTTTCGGAAAATTCTCAAAGGGGTTAGTACACGGGATATTATTAAAAATCAATTCGGACCATTTTGTGGATATTTTTACATATTTTGTTCATATGGGTTATTGGAATTCAAGAAATTTTATTTGGTGCAATTCGAATCTGAATCGGGCCTAAAATGACCGAAACTCGGTTTTTGGATAATCCTCAAATAGGTTAGTACACGCAATATTGTTAAAAATGGAGTTGGACCATTTTGTGGATATTTTTACATATTTTGTTCCTATGGGTTATTGGAATTCAAGAAATTTTATTTGACGCAATTCAGACCTGAATCGGAGCTGATATAGTCAAAACTCGGTTTTCGGATAAACCGCAAAGTGGTTAGTACACGGGATATTGTTAAAAATCTAGTCGGACCATATTAAGGATATTTTTACATATTTTGTTCCTATGGGTTATTGGAATTCAACGAAATTTTATTTGACGCGATACGGACCTGAATCGGACGTGATATAGTCAAAACTCGGTTTTTGGATAATCCTCAAAGGGGTTAGTACACGGGATATTGTTAAAAATCGAGTCGGACCATTTTGTGGATATTTTTACATATTTTGTTCCTATGGGTTATTGGAATTCAACGAAATTTTATTTGACGCAGTTCGGACCGGAATCGGAGCTGATATAATCGAAACTCGGTTTTCGGAAAATTCTCAAAGGGGTTAGTACACGGGATATTGTTAAAATCAATTCGGACCATTTTGTGGATATTTTTACATATTTTGTTCATATGGGTTATTGGAATTCAAGTAATTTTATTTGGTGCAATTCGAATCCGAATCGGGCCTAAAATGACCGAAACTCGGTTTTTGGATAATCCTCAAATAGGTTAGTACACGCAATATTGTTAAAAATGGAGTTGGACCATTTTGTGGATATTTTTACATATTTTGTTCCTATGGGTTATTGGAATTTAAGAAATTTTATTTGACGCAATTCAGACCTGAATCGGAGCTGATATAGTCAAAACTCGGTTTTCGGATAAACCGCAAAGTGGTTAGTACACGGGATATTGTTAAAAATCTAGTCGGACCATATTAAGGATATTTTTACATATTTTGTTCCTATGGGTTATTGGAATTCAACGAAATTTTATTTGACGCGATACGGACCTGAATCGGACGTGATATAGTCAAAACTCGGTTTTTGGATAATCCTCAAAGGGGTTAGTACACGGGATATTGTTAAAAATCGAGTCGGACCATTTTGTGGATATTTTTACATATTTTGTTCCTATGGGTTATTGGAATTTTATTTGGTGCAATTCGAATCTGAATCGGGCCTAAAATGACTGAAACTCGGTTTTTGGATAATCCTCAAATGGGTTAGTACACGCAATATTGTTAAAAATGGAGTTGGACCATTTTGTGGATATTTTTACATATTTTGTTCCTATGGGTTATTGGAATTCAACGAAATTTTATTTGACGCAATTCAGACCTGAATCGGAGCTGATATAGTCAAAACTCAGTTTTCGGATAAACCGCAAAGTGGTTAGTACACGGGATATTGTTAAAAAACTAGTCGGGCCATTTTAAGGATATTTTTACATATTTTGTTCCTATGGGTTATTGGAATTCAAAGAAATTTTATTTGACGCGATACGGACCTGAATCGGACGTGATATAGTCAAAACTCGGTTTTTGGATAATCCTCAAAGGGGTTAGTACACGGGATATTGTTAAAAATCGAGTCGGACCATTTTGTGGATATTTTGACATATTTTGTTCCTATGGGTTATTGGAATTCAACGAAATTTTATTTGACGCAGTTCGGACCGGAATCGGAGCTGATATAATCGAAACTCGGTTTTCGGAAAATTCTCAAAGGGGTTAGTACACGGGATATTGTTAAAAATCAATTCGGACCATTTTGTGGATATTTTTACATATTTTGTTCATATGGGTTATTGGAATTCAAGAAATTTTATTTGGTGCAATTCGAATCTGAATCGGGCCTAAAATGACCGAAACTCGGTTTTTGATAATCCTCAAATGGGTTAGTACACGCAATATTTTTAAAAATGGAGTTGGACCATTTTGTGGATATTTTTACATATTTTGTTCCTATGGGTTATTGGAATTCAACGAAATTTTATTTGACGCAATTCAGACCTGAATCGGAGCTGATATAGTCAAAACTCGGTTTTCGGATAAACCGCAAAGTGGTTAGTACACGGGATATTGTTAAAAATCTAGTCGGACCATATTAAGGATATTTTTACATATTTTGTTCCTATGGGTTATTGGAATTCAATGAAATTTTATTTGACGCGATACGGACCTGAATCGGACGTGATATAGTCAAAACTCGGTTTTTGGATAATCCTCAAAGGGGTTAGTACACGGGATATTGTTAAAAATCGAGTCGGACCATTTTGTGGATATTTTTACATATTTTGTTCCTATGGGTTATTGGAATTCAACGAAATTTTATTTGACGCAGTTCGGACCGGAATCGGAGCTGATATGATCGAAACTCGGTTTTCGGAAAATTCTCAAAGGGGTTAGTACACGGGATATTGTTAAAAATCTAGTCGGACCATTTTGTGGATATTTTTACATATTTTGTTCATATGGGTTATTGGAATTCAAGAAATTTTATTTGGTGCAATTCGAATCTGAATCGGGCCTAAAATGACCGAAACTCGGTTTTTGGATAATCCTCAAATAGGTTAGTACACGCAATATTGTTAAAAATGGAGTTGGACCATTTTGTGGATATTTTTACATATTTTGTTCCTATGGGTTATTGGAATTCAAGAAATTTTATTTGACGCAATTCAGACCTGAATCGGAGCTGATATAGTCAAAACTCGGTTTTCGGATAAACCGCAAAGTGGTTAGTACACGGGATATTGTTAAAAATCTAGTCGGACCATATTAAGGATATTTTTACATATTTTGTTCCTATGGGTTATTGGAATTCAACGAAATTTTATTTGACGCGATACGGACCTGAATCGGACGTGATATAGTCAAAACTCGGTTTTTGGATAATCCTCAAAGGGGTTAGTACACGGGATATTGTTAAAAATCGAGTCGGACCATTTTGTGGATATTTTTACATATTTTGTTCCTATGGGTTATTGGAATTTTATTTGGTGCAATTCGAATCTGAATCGGGCCTAAAATGACCGAAACTCGGTTTTTGGATAATCCTCAAATGGGTTAGTACACGCAATATTGTTAAAAATGGAGTTGGACCATTTTGTGGATATTTTTACATATTTTGTTCCTATGGGTTATTGGAATTCAACGAAATTTTATTTGACGCAATTCAGACCGGAATCGGAGCTGATATAATCAAAACTCGGTTTTTGGAAAATTCTCAAAGGGGTTAGTACACGGGATATTATTAAAAATCAATTCGGACCATTTTGTGGATATTTTTACATATTTTGTTCCTATGGGTTATTGGAATTCAACGAAATTTTATTTGACGCGATACGGTCCTGAATCGGACGTGATATAGTCAAAACTCGGTTTTTGGATAATCCTCAAAGGGGTTAGTACACGGGATATTGTTAAAAATCGAGTTGGACCATTTTGTGGATATTTTTACATATTTTGTTCCTATGGGTTATTGGAATTCAACGAAATTTTATTTGACGCAGTTCGGACCGGAATCGGAGCTGATATAATCGAAACTCGGTTTTTGGAAAATTCTCAAAGGGGTTAGTACACGGGATATTATTAAAAATCAATTCGGACCATTTTGTGGATATTTTTACATATTTTGTTCATATGGGTTATTGGAATTCAAGAAATTTTATTTGGTGCAATTCGAATCTGAATCGGGCCTAAAATGACCGAAACTCGGTTTTTGGATAATCCTCAAATAGGTTAGTACACGCAATATTGTTAAAAATGGAGTTGGACCATTTTGTGGATATTTTTACATATTTTGTTCCTATGGGTTATTGGAATTCAAGAAATTTTATTTGACGCAATTCAGACCTGAATCGGAGCTGATATAGTCAAAACTCGGTTTTCGGATAAACCGCAAAGTGGTTAGTACATGGGATATTGTTAAAAATCTAGTCGGACCATATTAAGGATATTTTTACATATTTTGTTCCTATGGGTTGTTGGAATTCAACGAAATTTTATTTGACGCGATACGGACCTGAATCGGACGTGATATAGTCAAAACTCGGTTTTTGGATAATCCTCAAAGGGGTTAGTACACGGGATATTGTTAAAAATCGAGTCGGACCATTTTGTGGATATTTTTACATATTTTGTTCCTATGGGTTATTGGAATTCAACGAAATTTTATTTGACGCAGTTCGGACCGGAATCGGAGCTGATATGATGGAAACTCGGTTTTCGGAAAATTCTCAAAGGGGTTAGTACACGGGATATTGTTAAAAATCTAGTCGGACCATTTTAACGATATTTTTACATATTTTGTTCCTATGGGTTATTGGAATTCAACGAAATTTTATTTGACGCGATACGGTCCTGAATCGGACGTGATATAGTCAAAACTCGGGTTTTGGATAATCCTCAAAGGGGTTAGTACACGGGATATTGTTAAAAATCGAGTCGGACCATTTTGTGGATATTTTTACATATTTTGTTCCTATGGGTTATTGGAATTCAACGAAATTTTATTTGACGCAGTTCGGACCGGAATCGGAGCTGATATAATCGAAACTCGGTTTTTGGAAAATTCTCAAAGGGGTTAGTACACGGGATATTATTAAAAATCAATTCGGACCATTTTGTGGATATTTTTACATATTTTGTTCATATGGGTTATTGGAATTCAAGAAATTTTATTTGGTGCAATTCGAATCTGAATCGGGCCTAAAATGACCGAAACTCGGTTTTTGGATAATCCTCAAATAGGTTAGTACACGCAATATTGTTAAAAATGGAGTTGGATCATTTTGTGGATATTTTTACATATTTTGTTCCTATGGGTTATTGGAATTCAAGAAATTTTATTTGACGCAATTCAGACCTGAATCGGAGCTGATATAGTCAAAACTCGGTTTTCGGATAAACCGCAAAGTGGTTAGTACACGGGATATTGTTAAAAATCTAGTCGGACCATATTAAGGATATTTTTACATATTTTGTTCCTATGGGTTATTGGAATTCAACGAAATTTTATTTGACGCGATACGGTCCTGAATCGGACGTGATATAGTCAAAACTCGGTTTTTGGATAATCCTCAAAGGGGTTAGTACACGGGATATTGTTAAAAATCGAGTCGGACCATTTTGTGGATATTTTTACATATTTTGTTCCTATGGGTTATTGGAATTCAACGAAATTTTATTTGACGCAGTTCGGACCGGAATCGGAGCTGATATGATCGAAACTCGGTTTTCGGAAAATTCTCAAAGGGGTTAGTACACGGGATATTGTTAAAAATCTAGTCGGACCATTTTAAGGATATTTTTACATATTTTGTTCCTATGGGTTATTGGAATTCAACGAAATTTTATTTGACGCGATACGGTCCTGAATCGGACGTGATATAGTCAAAACTCGGTTTTTGGATAATCCCCAAAGGGGTTAGTACACGGGATATTGTTAAAAATCGAGTCGGACCATTTTGTGGATATTTTTACATATTTTGTTCCTATGGGTTATTGGAATTCAACGAAATTTTTTTTGACGCAGTTCGGACCGGAATCGGAGCTGATATGATCGAAACTCGGTTTTCGGAAAATTCTCAAAGGGGTTAGTACACGGGATATTATTAAAAATCAATTCGGACAATTTTGTGGATATTTTTACATATTTTGTTCATATGGGTTATTGGAATTCAAGAAATTTTATTTGGTGCAATTCGAATCTGAATCGGGCCTAAAATGACCAAAACTCGGTTTTTGGATAATCCTCAAATAGGTTAGTACACGCAATATTGTTAAAAATGGAGTTGGACCATTTTGTGGATATTTTTACATATTTTGTTCCTATGGGTTATTGGAATTCAAGAAATTTTATTTGACGCAATTCAGACGTGAATCGGAGCTGATATAGTCAAAACTCGGTTTTCGGATAAACCGCAAAGTGGTTAGTACACGGGATATTGTTAAAAATCTAGTCGGACCATATTAAGGATATTTTTACATATTTTGTTCCTATGGGTTATTGGAATTCAACGAAATTTTATTTGACGCGATACGGACCTGAATCGGACGTGATATAGTCAAAACTCGGTTTTTGGATAATCCTCAAAGGGGTTAGTACACGGGATATTGTTAAAAATCGAGTCGGACCATTTTGTGGATATTTTTACATATTTTGTTCCTATGGGTTATTGGATTTCAACGAAATTTTATTTGACGCAGTTCGGACCGGAATCGGAGCTGATATGATCGAAACTCGGTTTTCGGAAAATTCTCAAAGGGGTTAGTACACGGGATATTGTTAAAATCAATTCGGACCATTTTGTGGATATTTTTACATATTTTGTTCATATGGGTTATTGGAATTCAACGAAATTTTATTTGACGCGATACGGTCCTGAATCGGACGTGATATAGTCAAAACTCGGTTTTTGGATAATCCTCAAAGGGGTTAGTACACGGGATATTGTTAAAAATCGAGTCGGACCATTTTGTGGATATTTTTACATATTTTGTTCCTATGGGTTATTGGAATTCAACGAAATTTTATTTGACGCAGTTCGGACCGGAATCGGAGCTGATATAATCGAAACTCGGTTTTTGGAAAATTCTCAAAGGGGTTAGTACACGGAATATTATTAAAAATAAATTCGGACCATTTTGTGGATATTTTTACATATTTTGTTCATATGGGTTATTGGAATTCAAGAAATTTTATTTGGTGCAATTCGAATCTGAATCGGGCCTAAAATGACCGAAACTCGGTTTTTGGATAATCCTCAAATAGGTTAGTACACGCAATATTGTTAAAAATGGAGTTGGACCATTTTGTGGATATTTTTACATATTTTGTTCCTATGGGTTATTGGAATTCAAGAAATTTTATTTGACGCAATTCAGACCTGAATCGGAGCTGATATAGTCAAAACTCGGTTTTCGGATAAACCGCAAAGTGGTTAGTACACGGGATATTGTTAAAAATCTAGTCGGACCATATTAAGGATATTTTTACATATTTTGTTCCTATGGGTTATTGGAATTCAACGAAATTTTATTTGACGCGATACGGACCTGAATCGGACGTGATATAGTCAAAACTCGATTTTTGGATAATCCTCAAAGGGGTTAGTACACGGGATATTGTTAAAAATCGAGTCGGACCATTTTGTGGATATTTTTACATATTTTGTTCCTATGGGTTATTGGAATTCAACGAAATTTTATTTGACGCAGTTCGGACCGGAATCGGAGCAAATATAATCGAAACTCGGTTTTCGGAAAATTCTCAAAGGGGTTAGTACACGGGATATTGTTAAAATCAATTCGGACCATTTTGTGGATATTTTTACATATTTTGTTCATATGGGTTATTGGAATTCAAGAAATTTTATTTGGTGCAATTCGAATCTGAATCGGGCCTAAAATGACCGAAACTCGGTTTTTGGATAATCCTCAAATGGGTTAGCACACGCAATATTGTTAAAAATGGAGTTGGACCATTTTGTGGATATTTTTACATATTTTGTTCCTATGGGTTATTGGAATTCAACGAAATTTTATTTGCGCAATTCGGACCTGAATCGGAGCTGATATAGTCAAAACTCAGTTTTTGGATAATCCTCAAAGGGGTTAGTACACGGGATATTGTTAAAAATCGAGTCGGACCATTTTGTGGATATTTTTACATATTGTGTTCCTATGGGTTATTGGAATTCAAGAAATTTTATTTGACGCAATTCAGACCTGAATCGGAGCTGATATAGTCATAACTCGGTTTTCGGATGAACCGCAAAGTGGTTAGTACACGGGATATTGTTAAAAATCTAGTCGGACCATATTAAGGATATTTTTACATATTTTGTTCCTATGGGTTATTGGAATTCAACGAAATTTTATTTGACGCGATACGGACCTGAATCGGACGTGATATAGTCAAAACTCGGTTTTTGGATAATCCTCAAAGGGGTTAGTACACGGGATATTGTTAAAAATCGAGTCGGACCATTTTGTGGATATTTTTACATATTTTGTTCCTATGGGTTATTGGAATTCAACGAAATTTTATTTGACGCAGTTCGGACCGGAATCGGAGCTGATATGATCGAAACTCAGTTTTCGGAAAATTCTCAAAGGGGTTAGTACACGGGATATTGTTAAAAATCTAGTCGGACCATTTTAAGGATATTTTTACATATTTTGTTCCTATGGGTTATTGGAATTCAAGAAATTTTATTTGGTGCAATTCGAATCTGAATCGGGCCTAAAATGACCGAAACTCGGTTTTTGGATAATCCTCAAATAGGTTAGTACACGCAATATTGTTAAAAATGGAGTTGGACCATTTTGTGGATATTTTTACATATTTTGTTCCTATGGGTTATTGGAATTCAAGAAATTTTATTTGACGCAATTCAGACCTGAATCGGAGCTGATATAGTCAAAACTCGGTTTTCGGATAAACCGCAAAGTGGTTAGTACACGGGATATTGTTAAAAATCTAGTCGGACCATATTAAGGATATTTTTACATATTTTGTTCCTATGGGTTATTGGAATTCAACGAAATTTTATTTGACGCGATACGGACCTGAATCGGACGTGATATAGTCAAAACTCGGTTTTTGGATAATCCTCAAAGGGGTTAGTACACGGGATATTGTTAAAAATCGAGTCGGACCATTTTGTGGATATTTTTACATATTTTGTTCCTATGGGTTATTGGAATTCAACGAAATTTTATTTGACGCAGTTCGGACCGGAATCGGAGCAAATATAATCGAAACTCGGTTTTCGGAAAATTCTCAAAGGGGTTAGTACACGGGATATTGTTAAAATCAATTCGGACCATTTTGTGGATATTTTTACATATTTTGTTCATATGGGTTATTGGAATTCAAGAAATTTTATTTGGTGCAATTCGAATCTGAATCGGGCCTAAAATGACCGAAACTCGGTTTTTGGATAATCCTCAAATGGGTTAGCACACGCAATATTGTTAAAAATGGAGTTGGACCATTTTGTGGATATTTTTACATATTTTGTTCCTATGGGTTATTGGAATTCAACGAAATTTTATTTGCGCAATTCGGACCTGAATCGGAGCTGATATAGTCAAAACTCAGTTTTTGGATAATCCTCAAAGGGGTTAGTACACGGGATATTGTTAAAAATCGAGTCGGACCATTTTGTGGATATTTTTACATATTGTGTTCCTATGGGTTATTGGAATTCAAGAAATTTTATTTGACGCAATTCAGACCTGAATCGGAGCTGATATAGTCATAACTCGGTTTTCGGATGAACCGCAAAGTGGTTAGTACACGGGATATTGTTAAAAATCTAGTCGGACCATATTAAGGATATTTTTACATATTTTGTTCCTATGGGTTATTGGAATTCAACGAAATTTTATTTGACGCGATACGGACCTGAATCGGACGTGATATAGTCAAAACTCGGTTTTTGGATAATCCTCAAAGGGGTTAGTACACGGGATATTGTTAAAAATCGAGTCGGACCATTTTGTGGATATTTTTACATATTGTGTTCCTATGGGTTATTGGAATTCAAGAAATTTTATTTGACGCAATTCAGACCTGAATCGGAGCTGATATAGTCATAACTCGGTTTTCGGATGAACCGCAAAGTGGTTAGTACACGGGATATTGTTAAAAATCTAGTCGGACCATATTAAGGATATTTTTACATATTTTGTTCCTATGGGTTATTGGAATTCAACGAAATTTTATTTGACGCGATACGGACCTGAATCGGACGTGATATAGTCAAAACTCGGTTTTTGGATAATCCTCAAAGGGGTTAGTACACGGGATATTGTTAAAAATCGAGTCGGACCATTTTGTGGATATTTTTACATATTTTGTTCCTATGGGTTATTGGAATTCAACGAAATTTTATTTGACGCAGTTCGGACCGGAATCGGAGCTGATATGATCGAAACTCAGTTTTCGGAAAATTCTCAAAGGGGTTAGTACACGGGATATTGTTAAAAATCTAGTCGGACCATTTTAAGGATATTTTTACATATTTTGTTCCTATGGGTTATTGGAATTCAAGAAATTTTATTTGGTGCAATTCGAATCTGAATCGGGCCTAAAATGACCGAAACTCGGTTTTTGGATAATCCTCAAATAGGTTAGTACACGCAATATTGTTAAAAATGGAGTTGGACCATTTTGTGGATATTTTTACATATTTTGTTCCTATGGGTTATTGGAATTCAAGAAATTTTATTTGACGCAATTCAGACCTGAATCGGAGCTGATATAGTCAAAACTCGGTTTTCGGATAAACCGCAAAGTGGTTAGTACACGGGATATTGTTAAAAATCTAGTCGGACCATATTAAGGATATTTTTACATATTTTGTTCCTATGGGTTATTGGAATTCAACGAAATTTTATTTGACGCGATACGGACCTGAATCGGACGTGATATAGTCAAAACTCGGTTTTTGGATAATCCTCAAAGGGGTTAGTACACGGGATATTGTTAAAAATCGAGTCGGACCATTTTGTGGATATTTTTACATATTTTGTTCCTATGGGTTATTGGAATTCAACGAAATTTTATTTGACGCAGTTCGGACCGGAATCGGAGCAAATATAATCGAAACTCGGTTTTCGGAAAATTCTCAAAGGGGTTAGTACACGGGATATTGTTAAAATCAATTCGGACCATTTTGTGGATATTTTTACATATTTTGTTCATATGGGTTATTGGAATTCAAGAAATTTTATTTGGTGCAATTCGAATCTGAATCGGGCCTAAAATGACCGAAACTCGGTTTTTGGATAATCCTCAAATGGGTTAGCACACGCAATATTGTTAAAAATGGAGTTGGACCATTTTGTGGATATTTTTACATATTTTGTTCCTATGGGTTATTGGAATTCAACGAAATTTTATTTGCGCAATTCGGACCTGAATCGGAGCTGATATAGTCAAAACTCAGTTTTTGGATAATCCTCAAAGGGGTTAGTACACGGGATATTGTTAAAAATCGAGTCGGACCATTTTGTGGATATTTTTACATATTGTGTTCCTATGGGTTATTGGAATTCAAGAAATTTTATTTGACGCAATTCAGACCTGAATCGGAGCTGATATAGTCATAACTCGGTTTTCGGATGAACCGCAAAGTGGTTAGTACACGGGATATTGTTAAAAATCTAGTCGGACCATATTAAGGATATTTTTACATATTTTGTTCCTATGGGTTATTGGAATTCAACGAAATTTTATTTGACGCGATACGGACCTGAATCGGACGTGATATAGTCAAAACTCGGTTTTTGGATAATCCTCAAAGGGGTTAGTACACGGGATATTGTTAAAAATCGAGTCGGACCATTTTGTGGATATTTTTACATATTTTGTTCCTATGGGTTATTGGAATTCAACGAAATTTTATTTGACGCAGTTCGGACCGGAATCGGAGCTGATATGATCGAAACTCAGTTTTCGGAAAATTCTCAAAGGGGTTAGTACACGGGATATTGTTAAAAATCTAGTCGGACCATTTTAAGGATATTTTTACATATTTTGTTCCTATGGGTTATTGGAATTCAACGAAATTTTATTTGACGCGATACGGTCCTGAATCGGACGTGATATAGTCAAAACTCGGTTTTTGGATAATCCTCAAAGGGGTTAGTACACGGGATATTGTTAAAAATCGAGTCGGACCATTTTGTGGATATTTTTACATATTTTGTTCCTATGGGTTATAGGAATTCAACGAAATTTTTTTTGACGCAGTTCGGACCGGAATCGGAGCTGATATGATCGAAACTCGGTTTTCGGAAAATTCTCAAAGGGGTTAGTACACGGGATATTATTAAAAATCAATTCGGACAATTTTGTGGATATTTTTACATATTTTGTTCATATGGGTTATTGGAATTCAAGAAATTTTATTTGGTGCAATTCGAATCTGAATCGGGCCTAAAATGACCAAAACTCGGTTTTTGGATAATCCTCAAATAGGTTAGTACACGCAATATTGTTAAAAATGGAGTTGGACCATTTTGTGGATATTTTTACATATTTTGTTCCTATGGGTTATTGGAATTCAAGAAATTTTATTTGACGCAATTCAGACGTGAATCGGAGCTGATATAGTCAAAACTCGGTTTTCGGATAAACCGCAAAGTGGTTAGTACACGGGATATTGTTAAAAATCTAGTCGGACCATATTAAGGATATTTTTACATATTTTGTTCCTATGGGTTATTGGAATTCAACGAAATTTTATTTGACGCGATACGGACCTGAATCGGACGTGATATAGTCAAAACTCGGTTTTTGGATAATCCTCAAAGGGGTTAGTACACGGGATATTGTTAAAAATCGAGTCGGACCATTTTGTGGATATTTTTACATATTTTGTTCCTATGGGTTATTGGATTTCAACGAAATTTTATTTGACGCAGTTCGGACCGGAATCGGAGCTGATATGATCGAAACTGGGTTTTCGGAAAATTCTCAAAGGGGTTAGTACACGGGATATTGTTAAAATCAATTCGGACCATTTTGTGGATATTTTTACATATTTTGTTCATATGGGTTATTGGAATTCAACGAAATTTTATTTGACGCGATACGGTCCTGAATCGGACGTGATATAGTCAAAACTCGGTTTTTGGATAATCCTCAAAGGGGTTAGTACACGGGATATTGTTAAAAATCGAGTTGGACCATTTTGTGGATATTTTTACATATTTTGTTCCTATGGGTTATTGGAATTCAACGAAATTTTATTTGACGCAGTTCGGACCGGAATCGGAGCTGATATAATCGAAACTCGGTTTTTGGAAAATTCTCAAAGGGGTTAGTACACGGAATATTATTAAAAATAAATTCGGACCATTTTGTGGATATTTTTACATATTTTGTTCATATGGGTTATTGGAATTCAAGAAATTTTATTTGGTGCAATTCGAATCTGAATCGGGCCTAAAAAGACCGAAACTCGGTCTTTGGATAATCCTCAAATAGGTTAGTACACGCAATATTGTTAAAAATGGAGTTGGACCATTTTGTGGATATTTTTACATATTTTGTTCCTATGGGTTATTGGAATTCAAGAAATTTTATTTGACGCAATTCAGACCTCAATCGGAGCTGATATAGTCAAAACTCGGTTTTCGGATAAACCGCAAAGTGGTTAGTACACGGGATATTGTTAAAAATCTAGTCGGACCATATTAAGGATATTTTTACATATTTTGTTCCTATGGGTTATTGGAATTCAACGAAATTTTATTTGACGCGATACGGACCTGAATCGGACGTGATATAGTCAAAACTCGATTTTTGGATAATCCTCAAAGGGGTTAGTACACGGGATATTGTTAAAAATCGAGTCGGACCATTTTGTGGATATTTTTACATATTTTGTTCCTATGGGTTATTGGAATTCAACGAAATTTTATTTGACGCAGTTCGGACCGGAATCGGAGCAAATATAATCGAAACTCGGTTTTCGGAAAATTCTCAAAGGGGTTAGTACACGGGATATTGTTAAAATCAATTCGGACCATTTTGTGGATATTTTTACATATTTTGTTCATATGGGTTATTGGAATTCAAGAAATTTTATTTGGTGCAATTCGAATCTGAATCGGGCCTAAAATGACCGAAACTCGGTTTTTGGATAATCCTCAAATGGGTTAGCACACGCAATATTGTTAAAAATGGAGTTGGACCATTTTGTGGATATTTTTACATATTTTGTTCCTCTGGGTTATTGGAATTCAACGAAATTTTATTTGCGCAATTCGGACCTGAATCGGAGCTGATATAGTCAAAACTCAGTTTTTGGATAATCCTCAAAGGGGTTAGTACACGGGATATTGTTAAAAATCGAGTTGGACCATTTTGTGGATATTTTTACATATTGTGTTCCTATGGGTTATTGGAATTCAACGAAATTTTATTTGACGCAGTTCGGACCGGAATCGGAGCTGATATGATCGAAACTCGGTTTTCGGAAAATTCTCAAAGGGGTTAGTACACGGGATATTGTTAAAAATCTAGTCGGACCATTTTAAGGATATTTTTACATATTTTGTTCCTATGGGTTATTGGAATTCAACGAAATTTTATTTGACGCGATACGGACCTGAATCGGACGTGATATAGTCAAAACTCGGTTTTTGGATAATCCTCAAAGGGGTTAGTACACGGGATATTGTTAAAAATCGAGTCGGACCATTTTGTGGATATTTTTACATATTTTGTTCCTATGGGTTATTGGAATTCAACGAAATTTTATTTGACGCAGTTCGGACCGGAATCGGAGCTGATATAATCGAAACTCGGTTTTTGGAAAATTCTCAAAGGGGTTAGTACACGGGATATTGTTAAAAATCAATTCGGACCATTTTGTGGATATTTTTACATATTTTGTTCATATGGGTTATTGGAATTCAAGAAATTTTATTTGGTGCAATTCGAATCTGAATCGGGCCTAAAAAGACCGAAACTCGGTCTTTGGATAATCCTCAAATAGGTTAGTACACGCAATATTGTTAAAAATGGAGTTGGACCATTTTGTGGATATTTTTACATATTTTGTTCCTATGGGTTATTGGAATTCAAGAAATTTTATTTGACGCAATTCAGACCTGAATCGGAGCTGATATAGTCAAAACTCGGTTTTCGGATAAACCGCAAAGTGGTTAGTACACGGGATATTGTTAAAAATCTAGTCGGACCATATTAAGGATATTTTTACATATTTTGTTCCTATGGGTTATTGGAATTCAACGAAATTTTATTTGACGCGATACGGACCTGAATCGGACGTGATATAGTCAAAACTCGGTTTTTGGATAATCCTCAAAGGGGTTAGTACACGGGATATTGTTAAAAATTGAGTCGGACCATTTTGTGGATATTTTTACATATTTTGTTCCTATGGGTTATTGGAATTCAACGAAATTTTATTTGACGCAGTTCAGACCGGAATCGGAGCAAATATAATCGAAACTCGGTTTTCGGAAAATTCTCAAAGGGGTTAGTACACGGGATATTGTTAAAATCAATTCGGACCATTTTGTGGATATTTTTACATATTTTGTTCATATGGGTTATTGGAATTCAAGAAATTTTATTTGGTGCAATTCGAATCTGAATCGGGCCTAAAATGACCGAAACTCGGTTTTTGGATAATCCTCAAAGGGGTTAGTACACGGGATATTGTTAAAAATCGAGTCGGACCATTTTGTGGATATTTTTACATATTTTGTTCCTATGGGTTATTGGAATTCAACGAAATTTTATTTGACGCAATTCGGACCTGAATCGGAGCTGATATAGTCAAAACTCAGTTTTTGGATAATCCTCAAAGGGGTTAGTACACGGGATATTGTTAAAAATCGAGTCGGACCATTTTGTGGATATTTTTACATATTTTGTTCCTATGGGTTATTGGAATTCAACGAAATTTTATTTGACGCAGTTCGGACCGGAATCGGAGCTGATATGATCGAAACTCGGTTTTCGGAAAATTCTCAAAGGGGTTAGTACACGGGATATTGTTAAAAATCTAGTCGGACCATTTTAAGGATATTTTTACATATTTTGTTCCTATGGGTTATTGGAATTCAACGAAATTTTATTTGAAGCGATACGGACCTGAATCGGACGTGATATAGTCAAAACTCGGTTTTTGGATAATCCTCAAAGGGGTTAGTACACGGGATATTGTTAAAAATCGAGTCGGACCATTTTGTGGATATTTTTACATATTTTGTTCCTATGGGTTATTGGAATTCAACGAAATTTTATTTGACGCAGTTCGGACCGGAATCGGAGCTGATATAATCGAAACTCGGTTTTTGGAAAATTCTCAAAGGGGTTAGTACACGGGATATTGTTAAAAATCAATTCGGACCATTTTGTGGATATTTTTACATATTCTGTTCATATGGGTTATTGGAATTCAAGAAATTTTATTTGGTGCAATTCGAATCTGAATCGGGCCTAAAATGACCGAAACTCGGTTTTTGGATAATCCTCAAATGGGTTAGTACACGCAATATTGTTAAAAATGGAGTTGGACCATTTTGTGGATATTTTTACATATTTTGTTCCTATGGGTTATTGGAATTCAACGAAATTTTATTTGACGCAATTCAGACCTGAATCGGAGCTGATATAGTCAAAACTCGGTTTTCGGATAAACCGCAAAGTGGTTAGTACACGGGATATTGTTAAAAATCTAGTCGGGCCATTTTAAGGATATTTTTACATATTTTGTTCCTATGGGTTATTGGAATTCAACGAAATTTTATTTGACGCGATACGGACCTGAATCGGACGTGATATAGTCAAAACTCGGTTTTTGGATAATCCTCAAAGGGGTTAGTACACCGGATATTGTTAAAAATTGAGTCGGACCATTTTGTGGATATTTTTACATATTTTGTTCCTATGGGTTATTGGAATTCAACGAAATTTTATTTGACGCAGTTCGGACCGGAATCGGAGCTGATATAATCGAAACTCGGTTTTCGGAAAATTCTCAAAGGGGTTAGTACACGGGATATTGTTAAAAATCAATTCGGACCATTTTGTGGATATTTTTACATATTCTGTTCATATGGGTTATTGGAATTCAAGAAATTTTATTTGGTGCAATTCGAATCTGAATCGGGCCTAAAATGACCGAAACTCGGTTTTTGGATAATCCTCAAATGGGTTAGTACACGCAATATTGTTAAAAATGGAGTTGGACCATTTTGTGGATATTTTTACATATTTTGTTCCTATGGGTAATTAGAATTCAACGAAATTTTATTTGACGCAATTCAGACCTGAATCGGAGCTGATATAGTCAAAACTCGGTTTTCGGATAAACCGCAAAGTGGTTAGTACACGGGATATTGTTAAAAATCTAGTCTGACCATTTTAAGGATATTTTTACATATTTTTTTCCTATGGGTTATTGGAATTCAACGAAATTTTATTTGACGCGATACGGACCTGAATCGGACGTGATATAGTCAAAACTCGGTTTTTGGATAATCCTCAAAGGGGTTAGTACACGGGATATTGTTAAAAATCGAGTCGGACCATTTTGTGGATATTTTTACATATTTTGTTCCTATTGGTTATTGGAATTCAACGAAATTTTATTTGACACAGTTCGGACCGGAATCGGAGCTGATATAATCGAAACTCGGTTTTCGGAAAATTCTCAAAGGGGTTAGTACACGGGATATTGTTAAAAATCAATTCGGACCATTTTGTGGATATTTTTACATATTTTGTTCATATGGGTTATTGGAATTCAAGAAATTTTATTTGGTGCAATTCGAATCTGAATCGGGCCTAAAATGACCGAAACTCGGTTTTTGGATAATCCTCAAATGGGTTAGTACACGCAATATTGTTAAAAATGGAGTTGGACCATTTTGTGGATATTTTTACATATTTTGTTCCTATGGGTTATTGGAATTCAACGAAATTTTATTTGACGCAATTCAGACCTGAATCGGAGCTGATATAGTCAAAACTCGGTTTTCGGATAAACCGCAAAGTGGTTAGTACACGGGATATTGTTAAAAATCTAGTCGGACCATTTTAAGGATATTTTTAAATATTTTTTTCCTATGGGTTATTGGAATTCAACGAAATTTTATTTGACGCGATACGGACCTGAATCGGACGTGATATAGTCAAAACTCGGTTTTTGGATAATCCTCAAAGGGGTTAGTACACGGGATATTGTTAAAAATCGAGTCGGACCATTTTGTGGATATTTTTACATATTTTGTTCCTATTGGTTATTGGAATTCAACGAAATTTTATTTGACACAGTTCGGACCGGAATCGGAGCTGATATAATCGAAACTCGGTTTTCGGAAAATTCTCAAAGGGGTTAGTACACGGGATATTGTTAAAAATCAATTCGGACCATTTTGTGGATATTTTTACAAATTTTGTTCCTATGGGTTATTGGAATTCAACGAAATTTTATTTGACGCAATTCGGACGTGAATCGGAGCTAATATAGTCAAAACTCAATTTTTGGATAATCCTCAAAGGGGTTAGTACACGGGATATTGTTAAAAATCGAGTCGGACCATTTTAGGGATATTTTTACATATTTTGTTAGTATGGGTTATTGGAATTCAACGAAATTTTATTTGACGCAATTCGGACCTGAATCGGAGCTGATATAGTCAAAACTCAATTTTTGGATAATCCTCAAAGGGGTTAGTACACGGGATATTGTTAAAAATCGAGTCGGACAATTTTGTGGATATTTTTACATATTTTGTTCCTATGGGTTATTGGAATTCAACGAAATTTTATTTGACGCAGTTCGGACCGGAATCGGAGCTGATATAATCGAAACTCGGTTTTTGGAAAATTCTCAAAGGGGTTAGTACACGGGATATTGTTAAAAATCAATTCGGACCATTTTGTGGATATTTTTACATATTTTGTTCATATGGGTTATTGGAATTCAAGAAATTTTATTTGGTGCAATTCGAATCTGAATCGGGCCTAAAATGACCGAAACTCGGTTTTTGGATAATCCTCAAATGGGTTAGTACACGCAATATTGTTAAAAATGGAGTTGGACCATTTTGTGGATATTTTTACATATTTTGTTCCTATGGGTAATTAGAATTCAACGAAATTTTATTTGACGCAATTCAGACCTGAATCGGAGCTGATATAGTCAAAACTCGGTTTTCGGATAAACCGCAAAGTGGTTAGTACACGGGATATTGTTAAAAATCTAGTCTGACCATTTTAAGGATATTTTTACATATTTTTTTCCTATGGGTTATTGGAATTCAACGAAATTTTATTTGACGCGATACGGACCTGAATCGGACGTGATATAGTCAAAACTCGGTTTTTGGATAATCCTCAAAGGGGTTAGTACACGGGATATTGTTAAAAATCGAGTCGGACCATTTTGTGGATATTTTTACATATTTTGTTCCTATTGGTTATTGGAATTCAACGAAATTTTATTTGACACAGTTCGGACCGGAATCGGAGCTGATATAATCGAAACTCGGTTTTCGGAAAATTCTCAAAGGGGTTAGTACACGGGATATTGTTAAAAATCAATTCGGACCATTTTGTGGATATTTTTACATATTTTGTTCAAATGGGTTATTGGAATTCAAGAAATTTTATTTGGTGCAATTCGAATCTGAATCGGGCCTAAAATGACCGAAACTCGGTTTTTGGATAATCCTCAAATGGGTTAGTACACGCAATATTGTTAAAAATGGAGTTGGACCATTTTGTGGATATTTTTACATATTTTGTTCCTATGGGTTATTGGAATTCAACGAAATTTTATTTGACGCAATTCAGACCTGAATCGGAGCTGATATAGTCAAAACTCGGTTTTCGGATAAACCGCAAAGTGGTTAGTACACGGGATATTGTTAAAAATCTAGTCGGACCATTTTAAGGATATTTTTAAATATTTTGTTCCTATGGGTTATTGGAATTCAACGAAATTTTATTTGACGCCATACGGACCTGAATCGGACGTGATATAGTCAAAACTCGGTTTTTGGATAATCCTCAAAGGGGTTAGTACACGAGATATTGTTAAAAATCGAGTCGGACCATTTTGTGGATATTTTTACATATTTTGTTCCTATGGGTTATTGGAATTCAACGAAATTTTATTTGACGCAGTTCGGACCGGAATCGGAGCTGATATAATCGAAACTCGGTTTTCGGAAAATTCTCAAAGGGGTTAGTACACGGGATATTGTTAAAAATCAATTCGGACCATTTTGTGGATATTTTTACATATTTTGTTCCTATGGGTTATTGGAATTCAACGAAATTTTATTTGACGCAATTCGGACCTGAATCGGAGCTAATATAGTCAAAACTCAATTTTTGGATAATCCTCAAAGGGGTTAGTACACGGGATATTGTTAAAAATCGAGTCGGACCATTTTAGGGATATTTTTACATATTTTGTTAGTATGGGTTATTGGAATTCAACGAAATTTTATTTGACGCAATTCGGACCTGAATCGGAGCTGATATAGTCAAAACTCAATTTTTGGATAATCCTCAAAGGGGTTAGTACACGGGATATTGTTAAAAATCGAGTCGGACCATTTTGTGGATATTTTTACATATTTTGTGCCTATGGGTTATTGGAATTCAATGAAATTTTATTTGACGCAATTCGGACCGGAATCGGAGCTGATATGATCGAAACTCGGTTTTCGGAAAATTCTCAAAGGAGTTAGTACACGGGATATTGTTAAAAATCAATTCGGACCATTTTGTGGATATTTTTACATATTCTGTTCATATGGGTTATTGGAATTCAAGAAATTTTATTTGGTGCAATTCGAATCTGAATCGGGCCAAAAATGACCGAAACTCGGTTTTTGGATAATCCTCAAATGGGTTAGTACACGCAATATTGTTAAAAATGGAGTTGGACCATTTTGTGGATATTTTTACATATTTTGTTCCTATGGGTTATTGGAATTCAACGAAATTTTATTTGACGCAATTCAGACCTGAATCGGAGCTGATATAGTCAAAACTCGGTTTTCGGATAAACCGCAAAGTGGTTAGTACACGGGATATTGTAAAAAATCTAGTCGGGCCATTTTAAGGATATTTTTACATATTTTGTTCCTATGGGTTATTGGAATTCAACGAAATTTTATTTGACGCGATACGGACCTGAATCGGACGTGATATAGTCAAAACTCGGTTTTTGGATAATCCTCAAAGGGGTTAGTACACGAGATATTGTTAAAAATCGAGTCGGACCATTTTGTGGATATTTTTACATATTTTGTTCCTATGGGTTATTGGAATTCAACGAAATTTTATTTGACGCAGTTCGGACCGGAATCGGAGCTGATATAATCGAAACTCGGTTTTCGGAAAATTCTCAAAGGGGTTAGTACACGGGATATTGTTAAAAATCAATTCGGACCATTTTGTGGATATTTTTACATATTTTGTTCATATGGGTTATTGGAATTCAAGAAATTTTATTTGGTGCAATTCGAATCTGAATCGGGCCTAAAATGACCGAAACTCGGTTTTTGGATAATCCTCAAATGGGTTAGTACATGCAATATTGTTAAAAATGGAGTTGGACCATTTTGTGGATATTTTTACATATTTTGTTCCTATGGGTAATTAGAATTCAACGAAATTTTATTTGACGCAATTTAGACCTGAATCGGAGCTGATATAGTCAAAACTCGGTTTTCGGATAAACCGCAAAGTGGTTAGTACACGGGATATTGTTAAAAATCTAGTCTGACCATTTTAAGGATATTTTTACATATTTTTTTCC
Organism: Saposhnikovia divaricata; assembly: GCA_036435485.1. NCBI lineage: Eukaryota > Viridiplantae > Streptophyta > Magnoliopsida > Apiales > Apiaceae > Saposhnikovia > Saposhnikovia divaricata. The sequence continues at coordinate 223,507,098 of CM071599.1, read as the reverse complement.
TATGGGTTATTGGAATTCAACGAAATTTTATTTGACGCGATACGGACCTGAATCGGACGTGATATAGTCAAAACTCGGTTTTTGGATAATCCTCAAAGGGGTTAGTACACGGGATATTGTTAAAAATCGAGTCGGACCATTTTGTGGATATTTTTACATATTTTGTTCCTATTGGTTATTGGAATTCAACGAAATTTTATTTGACACAGTTCGGACCGGAATCGGAGCTGATATAATCGAAACTCGGTTTTCGGAAAATTCTCAAAGGGGTTAGTACACGGGATATTGTTAAAAATCAATTCGGACCATTTTGTGGATATTTTTACATATTTTGTTCCTATGGGTTATTGGAATTCAACGAAATTTTATTTGACGCAATTCGGACCTGAATCGGAGCTAATATAGTCAAAACTCAATTTTTGGATAATCCTCAAAGGGGTTAGTACACGGGATATTGTTAAAAATCGAGTCGGACCATTTTAGGGATATTTTTACATATTTTGTTAGTATGGGTTATTGGAATTCAACGAAATTTTATTTGACGCAATTCGGACCTGAATCGGAGCTGATATAGTCAAAACTCAATTTTTGGATAATCCTCAAAGGGGTTAGTACACGGGATATTGTTAAAAATCGAGTCGGACCATTTTGTGGATATTTTTACATATTTTGTGCCTATGGGTTATTGGAATTCAATGAAATTTTATTTGACGCAATTCGGACCGGAATCGGAGCTGATATGATCGAAACTCGGTTTTCGGAAAATTCTCAAAGGAGTTAGTACACGGGATATTGTTAAAAATCAATTCGGACCATTTTGTGGATATTTTTACATATTCTGTTCATATGGGTTATTGGAATTCAAGAAATTTTATTTGGTGCAATTCGAATCTGAATCGGGCCTAAAATGACCGAAACTCTGTTTTTGGATAATCCTCAAATGGGTTAGTACACGCAATATTGTTAAAAATGGAGTTGGACCATTTTGTGGATATTTTTACATATTTTGTTCCTATGGGTTATTGGAATTCAACGAAATTTTATTTGACGCAATTCAGACCTGAATCGGAGCTGATATAGTCAAAACTCGGTTTTCGGATAAACCGCAAAGTGGTTAGTACACGGGATATTGTAAAAAATCTAGTCGGGCCATTTTAAGGATATTTTTACATATTTTGTTCCTATGGGTTATTGGAATTCAACGAAATTTTATTTGACGCGATACGGACCTGAATCGGACGTGATATAGTCAAAACTCGGTTTTTGGATAATCCTCAAAGGGGTTAGTACACGAGATATTGTTAAAAATCGAGTCGGACCATTTTGTGGATATTTTTACATATTTTGTTCCTATGGGTTATTGGAATTCAACGAAATTTTATTTGACGCAGTTCGGACCGGAATCGGAGCTGATATAATCGAAACTCGGTTTTCGGAAAATTCTCAAAGGGGTTAGTACACGGGATATTGTTAAAAATCAATTCGGACCATTTTGTGGATATTTTTACATATTTTGTTCATATGGGTTATTGGAATTCAAGAAATTTTATTTGGTGCAATTCGAATCTGAATCGGGCCTAAAATGACCGAAACTCGGTTTTTGGATAATCCTCAAATGGGTTAGTACATGCAATATTGTTAAACATGGAGTTGGACCATTTTGTGGATATTTTTACATATTTTGTTCCTATGGGTAATTAGAATTCAACGAAATTTTATTTGACGCAATTTAGACCTGAATCGGAGCTGATATAGTCAAAACTCGGTTTTCGGATAAACCGCAAAGTGGTTAGTACACGGGATATTGTTAAAAATCTAGTCTGACCATTTTAAGGATATTTTTACATATTTTTTTCCTATGGGTTATTGGAATTCAACGAAATTTTATTTGACGCGATACGGACCTGAATCGGACGTGATATAGTCAAAACTCGGTTTTTGGATAATCCTCAAAGGGGTTAGTACACGGGATATTGTTAAAAATCGAGTCGGACCATTTTGTGGATATTTTTACATATTTTGTTCCTATTGGTTATTGGAATTCAACGAAATTTTATTTGACACAGTTCGGACCGGAATCGGAGCTGATATAATCGAAACTCGGTTTTCGGAAAATTCTCAAAGGGGTTAGTACACGGGATATTGTTAAAAATCAATTCGGACCATTTTGTGGATATTTTTACATATTTTGTTCCTATGGGTTATTGGAATTCAACGAAATTTTATTTGACGCAATTCGGACCTGAATCGGAGCTAATATAGTCAAAACTCAATTTTTGGATAATCCTCAAAGGGGTTAGTACACGGGATATTGTTAAAAATCGAGTCGGACCATTTTAGGGATATTTTTACATATTTTGTTAGTATGGGTTATTGGAATTCAACGAAATTTTATTTGACGCAATTCGGACCTGAATCGGAGCTGATATAGTCAAAACTCAATTTTTGGATAATCCTCAAAGGGGTTAGTACACGGGATATTGTTAAAAATCGAGTCGGACCATTTTGTGGATATTTTTACATATTTTGTGCCTATGGGTTATTGGAATTCAATGAAATTTTATTTGACGCAATTCGGACCGGAATCGGAGCTGATATGATCGAAACTCGGTTTTCGGAAAATTCTCAAAGGAGTTAGTACACGGGATATTGTTAAAAATCAATTCGGACCATTTTGTGGATATTTTTACATATTCTGTTCATATGGGTTATTGGAATTCAAGAAATTTTATTTGGTGCAATTCGAATCTGAATCGGGCCTAAAATGACCGAAACTCGGTTTTTGGATAATCCTCAAATGGGTTAGTACACGCAATATTGTTAAAAATGGAGTTGGACCATTTTGTGGATATTTTTACATATTTTGTTCCTATGGGTTATTGGAATTCAACGAAATTTTATTTGACGCAATTCAGACCTGAATCGGAGCTGATATAGTCAAAACTCGGTTTTCGGATAAACCGCAAAGTGGTTAGTACACGGGATATTGTAAAAAATCTAGTCGGGCAATTTTAAGGATATTTTTACATATTTTGTTCCTATGGGTTATTGGAATTCAACGAAATTTTATTTGACGCGATACGGACCTGAATCGGACGTGATATAGTCAAAACTCGGTTTTTGGATAATCCTCAAAGGGGTTAGTACACGAGATATTGTTAAAAATCGAGTCGGACCATTTTGTGGATATTTTTACATATTTTGTTCCTATGGGTTATTGGAATTCAACGAAATTTTATTTGACGCAGTTCGGACCGGAATCGGAGCTGATATAATCGAAACTCGGTTTTCGGAAAATTCTCAAAGGGGTTAGTACACGGGATATTGTTAAAAATCAATTCGGACCATTTTGTGGATATTTTTACATATTTTGTTCATATGGGTTATTGGAATTCAAGAAATTTTATTTGGTGCAATTCGAATCTGAATCGGGCCTAAAATGACCGAAACTCGGTTTTTGGATAATCCTCAATTGGGTTAGTACACGCAATATTGTTAAAAATGGAGTTGGACCATTTTATGGATATTTTTACATATTTTGTTCCTATGGGTAATTAGAATTCAACGAAATTTTATTTGACGCAATTTAGACCTGAATCGGAGCTGATATAGTCAAAACTCGGTTTTCGGATAAACCGCAAAGTGGTTAGTACACGGGATATTGTTAAAAATCTAGTCTGACCATTTTAAGGATATTTTTACATATTTTTTTCCTATGGGTTATTGGAATTCAACGAAATTTTATTTGACGCGATACGGACCTGAATCGGACGTGATATAGTCAAAACTCGGTTTTTGGATAATCCTCAAAGGGGTTAGTACACGGGATATTGTTAAAAATCGAGTCGGACCATTTTGTGGATATTTTTACATATTTTGTTCCTATTGGTTATTGGAATTCAACGAAATTTTATTTGACACAGTTCGGACCGGAATCGGAGCTGATATAATCGAAACTCGGTTTTCGGAAAATTCTCAAAGGGGTTAGTACACGGGATATTGTTAAAAATCAATTCGGACCATTTTGTGGATATTTTTACATATTTTGTTCATATGGGTTATTGGAATTCAAGAAATTTTATTTGGTGCAATTCGAATCTGAATCGGGCCTAAAATGACCGAAACTCGGTTTTTGGATAATCCTCAAATGGGTTAGTACACGCAATATTGTTAAAAATGGAGTTGGACCATTTTGTGGATATTTTTACATATTTTGTTCCTATGGGTTATTGGAATTCAACGAAATTTAATTTGACGCAATTCAGACCTGAATCGGAGCTGATATAGTCAAAACTCGGTTTTCGGATAAACCGCAAAGTGGTTAGTACACGGGATATTGTAAAAAATCTAGTCGGGCCATTTTAAGGATATTTTTACATATTTTGTTCCTATGGGTTATTGGAATTCAACGAAATTTTATTTGACGCGATACGGACCTGAATCGGACGTGATATAGTCAAAACTCGGTTTTTGGATAATCCTCAAAGGGGTTAGTACACGAGATATTGTTAAAAATCGAGTCGGACCATTTTGTGGATATTTTTACATATTTTGTTCCTATGGGTTATTGGAATTCAACGAAATTTTATTTGACGCAGTTCGGACCGGAATCGGAGCTGATATAATCGAAACTCGGTTTTCGGAAAATTCTCAAAGGGGTTAGTACACGGGATATTGTTAAAAATCAATTCGGACCATTTTGTGGATATTTTTACATATTTTGTTCATATGGGTTATTGGAATTCAAGAAATTTTATTTGGTGCAATTCGAATTTGAATCGGGCCTAAAATGACCGAAACTCGGTTTTTGGATAATCCTCAAATGGGTTAGTACACGCAATATTGTTAAAAATGGAGTTGGACCATTTTGTGGATATTTTTACATATTTTGTTCCTATGGGTAATTAGAATTCAACGAAATTTTATTTGACGCAATTTAGACCTGAATCGGAGCTGATATAGTCAAAACTCGGTTTTCGGATAAACCGCAAAGTGGTTAGTACACGGGATATTGTTAAAAATCTAGTCTGACCATTTTAAGGATATTTTTACATATTTTTTTCCTATGGGTTATTGGAATTCAACGAAATTTTATTTGACGCGATACGGACCTGAATCGGACGTGATATAGTCAAAACTCGGTTTTTGGATAATCCTCAAAGGGGTTAGTACACGGGATATTGTTAAAAATCGAGTCGGACCATTTTGTGGATATTTTTACATATTTTGTTCCTATTGGTTATTGGAATTCAACGAAATTTTATTTGACACAGTTCGGACCGGAATCGGAGCTGATATAATCGAAACTCGGTTTTCGGAAAATTCTCAAAGGGGTTAGTACACGGGATATTGTTAAAAATCAATTCGGACCATTTTGTGGATATTTTTACATATTTTGTTCATATGGGTTATTGGAATTCAAGAAATTTTATTTGGTGCAATTCGAATCTGAATTGGGCCTAAAATGACCGAAACTCGGTTTTTGGATAATCCTCAAATGGGTTAGTACACGCAATATTGTTAAAAATGGAGTTGGACCATTTTGTGGATATTTTTACATATTTTGTTCCTATGGGTTATTGGAATTCAACGAAATTTTATTTGACGAAATTCAGACCTGAATCGGAGCTGATATAGTCAAAACTCGGTTTTCGGATAAACCGCAAAGTAGTTAGTACACAGGATATTGTTAAAAATCTAGTCGGGCCATTTTAAGGATATTTTTACATATTTTGTTCCTATGGGTTATTGGAATTCAACGAAATTTTATTTGACGCGATACGGACCTGAATCGGACGTGATATAGTCAAAACTCAGTTTTTGGATAATCCTCAAAGGGGTTAGTACACGGGATATTGTTAAAAATCGAGTCGGACCATTTTGTGGATATTTTTACATATTTTGTTCCTATGGGTTATTGGAATTCAACGAAATTTTATTTGACGCAGTTCGGACCGGAATCGGAGCTGATATAATCGAAACTCGGTTTTCGGAAAATTCTCAAAGGGGTTAGTACACGGGATATTTTTAAAAATCAATTCGGACCATTTTGTGGATATTTTTACATATTTTGTTCATATGGGTTATTGGAATTCAAGAAATTTTATTTGGTGCAATTCGAATCTGAATCGGGCCTAAAATGACCGAAACTCGGTTTTTGGATAATCCTCAAATGGGTTAGTACACGCAATATTGTTAAAAATGGAGTTGGACCATTTTGTTGATATTTTTACATATTTTGTTCCTATGGGTTATTGGAATTCAACGAAATTTTATTTGACGCAATTCAGACCTAAATCGGAGCTGATAAAGTCAAAACTCGGTTTTCGGATAAACCGCAAAGTGGTTAGTACACGGGATATTGTTAAAAATCTAGTCGGACCATTTTAAGGATATTTTTACATATTTTGTTCCTATGGGTTATTGGAATTCAACGAAATTTTATTTGACGCGATACGGACCTGAATCGGACGTGATATAGTCAAAACTCGATTTTTGGATAATCGTCAAAGGGGTTAGTACACGGGATATTGTTAAAAATCGAGTCGGACCATTTTGTGGATATTTTTACATATTTTGTTCCTATGGGTTATTGGAATTCAACGAAATTTTATTTGACGCAGTTCGGACCGGAATCTGAGCTGATATAATCGAAACTCGGTTTTCGGAAAATTCTCAAAGGGGTTAGTACACGGGATATTGTTAAAAATCAATTCGGACCATTTTGTGGATATTTTTACATATTTTGTTCATATGGGTTATTGGAATTCAAGAAATTTTATTTGGTGCAATTCGAATCTGAATCGGGCCTAAAATGACCGAAACTCGGTTTTTGGATAATCCTCAAATGGGTTAGTACACGCAATATTGTTAAAAATGGAGTTGGACCATTTTGTGGATATTTTTACATATTTTGTTCCTATGGGTAATTAGAATTGAACGAAATTTTATTTGACGCAATTCAGACCTGAATCGGAGCTGATATAGTCAAAACTCGGTTTTCGGATAAACCGCAAAGTGGTTAGTACACGGGATATTGTTAAAAATCTAGTCTGACCATTTTAAGGATATTTTTACATATTTTTTTCCTATGGGTTATTGGAATTCAACGAAATTTTATTTGACGCGATACGGACCTGAATCGGACGTGATATAGTCAAAACTCGGTTTTTGGATAATCCTCAAAGGGGTTAGTACACGGGATATTGTTAAAAATCGAGTCGGACCATTTTGTGGATATTTTTACATATTTTGTTCCTATTGGTTATTGGAATTCAACGAAATTTTATTTGACACAGTTCGGACCGGAATCGGAGCTGATATAATCGAAACTCGGTTTTCGGAAAATTCTCAAAGGGTTGTACACGGGATATTGTTAAAAATCAATTCGGACCATTTTGTGGATATTTTTACATATTTTGTTCATATGGGTTATTGGAATTCAAGAAATTTTATTTGGTGCAATTCGAATCTGAATCGGGCCTAAAATGACCGAAACTCGGTTTTTGGATAATCCTCAAATGGGTTAGTACACGCAATATTGTTAAAAATGGAGTTGGACCATTTTGTGGATATTTTTACATATTTTGTTCCTATGGGTTATTGGAATTCAACGAAATTTTATTTGACGCAATTCAGACCTGAATCGGAGCTGATATAGTCAAAACTCGGTTTTCGGATAAACCGCAAAGTGGTTAGTACACGGGATATTGTTAAAAATCTAGTCGGACCATTTTAAGGATATTTTTAAATATTTTGTTCCTATGGGTTATTGGAATTCAACGAAATTTTATTTGACGCCATACGGACCTGAATCGGACGTGATATAGTCAAAACTCGGTTTTTGGATAATCCTCAAAGGGGTTAGTACACGAGATATTGTTAAAAATCGAGTCGGACCATTTTGTGGATATTTTTACATATTTTGTTCCTATGGGTTATTGGAATTCAACGAAATTTTATTTGACGCAGTTCGGACCGGAATCGGAGCTGATATAATCGAAACTCGGTTTTCGGAAAATTCTCAAAGGGGTTAGTACACGGGATATTGTTAAAAATCAATTCGGACCATTTTGTGGATATTTTTACATATTTTGTTCCTATGGGTTATTGGAATTCAACGAAATTTTATTTGACGCAATTCGGACCTGAATCGGAGCTAATATAGTCAAAACTCAATTTTTGGATAATCCTCAAAGGGGTTAGTACACGGGATATTGTTAAAAATCGAGTCGGACCATTTTAGGGATATTTTTACATATTTTGTTAGTATGGGTTATTGGAATTCAACGAAATTTTATTTGACGCAATTCGGACCTGAATCGGAGCTGATATAGTCAAAACTCAATTTTTGGATAATCCTCAAAGGGGTTAGTACACGGGATATTGTTAAAAATCGAGTCGGACCATTTTGTGGATATTTTTACATATTTTGTGCCTATGGGTTATTGGAATTCAATGAAATTTTATTTGACGCAATTCGGACCGGAATCGGAGCTGATATGATCGAAACTCGGTTTTCGGAAAATTCTCAAAGGAGTTAGTACACGGGATATTGTTAAAAATCAATTCGGACCATTTTGTGGATATTTTTACATATTTTGTTCATATGGGTTATTGGAATTCAAGAAATTTTATTTGGTGCAATTCGAATCTGAATCGGGCCTAAAATGACCGAAACTCGGTTTTTGGATAATCCTCAAATGGGTTAGTACACGCAATATTGTTAAAAATGGAGTTGGACCATTTTGTGGATATTTTTACATATTTTGTTCCTATGGGTTATTGGAATTCAACGAAATTTTATTTGACGCAATTCAGACCTGAATCGGAGCTGATATAGTCAAAACTCGGTTTTCGGATAAACCGCAAAGTGGTTAGTACACGGGATATTGTTAAAAATCTAGTCGGACCATTTTAAGGATATTTTTAAATATTTTGTTCCTATGGGTTATTGGAATTCAACGAAATTTTATTTGACGCCATACGGACCTGAATCGGACGTGATATAGTCAAAACTCGGTTTTTGGATAATCCTCAAAGGGGTTAGTACACGAGATATTGTTAAAAATCGAGTCGGACCATTTTGTGGATATTTTTACATATTTTGTTCCTATGGGTTATTGGAATTCAACGAAATTTTATTTGACGCAGTTCGGACCGGAATCGGAGCTGATATAATCGAAACTCGGTTTTCGGAAAATTCTCAAAGGGGTTAGTACACGGGATATTGTTAAAAATCAATTCGGACCATTTTGTGGATATTTTTACATATTTTGTTCCTATGGGTTATTGGAATTCAACGAAATTTTATTTGACGCAATTCGGACCTGAATCGGAGCTAATATAGTCAAAACTCAATTTTTGGATAATCCTCAAAGGGGTTAGTACACGGGATATTGTTAAAAATCGAGTCGGACCATTTTAGGGATATTTTTACATATTTTGTTAGTATGGGTTATTGGAATTCAACGAAATTTTATTTGACGCAATTCGGACCTGAATGGGAGCTGATATAGTCAAAACTCAATTTTTGGATAATCCTCAAAGGGGTTAGTACACGGGATATTGTTAAAAATCGAGTCGGACCATTTTGTGGATATTTTTACATATTTTGTGCCTATGGGTTATTGGAATTCAATGAAATTTTATTTGACGCAATTCGGACCGGAATCGGAGCTGATATGATCGAAACTCGGTTTTCGGAAAATTCTCAAAGGAGTTAGTACACGGGATATTGTTAAAAATCAATTCGGACCATTTTGTGGATATTTTACATATTCTGTTCATATGGGTTATTGGAATTCAAGAAATTTTATTTGGTGCAATTCGAATCTGAATCGGGCCTAAAATGACCGAAACTCGGTTTTTGGATAATCCTCAAATGGGTTAGTACACGCAATATTGTTAAAAATGGAGTTGGACCATTTTGTGGATATTTTTACATATTTTGTTCCTATGGGTTATTGGAATTCAACGAAATTTTATTTGACGCAATTCAGACCTGAATCGGAGCTGATATAGTCAAAACTCGGTTTTCGGATAAACCGCAAAGTGGTTAGTACACGGGATATTGTTAAAAATCTAGTCGGACCATTTTAAGGATATTTTTACATATTTTGTTCCTATGGGTTATTGGAATTCAACGAAATTTTATTTGACGCGATACGGACCTGAATCGGACGTGATATAGTCAAAACTCGGTTTTTGGATAATCCTCAAAGGGGTTAGTACACGGGATATTGTTAAAAATCGAGTCGGACCATTTTGTGGATATTTTTACATATTTTGTTCCTATGGGTTATTGGAATTCAACGAAATTTTATTTGACGCAGTTCGGACCGGAATCGGAGCTGATATAATCGAAACTCAGTTTTCGGAAAATTCTCAAAGGGGTTAGTACACGGGATATTGTTAAAAATCAATTCGGACCATTTTGTGGATATTTTTACATATTTTGTTCATATGGGTTATTGGAATTCAAGAAATTTTATTTGGTGCAATTCGAATCTGAATCGGGCCTAAAATAACCGAAACTCGGTTTTTGGATAATCCTCAAATGGGTTAGTACACGCAATATTGTTAAAAATGGAGTTGGACCATTTTGTGGATATTTTTACATATTTTGTTCCTATGGGTTATTGGAATTCAACGAAATTTTATTTGACGCAATTCAGACCTGAATCGGAGCTGATATAGTCAAAACTCGGTTTTCGGATAAACCGCTAAGTGGTTAGTACACGGGATATTGTTAAAAATCTAGTCGGACCATTTTAAGGATATTTTTACATATTTTGTTCCTATGGGTTATTGGAATTCAATGAAATTTTATTTGACGCGATACGGACCTGAATCGGACGTGATATAGTCAAAACTCGGTTTTTGGATAATCCTCAAAAGGGTTAGTACACGGGATATTGTTAAAAATCGAGTCGGACCATTTTGTGGATATTTTTACATATTTTGTTCCTATGGGTTATTGGAATTCAACGAAATTTTATTTGACGCAGTTCGGACCGGAATCGGAGCTGATATAATCGAAACTCGGTTTTCGGAAAATTCTCAAAGGGGTTAGTACACGGGATATTGTTAAAAATCAATTCGGACCATTTTGTGGATATTTTTACATATTTTGTTCATATGGGTTATTGGAATTCAAGAAATTTTATTTGGTGCAATTCGAATCTGAATCGGGCCTAAAATGACCGAAACTCGGTTTTTGGATAATCCTCAAATGGGTTAGTACACGCAATATTGTTAAAAATGGAGTTGGACCATTTTGTGGATATTTTTACATATTTTGTTCCTATGGGTTATTGGAATTCAACGAAATTTTATTTGACGCAATTCAGACCTGAATCGGAGCTGATATAGTCAAAACTCGGTTTTCGGATAAACCGCAAAATGGTTAGTACACGGGATATTGTTAAAAATCTAGTCGGGCCATTTTAAGGATATTTTTACATATTTTGTTCCTATGGGTTATTGGAATTCAACGAAATTTTATTTGACGCGATACGGACCTGAATCGGACGTGATATAGTCAAAACTCGGTTTTTGGATAATCCTCAAAGGGGTTAGTACACGGGATATTGTTAAAAATCGAGTCGGACCATTTTGTGGATATTTTTACATATTTTGTTCCTATGGGTTATTGGAATTCAACGAAATTTTATTTGACGCAGTTCGGACCGGAATCGGAGCTGATATAATCGAAACTCGGTTTTCGGAAAATTCTCAAAGGGGTTAGTACACGGGATATTTTTAAAAATCAATTCGGACCATTTTGTGGATATTTTTACATATTTTGTTCATATGGGTTATTGGAATTCAAGAAATTTTATTTGGTGCAATTCGAATCTGAATCGGGCCTAAAATGACCGAAACTCGGTTTTTGGATAATCCTCAAATGGGTTAGTACACGCAATATTGTTAAAAATGGAGTTGGACCATTTTGTTGATATTTTTACATATTTTGTTCCTATGGGTTATTGGAATTCAACGAAATTTTATTAGACGCAATTCAGACCTAAATCGGAGCTGATATAGTCAAAACTCGGTTTTCGGATAAACCGCAAAGTGGTTAGTACACGGGATATTGTTAAAAATCTAGTCGGACCATTATAAGGATATTTTTACATATTTTGTTCCTATGGGTTATTGGAATTCAACGAAATTTTATTTGACGCGATACGGACCTGAATCGGACGTGATATAGTCAAAACTCGGTTTTTGGATAATCCTCAAAGGGGTTAGTACACGGGATATTGTTAAAAATCGAGTCGGACCATTTTGTGGATATTTCTACATATTTTGTTCCTATGGTTATTGGAATTCAACGAAATTTTATTTGACGCAGTTCGGACCGGAATCGGAGCTGATATAATCGAAACTCGGTTTTCAGAAAATTCTCAAAGGGGTTAGTACACGGGATATTGTTAAAAATCAATTCGGACCATTTTGTGGATATTTTTACATATTTTGTTCATATGGGTTATTGGAATTCAAGAAATTTTATTTGGTGCAATTCGAATCTGAATCGGGCCTAAAATGACCGAAACTCGGTTTTTGGATAATCCTCAAATGGGTTTGTACACGCAATATTGTTAAAAATGGAGTTGGACCATTTTGTGGATATTTTTACATATTTTGTTCCTATGGGTTATTGGAATTCAACGAAATTTTATTTGACGCAATTCAGACCTGAATCGGAGCTGATATAGTCAAAACTCGGTTTTCGGATAAACCGCTAAGTGGTTAGTACACGGGATATTGTTAAAAATCTAGTCGGACCATTTTAAGGATATTTTTACATATTTTGTTCCTATGGGTTATTGGAATTCAGCGAAATTTTATTTGACGCGATACGGACCTGAATCGGACGTGATATAGTCAAAACTCGGTTTTTGGATAATCCTCAAAGGGGTTAGTACACGGGATATTGTTAAAAATCGAGTCGGACCATTTTGTGGATATTTTTACATATTTTGTTCCTATGGGTTATTGGAATTCAACGAAATTTTATTTGACGCAGTTCGGACCGGAATCGGAGCTGATATAATCGAAACTCGGTTTTCGGAAAATTCTCAAAGGGGTTAGTACACGGGATATTTTTAAAAATCAATTCGGACCATTTTGTGGATATTTTTACATATTTTGTTCATATGGGTTATTGGAATTCAAGAAATTTTATTTGGTGCAATTCGAATCTGAATCGGGCCTAAAATGACCGAAACTCGGTTTTTGGATAATCCTCAAATGGGTTAGTACACGCAATATTGTTAAAAATGGAGTTGGACCATTTTGTTGATATTTTTACATATTTTGTTCCTATGGGTTATTGGAATTCAACGAAATTTTATTAGACGCAATTCAGACCTAAATCGGAGCTGATATAGTCAAAACTCGGTTTTCGGATAAACCGCAAAGTGGTTAGTACACGGGATATTGTTAAAAATCTAGTCGGACCATTTTAAGGATATTTTTACATATTTTGTTCCTATGGGTTATTGGAATTCAACGAAATTTTATTTGACGCGATACGGACCTGAATCGGACGTGATATAGTCAAAACTCGGTTTTTGGATAATCCTCAAAGGGGTTAGTACACGGGATATTGTTAAAAATCGAGTCGGACCATTTTGTGGATATTTCTACATATTTTGTTCCTATGGTTATTGGAATTCAACGAAATTTTATTTGACGCAGTTCGGACCGGAATCGGAGCTGATATAATCGAAACTCGGTTTTCAGAAAATTCTCAAAGGGGTTAGTACACGGGATATTGTTAAAAATCAATTCGGACCATTTTGTGGATATTTTTACATATTTTGTTCATATGGGTTATTGGAATTCAAGAAATTTTATTTGGTGCAATTCGAATCTGAATCGGGCCTAAAATGACCGAAACTCGGTTTTTGGATAATCCTCAAATGGGTTTGTACACGCAATATTGTTAAAAATGGAGTTGGACCATTTTGTGGATATTTTTACATATTTTGTTCCTATGGGTTATTGGAATTCAACGAAATTTTATTTGACGCAATTCAGACCTGAATCGGAGCTGATATAGTCAAAACTCGGTTTTCGGATAAACCGCTAAGTGGTTAGTACACGGGATATTGTTAAAAATCTAGTCGGACCATTTTAAGGATATTTTTACATATTTTGTTCCTATGGGTTATTGGAATTCAACGAAATTTTATTTGACGCGATACGGACCTGAATCGGACGTGATATAGTCAAAACTCGGTTTTTGGATAATCCTCAAAGGGGTTAGTACACGGGATATTGTTAAAAATCGAGTCGGACCATTTTGTGGATATTTTTACATATTTTGTTCCTATGGGTTATTGGAATTCAACGAAATTTTATTTGACGCAGTTCGGACCGGAATCGGAGCTGATATAATCGAAACTCGGTTTTTTGAAAATTCTCAAAGGGGTTAGTACACGGGATATTGTTAAAAATCAATTCGGACCATTTTGTGGATATTTTTACATATTTTGTTCATATGGGTTATTGGAATTCAAGAAATTTTATTTGGTGTAATTCGAATCTGAATCGGGCCTAAAATGACCGAAACTCGGTTTTTGGATAATCCTCAAATGGGTTAGTACACGCAATATTGTTAAAAATGGAGTTGGACCATTTTGTGGATATTTTTACATATTTTGTTCCTATGGGTTATTGGAATTCAACGAAATTTTATTTGACGCAATTCAGACCTGAATCGGAGCTGATATAGTCAAAACTCGGTTTTCGGATAAACCGCAAAGTGGTTAGTACACGGGATATTGTTAAAAATCTAGTCGGACCATTTTAAGGATATTTTTACATATTTTGTTCCTATGGGTTATTGGAATTCAACGAAATTTTATTTGACGCGATACGGACCTGAATCGGACGTGATATAGTCAAAACTCGGTTTTTGGATAATCCTCAAAGGGGTTAGTACACGGGATATTGTTAAAAATCGAGTCGGACCATTTTGTGGATATTTTTACATATTTTGTTCCTATGGGTTATTGGAATTCAACGAAATTTTATTTGACGCAGTTCGGACCGGAATCGGAGCTGATATAATCGAAACTCGGTTTTCGGAAAATTCTCAAAGGGGTTAGTACACGGGATATTGTTAAAAATCAATTCGGACCATTTTGTGGATATTTTTACATATTTTGTTCATATGGGTTATTGGAATTCAAGAAATTTTATTTGGTGCAATTCGAATCTGAATCGGGCCTAAAATGACCGAAACTCGGTTTTTGGATAATCCTCAAATGGGTTAGTACACGCAATATTGTTAAAAATGGAGTTGGACCATTTTGTGGATATTTTTACATATTTTGTTCCTATGGGTTATTGGAATTCAACGAAATTTTATTTGACGCAATTCAGACCTGAATCGGAGCTGATATAGTCAAAACTCGGTTTTCGGATAAACCGCAAAGTGGTTAGTACACGGGATATTGTTAAAAATCTAGTCGGACCATTTTAAGGATATTTTTACATATTTTGTTCCTATGGGTTATTGGAATTCAACGAAATTTTATTTGACGCGATACGGACCTGAATCGGACGTGATATAGTCAAAACTCGGTTTTTGGATAATCCTCAAAGGGGTTAGTACACGGGATATTGTTAAAAATCGAGTCGAACCATTTTGTGGATATTTTTACATATTTTGTTCCTATGGGTTATTGGAATTCAACGAAATTTTATTTGACGCAGTTCGGACCGGAATCGGAGCTGATATAATCGAAACTCGGTTTTCGGAAAATTCTCAAAGGGGTTAGTACACGGGATATTGTTAAAAATCAATTCGGACCATTTTGTGGATATTTTTACATATTTTGTTCATATGGGTTATTGGAATTCAAGAAATTTTATTTGGTGCAATTCGAATCTGAATCGGGCCTAAAATGACCGAAACTCGGTTTTTGGATAATCCTCAAATGGGTTAGTACACGCAATATTGTTAAAAATGGAGTTGGACCATTTTGTGGATATTTTTACATATTTTGTTCCTATGGGTTATTGGAATTCAACGAAATTTTATTTGACGCAATTCAGACCTGAATCGGAGCTGATATAGTCAAAACTCGGTTTTCGGATAAACCGCAAAGTGGTTAGTACACGGGATATTGTTAAAAATCTAGTCGGGCCATTTTAAGGATATTTTTACATATTTTGTTCCTATGGGTTATTGGAATTCAACGAAATTTTATTTGACGCGATACGGACCTGAATCGGACGTGATATAGTCAAAACTCGGTTTTTGGATAATCCTCAAAGGGGTTAGTACACGGGATATTGTTAAAAATCGAGTCGGACCATTTTGTGGATATTTTTACATATTTTGTTCCTATGGGTTATTGGAATTCAACGAAATTTTATTTGACGCAGTTCGGACCGGAATCGGAGCTGATATAATCGAAACTCGGTTTTCGGAAAATTCTCAAAGGGGTTAGTACACGGGATATTGTTAAAAATCAATTCGGACAATTTTGTGGATATTTTTACATATTTTGTTCATATGGGTTATTGGAATTCAAGAAATTTTATTTGGTGCAATTCGAATCTGAATCGGGCCTAAAATGACCGAAACTCGGTTTTTGGATAATCCTCAAATGGGTTAGTACACGCAATATTGTTAAAAATGGAGTTGGACCATTTTGTGGATATTTTTACATATTTTGTTCCTATGGGTTATTGGAATTCAACGAAATTTTATTTGACGCAATTCAGACCTGAATCGGAGCTGATATAGTCAAAACTCGGTTTTCGGATAAACCGCAAAGTGGTTAGTACACGGGATATTGTTAAAAATCTAGTCGGACCATTTTAAGGATATTTTTACATATTTTGTTCCTATGGGTTATTGGAATTCAACGAAATTTTATTTGACGCGATACGGACCTGAATCAGACGTGATATAGTCAAAACTCGGTTTTTGGATAATCCTCAAAGGGGTTAGTACACGGGATATTGTTAAAAATCGAGTCGGACCATTTTGTGGATATTTTTACATATTTTGTTCCTATGGGTTATTGGAATTCAACGAAATTTTATTTGACGCAGTTCGGACCGGAATCGGAGATGATATAATCGAAACTCGGTTTTCGGAAAATTCTCAAAGGGGTTAGTACACGGGATATTGTTAAAAATCAATTCGGACCATTTTGTGGATATTTTTACATATTTTGTTCATATGGGTTATTGGAATTCAAGAAATTTTATTTGGTGCAATTGGAATCTGAATCGGGCCTAAAATGACCGAAACTCGGTTTTTGGATAATCCTCAAATGGGTTAGTACACGCAATATTGTTAAAAATGGAGTTGGACCATTTTGTGGATATTTTTACATATTTTGTTCCTATGGGTTATTGGAATTCAACGAAATTTTATTTGACGCAATTCAGACCTGAATCGGAGCTGATATAGTCAAAACTCGGTTTTCGGATAAACCGCTAAGTGGTTAGTACACGGGATATTGTTAAAAATCTAGTCGGACCATTTTAAGGATATTTTTACATATTTTGTTCCTATGGGTTATTGGAATTCAACGAAATTTTATTTGACGCGATACGGACCTGAATCGGACGTGATATAGTCAAAACTCGGTTTTTGGATAATCCTCAAAGGGGTTAGTACACGGGATATTGTTAAAAATCGAGTCGGACCATTTTGTGGATATTTTTACATATTTTGTTCCTATGGGTTATTGGAATTCAACGAAATTTTATTTGACGCAGTTCGGACCGGAATCGGAGCTGATATAATCGAAACTCGGTTTTCGGAAAATTCTCAAAGGGGTTAGTACACGGGATATTGTTAAAAATCAATTCGGACCATTTTGTGGATATTTTTACATATTTTGTTCATATGGGTTATTGGAATTCAAGAAATTTTATTTGGTGTAATTCGAATCTGAATCGGGCCTAAAATGACCGAAACTCGGTTTTTGGATAATCCTCAAATGGGTTAGTACACGCAATATTGTTAAAAATGGAGTTGGACCATTTTGTGGATATTTTTACATATTTTGTTCCTATGGGTTATTGGAATTCAACGAAATTTTATTTGACGCAATTCAGACCTGAATCGGAGCTGATATAGTCAAAACTCGGTTTTCGGATAAACCGCAAAGTGGTTAGTACACGGGATATTGTTAAAAATCTAGTCGGACCATTTTAAGGATATTTTTACATATTTTGTTCCTATGGGTTATTGGAATTCAACGAAATTTTATTTGACGCGATACGGACCTGAATCAGACGTGATATAGTCAAAACTCGGTTTTTGGATAATCCTCAAAGGGGTTAGTACACGGGATATTGTTAAAAATCGAGTCGGACCATTTTGTGGATATTTTTACATATTTTGTTCCTATGGGTTATTGGAATTCAACGAAATTTTATTTGACGCAGTTCGGACCGGAATCGGAGATGATATAATCGAAACTCGGTTTTCGGAAAATTCTCAAAGGGGTTAGTACACGGGATATTGTTAAAAATCAATTCGGACCATTTTGTGGATATTTTTACATATTTTGTTCATATGGGTTATTGGAATTCAAGAAATTTTATTTGGTGCAATTGGAATCTGAATCGGGCCTAAAATGACCGAAACTCGGTTTTTGGATAATCCTCAAATGGGTTAGTACACGCAATATTGTTAAAAATGGAGTTGGACCATTTTGTGGATATTTTTACATATTTTGTTCCTATGGGTTATTGGAATTCAACGAAATTTTATTTGACGCAATTCAGACCTGAATCGGAGCTGATATAGTCAAAACTCGGTTTTCGGATAAACCGCTAAGTGGTTAGTACACGGGATATTGTTAAAAATCTAGTCGGACCATTTTAAGGATATTTTTACATATTTTGTTCCTATGGGTTATTGGAATTCAACGAAATTTTATTTGACGCGATACGGACCTGAATCGGACGTGATATAGTCAAAACTCGGTTTTTGGATAATCCTCAAAGGGGTTAGTACACGGGATATTGTTAAAAATCGAGTCGGACCATTTTGTGGATATTTTTACATATTTTGTTCCTATGGGTTATTGGAATTCAACGAAATTTTATTTGACGCAGTTCGGACCGGAATCGGAGCTGATATAATCGAAACTCGGTTTTCGGAAAATTCTCAAAGGGGTTAGTACACGGGATATTGTTAAAAATCAATTCGGACCATTTTGTGGATATTTTTACATATTTTGTTCATATGGGTTATTGGAATTCAAGAAATTTTATTTGGTGTAATTCGAATCTGAATCGGGCCTAAAATGACCGAAACTCGGTTTTTGGATAATCCTCAAATGGGTTAGTACACGCAATATTGTTAAAAATGGAGTTGGACCATTTTGTGGATATTTTTACATATTTTGTTCCTATGGGTTATTGGAATTCAACGAAATTTTATTTGACGCAATTCAGACCTGAATCGGAGCTGATATAGTCAAAACTCGGTTTTCGGATAAACCGCAAAGTGGTTAGTACACGGGATATTGTTAAAAATCTAGTCGGACCATTTTAAGGATATTTTTACATATTTTGTTCCTATGGGTTATTGGAATTCAACGAAATTTTATTTGACGCGATACGGACCTGAATCGGACGTGATATAGTCAAAACTCGGTTTTTGGATAATCCTCAAAGGGGTTAGTACACGGGATATTGTTAAAAATCGAGTCGGACCATTTTGTGGATATTTTTACATATTTTGTTCCTATGGGTTATTGGAATTCAACGAAATTTTATTTGACGCAGTTCGGACCGGAATCGGAGCTGATATAATCGAAACTCGGTTTTCGGAAAATTCTCAAAGGGGTTAGTACACGGGATATTGTTAAAAATCAATTCGGACCATTTTGTGGATATTTTTACATATTTTGTTCATATGGGTTATTGGAATTCAAGAAATTTTATTTGGTGCAATTCGAATCTGAATCGGGCCTAAAATGACCGAAACTCGGTTTTTGGATAATCCTCAAATGGGTTAGTACACGCAATATTGTTAAAAATGGAGTTGGACCATTTTGTGGATATTTTTACATATTTTGTTCCTATGGGTTATTGGAATTCAACGAAATTTTATTTGACGCAATTCAGACCTGAATCGGAGCTGATATAGTCAAAACTTGGTTTTCGGATAAACCGCAAAGTGGTTAGTACACGGGATATTGTTAAAAATCTAGTCGGACCATTTTAAGGATATTTTTACATATTTTGTTCCTATGGGTTATTGGAATTCAACGAAATTTTATTTGACGCGATACGGACCTGAATCGGACGTGATATAGTCAAAACTCGGTTTTTGGATAATCCTCAAAGGGGTTAGTACACGGGATATTGTTAAAAATCGAGTCGGACCATTTTGTGGATATTTTTACATATTTTGTTCCTATGGGTTATTGGAATTCAACGAAATTTTATTTGACGCAGTTCGGACCGGAATCGGAGCTGATATAATCGAAACTCGGTTTTCGGAAAATTCTCAAAGGGGTTAGTACACGGGATATTGTTAAAAATCAATTCGGACCATTTTGTGGATATTTTTACATATTTTGTTCATATGGGTTATTGGAATTCAAGAAATTTTATTTGGTGTAATTCGAATCTGAATCGGGCCTAAAATGACCGAAACTCGGTTTTTGGATAATCCTCAAATGGGTTAGTACACGCAATATTGTTAAAAATGGAGTTGGACCATTTTGTGGATATTTTTACATATTTTGTTCCTATGGGTTATTGGAATTCAACGAAATTTTATTTGACGCAATTCAGACCTGAATCGGAGCTGATATAGTCAAAACTCGGTTTTCGGATAAACCGCAAAGTGGTTAGTACACGGGATATTGTTAAAAATCTAGTCGGACCATTTTAAGGATATTTTTACATATTTTGTTCCTATGGGTTATTGGAATTCAATGAAATTTTATTTGACGCGATACGGACCTGAATCGGACGTGATATAGTCAAAACTTGGTTTTTGGATAATCCTCAAAGGGGTTAGTACACGGGATATTGTTGAAAATCGAGTCGGACCATTTTGTGGATATTTTTACATATTTTGTTCCTATGGGTTATTGGAATTCAACGAAATTTTATTTGACGCAGTTCGGACTGGAATCGGAGCTGATATAATCGAAACTCGGTTTTCGGAAAATTCTCAAAGGGGTTAGTACACGGGATATTGTTAAAATCAATTCGGACCATTTTGTGGATATTTTTACATATTTTGTTCATATGGGTTACTGGAATTCAAGAAATTTTATTTGGTGCAATTCGAATATGAATCGGGCCTAAAATGACAGAAACTCGGTTTTTGGATAATCCTCAAATGGGTTAGTACACGCAATATTGTTAAAAATGGAGTTGGACCATTTTGTGGATATTTTTACATATTTTGTTCCTATGGGTTATTGGAATTCAACGAAATTTTATTTGACGCAATTCAAACCTGAATCGGAGCTGATATAGTCAAAACTCGTTTTTCGGATAAACCTCAAAGTGGTTAGTACACGGGATATTGTTAAAAATCGAGTCGGACCATTTTAGGGATATTTTTACATATTTTTTCCTATGGGTTATTGGAATTCAACGAAATTTTATTTGACGCAATTAGGACCTGAATCGGAGCTGATATAGTCAAAACTCAGTTTTTGGATAATCCTCAAAGGGGTTAGTACACGGGATATTGTTAAAAATCGAGTCGGACCATTTTGTGGATATTTTTACATATTTTGTTCCTATGGGTTATAGGAATTCAACGAAATTTTATTTGACGCAGTTCGGACCGGAATCGGAGCTGATATGATCGAAACTCGGTTTTCGGAAAATTCTCAAAGGGGTTAGTACACGGGATATTGTTAAAAATCTAGTCGGACCATTTTAAAGATATTTTTACATATTTTGTTCCTATGGGTTATTGGAATTCAACGAAATTTTATTTGACGCGATACGGACCTGAATCGGACGTGATATAGTCAAAACTCGGTTTTTGGATAATCCTCAAAGGGGTTAGTACACGTGATATTGTTAAAAATCGAGTCGGACCATTTTGTGGATATTTTTACATATTTTGTTCCTATGGGTTATTGGAATTTAACGAAATTTTATTTGACGCAGTTCGGACCGGAATCGGAGCTGATATAATCGAAACTCGGTTTTTGGAAAATTCTCAAAGGGGTTAGTACACGGGATATTGTTAAAAATCAATTTGGACCATTTTGTGGATATTTTTACATATTTTGTTCATATGGGTTATTGGAATTCAAGAAATTTTATTTGGTGCAATTCGAATCTGAATCGGGCCTAAAATGACCGAAACTCGGTTTTTGGATAATCCTCAAATGGGTTAGTACACGCAATATTGTTAAAAATGGAGTTGGACCATTTTGTGGATATTTTTACATATTTTGTTCCTATGGGTTATTGGAATTCAACGAAATTTTATTTGACGCAATTCAGACCTGAATCGGAGCTGATATAGTCAAAACTCGGTTTTCGGATAAACCGCAAAGTGGTTAGTACACGGGATATTGTTAAAAATCTAGTCGGACCATTTTAAGGATATTTTTACATATTTTGTTCCTATGGGTTATTGGAATTCAACGAAATTTTATTTGACGCGATACGGACCTGAATCGGACGTGATATAGTCAAAACTCGGTTTTTGGATAATCCTCAAAGGGGTTAGTACACGGGATATTGTTAAAAATCGAGTCGGACCATTTTGTGGATATTTTTACATATTTTGTTGCTATGGGTTATTGGAATTCAACGAAATTTTATTTGACGCAGTTCGGACCGGAATCGGAGCTGATATAATCGAAACTCGGTTTTCGGAAAATTCTCAAAGGGGTTAGTACACGGGATATTGTTAAAAATCAATTCGGACCATTTTGTGGATATTTTTACATATTTTGTTCATATGGGTTATTGGAATTCAAGAAATTTTATTTGGTGCAATTCGAATCTGAATCGGGCCTAAAATGACCGAAACTCGGTTTTTGGATAATCCTCAAATGGGTTAGTACACGCAATATTGTTAAAAATGGAGTTGGACCATTTTGTGGATATTTTTACATATTTTGTTCCTATGGGTTATTGGAATTCAACGAAATTTTATTTGACGCAATTCAGACCTGAATCGGAGCTGATATAGTCAAAACTCGGTTTTCGGATAAACCGCAAAGTGGTTAGTACACGGGATATTGTTAAAAATCTAGTCGGACCATTTTAAGGATATTTTTACATATTTTGTTCCTATGGGTTATTGGAATTCAACGAAATTTTATTTGACGCGATACGGACCTGAATCGGACGTGATATAGTCAAAACTCGGTTTTTGGATAATCCTCAAAGGGGTTAGTACACGGGATATTGTTAAAAATCGAGTCGGACCATTTTGTGGATATTTTTACATATTTTGTTCCTATGGGTTATTGGAATTCAACGAAATTTTATTTGACGCAGTTCGGACCGGAATCGGAGCTGATATAATCGAAACTCGGTTTTCGGAAAATTCTCAAACGGGTTAGTACACGGGATATTGTTAAAAATCAATTCGGACCATTTTGTGGATATTTTTACATATTTTGTTCATATGGGTTATTGGAATTCAAGAAATTTTATTTGGTGTAATTCGAATCTGAATCGGGCCTAAAATGACCGAAACTCGGTTTTTGGATAATCCTCAAATGGGTTAGTACACGCAATATTGTTAAAAATGGAGTTGGACCATTTTGTGGATATTTTTACATATTTTGTTCCTATGGGTTATTGGAATTCAACGAAATTTTATTTGACGCAATTCAGACCTGAATCGGAGCTGATATAGTCAAAACTCGGTTTTCGGATAAACCGCAAAGTGGTTAGTACACGGGATATTGTTAAAAATCTAGTCGGACCATTTTAAGGATATTTTTACATATTTTGTTCCTATGGGTTATTGGAATTCAATGAAATTTTATTTGACGCGATACGGACCTGAATCGGACGTGATATAGTCAAAACTTGGTTTTTGGATAATCCTCAAAGGGGTTAGTACACGGGATATTGTTGAAAATCGAGTCGGACCATTTTGTGGATATTTTTACATATTTTGTTCCTATGGGTTATTGGAATTCAACGAAATTTTATTTGACGCAGTTCGGACTGGAATCGGAGCTGATATAATCGAAACTCGGTTTTCGGAAAATTCTCAAAGGGGTTAGTACACGGGATATTGTTAAAATCAATTCGGACCATTTTGTGGATATTTTTACATATTTTGTTCATATGGGTTACTGGAATTCAAGAAATTTTATTTGGTGCAATTCGAATATGAATCGGGCCTAAAATGACAGAAACTCGGTTTTTGGATAATCCTCAAATGGGTTAGTACACGCAATATTGTTAAAAATGGAGTTGGACCATTTTGTGGATATTTTTACATATTTTGTTCCTATGGGTTATTGGAATTCAACGAAATTTTATTTGACGCAATTCAAACCTGAATCGGAGCTGATATAGTCAAAACTCGTTTTTCGGATAAACCTCAAAGTGGTTAGTACACGGGATATTGTTAAAAATCGAGTCGGACCATTTTAGGGATATTTTTACATATTTTTTCCTATGGGTTATTGGAATTCAACGAAATTTTATTTGACGCAATTAGGACCTGAATCGGAGCTGATATAGTCAAAACTCAGTTTTTGGATAATCCTCAAAGGGGTTAGTACACGGGATATTGTTAAAAATCGAGTCGGACCATTTTGTGGATATTTTTACATATTTTGTTCCTATGGGTTATAGGAATTCAACGAAATTTTATTTGACGCAGTTCGGACCGGAATCGGAGCTGATATGATCGAAACTCGGTTTTCGGAAAATTCTCAAAGGGGTTAGTACACGGGATATTGTTAAAAATCTAGTCGGACCATTTTAAAGATATTTTTACATATTTTGTTCCTATGGGTTATTGGAATTCAACGAAATTTTATTTGACGCGATACGGACCTGAATCGGACGTGATATAGTCAAAACTCGGTTTTTGGATAATCCTCAAAGGGGTTAGTACACGTGATATTGTTAAAAATCGAGTCGGACCATTTTGTGGATATTTTTACATATTTTGTTCCTATGGGTTATTGGAATTTAACGAAATTTTATTTGACGCAGTTCGGACCGGAATCGGAGCTGATATAATCGAAACTCGGTTTTTGGAAAATTCTCAAAGGGGTTAGTACACGGGATATTGTTAAAAATCAATTTGGACCATTTTGTGGATATTTTTACATATTTTGTTCATATGGGTTATTGGAATTCAAGAAATTTTATTTGGTGCAATTCGAATCTGAATCGGGCCTAAAATGACCGAAACTCGGTTTTTGGATAATCCTCAAATGGGTTAGTACACGCAATATTGTTAAAAATGGAGTTGGACCATTTTGTGGATATTTTTACATATTTTGTTCCTATGGGTTATTGGAATTCAACGAAATTTTATTTGACGCAATTCAGACCTGAATCGGAGCTGATATAGTCAAAACTCGGTTTTCGGATAAACCGCAAAGTGGTTAGTACACGGGATATTGTTAAAAATCTAGTCGGACCATTTTAAGGATATTTTTACATATTTTGTTCCTATGGGTTATTGGAATTCAACGAAATTTTATTTGACGCGATACGGACCTGAATCGGACGTGATATAGTCAAAACTCGGTTTTTGGATAATCCTCAAAGGGGTTAGTACACGGGATATTGTTAAAAATCGAGTCGGACCATTTTGTGGATATTTTTACATATTTTGTTGCTATGGGTTATTGGAATTCAACGAAATTTTATTTGACGCAGTTCGGACCGGAATCGGAGCTGATATAATCGAAACTCGGTTTTCGGAAAATTCTCAAAGGGGTTAGTACACGGGATATTGTTAAAAATCAATTCGGACCATTTTGTGGATATTTTTACATATTTTGTTCATATGGGTTATTGGAATTCAAGAAATTTTATTTGGTGCAATTCGAATCTGAATCGGGCCTAAAATGACCGAAACTCGGTTTTTGGATAATCCTCAAATGGGTTAGTACACGCAATATTGTTAAAAATGGAGTTGGACCATTTTGTGGATATTTTTACATATTTTGTTCCTATGGGTTATTGGAATTCAACGAAATTTTATTTGACGCAATTCAGACCTGAATCGGAGCTGATATAGTCAAAACTCGGTTTTCGGATAAACCGCAAAGTGGTTAGTACACGGGATATTGTTAAAAATCTAGTCGGACCATTTTAAGGATATTTTTACATATTTTGTTCCTATGGGTTATTGGAATTCAACGAAATTTTATTTGACGCGATACGGACCTGAATCGGACGTGATATAGTCAAAACTCGGTTTTTGGATAATCCTCAAAGGGGTTAGTACACGGGATATTGTTAAAAATCGAGTCGGACCATTTTGTGGATATTTTTACATATTTTGTTCCTATGGGTTATTGGAATTCAACGAAATTTTATTTGACGCAGTTCGGACCGGAATCGGAGCTGATATAATCGAAACTCGGTTTTCGGAAAATTCTCAAAGGGGTTAGTACACGGGATATTGTTAAAAATCAATTCGGACCATTTTGTGGATATTTTTACATATTTTGTTCATATGGGTTATTGGAATTCAAGAAATTTTATTTGGTGTAATTCGAATCTGAATCGGGCCTAAAATGACCGAAACTCGGTTTTTGGATAATCCTCAAATGGGTTAGTACACGCAATATTGTTAAAAATGGAGTTGGACCATTTTGTGGATATTTTTACATATTTTGTTCCTATGGGTTATTGGAATTCAACGAAATTTTATTTGACGCAATTCAGACCTGAATCGGAGCTGATATAGTCAAAACTCGGTTTTCGGATAAACCGCAAAGTGGTTAGTACACGGGATATTGTTAAAAATCTAGTCGGACCATTTTAAGGATATTTTTACATATTTTGTTCCTATGGGTTATTGGAATTCAATGAAATTTTATTTGACGCGATACGGACCTGAATCGGACGTGATATAGTCAAAACTTGGTTTTTGGATAATCCTCAAAGGGGTTAGTACACGGGATATTGTTGAAAATCGAGTCGGACCATTTTGTGGATATTTTTACATATTTTGTTCCTATGGGTTATTGGAATTCAACGAAATTTTATTTGACGCAGTTCGGACTGGAATCGGAGCTGATATAATCGAAACTCGGTTTTCGGAAAATTCTCAAAGGGGTTAGTACACGGGATATTGTTAAAATCAATTCGGACCATTTTGTGGATATTTTTACATATTTTGTTCATATGGGTTACTGGAATTCAAGAAATTTTATTTGGTGCAATTCGAATATGAATCGGGCCTAAAATGACAGAAACTCGGTTTTTGGATAATCCTCAAATGGGTTAGTACACGCAATATTGTTAAAAATGGAGTTGGACCATTTTGTGGATATTTTTACATATTTTGTTCCTATGGGTTATTGGAATTCAACGAAATTTTATTTGACGCAATTCAAACCTGAATCGGAGCTGATATAGTCAAAACTCGTTTTTCGGATAAACCTCAAAGTGGTTAGTACACGGGATATTGTTAAAAATCGAGTCGGACCATTTTAGGGATATTTTTACATATTTTTTCCTATGGGTTATTGGAATTCAACGAAATTTTATTTGACGCAATTAGGACCTGAATCGGAGCTGATATAGTCAAAACTCAGTTTTTGGATAATCCTCAAAGGGGTTAGTACACGGGATATTGTTAAAAATCGAGTCGGACCATTTTGTGGATATTTTTACATATTTTGTTCCTATGGGTTATAGGAATTCAACGAAATTTTATTTGACGCAGTTCGGACCGGAATCGGAGCTGATATGATCGAAACTCGGTTTTCGGAAAATTCTCAAAGGGGTTAGTACACGGGATATTGTTAAAAATCTAGTCGGACCATTTTAAAGATATTTTTACATATTTTGTTCCTATGGGTTATTGGAATTCAACGAAATTTTATTTGACGCGATACGGACCTGAATCGGACGTGATATAGTCAAAACTCGGTTTTTGGATAATCCTCAAAGGGGTTAGTACACGTGATATTGTTAAAAATCGAGTCGGACCATTTTGTGGATATTTTTACATATTTTGTTCCTATGGGTTATTGGAATTTAACGAAATTTTATTTGACGCAGTTCGGACCGGAATCGGAGCTGATATAATCGAAACTCGGTTTTTGGAAAATTCTCAAAGGGGTTAGTACACGGGATATTGTTAAAAATCAATTTGGACCATTTTGTGGATATTTTTACATATTTTGTTCATATGGGTTATTGGAATTCAAGAAATTTTATTTGGTGCAATTCGAATCTGAATCGGGCCTAAAATGACCGAAACTCGGTTTTTGGATAATCCTCAAATGGGTTAGTACACGCAATATTGTTAAAAATGGAGTTGGACCATTTTGTGGATATTTTTACATATTTTGTTCCTATGGGTTATTGGAATTCAACGAAATTTTATTTGACGCAATTCAGACCTGAATCGGAGCTGATATAGTCAAAACTCGGTTTTCGGATAAACCGCAAAGTGGTTAGTACACGGGATATTGTTAAAAATCTAGTCGGACCATTTTAAGGATATTTTTACATATTTTGTTCCTATGGGTTATTGGAATTCAACGAAATTTTATTTGACGCGATACGGACCTGAATCGGACGTGATATAGTCAAAACTCGGTTTTTGGATAATCCTCAAAGGGGTTAGTACACGGGATATTGTTAAAAATCGAGTCGGACCATTTTGTGGATATTTTTACATATTTTGTTCCTATGGGTTATTGGAATTCAACGAAATTTTATTTGACGCAGTTCGGACCGGAATCGGAGCTGATATAATCGAAACTCGGTTTTCGGAAAATTCTCAAAGGGGTTAGTACACGGGATATTGTTAAAAATCAATTCGGACCATTTTGTGGATATTTTTACATATTTTGTTCATATGGGTTATTGGAATTCAAGAAATTTTATTTGGTGCAATTCGAATCTGAATCGGGCCTAAAATGACCGAAACTCGGTTTTTGGATAATCCTCAAATGGGTTAGTACACGCAATATTGTTAAAAATGGAGTTGGACCATTTTGTGGATATTTTTACATATTTTGTTCCTATGGGTTATTGGAATTCAACGAAATTTTATTTGACGCAATTCAGACCTGAATCGGAGCTGATATAGTCAAAACTCGGTTTTCGGATAAACCGCAAAGTGGTTAGTACACGGGATATTGTTAAAAATCTAGTCGGACCATTTTAAGGATATTTTTACATATTTTGTTCCTATGGGTTATTGGAATTCAACGAAATTTTATTTGACGCGATACGGACCTGAATCGGACGTGATATAGTCAAAACTCGGTTTTTGGATAATCCTCAAAGGGGTTAGTACACGGGATATTGTTAAAAATCGAGTAGGACCATTTTGTGGATATTTTTACATATTTTGTTCCTATGGGTTATTGGAATTCAACGAAATTTTATTTGACGCAGTTCGGACCGGAATCGGAGCTGATATAATCGAAACTCGGTTTTCGGAAAATTCTCAAAGGGGTTAGTACACGGGATATTGTTAAAAATCAATTCGGACCATTTTGTGGATATTTTTACATATTTTGTTCATATGGGTTATTGGAATTCAAGAAATTTTATTTGGTGTAATTCGAATCTGAATCGGGCCTAAAATGACCGAAACTCGGTTTTTGGATAATCCTCAAATGGGTTAGTACACGCAATATTGTTAAAAATGGAGTTGGACCATTTTGTGGATATTTTTACATATTTTGTTCCTATGGGTTATTGGAATTCAACGAAATTTTATTTGACGCAATTCAGACCTGAATCGGAGCTGATATAGTCAAAACTCGGTTTTCGGATAAACCGCAAAGTGGTTAGTACACGGGATATTGTTAAAAATCTAGTCGGACCATTTTAAGGATATTTTTACATATTTTGTTCCTATGGGTTATTGGAATTCAATGAAATTTTATTTGACGCGATACGGACCTGAATCGGACGTGATATAGTCAAAACTTGGTTTTTGGATAATCCTCAAAGGGGTTAGTACACGGGATATTGTTGAAAATCGAGTCGGACCATTTTGTGGATATTTTTACATATTTTGTTCCTATGGGTTATTGGAATTCAACGAAATTTTATTTGACGCAGTTCGGACTGGAATCGGAGCTGATATAATCGAAACTCGGTTTTCGGAAAATTCTCAAAGGGGTTAGTACACGGGATATTGTTAAAATCAATTCGGACCATTTTGTGGATATTTTTACATATTTTGTTCATATGGGTTACTGGAATTCAAGAAATTTTATTTGGTGCAATTCGAATATGAATCGGGCCTAAAATGACAGAAACTCGGTTTTTGGATAATCCTCAAATGGGTTAGTACACGCAATATTGTTAAAAATGGAGTTGGACCATTTTGTGGATATTTTTACATATTTTGTT
Source organism: Saposhnikovia divaricata (assembly GCA_036435485.1). NCBI lineage: Eukaryota > Viridiplantae > Streptophyta > Magnoliopsida > Apiales > Apiaceae > Saposhnikovia > Saposhnikovia divaricata. Next base: position 223,476,564 of record CM071599.1, on the reverse strand, counting down.
CCTATGGGTTATTGGAATTCAACGAAATTTTATTTGACGCAATTCAAACCTGAATCGGAGCTGATATAGTCAAAACTCGTTTTTCGGATAAACCTCAAAGTGGTTAGTACACGGGATATTGTTAAAAATCGAGTCGGACCATTTTAGGGATATTTTTACATATTTTTTCCTATGGGTTATTGGAATTCAACGAAATTTTATTTGACGCAATTAGGACCTGAATCGGAGCTGATATAGTCAAAACTCAGTTTTTGGATAATCCTCAAAGGGGTTAGTACACGGGATATTGTTAAAAATCGAGTCGGACCATTTTGTGGATATTTTTTCATATTTTGTTCCTATGGGTTATAGGAATTCAACGAAATTTTATTTGACGCAGTTCGGACCGGAATCGGAGCTGATATGATCGAAACTCGGTTTTCGGAAAATTCTCAAAGGGGTTAGTACACGGGATATTGTTAAAAATCTAGTCGGACCATTTTAAAGATATTTTTACATATTTTGTTCCTATGGGTTATTGGAATTCAACGAAATTTTATTTGACGCGATACGGACCTGAATCGGACGTGATATAGTCAAAACTCGGTTTTTGGATAATCCTCAAAGGGGTTAGTACACGTGATATTGTTAAAAATCGAGTCGGACCATTTTGTGGATATTTTTACATATTTTGTTCCTATGGGTTATTGGAATTTAACGAAATTTTATTTGACGCAGTTCGGACCGGAATCGGAGCTGATATAATCGAAACTCGGTTTTTGGAAAATTCTCAAAGGGGTTAGTACACGGGATATTGTTAAAAATCAATTCGGACCATTTTGTGGATATTTTTACATATTTTGTTCATATGGGTTATTGGAATTCAAGAAATTTTATTTGGTGCAATTCGAATCTGAATCGGGCCTAAAATGACCGAAACTCGGTTTTTGGATAATCCTCAAATGGGTTAGTACACGCAATATTGTTAAAAATGGAGTTGGACCATTTTGTGGATATTTTTACATATTTTGTTCCTATGGGTTATTGGAATTCAACGAAATTTTATTTGACGCAATTCAGACCTGAATCGGAGCTGATATAGTCAAAACTCGGTTTTCGGATAAACCGCAAAGTGGTTAGTACACGGGATATTGTTAAAAATCTAGTCGGACCATTTTAAGGATATTTTTACATATTTTGTTCCTATGGGTTATTGGAATTCAACGAAATTTTATTTGACGCGATACGGACCTGAATCGGACGTGATATAGTCAAAACTCGGTTTTTGGATAATCCTCAAAGGGGTTAGTACACGGGATATTGTTAAAAATCGAGTCGGACCATTTTGTGGATATTTTTACATATTTTGTTCCTATGGGTTATTGGAATTCAACGAAATTTTATTTGACGCAGTTCGGACCGGAATCAGAGCTGATATAATCGAAACTCGGTTTTCGGAAAATTCTCAAAGGGGTTAGTACACGGGATATTGTTAAAAATCAATTCGGACCATTTTGTGGATATTTTTACATATTTTGTTCATATGGGTTATTGGAATTCAAGAAATTTTATTTGGTGTAATTCGAATCTGAATCGGGCCTAAAATGACCGAAACTCGGTTTTTGGATAATCCTCAAATGGGTTAGTACACGCAATATTGTTAAAAATGGAGTTGGACCATTTTGTGGATATTTTTACATATTTTGTTCCTATGGGTTATTGGAATTCAATGAAATTTTATTTGACGCAATTCAGACCTGAATCGGAGCTGATATAGTCAAAACTCGGTTTTCGGATAAACCGCAAAGTGGTTAGTACACGGGATATTGTTAAAAATCTAGTCGGACCATTTTAAGGATATTTTTACATATTTTGTTCCTATGGGTTATTGGAATTCAATGAAATTTTATTTGACGCGATACGGACCTGAATCGGACGTGATATAGTCAAAACTTGGTTTTTGGATAATCCTCAAAGGGGTTAGTACACGGGATATTGTTGAAAATCGAGTCGGACCATTTTGTGGATATTTTTACATATTTTGTTCCTATGGGTTATTGGAATTCAACGAAATTTTATTTGACGCAGTTCGGACTGGAATCGGAGCTGATATAATCGAAACTCGGTTTTCGGAAAATTCTCAAAGGGGTTAGTACACGGGATATTGTTAAAATCAATTCGGACCATTTTGTGGATATTTTTACATATTTTGTTCATATGGGTTACTGGAATTCAAGAAATTTTATTTGGTGCAATTCGAATATGAATCGGGCCTAAAATGACAGAAACTCGGTTTTTGGATAATCCTCAAATGGGTTAGTACACGCAATATTGTTAAAAATGGAGTTGGACCATTTTGTGGATATTTTTACATATTTTGTTCCTATGGGTTATTGGAATTCAACGAAATTTTATTTGACGCAATTCAAACCTGAATCGGAGCTGATATAGTCAAAACTCGTTTTTCGGATAAACCTCAAAGTGGTTAGTACACGGGATATTGTTAAAAATCGAGTCGGACCATTTTAGGGATATTTTTACATATTTTTTCCTATGGGTTATTGGAATTCAACGAAATTTTATTTGACGCAATTAGGACCTGAATCGGAGCTGATATAGTCAAAACTCAGTTTTTGGATAATCCTCAAAGGGGTTAGTACACGGGATATTGTTAAAAATCGAGTCGGACCATTTTGTGGATATTTTTACATATTTTGTTCCTATAGGTTATAGGAATTCAACGAAATTTTATTTGACGCAGTTCGGACCGGAATCGGAGCTGATATGATCGAAACTCGGTTTTCGGAAAATTCTCAAAGGGGTTAGTACACGGGATATTGTTAAAAATCTAGTCGGACCATTTTAAAGATATTTTTACATATTTTGTTCCTATGGGTTATTGGAATTCAACGAAATTTTATTTGACGCGATACGGACCTGAATCGGACGTGATATAGTCAAAACTCGGTTTTTGGATAATCCTCAAAGGGGTTAGTACACGTGATATTGTTAAAAATCGAGTCGGACCATTTTGTGGATATTTTTACATATTTTGTTCCTATGGGTTATTGGAATTTAACGAAATTTTATTTGACGCAGTTCGGACCGGAATCGGAGCTGATATAATCGAAACTCGGTTTTTGGAAAATTCTCAAAGGGGTTAGTACACGGGATATTGTTAAAAATCAATTCGGACCATTTTGTGGATATTTTTACATATTTTGTTCATATGGGTTATTGGAATTCAAGAAATTTTATTTGGTGCAATTCGAATCTGAATCGGGCCTAAAATGACCGAAACTCGGTTTTTGGATAATCCTCAAATGGGTTAGTACACGCAATATTGTTAAAAATGGAGTTGGACCATTTTGTGGATATTTTTACATATTTTGTTCCTATGGGTTATTGGAATTCAACGAAATTTTATTTGACGCAATTCAGACCTGAATCGGAGCTGATATAGTCAAAACTCGGTTTTCGGATAAACCGCAAAGTGGTTAGTACACGGGATATTGTTAAAAATCTATTCGGACCATTTTAAGGATATTTTTACATATTTTGTTCCTATGGGTTATTGGAATTCAACGAAATTTTATTTGACGCGATACGGACCTGAATCGGACGTGATATAGTCAAAACTCGGTTTTTGGATAATCCTCAAAGGGGTTAGTACACGGGATATTGTTAAAAATCGAGTCGGACCATTTTGTGGATATTTTTACATATTTTGTTCCTATGGGTTATTGGAATTCAACGAAATTTTATTTGACGCAGTTCGGACCGGAATCGGAGCTGATATAATCGAAACTCGGTTTTCGGAAAATTCTCAAAGGGGTTAGTACACGGGATATTGTTAAAAATCAATTCGGACCATTTTGTGGATATTTGTACATATTTTGTTCATATGGGTTATTGGAATTCAAGAAATTTTATTTGGTGTAATTCGAATCTGAATCGGGCCTAAAATGACCGAAACTCGGTTTTTGGATAATCCTCAAATGGGTTAGTACACGCAATATTGTTAAAAATGGAGTTGGACCATTTTGTGGATATTTTTACATATTTTGTTCCTATGGGTTATTGGAATTCAATGAAATTTTATTTGACGCAATTCAGACCTGAATCGGAGCTGATATAGTCAAAACTCGGTTTTCGGATAAGCCGCAAAGTGGTTAGTACACGGGATATTGTTAAAAATCTAGTCGGACCATTTTAAGGATATTTTTACATATTTTGTTCCTATGGGTTATTGGAATTCAACAAAATTTTATTTGACGCGATACGGACCTGAATCGGACGTGATATAGTCAAAACTCGGTTTTTGGATAATCCTCAAAGGGGTTAGTACACGGGATATTGTTAAAAATCGAGTCGGACCATTTTGTGGATATTTTTACATATTTTGTTCCTATGGGTTATTGGAATTCAACGAAATTTTATTTGACGCAGTTCGGACTGGAATCGGAGCTGATATAATCGAAACTCGGTTTTCGGAAAATTCTCAAAGGGGTTAGTACACGGGATATTGTTAAAATCAATTCGGACAATTTTGTGGATATTTTTACATATTTTGTTCATATGGGTTATTGGAATTCAAGAAATTTTATTTGGTGCAATTCGAATATGAATCGGGCCTAAAATGACCGAAACTCGGTTTTTGGATAATCCTCAAATGGGTTAGTACACGCAATATTGTTAAAAATGGAGTTGGACCATTTTCTGGATATTTTTACATATTTTGTTCCTATGGGTTATTGGAATTCAACGAAATTTTATTTGACGCAATTCAAACCTGAATCGGAGCTGATATAGTCAAAACTCGTTTTTCGGATAAACCTCAAAGTGGTTAGTACACGGGATATTGTTAAAAATCGAGTCGGACCATTTTAGGGATATTTTTACATATTTTTTCCTATGGGTTATTGGAATTCAACGAAATTTTATTTGACGCAATTCGGACCTGAATCGGAGCTGATATAGTCAAAACTCAGTTTTTGGATAATCCTCAAAGGGGTTAGTACACGGGATATTGTTAAAAATCGAGTCGGTCCATTTTGTGGATATTTTTACATATTTTGTTCCTATGGGTTATAGGAATTCAACGAAATTTTATTTGACGCAGTTCGGACCGGAATCGGAGCTGATATGATCGAAACTCGGTTTTCGGAAAATTCTCAAAGGGGTTAGTACACGGGATATTGTTAAAAATCTAGTCGGACCATTTTAAAGATATTTTACATATTTTGTTCCTATGGGTTATTGGAATTCAACGAAATTTTATTTGACGCGATACGGACCTGAATCGGACGTGATATAGTCAAAACTCGGTTTTTGGATAATCCTCAAAGTGGTTAGTACACGTGATATTGTTAAAAATCGAGTCGGACCATTTTGTGGATATTTTTACATATTTTGTTCCTATGGGTTATTGGAATTTAACGAAATTTTATTTGACGCAGTTCGGACCGGAATCGGAGCTGATATAATCGAAACTCGGTTTTTGGAAAATTCTCAAAGGGGTTAGTACACGGGATATTGTTAAAAATCAATTCGGACCATTTTGTGGATATTTTTACATATTTTGTTCATATGGGTTATTGGAATTCAAGAAATTTTATTTGGTGCAATTCGAATCTGAATCGGGCCTAAAATGACCGAAACTCGGTTTTTGGATAATCCTCAAATGGGTTAGTACACGCAATATTGTTAAAAATGGAGTTGGACCATTTTGTGGATATTTTTACATATTTTGTTCCTATGGGTTATTGGAATTCAACGAAATTTTATTTGACGTAATTCAGACCTGAATCGGAGCTGATATAGTCAAAACTCGGTTTTCGGATAAACCGCAAAGTGGTTAGTACACGGGATATTGTTAAAAATCTAGTCGGACCATTTTAAGGATATTTTTACATATTTTGTTCCTATGGGTTATTGGAATTCAACGAAATTTTATTTGACGCGATACGGACCTGAATCGGACGTGATATAGTCAAAACTCGGTTTTTGGATAATCCTCAAAGGGGTTAGTACACGGGATATTGTTAAAAATCGAGTCGGACCATTTTGTGGATATTTTTACATATTTTGTTCCTATGGGTTATTGGAATTCAACGAAATTTTATTTGACGCAGTTCGGACTGGAATCGGAGCTGATATAATCGAAACTCGGTTTTCGGAAAATTCTCAAAGGGGTTAGTACACGGGATATTGTTAAAATCAATTCGGACCATTTTGTCGATATTTTTACATATTTTGTTCATATGGGTTATTGGAATTCAAGAAATTTTATTTGGTGCAATTCGAATATGAATCGGGCCTAAACTGACCGAAACTCGGTTTTTGGATAATCCTCAAATGGGTTAGTACACGCAATATTGTTAAAAATGGAGTTGGACCATTTTGTGGATATTTTTACATATTTTGTTCCTATGGGTTATTGGAATTCAACGAAATTTTATTTGACGCAATTCAAACCTGAATCGGAGCTGATATAGTCAAAACTCGTTTTTCGGATAAACCTCAAAGTGGTTAGTACACGGGATATTGTTAAAAATCGAGTCGGACCATTTTAGGGATATTTTTACATATTTTTTCCTATGGGTTATTGGAAATCAACGAAATTTTATTTGACGCAATTCGGACCTGAATCGGAGCTGATATAGTCAAAACTCAGTTTTTGGATAATCCTCAAAGGGGTTAGTACACGGGATATTGTTAAAAATCGAGTCGGTCCATTTTGTGGATATTTTTACATATTTTGTTCCTATGGGTTATAGGAATTCAACGAAATTTTATTTGACGCAGTTCGGACCGGAATCGGAGCTGATATGATCGAAACTCGGTTTTCGGAAAATTCTCAAAGGGGTTAGTACACGGGATATTGTTAAAAATCTAGTCGGACCATTTTAAAGATATTTTTACATATTTTGTTCCTATGGGTTATTGGAATTCAACGAAATTTTATTTGACGCGATACGGACCTGAATCGGACGTGATATAGTCAAAACTCGGTTTTTGGATAATCCTCAAAGGGGTTAGTACACGTGATATTGTTAAAAATCGAGTCGGACCATTTTGTGGATATTTTTACATATTTTGTTCCTATGGGTTATTGGAATTTAACGAAATTTTATTTGACGCAGTTCGGACCGGAATCGGAGCTGATATAATCGAAACTCGGTTTTTGGAAAATTCTCAAAGGGGTTAGTACACGGGATATTGTTAAAAATCAATTCGGACCATTTTGTGGATATTTTTACATATTTTGTTCATATGGGTTATTGGAATTCAAGAAATTTTATTTGGTGCAATTCGAATCTGAATCGGGCCTAAAATGACCGAAACTCGGTTTTTGGATAATCCTCAAATGGGTTAGTACACGCAATATTGTTAAAAATGGAGTTGGACCATTTTGTGGATATTTTTACATATTTTGTTCCTATGGGTTATTGGAATTCAACGAAATTTTATTTGACGTAATTCAGACCTGAATCGGAGCTGATATAGTCAAAACTCGGTTTTCGGATAAACCGCAAAGTGGTTAGTACACGGGATATTGTTAAAAATCTAGTCGGACCATTTTAAGGATATTTTTACATATTTTGTTCCTATGGGTTATTGGAATTCAACGAAATTTTATTTGACGCGATACGGACCTGAATCGGACGTGATATAGTCAAAACTCGGTTTTTGGATAATCCTCAAAGGGGTTAGTACACGGGATATTGTTAAAAATCGAGTCGGACCATTTTGTGGATATTTTTACATATTTTGTTCCTATGGGTTATTGGAATTCAACGAAATTTTATTTGACGAAGTTCGGACCGGAATCGGAGCTGATATAATCGAAACTCGGTTTTCGGAAAATTCTCAAAGGGGTTAGTACACGGGATATTGTTAAAAATCAATTCGGACCATTTTGTGGATATTTTTACATATTTTGTTCCTATGGGTTATTGGAATTCAACGAAATTTTATTTGACGCAATTCGGACTTGAATCGGAGCTAATATAGTCAAAACTCAATTTTTGGATAATCCTCAAAGGGGTTAGTACACGGGATATTGTTAAAAATCGAGTTGGACCATTTTGTGGATATTTTTACATATTTTGTTCCTATGGGTTATTGGAATTCAACGAAATTTTATTTGACGCAGTTCGGACCGGAATCGGAGCTGATATGATCGAAACTCGGTTTTCGTAAAATTCTCAAAGGGCTTAGGACACAGGATATTGTTAAAAATAAATTCGGACCATATTGTGGATATTTTTACATATTTTGTTCATATGGGTTATTGGAATTCAAGAAATTTTATTTGGTGCAATTCGAACCTGAATCGGGCCTAAAATGACCGAAACTCGGTTTTTGGATAATCCTCAAATGGGTTAGTACACGCAATATTGTTAAAAATGGAGTTGGACCATTTTGTGGATATTTTTACATATTTTGTTCCTATGGGTTATTGGAATTCAACGAAATTTTATTTGACGCAATTCAGACCTGAATCGGAGCTGATATAGTCAAAACTCGGTTTTCGGATAAACCGCAAAGTGGTTAGTACACGGGATATTGTTAAAAATCTAGTCGGACCATTTTAAGGATATTTTTACATATTTTGTTCCTATGGGTTATTGGAATTCAACGAAATTTTATTTGACGCGATACGGACCTGAATCGGACGTGATATAGTCAAAACTCGGTTTTTGGATAATCCTCAAAGGGGTTAGTACACGGGATATTGTTAAAAATCGAGTCGAACCATTTTGTGGATATTTTTACATATTTTGTTCCTATGGGTTATTGGAATTCAACGAAATTTTATTTGACGCAGTTCGGACTGGAATCGGAGCTGATATAATCGAAACTCGGTTTTCGGAAAATTCTCAAAGGGGTTAGTACACGGGATATTGTTAAAATCAATTCGGACCATTTTGTGGATATTTTTACATATTTTGTTCATATGGGTTATTGGAATACAAGAAATTTTATTTGGTGCAATTCGAATATGAATCGGGCCTAAAATGACCGAAACTCGGTTTTTGGATAATCCTCAAATGGGTTAGTACACGCAATATTGTTAAAAATGGAGTTGGACCATTTTGTGGATATTTTTACATATTTTGTTCCTATGGGTTATTGGAATTCAACGAAATTTTATTTGACGTAATTCAGACCTGAATCGGAGCTGATATAGTCAAAACTCGGTTTTCGGATAAACCGCAAAGTGGTTAGTACACGGGATATTGTTAAAAATCTAGTCGGACCATTTTAAGGATATTTTTACATATTTTGTTCCTATGGGTTATTGGAATTCAACGAAATTTTATTTGACGCGATACGGACCTGAATCGGACGTGATATAGTCAAAACTCGGTTTTTGGATAATCCTCAAAGGGGTTAGTACACGGGATATTGTTAAAAATCGAGTCGGACCATTTTGTGGATATTTTTACATATTTTGTTCCTATGGGTTATAGGAATTCAACGAAATTTTATTTGACGCAGTTCGGACCGGAATCGGAGCTGATATGTTCGAAACTCGGTTTTCGGAAAATTCTCAAAGAGGTTAGTACACGGGATATTGTTAAAAATCTAGTCGGACCATTTTAAAGATATTTTTACATATTTTGTTCCTATGGGTTATTGGAATTCAACGAAATTTTATTTGACGCGATACGGACCTGAATCGGACGTGATATAGTCAAAACTCGGTTTTTGGATAATCCTCAAAGGGGTTAGTACACGGGATATTGTTAAAAATCGAGTCGGACCATTTTGTGGATATTTTTACATATTTTGTTCCTATGGGTTATTGGAATTTAACGAAATTTTATTTGACGCAGTTCGGACCGGAATCGGAGCTGATATAATCGAAACTCGGTTTTTGGAAAATTCTCAAAGGGGTTAGTACACGGGATATTGTTAAAAATCAATTCGGACCATTTTGTGGATATTTTTACATATTTTGTTCATATGGGTTATTGGAATTCAAGAAATTTTATTTGGTGCAATTCGAACCTGAATCGGGCCTAAAATGACCGAAACTCGGTTTTTGGATAATCCTCAAATGGGTTAGTACACGCAATATTGTTAAAAATGGAGTTGGACCATTTTGTGGATATTTTTACATATTTTGTTCCTATGGGTTATTGGAATTCAATGAAATTTTATTTGACGCAATTCAGACCTGAATCGGAGCTGATATAGTCAAAACTCGGTTTTCGGATAAACCGCAAAGTGGTTAGTACACGGGATATTGTTAAAAATCTAGTCGGACCATTTTAAGGATATTTTTACATATTTTGTTCCTATGGGTTATTGGAATTCAACGAAATTTTATTTGACGCGATACGGACCTGAATCGGACGTGATATAGTCAAAACTCGGTTTTGGGATAATCCTCAAAGGGGTTAGTACACGGGATATTGTTAAAAATCGAGTCGAACCATTTTGTGGATATTTTTACATATTTTGTTCCTATGGGTTATTGGAATTCAACGAAATTTTATTTGACGCAGTTCGGACTGGAATCGGAGCTGATATAATCGAAACTCGGTTTTCGGAAAATTCTAAAAGGGGTTAGTACACGGGATATTGTTAAAATCAATTCGGACCATTTTGTGGATATTTTTACATATTTTGTTCATATGGGTTATTGGAATACAAGAAATTTTATTTGGTGCAATTCGAATATGAATCGGGCCTAAAATGACCGAAACTCGGTTTTTGGATAATCCTCAAATGGGTTAGTACACGCAATATTGTTAAAAATGGAGTTGGACCATTTTGTGGATATTTTTACATATTTTGTTCCTATGGGTTATTGGAATTCAACGAAATTTTATTTGACGCAATTCAAACCTGAATCGGAGCTGATATAGTCAAAACTCGTTTTTCGGATAAACCTCAAAGTGGTTAGTACACGGGATATTGTTAAAAATCGAGTCGGACCATTTTAGGGATATTTTTACATATTTTTTCCTATGGGTTATTGGAATTCAACGAAATTTTATTTGACGCAATTCGGACCTGAATCGGAGCTGATATAGTCAAAACTCAGTTTTTGGATAATCCTCAAAGGGGTTAGTACACGGGATATTGTTAAAAATCGAGTCGGACCATTTTGTGGATATTTTTACATATTTTGTTCCTATGGGTTATAGGAATTCAACGAAATTTTATTTGACGCAGTTCGGACCGGAATCGGAGCTGATATGTTCGAAACTCGGTTTTCGGAAAATTCTCAAAGAGGTTAGTACACGGGATATTGTTAAAAATCTAGTCGGACCATTTTAAAGATATTTTTACATATTTTGTTCCTATGGGTTATTGGAATTCAACGAAATTTTATTTGACGCGATACGGACCTGAATCGGACGTGATATAGTCAAAACTCGGTTTTTGGATAATCCTCAAAGGGGTTAGTACACGGGATATTGTTAAAAATCGAGTCGGACCATTTTGTGGATATTTTTACATATTTTGTTCCTATGGGTTATTGGAATTTAACGAAATTTTATTTGACGCAGTTCGGACCGGAATCGGAGCTGATATAATCGAAACTCGGTTTTTGGAAAATTCTCAAAGGGGTTAGTACACGGGATATTGTTAAAAATCAATTCGGACCATTTTGTGGATATTTTTACATATTTTGTTCATATGGGTTATTGGAATTCAAGAAATTTTATTTGGTGCAATTCGAATCTGAATCGGGCCTAAAATGACCGAAACTCGGTTTTTGGATAATCCTCAAATGGGTTAGTACACGCAATATTGTTAAAAATGGAGTTGGACCATTTTGTGGATATTTTTACATATTTTGTTCCTATGGGTTATTGGAATTCAACGAAATTTTATTTGACGCAATTCAGACCTGAATCGGAGCTGATATAGTCAAAACTCGGTTTTCGGATAAACCGCAAAGTGGTTAGTACACGGGATATTGTTAAAAATCTAGTCGGACCATTTTAAGGATATTTTTACATATTTTGTTCCTATGGGTTATTGGAATTCAACGAAATTTTATTTGACGCGATACGGACCTGAATCGGACGTGATATAGTCAAAACTCGGTTTTTGGATAATCCTCAAAGGGGTTAGTACACGGGATATTGTTAAAAATCGAGTCGGACCATTTTGTGGATATTTTTACATATTTTGTTCCTATGGGTTATTGGAATTCAACGAAATTTTATTTGACGAAGTTCGGACCGGAATCGGAGCTGATATAATCGAAACTCGGTTTTCGGAAAATTCTCAAAGGGGTTAGTACACGGGATATTGTTAAAAATCAATTCGGACCATTTTGTGGATATTTTTACATATTTTGTTCCTATGGGTTATTGGAATTCAACGAAATTTTATTTGACGCAATTCGGACTTGAATCGGAGCTAATATAGTCAAAACTCAATTTTTGGATAATCCTCAAAGGGGTTAGTACACGGGATATTGTTAAAAATCGAGTTGGACCATTTTGTGGATATTTTTACATATTTTGTTCCTATGGGTTATTGGAATTCAACGAAATTTTATTTGACGCAGTTCGGACCGGAATCGGAGCTGATATGATCGAAACTCGGTTTTCGTAAAATTCTCAAAGGGCTTAGTACACGGGATATTGTTAAAAATAAATTCGGACCATATTGTGGATATTTTTACATATTTTGTTCATATGGGTTATTGGAATTCAAGAAATTTTATTTGGTGCAATTCGAACCTGAATCGGGCCTAAAATGACCGAAACTTGGTTTTTGGATAATCCTCAAATGGGTTAGTACACGCAATATTGTTAAAAATGGAGTTGGACCATTTTTTGGATATTTTTACATATTTTGTTCCTATGGGTTATTGGAATTCAAAGAAATTTTATTTAACGCAATTCAAACATGAATAGGAGCTGATATAGTCAAAACTCGGTTTTCGGATAAACCTCAAAGTGGTTAGTACACGGGATATTGTTAAAAATCGAGTCGGACCATTTTAGGGATATTTTTACATATTTTGTTCGTATGGGTTATTGGAATTCAACGAAATTTTATTTGACGCAATTCGGACCTGAATCGGAGCTGATATAGTCAAAAATCAATTTTTGGATAATCCTCAAAGGGGTTAGTACACGGGATATTGTTAAAAATCGAGTCGGACCATTTTGTGGATATTTTTACATATTTTGTGCCTATGGGTTATTGGAATTCAATGAAATTTTATTTGACGCAATTCGGACCGGAATCGGAGCTGATATGATCGAAACTAGGTTTTCGGAAAATTCTCAAAGGGGTTAGTACACGGGATATTGTTAAAAATCAATTCGGACCATTTTGTGGATATTTTTTACATATTTTGTTCATATGGGTTATTGGAATTCAAGAAATTTTATTTGGTGCAATTCGAATCTGAATCGGGCCTAAAATGACCGAAACTCGGTTTTTGGATAATCCTCAAATGGGTTAGTACACGCAATATTGTTAAAAATGGAGTTGGACCATTTTGTGGATATTTTTACATATTTTGTTCCTATGGGTTATTGGAATTCAACGAAATTTTATTTGACGCAATTCAGACCTGAATCGGAGCTGATATAGTCAAAACTCGGTTTTCGGATAAACCGCAAAGTGGTTAGTACACGGGATATTGTTAAAAATCTAGTAGGACCATTTTAAGGATATTTTTACATATTTTGTTCCTATGGGTTATTGGAATTCAACGAAATTTTATTTGACGCGATACGGACCTGAATCGGACGTGATATAGTCAAAACTCGGTTTTTGGATAATCCTCAAAGGGGTTAGTACACGGGATATTGTTAAAAATCGAGTCGGACCATTTTGTGGATATTTTTACATATTTTGTTCCTATGGGTTATTGGAATTCAACGAAATTTTATTTGACGAAGTTCGGACCGGAATCGGAGCTGATATAATCGAAACTCGGTTTTCGGAAAATTCTCAAAGGGGTTAGTACACGGGATATTGTTAAAAATCAATTCGGACCATTTTGTGGATATTTTTACATATTTTGTTCCTATGGGTTATTGGAATTCAACGAAATTTTATTTGACGCAATTCGGACTTGAATCGGAGCTAATATAGTCAAAACTCAATTTTTGGATAATCCTCAAAGGGGTTAGTACACGGGATATTGTTAAAAATCGAGTTGGACCATTTTGTGGATATTTTTACATATTTTGTTCCTATGGGTTATTGGAATTCAACGAAATTTTATTTGACGCAGTTCGGACCGAAATCGGAGCTGATATGATCGAAACTCGGTTTTCGTAAAATTCTCAAAGGGCTTAGTACACGGGATATTGTTAAAAATAAATTCGGACCATATTGTGGATATTTTTACATATTTTGTTCATATGGGTTATTGGAATTCAAGAAATTTTATTTGGTGCAATTCGAACCTGAATCGGGCCTAAAATGACCGAAACTTGGTTTTTGGATAATCCTCAAATGGGTTAGTACACGCAATATTGTTAAAAATGGAGTTGGACCATTTTTTGGATATTTTTACATATTTTGTTCCTATGGGTTATTGGAATTCAACGAAATTTTATTTGACGCAATTCAAACATGAATAGGAGCTGATATAGTCAAAACTCGGTTTTCGGATAAACCTCAAAGTGGTTAGTACACGGGATATTGTTAAAAATCGAGTCGGACCATTTTAGGGATATTTTTACATATTTTGTTCGTATGGGTTATTGGAATTCAACCAAATTTTATTTGACGCAATTCGGACCTGAATCGGAGCTGATATAGTCAAAAATCAATTTTTGGATAATCCTCAAAGGGGTTAGTACACGGGATATTGTTAAAAATCGAGTCGGACCATTTTGTGGATATTTTTACATATTTTGTGCCTATGGGTTATTGGAATTCAATGAAATTTTATTTGACGCAATTCGGACCGGAATCGGAGCTGATATGATCGAAACTAGGTTTTCGGAAAATTCTCAAAGGGGTTAGTACACGGGATATTGTTAAAAATCAATTCGGACCATTTTGTGGATATTTTTTACATATTTTGTTCATATGGGTTATTGGAATTCAAGAAATTTTATTTGGTGCAATTCGAATCTGAATCGGGCCTAAAATGACCGAAACTCGGTTTTTGGATAATCCTCAAATGGGTTAGTACACGCAATATTGTTAAAAATGGAGTTGGACCATTTTGTGGATATTTTTACATATTTTGTTCCTATGGGTTATTGGAATTCAACGAAATTTTATTTGACGCAATTCAGACCTGAATCGGAGCTGATATAGTCAAAACTCGGTTTTCGGATAAACCGCAAAGTGGTTAGTACACGGGATATTGTTAAAAATCTAGTAGGACCATTTTAAGGATATTTTTACATATTTTGTTCCTATGGGTTATTGGAATTCAACGAAATTTTATTTGACGCGATACGGACCTGAATCGTACGTGATATAGTCAAAACTCGGTTTTTGGATAATCCTCAAAGGGGTTAGTACACGGGATATTGTTAAAAATCGAGTCGGACCATTTTGTGGATATTTTTACATATTTTGTTCCTATGGGTTATTGGAATTCAACGAAATTTTATTTGACGAAGTTCGGACCGGAATCGGAGCTGATATAATCGAAACTCGGTTTTCGGAAAATTCTCAAAGGGGTTAGTACACGGGATATTGTTAAAAATCAATTCGGACCATTTTGTGGATATTTTTACATATTTTGTTCCTATGGGTTATTGGAATTCAACGAAATTTTATTTGACGCAATTCGGACTTGAATCGGAGCTAATATAGTCAAAACTCAATTTTTGGATAATCCTCAAAGGGGTTAGTACACGGGATATTGTTAAAAATCGAGTTGGACCATTTTGTGGATATTTTTACATATTTTGTTCCTATGGGTTATTGGAATTCAACGAAATTTTATTTGACGCAGTTCGGACCGAAATCAGAGCTGATATGATCGAAACTCGGTTTTCGTAAAATTCTCAAAGGGCTTAGTACACGGGATATTGTTAAAAATAAATTCGGACCATATTGTGGATATTTTTACATATTTTGTTCATATGGGTTATTGGAATTCAAGAAATTTTATTTGGTGCAATTCGAACCTGAATCGGGCCTAAAATGACCGAAACTTGGTTTTTGGATAATCCTCAAATGGGTTAGTACACGCAATATTGTTAAAAATGGAGTTGGACCATTTTTTGGATATTTTTACATATTTTGTTCCTATGGGTTATTGGAATTCAACGAAATTTTATTTGACGCAATTCAAACATGAATAGGAGCTGATATAGTCAAAACTCGGTTTTCGGATAAACCTCAAAGTGGTTAGTACACGGGATATTGTTAAAAATCGAGTCGGACCATTTTAGGGATATTTTTACATATTTTGTTCGTATGGGTTATTGGAATTCAACGAAATTTTATTTGACGCAATTCGGACCTGAATCGGAGCTGATATAGTCAAAAATCAATTTTTGGATAATCCTCAAAGGGGTTAGTACACGGGATATTGTTAAAAATCGAGTCGGACCATTTTGTGGATATTTTTACATATTTTGTGCCTATGGGTTATTGGAATTCAATGAAATTTTATTTGACGCAATTCGGACCGGAATCGGAGCTGATATGATCGAAACTAGGTTTTCGGAAAATTCTCAAAGGGGTTAGTACACGGGATATTGTTAAAAATCAATTCGGACCATTTTGTGGATATTTTTACATATTTTGTTCCTATGGGTTATTGAAATTCAACAAAATTTTATTTGACGCAGTTCGAACCTAAGTCGGAGCTGATATGATCGAAACTCGGTTTTCGGATAATCCTCAAAGTGGTTAGTACACGGGATATTGTTAAAAGTTGAGTCGGACCATTTTACGGATATTTTTACATATTTTGTTCCTATGGGTTATTGGAATTCAACGAAATTTTATTTGACGCGATTCGGACCTGATATAGTCAAAACTCGGTTTTTGGATAATCCCCAAAGGGGTTAGTACACGGGATATTGTTAAAAATCGAGTCGAACCATTTTGCAGATATTTTTACATATTTTGTTCATATGAGTTATTGGAATTCAAGAAATTTTATTTGGTGCAATTCGAACCTGAATCGGGGCTAAAATGACCGAAACTCGGTTTTTGGATAATCCTCAAATGGGTTAGTACACGCAATATTGTTAAAAATGGAGTTGGACCATTTTGTGGATATTTTTACATATTTTTTTCCTATGGGTTATTGGAATTCAACAAAATTTTATTTGACGCAATTCAAACCTGAATCGGAGCAGATATAGTCAAAACTCGGTTTTCGGATAAACCTCAAAGTGGTTAGTACACGGGACATTGTTAAAAATCGAGTCGAACCATTTTGCAGATATTTTTACATATTTTGTTCATATGGGTTATTGGAATTCAAGAAATTTTATTTGGTGCAATTCGAACCTGAATCGGGCCTAAAATGACAGAAACTCGGTTTTTGGATAATCCTCAAATGGGTTAGTACACGCAATATTGTTAAAAATGGAGTTGGACCATTTTGTGGATATTTTTACATATTTTGTTCCTATGGGTTATTGGAATGCAATGAAATTTTATTTGACGCAATTCAGACCTGAATCGGAGCTGATATAGTCAAAACTCGGTTTTCGGATAAACCGCAAAGTGGTTAGTACACGGGATATTGTTAAAAATCTAGTCGGACCATTTTAAGGATATTTTTACATATTTTGTTCCTATGGGTTATTGGAATTCAACGAAATTTTATTTGACGCAATTCGGACCTGAATCGGAGCTGATATAGTCAAAACTCAGTTTTTGGATAATCCTCAAAGGGGTTAGTACACGGGATATTGTTAAAAATCAAGTCAGACCATTTTGTGGATATTTTCACATATTTTGTTCCTATGGGTTATTGGAATTCAACGAAATTTTATTTGACGCAGTTCGGACCGGAATCGGAGCAGATATGATCGAAACTCGGTTTTCGGAAAATTCTCAAAGGGGTTAGTACACGGGATATTGTTAAAAATCAATTCGGACCATTTTGTGGATATTTTTACATATTTTGTTCCTATGGGTTATTGAAATTCAACAAAATTTTATTTGACGTAGTTCGAACCTAAGTCGGAGCTGATATGATCGAAACTCGGTTTTCGGATAATCCTCAAAGTGGTTAGTACACGGGATATTGTTAAAAATCGAGTCGGACCGTTCTACGGATATTTTTACATATTTTGTTCCTATGGGTTATGGGAATTCAACGAAATTTTAATTGACGCAATTCGGACCTGAATCGGAGCTGATATAGTCAAAACTCAATATTTGGATAATCCTCAAAGGGGTTAGTACACGGGATATTGTTAAAAATCGAGTCGGACAATTTTGTGGATATTTTTACATATTTTGTTCCTATGGGTTATTGGAATTCAACGAAATTTTATTTGACGCAATTCAGACCTGAATCGGAGCTGATATAGTCAAAACTCGGTTTTCGGATAAACCGCAAAGTGGTTAGTACACGGGATATTGTTAAAAATCGAGTCGGACCATTTTAGGGATATTTTTACATATTTTGTTCGTATGGGTTATTGGAATTCAACGAAATTTTATTTGACGCAATTCGGACCTGAATCGGAGCTGATATAGTCAAAAATCAATTTTTGGATAATCCTCAAAGGGGTTAGTACACGGGATATTGTTAAAAATCGAGTCGGACCATTTTGTGGATATTTTTACATATTTTGTGCCTATGGGTTATTGGAATTCAATGAAATTTTATTTGACGCAATTCGGACCGGAATCGGAGCTGATATGATCGAAACTAGGTTTTCGGAAAATTCTCAAAGGGGTTAGTACACGGGATATTGTTAAAAATCAATTCGGACCATTTTGTGGATATTTTTACATATTTTGTTCCTATGGGTTATTGAAATTCAACAAAATTTTATTTGACGCAGTTCGAACCTAAGTCGGAGCTGATATGATCGAAACTCGGTTTTCGGATAATCCTCAAAGTGGTTAGTACACGGGATATTGTTAAAAGTTGAGTCGGACCATTTTACGGATATTTTTACATATTTTGTTCCTATGGGTTATTGGAATTCAACGAAATTTTATTTGACGCGATTCGGACCTGAATCGGACCTGATATAGTCAAAACTCGGTTTTTGGATAATCCCCAAAGGGGTTAGTACACGGGATATTGTTAAAAATCGAGTCGAACCATTTTGCAGATATTTTTACATATTTTGTTCATATGAGTTATTGGAATTCAAGAAATTTTATTTGGTGCAATTCGAACCTGAATCGGGGCTAAAATGACCGAAACTCGGTTTTTGGATAATCCTCAAATGGGTTAGTACACGCAATATTGTTAAAAATGGAGTTGGACCATTTTGTGGATATTTTTACATATTTTTTTCCTATGGGTTATTGGAATTCAACAAAATTTTATTTGACGCAATTCAAACCTGAATCGGAGCAGATATAGTCAAAACTCGGTTTTCGGATAAACCTCAAAGTGGTTAGTACACGGGACATTGTTAAAAATCGAGTCGAACCATTTTGCAGATATTTTTACATATTTTGTTCATATGGGTTATTGGAATTCAAGAAATTTTATTTGGTGCAATTCGAACCTGAATCGGGCCTAAAATGACAGAAACTCGGTTTTTGGATAATCCTCAAATGGGTTAGTACACGCAATATTGTTAAAAATGGAGTTGGACCATTTTGTGGATATTTTTACATATTTTGTTCCTATGGGTTATTGGAATGCAATGAAATTTTATTTGACGCAATTCAGACCTGAATCGGAGCTGATATAGTCAAAACTCGGTTTTCGGATAAACCGCAAAGTGGTTAGTACACGGGATATTGTTAAAAATCTAGTCGGACCATTTTAAGGATATTTTTACATATTTTGTTCCTATGGGTTATTGGAATTCAACGAAATTTTATTTGACGCAATTCGGACCTGAATCGGAGCTGATATAGTCAAAACTCAGTTTTTGGATAATCCTCAAAGGGGTTAGTACACGGGATATTGTTAAAAATCAAGTCAGACCATTTTGTGGATATTTTCACATATTTTGTTCCTATGGGTTATTGGAATTCAACGAAATTTTATTTGACGCAGTTCGGACCGGAATCGGAGCAGATATGATCGAAACTCGGTTTTCGGAAAATTCTCAAAGGGGTTAGTACACGGGATATTGTTAAAAATCAATTCGGACCATTTTGTGGATATTTTTACATATTTTGTTCCTATGGGTTATTGAAATTCAACAAAATTTTATTTGACGTAGTTCGAACCTAAGTCGGAGCTGATATGATCGAAACTCGGTTTTCGGATAATCCTCAAAGTGGTTAGTACACGGGATATTGTTAAAAATCGAGTCGGACCGTTCTACGGATATTTTTACATATTTTGTTCCTATGGGTTATGGGAATTCAACGAAATTTTAATTGACGCAATTCGGACCTGAATCGGAGCTGATATAGTCAAAACTCAATATTTGGATAATCCTCAAAGGGGTTAGTACACGGGATATTGTTAAAAATCGAGTCGGACAATTTTGTGGATATTTTTACATATTTTGTTCCTATGGGTTATTGGAATTCAACGAAATTTTATTTGACGCAGTTCGGACCGGAATCGGAGCTGATATGATCAAAACTCGGTTTTCGGAAAATTCTCAAAGGGGTTAGTACACGGGATATTGTTAAAAATCAATTCGGACCATTTTGTGGATATTTTTACATATTTTGTTCCTATGGGTTATTGAAATTCAACAAAATTTTATTTGACGCGGTTCGAACCTAAGTCGGAGCTGATATGATCGAAACTCGGTTTTCGGATAATCCTCAAAGTGGTTAGTACACGGGATATTGTTAAAAATCTAGTCGGACCATTTTAAGGATATTTTTACATATTTTGTTCCTATGGGTTATTGGAATTCAACGAAATTTTATTTGACGCAATTCGGACCTGAGTCGGAGCTGATATAGTCAAAACTCAGTTTTTGGATAATCCTCAAAGGGGTTAGTACACGGGATATTGTTAAAAATCGAGTCGGACCATTTTGTGGATATTTTTACATATTTTGTTCCTATGGGTTATTGGAATTCAACGAAATTTTATTTGACGTAGTAAGGACCGGAATCGGAGCTGATATGATCGAAACTCGGTTTTCGGAAAATTCTCAAAGGGGTTAGTACACGGGATATTGTTAAAAATCAATTCGGACCATTTTGTGGATATTTTTACATATTTTGTTCCTATGGGTTATTGAAATTCAACAAAATTTTATTTGACGCAGTTCGAACCTAAGTCGGAGCTGATATGATCGAAACTCGGTTTTCGGATAATCCTCAAAGTGGTTAGTACACGGGATATTGTTAAAAATCGAGTCGGACCGTTCTACGGATATTTTTACATATTTTGTTCCTATGGGTTATTGGAATTCAAGAAATTTTATTTGGTGCGATACGAACCTGAATCGGGGCTAAAATGACCGAAACTCGGTTTTTGGATAATCCTCAAATGGGTTAGTACACGCAATATTGTTAAAAATGGAGTTGGACCATTTTGTGGATATTTTTACATATTTTGTTCCTATGGGTTATTGGAATTCAACGAAATTTTATTTGACGCAATTCAGACCTGAATCGTAGCTGATATAGTCAAAACTCGGTTTTTGGATAAACCGCAAAGGTGTTAGTACACGGGATATTGTTAAAAATGAGTTGGGCCATTTTCTGGATATTTTTACATATTTTGTTCCTATGGGTTATTGAAATTAAATGAAATTTTATTTGGCGCACTTCGAACCGGAATCGGAGTTGATATGATCGAAACTCGGTTTTTGGACAATCCTCAAAGGTGTTAGTACAAGGGATATTGTTAAAAATCGAGTTGGACCATTTTGTGGATATTTTTACATATTTTGTTCCTATTGGTTTTCGGACATGAATCGGAGCTGATATAGTCAAAACTCAATTTTTGGATAATCCTCAAAGGGGTTAGTACACGGGATATTGTTAAAAATCAATTCGGACCATTTTGTGGATATTTTTACATATTTTCTTCCAATGGGTTATTGGAATTCAACGAAATTTTATTTGACGCAGTTCGGACCGGAATCGGAGCTGCTATGATCGAAACTCAGTTTTCAGAAAATTCTCAAAGGGGTTAGTACACGGGATATTGTTAAAAATCAATTCGGACCATTTTGTGGATATTTTTACATATTTTGTTCCTATGGGTTATTGGAATTCAACGAAATTTTATTTGACGCAGTTCGGACCGGAATCGGAGCTGATATGATCGAAACTCGGTTTTCGGAAAATTCTCAAAGGGGTTAGTACACGGGATATTGTTAAAAATCAATTCGGACCATTTTGTGGATATTTTTACATATTTTGTTCCTATGGGTTATTGAAATTCAACAAAATTTTATTTGACGCAGTTCGAACCTAAGTCGGAGCTGATATGATCGAAACTCGGTTTTCGGATAATCCTCAAAGTGGTTAGTACACGGGATATTGTTAAAAATCGAGTCGGACCGTTCTACGGATATTTTTACATATTTTGTTCTTATGGGTTATTGGAATTCAACGAAATTTTATTTGACGCGATACGGACCAGAATCGGACCTGATATAGTCAAAACTCGGTTTTTGGATAATCCCCAAAGGGGTTAGTACACGGGATATTGTTAAAAATCGAGTCAAACCATTTTGCAGATATTTTTACATATTTTGTTCATATGGGTTATTGGAATTCAAGAAATTTTATTTGGTGCAATTCGAACCTGAATCGGGCCAAAAATGAAAGAAACTCGGTTTTTGGATAATCCTCAAATGGGTTAGTACACGCAATATTGTTAAAAATGGAGTTGGACCATTTTGTGGATATTTTTACATATTTTGTTCCTATGGGTTATTGGAATTCAATGAAATTTTATTTGACGCAATTCAGACCTGAATCGGAGCTGATATAGTCAAAACTCGGTTTTCGGATAAACCGCAATGTGGTTAGTACACGGGATATTGTTAAAAATCTAGTCGGACCATTTTAAGGATATTTTTACATATTTTGTTCCTATGGGTTATTGGAATTCAACGAAATTTTATTTGACGCAATTCGGACCTGAATCGGAGCTGATATAGTCAAAACTCAGTTTTTGGATAATCCTCAAAGGGGTTAGTACACGGGATATTGTTAAAAATCGAGTCGGACCATTTTGTGGATATTTTTACATATTTTGTTCCTATGGGTTATTGGAATTCAACGAAATTTTATTTGACGCAGTTCGGACCGGAATCGGAGCTGATATGATCGAAACTCGGTTTTCGGAAAATTCTCAAAGGGGTTAGTACACGGGATATTGTTAAAAATCAATTCGGACCATTTTGTGGATATTTTTACATATTTTGTTCCTATGTGTTATTGAAATTCAACAAAATTTTATTTGACGCAGTTCGAACCTAAGTCGGAGCTGATATGATCGAAACTCGGTTTTCGGATAATCCTCAAAGTGGTTAATACACGGGATATTGTTAAAATCGAGTCGGACCGTTCTACGGATATTTTTACATATTTTGTTCCTATGGGTTATTGGAATTCAACGAAATTTTATTTGACGCGATACGAACCTGAATCGGACCTGATATAGTCAAAACTCGGTTTTTGGATAATCCTCAAAGGGGTTAGTACACGGGATATTGTTAAAAATTGAGTCGGACCATTTTGTGGATATTTTTACATATTTTGTTCCTATGGGTTATTGGAATTCAACGAAATTTTATTTGACGCAGTTCGGACCGGAATCGGAGCTGATATGATCGAAACTCGGTTTTCGGAAAATTCTCAAAGGGGTTAGTACACGGGATATTGTTAAAAATCAATTCGGACCATTTTGTGGATATTTTTACATATTTTGTTCCTATGTGTTATTGAAATTCAACAAAATTTTATTTGACGCAGTTCGAACCTAAGTTGGAGCTGATATGATCGAAACTCGGTTTTCGGATAATCCTCAAAGTGGTTAATACACGGGATATTGTTAAAAATCGAGTCGGACCGTTCTACGGATATTTTTACATATTTTGTTCCTATGGGTTATTGGAATTCAACGAAATTTTATTTGACGCGATACGAACCTGAATCGGACCTGATATAGTCAAAACTCGGTTTTTGGATAATCCCCAAAGGGGTAAGTACACGGGATATTGTTAAAAATCGAGTCGAACCATTATGCAGATATTTTTACATATTTTGTTCGAATGGGTTATTGGAATTCAAGAAATTTTATTTGGTGCAATTCGAACCTGAATCGGGGCTAAAATGACCGAAACTCGGTTTTTGGATAATCCTCAAATGGGTTAGTACACGCAATATTGTTAAAAATGGAGTTGGACCATTTTGTGGATATTTTTACATATTTTGTTCCTATGGGTTATTGGAATTCAACGAAATTTTATTTTACGCAATTCAGACCTGAATCGGAGCTGATATAGTTAAAACTCGGTTTTCGGATAAACCGCAAAGTGGTTAGTACACGGGATATTGTTAAAAATCTAGTCGGACCATTTTAAGGATATTTTTACATATTTTGTTCCTATGGGTTATTGGAATTCAACGAAATTTTATTTGACGCAATTCGGACCTGAATCGGAGCTGATATAGTCAAAACTCAGTTTTTGGATAATCCTCAAAGGGGTTAGTACACGGGATATTGTTAAAAATCGAGTCGGACCATTTTGTGGATATTTTTACATATTTTGTTCCTATGGGTTATTGGAATTCAGGAAATTTTATTTGGTGCAATTCGAACCTGAATCGGGCCAAAAATGACAGAAACTCGGTTTTTGGATAATCCTCAAATGGGTTAGTACACGCAATATTGTTAAAAATGGAGTTGGACCATTTTGTGGATATTTTTACATATTTTGTTCCTATGGGTTATTGGAATTCAATGAAATTTTATTTGACGCAATTCAGACCTGAATCGGAGCTGATATAGTCAAAACTCGGTTTTTGGATAAACCGCAAAGTGGTTAGTACACGGGATATTGTTAAAAATCTAGTCGGACCATTTTAAGGATATTTTTACATATTTTGTTCCTATGGGTTATTGGAATTCAACGAAATTTTATTTGACGCAATTCGGACCTGAATCGGAGCTGATATAGTCAAAACTCAGTTTTTGGATAATCCCCAAAGGGGTTAGTACACGGGATATTGTTAAAAATCGAGTCGAACCATTTTGCAGATATTTTTACATATTTTGTTCATATGGGTTATTGGAATTCAAGAAATTTTATTTGGTGCAATTCGAACCTGAATCGGGCCAAAAATGACAGAAACTCGGTTTTTGGATAATCCTCAAATGGGTTAGTACACGCAATATTGTTAAAAATGGAGTTGGACCATTTTGTGGATATTTTTACATATTTTGTTCCTATGGGTTATTGGAATTCAACGAAATTTTATTTGACGCAATTCAGACCTGAATCGGAGCTGATATAGTCAAAACTCGGTTTTCGGATAAACCGCAAAGTGGTTAGTACACGGGATATTGTTAAAAATCTAGTCGGACCATTGTAAGGATATTTTTACATATTTTGTTCCTATGGGTTATTGGAATTCAACGAAATTTTATTTGACGCAATTCGGACCTGAATCGGAGCTGATATAGTCAAAACTCAGTTTTTGGATAATCCCCAAAGTGGTTAGTACACGGGATATTGTTAAAAATCGAGTCGAACCATTTTGCAGATATTTTTACATCTTTTGTTCATATGGGTTATTGGAATTCAAGAAATTTTATTTGGTGCAATTCGAACCTGAATTGGGCCAAAAATGACAGAAACTCGGTTTTTGGATAATCCTCAATTGGGTTAGTACACGCAATATTGTTAAAAATGGAGTTGGACCATTTTGTGGATATTTTTACATATTTTGTTCCTATGGGTTATTGGAATTCAATGAAATTTTATTTGACGCAATTCAGACCTGAATCGGAGCTGATATAGTCAAAACTCGGTTTTCGGATAAACCGCAAAGTGGTTAGTACACGGGATATTGTTAAAAATCTAGTCGGACCATTTTAAGGATATTTTTACATATTTTGTTCCTATGGGTTATTGGAATTCAACGAAATTTTATTTGACGCAATTCGGACCTGAATCGGAGCTGATATAGTCAAAACTCAGTTTTTGGATAATCCTCAAAGGGGTTAGTACACGGGATATTGTTAAAAATCGAGTCGGACCATTTTGTGGATATTTTTACATATTTTGTTCCTATGGGTTATTGGAATTCAACGAAATTTTATTTGACGCAGTTCGGACCGGAATCGGAGCTGATATGATCGAAACTCGGTTTTCGGAAAATTCTCAAAGGGGTTAGTACACGGGATATTGTTAAAAATCAATTCGGACCATTTTGTGGATATTTTTACATATTTTGTTCCTATGTGTTATTGAAATTCAACAAAATTTTATTTGACGCAGTTCGAACCTAAGTCGGAGCTGATATGATCGAAACTCGGTTTTCGGATAATCCTCAAAGTGGTTAGTACACGGGATATTGTTAAAAATCGAGTCGGACCGTTCTACGGATATTTTTACATATTTTGTTCCTATGGGTTATTGGAATTCAACGAAATTTTATTTGACGCGATACGAACCTGAATCGGACCTGATATAGTCAAAACTTGGTTTTTGGATAATCCCCAAAGGGGTTAGTACACGGGATATTGTTAAAAATCGAGTCGAACCATTTTGCAGATATTTTTACATATTTTGTTCGTATGGGTTATTGGAATTCAAGAAATTTTATTTGGTGCAATTCGAACCTGAATCGGGGCTAAAATGACCGAAACTCGGTTTTTGGATAATCCTCAAATGGGTTAGTACACGCAATATTGTTAAAAATGGAGTTGGACCATTTTGTGGATATTTTTACATATTTTGTTCCTATGGGTTATTGGAATTCAACGAAATTTTATTTGATGCAATTCAGACCTGAATCGGAGCTGATATAGTCAAAACTCGGTTTTCGGATAAACCGCAAAGTGGTTAGTACACGGGATATTGTTAAAAATCTAGTCGGACCATTTTAAGGATATTTTTACATATTTTGTTCCTATGGGTTATTGGAATTCAACGAAATTTTATTTGACGCAATTCGGACCTGAATCGGAGCTGATATAGTCAAAACTCAGTTTTTGGATAATCCTCAAAGGGGTTAGTACAGGGGATATTGTTAAAAATCGAGTCGGACCATTTTGTGGATATTTTTACATATTTTGTTCCTATGGGTTATTGGAATTCAAGAAATTTTATTTGGTGCAATTCGAACCTGAATCGGGCCAAAAATGACAGAAACTCGGTTTTTGGATAATCCTCAAATGGGTTAGTACACGCAATATTGTTAAAAATGGAGTTGGACCATTTTGTGGATATTTTTACATATTTTGTTCCTATGGGTTATTGGAATTCAATGAAATTTTATTTGACGCAATTCAGACCTGAATCGGAGCTGATATAGTCAAAACTCGGTTTTTGGATAAACCGCAAAGTGGTTAGTACACGGGATATTGTTAAAAATCTAGTCGGACCATTTTAAGGATATTTTTACATATTTTGTTCCTATGGGTTATTGGAATTCAACGAAATTTTATTTGACGCAATTCGGACCTGAATCGGAGCTGATATAGTCAAAACTCAGTTTTTGGATAATCCCCAAAGGGGTTAGTACACGGGATATTGTTAAAAATCGAGTCGAACCATTTTGCAGATATTTTTACATATTTTGTTCATATGGGTTATTGGAATTCAAGAAATTTTATTTGGTGCAATTCGAACCTGAATCGGGCCAAAAATGACAGAAACTCGGTTTTTGGATAATCCTCAAATGGGTTAGTACACGCAATATTGTTAAAAATGGAGTTGGACCATTTTGTGGATATTTTTACATATTTTGTTCCTGTGGGTTATTGGAATTCAACGAAATTTTATTTGACGCAATTCAGACCTGAATCGGAGCTGATATAGTCAAAACTCGGTTTTCGGATAAACCGCAAAGTGGTTAGTACACGGGATATTGTTAAAAATCTAGTCGGACCATTTTAAGGATATTTTTACATATTTTGTTCCTATGGGTTATTGGAATTCAACGAAATTTTATTTGACGCAATTCGGACCTGAATCGGAGCTGATATAGTCAAAACTCAGTTTTTGGATAATCCTCAAAGGGGTTAGTACACGGAATATTGTTAAAAATCGAGTCGGACCATTTTGTGGATATTTTTACATATTTTGTTCCTATGGGTTATTGGAATTCAAGAAATTTTATTTGGTGCAATTCGAACCTGAATCGGGCCAAAAATGACAGAACTCGGTTTTTGGATAATCCTCAAATGGGTTAGTACACGCAATATTGTTAAAAATGGAGTTGGACCATTTTGTGGATATTTTTACATATTTTGTTCCTATGGGTTATTGGAATTCAATGAAATTTTATTTGACGCAATTCAGACCTGAATCGGAGCTGATATAGTCAAAACTCGGTTTTTGGATAAACCGCAAAGTGGTTAGTACACGGGATATTGTTAAAAATCTAGTCAGACCATTTTAAGGATATTTTTACATATTTTGTTCCTATGGGTTATTGGAATTCAACGAAATTTAATTTGACGCAATTCGGACCTGAATCAGAGCTGATATAGTCAAAACTCAGTTTTTGGATAATCCCCAAAGGGGTTAGTACACGGGATATTGTTAAAAATCAAGTCGAACCATTTTGCAGATATTTTTACATATTTTGTTCATATGGGTTATTGGAATTCAAGAAATTTTATTTGGTGCAATTCGAACCTGAATCGGGCCAAAAATGACAGAAACTCGGTTTTTGGATAATCCTCAAATGGGTTAGTACACGCAATATTGTTAAAAATGGAGTTGGACCATTTTGTGGATATTTTTACATATTTTGTTCCTATGGGTTATTGGAATTCAACGAAATTTTATTTGACGCAATTCAGACCTGAATCGGAGCTGATATAGTCAAAACTCGGTTTTCGGATAAACCGCAAAGTGGTTAGTACACGGGATATTGTTAAAAATCTAGTCGGACCATTTTAAGGATATTTTTACATATTTTGTTCCTATGGGTTATTGGAATTCAACGAAATTTTATTTGACGCAATTCGGACCTGAATCGGAGCTGATATAGTCAAAACTCAGTTTTTGGATAATCCTCAAAGGGGTTAGTACACGGGATATTGTTAAAAATCGAGTCGGACCATTTTGTGGATATTTTTACATATTTTGTTCCTATGGGTTATTGGAATTCAGGAAATTTTATTTGGTGCAATTCGAACCTGAATCGGGCCAAAAATGACAGAAACCCGGTTTTTGGATAATCCTCAAATGGGTTAGTACACGCAATATTGTTAAAAATGGAGTTGGACCATTTTGTGGATATTTTTACATATTTTGTTCCTATGGGTTATTGGAATTCAATGAAATTTTATTTGACGCAATTCAGACCTGAATCGGAGCTGATATAGTCAAAACTCGGTTTTTTGGATAAACCGCAAAGTGGTTAGTACACGGGATATTGTTAAAAATCTAGTCGGACCATTTTAAGGATATTTTTACATATTTTGTTCCTATGGGTTATTGGAATTCAACGAAATTTTATTTGACGCAATTCGGACCTGAATCGGAGCTGATATAGTCAAAACTCAGTTTTTGGATAATCCCCAAAGGGGTTAGTACACGGGATATTGTTAAAAATCGAGTCGAACCATTTTGCAGATATTTTTACATATTTTGTTCATATGGGTTATTGGAATTCAAGAAATTTTATTTGGTGCAATTCGAACCTGAATCGGGCAAAAATGACAGAAACTCGGTTTTTGGATAATCCTCAAATGGGTTAGTACACGCAATATTGTTAAAAATGGAGTTGGACAATTTTGTGGATATTTTTACATATTTTGTTCCTATGGGTTATTGGAATTCAACGAAATTTTATTTGACGCAATTCAGACCTGAATCGGAGCTGATATAGTCAAAACTCGGTTTTCGGATAAACCGCAAAGTGGTTAGTACACGGGATATTGTTAAAAATCTAGTCGGACCATTTTAAGGATATTTTTACATATTTTGTTCCTATGGGTTATTGGAATTCAACGAAATTTTATTTGACGCAATTCGGACCTGAATCGGAGCTGATATAGTCAAAACTCAGTTTTTGGATAATCCCCAAAGGGGTTAGTACACGGGATATTGTTAAAAATCGAGTCGAACCATTTTGCAGATATTTTTACATCTTTTGTTCATATGGGTTATTGGAATTCAAGAAATTTTATTTGGTGCAATTCGAACCTGAATCGGGGCTAAAATGACCGAAACTCGGTTTTTGGATAATCCTCAAATGGGTTAGTACACGCAATATTGTTAAAAATGGAGTTGGACCATTTTGTGGATATTTTTACATATTTTGTTCCTATGGGTTATTGGAATTCAACGAAATTTTATTTGATGCAATTCAGACCTGAATCGGAGCTGATATAGTCAAAACTCGGTTTTCGGATAAACCGCAAAGTGGTTAGTACACGGGATATTGTTAAAAATCTAGTCGGACCATTTTAAGGATATTTTTACATATTTTGTTCCTATGGGTTATTGGAATTCAACGAAATTTTATTTGACGCAATTCGGACCTGAATCGGAGCTGATATAGTCAAAACTCAGTTTTTGGATAATCCTCAAAGGGGTTAGTACAGGGGATATTGTTAAAAATCGAGTCGGACCATTTTGTGGATATTTTTACATATTTTGTTCCTATGGGTTATTGGAATTCAAGAAATTTTATTTGGTGCAATTCGAACCTGAATCGGGCCAAAAATGACAGAAACTCGGTTTTTGGATAATCCTCAAATGGGTTAGTACACGCAATATTGTTAAAAATGGAGTTGGACCATTTTGTGGATATTTTTACATATTTTGTTCCTATGGGTTATTGGAATTCAATGAAATTTTATTTGACGCAATTCAGACCTGAATCGGAGCTGATATAGTCAAAACTCGGTTTTTGGATAAACCGCAAAGTGGTTAGTACACGGGATATTGTTAAAAATCTAGTCGGACCATTTTAAGGATATTTTTACATATTTTGTTCCTATGGGTTATTGGAATTCAACGAAATTTTATTTGACGCAATTCGGACCTGAATCGGAGCTGATATAGTCAAAACTCAGTTTTTGGATAATCCCCAAAGGGGTTAGTACACGGGATATTGTTAAAAATCGAGTCGAACCATTTTGCAGATATTTTTACATATTTTGTTCATATGGGTTATTGGAATTCAAGAAATTTTATTTGGTGCAATTCGAACCTGAATCGGGCCAAAAATGACAGAAACTCGGTTTTTGGATAATCCTCAAATGGGTTAGTACACGCAATATTGTTAAAAATGGAGTTGGACCATTTTGTGGATATTTTTACATATTTTGTTCCTGTGGGTTATTGGAATTCAACGAAATTTTATTTGACGCAATTCAGACCTGAATCGGAGCTGATATAGTCAAAACTCGGTTTTCGGATAAACCGCAAAGTGGTTAGTACACGGGATATTGTTAAAAATCTAGTCGGACCATTTTAAGGATATTTTTACATATTTTGTTCCTATGGGTTATTGGAATTCAACGAAATTTTATTTGACGCAATTCGGACCTGAATCGGAGCTGATATAGTCAAAACTCAGTTTTTGGATAATCCTCAAAGGGGTTAGTACACGGAATATTGTTAAAAATCGAGTCGGACCATTTTGTGGATATTTTTACATATTTTGTTCCTATGGGTTATTGGAATTCAAGAAATTTTATTTGGTGCAATTCGAACCTGAATCGGGCCAAAAATGACAGAACTCGGTTTTTGGATAATCCTCAAATGGGTTAGTACACGCAATATTGTTAAAAATGGAGTTGGACCATTTTGTGGATATTTTTACATATTTTGTTCCTATGGGTTATTGGAATTCAATGAAATTTTATTTGACGCAATTCAGACCTGAATCGGAGCTGATATAGTCAAAACTCGGTTTTTGGATAAACCGCAAAGTGGTTAGTACACGGGATATTGTTAAAAATCTAGTCAGACCATTTTAAGGATATTTTTACATATTTTGTTCCTATGGGTTATTGGAATTCAACGAAATTTAATTTGACGCAATTCGGACCTGAATCAGAGCTGATATAGTCAAAACTCAGTTTTTGGATAATCCCCAAAGGGGTTAGTACACGGGATATTGTTAAAAATCAAGTCGAACCATTTTGCAGATATTTTTACATATTTTGTTCATATGGGTTATTGGAATTCAAGAAATTTTATTTGGTGCAATTCGAACCTGAATCGGGCCAAAAATGACAGAAACTCGGTTTTTGGATAATCCTCAAATGGGTTAGTACACGCAATATTGTTAAAAATGGAGTTGGACCATTTTGTGGATATTTTTACATATTTTGTTCCTATGGGTTATTGGAATTCAACGAAATTTTATTTGACGCAATTCAGACCTGAATCGGAGCTGATATAGTCAAAACTCGGTTTTCGGATAAACCGCAAAGTGGTTAGTACACGGGATATTGTTAAAAATCTAGTCGGACCATTTTAAGGATATTTTTACATATTTTGTTCCTATGGGTTATTGGAATTCAACGAAATTTTATTTGACGCAATTCGGACCTGAATCGGAGCTGATATAGTCAAAACTCAGTTTTTGGATAATCCTCAAAGGGGTTAGTACACGGGATATTGTTAAAAATCGAGTCGGACCATTTTGTGGATATTTTTACATATTTTGTTCCTATGGGTTATTGGAATTCAGGAAATTTTATTTGGTGCAATTCGAACCTGAATCGGGCCAAAAATGACAGAAACCCGGTTTTTGGATAATCCTCAAATGGGTTAGTACACGCAATATTGTTAAAAATGGAGTTGGACCATTTTGTGGATATTTTTACATATTTTGTTCCTATGGGTTATTGGAATTCAATGAAATTTTATTTGACGCAATTCAGACCTGAATCGGAGCTGATATAGTCAAAACTCGGTTTTTGGATAAACCGCAAAGTGGTTAGTACACGGGATATTGTTAAAAATCTAGTCGGACCATTTTAAGGATATTTTTACATATTTTGTTCCTATGGGTTATTGGAATTCAACGAAATTTTATTTGACGCAATTCGGACCTGAATCGGAGCTGATATAGTCAAAACTCAGTTTTTGGATAATCCCCAAAGGGGTTAGTACACGGGATATTGTTAAAAATCGAGTCGAACCATTTTGCAGATATTTTTACATATTTTGTTCATATGGGTTATTGGAATTCAAGAAATTTTATTTGGTGCAATTCGAACCTGAATCGGGCAAAAATGACAGAAACTCGGTTTTTGGATAATCCTCAAATGGGTTAGTACACGCAATATTGTTAAAAATGGAGTTGGACAATTTTGTGGATATTTTTACATATTTTGTTCCTATGGGTTATTGGAATTCAACGAAATTTTATTTGACGCAATTCAGACCTGAATCGGAGCTGATATAGTCAAAACTCGGTTTTCGGATAAACCGCAAAGTGGATAGTACACGGGATATTGTTAAAAATCTAGTCGGACCATTTTAAGGATATTTTTACATATTTTGTTCCTATGGGTTATTGGAATTCAACGAAATTTTATTTGACGCAATTCGGACCTGAATCGGAGCTAATATAGTCAAAACTCAGTTTTTGGATAATCCCCAAAGGGGTTAGTACACGGGATATTGTTAAAAATCGAGTCGAACCATTTTGCAGATATTTTTACATCTTTTGTTCATATGGGTTATTGGAATTCAAGAAATTTTATTTGGTGCAATTCGAACCTGAATTGGGCCAAAAATGACAAAAACTCAATTTTTGGATAATCCCCAAAGGGGTTAGTACACGGGATATTGTTAAAAATCGAGTCGAACCATTTTGCAGATATTTTTACATCTTTTGTTCATATGGGTTATTGGAATTCAATGAAATTTTATTTGACGCAATTCAGACCTGAATCGGAGCTGATATAGTCAAAACTCGGTTTTCGAATAAACCGCAAAGTGGTTAGTACACGGGATATTGTTAAAAATCTAGTCGGACCATTTTAAGGATATTTTTACATATTTTGTTCCTATGGGTTATTGGAATTCAACGAAATTTTATTTAACGCAATTCGGACCTGAATCGGAGCTGATATAGTCAAAACTCAGTTTTTGGATAATCCTCAAAGGGGTTACACGGGATATTGTTAAAAATCGAGTCGGACCATTTTGTGGATATTTTTACATATTTTGTTCCTATGGGTTATTGGAATTCAACGAAATTTTATTTGACGCAGTTCGGACCGGAATCGGAGCTGATATGATCGAAACTCGGTTTTCGGAAAATTCTCAAAGGGGTTAGTACACGGGATATTGTTAAAAATCAATTCGGACCATTTTGTGGATATTTTTACATATTTTGTTCCTATGGGTTATTGAAATTTAACAAAATTTTATTTGACGCAGTTCGAACCTAAGTCGGAGCTGATATGATCGAAACTCGGTTTTCGGATAATCCTCAAAGTGGTTAGTACACGGGATATTGTTAAAAATCGAGTCGGACCGTTCTACGGATATTTTTACATATTTTGTTCCTATGGGTTATTGGAATTCAACGAAATTTTATTTGACGCGATACGAACCTGAATCGGACTTGATATAGTCAAAACTCGGTTTTTGGATAATCCCCAAAGGGGTTAGTACACGGGATATTGTTAAAAATCGAGTCGAACCATTTTGCAGATATTTTTACATATTTTGTTCGTATGGGTTATTGGAATTCAAGAAATTTTATTTGGTGTAATTCGAACCTGAATCGGGGCTAAAATGACCGAAACTCGGTTTTTGGATAATCCTCAAATGGGTTAGTACACGCAATATTGTTAAAAATGGAGTTGGACCATTTTGTGGATATTTTTACATATTTTGTTCCTATGGGTTATTGGAATTCAACGAAATTTTATTTGACGCAATTCAGACCTGAATCGGAGCTGATATAGTCAAAACTCGGTTTTTGGATAAACCGCAAAGGTGTTAGTACACGGGATATTGTTAAAAAATGAGTTGGGCCATTTTCTGGATATTTTTACATATTTTGTTCCTATGGGTTATTGAAATTAAATGAAATTTTATTTGACGCACTTCGAACCGGAATCGGAGTTGATATGATCGAAACTCGGTTTTTGGACAATCCTCAAAGGGGTTAGTACAAGGGATATTGCTAAAAATCGAGTTGGACCATTTTGTGGATATTTTTACATATTTTGTTCCTATTGGTTTTCGGACCTGAATCGGAGCTAATATAGTCAAAACTCAATTTTTGGATCATCCTCAAAGGGGTTAGTACACGGGATATTGTTAAAAATCAATTCGGACAATTTTGTGGATATTTTTACATATTTTGTTCCAATGGGTTATTGGAATTCAACGAAATTTTATTTGACGCAGTTCGGACCGGAATCGGAGCTGCTATGATCGAAACTCGGTTTTCAGAAAATTCTCAAAGGGGTTAGTACACGGGATATTGTTAAAAATCAATTCGGACCATTTTGTGGATATTTTTACATATTTTGTTCCTATGGGTTATTGAAATTCAACAAAATTTTATTTGACGCAGTTCGAACCTAAGTCAGAGCTGATATGATCGAAACTCGGTTTTCAGATAATCCTCAAAGTGGTTAGTACACGGGATATTGTTAAAAATCGAGTCGGACCATTTTACGGATATTTTTACATATTTTGTTCTTATGGGTTATTGGAATTCAACGAAATTTTATTTGACGCGATACTGACATGAATCGGATCTGATATAGTCAAAACTCGGTTTTTGGATAATCCTCAAAGGGGTTAGTACACGGGATATTGTTAAAAATCGAGTCGAACCATTCTGCAGATATTTTTACATATTTTGTTCATATGGGTTATTGGAATTCAAGAAATTTTATTTGGTGCAATTCGAACCTGAATCGGGCCTAAAATAACAGAAACTCGGTTTTTGGATAATCCTCAAATGGGTTAGTACACGCAATATTGTTAAAAATGGAGTTGGACCATTTTGTGGATATTTTTACATATTTTGTTCCTATGGGTTATTGGAATTCAATGAAATTTTATTTGACGCAATTCAGACCTGAATCGGAGCTGATATAGTCAAAACTCGGTTTTCGGATAAACCGCAAAGTGGTTAGTACACGAGATATTGTTAAAAATCTATTCGGACCATTTTAAGGATATTTTTACATATTTTGTTCCTATGGGTTATTGGAATTCAACGAAATTTTATTTGACGCAATTCGGACCTGAATCGGAGCTGATATAGTCAAAACTCAGTTTTTGGATAATCCTCAAAGGGGTTAGTACACGGGATATTGTTAAAAATCGAGTCGGACTATTTTGTGGATATTTTTACATATTTTTCTCCTATGGGTTATTGGAATTCAACGAAATTTTATTTGACGCAGTTCGGACCGGAATCGGAGCTGATATGATCGAAACTCGGTTTTCGGAATATTCTCAAAGGGGTTAGTACACGGGATATTGTTAAAAATCAATTCGGACCATTTTTTGGATATTTTTATATATTTTGTTCCTATGGGTTATTGAAATTCAACAAAATTTTATTTGACGCAGTTCGAACCAAAGTCGGAGCTGATATGATCGAAACTCGGTTTTCGGATAATCCTCAAAGTGGTTAGTACACGGGATATTGTTAAAAACCGAGTCGGATCGTTCTACGGATATTTTTACATATTTTGTTCCTATGGGTTATTGGAATTCAACGAAATTTTATTTGACGCGATACGGACCTGAATCGGAACTGGTATAGTCAAAACTCGGTTTTTGGATAATCCCCAAAGGGGTTAGTACACTGGATATTGTTAAAAATCGAGTCGAACCATTTTGCAGATATTTTTACATATTTTGTTCATATGGGTTATTGGAATTCAAGAAATTTTATTTGGTGCAATTCGAACCTGAATCGGGGCTAAAATGACCGAAACTCGGTTTTTTGATAAGCCTCAAATGGGTTAGTACACGCAATATTGTTAAAAATGGAGTTGGACCATTTTGTGGATATTTTTACATATTTTGTTCCTTTGAATTAGTGGAATTCAACGAAATTTATTTGACGCAATTCAGACCTGAATCGGAGCTTATATAGTCAAAACTCGGTTTTTGGATAAACCGCAAAGGTGTTAGTACACGGGATATTGTTAAAAATTGAGTCGGTCCATTTTCTGGATATTTTACATATTTTGTTCCTATGGGTTATTGAAATTAAATTAAATTTTATTTGACGCACTTCGGACCGGAATCGGAGTTGATATGATCGAAACTCGGTTTTCGGACAATCCTCAAAGGGGTTAGTACACGGGATATTGTTAAAAATTGAGTTGGACCATTTTGTGGATATTTTTACATATTTTGTTCCTATGGGTTTTCGGACCGGAATCGGAGCTGATATGATCGAAACTCGGTTTTCGGAAAATTCTCAAAGGGGTTAGTACACGGAATATTGTTAAAAATCAATTCGGACCATTTTGTGGATATTTTTACATATTTTGTTCCTATGGGTTATTGAAATTCAACAAAATTTTATTTGACGCAGTTCGAACCTAAGTCGTAGCTGATATGATCGAAACTCGGTTTTCGGATAATCCTCAAAGTGGTTAGTACACGGGATATTGTTAAAAATCCAGTCGGACCGTTCTACGGATATTTTTACATATTTTGTTCCTATGGGTTATTGGAATTCAACGAAATTTTATTTGACGCGATACGAACCTGAATCGGACCTGATATAGTCAAAAATCGGTTTTTGGATAATCCCCAAAGGGGTTAGTACACGGGATATTGTTAAAAATCGAGTCGAACCATTTTGCAGATATTTTTACATATTTTGTTCATATGGGTTATTGGAATTCAAGAAATTTTATTTGGTGCAATTCGAACCTGAATCGGGGCTAAAATGACCGAAACTCGGTTTTTGGATAATCCTCAAATGGGTTAGTACACGCAATATTGTTAAAAATAGAGTTGGACCATTTTGTGGATATTTTTACATATTTTGTTCCTATGGGTTATTGGAATTCAACGAAATTTTATTTGACGCAATTCAGACCTGAATCGGAGCTGATATAATCAAAACTCGGTTTTTGGATAAACCACAAAGGTGTTAGTACACGGGATATTGTTAAAAATTAAGTCGGGCCATTTTCTGGATATTTTTACATATTTTGTTCCTATGGGTTATTGAAATTAAATGAAATTTTATTTGACGCACTTCGGACCGGAATCGGAGTTAATATGATCGAAACTCGGTTTTCGGACAATCCTCAAAGGGGTTAGTACACGGGATATTGTTAAAAATCGAGTTGGACCATTTTGTGGATATTTTTACATATTTTGTTCCTATGGGTTTTCGGACCGGAATCGGAGCTGATATGATCGAAACTCGGTTTTCGGAAAATTCTCAAAGGGGTTAGTACACGGGATATTGTTAAAAATCAATTCGGACCATTTTGTGGATATTTTTACATATTTTGTTCCTATGGGTTATTGAAATTCAACAAAATTTTATTTGACGCAGTTCGAACCTAAGTCGGAGCTGATATGATCGAAACTCGGTTTTTGGATAATCCTCAAACTGGTTAGTACACGGGATATTGTTAAAAATCGAGTCGGACCGTTCTACGGATATTTTTACATATTTTGTTCCTATGGGTTATTTGAATTCAACGAAATTTTATTTGACGCGATACGGACCTGAATCGGACCTGATATAGTCAAAACTTGGTTTTTGGATAATCCCCAAAGGGGTTAGTACACGGGATATTGTTAAAAATCGAGTCGAACCATTTTGCAGATATTTTTACATATTTTGTTCATATGGGTTATTGGAATTCAAGAAATTTTATTTGGTGCAATTCGAACCTGAATCGGGGCTAAAATGACCGAAACTCGGTTTTTGGATAATCCTCAAATGGGTTAGTACACGCAATATTGTTAAAAATGGAGTTGGACCATT
This sequence comes from Saposhnikovia divaricata, assembly GCA_036435485.1. Taxonomy (NCBI): domain Eukaryota; kingdom Viridiplantae; phylum Streptophyta; class Magnoliopsida; order Apiales; family Apiaceae; genus Saposhnikovia; species Saposhnikovia divaricata. The sequence continues at coordinate 223,437,420 of CM071599.1, read as the reverse complement.
TTGTGGATATTTTTACATATTTTGTTCCTATGGGTTATTGGAATTCAACGAAATTTTATTTGACGCGATACGGACCTGAATCGGAACTGATATAGTCAAAACTCGGTTTTTGGTTAATCAACAAAGGGGTAAGTACACGGGATATTGTTAAAAATCGAGTCGAACCATTTTGCAGATATTTTTACATATTTTGTTCATATGGGTTATTGGAATTCAAGAAATTTTATTTGGTGCAATTCGAACCTGAATCGGGGCTAAAATGACCGAAACTCGGTTTTTTGATAATCCTCAAATGGGTTAGTACACGCAATATTGTTAAAAATGGAGTTGGACCATTTTGTGGATATTTTTACATATTTTGTTCCTATGGGTTAGTGGAATTCAACGAAATTTATTTGACGCAATTCAGACCTGAATCGGAGCTGATATAGTCAAAACTCGGTTTTTGGATAAACCGCAAAGGTGTTAGTACACGGGATATTGTTAAAAATTGAGTCGGTCCATTTTCTGGATATTTTTACATATTTTGTTACTATGGGTTATTGAAATTAAATTAAATTTTATTTGACGCACTTCGGACCGGAATCGGAGTTGATATGATCGAAACTCGGTTTTCGGACAATCCTCAAAGGGGTTAGTACACGGGATATTGTTAAAAATCGAGTTGGACCATTTTGTGGATATTTTTACATATTTTGTTCCTATGGGTTTTCGGACCGGAATCGGAGCTGATATGATCGAAACTCGGTTTTCGGAAAATTCTCAAAGGGTTAGTACACGGGATATTGTTAAAAATCAATTTGGACCATTTTGTGGATATTTTTACATATTTTGTTCCTATGGGTTATTGAAATTCAACAAAATTTTATTTGACGCAGTTCGAACCTAAGTCGTAGCTGATATGATCGAAACTCGGTTTTCGGATAATCCTCAAAGTGGTTAGTACACGGGATATTGTTAAAAATCCAGTCGGACCGTTCTACGGATATTTTTACATATTTTGTTCCTATGGGTTATTGGAATTCAACGAAATTTTATTTGACGCGATACGAACCTGAATCGGACCTGATATAGTCAAAACTCGGTTTTTGGATAATCCCCAAAGGGGTTAGTACACGGGATATTGTTAAAAATCGAGTCGAACCATTTTGCAGATATTTTTACATATTTTGTTCATATGGGTTATTGGAATTCAAGATATTTTATTTGGTGCAATTCGAACCTGAATCGGGGCTAAAATGACCGAAACTCGGTTTTTGGATAATCCTCAAATGGGTTAGTACACGCAATATTGTTAAAAATGGAGTTGGACCATTTTGTGGATATTTTTACATATTTTGTTCCTATGGGTTATTGGAATTCAACCAAATTTTATTTGACGCAATTCAGACCTGAATCGGAGCTGATATATTCAAAACTCGGTTTTTGGATAAACCACAAAGGTGTTAGTAGACGGGATATTGTTAAAAATTGAGTCGGGCCATTTTCTGGATATTTTTACATATTTTGTTCCTATGGGTTATTGAAATTAAATGAAATTTTATTTGACGCACTTCGGACCGGAATCGGAGTTGATATGATCGAAACTCGGTTTTCGGACAATCCTCAAAGGGGTTAGTACACGGGATATTGTTAAAAATCGAGTTGGACCATTTTGTGGATATTTTTACATATTTTGTTCCTATGGGTTTTCGGACTGGAATCGGAGCTGATATGATCGAAACTCGGTTTTCGGAAAATTCTCAAAGGGGTTAGTACACGGGATATTGTTAAAAATCAATTCGGACCATTTTGTGGATATTTTTACATATTTTGTTCCTATGGGTTATTGAAATTCAACAAAATTTTATTTGACGCAGTTCGAACCTAAGTCGGAGCTGATATGATCGAAACTCGGTTTTTGGATAATCCTCAAAGTGGTTAGTACACGGGATATTGTTAAAAATCGAGTCGGACCGTTCTACGGATATTTTTACATATTTTGTTCCTATGGGTTATTGGAATTCAACGAAATTTTATTTGACGCGATACGGACCTGAATCGGACCTGATATAGTCAAAACTTGGTTTTTGGATAATCCCCAAAGGGGTTAGTACACGGGATATTGTTAAAAATCGAGTCGAACCATTTTGCAGATATTTTTACATATTTTGTTCATATGGGTTATTGGAATTCAAGAAATTTTATTTGGTGCAATTCGAACCTGAATCGGGGCTAAAATGACCGAAACTCGGTTTTTGGATAATCCTTAAATGGGTTAGTACACGCAATATTGTTAAAAATGGAGTTGGACCATTTTGTGGATATTTTTACATATTTTGTTCCTATGGGTTATTGGAATTCAACGAAATTTTATTTGACGCGATACGGACCTGAATCGGAACTGATATAGTCAAAACTCGGTTTTTGGATAATCCCCAAAGGGGTTAGTACACGGGATATTGTTAAAAATCGAGTCGAACCATTTTGCAGATATTTTTACATATTTTGTTCATATGGGTTATTGGAATTCAAGAAATTTTATTTGGTGCAATTCGAACCTGAATCGGGGCTAAAATGACCGAAACTCGGTTTTTTGATAATCCTCAAATGGGTTAGTACACGCAATATTGTTAAAAATGGAGTTGGACCATTTTGTGGATATTTTTACATATTTTGTTCCTATGGGTTAGTGGAATTCAACGAAATTTATTTGACGCAATTCAGACCTGAATCGGAGCTGATATAGTCAAAACTCGGTTTTTGGATAAACCGCAAAGGTGTTAGTACACGGGATATTGTTAAAAATTGAGTCGGTCCATTTTCTGGATATTTTTACATATTTTGTTCCTATGGGTTATTGAAATTAAATTAAATTTTATTTGACGCACTTCGGACCGGAATCGGAGTTGATATGATCGAAACTCGGTTTTCGGACAATCCTCAAAGGGGTTAGTACACGGGATATTGTTAAAAATCGAGTTGGACCATTTTGTGGATATTTTTACATATTTTGTTCCTATGGGTTTTCGGACCGGAATCGGAGCTGATATGATCGAAACTCGGTTTTCGGAAAATTCTCAAAGGGGTTAGTACACGGGATATTGTTAAAAATCAATTCGGACCATTTTGTGGATATTTTTACATATTTTGTTCCTATGGGTTATTGAAATTCAACAAAATTTTATTTGACGCAGTTCGAACCTAAGTCGTAGCTGATATGATCGAAACTCGATTTTCGGATAATCCTCAAAGTGGTTAGTACACGGGATATTGTTAAAAATCCAGTTGGACCGTTCTACGGATATTTTTACATATTTTGTTCCTATGGGTTATTGGAATTCAACGAAATTTTATTTGACGCGATACGAACCTGAATCGGACCTGATATAGTCAAAACTCGGTTTTTGGATAATCCCCAAAGGGGTTAGTACACGGGATATTGTTAAAAATCGAGTCGAACCATTTTGCAGATATTTTTACATATTTTGTTCATATGGGTTATTGGAATTCAAGAAATTTTATTTGGTGCAATTCGAACCTGAATCGGGGCTAAAATGACCGAAACTCGGTTTTTGGATAATCCTCAAATGGGTTAGTACACGCAATATTGTTAAAAATGGAGTTGGACCATTTTGTGGATATTTTTACATATTTTGTTCCTATGGGTTATTGGAATTCAACCAAATTTTATTTGACGCAATTCAGACCTGAATCGGAGCTGATATATTCAAAACTCGGTTTTTGGATAAACCACAAAGGTGTTAGTACACGGGATATTGTTAAAAATTGAGTCGGGCCATTTTCTGGATATTTTTACATATTTTGTTCCTATGGGTTATTGAAATTAAATGAAATTTTATTTGACGCACTTCGGACCGGAATCGGAGTTGATATGATCGAAACTCGGTTTTCGGACAATCCTCAAAGGGGTTAGTACACGGGATATTGTTAAAAATCGAGTTGGACCATTTTGTGGATATTTTTACATATTTTGTTCCTATGGGTTTTCGGACCGGAATCGGAGCTGATATGATCGAAACTCGGTTTTCGGAAAATTCTCAAAGGGGTTAGTACACGGGATATTGTTAAAAATCAATTCGGACCATTTTGTGGATATTTTTACATATTTTGTTCCTATGGGTTATTGAAATTCAACAAAATTTTATTTGACGCAGTTCGAACCTAAGTCGGAGCTGATATGATCGAAACTCGGTTTTTGGATAATCCTCAAAGTGGTTAGTACACGGGATATTGTTAAAAATCGAGTCGGACCGTTCTACGGATATTTTTACATATTTTGTTCCTATGGGTTATTGGAATTCAACGAAATTTTATTTGACGCGATACGGACCTGAATCGGACCAGATATAGTCAAAACTTGGTTTTTGGATAATCCCCAAAGGGGTTAGTACACGGGATATTGTTAAAAATCGAGTCGAACCATTTTGCAGATATTTTTACATATTTTGTTCATATGGGTTATTGGAATTCAAGAAATTTTATTTGGTGCAATTCGAACCTGAATCGGGGCTAAAATGACCGAAACTCGGTTTTTGGATAATCCTCAAATGGGTTAGTACACGCAATATTGTTAAAAATGGAGTTGGACCATTTTGTGGATATTTTTACATATTTTGTTCCTATGGGTTATTGGAATTCAACGAAATTTTATTTGACGCGATACGGACCTGAATCGGAACTGATATAGTCAAAACTCGGTTTTTGGATAATCCCCAAAGGGGTTAGTACACGGGATATTGTTAAAAATCGAGTCGAACCATTTTGCAGATATTTTTACATATTTTGTTCATATGGGTTATTGGAATTCAAGAAATTTTATTTGGTGCAATTCGAACCTGAATCGGGGCTAAAATGACCGAAACTCGGTTTTTTGATAATCCTCAAATGGGTTAGTACACGCAATATTGTTAAAAATGGAGTTGGACCATTTTGTGGATATTTTTACATATTTTGTTCCTATGGGTTAGTGGAATTCAACGAAATTTATTTGACGCAATTCAGACCTGAATCGGAGCTGATATAGTCAAAACTCGGTTTTTGGATAAACCGCAAAGGTGTTAGTACACGGGATATTGTTAAAAATTGAGTCGGTCCATTTTCTGGATATTTTTACATATTTTGTTCCTATGGGTTATTGAAATTAAATTTAATTTTATTTGACGCACTTCGGACCGGAATCGGAGTTGATATGATCGAAACTCGGTTTTCGGACAATCCTCAAAGGGGTTAGTACACGGGATATTGTTAAAAATCGAGTTGGACCATTTTGTGGATATTTTTACATATTTTGTTCCTATGGGTTTTCGGACCGGAATCGGAGCTGATATGATCGAAACTCGGTTTTCGGAAAATTCTCAAAGGGGTTAGTACACGGGATATTGTTAAAAATCAATTCGGACCATTTTGTGGATATTTTTACATATTTTGTTCCTATGGGTTATTGAAATTCAACAAAATTTTATTTGACGCAGTTCGAACCTAAGTCGTAGCTGATATGATCGAAACTCGGTTTTCGGATAATCCTCAAAGTGGTTAGTACACGGGATATTGTTAAAAATCCAGTCGGACGGTTCTACGGATATTTTTACATATTTTGTTCCTATGGGTTATTGGAATTCAACGAAATTTTATTTGACTCGATACGAACCTGAATCGGACCTGATATAGTCAAAACTCGGGTTTTGGATAATCCCCAAAGGGGTTAGTACACGGGATATTGTTAAAAATCGAGTCGAACCATTTTGCAGATATTTTTACATATTTTGTTCATATGGGTTATTGGAATTCAAGAAATTTTATTTGGTGCAATTCGAACCTGAATCGGGGCTAAAATGACCGAAACTCGGTTTTTGGATAATCCTCAAATGGGTTAGTACACGCAATATTGTTAAAAATGGAGTTGGACCATTTTGTGGATATTTTTACATATTTTGTTCCTATGGGTTATTGGAATTCAACGAAATTTTATTTGACGCAATTCAGACCTGAATCGGAGCTGATATATTCAAAACTCGGTTTTTGGATAAACCACAAAGGTGTTAGTACACGGGATATTGTTAAAAATTGATTCGGGCCATTTTCTGGATATTTTTACATATTTTGTTCCTATGGGTTATTGAAATTAAATGAAATTTTATTTAACGCACTTCGGACCGGAATCGGAGTTGATATGATCGAAACTCGGTTTTCGGACAATCCTCAAAGGGGTTAGTACACGGGATATTGTTAAAAATCGAGTTAGACCATTTTGTGGATATTTTTACATATTTTGTTCCTATGGGTTTTCGGACCGGAATCGGAGCTGATATGATCGAAACTCGGTTTTCGGAAAATTCTCAAAGGGGTTAGTACACGGGATATTGTTAAAAATCAATTCGGACCATTTTGTGGATATTTTTACATATTTTGTTCCTATGGGTTATTGAAATTCAACAAAATTTTATTTGACGCAGTTCGAACCTAAGTCGGAGCTGATATGATCGAAACTCGGTTTTCGGATAATCCTCAAAGTGGTTAGTACACGGGATATTGTTAAAAATCCAGTCGGACCGTTCTACGGATATTTTTACATATTTTGTTCCTATGGGTTATTGGAATTCAACGAAATTTTATTTGACGCGATACGGACCTGAATCGGACCTGATATAGTCAAAACTTGGTTTTTGGATAATCCCCAAAGGGGTTAGTACACGGGATATTGTTAAAAATCGAGTCGAACCATTTTGCAGATATTTTTACATATTTTGTTCATATGGGTTATTGGAATTCAAGAAATTTTATTTGGTGCAATTCGAACCTGAATCGGGGCTAAAATGACCGAAACTCGGTTTTTGGATAATCCTCAAATGGGTTAGTACACGCAATATTGTTAAAAATGGAGTTGGACCATTTTGTGGATATTTTTACATATTTTGTTCCTATGGGTTATTGGAATTCAACGAAATTTTATTTGACGCAATTCAGACCTGAATCGGAGCTGATATATTCAAAACTCGGTTTTTGGATAAACCACAAAGGTGTTAGTACACGGGATATTGTTAAAAATTGAGTCGGGCCATTTTCTGGATATTTTTACATATTTTGTTCCTATGGGTTATTGAAATTAAATGAAATTTTATTTAACGCACTTCGGACCGGAATCGGAGTTGATATGATCGAAACTCGGTTTTCGGACAATCCTCAAAGGGGTTAGTACACGGGATATTGTTAAAAATCGAGTTAGACCATTTTGTGGATATTTTTACATATTTTGTTCCTATGGGTTTTCGGACCGGAATCGGAGCTGATATGATCGAAACTCGGTTTTCGGAAAATTCTCAAAGGGGTTAGTACACGGGATATTGTTAAAAATCAATTCGGACCATTTTGTGGATATTTTTACATATTTTGTTCCTATGGGTTATTGAAATTCAACAAAATTTTATTTGACGCAGTTCGAACCTAAGTCGGAGCTGATATGATCGAAACTCGATTTTTGGATAATCCTCAAAGTGGTTAGTACACGGGATATTGTTAAAAATCGAGTCGGACCGTTCTACGGATATTTTTACATATTTTGTTCCTATGGGTTATTGGAATTCAACGAAATTTTATTTGACGCGATACGGACCTGAATCGGACCTGATATAGTCAAAACTTGGTTTTTGGATAATCCCCAAAGGGGTTAGTACACGGGATATTGTTAAAAATCGAGTCGAACCATTTTGCAGATATTTTTACATATTTTGTTCATATGGGTTATTGGAATTCAAGAAATTTTATTTGGTGCAATTCGAACCTGAATCGGGGCTAAAATGACCGAAACTCGGTTTTTGGATAATCCTCAAATGGGTTAGTACACGCAATATTGTTAAAAATGGAGTTGGACCATTTTGTGGATATTTTTACATATTTTGTTCCTATGGGTTATTGGAATTCAACGAAATTTTATTTGACGCAATTCAGACCTGAATCGGAGCTGATATATTCAAAACTCGGTTTTTGGATAAACCACAAAGGTGTTAGTACACGGGATATTGTTAAAAATTGAGTCGGGCCATTTTCTGGATATTTTTACATATTTTGTTCCTATGGGTTATTGAAATTAAATGAAATTTTATTTAACGCACTTCGGACCGGAATCGGAGTTGATATGATCGAAACTCGGTTTTCGGACAATCCTCAAAGGGGTTAGTACACGGGATATTGTTAAAAATCGAGTTAGACCATTTTGTGGATATTTTTACATATTTTGTTCCTATGGGTTTTCGGACCGGAATCGGAGCTGATATGATCGAAACTCGGTTTTCGGAAAATTCTCAAAGGGGTTAGTACACGGGATATTGTTAAAAATCAATTCGGACCATTTTGTGGATATTTTTACATATTTTGTTCCTATGGGTTATTGAAATTCAACAAAATTTTATTTGACGCAGTTCGAACCTAAGTCGGAGCTGATATGATCGAAACTCGGTTTTTGGATAATCCTCAAAGTGGTTAGTACACGGGATATTGTTAAAAATCGAGTCGGACCGTTCTACGGATATTTTTACATATTTTGTTCCTATGGGTTATTGGAATTCAACGAAATTTTATTTGACGCGATACGGACCTGAATCGGACCTGATATAGTCAAAACTTGGTTTTTGGATAATCCCCAAAGGGGTTAGTACACGGGATATTGTTAAAAATCGAGTCGAACCATTTTGCAGATATTTTTACATATTTTGTTCATATGGGTTATTGGAATTCAAGAAATTTTATTTGGTGCAATTCGAACCTGAATCGGGGCTAAAATGACCGAAACTCGGTTTTTGGATAATCCTCAAATGGGTTAGTACACGCAATATTGTTAAAAATGGAGTTGGACCATTTTGTGGATATTTTTACATATTTTGTTCCTATGGGTTATTGGAATTCAACGAAATTTTATTTGACGCGATACGGACCTGAATCGGAACTGATATAGTCAAAACTCGGTTTTTGGATAATCCCCAAAGGGGTTAGTACACGGGATATTGTTAAAAATCGATTCGAACCATTTTGCAGATATTTTTACATATTTTGTTCATATGGGTTATTGGAATTCAAGAAATTTTATTTGGTGCAATTCGAACCTGAATCGGGGCTAAAATGACCGAAACTCGGTTTTTTTATAATCCTCAAATGGGTTAGTACACACAATATTGTTAAAAATGGAGTTGGACCATTTTGTGGATATTTTTACATATTTTGTTCCTATGGGTTATTGGAATTCAACGAAATTTTATTTGACGCAATTCAGACCTGAATCGGAGCTGATATATTCAAAACTCGGTTTTTGGATAAACCACAAAGGTGTTAGTACACGGGATATTGTTAAAAATTGAGTCGGGCCATTTTCTGGATATTTTTACATATTTTGTTCCTATGGGTTATTGAAATTAAATGAAATTTTATTTAACGCACTTCGGACCGGAATCGGAGTTGATATGATCGAAACTCGGTTTTCGGACAATCCTCAAAGGGGTTAGTACACGGGATATTGTTAAAAATCGAGTTAGACCATTTTGTGGATATTTTTACATATTTTGTTCCTATGGGTTTTCGGACCGGAATCGGAGCTGATATGATCGAAACTCGGTTTTCGGAAAATTCTCAAAGGGGTTAGTACACGGGATATTGTTAAAAATCAATTCGGACCATTTTGTGGATATTTTTACATATTTTGTTCCTATGGGTTATTGAAATTCAACAAAATTTTATTTGACGCAGTTCGAACCTAAGTCGGAGCTGATATGATCGAAACTAGGTTTTTGGATAATCCTCAAAGTGGTTAGTACACGGGATATTGTTAAAAATCGAGTCGGACCGTTCTACGGATATTTTTACATATTTTGTTCCTATGGGTTATTGGAATTCAACGAAATTTTATTTGACGCGATACGGACCTGAATCGGACCTGATATAGTCAAAACTTGGTTTTTGGATAATCCCCAAAGGGGTTAGTACACGGGATATTGTTAAAAATCGAGTCGAACCATTTTGCAGATATTTTTACATATTTTGTTCATATGGGTTATTGGAATTCAAGAAATTTTATTTGGTGCAATTCGAACCTGAATCGGGGCTAAAATGACCGAAACTCGGTTTTTGGATAATCCTCAAATGGGTTAGTACACGCAATATTGTTAAAAATGGAGTTGGACCATTTTGTGGATATTTTTACATATTTTGTTCCTATGGGTTATTGGAATTCAACGAAATTTTATTTGACGCGATACGGACCTGAATCGGAACTGATATAGTCAAAACTCGGTTTTTGGATAATCCCCAAAGGGGTTAGTACACGGGATATTGTTAAAAATCGATTCGAACCATTTTGCAGATATTTTTACATATTTTGTTCATATGGGTTATTGGAATTCAAGAAATTTTATTTGGTGCAATTCGAACCTGAATCGGGGCTAAAATGACCGAAACTCGGTTTTTTTATAATCCTCAAATGGGTTAGTACACGCAATATTGTTAAAAATGGAGTTGGACCATTTTGTGGATATTTTTACATATTTTGTTCCTATGGGTTAGTGGAATTCAACGAAATTTATTTGACGCAATTCAGACCTGAATCGGAGCTGATATAGTCAAAACTCGGTTTTTGGATAAACCGCAAAGGTGTTAGTACACGGGATATTGTTAAAAATTGAGTCGGTCCATTTTCTGGATATTTTTACATATTTTGTTCCTATGGGTTATTGAAATTAAATTAAATTTTATTTGACGCACTTCGGACCGGAATCGGAGTTGATATGATCGAAACTCGGTTTTCGGACAATCCTCAAAGGGGTTAGTACACGGGATATTGTTAAAAATCGAGTTGGACCATTTTGTGGATATTTTTACATATTTTGTTCCTATGGGTTTTCGGACCGGAATCGGAGCTGATATGATCGAAACTCGGTTTTCGGAAAATTCTCAAAGGGGTTAGTACACGGGATATTGTTAAAAATCAATTCAGACCATTTTGTGGATATTTTTACATATTTTGTTCCTATGGGTTATTGAAATTCAACAAAATTTTATTTGACGCAGTTCGAACCTAAGTCGTAGCTGATATGATCGAAACTCGGTTTTCGGATAATCCTCAAAGTGGTTAGTACACGGGATATTGTTAAAAATCCAGTCGGACCGTTCTACGGATATTTTTACATATTTTGTTCCTATGGGTTATTGGAATTCAACGAAATTTTATTTGACGCGATACGAACCTGAATCGGACCTGATATAGTCAAAACTCGGTTTTTGGATAATCCCCAAAGGGGTTATTACACGGGATATTGTTAAAAATCGAGTCGAACCATTTTGCAGATATTTTTACATATTTTGTTCATATGGGTTATTGGAATTCAAGAAATTTTATTTGGTGCAGTTCGAACCTGAATCGGGGCTAAAATGACCGAAACTCGGTTTTTGGATAATCCTCAAATGGGTTAGTACACGCAATATTGTTAAAAATGGAGTTGGACCATTTTGTGGATATTTTTACATATTTTGTTCCTATGGGTTATTGGAATTCAACGAAATTTTATTTGACGCAATTCAGACCTGAATCGGAGCTGATATAGTCAAAACTCGGTTTTTGGATAAACCGCAAAGGTGTTAGTACACGGGATATTGTTAAAAATTGAGTCAGGCCATTTTCTGGATGTTTTTACATATTTTGTTCCTATGGGTTATTGAAACTAAATGAAATTTTATTTGACGCACTTCGGACCGGAATCAGAGCTGATATGATCGAAACTCGGTTTTCGGATAATCCTCAAAGGGGTTAGTACACGGGATACTGTTAAAAATCGAGTCGGGCCATTTTTTGGATATTTTTACATATTTTGTTCATAAGGGTTATTGTAATTAAATGAAATTTTATTTGACGCACTTCGGACCGGAATCGGAGCTGATATGATCAAAACTCGGTTTTCGGATAATCCTCAAAGGGGTTAGTACACGGGATATTGTTAAAAATCGAGTTGGACCATTTTGTGGATATTTTTACATATTTTGTTCCTATTGGTTATTGGAATTCAACAAAATTTTATTTGACGCAATTCGGACCTGAATCGGAGCTGATATGATCGAAACTCGGTTTTCGGATAATCCACAAAGGGGTTAGTACACGGGATACTGTTTAAAATCGAGTCGGGCCATTTTCTGGATATTTTTACATATTTTGTTCCTATGGGTTATTGAAATTAAACGAAATTTTATTCGGCGTAGTTCGGACCGGAATCGGAGCTGATATGATCGAAACTCAGTTTTCTGATAATCCTCAAAGGCGTTAGTACACGGAATATTGTTAAAAATGGAGTCGGTCCATTTTCTGGATATTTTTACATATTTTGTTCCTACGGGTTGTTGAAATTAAATGAAATTTTATTTGACGCACTTCGGACCGGAATCGGAGCTGATATGATGGAAACTCAATTTTCTGATAATCCTCAAAGGGGTTAGTACACGGGATACTGTTAAAAGTCGAGTTGGACCATTTTGTGGATATTTTCACATATTTTGTTCCTATAGGTTATTGAAATTCAACAAAATTTTATTCGACACAGTTCGGACCGGAATCGGAGCTGATATGATCGAAACTCGGTTTTCGGATAATCCTCAAAGGGGTTAGTACATGGGATATTGTTAAAAATTCAGTCGGACCATTTTGTGGATATTTTTACATATTTGGTTCCTATGGGTTATTGGAATTCAACAAAATTTTATTTGACGCAATTCGGACCTGAATCGGAGCTGATATGATCGAAACTCGGTTTTCGGATAATCCTCAAAGGGGTTAGTACACGGGATACTGTTTAAAATCGAGTAGGGCCATTTTCTGGATATTTTTACATATTTTGTTCCTATGGGTTATTGAAATTAAACGAAATTTTATTCGGCGTAGTTCGGACCGGAATCGGAGCTGATATGATCGAAACCCAGTTTTCTGATAATCCTCAAAGGCGTTAGTACACGGAATATTGTTAGAAATTGAGTCGGGCCATTTTCTGGATATTTTTACATTTTTTATTCCTATGGGTTATTGAAATTAAATGAAATTTTATTTGACGCACTTCGGACCGGAATCGGAGCTGATATGAGGGAAACTCAATTTTCGGATAATCCTCAAAGGGGTTAGTACACGGGATACTGTTAAAAGTCGAGTTGGACCATTTTGTGGATATTTTCACATATTTTGTTCCTATAGGTTATTGAAATTCAACAAAATTTTATTCGACACAGTTCGGACCGGAATCGGAGTTGATATGATCGAAACTCGGTTTTTGGATAAACCGCAAAGGTGTTAGTACACGGGATATTGTTAAAAATTGAGTCGGGCCATTTTCTGGATGTTTTTACATATTTTGTTCCTATGGGTTATTGAAACTAAATGAAATTTTATTTGACGCACTTCGGACCGGAATCAGAGCTGATATGATCGAAACTCGGTTTTCGGATAATCCTCAAAGGGGTTAGTACACGGGATATTGTTAAAAATCGAGTTGGACCATTTTGTGGATATTATTACATATTTTGTTCCTATTGGTTATTGGAATTCAACAAAATTTTATTTGACGCAATTCGGACCTGAATCGGAGCTGATATGATCGAAACTCGGTTTTCGGATAATCCACAAAGGGGTTAGTACACGGGATACTGTTAAAAATTGAGTCGGGCCATTTTCTGGATATTTTTACATATTATGTTCCTATGGGTTATTGGAATTCAACAAAATTTTATTTGACGCAATTCGGACCTGAATCGGAGCTGATATGATCGAAACTCGGTTTTCGGATAATCCTCAAAGGGGTTAGTACACGGGATACTGTTAAAAATCGAGTCGGGCCATTTTTTGGATATTTTTACATATTTTGTTCATAAGGGTTATTGTAATTAAATGAAATTTTATTTGACGCACTTCGGACCGGAATCGGAGCTGATATGATCAAAACTCGGTTTTCGGATAATCCTCAAAGGGGTTAGTACACGGGATATTGTTAAAAATCGAGTTGGACCATTTTGTGGATATTTTTACATATTTTGTTCCTATTGGTTATTGGAATTCAACAAAATTTTATTTGACGCAATTCGGACCTGAATCGGAGCTGATATGATCGAAACTCGGTTTTCGGATAATCCACAAAGGGGTTAGTACACGGGATACTGTTTAAAATCGAGTCGGGCCATTTTCTGGATATTTTTACATATTTTGTTCCTATGGGTTATTGAAATTAAACGAAATTTTATTCGGCGTAGTTCGGACCGGAATCGGAGCTGATATGATCGAAACTCAGTTTTCTGATAATCCTCAAAGGCGTTAGTACACGGAATATTGTTAAAAATGGAGTCGGTCCATTTTCTGGATATTTTTACATATTTTGTTCCTACGGGTTGTTGAAATTAAATGAAATTTTATTTGACGCACTTCGGACCGGAATCGGAGCTGATATGATGGAAACTCAATTTTCTGATAATCCTCAAAGGGGTTAGTACACGGGATACTGTTAAAAGTCGAGTTGGACCATTTTGTGGATATTTTCACATATTTTGTTCCTATAGGTTATTGAAATTCAACAAAATTTTATTCGACACAGTTCGGACCGGAATCGGAGCTGATATGATCGAAACTCGGTTTTCGGATAATCCTCAAAGGGGTAGTACATGGGATATTGTTAAAAATTCAGTCGGACCATTTTGTGGATATTTTTACATATTTTGTTCCTATGGGTTATTGGAATTCAACAAAATTTTATTTGACGCAATTCGGACCTGAATCGGAGCTGATATGATCGAAACTCGGTTTTCGGATAATCCTCAAAGGGGTTAGTACACGGGATACTGTTTAAAATCGAGTAGGGCCATTTTCTGGATATTTTTACATATTTTGTTCCTATGGGTTATTGAAATTAAACGAAATTTTATTCGGCGTAGTTCGGACCGGAATCGGAGCTGATATGATCGAAACCCAGTTTTCTGATAATCCTCAAAGGCGTTAGTACACGGAATATTGTTAGAAATTGAGTCGGGCCATTTTCTGGATATTTTTACATTTTTTATTCCTATGGGTTATTGAAATTAAATGAAATTTTATTTGACGCACTTCGGACCGGAATCGGAGCTGATATGAGGGAAACTCAATTTTCGGATAATCCTCAAAGGGGTTAGTACACGGGATACTGTTAAAAGTCGAGTTGGACCATTTTGTGGATATTTTCACATATTTTGTTCCTATAGGTTATTGAAATTCAACAAAATTTTATTCGACACAGTTCGGACCGGAATCGGAGTTGATATGATCGAAACTCGGTTTTCGGATAATCCTCAAAGGGGTTAGTACATGGGATATTGTTAAAAATTGAGTCGGACCATTTTGTGGATATTTTTACATATTTTGTTCCTATGGGTTATTGGAATTCAACAAAATTTTATTTGACGCAATCCGGACCTGAATCGGAGCTGATATGATCGAAACTTGATTTTCGGATAATCCTCAAAGGGGTTAGTACACGGGATACTGTTAAAAATCGAGTCGGGCCATTTTCTGGATATTTTTACATATTTTGTTCCTATGGGTTATTGAAATTAAACGAAATTTTATTCGGCGCAGTTCAGACCGGAATCGGAGCTGATATGATCGAAACTCGATTTTCGGATAATCCTCAAAGGCGTTACTACACGGAATATTGTTAAAAATTGAGCCGGCCCATTTTCTGGATATTTTTACATATTTTGTTCCTAAGGGTTATTGTAATTAAATGAAATTTTATTTGACGCACTTCGGACCGAAATCGGAGCTGATATGATCGAAACTCGGTTTTCGGATAATCCTCAAAGGGGTTAGTACACGGGATATTGTTAAAAATCGAGTTGGACCATTTTGTGGATATTATTACATATTTTGTTCCTATTGGTTATTGGAATTCAACAAAATTTTATTTGACGCAATTCGGACCTGAATCGGAGCTGATATGATCGAAACTCGATTTTCGGATAATCCTCAAAGGGGTTAGTACACGGGATACTGTTAAAAATCGAGTCGGGCCATTTTCTGGATATTTTTACATATTTTGTTCCTATGGGTTATTGAAATTAAACGAAATTTTATTCGGCGCAGTTCAGACCGGAATCGGAGCTGATATGATCGAAACTCGGTTTTCGAATAATCCTCAAAGGCGTTAGTACACGGAATATTGTTAAAAATTGAGCCGGCCCATTTTCTGGATATTTTTACATATTTTGTTCCTAAAGGTTATTGTAATTAAATGAAATTTTATTTGACGCACTTCGGACCGGAATCGGAGCTGATATGATCGAAACTCGGTTTTCGGATAATCCTCAAAGGGGTTAGTACACGGGATATTGTTAAAAATCGAGTTGGACCATTTTGTGGATATTATTACATATTTTGTTCCTATTGGTTATTGGAATTCAACAAAATTTTATTTGACGCAATTCGGACCTGAATCGAAGCTGATATGATAGAAACTCGGTTTTCGGATAATCCACAAAGGGGTTAGTACACGGGATACTGTTAAAAATTGAGACGGGCCATTTTCTGGATATTTTTACATATTATGTTCCTATGGGTTATTGGAATTCAACAAAATTTTATTTGACGCAATTCGGACCTGAATCGGAGCTGATATGATCGAAACTCGGTTTTCGGATAATCCTCAAAGGGGTTAGTACACGGGATACTGTTAAAAATCGAGTCGGGCCATTTTCTGGATATTTTTACATATTTTGTTCCTAAGGGTTATTGTAATTAAATGAAATTTTATTTTACGCACTTCGGACCGGAATCGGAGCTGATATGATCGAAACTCGGTTTTCGGATAATCCTCAAAGGGGTTAGTACACGGGATATTGTTAAAAATCGAGTTGGACCATTTTGTGGATATTTTTACATATTTTGTTCC
Source organism: Saposhnikovia divaricata (assembly GCA_036435485.1). Classification (NCBI taxonomy): domain Eukaryota; kingdom Viridiplantae; phylum Streptophyta; class Magnoliopsida; order Apiales; family Apiaceae; genus Saposhnikovia; species Saposhnikovia divaricata. The sequence continues at coordinate 223,420,495 of CM071599.1, read as the reverse complement.
TATTGGTTATTGGAATTGAACAAAATTTTATTTGACGCAATTCGGACCTGAATCGGAGCTGATATGATCGAAACTCGGTTTTCGGATAATCCACAAAGGGGTTAGTACACGGGATACTGTTTAAAATCGAGTCGGGCCATTTTCTGGATATTTTTACATATTTTGTTCCTATGGGTTATTGAAATTAAACGAAATTTTATTCGGCGTAGTTCGGACCGGAATCGGAGCTGATATGATCGAAACTCAGTTTTCTGATAATCCTCAAAGGCGTTAGTACACGGAATATTGTTAAAAATTGAGTCGGGCCATTTTCTGGATATTTTTACATATTTTGTTCCTATGGGTTATTGAAATTAAACGAAATTTTATTCGGCGCAGTTCAGACCGGAATCGGAGCTGATATGATCGAAACTCGGTTTTCGGATAATCCTCAAAGGCGTTAGTACACGGAATATTGTTAAAAATTGAGCCGGCCCATTTTCTGGATATTTTTACATATTATGTTCCTATGGGTTATTGGAATTCAACAAAATTTTATTTGACGCAATTCGGACACGAATCGGAGCTGATATGATCGAAACTCGGTTTTCGGATAATCCTCAAGGTGTTAGTACACGGGATACTGTTAAAAATCGAGTCGGGCCATTTTCTGGATATTTTTACATATTTTGTTCCTAAGGGTTATTGTAATTAAATGAAATTTTATTTTACGCACTTCGGACCGGAATCGGAGCTGATATGATCGAAACTCGGTTTTCGGATAATCCTCAAAGGGGTTAGTACACGGGATATTGTTAAAAATCGAGTTGGACCATTTTGTGGATATTTTTACATATTTTGTTCCTATTGGTTATTGGAATTCAACAAAATTTTATTTGACGCAATTCGGACCTGAATCGGAGCTAATATGATCGAAACTCGGTTTTCGGATAATCCACAAAGGGGTTAGTACACGGGATACTGTTTAAAATCGAGTCGGGCCATTTTCTGGATATTTTTACATATTTTGTTCCTATGGGTTATTGAAATTAAACGAAATTTTATTCGGCGTAGTTCGGACCGGAATCGGAGCTTATATGATCGAAACTCAGTTTTCTGATAATCCTCAAAGGCGTTAGTACACGGAATATTGTTAAAAATTGAGTCGGGCCATTTTCTGGATATTTTTACATATTTTGTTCCTATGGGTGTTTGAAATTAAATGAAATTTTATTTGACGCACTTCGGACCGGAATCGGAGCTGATATGATGGAAAGTCAATTTTCGGATAATCCTCAAAGGGGTTAGTACACGGGATACTGTTAAAAGTCGAGTTGGACCATTTTGTGGATATTTTCACATATTTTGTTCCTATTGGTTATTGAAATTCAACAAAATTTTATTCGACACAGTTCGGACCGGAATCGGAGCTGATATGATCGAAACTCGGTTTTCGGATAATCCTCAAAGGGGTTAGTACATGGGATATTGTTAAAAATTGAGTCGGACCATTTTGTGGATATTTTTACATATTTTGTTCCTATGGGTTATAGGAATTCAACAAAATTTTATTTGACGCAATTCGGACCTGAATCGGAGCTGATATGATCGAAACTCGGTTTTCGGATAATCCTCAAAGGGGGTTAGTACACGGGATACTGTTAAAAATCGAGTCGGGCCATTTTCTGGATATTTTTACATATTTTGTTCCTATGGGTTATTGAAATTAAACGAAATTTTATTCGGCGCAGTTCAGACCGGAATCGGAGCTGATATGATCGAAACTCGGTTTTCGGATAATCCTCAAAGGCGTTAGTACACGAAATATTGTTAAAAATTGAGCCGGCCCATTTTCTGGATATTTTTACATATTTTGTTCCTAAGGGTTATTGAAATTAAATTAAATTTTATTTGACGCACTTCGGACCGGAATCGGAGCTGATATGATGGAAAGTCAATTTTCGGATAATCCTCAAAGGTGTTAGTACACGGGATATTGTTAAAAATCGAGTTGGACCATTTTGTGGATATTATTACATATTTTGTTCCTATTGGTTATTGGAATTCAACAAAATTTTATTTGACGCAATTCGGACCGGAATCGGAGCTGATATGATCGAAACTCGGTTTTCGGATAATCCTCAAAGGGGTTAGTACATGGGATATTGTTAAAAATTGAGTCGGACCATTTTGTGGATATTTTTACATATTTTGTTCCTATGGGTTATTGAAATTAAATGAAATTTTATTTGACGCACTTCGGACCGGAATCGGAGTTGATATGATCGAAACTCGGTTTTCGGATAATCCTCAAAGGGGGTTAGTACACGGGATACTGTTAAAAATCGAGTCGGGCCATTTTCTGGATATTTTTACATATTTTGTTCCTATGGGTTATTGAAATTAAACGAAATTTTATTCGGCGCAGTTCAGACCGGAATCGGAGCTGATATGATCGAAACTCGGTTTTCGGATAATCCTCAAAGGCGTTAGTACACGAAATATTGTTAAAAATTGAGCCGGCCCATTTTCTGGATATTTTTACATATTTTGTTCCTAAGGGTTATTGTAATTGAATGAAATTTTATTTGACGCACTTCGGACCGGAATCGGAGCTGATATGATCGAAACTCGGTTTTCGGATAATCCTCAAAGGTGTTAGTACACGGGATATTGTTAAAAATCGAGTTGGACCATTTTGTGGATATTATTACATATTTTGTTCCTATTGGTTATTGGAATTCAACAAAATTTTATTTGACGCAATTCGGACCTGAATCGGAGCTGATATGATCGAAACTCGGTTTTCGGATAATCCACAAAGGGGTTAGTACACGGGATACTGTTAAAAATTGAGTCGGGCCATTTTCTGGATATTTTTACATATTATGTTCCTATGGGTTATTGAAATTAAATGAAATTTTATTTGACGCACTTCGGACCGGAATCGGAGTTGATATGATCGAAACTCGGTTTTCGGATAATCCTCAAAGGGGTTAGTACATGGGATATTGTTAAAAATTGAGTCGGACCATTTTGTGGATATTTTTACATATTTTGTTCCTATGGGTTATTGGAATTCAACAAAATTTTATTTGACGCAATTCGGACCTGAATCGGAGCTGATATGATCGAAACTCGGTTTTCGGATAATCCTCAAAGGCGTTAGTACACGAAATATTGTTAAAAATTGAGCCGGCCCATTTTCTGGATATTTTTACATATTTTGTTCCTAAGGGTTATTGTAATTGAATGAAATTTTATTTGACGCACTTCGGACCGGAATCGGAGCTGATATGATCGAAACTCGGTTTTCGGATAATCCTCAAAGGGGTTAGTACACGGGATATTGTTAAAAATTGAGCCGGCCCATTTTCTGGATATTTTTACATATTTTGTTCCTAAGGGTTATTGTAATTGAATGAAATTTTATTTGACGCACTTCGGACAGGAATCGGAGCTGATATGATCGAAACTCGGTTTTCGGATAATCCTCAAAGGGGTTAGTACAAGGGATATTGTTAAAAATCGAGTTGGACCATTTTGTGGATATTATTACATATTTTGTTCCTATTGGTTATTGGAATTCAACAAAATTTTATTTGACGCAATTCGGACCTGAATCGGAGCTGATATGATCGAAACTCGGTTTTCGGATAATCCACAAAGGGGTTAGTACACGGGATACTGTTAAAAATTGAGTCGGGCCATTTTCTGGATATTTTTACATATTATGTTCCTATGGGTTATTGAAATTAAATGAAATTTTATTTGACGCACTTCGGACCGGAATCGAAGTTGATATGATCGAAACTCGGTTTTCGGATAATCCTCAAAGGGGTTAGTACACGGGATATTGTTAAAAATCGAGTTGGACCACTTTGTGGATATTTTTACATATTTTGTTCCAATTGGTTATTGGAATTCAACAAAATTTTATTTGACGCAATTCGGACCTGAATCGGAGCTGATATGATTGAAACTCGGTTTTCGGATAATCCTCAAAGGGGTTAGTACACGGGATACTGTTAAAAATCGAGTCGGGCCATTTTCTGGATATTTTTACATATTTTATTCCTGTGGGTTATTGAAATTAAATGAAATTTTATTCGGCGCAGTTCGGACCGGAATCGGAGCTGATTTGATCGAAACTCTGTTTTCTGATAATTCTCAAAGGCGTTAGTACACGGAATATTATTAAAAATTGATTCGGGCCATTTTCTGGATATTTTTACATATTATGTTCCTATGGGTTATTGGAATTCAACAAAATTTTATTTGACGCAATTCGGACCTGAATAGGAGCTGATATGATCGAAACTCGGTTTTCGGATAATCCTCAAAGGGTACACGGGATACTGTTAAAAATCGAGTCGGGCCATTTTCTGGATATTTTTACATATTTTGTTCCTATGGGTTATTGAAATTAAACGAAATTTTATTCGGCGCAGTTCAGACCGGAATCGGAGCTGATATGATCGAAACTCGGTTTTCGGATAATCCTCAAAGGCGTTAGTACACGGAATATTGTTAAGAATTGAGCCGGCCCATTTTCCGAATATTTTTACATATTTTGTCCCTAAGGGTTATTGTAATTAAATGAAATTTTATTTGACGCACTTCGGACCGGAATCGGAGCTGATATGATCGAAACTCGGTTTTCGGATAATCCTCAAAGGGGTTAGTACACGGGATATTGTTAAAAATCGAGTTGGACCATTTTGTGGATATTATTACATATTTTGTTCCTATTGGTTATTGGAATTCAACAAAATTTTATTTAACGCAATTTGGACCTGAATCGGAGCTGATATGATCGAAACTCGGTTTTCGGATAATCCACAAAGGGGTTAGTACACGGGATACTGTTAAAAATTGAGTCGGGGCCATTTTCTGGATATTTTTACATATTATGTTCCTATGGGTTATTGGAATTCAACAAAATTTTATTTGACGCAATTCGGACCTGAATCGGAGCTGATATGATCGAAACTCGGTTTTCGGATAATCCTCAAGAGGGTTAGTACACGGGATACTGTTAAAAATCGAGTCGGGCCATTTTCTGGATATTTTTACATATTTTGTTCCTAAGGGTTATTGTAATTAAATGAAATTTTATTTGACGCACTTCGGACCGGAATCGGAGCTGATATGATCGAAACTCGGTTTTCGGATAATCCTCAAAGGGGTTAGTACACGGGATATTGTTAAAAATCGAGTTGGACCATTTTGTGGATATTTTTACATATTTTGTTCCTATTGGTTATTGGAATTCAACAAATTTTATTTGACGCAATTCGGACCTGAATCGGAGCTGATCTGATCGAAACTCGGTTTTCGGATAATCCTCAAAGGCGTTAGTACACGAAATATTGTTAAAAATTGAGCCGGCCCATTTTCTGGATATTTTTACATATTTTGTTCCTAAGGGTTATTGTAATTGAATGAAATTTTATTTGACGCACTTCGGACCGGAATCGGAGCTGATATGATCGAAACTCGGTTTTCGGATAATCCTCAAAGGCGTTAGTACACGAAATATTGTTAAAAATTGAGCCGGCCCATTTTCTGGATATTTTTACATATTTTGTTCCTAAGGGTTATTGTAATTGAATGAAATTTTATTTGACGCACTTCGGACAGGAATCGGAGCTGATATGATCGAAACTCGGTTTTCGGATAATCCTCAAAGGGGTTAGTACAAGGGATATTGTTAAAAATCGAGTTGGACCATTTTGTGGATATTATTACATATTTTGTTCCTATTGGTTATTGGAATTCAACAAAATTTTATTTGACGCAATTCGGACCTGAATCGGAGCTGATATGATCGAAACTCGGTTTTCGGATAATCCACAAAGGGGTTAGTACACGGGATACTGTTAAAAATTGAGTCGGGCCATTTTCTGGATATTTTTACATATTATGTTCCTATGGGTTATTGAAATTAAATGAAATTTTATTTGACGCACTTCGGACCGGAATCGGAGCTGATATGATCGAAACTCGGTTTTCGGATAATCCTCAAAGGGGTTAGTACACGGGATATTGTTAAAAATCGAGTTGGACCACTTTGTGGATATTTTTACATATTTTGTTCCAATTGGTTATTGGAATTCAACAAAATTTTATTTGACGCAATTCGGACCTGAATCGGAGCTGATATGATTGAAACTCGGTTTTCGGAAAATCCTCAAAGGGGTTAGTACACGGGATACTGTTAAAAATCGAGTCGGACCATTTTCTGGATATTTTTACATATTTTGTTCCTAAAGGTTATTGTAATTAAATGAAATTTTATTTGACGCACTTCGGACCGGAATCGGATCTGATATGATCGAAACTCGGTTTTCGGATAATCCTCAAAGGGGTTAGTACACGGGATATTGTTAAAAATCGAGTTGGACTATTTTGTGGATATTATTACATATTTTGTTCCTATTGGTTATTGGAATTCAACAAAATTTTATTTGACGCAATTCGGACCTGAATCGGAGCTGATATGATCGAAACTCGATTTTCGGATAATCCACAAAGGGGTTAGTACACGGGATACTGTTAAAAATTGAGTCGGGCCATTTGCTGGATATTTTTACATATTATGTTTCTATGGGTTATTGGAATTCAACAAAATTTTATTTGACGCAATTCGGACACGAATCGGAGCTGATATGATCGAAACTCGGTTTTCGGATAATCCTCAAAGGTGTTAGTACACGGGATACTGTTAAAAATCGAGTCGGGCCATTTTCTGGATATTTTTACATATTTTGTTCCTAAGGGTTATTGTAATTAAATGAAATTTTATTTTACGCACTTCGGACCGGAATCGGAGCTGATATGATCGAAACTCGGTTTTCGGATAATCCTCAAAGGGGTTAGTACACGGGATATTGTTAAAAATCGAGTTGGACCATTTTGTGGATATTTTTACATATTTTGTTCCTATTGGTTATTGGAATTCAACAAAATTTTATTTGACGCAATTCGGACCTGAATCGGAGCTGATATGATCGAAACTCGGTTTTCGGATAATCCACAAAGGGGTTAGTACACGGGATACTGTTTAAAATCGAGTCGGGCCATTTTCTGGATATTTTTACATATTTTGTTCCTATGGGTTATTGAAATTAAACGAAATTTTATTCGGCGTAGTTCGGACCGGAATCGGAGCTGATATGATCGAAACTCAGTTTTCTGATAATCCTCAAAGGCGTTAGTACACGGAATATTGTTAAAAATTGAGTCGGGCCATTTTCTGGATATTTTTACATATTTTGTTCCTATGGGTGTTTGAAATTAAATGAAATTTTATTTGACGCACTTCGGACCGGAATCGGAGCTGATATGATGGAAAGTCAATTTTCGGATAATCCTCAAAGGGGTTAGTACACGGGATACTGTTAAAAGTCGAGTTGGACCATTTTGTGGATATTTTCACATATTTTGTTCCTATAGGTTATTGAAATTCAACAAAATTTTATTCGTCACAGTTCGGACCGGAATCGGAGCTGATATGATCGAAACTCGGTTTTCGGATAATCCTCAAAGGGGTTAGTACATGGGATATTGTTAAAAATTGAGTCGGACCATTTTGTGGATATTTTTACATATTTTGTTCCTATGGGTTATTGGAATTCAACAAAATTTTATTTGACGCAATTCGGACCTGAATCGGAGCTGATATGATCGAAACTCGGTTTTCGGATAATCCTCAAAGGGGTTAGTACACGGGATACTGTTAAAAATCGAGTCAGGCCATTTTCTGGATATTTTTACATATTTTGTTCCTATGGGTTATTGAAATTAAACGAAATTTTACTCGGCGTAGTTCGGACCGGAATCGGAGCTGATATGATCGAAACTCAGTTTTCTGATAATCCTCAAAGGGGTTAGTACACGGGATATTGTTAAAAATCGAGTTGGACCATTTTGTGGATATTTTTACATATTTTGTTCCTATTGGTTATTGGAATTCAACAAAATTTTATTTGACGCAATTCGGACCTGAATCGGAGCTGATATGATCGAAACTCGGTTTTCGGATAATCCACAAAGGGGTTAGTACACGGGATACTGTTTAAAATCGAGTCGGGCCATTTTCTGGATATTTTTACATATTTTGTTCCTATGGGTTATTGAAATTAAACGAAATTTTATTCGGCGTAGTTCGGACCGGAATCGGAGCTGATATGATCGAAACTCAGTTTTCTGATAATCCTCAAAGGCGTTAGTACACGGAATATTGTTAAAAATTGAGTCGGGCCATTTTCTGGATATTTTTACATATTTTGTTCCTATGGGTGTTTGAAATTAAATGAAATTTTATTTGACGCACTTCGGACCGGAATCGGAGCTGATATGATGGAAAGTCAATTTTCGGATAATCCTCAAAGGGGTTAGTACACGGGATACTGTTAAAAGTCGAGTTGGACCATTTTGTGGATATTTTCACATATTTTGTTCCTATAGGTTATTGAAATTCAACAAAATTTTATTCGTCACAGTTCGGACCGGAATCGGAGCTGATATGATCGAAACTCGGTTTTCGGATAATCCTCAAAGGGGTTAGTACATGGGATATTGTTAAAAATTGAGTCGGACCATTTTGTGGATATTTTTACATATTTTGTTCCTATGGGTTATTGGAATTCAACAAAATTTTATTTGACGCAATTCGGACCTGAATCGGAGCTGATATGATCGAAACTCGGTTTTCGGATAATCCTCAAAGGGGTTAGTACACGGGATACTGTTAAAAATCGAGTCAGGCCATTTTCTGGATATTTTTACATATTTTGTTCCTATGGGTTATTGAAATTAAACAAAATTTTATTCGGCGCAGTTCAGACCGGAATCGGAGCTAATATGATCGAAACTCGGTTTTCGGATAATCCTCAAAGGCGTTAGTACACGAAATATTGTTAAAAATTGAGCCGGCCCATTTTCTGGATATTTTTACATATTTTGTTCCTAAGGGTTATTGTAATTGAATGAAATTTTATTTGACGCACTTCGGACCGGAATCGGAGCTGATATGATCGAAACTCGGTTTTCGGATAATCCTCAAAGGGGTTAGTACACGGGATATTGTTAAAAATCGAGTTGGACCATTTTGTGGATATTATTACATATTTTGTTCCTATTGGTTATTGGAATTCAACAAAATTTTATTTGACGCAATTCGGACCTGAATCGGAGCTGATATGATCGAAACTCGGTTTTCGGATAATCCACAAAGGGGTTAGTACACGGGATACTGTTAAAAATTGAGTCGGGCCATTTTCTGGATATTTTTACATATTATGTTCCTATGGGTTATTGAAATTAAATGAAATTTTATTTGACGCACTTCGGACCGGAATCGGAGTTGATATGATCGAAACTCGGTTTTCGGATAATCCTCAAAGGGGTTAGTACATGGGATATTGTTAAAAATTGAGTCGGACCATTTTGTGGATATTTTTACATATTTTGTTCCTATGGGTTATTGGAATTCAACAAAATTTTATTTGACGCAATTCGGACCTGAATCGGAGCTGATATTATCGAAACTCGGTTTTCGGATAATCCTCAAAGGCGTTAGTACACGAAATATTGTTAAAAATTGAGCCGGCCCATTTTCTGGATATTTTTACATATTTTGTTCCTAAGGGTTATTGTAATTGAATGAAATTTTATTTGACGCACTTCGGACCGGAATCGGAGCTGATATGATCGAAACTCGGTTTTCGGATAATCCTCAAAGGCGTTAGTACACGAAATATTGTTAAAAATTGAGCCGGCCCATTTTCTGGATATTTTTACATATTTTGTTCCTAAGGGTTATTGTAATTGAATGAAATTTTATTTGACGCACTTCGGACAGGAATCGGAGCTGATATGATCGAAACTCGGTTTTCGGATAATCCTCAAAGGGGTTAGTACAAGGGATATTGTTAAAAATCGAGTTGGACCATTTTGTGGATATTATTACATATTTTGTTCCTATTGGTTATTGGAATTCAACAAAATTTTATTTGACGCAATTCGGACCTGGATCGGAGCTGATATGATCGAAACTCGGTTTTCGGATAATCCACAAAGAGGTTAGTACACGGGATACTGTTAAAAATTGAGTCGGGCCATTTTCTGGATATTTTTACATATTATGTTCCTATGGGTTATTGAAATTAAATGAAATTTTATTTGACGCACTTCGGACCGGAATCGGAGTTGATATGATCGAAACTCGGTTTTCGGATAATCCTCAAAGGGGTTAGTACACGGGATATTGTTAAAAATCGAGTTGGACCACTTTGTGGATATTTTTACATATTTTGTTCCAATTGGTTATTGGAATTCAACAAAATTTTATTTGACGCAATTCGGACCTGAATCGGAGCTGATATGATTGAAACTCGGTTTTCGGATAATCCTCAAAGGGGTTAGTACACGGGATACTGTTAAAAATCGAGTCGGGCCATTTTCTGGATATTTTTACATATTTTATTCCTGTGGGTTATTGAAATTAAATGAAATTTTATTCGGCGCAGTTCGGACCGGAATCGGAGCTGATTTGATCGAAACTCTGTTTTCTGATAATTCTCAAAGGCGTTAGTACACGGAATATTATTAAAAATTGATTCGGGCCATTTTCTGGATATTTTTACATATTATGTTCCTATGGGTTATTGGAATTCAACAAAATTATATTTGACGCAATTCGGACCTGAATAGGAGCTGATATGATCGAAACTCGGTTTTCGGATAATCCTCAAAGGGTACACGGGATACTGTTAAAAATCGAGTCGGGCCATTTTCTGGATATTTTTACATATTTTGTTCCTATGGGTTATTGAAATTAAACGAAATTTTATTCGGCGCAGTTCAGACCGGAATCGGAGCTGATATGATCGAAACTCGGTTTTCGGATAATCCTCAAAGGCGTTAGTACACGGAATATTGTTAAGAATTGAGCCGGCCCATTTTCCGGATATTTTTACATATTTTGTCCCTAAGGGTTATTGTAATTAAATGAAATTTTATTTGACGCACTTCGGACCGGAATCGGAGCTGATATGATCGAAACTCGGTTTTCGGATAATCCTCAAAGGGGTTAGTACACGGGATATTGTTAAAAATCGAGTTGGACCATTTTGTGGATATTATTACATATTTTGTTCCTATTGGTTATTGGAATTCAACAAAATTTTATTTGACGCAATTCGGACCTGAATCGGAGCTGATATGATCGAAACTCGGTTTTCGGATAATCCACAAAGGGGTTAGTACACGGGATACTGTTAAAAATTGAGTCGGGCCATTTTCTGGATATTTTTACATATTATGTTCCTATGGGTTATTGAAATTAAATGAAATTTTATTTGACGCACTTCGGACCGGAATCGGAGTTGATATGATCGAAACTCGGTTTTCGGATAATCCTCAAAGGGGTTAGTACATGGGATATTGTTAAAAATTGAGTCGGACCATTTTGTGGATATTTTTACATATTTTGTTCCTATGGGTTATTGGAATTCAACAAAATTTTATTTGACGCAATTCGGACCTGAATCGGAGCTGATATTATCGAAACTCGGTTTTCGGATAATCCTCAAAGGCGTTAGTACACGAAATATTGTTAAAAATTGAGCCGGCCCATTTTCTGGATATTTTTACATATTTTGTTCCTAAGGGTTATTGTAATTGAATGAAATTTTATTTTACGCACTTCGGACCGGAATCGGAGCTGATATGATCGAAACTCGGTTTTCGGATAATCCTCAAAGGCGTTAGTACACGAAATATTGTTAAAAATTGAGCCGGCCCATTTTCTGGATATTTTTACATATTTTGTTCCTAAGGGTTATTGTAATTGAATGAAATTTTATTTGACGCACTTCGGACAGGAATCGGAGCTGATATGATCGAAACTCGGTTTTCGGATAATCCTCAAAGGGGTTAGTACAAGGGATATTGTTAAAAATCGAGTTGGACCATTTTGTGGATATTATTACATATTTTGTTCCTATTGGTTATTGGAATTCAACAAAATTTTATTTGACGCAATTCGGACCTGGATCGGAGCTGATATGATCGAAACTCGGTTTTCGGATAATCCACAAAGGGGTTAGTACACGGGATACTGTTAAAAATTGAGTCGGGCCATTTTCTGGATATTTTTACATATTATGTTCCTATGGGTTATTGAAATTAAATGAAATTTTATTTGACGCACTTCGGACCGGAATCGGAGTTGATATGATCGAAACTCGGTTTTCGGATAATCCTCAAAGGGGTTAGTACACGGGATATTGTTAAAAATCGAGTTGGACCACTTTGTGGATATTTTTACATATTTTGTTCCAATTGGTTATTGGAATTCAACAAAATTTTATTTGACGCAATTCGGACCTGAATCGGAGCTGATATGATTGAAACTCGGTTTTCGGATAATCCTCAAAGGGGTTAGTACACGGGATACTGTTAAAAATCGAGTCGGGCCATTTTCTGGATATTTTTACATATTTTATTCCTGTGGGTTATTGAAATTAAATGAAATTTTATTCGGCGCAGTTCGGACCGGAATCAGAGCTGATTTGATCGAAACTCTGTTTTCTGATAATTCTCAAAGGCGTTAGTACACGGAATATTATTAAAAATTGATTCGGGCCATTTTCTGGATATTTTTACATATTATGTTCCTATGGGTTATTGGAATTCAACAAAATTATATTTGACGCAATTCGGACCTGAATAGGAGCTGATATGATCGAAACTCGGTTTTCGGATAATCCTCAAAGGGTACACGGGATACTGTTAAAAATCGAGTCGGGCCATTTTCTGGATATTTTTACATATTTTGTTCCTATGGGTTATTGAAATTAAACGAAATTTTATTCGGCGCAGTTCAGACCGGAATCGGAGCTGATATGATCGAAACTCGGTTTTCGGATAATCCTCAAAGGCGTTAGTACACGGAATATTGTTAAGAATTGAGCCGGCCCATTTTCCGGATATTTTTACATATTTTGTCCCTAAGGGTTATTGTAATTAAATGAAATTTTATTTGACGCACTTCGGACCGGAATCGGAGCTGATATGATCGAAACTCGGTTTTCGGATAATCCTCAAAGGGGTTAGTACACGGGATATTGTTAAAAATCGAGTTGGACCATTTTGTGGATATTATTACATATTTTGTTCCTATTGGTTATTGGAATTCAACAAAATTTTATTTAACGCAATTCGGACCTGAATAGGAGCTGATATGATAGAAACTCGGTTTTCGGATAATCCTCAAGGGGGTTAGTACACGGGATACTGTTAAAAATCGAGTCGGGCCATTTTCTGGATATTTTTACATATTTTGTTCCTAAGGGTTATTGTAATTAAATGAAATTTTATTTGACGCACTTCGGACCGGAATCGGAGCTGATATGATCGAAACTCGGTTTTCGGATAATCCTCAAAGGGGTTAGTACACGGGATATTGTTAAAAATCGAGTTGGACCATTTTGTGGATATTTTTACATATTTTGTTCCTATTGGTTATTGGAATTCAACAAATTTTATTTGACGCAATTCGGACCTGAATCGGAGCTGATCTGATCGAAACTCAGTTTTCGGATAATCCACAAAGGGGTTAGTACACAGGATACTGTTTAAAATCGAGTCGGGCCATTTTCTGGATATTTTTACATATTTTGTTCCTAAGGGTTATTGTAATTAAATGAAATTTTATTTGACGCACTTCGGACCGGAATCGGAGCTGATATGATCGAAACTCGGTTTTCGGATAATCCTCAAAGGGTTAGTACACGGGATATTGTTAAAAATCGAGTTGGACCATTTTGTGGATATTTTTACATATTTTGTTCCTATTGGTTATTGGAATTCAACAAAATTTTATTTGACGCAATTCGGACCTGAATCGGCGCTGATATGATCGAAACTCAGTTTTCGGATAATCCACAAAGGGGTTAGTACACGGGATACTGTTTAAAATCGAGTCGGGCCATTTTCTGGATATTTTTACATATTTTGTTCCTATGGGTTATTGAAATTAAACGAAATTTTATTCGGCGTAGTTCGGACCGGAATCGGAGCTGATATGATCGAAACTCAGTTTTCTGATAATCCTCAAAGGCGTTAGTACACGGAATATTGTTAAAAATTGAGTCGGGCCATTTTCTGGATATTTTTACATATTTTGTTCCTATGGGTGTTTGAAATTAAATGAAATTTTATTTGAAGCACTTCGGACCGGAATCGGAGCTGATATGATGGAAAGTCAATTTTCGGATAATCCTCAAAGGGGTTAGTACACGGGATACTGTTAAAAGTCGAGTTGGACCATTTTGTGGATATTTTCACATATTTTGTTCCTATAGGTTATTGAAATTCAACAAAATTTTATTTGACGCAATTCGGACCTGAATCGGAGCTGATATGATCGAAACTCGGTTTTCGGATAATCCTCAAGGGGGTTAGTACACGGGATACTGTTAAAAATCGAGTCGGGCCATTTTCTGGATACTTTTACATATTTTGTTCCTAAGGGTTATTGTAATTAAATGAAATTTTATTTGACGCACTTCGGACCGGAATCGGAGCTGATATGATCGAAACTCGGTTTTCGGATAATCCTCAAAGGGGTTAGTACACGGGATATTGTTAAAAATCGAGTTGGACCATTTTGTGGATATTATTACATATTTTGTTCCTATTGGTTATTGGAATTCAACAAAATTTTATTTAACGCAATTTGGACCTGGATCGGAGCTGATATGATCGAAACTCGGTTTTCGGATAATCCACAAAGGGGTTAGTACACGGGATACTGTTAAAAATTGAGTCGGGCCATTTTCTGGATATTTTTACATATTATGTTCCTATGGGTTATTGGAATTCAACAAAATTTTATTTGACGCAATTCGGACCTGAATCGGAGCTGATATGATAGAAACTCGGTTTTCGGATAATCCTCAAGGGGGTTAGTACACGGGATACTGTTAAAAATCGAGTCGGGCCATTTTCTGGATATTTTTACATATTTTGTTCCTAAGGGTTATTGTAATTAAATGAAATTTTATTTGACGCACTTCGGACCGGAATCGGAGCTGATATGATCGAAACTCGGTTTTCGGATAATCCTCAAAGGGGTTAGTACACGGGATATTGTTAAAAATCGAGTTGGACCATTTTGTGGATATTTTTACATATTTTGTTCCTATTGGTTATTGGAATTCAACAAATTTTATTTGACGCAATTCGGACCTGAATCGGAGCTGATCTGATCGAAACTCAGTTTTCGGATAATCCACAAAGGGGTTAGTACACAGGATACTGTTTAAAATCGAGTCGGGCCATTTTCTGGATATTTTTACATATTTTGTTCCTAAGGGTTATTGTAATTAAATGAAATTTTATTTGACGCACTTCGGACCGGAATCGGAGCTGATATGATCGAAACTCGGTTTTCGGATAATCCTCAAAGGGGTTAGTACACGGGATATTGTTAAAAATCGAGTTGGACCATTTTGTGGATATTTTTACATATTTTGTTCCTATTGGTTATTGGAATTCAACAAAATTTTATTTGACGCAATTCGGACCTGAATCGGCGCTGATATGATCGAAACTCAGTTTTCGGATAATCCACAAAGGGGTTAGTACACGGGATACTGTTTAAAATCGAGTCGGGCCATTTTCTGGATATTTTTACATATTTTGTTCCTATGGGTTATTGAAATTAAACGAAATTTTATTCGGCATAGTTCGGACCGGAATCGGAGCTGATATGATCGAAACTCAGTTTTCTGATAATCCTCAAAGGGGTTAGTACACGGGATATTGTTAAAAATCGAGTTGGACCATTTTGTGGATATTTTTACATATTTTGTTCTTATTGGTTATTGGAATTCAACAAAATTTTATTTGACGCAATTCGGACCTGAATCGGCGCTGATATGATCGAAACTCAGTTTTCGGATAATCCACAAATGGGTTAGTACACGGGATACTGTTTAAAATCGAGTCGGGCCATTTTCTGGATATTTTTACATATTTTGTTCCTAAGGGTTATTGTAATTAAATGAAATTTTATTTGACGCACTTCGGACCGGAATCGGAGCTGATATGATCGAAACTCGGTTTTCGGATAATCCTCAAAGGGGTTAGTACACGGGATATTGTTAAAAATCGGGTTGGACCATTTTGTGGATATTTTTACATATTTTGTTCCTATTGGTTATTGGAATTCAACAAATTTTATTTGACGCAATTCGGACCTGAATCGGAGCTGATCTGATCGAAACTCAGTTTTCGGATAATCCACAAAGGGGTTAGTACACAGGATACTGTTTAAAATCGAGTCGGGCCATTTTCTGGATATTTTTACATATTTTGTTCCTAAGGGTTATTGTAATTAAATGAAATTTTATTTGACGCACTTCGGACCGGAATCGGAGCTGATATGATCGAAACTCGGTTTTCGGATAATCCTCAAAGGGGTTAGTACACGGGATATTGTTAAAAATCGAGTTGGACCATTTTGTGGATATTTTTACATATTTTGTTCCTATTGGTTATTGGAATTCAACAAAATTTTATTTGACGCAATTCGGACCTGAATCGGCGCTGATATGATCGAAACTCAGTTTTCGGATAATCCACAAAGGGGTTAGTACACGGGATACTGTTTAAAATCGAGTCGGGCCATTTTCTGGATATTTTTACATATTTTGTTCCTATGGGTTATTGAAATTAAACGAAATTTTATTCGGCGTAGTTCGGACCGGAATCGGAGCTGATATGATCGAAACTCAGTTTTCTGATAATCCTCAAAGGCGTTAGTACACGGAATATTGTTAAAAATTGAGTCGGGCCATTTTCTGGATATTTTTACATATTTTGTTCCTATGGGTGTTTGAAATTAAATGAAATTTTATTTGAAGCACTTCGGACCGGAATCGGAGCTGATATGATGGAAAGTCAATTTTCGGATAATCCTCGAAGGGGTTAGTACACGGGATACTGTTAAAAGTCGAGTTGGACCATTTTGTGGATATTTTCACATATTTTGTTCCTATAGGTTATTGAAATTCAACAAAATTTTATTTGACGCAATTCGGACCTGAATCGGAGCTGATATGATCGAAACTCGGTTTTCGGATAATCCTCAAGGGGGTTAGTACACGGGATACTGTTAAAAATCGAGTCGGGCCATTTTCTGGATATTTTTACATATTTTGTTCCTAAGGGTTATTGTAATTAAATGAAATTTTATTTGACGCACTTCGGACCGGAATCGGAGCTGATATGATCGAAACTCGGTTTTCGGATAATCCTCAAAGGGGTTAGTACACGGGATATTGTTAAAAATCGAGTTGGACCATTTTGTGGATATTTTTACATATTTTGTTCCTATTGGTTATTGGAATTCAACAAATTTTATTTGACGCAATTCGGACCTGAATCGGAGCTGATCTGATCGAAACTCAGTTTTCGGATAATCCACAAAGGGGTTAGTACACAGGATACTGTTTAAAATCGAGTCGGGCCATTTTCTGGATATTTTTACATATTTTGTTCCTAAGGGTTATTGTAATTAAATGAAATTTTATTTGACGCACTTCGGACCGGAATCGGAGCTGATATGATCGAAACTCGGTTTTCGGATAATCCTCAAAGGGGTTAGTACACGGGATATTGTTAAAAATCGAGTTGGACCATTTTGTGGATATTTTTACATATTTTGTTCCTATTGGTTATTGGAATTCAACAAAATTTTATTTGACGCAATTCGGACCTGAATCGGCGCTGATATGATCGAAACTCGGTTTTCGGATAATCCACAAAGGGGTTAGTACACGGGATACTGTTTAAAATCGAGTCGGGCCATTTTCTGGATATTTTTACATATTTTGTTCCTATGGGTTATTGAAATTAAACGAAATTTTATTCGGCGTAGTTCGGACCGGAATCGGAGCTGATATGATCGAAACTCAGTTTTCTGATAATCCTCAAAGGCGTTAGTACACGGAATATTGTTAAAAATTGAGTCGGGCCATTTTCTGGATATTTTTACATATTTTGTTCCTATGGGTGTTTGAAATTAAATGAAATTTTATTTGAAGCACTTCGGACCGGAATCGGAGCTGATATGATGGAAAGTCAATTTTCGGATAATCCTCAAAGGGGTTAGTACACGGGATACTGTTAAAAGTCGAGTTGGACCATTTTGTGGATATTTTCACATATTTTGTTCCTATTGGTTATTGAAATTCAACAAAATTTTATTCGACACAGTTCGGACCGGAATCGGAGCTGATATGATCGAAACTCGGTTTTCGGATAATCCTCAAAGGGGTTAGTACATGGGATATTGTTAAAAATTGAGTCGGACCATTTTGTGGATATTTTTACATATTTTGTTCCTATAGGTTATTGGAATTCAACAAAATTTTATTTGACGCAATTCGGACCTGAATCGGAGCTGATATGATCGAAACTCGGTTTTCGGATAATCCTCAAAGGGGTTAGTACACGGGATACTGTTAAAAATCGAGTCGAGCCATTTTCTGGATATTTTTACATATTTTGTTCCTATGGGTTATTGAAATTAAACGAAATTTTATTCGGCGCAGTTCAGACCGGAATAGGAGCTGATATGATCGAAACTCAGTTTTCGGATAATCCTCAAAGGCTTTAGTACACGGAATATTGTTAAAAATTGAGCCGGCCCATTTTCTGGATATTTTTACATATTTTGTTCCTAAGGGTTATTGTAATTAAATGAAATTTTATTTGACGCACTTCGGACCGGAATCGGAGCTGATATGATCGAAACTCAGTTTTCGGATAATCCTCAAAGGGGTTGGTACACGGGATATTGTTAAAAATCGAGTTGGACCATTTTGTGGATATTATTACATATTTTGTTCCTATTGGTTATTGGAATTCAACAAAATTTTATTTGACGCAATTCGGACCTGAATCGGAGCTGATATGATCGAAACTCTGTTTTCGGATAATCCACAAAGGGGTTAGTACACGGGATACTGTTAAAAATTGAGTCGGGCCATTTTCTGGATATTTTTACATATTATGTTCCTATGGGTTATTGAAATTAAATGAAATTTTATTTGACGCACTTCGGACCGGAATCGGAGTTGATATGATCGAAACTCGATTTTCGGATAATCCTCAAAGGGGTTAGTACACGGGATATTGTTAAAAATCGAGTTGGACCACTTTGTGGATATTTTTACATATTTTGTTCCAATTGGTTATTGGAATTCAACAAAATTTTATTTGACGCAATTCGGACCTGAATCGGAGCTGATATGATTGAAACTCGGTTTTCGGATAATCCTCAAAGGGGTTAGTACACGGGATACTGTTAAAAATCGAGTCGGTCCATTTTCTGGATATTTTTACATATTTTATTCCTATGGGTTATTGAAATTAAATGTAATTTTATTCGGCGCAGTTCGGACCGGAATCGGAGCTGATTTGATCGAAACTATGTTTTCTGATAATTCTCAAAGGCGTTAGTACACAGAATATTATTAAAAATTGATTCGGGCCATTTTCTGGATATTTTTACATATTATGTTCCTATGGGTTATTGGAATTCAACAAAATTTTATTTGACGCAATTCGGACCTGAATAGGAGCTGATATGATCGAAACTCGGTTTTCGGATAATCCTCAAAGGGTACACGGGATACTGTTAAAAATCGAGTCGGGCCATTTTCTGGATATTTTTACATATTTTGTTCCTATGGGTTATTGAAATTAAACGAAATTTTATTCGGCGCAGTTCAGACCGGAATCGGAGCTGATATGATCGAAACTCGGTTTTCGGATAATCCTCAAAGGCGTTAGTACACGGAATATTGTTAAAAATTGAGCCGGCCCATTTTTCGGATATTTTTACATATTTTGTCCCTAAAGGTTATTGTAATTAAATGAAATTTTATTTGACGCACTTCGGACCGGAATCGGAGCTGATATGATCGAAACTCGGTTTTCGGATAATCCTCAAAGGGGTTAGTACACGGGATATTGTTAAAAATCGAGTTGGACCATTTTGTGGATATTATTACATATTTTGTTCCTATTGGTTATTGGAATTCAACAAAATTTTATTTGACGCAATTCGGACCTGTATCGGAGCTGATATGATCGAAACTCGGTTTTCGGATAATCCACAAAGGGGTTAGTACACGGGATACTGTTAAAAATTGAGTCGGGCCATTTTATGGATATTTTTACATATTATGTTCCTATGGGTTATTGGAATTCAACAAAATTTTATTTGACGCAATTCGGACCTGAATCGGAGCTGATATGATCGAAACTCGGTTTTCGGATAATCCTCAAGGGGGTTAGTACACGGGATACTGTTAAAAATCGAGTCGGGCCATTTTCTGGATATTTTTACATATTTTGTTCCTAAGGGTTATTGTAATTAAATGAAATTTTATTTGACGCACTTCGGACCGGAATCGGAGCTGATATGATCGAAACTCGGTTTTCGGATAATCCTCAAAGGGGTTAGTACACGGGATATTGTTAAAAATCGAGTTGGACCATTTTGTGGATATTTTTACATATTTTGTTCCTATTGGTTATTGGAATTCAACAAAATTTTATTTGACGCAATTCGGACCTGAATCGGAGCTGATATGATCGAAACTCGGTTTTCGGATAATCCACAAAGGGGTTAGTACACGGGATACTGTTAAAAATTGAGTCGGGCCATTTTCTGGATATTTTTACATAATATGTTCCTATGGGTTATTGGAATTCAACAAAATTTTATTTGACGCACTTCGGACCGGAATCGGAGCTGATATGATCGAAACTCGGTTTTCGGATAATCCTCAAAGGGGTTAGTACACTGGATATTGTTAAAAATCGAGTTGGACCATTTTGTGGATATTATTACATATTTTGTTCCTATTGGTTATTGGAATTCAACAAAATTTTATTTGACGCAATTCGGACCTGAATCGGAGCTGATATGATCGAAACTCGGTTTTCGGATAATCCACAAAGGGGTTAGTACACGGGATACTGTTAAAAATTGAGTCGGGCCATTTTCTGGATATTTTTACATATTATGTTCCTATGGGTTATTGGAATTCAACAAAATTTTATTTGACGCAATTCGGACACGAATCGGAGCTGATATGATCGAAACTCGGTTTTCGGATAATCCTCAAAGGGGTTAGTACACGGGATATTGTTAAAAATCGAGTTGGACCATTTTGTGGATATTTTTACATATTTTGTTCCTATTGGCTATTGGAATTCAACAAATTTTATTTGACGCAATTCGGACCTGAATCGGAGCTGATATGATCGAAACTCAGTTTTCGGATAATCCACAAAGGGGTTAGTACACGGGATACTGTTTAAAATCGAGTCGGGCCATTTTCTGGATATTTTTACCTATTTTGTTCCTAAGGGTTATTGTAATTAAATGAAATTTTATTTGACGCACTTCGGACCGGAATCGGAGCTGATATGATCGAAACTCGGTTTTCGGATAATCCTCAAAGGGGTTAGTACACTGGATATTGTTAAAAATCGAGTTGGACCATTTTGTGGATATTATTACATATTTTGTTCCTAATGGTTATTGGAATTCAACAAAATTTTATTTGACGCAATTCGGACCTGAATCGGAGCTTATATGATCGAAACTCGGTTTTCGGATAATCCACAAAGGGGTTAGTACACGGGATACTGTTAAAAATTGAGTCGGGCCATTTTCTGGATATTTTTACATATTATGTTCGTATGGGTTATTGGAATTCAACAAAATTTTATTTGACGCAATTCGGACCTGAATCGGAGCTGATATGATCGAAACTCGGTTTTCGGATAATCCTCAAGGGGGTTAGTACACGGGATACTGTTAAAAATCGAGTCGGGCCATTTTCTAGATATTTTTACATATTCTGTTCCTAAGGGTTTATTGTAATTAAATGAAATTTTATTTGACGCACTTCGGACCGGAATCGGAGCTGATATGATCGAAACTCGGTTTTCGGATAATCCTCAAAGGGGTTAGTACACGGGATATTATTAAAAATCGAGTTGGACCATTTTGTGGATATTTTTACATATTTTGTTCCTATTGGTTATTGGAATTCAACAAATTTTATTCGGCACAGTTCGGACCGGAATCGGAGCTGATATGATCGAAACTCGGTTTTCGGATAATCCTCAAAGGGGTTAGTACACGGGATATTGTTAAAAATCGAGTTGGACCATTTTGTGGATATTTTTACATATTTTGTTCCTATTGGCTATTGGAATTCAACAAATTTTATTTGACGCAATTCGGACCTGAATCGGAGCTGATATGATCGAAACTCAGTTTTCGGATAATCCACAAAGGGGTTAGTACACGGGATACTGTTTAAAATCGAGTCGGGCCATTTTCTGGATATTTTTACATATTTTGTTCCTAAGGGTTATTGTAATTAAATGAAATTTTATTTGACGCACTTCGGACCGGAATCGGAGCTGATATGATCGAAACTCGGTTTTCGGATAATCCTCAAAGGGGTTAGTACACTGGATATTGTTAAAAATCGAGTTGGACCATTTTGTGGATATTATTACATATTTTGTTCCTAATGGTTATTGGAATTCAACAAAATTTTATTTGACGCAATTCGGACCTGAATCGGAGCTGATATGATCGAAACTCGGTTTTCGGATAATCCACAAAGGGGTTAGTACACGGGATACTGTTAAAAATTGAGTCGGGCCATTTTCTGTATATTTTTACATATTATGTTCCTATGGGTTATTGGAATTCAACAAAATTTTATTTGACGCAATTCGGACCTGAATCGGAGCTGATATGATCGAAACTCGGTTTTCGGATAATCCCCAAGGGGGTTAGTACACGGGATACTGTTAAAAATTGAGTCGGGCCATTTTCTGGATATTTTTCCATATTCTGTTCCTAAGGGTTTATTGTAATTAAATGAAATTTTATTTGACGCACTTCGGACCGGAATCGGAGCTGATATGATCGAAACTCGGTTTTCGGATAATCCTCAAAGGGATTAGTACACGGGATATTGTTAAAAATCGAGTTGGACCATTTTGTGGATATTTTTACATATTTTGTTCCTATTGGTTATTGGAATTCAACAAATTTTATTCGGCACAGTTCGGACCGGAATCGGAGCTGATATAATCGAAACTCGGTTTTCGGATAATCCTCAAAGGGGTTAGTACACGGGATATTGTTAAAAATCGAGTTGGACCATTTTGTGGATATTTTTACATATTTTGTTCCTATTGGTTATTGGAATTCAACAAATTTTATTTGACGCAATTCGGACCTGAATCGGAGCTGATATGATCGAAACTCAGTTTTCGGATAATCCACAAAGGGGTTAGTACACGGGATACTGTTTAAAATCGAGTCGGGCCATTTTCTGGATATTTTTACATATTTTGTTCCTAAGGGTTATTGTAATTAAATGAAATTTTATTTGACGCACTTCGGACCGGAATCGGAGCTGATATGATCGAAACTCGGTTTTCGGATAATCCTCAAAGGGGTTAGTACACGGGATATTGTTAAAAATCGAGTTGGACCATTTTGTGGATATTTTTACATATTTTGTTCCTATTGGTTATTGGAATTCAACAAATTTTATTCGGCACAGTTCGGACCGGAATCGGAGCTGATATGATCGAAACTCGGTTTTCGGATAATCCTCAAAGGGGTTAGTACACGGGATATTGTTAAAAATCGAGTTGGACCATTTTGTGGATATTTTTACATATTTTGTTCCTATTGGTTATTGGAATTCAACAAATTTTATTTGACGCAATTCGGACCTGAATCGGAGCTGATATGATCGAAACTCGGTTTTCGGATAATCCACAAAGGGGTTAGTACACGGGATACTGTTAAAAATTGAGTCGGGCCATTTTCTGGATATTTTTACATAATATGTTCCTATGGGTAATTGGAATTCATCAAATTTTTATTTGACGCAATTCGGACCTGAATCGGAGCTGATATGATCGAAACTCGGTTTTCGGATAATCCTCAAGGGGGTTAGTACACGGGATACTGTTAAAAATCGAGTCGGGCCATTTTCTGGATATTTTTACATATTCTGTTCCTAAGGGTTTATTGTAATTAAATGAAATTTTATTTGACGCACTTCGGACCGGAATCGGAGCTGATATGATCGAAACTCGGTTTTCGGATAATCCTCAAAGGGGTTAGTACACGGGATATTGTTAAAAATCGAGTTGGACCATTTTGTGGATATTATTACATATTTTGTTCCTATTGGTTATTGGAATTCAACAAAATTTTATTTGACGCAATTCGGACCTGAATCGGAGCTGATATGATCGAAACTCGGCTTTCGGATAATCCACAAAGGGGTTAGTACACGGGATACTGTTAAAAATTGAGTCGGGCCATTTTCTGTATATTTTTACATATTATGTTCCTATGGGTTATTGGAATTCAACAAAATTTTATTTGACGCAATTCGGACCTGAATCGGAGCTGATATGATCGAAACTCGGTTTTCGGATAATCCCCAAGGGGGTTAGTACACGGGATACTGTTAAAAATTGAGTCGGGCCATTTTCTGGATATTTTTCCATATTCTGTTCCTAAGGGTTTATTGTAATTAAATGAAATTTTATTTGACGCACTTCGGACCGGAATCGGAGCTGATATGATCGAAACTCGGTTTTCGGATAATCCTCAAAGGGATTAGTACACGGGATATTGTTAAAAATCGAGTTGGACCATTTTGTGGATATTTTTACATATTTTGTTCCTATTGGTTATTGGAATTCAACAAATTTTATTCGGCACAGTTCGGACCGGAATCGGAGCTGATATAATCGAAACTCGGTTTTCGGATAATCCTCAAAGGGGTTAGTACACGGGATATTGTTAAAAATCGAGTTGGACCATTTTGTGGATATTTTTACATATTTTGTTCCTATTGGTTATTGGAATTCAACAAATTTTATTTGACGCAATTCGGACCTGAATCGGAGCTGATATGATCGAAACTCAGTTTTCGGATAATCCACAAAGGGGTTAGTACACGGGATACTGTTTAAAATCGAGTCGGGCCATTTTCTGGATATTTTTACATATTTTGTTCCTAAGGGTTATTGTAATTAAATGAAATTTTATTTGACGCACTTCGGACCGGAATCGGAGCTGATATGATCGAAACTCGGTTTTCGGATAATCCTCAAAGGGGTTAGTACACGGGATATTTTTAAAAATCGAGTTGGACCATTTTGTGGATATTTTTACATATTTTGTTCCTATTGGTTATTGGAATTCAACAAATTTTATTCGGCACAGTTCGGACCGGAATCGGAGCTGATATGATCGAAACTCGGTTTTCGGATAATCCTCAAAGGGGTTAGTACACGGGATATTGTTAAAAATCGAGTTGGACCATTTTGTGGATATTTTTACATATTTTGTTCCTATTGGTTATTGGAATTCAACAAATTTTATTTGACGCAATTCGGACCTGAATCGGAGCTGATATGATCGAAACTCGGTTTTCGGATAATCCACAAAGGGGTTAGTACACGGGATACTGTTAAAAATTGAGTCGGGCCATTTTCTGGATATTTTTACATAATATGTTCCTATGGGTAATTGGAATTCATCAAATTTTTATTTGACGCAATTCGGACCTGAATCGGAGCTGATATGATCGAAACTCGGTTTTCGGATAATCCTCAAAGGGGTTAGTACACGGGATATTTTTAAAAATCGAGTTGGACCATTTTGTGGATATTATTACATATTTTGTTCCTAATGGTTATTGGAATTCAACAAAATTTTATTTGACGCAATTCGGATCTGAATCGGAGCTGATATGATCGAAACTCGGTTTTCGGATAATCCACAAAGGGGTTAGTACACGGGATACTGTTAAAAATTGAGTCGGGCCATTTTCTGTATATTTTTACATATTATGTTCCTATGGGTTATTGGAATTCAACAAAATTTTATTTGACGCAATTCGGACCTGAATCGGAGCTGATATGATCGAAACTCGGTTTTCGGATAATCCCCAAGGGGGTTAGTACACGGGATACTGTTAAAAATTGAGTCGGGCCATTTTCTGGATATTTTTCCATATTCTGTTCCTAAGGGTTTATTGTAATTAAATGAAATTTTATTTGACGCACTTCGGACCGGAATCGGAGCTGATATGATCGAAACTCGGTTTTCGGATAATCCTCAAAGGGATTAGTACACGGGATATTGTTAAAAATCGAGTTGGACCATTTTGTGGATATTTTTACATATTTTGTTCCTATTGGTTATTGGAATTCAACAAATTTTATTCGGCACAGTTCGGACCGGAATCGGAGCTGATATAATCGAAACTCGGTTTTCGGATAATCCTCAAAGGGGTTAGTACACGGGATATTGTTAAAAATCGAGTTGGACCATTTTGTGGATATTTTTACATATTTTGTTCCTATTGGTTATTGGAATTCAACAAATTTTATTTGACGCAATTCGGACCTGAATCGGAGCTGATATGATCGAAACTCAGTTTTCGGATAATCCACAAAGGGGTTAGTACACGGGATACTGTTTAAAATCGAGTCGGGCCATTTTCTGGATATTTTTACATATTTTGTTCCTAAGGGTTATTGTAATTAAATGAAATTTTATTTGACGCACTTCGGACCGGAATCGGAGCTGATATGATCGAAACTCGGTTTTCGGATAATCCTCAAAGGGGTTAGTACACGGGATATTGTTAAAAATCGAGTTGGACCATTTTGTGGATATTTTTACATATTTTGTTCCTATTGGTTATTGGAATTCAACAAATTTTATTCGGCACAGTTCGGACCGGAATCGGAGCTGATATGATCGAAACTCGGTTTTCGGATAATCCTCAAAGGGGTTAGTACACTGGATATTGTTAAAAATCGAGTTGGACCATTTTGTGGATATTATTACATATTTTGTTCCTAATGGTTATTGGAATTCAACAAAATTTTATTTGACGCAATTCGGACCTGAATCGGAGCTGATATGATCGAAACTCGGTTTTCGGATAATCCACAAAGGGGTTAGTACACGGGATACTGTTAAAAATTGAGTCGGGCCATTTTCTGTATATTTTTACATATTATGTTCCTATGGGTTATTGGAATTCAACAAAATTTTATTTGACGCAATTCGGACCTGAATCGGAGCTGATATGATCGAAACTCGGTTTTCGGATAATCCCCAAGGGGGTTAGTACACGGGATACTGTTAAAAATTGAGTCGGGCCATTTTCTGGATATTTTTCCATATTCTGTTCCTAAGGGTTTATTGTAATTAAATGAAATTTTATTTGACGCACTTCGGACCGGAATCGGAGCTGATATGATCGAAACTCGGTTTTCGGATAATCCTCAAAGGGATTAGTACACGGGATATTGTTAAAAATCGAGTTGGACCATTTTGTGGATATTTTTACATATTTTGTTCCTATTGGTTATTGGAATTCAACAAATTTTATTCGGCACAGTTCGGACCGGAATCGGAGCTGATATAATCGAAACTCGGTTTTCGGATAATCCTCAAAGGGGTTAGTACACGGGATATTGTTAAAAATCGAGTTGGACCATTTTGTGGATATTTTTACATATTTTGTTCCTATTGGTTATTGGAATTCAACAAATTTTATTTGACGCAATTCGGACCTGAATCGGAGCTGATATGATCGAAACTCAGTTTTCGGATAATCCACAAAGGGGTTAGTACACGGGATACTGTTTAAAATCGAGTCGGGCCATTTTCTGGATATTTTTACATATTTTGTTCCTAAGGGTTATTGTAATTAAATGAAATTTTATTTGACGCACTTCGGACCGGAATCGGAGCTGATATGATCGAAACTCGGTTTTCGGATAATCCTCAAAGGGGTTAGTACACGGGATATTGTTAAAAATCGAGTTGGACCATTTTGTGGATATTTTTACATATTTTGTTCCTATTGGTTATTGGAATTCAACAAATTTTATTCGGCACAGTTCGGACCGGAATCGGAGCTGATATGATCGAAACTCGGTTTTCGGATAATCCTCAAAGGGGTTAGTACACGGGATATTGTTAAAAATCGAGTTGGACCATTTTGTGGATATTTTTACATATTTTGTTCCTATTGGTTATTGGAATTCAACAAATTTTATTCGGCACAGTTCGGACCGGAATCGGAGCTGATATGATCGAAACTCGGTTTTCGGATAATCCTCAAAGGGGTTAGTACACGGGATATTGTTAAAAATCGAGTTGGACCATTTTGTGGATATTTTTACATATTTTGTTCCTATTGGTTATTGGAATTCAACAAATTTTATTTGACGC
The DNA here is from genome assembly GCA_036435485.1 of Saposhnikovia divaricata. Taxonomy (NCBI): domain Eukaryota; kingdom Viridiplantae; phylum Streptophyta; class Magnoliopsida; order Apiales; family Apiaceae; genus Saposhnikovia; species Saposhnikovia divaricata. The sequence continues at coordinate 223,392,102 of CM071599.1, read as the reverse complement.
AATTCGGACCTGAATCGGAGCTGATATGATCGAAACTCGGTTTTCGGATAATCCACAAAGGGGTTAGTACACGGGATACTGTTAAAAATTGAGTCGGGCCATTTTCTGGATATTTTTACATAATATGTTCCTATGGGTAATTGGAATTCATCAAATTTTTATTTGACGCAATTCGGACCTGAATCGGAGCTGATATGATCGAAACTCGGTTTTCGGATAATCCTCAAGGGGGTTAGTACACGGGATACTGTTAAAAATCGAGTCGGGCCATTTTCTGGATATTTTTACATATTCTGTTCCTAAGGGTTTATTGTAATTAAATGAAATTTTATTTGACGCACTTCGGACCGGAATCGGAGCTGATATGATCGAAACTCGGTTTTCGGATAATCCTCAAAGGGGTTAGTACACGGGATATTGTTAAAAATCGAGTTGGACCATTTTGTGGATATTATTACATATTTTGTTCCTATTGGTTATTGGAATTCAACAAAATTTTATTTGACGCAATTCGGACCTGAATCGGAGCTGATATGATCGAAACTCGGCTTTCGGATAATCCACAAAGGGGTTAGTACACGGGATACTGTTAAAAATTGAGTCGGGCCATTTTCTGTATATTTTTACATATTATGTTCCTATGGGTTATTGGAATTCAACAAAATTTTATTTGACGCAATTCGGACCTGAATCGGAGCTGATATGATCGAAACTCGGTTTTCGGATAATCCCCAAGGGGGTTAGTACACGGGATACTGTTAAAAATTGAGTCGGGCCATTTTCTGGATATTTTTCCATATTCTGTTCCTAAGGGTTTATTGTAATTAAATGAAATTTTATTTGACGCACTTCGGACCGGAATCGGAGCTGATATGATCGAAACTCGGTTTTCGGATAATCCTCAAAGGGATTAGTACACGGGATATTGTTAAAAATCGAGTTGGACCATTTTGTGGATATTTTTACATATTTTGTTCCTATTGGTTATTGGAATTCAACAAATTTTATTCGGCACAGTTCGGACCGGAATCGGAGCTGATATAATCGAAACTCGGTTTTCGGATAATCCTCAAAGGGGTTAGTACACGGGATATTGTTAAAAATCGAGTTGGACCATTTTGTGGATATTTTTACATATTTTGTTCCTATTGGTTATTGGAATTCAACAAATTTTATTTGACGCAATTCGGACCTGAATCGGAGCTGATATGATCGAAACTCAGTTTTCGGATAATCCACAAAGGGGTTAGTACACGGGATACTGTTTAAAATCGAGTCGGGCCATTTTCTGGATATTTTTACATATTTTGTTCCTAAGGGTTATTGTAATTAAATGAAATTTTATTTGACGCACTTCGGACCGGAATCGGAGCTGATATGATCGAAACTCGGTTTTCGGATAATCCTCAAAGGGGTTAGTACACGGGATATTTTTAAAAATCGAGTTGGACGATTTTGTGGATATTTTTACATATTTTGTTCCTATTGGTTATTGGAATTCAACAAATTTTATTCGGCACAGTTCGGACCGGAATCGGAGCTGATATGATCGAAACTCGGTTTTCGGATAATCCTCAAAGGGGTTAGTACACGGGATATTGTTAAAAATCGAGTTGGACCATTTTGTGGATATTTTTACATATTTTGTTCCTATTGGTTATTGGAATTCAACAAATTTTATTTGACGCAATTCGGACCTGAATCGGAGCTGATATGATCGAAACTCGGTTTTCGGATAATCCACAAAGGGGTTAGTACACGGGATACTGTTAAAAATTGAGTCGGGCCATTTTCTGGATATTTTTACATAATATGTTCCTATGGGTAATTGGAATTCATCAAATTTTTATTTGACGCAATTCGGACCTGAATCGGAGCTGATATGATCGAAACTCGGTTTTCGGATAATCCTCAAAGGGGTTAGTACACGGGATATTTTTAAAAATCGAGTTGGACCATTTTGTGGATATTTTTACATATTTTGTTCCTATTGGTTATTGGAATTCAACAAATTTTATTCGGCACAGTTCGGACCGGAATCGGAGCTGATATGATCGAAACTCGGTTTTCGGATAATCCTCAAAGGGGTTAGTACACGGGATATTGTTAAAAATCGAGTTGGACCATTTTGTGGATATTATTACATATTTTGTTCCTATTGGTTATTGGAATTCAACAAAATTTTATTTGACGCAATTCGGACCTGAATCGGAGCTGATATGATCGAAACTCGGCTTTCGGATAATCCACAAAGGGGTTAGTACACGGGATACTGTTAAAAATTGAGTCGGGCCATTTTCTGGATATTTTTACATATTATGTTCCTATGGGTTATTGGAATTCAACAAAATTTTATTTGACGCAATTCGGACCTGAATCGGAGCTGATATGATCGAAACTCGGTTTTCGGATAATCCTCAAGGGGGTTAGTACACGGGATACTGTTAAAAATCGAGTCGGTCCATTTTCTTGATATTTTTACATATTTTGTTCCTAAGGGTTATTGTAATTAAATGAAATTTTATTTGACGCACTTCGGACCGGAATCGGAGCTGATATGATCGAAACTCGGTTTTCGGATAATCCTCAAAGGGGTTAGTACACGGGATATTGTTAAAAATCGAGTTGGACCATTTTGTGGATATTTTTACATATTTTGTTCCTATTGGTTATTGGAATTCAACAAAATTTTATTTGACGCAATTCGGACCTGAATCGGAGCTGATATGATCGAAACTCGGTTTTCGGATAATCCACAAAGGGGTTAGTACACGGGATACTGTTAAAAATTGAGTCGGGCCATTTTCTGGATATTTTTACATATTATGTTCCTATGGGTTATTGGAATTCAACAAAATTTTATTTGACGCAATTCGGACCTGAATCGGAGCTGATATGATCGAAACTCGGTTTTCGGATAATCCCCAAGGGGGTTAGTACACGGGATACTGTTAAAAATCGAGTCGGGCCATTTTCTAGATATTTTTACATATTCTGTTCCTAAGGGTTTATTGTAATTAAATGAAATTTTATTTGACGCACTTCGGACCGGAATCGGAGCTGATATGATCGAAACTCGGTTTTCGGATAATCCTCAAAGGGGTTAGTACACGGGATATTGTTAAAAATCGAGTTGGACCATTTTGTGGATATTTTTACATATTTTGTTCCTATTGGTTATTGGAATTCAACAAATTTTATTCGGCACAGTTCGGACCGGAATCGGAGCTGATATGATCGAAACTCGGTTTTCGGATAATCCTCAAAGGGGTTAGTACACGGGATATTGTTAAAAATCGAGTTGGACCATTTTGTGGATATTTTTACATATTTTGTTCCTATTGGTTATTGGAATTCAACAAATTTTATTTGACGCAATTCGGACCTGAATCGGAGCTGATATGATCGAAACTCAGTTTTCGGATAATCCACAAAGGGGTTAGTACACGGGATACTGTTTAAAATCGAGTCGGGCCATTTTCTGGATATTTTTACATATTTTGTTCCTAAGGGTTATTGTAATTAAATGAAATTTTATTTGACGCACTTCGGACCGGAATCGGAGCTGATATGATCGAAACTCGGTTTTCGGATAATCCTCAAAGGGGTTAGTACACTGGATATTGTTAAAAATCGAGTTGGACCATTTTGTGGATATTATTACATATTTTGTTCCTATTGGTTATTGGAATTCAACAAAATTTTATTTGACGCAATTCGGACCTGAATCGGAGCTGATATGATCGAAACTCGGTTTTCGGATAATCCACAAAGGGGTTAGTACACGGGATACTGTTAAAAATTGAGTCGGGCCATTTTCTGGATATTTTTACATATTATGTTCCTATGGGTTATTGGAATTCAACAAAATTTTATTTGACGCAATTCGGACCTGAATCGGAGCTGATATGATCGAAACTCGGTTTTCGGATAATCCTCAAGGGGGTTAGTACACGGGATACGGTTAAAAATTGAGTCGGGCCATTTTCTGGATATTTTTACATATTCTGTTCCTAAGGGTTTATTGTAATTAAATGAAATTTTATTTGACGCACTTCGGACCGGAATCGGAGCTGATATGATCGAAACTCGGTTTTCGGATAATCCTCAAAGGGGTTAGTACACGGGATATTGTTAAAAATCGAGTTGGACCATTTTGTGGATATTTTTACATATTTTGTTCCTATTGGTTATTGGAACTCAACAAATTTTATTTGACGCAATTCGGACCTGAATCGGAGCTGATATGATCGAAACTCCGTTTTCGGATAATCCACAAAGGGGTTAGTACACGGGATACTGTTTAAAATCGAGTCGGGCCATTTTCTGGATATTTTTACATATTTTGTTCCTAAGGGTTATTGTAATTAAATGAAATTTTATTTGACGCACTTCGGACCGGAATCGGAGTTGATATGATCGAAACTCGGTTTTCGGATAATCCTCAAAGGGGTTAGTACACTGGATATTGTTAAAAATCGAGTTGGACCATTTTGTGGATATTATTACATATTTTGTTCCTATTGGTTATTGGAATTCAACAAAATTTTATTTGACGCAATTCGGACCTGAATCGGAGCTGATATGATCGAAACTCGGTTTTCGGATAATCCACAAAGGGGTTAGTACACGGGATACTGTTAAAAATTGAGTCGGGCCATTTTCTGGATATTTTTACATATTATGTTCCTATGGGTTATTGGAATTCAACAAAATTTTATTTGACGCAATTCGGACCTGAATCGGAGCTGATATGATCGAAACTCGGTTTTCGGATAATCCTCAAGGGGGTTAGTACACGGGATACTGTTAAAAATTGAGTCGGGCCATTTTCTGGATATTTTTACATATTCTGTTCCTAAGGGTTTATTGTAATTAAATGAAATTTTATTTGACGCACTTCGGACCGGAATCGGAGCTGATATGATCGAAACTCGGTTTTCGGATAATCCTCAAAGGGGTTAGTACACGGGATATTGTTAAAAATCGAGTTGGACCATTTTGTGGATATTTTTACATATTTTGTTCCTATTGGTTATTGGAATTCAACAAATTTTATTCGGCACAGTTCGGACCGGAATCGGAGCTGATATGATCGAAACTCGGTTTTCGGATAATCCTCAAAGGGGTTAGTACACGGGATATTGTTAAAAATCGAGTTGGACCATTTTGTGGATATTTTTACATATTTTGTTCCTATTGGTTATTGGAATTCAACAAATTTTATTTGACGCAATTCGGACCTGAATCGGAGCTGATATGATCGAAACTCAGTTTTCGGATAATCCACAAAGGGGTTAGTACACGGGATACTGTTTAAAATCGAGTCGGGCCATTTTCTGGATATTTTTACATATTTTGTTCCTAAGGGTTATTGTAATTAAATGAAATTTTATTTGACGCACTTCGGACCGGAATCGGAGCTGATATGATCGAAACTCGGTTTTCGGATAATCCTCAAAGGGGTTAGTACACTGGATATTGTTAAAAATCGAGTTGGACCATTTTGTGGATATTATTACATATTTTGTTCCTATTGGTTATTGGAATTCAACAAAATTTTATTTGACGCAATTCGGACCTGAATCGGAGCTGATATGATCGAATCTCGGTTTTCGGATAATCCACAAAGGGGTTAGTACACGGGATACTGTTAAAAATTGAGTCGGGCCATTTTCTGGATATTTTTACATATTATGTTCCTATGGGTTATTGGAATTCAACAAAATTTTATTTGATGCAATTCGGACCTGAATCGGAGCTGATATGATCGAAACTCGGTTTTCGGATAATCCCCAAGGGGGTTAGTACACGGGATACTGTTAAAAATCGAGTCGGACCATTTTCTGGATATTTTTACATATTCTGTTCCTAAGGGTTTATTGTAATTAAATGAAATTTTATTTGACGCACTTCGTACCGGAATCGGAGCTGATATGATCGAAACTCGGTTTTCGGATAATCCTCAAAGGGGTTAGTACACGGGATATTGTTAAAAATCGAGTTGGACCATTTTGTGGATATTTTTACATATTTTGTTCCTATTAGTTATTGGAATTCAACAAATTTTATTTGACGCAATTCGGACCTGAATCGGAGCTGATATGATCGAAACTCAGTTTTCGGATAATCCACAAAGGAGTTAGTACACGGGATACTGTTTAAAATCGAGTCGGGCCATTTTCTGGATATTTTTACATATTTTGTTCCTAAGGGTTATTGTAATTAAATGAAATTTTATTTGACGCACTTCGGACCGGAATCGGAGCTGATATGATCGAAACTCGGTTTTCGGATAATCCTCAAAGGGGTTAGTACACTGGATATTGTTAAAAATCGAGTTGGACCATTTTGTGGATATTATTACATATTTTGTTCCTATTGGTTATTGGAATTCAACAAAATTTTATTTGACGCAATTCGGACCTGAATCGGAGCTGATATGATCGAATCTCGGTTTTCGGATAATCCACAAAGGGGTTAGTACACGGGATACTGTTAAAAATTGAGTCGGGCCATTTTCTGGATATTTTTACATATTATGTTCCTATGGGTTATTGGAATTCAACAAAATTTTATTTGACGCAATTCGGACCTGAATCGGAGCTGATATGATCGAAACTCGGTTTTCGGATAATCCCCAAGGGGGTTAGTACACGGGATACTGTTAAAAATCGAGTCGGACCATTTTCTGGATATTTTTACATATTCTGTTCCTAAGGGTTTATTGTAATTAAATGAAATTTTATTTGACGCACTTCGGACCGGAATCGGAGCTGATATGATCGAAACTCGGTTTTCGGATAATCCTCAAAGGGGTTAGTACACGGGATATTGTTAAAAATCGAGTTGGACCATTTTGTGGATATTTTTACATATTTTGTTCCTATTGGTTATTGGAATTCAACAAATTTTATTTGACGCAATTCGGACCTGAATCGGAGCTGATATGATCGAAACTCAGTTTTCGGATAATCCACAAAGGAGTTAGTACACGGGATACTGTTTAAAATCGAGTCGGGCCATTTTCTGGATAATTTTACATATTTTGTTCCTATGGGTTATTGAAATTAAACGAAATTTTATTCGGCGTAGTTCGGACCGGAATCGGAGTTGATATGATCGAAACTCAGTTTTCTGATAATCCTCAAAGGCGTTAGTACACGGAATATTGTTAAAAATTTAGTCGGGCCATTTTCTGGATATTTTTACATATTATGTTCCTATGGGTTATTGGAATTCAACAAAATTTTATTTGACGCAATTCGGACTTGAATCGGAGCTGATATGATCGAAACTCGGTTTTCGGATAATCCTCAAAGGCGTTAGTACACGGAATATTGTTAAAAATTGAGCCGGCCCATTTTCCGGATATTTTTACATATTTTGTTCCTAAGGGTTATTGTAATTAAATGAAATTTTATTTGACGCACTTCGGCCCGGAATCGGAGCTGATATGATCGAAACTCGGTTTTCGAATAATCCTCAAAGGGGATAGTACATGGGATATTGTTAAAAATTGAGTCGGACCATTTTGTGGATATTTTTACATATTTTGTTCCTATGGGTTATTGGAATTCAACAAAATTTTAATTGACGCAATTCGGACATGAATCGGAGCTGATATGATCGAAACTCGATTTTCGGATAATCCTCAAAGGGGTTAGTACACGGGATACTGTTAAAAATTAGGTCGGGCCATTTTCTGGATATTATTACATATTTTGTTCCTATGGGTTATTGAAATTAAACGAAATTTTATTCGGCGCAGTTCAGACCGGAATCGGAGCTGATATGATCGAAACTCGGTTTCCGGATAATCCTCAAAGGCGTTAGTACACGGAATATTGTTAAAAATTGAGCCGGCCCATTTTCTGAATATTTTTACATATTTTGTTCCTTAGGGTTATTGTAATTAAATGAAATTTTATTTGACGCAATTCGGACCTGAATCGGAGCTGATATGATCGAAACTCGGTTTTCGGATAATCCACAAAGGGGTTAGTACACGGGATACTGTTAAAAATTGAGTCGGGCCATTTTCTGGATATTTTTACATATTATGTTCCTATGGGTTATTGGAATTCAACAAAATTTTATTTGACGCAATTCGGACCTGAATCGGAGCTGATATGATCGAAACTCGGTTTTCGGATAATCCTGAAAGGGGTTAGTACACGGGATACTGTTAAAAATTGAGTCGGGCCATTTTCTGGATATTTTTACATATTTTGTTCCTAAGGGTTATTGTGATTAAATGAAATTTTATTTGACGCACTTCGGACCGGAATCGGAGCTGATATGATCGAAACTCGGTTTTCGGATAATCCTCAAAGGGGTTAGTACACGGGATATGGTTAAAAATCGAGTTGGACCATTTTGTGGATATTTTTACATATTTTGTTCCTATTGGTTACTGGAATTCAACAAAATTTTATTTGACGCAATTCGGACCTGAATCGGAGCTGATATGATCGAAACTCGGTTTTCGGATAATCCACAAAGGGGTTAGTACACGGGATACTGTTAAAAATTGAGTCGGGCAATTTTCTGGATATTTTTACATATTATGTTCCTATGTGTTATTGGAATTCAACAAAATTTTATTTGACGCAATTCGGACCTGAATCGGAGCTGATATGATCGAAACTCGGTTTTCGGATAATCCTCAAAGGCGTTAGTACACGGAATATTGTTAAAAATTGAGCCGGCCCATTTTCCGGATATTTTTACATATTTTGTTCCTAAGGGTTATTGTAATTAAATGAAATTTTATTTGACGTACTTCGGACCGGAATCGGAGCTGATATGATCGAAATTCGGTTTTCGGATAATCCTCAAAGGGGTTAGTACATGGGATATTGTTAAAAATTGAGTCGGACCATTTTGTGGATATTTTTACATATTTTGTTCCTATGGGTTATTGGAATTCAACAAAATTTTATTTTACGCAATTCGTACCTGAATCGGAGCTGATATGATCGAAACTCGGTTTTCGGATAATCCTGAAAGGGGTTAGTACACGGGATACTGTTAAAAATTGAGTCGGGCCATTTTCTGGATATTTTTACATATTTTGTTCCTAAGGGTTATTGTGATTAAATGAAATTTTATTTGACGCACTTCGGACCGGAATCGGAGCTGATATGATCGAAACTCGGTTTTCGGATAATCCTCAAAGGGGTTAGTACACGGGATATTGTTAAAAATCGAGTTGGACCATTTTGTGGATATTTTTACATATTTTGTTCCTATTGGTTACTGGAATTCAACAAAATTTTATTTGACGCAATTCGGACCTGAATCGGAGCTGATATGATCGAAACTCGGTTTTCGGATAATCCACAAAGGGGTTAGTACACGGGATACTGTTAAAAATTGAGTCGGGCAATTTTCTGGATATTTTTACATATTATGTTCCTATGTGTTATTGGAATTCAACAAAATTTTATTTGACGCAATTCGGACCTGAATCGGAGCTGATATGATCGAAACTCGGTTTTCGGATAATCCTCAAAGGCGTTAGTACACGGAATATTGTTAAAAATTGAGCCGGCCCATTTTCCGGATATTTTTACATATTTTGTTCCTAAGGGTTATTGTAATTAAATAAAATTTTATTTGACGTACTTCGGACCGGAATCGGAGCTGATATGATCGAAACTCGGTTTTCGGATAATCCTCAAAGGGGTTAGTACATGGGATATTGTTAAAAATTGAGTCGGACCATTTTGTGGATATTTTTACATATTTTGTTCCTATGGGTTATTGGAATTCAACAAAATTTTATTTTACGCAATTCGTACCTGAATCGGAGCTGATATGATCGAAACTCGGTTTTCGGATAATCCTCAAAGGGGTTAGTACACGGGATACTGTTAAAAATCGAGTCGGGCCATTTTCTGGATATTTTTACATATTTTGTTCCTATGGGTTATTGAAATTAAACGAAATTTTATTCGGCGCAGTTCAGACCGGAATCGGAGCTGATATGATCGAAACTCGGTTTTCGGATAATCCTCAAAGGCGTTAGTACACGGAATATTGTTAAAAATTGATCCGGCCCATTTTCTGGATATTTTTACATATTTTGTTCCTAAGGGTTATTGTAATTAAATGAAATTTTATTTGACGCAATTCGGACCTGAATCGGAGCTGATATGATCGAAACTCGGTTTTCGGATAATCCACAAAGGGGTTAGTACACGGGATACTGTTAAAAATTGAGTCGGGCCATTTTCTGGATATTTTTACATATTATGTTCCTATGGGTTATTGGAATTCAACAAAATTTTATTTGACGCAATTCGGACCTGAATCGGAGCTGATATGATCGAAACTCGGTTTTCGGATAATCCTCAAAGGGGTTAGTACACGGGATACTGTTAAAAATCGAGTCGGGCCATTTTCTGGATATTTTTACATATTTTGTTCCTAAGGGTTATTGTAATTAAATGAAATTTTATTTGACGCACTTCGGACCGGAATCGGAGCTGATATGATCGAAACTCGGTTTTCGGATAATCCTCAAAGGGGTTAGTACACGGGATATTGTTAAAAATCGAGTTGGACCATTTTGTGGATATTTTTACATATTTTGTTCCTATTGGTTATTGGAATTCAACAAAATTTTATTTGACGCAATTCGGACCTGAATCGGAGTTGATATGATCGAAACTCAGTTTTCTGATAATCCTCAAAGGCGTTAGTACACGGAATATTGTTAAAAATTGAGTCGGGCCATTTTCTGGATATTTTTACATATTATGTTCCTATGGGTTTTTGGAATTCAACAAAATTTTATTTGACGCAATTCGGACCTGAATCGGAGCTGATATGATCGAAACTCGGTTTTCGGATAATCCTCAAAGGCGTTAGTACACGAAATATTGTTAAAAATTGAGCCGGCCCATTTTCCGGATATTTTTACATATTTTGTTCCTAAGGGTTATTGTAATTAAATGAAATTTTATTTGACGCACTTCGGACCGGAATCGGAGCTGATATGATCGAAACTCGGTTTTCGGATAATCCTCAAAGGGGTTAGTACATGGGATATTGTTAAAAATTGAGTCGGACCATTTTGTGGATATTTTTACATATTTTGTTCCTATGGGTTATTGGAATTCAACAAAATTTTATTTGACGCAATTCGGACCTGAATCGGAGCTGATATGATCGAAACTCGGTTTTCGGATAATCCTCAAAGGGGTTAGTACACGGGATACTGTTAAAAATCGAGTCGGGCCATTTTCTGGATATTTTTACATATTTTGTTCATATGGGTTATTGAAATTAAATGAAATTTTATTCGGCGCAGTTCAGACCGGAATCGGAGCTGATATGATCGAAACTCGGTTTTCGGATAAACCTCAAAGGCGTTAGTACACGGAATATTGTTAAAAATTGAGCCGGCCCATTTTCTGGATATTTTTACATATTTTGTTCCTTAGGGTTATTTTAATTAAATGAAATTTTATTTGACGTAATTCGGACCTGAATCGGAGCTGATATGATCGAAACTCGGTTTTCGGATAATCCACAAAGGGGTTAGTACACGGGATACTGTTAAAAATTGAGTCGGGCCATTTTCTGGATATTTTTACATATTATGTTCCTATGGGTTATTGGAATTCAACAAAATTTTATTTGACGCAATTCGGACCTGAATCGGAGCTGATATGATCGAAACTCGGTTTTCGGATAATCCTCAAAGGGGTTAGTACACGGGATACTGTTAAAAATCGAGTCGGGCCATTTTCTGGATATTTTTACATATTTTGTTCCTAAGGGTTATTGTAATTAAATGAAATTTTATTTGACGCACTTCGGACCGGAATCGGAGCTGATATGATCGAAACTCGGTTTTCGGATAATCCTCAAAGGGGTTAGTACACGGGATATTGTTAAAAATCGAGTTGGACCATTTTGTGGATATTTTTACATATTTTGTTCCTATTGGTTATTGGAATTCAACAAAATTTTATTTGACGCAATTCGGACCTGAATCGGAGCTGATATGATCGAAACTCGGTTTTCGGATAATCCACAAAGGGGTTAGTACACGGGATACTGTTAAAAATTGAGTCGGGCCATTTTCTGGATATTTTTACATATTATGTTCCTAAGGGTTATTGTAATTAAATGAAATTTTATTTGACGCAATTCGGACCTGAATCGGAGCTGATATGATCGAAACTCGGTTTTCGGATAATCCACAAAGGGGTTAGTACACGGGATACTGTTAAAAATTGAGTCGGGCCATTTTCTGGATATTTTTACATATTATGTTCCTATGGGTTATTGGAATTCAACAAAATTTTATTTGACGCAATTCGGACCTGAATCGGAGCTGATATGATCGAAACTCGGTTTTCGGATAATCCTCAAAGGGGTTAGTACACGAGATACTGTTAAAAATCGAGTCGGGCCATTTTCTGGATATTTTTACATATTTTGTTCCTAAGGGTTATTGTAATTAAATGAAATTTTATTTGACGCACTTCGGACCGGAATCGGAGCTGATATGATCGAAACTCGGTTTTCGGATAATCCTCAAAGGGGTTAGTACACGGGATATTGTTAAAAATCGAGTTGGACCATTTTGTGGATATTTTTACATATTTTGTTCCTATTGGTTATTGGAATTCAACAAAATTTTATTTGACGCAATTCGGACCTGAATCGGAGTTGATATGATCGAAACTCAGTTTTCTGATAATCCTCAAAGGCGTTAGTACACGGAATATTGTTAAAAATTGAGTCGGGCCATTTTCTGGATATTTTTACATATTATGTTCCTATGGGTTATTGGAATTCAACAAAATTTTATTTGACGCAATTCGGACCTGAATCGGAGCTGATATGATCGAAACTCGGTTTTCGGATAATCCTCAAAGGCGTTAGTACACGGAATATTGTTAAAAATTGAGCCGGCCCATTTTCCGGATATTTTTACATATTTTGTTCCTAAGGGTTATTGTAATTAAATGAAATTTTATTTGACGCACTTCGGACCGGAATCGGGGCTGATATGATCGAAACTCGGTTTTCGGATAATCCTCAAAGGGGTTAGTACATGGGATATTGTTAAAAATTGAGTCGGACCATTTTGTGGATATTTTTACATATTTTGTTCCTATGGGTTATTGGAATTCAACAAAATTTTATTTGACGCAATTCGGACCTGAATCGGAGCTGATAAGATCGAAACTCGGTTTTCGGATAATCCTCAAAGGGGTTAGTACACGGGATACTGTTAAAAATCGAGTCGGGCCATTTTCTGGATATTTTTACATATTTTGTTCATATGGGTTATTGAAATTAAATGAAATTTTATTCGGCGCAGTTCAGACCGGAATCGGAGCTGATATGATCGAAACTCGGTTTTCGGATAAACCTCAAAGGCGTTAGTACACGGAATATTGTTAAAAATTGAGCCGGCCCATTTTCTGGATATTTTTACATATTATGTTCCTAAGGGTTATTGTAATTAAATGAAATTTTATTTGACGCAATTCGGACCTGAATCGGAGCTGATATGATCGAAACTCGGTTTTCGGATAATCCACAAAGGGGTTAGTACACGGGATACTGTTAAAAATTGAGTCGGGCCATTTTCTGGATATTTTTACATATTATGTTCCTATGGGTTATTGGAATTCAACAAAATTTTATTTGACGCAATTCGGACCTGAATCGGAGCTGATATGATCGAAACTCGGTTTTCGGATAATCCTCAAAGGGGTTAGTACACAGGATACTGTTAAAAATCGAGTCGGGCCATTTTCTGGATATTTTTACATATTTTGTTCATATGGGTTATTGAAATTAAATGAAATTTTATTTGGCGCAGTTCAGACCGGAATCGGAGCTGATATGATCGAAACTCGGTTTTCGGATAAACCTCAAAGGCGTTAGTACACGGAATATTGTTAAAAATTGAGCCGGCCCATTTTCTGGATATTTTTACATATCTTGTTCCTATTGGTTATTGGAATTCAACAAAATTTTATTTGACGCAATTCGGACCTGAATCGGAGTTGATATGATCGAAACTCAGTTTTCTGATAATCCTCAAAGGCGTTAGTACACGGAATATTGTTAAAAATTGAGTCGAGCCATTTTCTGGATATTTTTACATATTATGTTCCTATGGGTTATTGGAATTCAACAAAATTTTATTTGACGCAATTCGGACCTGAATCGGAGCTGATATGATCGAAACTCGGTTTTCGGATAATCCTCAAAGGCGTTAGTACACAGAATATTGTTAAAAATTGAGCCGGCCCATTTTCCGGATATTTTTACATATTTTGTTCCTAAGGGTTATTGTAATTAAATGAAATTTTATTTGACGCACTTCGGACCGGAATCGGAGCTGATATGATCGAAACTCGGTTTTCGGATAATCCTCAAAGGGGTTAGTACATGGGATATTGTTAAAAATTGAGTCGGACCATTTTGTGGATATTTTTACATATTTTGTTCCTATGGGTTATTGGAATTCAACAAAATTTTATTTGACGCAATTCGGACCTGAATCGGAGCTGATATGATCGAAACTCGGTTTTCGGATAAACCTCAAAGGGGTTAGTACACGGGATATTGTTAAAAATCGAGTTGGACCATTTTGTGGATATTTTTACATATTTTGTTCCTATTGGTTATTGAAATTAAATGAAATTTTATTCGGCGCAGTTCAGACCGGAATCGGAGCTGATATGATCGAAACTCAGTTTTCTGATAATCCTCAAAGGCGTTAGTACACGGAATATTGTTAAAAATTGAGTCGGGCCATTTTCTGGATATTTTTACATATTATGTTCCTATGGGTTATTGGAATTCAACAAAATTTTATTTGACGCAATTCGGACCTGAATCGGAGCTGATATGATCGAAACTCGGTTTTCGGATAATCCTCAAAGGCGTTAGTACACGGAATATTGTTAAAAATTGAGCCGGCCCATTTTCCGGATATTTTTACATATTTTGTTCCTAAGGGTTATTGTAATTAAATGAAATTTTATTTGACGCAATTCGGACCTGAATCGGAGCTGATAAGATCGAAACTCGGTTTTCGGATAATCCTCAAAGGGGTTAGTACACGGGATACTGTTAAAAATCGAGTCGGGCCATTTTCTGGATATTTTTACATATTTTGTTCATATGGGTTATTGAAATTAAATGAAATTTTATTCGGCGCAGTTCAGACCGGAATCGGAGCTGATATGATCGAAACTCGGTTTTCGGATAAACCTCAAAGGCGTTAGTACACGGAATATTGTAAAAAATTGAGCCGGCCCATTTTCTGGATATTTTTACATATTTTGTTCCTTAGGGTTATTGTAATTAAATGAAATTTTATTTGACGCAATTCGGACCTGAATCGGAGCTGATATGATCGAAACTCGGTTTTCGGATAATCCACAAAGGGGTTAGTACACGGGATACTGTTAAAAATTGAGTCGGGCCATTTTCTGGATATTTTTACATATTATGTTCCTATGGGTTATTGGAATTCAACAAAATTTTATTTGACGCAATTCGGACCTGAATCGGAGCTGATATGATCGAAACTCGGTTTTCGGATAATCCTCAAAGGGGTTAGTACACGGGATACTGTTAAAAATCGAGTCGGGCCATTTTCTGGATATTTTTACATATTTTGTTCCTAAGGGTTATTGTAATTAAATGAAATTTTATTTGACGCACTTCGGACCGGAATCGGAGCTGATATGATCGAAACTCGGTTTTCGGATAATCCTCAAAGGGGTTAGTACACGGGATATTGTTAAAAATCGAGTTGGACCATTTTGTGGATATTTTTACATATTTTGTTCCTATTGGTTATTGGAATTCAACAAAATTTTATTTGACGAAATTCGGACCTGAATCGGAGCTGATATGATCGAAACTCGGTTTTCGGATAATCCACAAAGGGGTTAGTACACGGGATACTGTTAAAAATTGAGTCGGGCCATTTTCTGGATATTTTTACATATTATGTTCCTATGGGTTATTGGAATTCAACAAAATTTTATTTGACGCAATTCGGACCTGAATCGGAGCTGATATGATCGAAACTCGGTTTTCGGATAATCCTCAAAGGGGTTAGTACACGGGATACTGTTAAAAATCGAGTCGGGCCATTTTCTGGATATTTTTACATATTTTGTTCATATGGGTTATTGAAATTAAATGAAATTTTATTCGGCGCAGTTCAGACCGGAATCGGAGCTGATATGATCGAAACTCGGTTTTCGGATAAACCTCAAAGGCGTTAGTACACGGAATATTGTTAAAAATTGAGCCGGCCCATTTTCTGGATATTTTTACATATCTTGTTCCTATTGGTTATTGGAATTCAACAAAATTTTATTTGACGCAATTCGGACCTGAATCGGAGTTGATATGATCGAAACTCAGTTTTCTGATAATCCTCAAAGGCGTTAGTACACGGAATATTGTTAAAAATTGAGTCGAGCCATTTTCTGGATATTTTTACATATTATGTTCCTATGGGTTATTGGAATTCAACAAAATTTTATTTGACGCAATTCGGACCTGAATCGGAGCTGATATGATCGAAACTCGGTTTTCGGATAATCCTCAAAGGCGTTAGTACACGGAATATTGTTAAAAATTGAGCCGGCCCATTTTCCGGATATTTTTACATATTTTGTTCCTAAGGGTTATTGTAATTAAATGAAATTTTATTTGACGCACTTCGGACCGGAATCGGAGCTGATATGATCGAAACTCGGTTTTCGGATAAACCTCAAAGGCGTTAGTACACGGAATATTGTTAAAAATTGAGCCGGCCCATTTTCTGGATATTTTTACATATTTTGTTCCTTAGGGTTATTGTAATTAAATGAAATTTTATTTGACGCAATTCGGACCTGAATCGGAGCTGATATGATCGAAACTCGGTTTTCGGATAATCCACAAAGAAGTTAGTACACGGGATACTGTTAAAAATTGAGTCGGGCCATTTTCTGGATATTTTTACATATTATGTTCCTATGGGTTATTGGAATTCAACAAAATTTTATTTGACGCAATTCGGACCTGAATCGGAGCTGATATGATCGAAACTCGGTTTTCGGATAATCCTCAAAGGGGTTAGTACACGGGATATTGTTAAAAATCGAGTTGGACCATTTTGTGGATATTTTTACATATTTTGTTCCTATTGGTTATTGGAATTCGACAAAATTTTATTTGACGCAATTCGGACCTGAATCGGAGCTGATATGATCGAAACTCGGTTTTCGGATAATCCACAAAGGGGTTAGTACACGGGATACTGTTAAAAATTGAGTCGGGCCATTTTCTGGATATTTTTACATATTATGTTCCTATGGGTTATTGGAATTCAACAAAATTTTATTTGACGCAATTCGGACCTGAATCGGAGCTGATATGATCGAAACTCGGTTTTCGGATAATCCTCAAAGGGGTTAGTACACGGGATACTGTTAAAAATCGAGTCGGGCCATTTTCTGGATATTTTTACATATTTTGTTCATATGGGTTATTGAAATTAAATGAAATTTTATTCGGCGCAGTTCAGACCGGAATCGGAGCTGATATGATCGAAACTCGGTTTTCGGATAAACCTCAAAGGCGTTAGTACACGGAATATTGTTAAAAATTGAGCCGGCCATTTTCTGGATATTTTTACATATCTTGTTCCTATTGGTTATTGGAATTCAACAAAATTTTATTTGACGCAATTCGGACCTGAATCGGAGTTGATATGATCGAAACTCAGTTTTCTGATAATCCTCAAAGGCGTTAGTACACGGAATATTGTTAAAAATTGAGTCGAGCCATTTTCTGGATATTTTTACATATTATGTTCCTATGGGTTATTGGAATTCAACAAAATTTTATTTGACGCAATTCGGACCTGAATCGGAGCTGATATGATCGAAACTCGGTTTTCGGATAATCCTCAAAGGCGTTAGTACACGGAATATTGTTAAAAATTGAGCCGGCCCATTTTCTGGATATTTTTACATATTTTGTTCCTAAGGGTTATTGTAATTAAATGAAATTTTATTTGACGCACTTCGGACCGGAATCGGAGCTGATATGATCGAAACTCGGTTTTCGGATAAACCTCAAAGGCGTTAGTACACGGAATATTGTTAAAAATTGAGCCGGCCCATTTTCTGGATATTTTTACATATTTTGTTCCTTAGGGTTATTGTAATTAAATGAAATTTTATTTGACGCAATTCGGACCTGAATCGGAGCTGATATGATCGAAACTCGGTTTTCGGATAATCCACAAAGAAGTTAGTACACGGGATACTGTTAAAAATTGAGTCGGGCCATTTTCTGGATATTTTTACATATTATGTTCCTATGGGTTATTGGAATTCAACAAAATTTTATTTGACGCAATTCGGACCTGAATCGGAGCTGATATGATCGAAACTCGGTTTTCGGATAATCCTCAAAGGGGTTAGTACACGGGATATTGTTAAAAATCGAGTTGGACCATTTTGTGGATATTTTTACATATTTTGTTCCTATTGGTTATTGGAATTCGACAAAATTTTATTTGACGCAATTCGGACCTGAATCGGAGCTGATATGATCGAAACTCGGTTTTCGGATAATCCACAAAGGGGTTAGTACACGGGATACTGTTAAAAATTGAGTCGGGCCATTTTCTGGATATTTTTACATATTATGTTCCTATGGGTTATTGGAATTCAACAAAATTTTATTTGACGCAATTCGGACCTGAATCGGAGCTGATATGATCGAAACTCGGTTTTCGGATAATCCTCAAAGGTGTTAGTACACGGGATACTGTTAAAAATCGAGTCGGGCCATTTTCTGGATATTTTTACATATTTTGTTCATATGGGTTATTGAAATTAAATGAAATTTTATTCGGCGCAGTTCAGACCGGAATCGGAGCTGATATGATCGAAACTCGGTTTCCGGATAATCCTCAAAGGCGTTAGTACACGGAATATTGTTAAAAATTGAGCCGGCCCATTTTCTGGATATTTTTACATATTTTGTTCCTTAGGGTTATTGTAATTAAATGAAATTTTATTTGACGCAATTCGGACCTGAATCGGAGCTGATATGATCGAAACTCGGTTTTCGGATAATCCACAAAGGGGTTAGTACACGGGATACTGTTAAAAATTGAGTCGGGCCATTTTCTGGATATTTTTACATATTATGTTCCTATGGGTTATTGGAATTCAACAAAATTTTATTTGACGCAATTCGGACCTGAATCGGAGCTGATATGATCGAAACTCGGTTTTCGGATAATCCTGAAAGGGGTTAGTACACGGGATACTGTTAAAAATTGAGTCGGGCCATTTTCTGGATATTTTTACATATTTTGTTCCTAAGGGTTATTGTGATTAAATGAAATTTTATTTGACGCACTTCGGACCGGAATCGGAGCTGATATGATCGAAACTCGGTTTTCGGATAATCCTCAAAGGGGTTAGTACACGGGATATGGTTAAAAATCGAGTTGGACCTTTTTGTGGATATTTTTACATATTTTGTTCCTATTGGTTACTGGAATTCAACAAAATTTTATTTGACGCAATTCGGACCTGAATCGGAGCTGATATGATCGAAACTCGGTTTTCGGATAATCCACAAAGGGGTTAGTACACGGGATACTGTTAAAAATTGAGTCGGGCAATTTTCTGGATATTTTTACATATTATGTTCCTATGTGTTATTGGAATTCAACAAAATTTTATTTGACGCAATTCGGACCTGAATCGGAGCTGATATGATCGAAACTCGGTTTTCGGATAATCCTCAAAGGCGTTAGTACACGGAATATTGTTAAAAATTGAGCCGGCCCATTTTCCGGATATTTTTACATATTTTGTTCCTAAGGGTTATTGTAATTAAATGAAATTTTATTTGACGTACTTCGGACCGGAATCGGAGCTGATATGATCGAAACTCGGTTTTCGGATAATCCTCAAAGGGGTTAGTACATGGGATATTGTTAAAAATTGAGTCGGACCATTTTGTGGATATTTTTACATATTTTGTTCCTATGGGTTATTGGAATTCAACAAAATTTTATTTTACGCAATTCGTACCTGAATCGGAGCTGATATGATCGAAACTCGGTTTTCGGATAATCCTGAAAGGGGTTAGTACACGGGATACTGTTAAAAATTGAGTCGGGCCATTTTCTGGATATTTTTACATATTTTGTTCCTAAGGGTTATTGTGATTAAATGAAATTTTATTTGACGCACTTCGGACCGGAATCGGAGCTGATATGATCGAAACTCGGTTTTCGGATAATCCTCAAAGGGGTTAGTACACGGGATATTGTTAAAAATCGAGTTGGACCATTTTGTGGATATTTTTACATATTTTGTTCCTATTGGTTACTGGAATTCAACAAAATTTTATTTGACGCAATTCGGACCTGAATCGGAGCTGATATGATCGAAACTCGGTTTTCGGATAATCCACAAAGGGGTTAGTACACGGGATACTGTTAAAAATTGAGTCGGGCAATTTTCTGGATATTTTTACATATTATGTTCCTATGTGTTATTGGAATTCAACAAAATTTTATTTGACGCAATTCGGACCTGAATCGGAGCTGATATGATCGAAACTCGGTTTTCGGATAATCCTCAAAGGCGTTAGTACACGGAATATTGTTAAAAATTGAGCCGGCCCATTTTCCTGATATTTTTACATATTTTGTTCCTAAGGGTTATTGTAATTAAATAAAATTTTATTTGACGTACTTCGGACCGGAATCGGAGCTGATATGATCGAAACTCGGTTTTCGGATAATCCTCAAAGGGGTTAGTACATGGGATATTGTTAAAAATTGAGTCGGACCATTTTGTGGATATTTTTACATATTTTGTTCCTATGGGTTATTGGAATTCAACAAAATTTTATTTTACGCAATTCGTACCTGAATCGGAGCTGATATGATCGAAACTCGGTTTTCGGATAATCCTCAAAGGGGTTAGTACACGGGATACTGTTAAAAATCGAGTCGGGCCATTTTCTGGATATTTTTACATATTTTGTTCCTATGGGTTATTGAAATTAAACGAAATTTTATTCGGCGCAGTTCAGACCGGAATCGGAGCTGATATGATCGAAACTCGGTTTTCGGATAATCCTCAAAGGCGTTAGTACACGGAATATTGTTAAAAATTGATCCGGCCCATTTTCTGGATATTTTTACATATTTTGTTCCTAAGGGTTATTGTAATTAAATGAAATTTTATTTGACGCAATTCGGACCTGAATCGGAGCTGATATGATCGAAACTCGGTTTTCGGATAATCCACAAAGGGGTTAGTACACGGGATACTGTTAAAAATTGAGTCGGGCCATTTTATGGATATTTTTACATATTATGTTCCTATGGGTTATTGGAATTCAACAAAATTTTATTTGACGCAATTCGGACCTGAATCGGAGCTGATATGATCGAAACTCGGTTTTCGGATAATCCTGAAAGGGGTTAGTACACGGGATACTGTTAAAAATTGAGTCGGGCCATTTTCTGGATATTTTTACATATTTTGTTCCTAAGGGTTATTGTGATTAAATGAAATTTTATTTGACGCACTTCGGACCGGAATCGGAGCTGATATGATCGAAACTCGGTTTTCGGATAATCCTCAAAGGGGTTAGTACACGGGATATGGTTAAAAATCGAGTTGGACCTTTTTGTGGATATTTTTACATATTTTGTTCCTATTGGTTACTGGAATTCAACAAAATTTTATTTGACGCAATTCGGACCTGAATCGGAGCTGATATGATCGAAACTCGGTTTTCGGATAATCCACAAAGGGGTTAGTACACGGGATACTGTTAAAAATTGAGTCGGGCAATTTTCTGGATATTTTTACATATTATGTTCCTATGTGTTATTGGAATTCAACAAAATTTTATTTGACGCAATTCGGACCTGAATCGGAGCTGATATGATCGAAACTCGGTTTTCGGATAATCCTCAAAGGCGTTAGTACACGGAATATTGTTAAAAATTGAGCCGGCCCATTTTCCGGATATTTTTACATATTTTGTTCCTAAGGGTTATTGTAATTAAATGAAATTTTATTTGACGTACTTCGGACCGGAATCGGAGCTGATATGATCGAAACTCGGTTTTCGGATAATCCTCAAAGGGGTTAGTACATGGGATATTGTTAAAAATTGAGTCGGACCATTTTGTGGATATTTTTACATATTTTGTTCCTATGGGTTATTGGAATTCAACAAAATTTTATTTTACGCAATTCGTACCTGAATCGGAGCTGATATGATCGAAACTCGGTTTTCGGATAATCCTGAAAGGGGTTAGTACACGGGATACTGTTAAAAATTGAGTCGGGCCATTTTCTGGATATTTTTACATATTTTGTTCCTAAGGGTTATTGTGATTAAATGAAATTTTATTTGACGCACTTCGGACCGGAATCGGAGCTGATATGATCGAAACTCGGTTTTCGGATAATCCTCAAAGGGGTTAGTACACGGGATATTGTTAAAAATCGAGTTGGACCATTTTGTGGATATTTTTACATATTTTGTTCCTATTGGTTACTGGAATTCAACAAAATTTTATTTGACGCAATTCGGACCTGAATCGGAGCTGATATGATCGAAACTCGGTTTTCGGATAATCCACAAAGGGGTTAGTACACGGGATACTGTTAAAAATTGAGTCGGGCAATTTTCTGGATATTTTTACATATTATGTTCCTATGTGTTATTGGAATTCAACAAAATTTTATTTGACGCAATTCGGACCTGAATCGGAGCTGATATGATCGAAACTCGGTTTTCGGATAATCCTCAAAGGCGTTAGTACACGGAATATTGTTAAAAATTGAGCCGGCCCATTTTCCTGATATTTTTACATATTTTGTTCCTAATGGTTATTGTAATTAAATAAAATTTTATTTGACGTACTTCGGACCGGAATCGGAGCTGATATGATCGAAACTCGGTTTTCGGATAATCCTCAAAGGGGTTAGTACATGGGATATTGTTAAAAATTGAGTCGGACCATTTTGTGGATATTTTTACATATTTTGTTCCTATGGGTTATTGGAATTCAACAAAATTTTATTTTACGCAATTCGTACCTGAATCGGAGCTGATATGATCGAAACTCGGTTTTCGGATAATCCTCAAAGGGGTTAGTACACGGGATACTGTTAAAAATCGAGTCGGGCCATTTTCTGGATATTTTTACATATTTTGTTCCTATGGGTTATTGAAATTAAACGAAATTTTATTCGGCGCAGTTCAGACCGGAATCGGAGCTGATATGATCGAAACTCGGTTTTCGGATAATCCTCAAAGGCGTTAGTACACGGAATATTGTTAAAAATTGATCCGGCCCATTTTCTGGATATTTTTACATATTTTGTTCCTAAGGGTTATTGTAATTAAATGAAATTTTATTTGACGCAATTCGGACCTGAATCGGAGCTGATATGATCGAAACTCGGTTTTCGGATAATCCACAAAGGGGTTAGTACACGGGATACTGTTAAAAATTGAGTCGGGCCATTTTATGGATATTTTTACATATTATGTTCCTATGGGTTATTGGAATTCAACAAAATTTTATTTGACGCAATTCGGACCTGAATCGGAGCTGATATGATCGAAACTCGGTTTTCGGATAATCCTCAAAGGGGTTAGTACACGGGATACTGTTAAAAATCGAGTCGGGCCATTTTCTGGATATTTTTACATATTTTGTTCCTAAGGGTTATTGTAATTAAATGAAATTTTATTTGACGCACTTCGGACCGGAATCGGAGCTGATATGATCGAAACTCGGTTTTCGGATAATCCTCAAAGGGGTTAGTACACGGGATATTGTTAAAAATCGAGTTGGACCATTTTGTGGATATTTTTACATATTTTGTTCCTATTGGTTATTGGAATTCAACAAAATTTTATTTGACGCAATTCGGACCTGAATCGGAGTTGATATGATCGAAACTCAGTTTTCTGATAATCCTCAAAGGCGTTAGTACACGGAATATTGTTAAAAATTGAGTCGGGCCATTTTCTGGATATTTTTACATATTATGTTCCTATGGGTTTTTGGAATTCAACAAAATTTTATTTGACGCAATTCGGACCTGAATCGGAGCTGATATGATCGAAACTCGGTTTTCGGATAATCCTCAAAGGCGTTAGTACACGAAATATTGTTAAAAATTGAGCCGGCCCATTTTCCGGATATTTTTACATATTTTGTTCCTAAGGGTTATTGTAATTAAATGAAATTTTATTTGACGCAATTCGGACCGGAATCGGAGCTGATATGATCGAAACTCGGTTTTCGGATAATCCTCAAAGGGGTTAGTACATGGGATATTGTTAAAAATTGAGTCGGACCATTTTGTGGATATTTTTACATATTTTGTTCCTATGGGTTATTGGAATTCAACAAAATTTTATTTGACGCAATTCGGACCTGAATCGGAGCTGATATGATCGAAACTCGGTTTTCGGATAATCCTCAAAGGGGTTAGTACACGGGATACTGTTAAAAATCGAGTCGGGCCATTTTCTGGATATTTTTACATATTTTGTTCATATGGGTTATTGAAATTAAATGAAATTTTATTCGGCGCAGTTCAGACCGGAATCGGAGCTGATATGATCGAAACTCGGTTTTCGGATAAACCTCAAAGGCGTTAGTACACGGAATATTGTTAAAAATTGAGCCGGCCCATTTTCTGGATATTTTTACATATTTTGTTCCTTAGGGTTATTTTAATTAAATGAAATTTTATTTGACGTAATTCGGACCTGAATCGGAGCTGATATGATCGAAACTCGGTTTTCGGATAATCCACAAAGGGGTTAGTACACGGGATACTGTTAAAAATTGAGTCGGGCCATTTTCTGGATATTTTTACATATTATGTTCCTATGGGTTATTGGAATTCAACAAAATTTTATTTGACGCAATTCGGACCTGAATCGGAGCTGATATGATCGAAACTCGGTTTTCGGATAATCCTCAAAGGGGTTAGTACACGGGATACTGTTAAAAATCGAGTCGGGCCATTTTCTGGATATTTTTACATATTTTGTTCCTAAGGGTTATTGTAATTAAATGAAATTTTATTTGACGCACTTCGGACCGGAATCGGAGCTGATATGATCGAAACTCGGTTTTCGGATAATCCTCAAAGGGGTTAGTACACGGGATATTGTTAAAAATCGAGTTGGACCATTTTGTGGATATTTTTACATATTTTGTTCCTATTGGTTATTGGAATTCAACAAAATTTTATTTGACGCAATTCGGACCTGAATCGGAGCTGATATGATCGAAACTCGGTTTTCGGATAATCCACAAAGGGGTTAGTACACGGGATACTGTTAAAAATTGAGTCGGGCCATTTTCTGGATATTTTTACATATTATGTTCCTAAGGGTTATTGTAATTAAATGAAATTTTATTTGACGCAATTCGGACCTGAATCGGAGCTGATATGATCGAAACTCGGTTTTCGGATAATCCACAAAGGGGTTAGTACACGGGATACTGTTAAAAATTGAGTCGGGCCATTTTCTGGATATTTTTACATATTATGTTCCTATGGGTTATTGGAATTCAACAAAATTTTATTTGACGCAATTCGGACCTGAATCGGAGCTGATATGATCGAAACTCGGTTTTCGGATAATCCTCAAAGGGGTTAGTACACGAGATACTGTTAAAAATCGAGTCGGGCCATTTTCTGGATATTTTTACATATTTTGTTCCTAAGGGTTATTGTAATTAAATGAAATTTTATTTGACGCACTTCGGACCGGAATCGGAGCTGATATGATCGAAACTCGGTTTTCGGATAATCCTCAAAGGGGTTAGTACACGGGATATTGTTAAAAATCGAGTTGGACCATTTTGTGGATATTTTTACATATTTTGTTCCTATTGGTTATTGGAATTCAACAAAATTTTATTTGACGCAATTCGGACCTGAATCGGAGTTGATATGATCGAAACTCAGTTTTCTGATAATCCTCAAAGGCGTTAGTACACGGAATATTGTTAAAAATTGAGTCGGGCCATTTTCTGGATATTTTTACATATTATGTTCCTATGGGTTATTGGAATTCAACAAAATTTTATTTGACGCAATTCGGACCTGAATCGGAGCTGATATGATCGAAACTCGGTTTTCGGATAATCCTCAAAGGCGTTAGTACACGGAATATTGTTAAAAATTGAGCCGGCCCATTTTCCGGATATTTTTACATATTTTGTTCCTAAGGGTTATTGTAATTAAATGAAATTTTATTTGACGCACTTCGGACCGGAATCGGGGCTGATATGATCGAAACTCGGTTTTCGGATAATCCTCAAAGGGGTTAGTACATGGGATATTGTTAAAAATTGAGTCGGACCATTTTGTGGATATTTTTACATATTTTGTTCCTATGGGTTATTGGAATTCAACAAAATTTTATTTGACGCAATTCGGACCTGAATCGGAGCTGATAAGATCGAAACTCGGTTTTCGGATAATCCTCAAAGGGGTTAGTACACGGGATACTGTTAAAAATCGAGTCGGGCCATTTTCTGGATATTTTTACATATTTTGTTCATATGGGTTATTGAAATTAAATGAAATTTTATTCGGCGCAGTTCAGACCGGAATCGGAGCTGATATGATCGAAACTCGGTTTTCGGATAAACCTCAAAGGCGTTAGTACACGGAATATTGTTAAAAATTGAGCCGGCCCATTTTCTGGATATTTTTACATATTTTGTTCCTTAGGGTTATTGTAATTAAATGAAATTTTATTTGACGCAATTCGGACCTGAATCGGAGCTGATATGATCGAAACTCGGTTTTCGGATAATCCACAAAGGGGTTAGTACACGGGATACTGTTAAAAATTGAGTCGGGCCATTTTCTGGATATTTTTACATATTATGTTCCTATGGGTTATTGGAATTCAACAAAATTTTATTTGACGCAATTCGGACCTGAATCGGAGCTGATATGATCGAAACTCAGTTTTCGGATAATCCTCAAAGGGGTTAGTACACGGGATACTGTTAAAAATCGAGTCGGGCCATTTTCTGGATATTTTTACATATTTTGTTCCTAAGGGTTATTGTAATTAAATGAAATTTTATTTGACGCACTTCGGACCGGAATCGGAGCTGATATGATCGAAACTCGGTTTTCGGATAATCCTCAAAGGGGTTAGTACACGGGATATTGTTAAAAATCGAGTTGGACCATTTTGTGGATATTTTTACATATTTTGTTCCTATTGGTTATTGGAATTCAACAAAATTTTATTTGACGCAATTCGGACCTGAATCGGAGCTGATATGATCGAAACTCGGTTTTCGGATAATCCACAAAGGGGTTAGTACACGGGATACTGTTAAAAATTGAGTCGGGCCATTTTCTGGATATTTTTACATATTATGTTCCTATGGGTTATTGGAATTCAACAAAATTTTATTTGACGCAATTCGGACCTGAATCGGAGCTGGTATGATCGAAACTCGGTTTTCGGATAATCCTCAAAGGGGTTAGTACACAGGATACTGTTAAAAATCGAGTCGGGCCATTTTCTGGATATTTTTACATATTTTGTTCATATGGGTTATTGAAATTAAATGAAATTTTATTTGGCGCAGTTCAGACCGGAATCGGAGCTGATATGATCGAAAC
The DNA here is from genome assembly GCA_036435485.1 of Saposhnikovia divaricata. Taxonomy (NCBI): domain Eukaryota; kingdom Viridiplantae; phylum Streptophyta; class Magnoliopsida; order Apiales; family Apiaceae; genus Saposhnikovia; species Saposhnikovia divaricata. The sequence goes on along the minus strand of CM071599.1, from coordinate 223,364,356 downwards.
TCGGTTTTCGGATAAACCTCAAAGGCGTTAGTACACGGAATATTGTTAAAAATTGAGCCGGCCCATTTTCTGGATATTTTTACATATCTTGTTCCTATTGGTTATTGGAATTCAACAAAATTTTATTTGACGCAATTCGGACCTGAATCGGAGTTGATATGATCGAAACTCAGTTTTCTGATAATCCTCAAAGGCGTTAGTACACGAAATATTGTTAAAAATTGAGTCGAGCCATTTTCTGGATATTTTTACATATTATGTTCCTATGGGTTATTGGAATTCAACAAAATTTTATTTGACGCAATTCGGACCTGAATCGGAGCTGATATGATCGAAACTCGGTTTTCGGATAATCCTCAAAGGCGTTAGTACACGGAATATTGTTAAAAATTGAGCCGGCCCATTTTCCGGATATTTTTACATATTTTGTTCCTAAGGGTTATTGTAATTAAATGAAATTTTATTTGACGCACTTCGGACCGGAATCGGAGCTGATATGATCGAAACTCGGTTTTCGGATAATCCTCAAAGGGGTTAGTACATGGGATATTGTTAAAAATTGAGTCGGACCATTTTGTGGATATTTTTACATATTTTGTTCCTATGGGTTATTGGAATTCAACAAAATTTTATTTGACGCAATTCGGACTTGAATCGGAGCTGATATGATCGAAACTCGGTTTTCGGATAATCCTCAAAGGGGTTAGTACACGGGATACTGTTAAAAATCGAGTCGGGCCATTTTCTGGATATTTTTACATATTTTGTTCATATGGGTTATTGAAATTAAATGAAATTTTATTCGGCGCAGTTCAGACCGGAATCGGAGCTGATATGATCGAAACTTGGTTTTCGGATAAACCTCAAAGGCGTTAGTACACGGAATATTGTTAAAAATTGAGCCGGCCCATTTTCTGGATATTTTTACATATTTTGTTCCTTAGGGTTATTGTAATTAAATGAAATTTTATTTGACGCAATTCGGACCTGAATCGGAGCTGATATGATCGAAACTCGGTTTTCGGATAATCCACAAAGGGGTTAGTACACGGGATACTGTTAAAAATTGAGTCGGGCCATTTTCTGGATATTTTTACATATTATGTTCCTATGGGTTATTGGAATTCAACAAAATTTTATTTGACGCAATTCGGACCTGAATCGGAGCTGATATGATCGAAACTCGGTTTTCGGATAATCCTCAAAGGGGTTAGTACACGGGATACTGTTAAAAATCGAGTCGGGCCATTTTCTGGATATTTTTACATATTTTGTTCCTAAGGGTTATTGTAATTAAATGAAATTTTATTTGACGCACTTCGGACCGGAATCGGAACTGATATGATCGAAACTCGGTTTTCGGATAATCCTCAAAGGGGTTAGTACACGGGATATTGTTAAAAATCGAGTTGGACCATTTTGTGGATATTTTTACATATTTTGTTCCTATTGGTTATTGGAATTCAACAAAATTTTATTTGACGCAATTCGGACCTGAATCGGAGCTGATATGATCGAAACTCGGTTTTCGGATAATCCACAAAGGGGTTAGTACACGGGATACTGTTAAAAATTGAGTCGGCCATTTTCTGGATATTTTTACATATTATGTTCCTATGGGTTATTGGAATTCAACAAAATTTTATTTGACGCAATTCGGACCTGAATCGGAGCTGATATGATCGAAACTCGGTTTTCGGATAATCCTCAAAGGGGTTAGTACACGGGATACTGTTAAAAATCGAGCCGGCCCATTTTCCGGATATTTTTACATATTTTGTTCCTAAGGGTTATTGTAATTAAATGAAATTTTATTTGACGCACTTCGGACCGGAATCGGAGCTGATATGATCGAAACTCGGTTTTCGGATAATCCTCAAAGGGGTTAGTACACGGGATATTGTTAAAAATCGAGTTGGACCATTTTGTGGATATTTTTACATATTTTGTTCCTATTGGTTATTGGAATTCAACAAAATTTTATTTGACGCAATTCGGACCTGAATCGGAGTTGATATGATCGAAACTCAGTTTTCTGATAATCCTCAAAGGCGTTAGTACACGGAATATTGTTAAAAATTGAGTTGGGCCATTTTCTGGATATTTTTACATATTATGTTCCTATGGGTTATTGGAATTCAACAAAATTTTATTTGACGCAATTCGGACCTGAATCGGAGCTGATATGATCGAAACTCGGTTTTCGGATAATCCTCAAAGGCGTTAGTACACGGAATATTGTTAAAAATTGAGCCGGCCCATTTTCCGGATATTTTTACATATTTTGTTCCTAAGGGTTATTGTAATTAAATGAAATTTTATTTGACGCAATTCGGACCTGAATCGGAGCTGATAAGATCGAAACTCGGTTTTCGGATAATCCTCAAAGAGGTTAGTACACGGGATACTGTTAAAAATCGAGTCGGGCCATTTTCTGGATATTTTTACATATTTTGTTCATATGGGTTATTGAAATTAAATGAAATTTTATTCGGCGCAGTTCAGACCGGAATCGGAGCTGATATGATCGAAACTCGGTTTTCGGATAAACCTCAAAGGCGTTAGTACACGGAATATTGTAAAAAATTGAGCCGGCCCATTTTCTGGATATTTTTACATATTTTGTTCCTTAGGGTTATTGTAATTAAATGAAATTTTATTTGACGCAATTCGGACCTGAATCGGAGCTGATATGATCGAAACTCGGTTTTCGGATAATCCACAAAGGGGTTAGTACACGGGATACTGTTAAAAATTGAGTCGGGCCATTTTCTGGATATTTTTACATATTATGTTCCTATGGGTTATTGGAATTCAACAAAATTTTATTTGACGCAATTCGGACCTGAATCGGAGCTGATATGATCGAAACTCGGTTTTCGGATAATCCTCAAAGGGGTTAGTACACGGGATACTGTTAAAAATCGAGTCGGGCCATTTTCTGGATATTTTTACATATTTTGTTCCTAAGGGTTATTGTAATTAAATGAAATTTTATTTGACGCACTTCGGACCGGAATCGGAGCTGATATGATCGAAACTCGGTTTTCGGATAATCCTCAAAGGGGTTAGTACACGGGATATTGTTAAAAATCGAGTTGGACCATTTTGTGGATATTTTTACATATTTTGTTCCTATTGGTTATTGGAATTCAACAAAATTTTATTTGACGAAATTCGGACCTGAATCGGAGCTGATATGATCGAAACTCGGTTTTCGGATAATCCACAAAGGGGTTAGTACACGGGATACTGTTAAAAATTGAGTCGGGCCATTTTCTGGATATTTTTACATATTATGTTCCTATGGGTTATTGGAATTCAACAAAATTTTATTTGACGCAATTCGGACCTGAATCGGAGCTGATATGATCGAAACTCGGTTTTCGGATAATCCTCAAAGGGGTTAGTACACGGGATACTGTTAAAAATCGAGTCGGGCCATTTTCTGGATATTTTTACATATTTTGTTCATATGGGTTATTGAAATTAAATGAAATTTTATTCGGCGCAGTTCAGACCGGAATCGGAGCTGATATGATCGAAACTCGGTTTTCGGATAAACCTCAAAGGCGTTAGTACACGGAATATTGTTAAAAATTGAGCCGGCCCATTTTCTGGATATTTTTACATATCTTGTTCCTATTGGTTATTGGAATTCAACAAAATTTTATTTGACGCAATTCGGACCTGAATCGGAGTTGATATGATCGAAACTCAGTTTTCTGATAATCCTCAAAGGCGTTAGTACACGGAATATTGTTAAAAATTGAGTCGAGCCATTTTCTGGATATTTTTACATATTATGTTCCTATGGGTTATTGGAATTCAACAAAATTTTATTTGACGCAATTCGGACCTGAATCGGAGCTGATATGATCGAAACTCGGTTTTCGGATAATCCTCAAAGGCGTTAGTACACGGAATATTGTTAAAAATTGAGCCGGCCCATTTTCCGGATATTTTTACATATTTTGTTCCTAAGGGTTATTGTAATTAAATGAAATTTTATTTGACGCACTTCGGACCGGAATCGGAGCTGATATGATCGAAACTCGGTTTTCGGATAAACCTCAAAGGCGTTAGTACACGGAATATTGTTAAAAATTGAGCCGGCCCATTTTCTGGATATTTTTACATATTTTGTTCCTTAGGGTTATTGTAATTAAATGAAATTTTATTTGACGCAATTCGGACCTGAATCGGAGCTGATATGATCGAAACTCGGTTTTCGGATAATCCACAAAGAAGTTAGTACACGGGATACTGTTAAAAATTGAGTCGGGCCATTTTCTGGATATTTTTACATATTATGTTCCTATGGGTTATTGGAATTCAACAAAATTTTATTTGACGCAATTCGGACCTGAATCGGAGCTGATATGATCGAAACTCGGTTTTCGGATAATCCTCAAAGGGGTTAGTACACGGGATATTGTTAAAAATCGAGTTGGACCATTTTGTGGATATTTTTACATATTTTGTTCCTATTGGTTATTGGAATTCGACAAAATTTTATTTGACGCAATTCGGACCTGAATCGGAGCTGATATGATCGAAACTCGGTTTTCGGATAATCCACAAAGGGGTTAGTACACGGGATACTGTTAAAAATTGAGTCGGGCCATTTTCTGGATATTTTTACATATTATGTTCCTATGGGTTATTGGAATTCAACAAAATTTTATTTGACGCAATTCGGACCTGAATCGGAGCTGATATGATCGAAACTCGGTTTTCGGATAATCCTCAAAGGTGTTAGTACACGGGATACTGTTAAAAATCGAGTCGGGCCATTTTCTGGATATTTTTACAAATTTTGTTCATATGGGTTATTGAAATTAAATGAAATTTTATTCGGCGCAGTTCAGACCGGAATCGGAGCTGATATGATCGAAACTCGGTTTTCGGATAAACCTCAAAGGCGTTAGTACACGGAATATTGTTAAAAATTGAGCCGGCCCATTTTCTGGATATTTTTACATATCTTGTTCCTATTGGTTATTGGAATTCAACAAAATTTTATTTGACGCAATTCGGACCTGAATCGGAGTTGATATGATCGAAACTCAGTTTTCTGATAATCCTCAAAGGCGTTAGTACACGGAATATTGTTAAAAATTGAGTCGAGCCATTTTCTGGATATTTTTACATATTATGTTCCTATGGGTTATTGGAATTCAACAAAATTTTATTTGACGCAATTCGGACCTGAATCGGAGCTGATATGATCGAAACTCGGTTTTCGGATAATCTTCAAAGGCGTTAGTACACGGAATATTGTTAAAAATTGAGCCGGCCCATTTTCCGGATATTTTTACATATTTTGTTCCTAAGGGTTATTGTAATTAAATGAAATTTTATTTGACGCACTTCGGACCGGAATCGGAGCTGATATGATCGAAACTCGGTTTTCGGATAATCCTCAAAGGGGTTAGTACATGGGATATTGTTAAAAATTGAGTCGGACCATTTTGTGGATATTTTTACATATTTTGTTCCTATGGGTTATTGGAATTCAACAAAATTTTATTTGACGCAATTCGGACTTGAATCGGAGCTGATATGATCGAAACTCGGTTTTCGGATAATCCTCAAAGGGGTTAGTACACGGGATACTGTTAAAAATCGAGTCGGGCCATTTTCTGGATATTTTTACATATTTTGTTCATATGGGTTATTGAAATTAAATGAAATTTTATTCGGCGCAGTTCAGACCAGAATCGGAGCTGATATGATCGAAACTCGGTTTTCGGATAAACCTCAAAGGCGTTAGTACACGGAATATTGTTAAAAATTGAGCCGGCCCATTTTCTGGATATTTTTACATATTTTGTTCCTTAGGGTTATTGTAATTAAATGAAATTTTATTTGACGCAATTCGGACCTGAATCGGAGCTGATATGATCGAAACTCGGTTTTCGGATAATCCACAAAGGGGTTAGTACACGGGATACTGTTAAAAATTGAGTCGGGCCATTTTCTGGATATTTTTACATATTATGTTCCTATGGGTTATTGGAATTCAACAAAATTTTATTTGACGCAATTCGGACTTGAATCGGAGCTGATATGATCGAAACTCGGTTTTCGGATAATCCTCAAAGGGGTTAGTACACGGGATACTGTTAAAAATCGAGTCGGGCCATTTTCTGGATATTTTTACATATTTTGTTCCTAAGGGTTATTGTAATTAAATGAAATTTTATTTGATGCACTTCGGACCGGAATCGGAGCTGATATGATCGAAACTCGGTTTTCAGATAATCCTCAAAGGGGTTAGTACACGGGATATTGTTAAAAATCGAGTTGGACCATTTTGTGGATATTTTTACATATTTTGCTCCTATTGGTTATTGGAATTCAACAAAATTTTATTTGACGCAATTCGGACCTGAATCGGAGCTGATATGATCGAAACTCGGTTTTCGGATAATCCACAAAGGGGTTAGTACACGGGATACTGTTAAAAATTGAGTCGAGCCATTTTCTGGATATTTTTACATATTATGTTCCTATGGGTTATTGGAATTCAACAAAATTTTATTTGACGCAATTCGGACCTGAATCGGAGCTGATATGATCGAAACTCGGTTTTCGGATAATCCTCAAAGGCTTTAGTACACGGAATATTGTTAAAAATTGAGCCGGCCCATTTTCCGGATATTTTTACATATTTTGTTCCTAAGGGTTATTGTAATTAAATGAAATTTTATTTGACGTACTTCGGACCGGAATCGGAGCTGATATGATCGAAACTCGGTTTTCGGATAATCCTCAAAGGGGTTAGTACATGGGATATTGTTAAAAATTGAGTCGGACCATTTTGTGGATATTTTTACATATTTTGTTCCTATGGGTTATTGGAATTCAACAAAATTTTATTTGACGCAATTCGGACCTGAATCGGAGCTGATATGATCGAAACTCGGTTTTCGGATAATCCTCAAAGGGGTTAGTACACGGGATACTGTTAAAAATCGAGTCGGGCCATTTTCTGGATATTTTTACATATTTTGTTCCTATGGGTTATTGAAATTAAACGAAATTTTATTCGGCGCAGTTCAGACCGGAATCGGAGCTGATATGATCGAAACTCGGTTTTCGGATAATCCTCAAAGGCGTTAGTACACGGAATATTGTTAAAAATTGAGCCGGCCCATTTTCTGGATATTTTTACATATTTTGTTCCTAAGGGTTATTGTAATTAAATGAAATTTTATTTGACGCAATTCGGACCTGAATCGGAGCTGATATGATCGAAACTCGGTTTTCGGATAATCCACAAAGGGGTTAGTACACGGGATACTGTTAAAAATTGAGTCGGGCCATTTTCTGGATATTTTTACATATTATGTTCCTATGGGTTATTGGAATTCAACAAAATTTTATTTGACGCAATTCGGACCTGAATCGGAGCTGATATGATCGAAACTCGGTTTTCGGATAATCCTCAAAGGTGTTAGTACACGGGATACTGTTAAAAATCGAGTCGGGCCATTTTCTGGATATTTTTACATATTTTGTTCATATGGGTTATTGAAATTAAATGAAATTTTATTCGGCGCAGTTCAGACCGGAATCGGAGCTGATATGATCGAAACTCGGTTTTCGGATAAACCTCAAAGGCGTTAGTACACGGAATATTGTTAAAAATTGAGCCGGCCCATTTTCTGGATATTTTTACATATCTTGTTCCTATTGGTTATTGGAATTCAACAAAATTTTATTTGACGCAATTCGGACCTGAATCGGAGTTGATATGATCGAAACTCAGTTTTCTGATAATCCTCAAAGGCGTTAGTACACGGAATATTGTTAAAAATTGAGTCGAGCCATTTTCTGGATATTTTTACATATTATGTTCCTATGGGTTATTGGAATTCAACAAAATTTTATTTGACGCAATTCGGACCTGAATCGGAGCTGATATGATCGAAACTCGGTTTTCGGATAATCCTCAAAGGCGTTAGTACACGGAATATTGTTAAAAATTGAGCCGGCCCATTTTCCGGATATTTTTACATATTTTGTTCCTAAGGGTTATTGTAATTAAATGAAATTTTATTTGACGCACTTCGGACCGGAATCGGAGCTGATATGATCGAAACTCGGTTTTCGGATAATCCTCAAAGGGGTTAGTACATGGGATATTGTTAAAAATTGAGTCGGACCATTTTGTGGATATTTTTACATATTTTGTTCCTATGGGTTATTGGAATTCAACAAAATTTTATTTGACGCAATTCGGACTTGAATCGGAGCTGATATGATCGAAACTCGGTTTTCGGATAATCCTCAAAGGGGTTAGTACACGGGATACTGTTAAAAATCGAGTCGGGCCATTTTCTGGATATTTTTACATATTTTGTTCATATGGGTTATTGAAATTAAATGAAATTTTATTCGGCGCAGTTCAGACCAGAATCGGAGCTGATATGATCGAAACTCGGTTTTCGGATAAACCTCAAAGGCGTTAGTACACGGAATATTGTTAAAAATTGAGCCGGCCCATTTTCTGGATATTTTTACATATTTTGTTCCTTAGGGTTATTGTAATTAAATGAAATTTTATTTGACGCAATTCGGACCTGAATCGGAGCTGATATGATCGAAACTCGGTTTTCGGATAATCCACAAAGGGGTTAGTACACGGGATACTGTTAAAAATTGAGTCGGGCCATTTTCTGGATATTTTTACATATTATGTTCCTATGGGTTATTGGAATTCAACAAAATTTTATTTGACGCAATTCGGACTTGAATCGGAGCTGATATGATCGAAACTCGGTTTTCGGATAATCCTCAAAGGGGTTAGTACACGGGATACTGTTAAAAATCGAGTCGGGCCATTTTCTGGATATTTTTACATATTTTGTTCCTAAGGGTTATTGTAATTAAATGAAATTTTATTTGATGCACTTCGGACCGGAATCGGAGCTGATATGATCGAAACTCGGTTTTCAGATAATCCTCAAAGGGGTTAGTACACGGGATATTGTTAAAAATCGAGTTGGACCATTTTGTGGATATTTTTACATATTTTGCTCCTATTGGTTATTGGAATTCAACAAAATTTTATTTGACGCAATTCGGACCTGAATCGGAGCTGATATGATCGAAACTCGGTTTTCGGATAATCCACAAAGGGGTTAGTACACGGGATACTGTTAAAAATTGAGTCGAGCCATTTTCTGGATATTTTTACATATTATGTTCCTATGGGTTATTGGAATTCAACAAAATTTTATTTGACGCAATTCGGACCTGAATCGGAGCTGATATGATCGAAACTCGGTTTTCGGATAATCCTCAAAGGCTTTAGTACACGGAATATTGTTAAAAATTGAGCCGGCCCATTTTCCGGATATTTTTACATATTTTGTTCCTAAGGGTTATTGTAATTAAATGAAATTTTATTTGACGTACTTCGGACCGGAATCGGAGCTGATATGATCGAAACTCGGTTTTCGGATAATCCTCAAAGGGGTTAGTACATGGGATATTGTTAAAAATTGAGTCGGACCATTTTGTGGATATTTTTACATATTTTGTTCCTATGGGTTATTGGAATTCAACAAAATTTTATTTGACGCAATTCGGACCTGAATCGGAGCTGATATGATCGAAACTCGGTTTTCGGATAATCCTCAAAGGGGTTAGTACACGGGATACTGTTAAAAATCGAGTCGGGCCATTTTCTGGATATTTTTACATATTTTGTTCCTATGGGTTATTGAAATTAAACGAAATTTTATTCGGCGCAGTTCAGACCGGAATCGGAGCTGATATGATCGAAACTCGGTTTTCGGATAATCCTCAAAGGCGTTAGTACACGGAATATTGTTAAAAATTGAGCCGGCCCATTTTCTGGATATTTTTACATATTTTGTTCCTAAGGGTTATTGTAATTAAATGAAATTTTATTTGACGCAATTCGGACCTGAATCGGAGCTGATATGATCGAAACTCGGTTTTCGGATAATCCACAAAGGGGTTAGTACACGGGATACTGTTAAAAATTGAGTCGGGCCATTTTCTGGATATTTTTACATATTATGTTCCTATGGGTTATTGGAATTCAACAAAATTTTATTTGACGCAATTCGGACCTGAATCGGAGCTGATATGATCGAAACTCGGTTTTCGGATAATCCTCAAAGGCTTTAGTACACGGAATATTGTTAAAAATTGAGCCGGCCCATTTTCCGGATATTTTTACATATTTTGTTCCTAAGGGTTATTGTAATTAAATGAAATTTTATTTGACGTACTTCGGACCGGAATCGGAGCTGATATGATCGAAACTCGGTTTTCGGATAATCCTCAAAGGGGTTAGTACATGGGATATTGTTAAAAATTGAGTCGGACCATTTTGTGGATATTTTTACATATTTTGTTCCTATGGGTTATTGGAATTCAACAAAATTTTATTTGACGCAATTCGGACCTGAATCGGAGCTGATATGATCGAAACTCGGTTTTCGGATAATCCTCAAAGGGGTTAGTACACGGGATACTGTTAAAAATCGAGTCGGGCCATTTTCTGGATATTTTTACATATTTTGTTCCTATGGGTTATTGAAATTAAACGAAATTTTATTCGGCGCAGTTCAGACCGGAATCGGAGCTGATATGATCGAAACTCGGTTTTCGGATAATCCTCAAAGGCGTTAGTACACGGAATATTGTTAAAAATTGAGCCGGCCCATTTTCTGGATATTTTTACATATTTTGTTCCTAAGGGTTATTGTAATTAAATGAAATTTTATTTGACGCAATTCGGACCTGAATCGGAGCTGATATGATCGAAACTCGGTTTTCGGATAATCCACAAAGGGGTTAGTACACGGGATACTGTTAAAAATTGAGTCGGGCCATTTTCTGGATATTTTTACATATTATGTTCCTATGGGTTATTGGAATTCAACAAAATTTTATTTGACGCAATTCGGACCTGAATCGGAGCTGATATGATCGAAACTCGGTTTTCGGATAATCCTCAAAGGGGTTAGTACACGGGATACTGTTAAAAATCGAGTCGGGCCATTTTCTGGATATTTTTACATATTTTGTTCCTAAGGGTTATTGTAATTAAATGAAATTTTATTTGACGCAATTCGGACCTGAATCGGAGCTGATATGATCGAAACTCGGTTTTCGGATAATCCACAAAGGGGTTAGTACACGGGATACTGTTAAAAATTGAGTCGGGCCATTTTCTGGATATTTTTACATATTATGTTCCTATGGGTTATTGGAATTCAACAAAATTTTATTTGACGCAATTCGGACCTGAATCGGAGCTGATATGATCGAAACTCGGTTTTCGGATAATCCTCAAAGGGGTTAGTACACGGGATACTGTTAAAAATCGAGTCGGGCCATTTTCTGGATATTTTTACATATTTTGTTCCTAAGGGTCATTGTAATTAAATGAAATTTTATTTGACGAACTTCGGACCGGAATCGGAGCTGATATGATCGAAACTCGGTTTTCGGATAATCCTCAAAGGGGTTAGTACACGGGATATTGTTAAAAATCGAGTTGGACTATTTTGTGGATATTTTTACATATTTTGTTCCTATTGGTTATTGGAATTCAACAAAATTTTATTTGACGCAATTCGGACCTGAATCGGAGCTGATATGATCGAAACTCGGTTTTCGGATAATCCTCAAAGGGGTTAGTACACGGGATACTGTTAAAAATCGAGTCGGGCCATTTTCTGGATATTTTTACATATTTTGTTCCTATGGGTTATTGAAATTAAACGAAATTTTATTTGGCGCAGTTCAGACCGGAATCGGAGCTGATATGATCGAAACTTGGTTTTCGGATAATCCTCAAAGGGGTTAGTACACGGGATATTGTTAAAAATCGAGTTGGACCATTTTGCGGATATTTTTACATATTTTGTTCCTATTGGTTATTGGAATTCAACAAAATTTTATTTGACGCAATTCGGACCTGAATCGGAGTTGATATGATCGAAACTCAGTTTTCTGATAATCCTCAAAGGCGTTAGTACACGGAATATTGTTAAAAATTGAGTCGGGCCATTTTCTGGATATTTTTACATATTATGTTCCTATGGGTTATTGGAATTCAACAAAATTTTATTTGACGCAATTCGGACCTGAATCGGAGCTGATATGATCGAAACTCGGTTTTCGGATAATCCTCAAAGGCGTTAGTACACGGAATATTGTTAAAAATTGAGCCGGCCCATTTTCCGGATATTTTTACATATTTTGTTCCTAAGGGTTATTGTAATTAAATGAAATTTTATTTGACGCACTTCGGACCGGAATCGGAGCTAATATGATCGAAACTCGGTTTTCGGATAATCCTCAAAGGGGTTAGTACATGGGATATTGTTAAAAATTGAGTCGGACCATTTTGTGGATATTTTTACATATTTTGTTCCTATGGGTTATTGGAATTCAACAAAATTTTATTTGACGCAATTCGGACCTGAATCGGAGCTGATATGATCGAAACTCGGTTTTCGGATAATCCTCAAAGGGGTTAGTACACGGGATACTGTTAAAAATCGAGTCGGGCCATTTTCTGGATATTTTTAAATATTTTGTTCATATGGGTTATTGAAATTAAATGAAATTTTATTCGGCGCAGTTCAGACCGGAATCGGAGCTGATATGATCGAAACTCGGTTTTCGGATAAACCTCAAAGGCGTTAGTACACGGAATATTGTTAAAAATTGAGCCGGCCCATTTTCTGGATATTTTTACATATTTTGTTCCTTAGGGTTATCGTAATTAAATGAAATTTTATTTGACGCAATTCGGACCTGAATCGGAGCTGATATGATCGAAACTCGGTTTTCGGATAATCCACAAAGGGGTTAGTACACGGGATACTGTTAAAAATTGAGTCGGGCCATTTTCTGGATATTTTTACATATTATGTTCCTATGGGTTATTGGAATTCAACAAAATTTTATTTGACGCAATTCGGACCTGAATCGGAGCTGATATGATCGAAACTCGGTTTTCGGATAATCCTCAAAGGGGTTAGTACACGGGATACTGTTAAAAATCGAGTCGGGCCATTTTCTGGATATTTTTACATATTTTGTTCCTAGGGGTTATTGTAATTAAATGAAATTTTATTTGACGCACTTCGGACCGGAATCGGAGCTGATATGATCGAAACTCGGTTTTCGGATAATCCTCAAAGGGGTTAGTACACGGGATATTGTTAAAAATCGAGTTGGACCATTTTGTGGATATTTTTACATATTTTGTTCCTATTGGTTATTGGAATTCAACAAAATTTTATTTGACGCAATTCGGACCTGAATCGGAGCTGATATGATCGAAACTCGGTTTTCGGATAATCCACAAAGGGGTTAGTACACGGGATACTGTTAAAAATTGAGTCGGGCCATTTTATGGATATTTTTACATATTATGTTCCTATGGGTTATTGGAATTCAACAAAATTTTATTTGACGCAATTCGGACCTGAATCGGAGCTGATATGATCGAAACTCGGTTTTCGGATAATCCTCAATGGCGTTAGTACACGGAATATTGTTAAAAATTGAGCCGGCCCATTTTCCGGATATTTTTACATATTTTGTTCCTAAGGGTTATTGTAATTAAATGAAATTTTATTTGACGTACTTCGGACCGGAATCGGAGCTGATATGATCGAAACTCGGTTTTCGGATAATCCTCAAAGGGGTTAGTACATGGGATATTGTTAAAAATTGAGTCGGACCATTTTGTGGATATTTTTACATATTTTGTTCCTATGGGTTATTGGAATTCAACAAAATTTTATTTGACGCAATTCGGACCTGAATCGGAGCTGATATGATCGAAACTCGGTTTTCGGATAATCCTCAAAGGGGTTAGTACACGGGATACTGTTAAAAATCGAGTCGAGCCATTTTCTGGATATTTTTACATATTTTGTTCCTATGGGTTATTGAAATTAAACGAAATTTTATTCGGCGCAGTTCAGACCGGAATCGGAGCTGATATGATCGAAACTCGGTTTTCGGATAATCCTCAAAGGCGTTAGTACACGGAATATTGTTAAAAATTGAGCCGGCCCATTTTCTGGATATTTTTACATATTTTGTTCCTAAGGGTTATTGTAATTAAATGAAATTTTATTTGACGCAATTCGGACCTGAATCGGAGCTGATATGATCGAAACTCGGTTTTCGGATAATCCACAAAGGGGTTAGTACACGGGATACTGTTAAAAATTGAGTCGGGCCATTTTCTGGATATTTTTACATATTATGTTCCTATGGGTTATTGGAATTCAACAAAATTTTATTTGACGCAATTCGAACCTGAATCGGAGCTGATATGATCGAAACTCGGTTTTCGGATAATCCTCAAAGGGGTTAGTACACGGGATACTGTTAAAAATCAAGTCGGGCCATTTTCTGGATATTTTTACATATTTTGTTCCTATGGGTTATTGAAATTAAACGAAATTTTATTCGGCGTAGTTCGGACCAGAATCGAAGCTGATATGATCGAAACTCAGTTTTCTGATAATCCTCAAAGGCGTTAGTACACGGAATATTGTTAAAAATTGAGTCGGGCCATTTTCTAGATATTTTTACATATTTTGTTCCTAAGGGTTATTGTAATTAAATGAAATTTTATTTGACGCAATTCGGACCTGAATCGGAGCTGATATGATCGAAACTCGGTTTTCGGATAATCCTCAAAGGGGTTAGTACACGGGATACTGTTAAAAATCGAGTCGGGCCATTTTCTGGATATTTTTACATATTTTGTTCATATGGGTTATTGAAATTAAATGAAATTTTATTCGGCGCAGTTCAGACCGGAATCGGAGCTGATATGATCGAAACTCGGTTTTCGGATAAACCTCAAAGGCGTTAGTACACGGAATATTGTTAAAAATTGAGCCGGCCCATTTTCTGGATATTTTTACATATTTTGTTCCTTAGGGTTATCGTAATTAAATGAAATTTTATTTGACGCAATTCGGACCTGAATCGGAGCTGATATGATCGAAACTCGGTTTTCGGATAATCCACAAAGGGGTTAGTACACGGGATACTGTTAAAAATCGAGTCGGGCCATTTTCTGGATATTTTTACATATTTTGTTCCTAAGGGTTATTGTAATTAAATGAAATTTTATTTGACGCAATTCGGACCTGAATCGGAGCTGATATGATCGAAACTCGGTTTTCGGATAATCCACAAAGGGGTTAGTACACGGGATACTGTTAAAAATTGAGTCGGGCCATTTTCTGGATATTTTTACATATTATGTTCCTATGGGTTATTGGAATTCAACAAAATTTTATTTGACGCAATTCGGACCTGAATCGGAGCTGATATGATCGAAACTCGGTTTTCGGATAATCCTCAAAGGGGTTAGTACACGGGATACTGTTAAAAATCGAGTCGGGCCATTTTCTGGATATTTTTACATATTTTGTTCCTAAGGGTCATTGTAATTAAATGAAATTTTATTTGACGAACTTCGGACCGGAATCGGAGCTGATATGATCGAAACTCGGTTTTCGGATAATCCTCAAAGGGGTTAGTACACGGGATATTGTTAAAAATCGAGTTGGACTATTTTGTGGATATTTTTACATATTTTGTTCCTATTGGTTATTGGAATTCAACAAAATTTTATTTGACGCAATTCGGACCTGAATCTGAGCTGATATGATCGAAACTCGGTTTTCGGATAATCCTCAAAGGGGTTAGTACACGGGATACTGTTAAAAATCGAGTCGGGCCATTTTCTGGATATTTTTACATATTTTGTTCCTATGGGTTATTGAAATTAAACGAAATTTTATTTGGCGCAGTTCAGACCGGAATCGGAGCTGATATGATCGAAACTCGGTTTTCGGATAATCCTCAAAGGGGTTAGTACACGGGATATTGTTAAAAATCGAGTTGGACCATTTTGCGGATATTTTTACATATTTTGTTCCTATTGGTTATTGGAATTCAACAAAATTTTATTTGACGCAATTCGGACCTGAATCGGAGTTGATATGATCGAAACTCAGTTTTCTGATAATCCTCAAAGGCGTTAGTACACGGAATATTGTTAAAAATTGAGTCGGGCCATTTTCTGGATATTTTTACATATTATGTTCCTATGGGTTATTGGAATTCAACAAAATTTTATTTGACGCAATTCGGACCTGAATCGGAGCTGATATGATCGAAACTCGGTTTTCGGATAATCCTCAAAGGCGTTAGTACACGGAATATTGTTAAAAATTGAGCCGGCCCATTTTCCGGATATTTTTACATATTTTGTTCCTAAGGGTTATTGTAATTAAATGAAATTTTATTTGACGCACTTCGGACCGGAATCGGAGCTAATATGATCGAAACTCGGTTTTCGGATAATCCTCAAAGGGGTTAGTACATGGGATATTGTTAAAAATTGAGTCGGACCATTTTGTGGATATTTTTACATATTTTGTTCCTATGGGTTATTGGAATTCAACAAAATTGTATTTGACGCAATTCGGACCTGAATCGGAGCTGATATGATCGAAACTCGGTTTTCGGATAATCCTCAAAGGGGTTAGTACACGGGATACTGTTAAAAATCGAGTCGGGCCATTTTCTGGATATTTTTACATATTTTGTTCATATGGGTTATTGAAATTAAATGAAATTTTATTCGGCGCAGTTCAGACCGGAATCGGAGCTGATATGATCGAAACTCGGTTTTCGGATAAATCTCAAAGGCGTTAGTACACGGAATATTGTTAAAAATTGAGCCGGCCCATTTTCTGGATATTTTTACATATTTTGTTCCTTAGGGTTATCGTAATTAAATGAAATTTTATTTGACGCAATTCGGACCTGAATCGGAGCTGATATGATCGAAACTCGGTTTTCGGATAATCCACAAAGGGGTTAGTACACGGGATACTGTTAAAAATTGAGTCGGGCCATTTTCTGGATATTTTTACATATTATGTTCCTATGGGTTATTGGAATTCAACAAAATTTTATTTGACGCAATTCGGACCTGAATCGGAGCTGATATGATCGAAACTCGGTTTTCGGATAATCCTCAAAGGGGTTAGTACACGGGATACTGTTAAAAATCGAGTCGGGCCATTTTCTGGATATTTTTACATATTTTGTTCCTAAGGGTTATTGTAATTAAATGAAATTTTATTTGACGCACTTCGGACCGGAATCGGAGCTGATATGATCGAAACTCGGTTTTCGGATAATCCTCAAAGGGGTTAGTACACGGGATATTGTTAAAAATCGAGTTGGACCATTTTGTGGATATTTTTACATATTTTGTTCCTATTGGTTATTGGAATTCAACAAAATTTTATTTGACGCAATTCGGACCTGAATCGGAGCTGATATGATCGAAACTCGGTTTTCGGATAATCCACAAAGGGGTTAGTACACGGGATACTGTTAAAAATTGAGTCGGGCCATTTTCTGGATATTTTTACATATTATGTTCCTATGGGTTATTGGAATTCAACAAAATTTTATTTGACGCAATTCGGACCTGAATCGGAGCTGATATGATCGAAACTCGGTTTTCGGATAATCCTCAAAGGCGTTAGTACACGGAATATTGTTAAAAATTGAGCCGGCCCATTTTCCGGATATTTTTACATATTTTGTTCCTAAGGGTTATTGTAATTAAATGAAATTTTATTTGACGTACTTCGGACCGGAATCGGAGCTGATATGATCGAAACTCGGTTTTCGGATAATCCTCAAAGGGGTTAGTACATGGGATATTGTTAAAAATTGAGTCGGACCATTTTGTGGATATTTTTACATATTTTGTTCCTATGGGTTATTGGAATTCAACAAAATTTTATTTGACGCAATTCGGACCTGAATCGGAGCTGATATGATCGAAACTCGGTTTTCGGATAATCCTCAAAGGGGTTAGTACACGGGATACTGTTAAAAATCGAGTCGAGCCATTTTCTGGATATTTTTACATATTTTGTTCCTATGGGTTATTGAAATTAAACGAAATTTTATTCGGCGCAGTTCAGACCGGAATCGGAGCTGATATGATCGAAACTCGGTTTTCGGATAATCCTCAAAGGCGTTAGTACACGGAATATTGTTAAAAATTGAGCCGGCCCATTTTCTGGATATTTTTACATATTTTGTTCCTAAGGGTTATTGTAATTAAATGAAATTTTATTTGACGCAATTCGGACCTGAATCGGAGCTGATATGATCGAAACTCGGTTTTCGGATAATCCACAAAGGGGTTAGTACACGGGATACTGTTAAAAATTGAGTCGGGCCATTTTCTGGATATTTTTACATATTATGTTCCTATGGGTTATTGGAATTCAACAAAATTTTATTTGACGCAATTCGAACCTGAATCAGAGCTGATATGATCGAAACTCGGTTTTCGGATAATCCTCAAAGGGGTTAGTACACGGGATACTGTTAAAAATCAAGTCGGGCCATTTTCTGGATATTTTTACATATTTTGTTCCTATGGGTTATTGAAATTAAACGAAATTTTATTCGGCGTAGTTCGGACCAGAATCGAAGCTGATATGATCGAAACTCAGTTTTCTGATAATCCTCAAAGGCGTTAGTACACGGAATATTGTTAAAAATTGAGTCGGGCCATTTTCTAGATATTTTTACATATTTTGTTCCTAAGGGTTATTGTAATTAAATGAAATTTTATTTGACGCAATTCGGACCTGAATCGGAGCTGATATGATCGAAACTCGGTTTTCGGATAATCCTCAAAGGGGTTAGTACACGGGATACTGTTAAAAATCGAGTCGGGCCATTTTCTGGATATTTTTACATATTTTGTTCATATGGGTTATTGAAATTAAATGAAATTTTATTCGGCGCAGTTCAGACCGGAATCGGAGCTGATATGATCGAAACTCGGTTTTCGGATAAACCTCAAAGGCGTTAGTACACGGAATATTGTTAAAAATTGAGCCGGCCCATTTTCTGGATATTTTTACATATTTTGTTCCTTAGGGTTATCGTAATTAAATGAAATTTTATTTGACGCAATTCGGACCTGAATCGGAGCTGATATGATCGAAACTCGGTTTTCGGATAATCCACAAAGGGGTTAGTACACGGGATACTGTTAAAAATTGAGTCGGGCCATTTTCTGGATATTTTTACATATTATGTTCCTATGGGTTATTGGAATTCAACAAAATTTTATTTGACGCAATTCGGACCTGAATCGGAGCTGATATGATCGAAACTCGGTTTTCGGATAATCCTCAAAGGGGTTAGTACACGGGATACTGTTAAAAATCGAGTCGGGCCATTTTCTGGATATTTTTACATATTTTGTTCCTAAGGGTTATTGTAATTAAATGAAATTTTATTTGACGCACTTCGGACCGGAATCGGAGCTGATATGATCGAAACTCGGTTTTCGGATAATCCTCAAAGGGGTTAGTACACGGGATATTGTTAAAAATCGAGTTGGACCATTTTGTGGATATTTTTACATATTTTGTTCCTATTGGTTATTGGAATTCAACAAAATTTTATTTGACGCAATTCGGACCTGAATCGGAGCTGATATGATCGAAACTCGGTTTTCGGATAATCCACAAAGGGGTTAGTACACGGGATACTGTTAAAAATTGATTCGGGCCATTTTCTGGATATTTTTACATATTATGTTCCTATGGGTTATTGGAATTCAACAAAATTTTATTTGACGCAATTCGGACCTGAATCGGAGCTGATATGATCGAAACTCGGTTTTCGGATAATCCTCAAAGGCGTTAGTACACGGAATATTGTTAAAAATTGAGCCGGCCCATTTTCCGGATATTTTTACATATTTTGTTCCTAAGGGTTATTGTAATTAAATGAAATTTTATTTGACGTACTTCGGACCGGAATCGGAGCTGATATGATCGAAACTCGGTTTTCGGATAATCCTCAAAGGGGTTAGTACATGGGATATTGTTAAAAATTGAGTCGGACCATTTTGTGGATATTTTTACATATTTTGTTCCTATGGGTTATTGGAATTCAACAAAATTTTATTTGACGCAATTCGGACCTGAATCGGAGCTGATATGATCGAAACTCGGTTTTCGGATAATCCTCAAAGGGGTTAGTACACGGGATACTGTTAAAAATCGAGTCGAGCCATTTTCTGGATATTTTTACATATTTTGTTCCTATGGGTTATTGAAATTAAACGAAATTTTATTCGGCGCAGTTCAGACCGGAATCGGAGCTGATATGATCGAAACTCGGTTTTCGGATAATCCTCAAAGGCGTTAGTACACGGAATATTGTTAAAAATTGAGCCGGCCCATTTTCTGGATATTTTTACATATTTTGTTCCTAAGGGTTATTGTAATTAAATGAAATTTTATTTGACGCAATTCGGACCTGAATCGGAGCTGATATGATCGAAACTCGGTTTTCGGATAATCCACAAAGGGGTTAGTACACGGGATACTGTTAAAAATTGAGTCGGGCCATTTTCTGGATATTTTTACATATTATGTTCCTATGGGTTATTGGAATTCAACAAAATTTTATTTGACGCAATTCGAACCTGAATCGGAGCTGATATGATCGAAACTCGGTTTTCGGATAATCCTCAAAGGGGTTAGTACACGGGATACTGTTAAAAATCAAGTCGGGCCATTTTCTGGATATTTTTACATATTTTGTTCCTATGGGTTATTGAAATTAAACGAAATTTTATTCGGCGTAGTTCGGACCAGAATCGAAGCTGATATGATCGAAACTCAGTTTTCTGATAATCCTCAAAGGCGTTAGTACACGGAATATTGTTAAAAATTGAGTCGGGCCATTTTCTAGATATTTTTACATATTTTGTTCCTAAGGGTTATTGTAATTAAATGAAATTTTATTTGACGCAATTCGGACCTGAATCGGAGCTGATATGATCGAAACTCGGTTTTCGGATAATCCACAAAGGGATTAGTACACGGGATACTGTTAAAAATTGAGTCGGGCCATTTTCTGGATATTTTTACATATTATGTTCCTATGGGTTATTGGAATTCAACAAAATTTTATTTGACGCAATTCGAACCTGAATCGGAGCTGATATGATCGAAACTCGGTTTTCGGATAATCCTCAAAGGGGTTAGTACACGGGATACTGTTAAAAATCAAGTCGGGCCATTTTCTGGATATTTTTACATATTTTGTTCCTATGGGTTATTGAAATTAAACGAAATTTTATTCGGCGTAGTTCGGACCAGAATCGAAGCTGATATGATCGAAACTCAGTTTTCTGATAATCCTCAAAGGCGTTAGTACACGGAATATTGTTAAAAATTGAGTCGGGCCATTTTCTAGATATTTTTACATATTTTGTTCCTATGGGTTATTGAAATTAAATGAAATTTTATTTGACGCACTTCGGACCGGAATCAGAGCTGATATGATGGAAACTCAATTTTCGGATAATCCTCAAAGGGGTTAGTACACGGGATACTGTTAAAAGTCGAGTTGGACCATTTTGTGGATATTTTTACATATTATGTTCCTATGGGTTATTGGAATTCAACAAAATTTTATTTGACGCAATTCGAACCTGAATCGGAGCTGATATGATCGAAACTCGGTTTTCGGATAATCCACAAAGGGGTTAGTACACGGGATACTGTTAAAAATTGAGTCGGGCCATTTTCTGGATATTTTTACATATTATGTTCCTATGGTTTATTGGAATTCAACAAAATTTTATTTGACGCAATTCGAACCTGAATCGGAGCTGATATGATCGAAACTCGGTTTTCGGATAATCCTCAAAGGGGTTAGTACACGGGATACTGTTAAAAATCGAGTCGAGCCATTTTCTGTATATTTTTACATATTTTGTTCCTATGGGTTATTGAAATTAAACGAAATTTTATTCGGCGCAGTTCAGACCGGAATCGGAGCTGATATGATCGAAACTCGGTTTTCGGATAATCCTCAAAGGGGTTAGTACACGGGATACTGTTAAAAATCAAGTCGGGCCATTTTCTGGATATTTTTACATATTTTGTTCCTATGGGTTATTGAAATTAAACGAAATTTTATTCGGCGTAGTTCGGACCAGAATCGAAGCTGATATGATCGAAACTCAGTTTTCTGATAATCCTCAAAGGCGTTAGTACACGGAATATTGTTAAAAATTGAGTCGGGCCATTTTCTAGATATTTTTACATATTTTGTTCCTATGGGTTATTGAAATTAAATGAAATTTTATTTGACGCACTTCGGACCGGAATCAGAGCTGATATGATGGAAACTCAATTTTCGGATAATCCTCAAAGGGGTTAGTACACGGGATACTGTTAAAAGTCGAGTTGGACCATTTTGTGGATATTTTTACATATTATGTTCCTATGGGTTATTGGAATTCAACAAAATTTTATTTGACGCAATTCGAACCTGAATCGGAGCTGATATGATCGAAACTCGGTTTTCGGATAATCCACAAAGGGGTTAGTACACGGGATACTGTTAAAAATTGAGTCGGGCCATTTTCTGGATATTTTTACATATTATGTTCCTATGGGTTATTGGAATTCAACAAAATTTTATTTGACGCAATTCGAACCTGAATCGGAGCTGATATGATCGAAACTCGGTTTTCGGATAATCCTCAAAGGGGTTAGTACACGGGATACTGTTAAAAATCGAGTCGAGCCATTTTCTGTATATTTTTACATATTTTGTTCCTATGGGTTATTGAAATTAAACGAAATTTTATTCGGCGCAGTTCAGACCGGAATCGGAGCTGATATGATCGAAACTCGGTTTTCGGATAATCCTCAAAGGCGTTAGTACACGGAATATTGTTAAAAATTGAGCCGGCCCATTTTCTGGATATTTTTACATATTTTGTTCCTAAGGGTTATTGTAATTAAATGAAATTTTATTTGACGCAATTCGGACCTGAATCGGAGCTGATATGATCGAAACTCGGTTTTCGGATAATCCACAAAGGGGTTAGTACACGGGATACTGTTAAAAATTGAGTCGGGCCATTTTCTGGATATTTTTACATATTATGTTCCTATGGGTTATTGGAATTCAACAAAATTTTACTTGACGCAATTCGAACCTGAATCGGAGCTGATATGATCGAAACTCGGTTTTCGGATAATCCTCAAAGGGGTTAGTACACGGGATACTGTTAAAAATCAAGTCGGGCCATTTTCTGGATATTTTTACATATTTTGTTCCTATAGGTTATTGAAATTAAACGAAATTTTATTCGGCGTAGTTCGGACCAGAATCGAAGCTGATATGATCGAAACTCAGTTTTCTGATAATCCTCAAAGGCGTTAGTACACGGAATATTGTTAAAAATTGAGTCGGGCCATTTTCTAGATATTTTTACATATTTTGTTCCTAAGGGTTATTGTAATTAAATGAAATTTTATTTGACGCAATTCGGACCTGAATCGGAGCTGATATGATCGAAACTCGGTTTTCGGATAATCCACAAAGGGGTTAGTACACGGGATACTGTTAAAAATTGAGTCGGGCCATTTTCTGGATATTTTTACATATTATGTTCCTATGGGTTATTGGAATTCAACAAAATTTTATTTGACGCAATTCGAACCTGAATCGGAGCTGATATGATCGAAACTCGGTTTTCGGATAATCCTCAAAGGGGTTAGTACACGGGATACTGTTAAAAATCAAGTCGGGCCATTTTCTGGATATTTTTACATATTTTGTTCCTATGGGTTATTGAAATTAAACGAAATTTTATTCGGCGTAGTTCGGACCAGAATCGAAGCTGATATGATCGAAACTCAGTTTTCTGATAATCCTCAAAGGCGTTAGTACACGGAATATTGTTAAAATTGAGTCGGGCCATTTTCTAGATATTTTTACATATTTTGTTCCTATGGGTTATTGAAATTAAATGAAATTTTATTTGACGCACTTCGGACCGGAATCGGAGCTGATATGATGGAAACTCAATTTTCGGATAATCCTCAAAGGGGTTAGTACACGGGATACTGTTAAAAGTCGAGTTGGACCATTTTGTGGATATTTTTACATATTATGTTCCTATGGGTTATTGGAATTCAACAAAATTTTATTTGACGCAATTCGAACCTGAATCGGAGCTGATATGATCGAAACTCGGTTTTCGGATAATCCACAAAGGGGTTAGTACACGGGATACTGTTAAAAATTGAGTCGGGCCATTTTCTGGATATTTTTACATATTATGTTCCTATGGGTTATTGGAATTCAACAAAATTTTATTTGACGCAATTCGAACCTGAATCGGAGCTGATATGATCGAAACTCGGTTTTCGGATAATCCTCAAAGGGGTTAGTACACGGGATACTGTTAAAAATCGAGTCGAGCCATTTTCTGGATATTTTTACATATTTTGTTCCTATGGGTTATTGAAATTAAACGAAATTTTATTCGGCGCAGTTCAGACCGGAATCGGAGCTGATATGATCGAAACTCGGTTTTCGGATAATCCTCAAAGGCGTTAGTACACGGAATATTGTTAAAAATTGAGCCGGCCCATTTTCTGGATATTTTTACATATTTTGTTCCTAAGGGTTATTGTAATTAAATGAAATTTTATTTGACGCAATTCGGACCTGAATCGGAGCTGATATGATCGAAACTCGGTTTTCGGATAATCCACAAAGGGGTTAGTACACGGGATACTGTTAAAAATTGAGTCGGGCCATTTTCTGGATATTTTTACATATTATGTTCCTATGGGTTATTGGAATTCAACAAAATTTTATTTGACGCAATTCGAACCTGAATCGGAGCTGATATGATCGAAACTCGGTTTTCGGATAATCCTCAAAGGGGTTAGTACACGGGATACTGTTAAAAATCAAGTCGGGCCATTTTCTGGATATTTTTACATATTTTGTTCATATGGGTTATTGAAATTAAATGAAATTTTATTCGGCGCAGTTCAGACCGGAATCGGAGCTGATATGATCGAAACTCGGTTTTCGGATAAACCTCAAAGGCGTTAGTACACGGAATATTGTTAAAAATTGAGCCGGCCCATTTTCTGGATATTTTTACATATTTTGTTCCTTAGGGTTATCGTAATTAAATGAAATTTTATTTGACGCAATTCGGACCTGAATCGGAGCTGATATGATCGAAACTCGGTTTTCGGATAATCCACAAAGGGGTTTGTACACGGGATACTGTTAAAAATCGAGTCGAGCCATTTTCTGGATATTTTTACATATTTTGTTCCTATGGGTTATTGAAATTAAACGAAATTTTATTCGGCGCAGTTCAGACCGAAATCGGAGCTGATATGATCGAAACTCGATTTTCGGATAATCCTCAAAGGCGTTAGTACACGGAATATTGTTAAAAATTGAGCCGGCCCATTTTCTGGATATTTTTACATATTTTGTTCCTAAGGGTTATTGTAATTAAATGAAATTTTATTTGACGCACTTCGGACCGGAATCGGAGCTAATATGATCGAAACTCGGTTTTCGGATAATCCTCAAAGGGGTTAGTACATGGGATATTGTTAAAAATTGAGTCGGACCATTTTGTGGATATTTTTACATATTTTGTTCCTATGGGTTATTGGAATTCAACAAAATTTTATTTGACGCAATTCGGACCTGAATCGGAGCTGATATGATCGAAACTCGGTTTTCGGATAATCCTCAAAGGGGTTAGTACACGGGATACTGTTAAAAATCGAGTCGGGCCATTTTCTGGATATTTTTACATATTTTGTTCATATGGGTTATTGAAATTAAATGAAATTTTATTCGGCGCAGTTCAGACCGGAATCGGAGCTGATATGATCGAAACTCGGTTTTCGGATAAACCTCAAAGGCGTTAGTACACGGAATATTGTTAAAAATTGAGCCGGCCCATTTTCTGGATATTTTTACATATTTTGTTCCTTAGGGTTATCGTAATTAAATGAAATTTTATTTGACGCAATTCGGACCTGAATCGGAGCTGATATGATCGAAACTCGGTTTTCGGATAATCCACAAAGGGGTTAGTACACGGGATACTGTTAAAAATTGAGTCGGGCCATTTTCTGGATATTTTTACATATTATGTTCCTATGGGTTATTGGAATTCAACAAAATTTTATTTGACGCAATTCGGACCTGAATCGGAGCTGATATGATCGAAACTCGGTTTTCGGATAATCCTCAAAGGGGTTAGTACACGGGATACTGTTAAAAATCGAGTCGGGCCATTTTCTGGATATTTTTACATATTTTGTTCCTAAGGGTTATTGTAATTAAATGAAATTTTATTTGACGCACTTCGGACCGGAATCGGAGCTGATATGATCGAAACTCGGTTTTCGGATAATCCTCAAAGGGGTTAGTACACGGGATATTGTTAAAAATCGAGTTGGACCATTTTGTGGATATTTTTACATATTTTGTTCCTATTGGTTATTGGAATTCAACAAAATTTTATTTGACGCAATTCGGACCTGAATCGGAGCTGATATGATCGAAACTCGGTTTTCGGATAATCCACAAAGGGGTTAGTACACGGGATACTGTTAAAAATTGAGTCGGGCCATTTTCTGGATATTTTTACATATAATGTTCCTATGGGTTATTGGAATTCAACAAAATTTTATTTGACGCAATTCGGACCTGAATCGGAGCTGATATGATCGAAACTCGGTTTTCGGATAATCCTCAAAGGCGTTAGTACACGGAATATTGTTAAAAATTGAGCCGGCCCATTTTCCGGATATTTTTACATATTTTGTTCCTAAGGGTTATTGTAATTAAATGAAATTTTATTTGACGTACTTCGGACCGGAATCGGAGCTGATATGATCGAAACTCGGTTTTCGGATAATCCTCAAAGGGGTTAGTACATGGGATATTGTTAAAAATTGAGTCGGACCATTTTGTGGATATTTTTACATATTTTGTTCCTATGGGTTATTGGAATTCAACAAAATTTTATTTGACGCAATTCGGACCTGAATCGGAGCTGATATGATCGAAACTCGGTTTTCGGATAATCCTCAAAGGGGTTAGTACACGGGATACTGTTAAAAATCGAGTCGAGCCATTTTCTGGATATTTTTACAAATTTTGTTCCTATGGGTTATTGAAATTAAACGAAATTTTATTCGGCGCAGTTCAGACCGGAATCGGAGCTGATATGATCGAAACTCGGTTTTCGGATAATCCTCAAAGGCGTTAGTACACGGAATATTGTTAAAAATTGAGCCGGCCCATTTTCTGGATATTTTTACATATTTTGTTCCTAAGGGTTATTGTAATTAAATGAAATTTTATTTGACGCAATTCGGACCTGAATCGGAGCTGATATGATCGAAACTCGGTTTTCGGATAATCCACAAAGGGGTTAGTACACGGGATACTGTTAAAAATTGAGTCAGGCCATTTTCTGGATATTTTTACATATTATGTTCCTATGGGTTATTGGAATTCAACAAAATTTTATTTGACGCAATTCGAACCTGAATCGGAGCTGATATGATCGAAACTCGGTTTTCGGATAATCCTCAAAGGGGTTAGTACACGGGATACTGTTAAAAATCAAGTCGGGCCATTTTCTGGATATTTTTACATATTTTGTTCCTATGGGTTATTGAAATTAAACGAAATTTTATTCGGCGTAGTTCGGACCAGAATCGAAGCTGATATGATCGAAACTCAGTTTTCTGATAATCCTCAAAGGCGTTAGTACACGGAATATTGTTAAAAATTGAGTCGGGCCATTTTCTAGATATTTTTACATATTTTGTTCCTAAGGGTTATTGTAATTAAATGAAATTTTATTTGACGCAATTCGGACCTGAATCGGAGCTGATATGATCGAAACTCGGTTTTCGGATAATCCACAAAGGGGTTAGTACACGGGATACTGTTAAAAATTGAGTCGGGCCATTTTCTGGATATTTTTACATATTATGTTCCTATGGGTTATTGGAATTCAACAAAATTTTATTTGACGCAATTCGAACCTGAATCGGAGCTGATATGATCGAAACTCGGTTTTCGGATAATCCTCAAAGGGGTTAGTACACGGGATACTGTTAAAAATCAAGTCGGGCCATTTTCTGGATATTTTTACATATTTTGTTCCTATGGGTTATTGAAATTAAACGAAATTTTATTCGGCGTAGTTCGGACCAGAATCGAAGCTGATATGATCGAAACTCAGTTTTCTGATAATCCTCAAAGGCGTTAGTACACGGAATATTGTTAAAAATTGAGTCGGGCCATTTTCTAGATATTTTTACATATTTTGTTCCTATGGGTTATTGAAATTAAATGAAATTTTATTTGACGCACTTCGGACCGGAATCGGAGCTGATATGATGGAAACTCAATTTTCGGATAATCCTCAAAGGGGTTAGTACACGGGATACTGTTAAAAGTCGAGTTGGACCATTTTGTGGATATTTTTACATATTATGTTCCTATGGGTTATTGGAATTCAACAAAATTTTATTTGACGCAATTCGAACCTGAATCGGAGCTGATATGATCGAAACTCGGTTTTCGGATAATCCACAAAGGGGTTAGTACACGGGATACTGTTAAAAATTGAGTCGGGCCATTTTCTGGATATTTTTACATATTATGTTCCTATGGGTTATTGGAATTCAACAAAATTTTATTTGACGCAATTCGAACCTGAATCGGAGCTGATATGATCGAAACTCGGTTTTCGGATAATCCTCAAAGGGGTTAGTACACGGGATACTGTTAAAAATCGAGTCGAGCCATTTTCTGGATATTTTTACATATTTTGTTCCTATGGGTTATTGAAATTAAACGAAATTTTATTCGGCGCAGTTCAGACCGGAATCGGAGCTGATATGATCGAAACTCGGTTTTCGGATAATCCTCAAAGGCGTTAGTACACGGAATATTGTTAAAAATTGAGCCGGCCCATTTTCTGGATATTTTTACATATTTTGTTCCTAAGGGTTATTGTAATTAAATGAAATTTTATTTGACGCAATTCGGACCTGAATCGGAGCTGATATGATCGAAACTCGGTTTTCGGATAATCCACAAAGGGGTTAGTACACGGGATACTGTTAAAAATTGAGTCGGGCCATTTTCTGGATATTTTTACATATTATGTTCCTATGGGTTATTGGAATTCAACAAAATTTTATTTGACGCAATTCGAACCTGAATCGGAGCTGATATGATCGAAACTCGGTTTTCGGATAATCCTCAAAGGGGTTAGTACACGGGATACTGTTAAAAATCAAGTCGGGCCATTTTCTGGATATTTTTACATATTTTGTTCCTATGGGTTATTGAAATTAAACGAAATTTTATTCGGCGTAGTTCGGACCAGAATCGAAGCTGATATGATCGAAACTCAGTTTTCTGATAATCCTCAAAGGCGTTAGTACACGGAATATTGTTAAAAATTGAGTCGGGCCATTTTCTAGATATTTTTACATATTTTGTTCCTAAGGGTTATTGTAATTAAATGAAATTTTATTTGACGCAATTCGGACCTGAATCGGAGCTGATATGATCGAAACTCGGTTTTCGGATAATCCACAAAGGGGTTAGTACACGGGATACTGTTAAAAATTGAGTCGGGCCATTTTCTGGATATTTTTACATATTATGTTCCTATGGGTTATTGGAATTCAACAAAATTTTATTTGACGCAATTCGAACCTGAATCGGAGCTGATATGATCGAAACTCGGTTTTCGGATAATCCTCAAAGGGGTTAGTACACGGGATACTGTTAAAAATCAAGTCGGGCCATTTTCTGGATATTTTTACATATTTTGTTCCTATGGGTTATTGAAATTAAACGAAATTTTATTCGGCGTAGTTCGGACCAGAATCGAAGCTGATATGATCGAAACTCAGTTTTCTGATAATCCTCAAAGGCGTTAGTACACGGAATATTGTTAAAAATTGAGTCGGGCCATTTTCTAGATATTTTTACATATTTTGTTCCTATGGGTTATTGAAATTAAATGAAATTTTATTTGACGCACTTCGGACCGGAATCGGAGCTGATATGATGGAAACTCAATTTTCGGATAATCCTCAAAGGGGTTAGTACACGGGATACTGTTAAAAGTCGAGTTGGACCATTTTGTGGATATTTTTACATATTATGTTCCTATGGGTTATTGGAATTCAACAAAATTTTATTTGACGCAATTCGAACCTGAATCGGAGCTGATATGATCGAAACTCGGTTTTCGGATAATCCACAAAGGGGTTAGTACACGGGATACTGTTAAAAATTGAGTCGGGCCATTTTCTGGATATTTTTACATATTATGTTCCTATGGGTTATTGGAATTCAACAAAATTTTATTTGACGCAATTCGAACCTGAATCGGAGCTGATATGATCGAAACTCGGTTTTCGGATAATCCTCAAAGGGGTTAGTACACGGGATACTGTTAAAAATCGAGTCGAGCCATTTTCTGGATATTTTTACATATTTTGTTCCTATGGGTTATTGAAATTAAACGAAATTTTATTCGGCGCAGTTCAGACCGGAATCGGAGCTGATATGATCGAAACTCGGTTTTCGGATAATCCTCAAAGGCGTTAGTACACGGAATATTGTTAAAAATTGAGCCGGCCCATTTTCTGGATATTTTTACATATTTTGTTCCTAAGGGTTATTGTAATTAAATGAAATTTTATTTGACGCAATTCGGACCTGAATCGGAGCTGATATGATCGAAACTCGGTTTTCGGATAATCCACAAAGGGGTTAGTACACGGGATACTGTTAAAAATTGAGTCGGGCCATTTTCTGGATATTTTTACATATTATGTTCCTATGGGTTATTGGAATTCAACAAAATTTTATTTGACGCAATTCGAACCTGAATCGGAGCTGATATGATCGAAACTCGGTTTTCGGATAAACCTCAAAGGGGTTAGTACACGGGATACTGTTAAAAATCAAGTCGGGCCATTTTCTGGATATTTTTACATATTTTGTTCCTATGGGTTATTGAAATTAAACGAAATTTTATTCGGCGTAGTTCGGACCAGAATCGAAGCTGATATGATCGAAACTCAGTTTTCTGATAATCCTCAAAGGCGTTAGTACACGGAATATTGTTAAAAATTGAGTCGGGCCATTTTCTAGATATTTTTACATATTTTGTTCCTAAGGGTTATTGTAATTAAATGAAATTTTATTTGACGCAATTCGGACCTGAATCGGAGCTGATATGATCGAAACTCGGTTTTCGGATAATCCACAAAGGGGTTAGTACACGGGATACTGTTAAAAATTGAGTCGGGCCATTTTCTGGATATTTTTACATATTATGTTCCTATGGGTTATTGGAATTCAACAAAATTTTATTTGACGCAATTCGAACCTGAATCGGAGCTGATATGATCGAAACTCGGTTTTCGGATAATCCTCAAAGGGGTTAGTACACGGGATACTGTTAAAAATCAAGTCGGGCCATTTTCTGGATATTTTTACATATTTTGTTCCTATGGGTTATTGAAATTAAACGAAATTTTATTCGGCGTAGTTCGGACCAGAATCGAAGCTGATATGATCGAAACTCAGTTTTCTGATAATCCTCAAAGGCGTTAGTACACGGAATATTGTTAAAAATTGAGTCGGGCCATTTTCTAGATATTTTTACATATTTTGTTCCTATGGGTTATTGAAATTAAATGAAATTTTATTTGACGCACTTCGGACCGGAATCGGAGCTGATATGATGGAAACTCAATTTTCGGATAATCCTCAAAGGGGTTAGTACACGGGATACTGTTAAAAGTCGAGTTGGACCATTTTGTGGATATTTTTACATATTATGTTCCTATGGGTTATTGGAATTCAACAAAATTTTATTTGACGCAATTCGAACCTGAATCGGAGCTGATATGATCGAAACTCGGTTTTCGGATAATCCACAAAGGGGTTAGTACACGGGATACTGTTAAAAATTGAGTCGGGCCATTTTCTGGATATTTTTACATATTATGTTCCTATGGGTTATTGGAATTCAACAAAATTTTATTTGACGCAATTCGAACCTGAATCAGAGCTGATATGATCGAAACTCGGTTTTCGGATAATCCTCAAAGGGGTTAGTACACGGGATACTGTTAAAAATCGAGTCGAGCCATTTTCTGGATATTTTTACATATTTTGTTCCTATGGGTTATTGAAATTAAACGAAATTTTATTCGGCGCAGTTCAGACCGGAATCGGAGCTGATATGATCGAAACTCGGTTTTCGGATAATCCTCAAAGGCGTTAGTACACGGAATATTGTTAAAAATTGAGCCGGCCCATTTTCTGGATATTTTTACATATTTTGTTCCTAAGGGTTATTGTAATTAAATGAAATTTTATTTGACGCAATTCGGACCTGAATCGGAGCTGATATGATCGAAACTCGGTTTTCGGATAATCCACAAAGGGGTTAGTACACGGGATACTGTTAAAAATTGAGTCGGGCCATTTTCTGGATATTTTTACATATTATGTTCCTATGGGTTATTGGAATTCAACAAAATTTTATTTGACGCAATTCGAACCTGAATCGGAGCTGATATGATCGAAACTCGGTTTTCGGATAATCCTCAAAGGGGTTAGTACACGGGATACTGTTAAAAATCAAGTCGGGCCATTTTCTGGATATTTTTACATATTTTGTTCCTATGGGTTATTGAAATTAAACGAAATTTTATTCGGCGTAGTTCGGACCAGAATCGAAGCTGATATGATCGAAACTCAGTTTTCTGATAATCCTCAAAGGCGTTAGTACACGGAATATTGTTAAAAATTGAGTCGGGCCATTTTCTAGATATTTTTACATATTTTGTTCCTAAGGGTTATTGTAATTAAATGAAATTTTATTTGACGCAATTCGGACCTGAATCGGAGCTGATATGATCGAAACTCGGTTTTCGGATAATACACAAAGGGGTTAGTACACGGGATACTGTTAAAAATTGAGTCGGGCCATTTTCTGGATATTTTTACATATTATGTTCCTATGGGTTATTGGAATTCAACAAAATTTTATTTGACGCAATTCGAACCTGAATCGGAGCTGATATGATCGAAACTCGGTTTTCGGATAATCCTCAAAGGGGTTAGTACACGGGATACTGTTAAAAATCAAGTCGGGCCATTTTCTGGATATTTTTACATATTTTGTTCCTATGGGTTATTGAAATTAAACGAAATTTTATTCGGCGTAGTTCGGACCAGAATCGAAGCTGATATGATCGAAACTCAGTTTTCTGATAATCCTCAAAGGCGTTAGTACACGGAATATTGTTAAAATTGAGTCGGGCCATTTTCTAGATATTTTTACATATTTTGTTCCTATGGGTTATTGAAATTAAATGAAATTTTATTTGACGCACTTCGGACCGGAATCGGAGCTGATATGATGGAAACTCAATTTTCGGATAATCCTCAAAGGGGTTAGTACACGGGATACTGTTAAAAGTCGAGTTGGACCATTTTGTGGATATTTTTACATATTATGTTCCTATGGGTTATTGGAATTCAACAAAATTTTATTTGACGCAATTCGAACCTGAATCGGAGCTGATATGATCGAAACTCGGTTTTCGGATAATCCACAAAGGGGTTAGTACACGGGATACTGTTAAAAATTGAGTCGGGCCATTTTCTGGATATTTTTACATATTATGTTCCTATGGGTTATTGGAATTCAACAAAATTTTATTTGACGCAATTCGAACCTGAATCAGAGCTGATATGATCGAAACTCGGTTTTCGGATAATCCTCAAAGGGGTTAGTACACGGGATACTGTTAAAAATCGAGTCGAGCCATTTTCTGGATATTTTTACATATTTTGTTCCTATGGGTTATTGAAATTAAACGAAATTTTATTCGGCGCAGTTCAGACCGGAATCGGAGCTGATATGATCGAAACTCGGTTTTCGGATAATCCTCAAAGGCGTTAGTACACGGAATATTGTTAAAAATTGAGCCGGCCCATTTTCTGGATATTTTTACATATTTTGTTCCTAAGGGTTATTGTAATTAAATGAAATTTTATTTGACGCAATTCGGACCTGAATCGGAGCTGATATGATCGAAACTCGGTTTTCGGATAATCCACAAAGGGGTTAGTACACGGGATACTGTTAAAAATTGAGTCGGGCCATTTTCTGGATATTTTTACATATTATGTTCCTATGGGTTATTGGAATTCAACAAAATTTTATTTGACGCAATTCGAACCTGAATCGGAGCTGATATGATCGAAACTCGGTTTTCGGATAATCCTCAAAGGGGTTAGTACACGGGATACTGTTAAAAATCAAGTCGGGCCATTTTCTGGATATTTTTACATATTTTGTTCCTATGGGTTATTATTGAAATTAAACGAAATTTTATTCGGCGTAGTTCGGACCAGAATCGAAGCTGATATGATCGAAACTCAGTTTTCTGATAATCCTCAAAGGCGTTAGTACACGGAATATTGTTAAAAATTGAGTCGGGCCATTTTCTAGATATTTTTACATATTTTGTTCCTATGGGTTATTGAAATTAAATGAAATTTTATTTGACGCACTTCGGACCGGAATCGGAGCTGATATGATGGAAACTCAATTTTCGGATAATCCTCAA
This sequence comes from Saposhnikovia divaricata, assembly GCA_036435485.1. Taxonomy (NCBI): domain Eukaryota; kingdom Viridiplantae; phylum Streptophyta; class Magnoliopsida; order Apiales; family Apiaceae; genus Saposhnikovia; species Saposhnikovia divaricata. Next base: position 223,329,689 of record CM071599.1, on the reverse strand, counting down.
AGGGGTTAGTACACGGGATACTGTTAAAAGTCGAGTTGGACCATTTTGTGGATATTTTCACATATTTTGTTCCTATAGGTTATTGAAATTCAACAAAATTTTATTCGACACAGTTCGGACCGGAATCGGAGCTGGTATGATCGAAACTCGGTTTTCGGATAATCCTCAAAGGGGTTAGTACATGGGATATTGTTAAAAATTGAGTCGGACCATTTTGTGGATATTTTTACATATTTTGTTCATATGGGTTATTGGAATTCAACAAAATTTTATTTGACGCAATTCGGACCTGAATCGGAGCTGATATGATCGAAACTCGGTTTTCGGATAATCCTCAAAGGGGTTAGTACACGGGATACTGTTAAAAATCGAGTCGGGCCATTTTCTGGATATTTTTATATATTTTGTTCCTATGGGTTATTGAAATTAAACGAAATTTTATTCGGCGCAGTTCAGACCGGAATCGGAGCTGATATGATCGAAACTCGGTTTTCGGATAATCCTCAAAGGGGTTAGTACACGGGATATTGTTAAAAATCGAGTTGGACCATTTTGTGGATATTTTTACATATTTTGTTCCTATTGGTTATTGGAATTCAACAAAATTTTATTTGACGCAATTCGGACCTGAATCGGAGTTGATATGATCGAAACTCAGTTTTCTGATAATCCTCAAAGGCGTTAGTACACGGAATATTGTTAAAAATTGAGTCGGGCGATTTTCTGGATATTTTTACATATTATGTTCCTATGGGTTATTGGAATTCAACAAAATTTTATTTGACGCAATTCGGACCTGAATCGGAGCTGATATGATCGAAACTCGGTTTTCGGATAATCCTCAAAGGCGTTAGTACACGGAATATTGTTAAAAATTGAGCCGGCCCATTTTCCGGATATTTTTACATATTTTGTTCCTAAGGGTTATTGTAATTAAAAGAAATTTTATTTGACGCACTTCGGACCGGAATCGGAGCTAATATGATCGAAACTCGGTTTTCGGATAATCCTCAAAGGGGTTAGTACATGGGATATTGTTAAAAATTTAGTCGGACCATTTTGTGGATATTTTTACATATTTTGTTCCTATGGGTTATTGGAATTCAATGAAATTTTATTTGACGCAATTCGGACCTGAATCGGAGCTGATATGATCGAAACTCGGTTTTCGGATAATCCACAAAGGGGTTAGTACACGGGATACTGTTAAAAATTGAGTCGGGCCATTTTCTGGATATTTTTACATATTATGTTCCTATGGGTTATTGGAATTCAACAAAATTTTATTTGACGCAATTCGAACCTGAATCGGAGCTGATATGATCGAAACTCGGTTTTCGGATAATCCTCAAAGGGGTTAGTACACGGGATACTGTTAAAAATCAAGTCGGGCCATTTTCTGGATATTTTTACATATTTTGTTCCTATGGGTTATTATTGAAATTAAACGAAATTTTATTCGGCGTAGTTCGGACCAGAATCGAAGCTGATATGATCGAAACTCAGTTTTCTGATAATCCTCAAAGGCGTTAGTACACGGAATATTGTTAAAAATTGAGTCGGGCCATTTTCTAGATATTTTTACATATTTTGTTCCTATGGGTTATTGAAATTAAATGAAATTTTATTTGACGCACTTCGGACCGGAATCGGAGCTGATATGATGGAAACTCAATTTTCGGATAATCCTCAAAGGGGTTAGTACACGGGATACTGTTAAAAGTCGAGTTGGACCATTTTGTGGATATTTTCACATATTTTGTTCCTATAGGTTATTGAAATTCAACAAAATTTTATTCGACACAGTTCGGACCGGAATCGGAGCTGGTATGATCGAAACTCGGTTTTCGGATAATCCTCAAAGGGGTTAGTACATGGGATATTGTTAAAAATTGAGTCGGACCATTTTGTGGATATTTTTACATATTTTGTTCATATGGGTTATTGGAATTCAACAAAATTTTATTTGACGCAATTCGGACCTGAATCGGAGCTGATATGATCGAAACTCGGTTTTCGGATAATCCTCAAAGGGGTTAGTACACGGGATACTGTTAAAAATCGAGTCGGGCCATTTTCTGGATATTTTTATATATTTTGTTCCTATGGGTTATTGAAATTAAACGAAATTTTATTCGGCGCAGTTCAGACCGGAATCGGAGCTGATATGATCGAAACTCGGTTTTCGGATAATCCTCAAAGGGGTTAGTACACGGGATATTGTTAAAAATCGAGTTGGACCATTTTGTGGATATTTTTACATATTTTGTTCCTATTGGTTATTGGAATTCAACAAAATTTTATTTGACGCAATTCGGACCTGAATCGGAGTTGATATGATCGAAACTCAGTTTTCTGATAATCCTCAAAGGCGTTAGTACACGGAATATTGTTAAAAATTGAGTCGGGCGATTTTCTGGATATTTTTACATATTATGTTCCTATGGGTTATTGGAATTCAACAAAATTTTATTTGACGCAATTCGGACCTGAATCGGAGCTGATATGATCGAAACTCGGTTTTCGGATAATCCTCAAAGGCGTTAGTACACGGAATATTGTTAAAAATTGAGCCGGCCCATTTTCCGGATATTTTTACATATTTTGTTCCTAAGGGTTATTGTAATTAAATGAAATTTTATTTGACGCACTTCGGACCGGAATCGGAGCTAATATGATCGAAACTCGGTTTTCGGATAATCCTCAAAGGGGTTAGTACATGGGATATTGTTAAAAATTTAGTCGGACCATTTTGTGGATATTTTTACATATTTTGTTCCTATGGGTTATTGGAATTCAACAAAATTTTATTTGACGCAATTCGGACCTGAATCGGAGCTGATATGATCGAAACTCGGTTTTCGGATAATCCTCAAAGGGGTTAGTACACGGGATACTGTTAAAAATCGAGTCGGGCCATTTTCTGGATATTTTTACATATTTTGTTCATATGGGTTATTTAAATTAAATGAAATTTTATTCGGCGCAGTTCAGACCGGAATCGGAGCTGATATGATCGAAACTCGATTTTCGGATAAACCTCAAAGGCGTTAGTACACGGAATATTGTTAAAAATTGAGCCGGCCCATTTTCTGGATATTTTTACATATTTTGTTCCTTAGGGTTATCGTAATTAAATGAAATTTTATTTGACGCAATTCGGACCTGAATCGGAGCTGATATGATCGAAACTCGGTTTTTGGATAATCCACAAAGGGGTTAGTACACGGGATACTGTTAAAAATTGAGTCGGGCCATTTTCTGGATATTTTTACATATTATGTTCCTATGGGTTATTGGAATTCAACAAAATTTTATTTGACGCAATTCGGACCTGAATCGGAGCTGATATGATCGAAACTCGGTTTTCGGATAATCCTCAAAGGGGTTAGTACACGGGATACTGTTAAAAATCGAGTCGGGCCATTTTCTGGATATTTTTACATATTTTGTTCCTAAGGGTTATTGTAATTAAATGAAATTTTATTTGACGCACTTCGGACCGGAATCGGAGCTGATATGATTGAAACTCGGTTTTCGGATAATCCTCAAAGGGGTTAGTACACGGGATATTGTTAAAAATCGAGTTGGACCATTTTGTGGATATTTTTACATATTTTGTTCCTATTGGTTATTGGAATTCAACAAAATTTTATTTGACGCAATTCGGACCTGAATCGGAGCTGATATGATCGAAACTCGGTTTTCGGATAATCCACAAAGGGGTTAGTACACGGGATACTGTTAAAAATTGAGTCGGGCCATTTTCTGGATATTTTTACATATTATGTTCCTATGGGTTATTGGAATTCAACAAAATTTTATTTGACGCAATTCGGACCTGAATTGGAGCTGATATGATCGAAACTCGGTTTTCGGATAATCCTCAAAGGCGTTAGTACACGGAATATTGTTAAAAATTGAGCCGGCCCATTTTCCGGATATTTTTACATATTTTGTTCCTAAGGGTTATTGTAATTAAATGAAATTTTATTTGACGTACTTCGGACCGGAATCGGAGCTGATATGATCGAAACTCGGTTTTCGGATAATCCTCAAAGGGGTTAGTACATGGGATATTGTTAAAAATTGAGTCGGACCATTTTGTGGATATTTTTACATATTTTGTTCCTATGGGTTATTGGAATTCAACAAAATTTTATTTGACGCAATTCGGACCTGAATCTGAGCTGATATGATCGAAACTCGGTTTTCGGATAATCCACAAAGGGGTTAGTACACGGGATACTGTTAAAAATCAAGTCGGGCCATTTTCTGGATATTTTTACATATTTTGTTCCTATGGGTTATTGAAATTAAACGAAATTTTATTCGGCGTAGTTCGGACCAGAATCGAAGCTGATATGATCGAAACTCAGTTTTCTGATAATCCTCAAAGGCGTTAGTACACGGAATATTGTTAAAAATTGAGGCGGGCCATTTTCTAGATATTTTTACATATTTTGTTCCTATGGGTTATTGAAATTAAATGAAATTTTATTTGACGCACTTCGGACCGGAATCGGAGCTGATATGATGGAAACTCAATTTTCGGATAATCCTCAAAGGGGTTAGTACACGGGATACTGTTAAAAGTCGAGTCGGACCATTTTGTGGATATTTTTACATATTTTGTTCCTATGGGTTATTGGAATTCAACAAAATTTTATTTGACGCAATTCGGACCTGAATCGGAGCTGATATGATCGAAACTCGGTTTTCGGATAATCCTCAAAGGCGTTAGTACACGGAATATTGTTAAAAATTGAGCCGGCCCATTTTCTGGATATTTTTACATATTTTGTTCCTAAGGGTTATTGTAATTAAATGAAATTTTATTTGACGCAATTCGGACCTGAATCGGAGCTGATATGATCGAAACTCGGTTTTCGGATAATCCACAAAGGGGTTAGTACACGGGATACTGTTAAAAATTGAGTCGGGCCATTTTCTGGATATTTTTACATATTATGTTCCTATGGGTTATTGGAATTCAACAAAATTTTATTAGACGCAATTCGGACCTGAATCGGAGCTGATATGATCGAAACTCGGTTTTCGGATAATCCTCAAAGGGGTTAGTACACGGGATACTGTTAAAAATCGAGTCGGGCCATTTTCTAGATATTTTTACATATTTTGTTCCTAAGGGTTATTGTAATTAAATGAAATTTTATTTGACGCACTTCGGACCGGAATCGGAGCTGATATGATCGAAACTCGGTTTTCGGATAATCCTCAAAGGGGTTAGTACACGGGATATTGTTAAAAATCGAGTTGGACTATTTTGTGGATATTTTTACATATTTTGTTCCTATTGGTTATTGGAATTCAACAAAATTTTATTTGACGCAATTCGGACCTGAATCGGAGCTGATATGATCGAAACTCGGTTTTCGGATAATCCACAAAGGGGTTAGTACACGGGATATTGTTAAAAATTGAGTCGGGCCATTTTCTGGATATTTTTACATATTATGTTCCTATGGGTTATTGGAATTCAACAAAATTTTATTTGACGCAATTCGAACCTGAATCGGAGCTGATATGATCGAAACTCGGTTTTCGGATAATCCTCAAAGGGGTTAGTACACGGGATACTGTTAAAAATCAAGTCGGGCCATTTTCTGGATATTTTTACATATTTTGTTCCTATGGGTTATTGAAATTAAACGAAATTTTATTCGGCGTAGTTCGGACCAGAATCGAAGCTGATATGATCGAAACTCAGTTTTCTGATAATCCTCAAAGGCGTTAGTACACGGAATATTGTTAAAAATTGAGTCGGGCCATTTTCTAGATATTTTTACATATTTTGTTCCTATGGGTTATTGAAATTAAATGAAATTTTATTTGACGCACTTCGGACCGGAATCGGAGCTGATATGATGGAAACTCAATTTTCGGATAATCCTCAAAGGGGTTAGTACACGGGATACTGTTAAAAGTCGAGTTGGACCATTTTGTGGATATTTTCACATATTTTGTTCCTATAGGTTATTGAAATTCAACAAAATTTTATTCGACACAGTTCGGACCGGAATCGGAGCTGGTATGATCGAAACTCGGTTTTCAGATAATCCTCAAAGGGGTTAGTACATGGGATATTGTTAAAAATTGAGTCAGACCATTTTGTGGATATTTTTACATATTTTGTTCCTATGGGTTATTGGAATTCAACAAAATTTTATTTGACGCAATTCGGACCTGAATCGGAGCTGATATGATCGAAACTCGGTTTTCGGATAATCCTCAAAGGGGTTAGTACACGGGATACTGTTAAAAATCGAGTCGGGCCATTTTCTGGATATTTTTACATATTTTGTTCCTATGGGTTATTGAAATTAAACGAAATTTTATTCGGCGCAGTTCAGACCGGAATCGGAGCTGATATGATCGAAACTCGGTTTTCGGATAATCCTCAAAGGCGTTAGTACACGGAATATTGTTAAAAATTGAGCCGGCCCATTTTCTGGATATTTTTACATATTTTGTTCCTAAGGGTTATTGTAATTAAATGAAATTATATTTGACGCAATTCGGACCTGAATCGGAGCTGATATGATCGAAACTCGGTTTTCGGATAATCCACAAAGGGGTTAGTACACGGGATACTGTTAAAAATTGAGTCGGGCCATTTTCTGGATATTTTTACATATTATGTTCCTATGGGTTATTGGAATTCAACAAAATTTTATTTGACGCAATTCGGACCTGAATCGGAGCTGATATGATCGAAACTCGGTTTTCGGATAATCCTCAAAGGGGTTAGTACACGGGATACTGTTAAAAATCGAGTCGGGCCATTTTCTGGATATTTTTACATATTTTGTTCCTAAGGGTTATTGTAATTGAATGAAATTTTATTTGACGCACTTCCGACCGGAATCGGAGCTGATATGATCGAAACTCGGTTTTCGGATAATCCTCAAAGGGGTTAGTACACGGGATATTGTTAAAAATCGAGTTGGACTATTTTGTGGATATTTTTACATATTTTGTTCCTATTGGTTATTGGAATTCAACAAAATTTTATTTGACGCAATTCGGACCTGAATCGGAGCTGATATGATCGAAACTCGGTTTTCGGATAATCCACAAAGGGGTTAGTACACGGGATACTGTTAAAAATTGAGTCGGGCCATTTTCTGGATATTTTTACATATTATGTTCCTATGGGTTATTGGAATTCAACAAAATTTTATTTGACGCAATTCGAACCTGAATCGGAGCTGATATGATCGAAACTCGGTTTTCGGATAATCCTCAAAGGGGTTAGTACACGGGATACTGTTAAAAATCAAGTCGGGTCATTTTCTGGATATTTTTACATATTTTGTTCCTATGGGTTATTGAAATTAAACGAAATTTTATTCGGAGTAGTTCGGACCAGAATCGAAGCTGATATGATCGAAACTCAGTTTTCTGATAATCCTCAAAGGCGTTAGTACACGGAATATTGTTAAAAATTGAGTCGGGCCATTTTCTAGATATTTTTACATATTTTGTTCCTATGGGTTATTGAAATTAAATGAAATTTTATTTGACGCACTTCGGACCGGAATCGGAGCTGATATGATGGAAACTCAATTTTCGGATAATCCTCAAAGGGGTTAGTACACGGGATACTGTTAAAAGTCGAGTTGGACCATTTTGTGGATATTTTCACATATTTTGTTCCTATAGGTTATTGAAATTCAACAAAATTTTATTCGACACAGTTCGGACCGGAATCGGAGCTGGTATGATCGAAACTCGGTTTTCGGATAATCCTCAAAGGGGTTAGTACATGGGATATTGTTAAAAATTGAGTCAGACCATTTTGTGGATATTTTTACATATTTTGTTCCTATGGGTTATTGGAATTCAACAAAATTTAATTGACGCAATTCGGACCTGAATCGGAGCTGATATGATCGAAACTCGGTTTTCGGATAATCCTCAAAGGGGTTAGTACACGGGATACTGTTAAAAATCGAGTCGGGCCATTTTCTGGATATTTTTACATATTTTGTTCCTAAGGGTTATTGTAATAAAATGAAATTTTATTTGACGCACTTCGGACCGGAATCGGAGCTGATATGATCGAAACTCGGTTTTCGGATAATCCTCAAAGGGGTTAGTACACGGGATATTGTTAAAAATCGAGTTGGACTATTTTGTGGATATTTTTACATATTTTGTTCCTATTGGTTATTGGAATTCAACAAAATTTTATTTGACGCAATTCGAACCTGAATCGGAGCTGATATGATCGAAACTCGGTTTTCGGATAATCCACAAAGGGGTTAGTACACGGGATACTGTTAAAAATTGAGTCGGGCCATTTTCTGGATATTTTTACATATTATGTTCCTATGGGTTATTGGAATTCAACAAAATTTTATTTGACGCAATTCGAACCTGAATCGGAGCTGATATGATCGAAACTCGGTTTTCGGATAATCCTCAAAGGGGTTAGTACACGGGATACTGTTAAAAATCAAGTCGGGCCATTTTCTGGATATTTTTACATATTTTGTTCCTATGGGTTATTGAAATTAAACGAAATTTTATTCGGCGTAGTTCGGACCAGAATCGAAGCTGATATGATCGAAACTCAGTTTTCTGATAATCCTCAAAGGCGTTAGTACACGGAATATTGTTAAAAATTGAGTCGGTCCATTTTCTAGATATTTTTACATATTTTGTTCCTATGGGTTATTGAAATTAAATGAAATTTTATTTGACGCACTTCGGACCGGAATCGGAGCTGATATGATGGAAACTCAATTTTCGGATAATCCTCAAAGGGGTTAGTACACGGGATACTGTTAAAAGTCGAGTTGGACCATTTTGTGGATATTTTCACATATTTTGTTCCTATAGGTTATTGAAATTCAACAAAATTTTATTCGACACAGTTCGGACCGGAATCGGAGCTGGTATGATCGAAACTCGGTTTTCGGATAATCCTCAAAGGGGATAGTACATGGGATATTGTTAAAAATTGAGTCAGACCATTTTGTGGATATTTTTACATATTTTGTTCCTATGGGTTATTGGAATTCAACAAAATTTTATTTGACGCAATTCGGACCTGAATCGGAGCTGATATGATCGAAACTCGGTTTTCGGATAATCCTCAAAGGGGTTAGTACACGGGATACTGTTAAAAATCGAGTCGGGCCATTTTCTGGATATTTTTACATATTTTGTTCCTAAGGGTTATTGTAATAAAATGAAATTTTATTTGACGCACTTCGGACCGGAATCGGAGCTGATATGATCGAAACTCGGTTTTCGGATAATCCTCAAAGGGGTTAGTACACGGGATATTGTTAAAAATCGAGTTGGACCATTTTGTGGATATTTTTACATATTTTGTTCCTATTGGTTATTGGAATTCAACAAAATTTTATTTGACGCAATTCGGACCTGAATCGGAGCTGATATGATCGAAACTCGGTTTTCGGATAATCCACAAAGGGGTTAGTACACGGGATACTATTAAAAATTGAGTCGGGCCATTTTCTGGATATTTTTACATATTATGTTCCTATGGGTTATTGGAATTCAACAAAATTTTATTTGACGCAATTCGAACCTGAATCGGAGCTGATATGATCGAAACTCGGTTTTCGGATAATCCTCAAAGGGGTTAGTACACGGGATACTGTTAAAAATCAAGTCGGGCCATTTTCTGGATATTTTTACATATTTTGTTCCTATGGGTTATTGAAATTAAACGAAATTTTATTCGGCGTAGTTCGGACCAGAATCGAAGCTGATATGATCGAAACTCAGTTTTCTGATAATCCTCAAAGGCGTTAGTACACGGAATATTGTTAAAAATTGAGTCGGGCCATTTTCTAGATATTTTTACATATTTTGTTCCTATGGGTTATTGAAATTAAATGAAATTTTATTTGACGCACTTCGGACCGGAATCGGAGCTGATATGATGGAAACTCAATTTTCGGATAATCCTCAAAGGGGTTAGTACACGGGATACTGTTAAAAGTCGAGTTGGACCATTTTGTGGATATTTTCACATATTTTGTTCCTATAGGTTATTGAAATTCAACAAAATTTTATTCGACACAGTTCGGACCGGAATCGGAGCTGGTATGATCGAAACTCGGTTTTCGGATAATCCTCAAAGGGGTTAGTACATGGGATATTGTTAAAAATTGAGTCAGACCATTTTGTGGATATTTTTACATATTTTGTTCCTATGGGTTATTGGAATTCAACAAAATTTTATTTGACGCAATTCGGACCTGAATCGGAGCTGATATGATCGAAACTCGGTTTTCGGATAATCCTCAAAGGGGTTAGTACACGGGATACTGTTAAAAATCGAGTCGGGCCATTTTCTGGATATTTTTACATATTTTGTTCCTAAGGGTTATTGTAATAAAATGAAATTTTATTTGACGCACTTCGGACCGGAATCGGAGCTGATATGATCGAAACTCGGTTTTCGGATAATCCTCAAAGGGGTTAGTACACGGGATATTGTTAAAAATCGAGTTGGACCATTTTGTGGATATTTTTACATATTTTGTTCCTATTGGTTATTGGAATTCAACAAAATTTTATTTGACGCAATTCGGACCTGAATCGGAGCTGATATGATCGAAACTCGGTTTTCGGATAATCCACAAAGGGGTTAGTACACGGGATACTATTAAAAATTGAGTCGGGCCATTTTCTGGATATTTTTACATATTATGTTCCTATGGGTTATTGGAATTCAACAAAATTTTATTTGACGCAATTCGAACCTGAATCGGAGCTGATATGATCGAAACTCGGTTTTCGGATAATCCTCAAAGGGGTTAGTACACGGGATACTGTTAAAAATCAAGTCGGGCCATTTTCTGGATATTTTTACATATTTTGTTCCTATGGGTTATTGAAATTAAACGAAATTTTATTCGGCGTAGTTCGGACCAGAATCGAAGCTGATATGATCGAAACTCAGTTTTCTGATAATCCTCAAAGGCGTTAGTACACGGAATATTGTTAAAAATTGAGTCGGGCCATTTTCTAGATATTTTTACATATTTTGTTCCTATGGGTTATTGAAATTAAATGAAATTTTATTTGACGCACTTCGGACCGGAATCGGAGCTGATATGATGGAAACTCAATTTTCGGATAATCCTCAAAGGGGTTAGTACACGGGATACTGTTAAAAGTCGAGTTGGACCATTTTGTGGATATTTTCACATATTTTGTTCCTATAGGTTATTGAAATTCAACAAAATTTTATTCGACACAGTTCGGACCGGAATCGGAGCTGGTATGATCGAAACTCGGTTTTCGGATAATCCTCAAAGGGGTTAGTACATGGGATATTGTTAAAAATTGAGTCAGACCATTTTGTGGATATTTTTACATATTTTGTTCCTATGGGTTATTGGAATTCAACAAAATTTTATTTGACGCAATTCGGACCTGAATCGGAGCTGATATGATCGAAACTCGGTTTTCGGATAATCCTCAAAGGGGTTAGTACACGGGATACTGTTAAAAATCGAGTCGGGCCATTTTCTGGATATTTTTACATATTTTGTTCCTATGGGTTATTGTAATAAAATGAAATTTTATTTGACGCACTTCGGACCGGAATCGGAGCTGATATGATCGAAACTCGGTTTTCGGATAATCCTCAAAGGGGTTAGTACACGGGATATTGTTAAAAATCGAGTTGGACCATTTTGTGGATATTTTTACATATTTTGTTCCTATTGGTTATTGGAATTCAACAAAATTTTATTTGACGCAATTCGGACCTGAATCGGAGCTGATATGATCGAAACTCGGTTTTCGGATAATCCACAAAGGGGTTAGTACACGGGATACTGTTTAAAATCGAGTCGGACCATTTTCTGGATATTTTTACATATTTTGTTCCTATGGGTTATTGAAATTAAACGAAATTTTATTCGGCGTAGTTCGGACCGGAATCGGAGCTGATATGATCGAAACTCAGTTTTCTGATAATCCTCAAAGGCGTTAGTACACGGAATATTGTTAAAAATTGAGTCGGGCCATTTTCTGGATATTTTTACATATTTTGTTCCTATGGGTTTTTGAAATTAAATGAAATTTTATTTGACGCACTTCGGACCGGAATCGGAGCTGATATGATGGAAACTCAATTTTCGGATAATCCTCAAAGGGGTTAGTACACGGGATATTGTTAAAAGTCGAGTTGGACCATTTTGTGGATATTTTCACATATTTTGTTCCTATAGGTTATTGAAATTCAACAAAATTTTATTCGACAGAGTTCGGACCGGAATCGGAGCTGATATGATCGAAACTCGGTTTTCGGATAATCCTCAAAGGGGTTAGTACATGGGATATTGTTAAAAATTGAGTCGGACCATTTTGTGGATATTTTTACATATTTTGTTCCTATGGGTTATTGGAATTCAACAAAATTTTATTTGACGCAATTCGGACCTGAATCGGAGCTGATATGATCGAAACTCGGTTTTCGGATAATCCTCAAAGGGGTTAGTACACGGGATACTGTTAAAAATCGAGTCGGTCCATTTTCTGGATATTTTTACATATTTTGTTCCTATGGATTATTGAAATTAAACGAAATTTTATTCGGCGCAGTTCGGACCGGAATCGGAGCTGATATGATCGAAACTCGGTTTTCGGATAATCCTCAAAGGCGTTAGTACACGGAATATTGTTAAAAATTGAGCCGGCCCATTTTCTGGTTATTTTTACATATTTTGTTCCTAAGGGTTATTGTAATTAAATGAAATTTTATTTGACGCACTTCGGACCGGAATCGGAGCTGATATGATCGAAACTCGGTTTTCGGATAATCCTCAAAGGGGTTAGTACACGGGATATTGTTAAAAATCGAGTTGGACCATTTTGTGGATATTATTACATATTTTGTTCCTATTGGTTATTGGAATTCAACAAAATTTTATTTGACGCAATTCGGACCTGAATCGGAGCTGATATGATCGAAACTCGGTTTTCGGATAATCCACAAAGGGGTTAGTACACGGGATACTGTTAAAAATTGAGTCGGGCCATTTTCTGGATATTTTTACATATTATGTTCCTATGGGTTATTGGAATTCAACAAAATTTTATTTGACGCAATTCGGACCTGAATCGGAGCTGATATGATCGAAACTCGGTTTTTGGATAATCCTCAAAGTGGTTAGTACACGGGATATTGTTAAAAATCGAGTCGGACCGTTCTACGGATATTTTTACATATTTTGTTCCTATGGGTTATTGGAATTCAACGAAATTTATTTGATGCGATACGGACCTCAATCGGACCTGATATAGTCAAAACTTGGTTTTTGGATAATCCCCAAAGGGGTTAGTACACGGGATATTGTTAAAAATCGAGTCGAACCATTTTGCAGATATTTTTACATATTTTGTTCATATGGGTTATTGGAATTCAAGAAATTTTATTTGGTGCAATTCGAACCTGAATCGGGGCTAAAATGACCGAAACTCGGTTTTTGGATAATCCTCAAATTGGTTAGTACACGCAATATTGTTAAAAATGGAGTTGGACCTTTTTGTGGATATTTTTACATATTTTGTTCCTATGGGTTATTGGAATTCAACGAAATTTTATTTGACGCAATTCAGACCTGAATCGGAGCTGATATAGTCAAAACTCGGTTTTTGGATAAACCGCAAAGGTGTTAGTACACGGGATATTGTTAAAAATTGAGTCGGGCCATTGTTAGGCCGAATACACAATTAATAATCAACTTTGTATGAGAGTTTAACAAGTAAAAGCGTTTATGCACTTAAAAACTTCTTGTATATTACGAACCCTCTTCGTAATGTAAAATATCACAAAGAGCTGCTAGGTTACAATAAAGATAATTCGTTATCGATGCCCTTCTAGGGTTAACCTATCTGTATTTATATAACATACAGCTACGATACAATCTCTAATTGATATTCCTAATAATCAGCTATACAATGAATATCAATTACAGATTGTCACACGTCTCCTATGTCAACTCGATCTCTTTGATAGCTATCCAATCTTCAAAGATATCGTTTCCATAATAAATCTTCAATCACTGTTGACCAGTAGACGCTTCCTCCAGACAGAGTTTGACAAACTCTGTCGAGCTTCCATCTGTCAGAGTTTACACTAAACTCTGACCGCTTCCAGCTAAACTCTGATAATTCACTGTAACACTTAAACACTGATTAAAACACATCAATTATATTTAACAATCTCCCCCAACTTGTTCATTAGCACAAATGCACAAGTTAATGACAATAATTGATGATGTCAAAACAAATAAACAAATACAGTGTTTACACAAATACAGAGTTTAAGCTTCTACTCAATAAAAACTATAGAGAATAAGAAAATCCTTACAGTTCTTAATCTCTTATCATTTCAAGATCTGGCATGGTTCTGAGATAATCAATCAGCAATCTTCTTTCTGCATTTTCAAGCTCAATCTTCATAGCTTCTTTGATTTCTCTGAGCTGAGGATCACTTTCATCTGTCTGGTAGATAGCAGCCCTAAGATCATAAATCTTGTTCCTTCTCATCTCATTACCCAGTCTGATAAATCTGACTTTTTCCGACTGTGAATTGAAATCAAGTGCTGTGACTCCCAAATCAGTCTTTAACTTTGCAGTACCTTTCTTCATTTCAATGAGATTTCCTTTGTAATCCCTGTATTTAGGAACATATCTGCTATTATATTTCTCTCCTCTGATTGCCAGATTCTGAGTCATTCTCTTCCTGAGCACATTAGCAACTGATTGAGTCCTTCGACTATTCACCTTGAGAAGATACAGAACATACTCTAGTTCTTCCCAACATTTCAAGCCAATATCATCCTCACCAACTTTAAATACCGTCCCATCAGCCATGAAGTACAAAAGAAAATCCTTGTTTAAACTCTTCTGATGAACTAACTGTACTGATTCCAGTCTGTCCAAACTCTCTTGAGGAACACCACGACCTGGAACAGCCAGTGAAGAAGAATCTCTAGGACCAGTATATTGCCTCTTGTCTCTGTGTGAACCTAGTCCACCCTTATTATTACCAACTTTGCCAGATAAAGCTTTTCCATCAGAAACATTCATAGAGACTCCAGATAATACATTTGGATCAGAAATTGTTCCTTTACCAAAAACCGATTTCAACTGAGAAGAGTGTAAAGGTGTGATCATTGCTTGTGATACAACAGAAGTTGTAACTTTCTTCTGTGAACTTTCACCTTCAATGCCTTTTAGCTTAAGTTTAGCCTCTGCTGCAATTGCTTCCTTTGAAAACCGAGAACTTTGACTAACATCAGTCCTTTCTCTGATCACAACACCTTTAACAACAGGTCTAGGAGTTTTTCCTCTTTGTACCTTACCAGACTTTAAAGCTTTAAGATGTTCTTCTTGTAAACTCTTTTCTTCAGCTTCAATTTCCTCAATCGTAACTCCTTCCTCATTCTCTTCAATGAACAGCTTAGCAGCCAATTCTTCATCAGTCTATGGATTAGAAGGTAACAGCAAACTCTTGGTCTTTGAAGTACCTTGAGTATCAGTATTTCCCCCAACAGACTGTGATTTTGATGACTTGCTAGTTCTCAGAGTTTGAGTCTCTTCAGCCTTGTTCTTTCCTTTACTACTTCCATCTCCAGCACTATCCCTTCTGACAACTCTCTCCCCCTTTTTGACATCATCAGGCATAAGAATAGATGTAATTAACTCCAGGGAAGTAGCAATAAAATCAATTTTAGCAGATAAGTCAGACTGATTCTCTTTAACTTTACTCAACCTGGCAAAGATATTGTCTTGAGCTTTAGAGAATTTTGTAGTCACAAGTTTTGATTCTCTTTCCATTTTCATTTCTCTGGCTACAACCTCATTTCGCAAAGCAGTGATTACCAATGTAGTATCATCAAATCTTCGATCCAGAGTTTTTACTTGAACTACAGTTGCTTTCAAGCAAGAAAGAATCTCTGGATTGGAGATAGTATAAGCACTTTTCTTAACAAAATCAGCTGCTCTTCCTCGTGGAAAAATACAATCTTCTTTGTACCATTCAGCAGCATTCTTTGCAAATTGTGCTCTCTCAACTTCATGAGAAGTACAAGGTTGAGTGAAAGGTGTATGTTTATTGTCTGTTTGTACTGGTGCAGCATCAGAGTTTGCACTACTTTCACTTCCAGTTTCAACACTTGTAGCTTTAACAGGTTCATCTTCAGCCACAATTTTAGCAATTTCTTCTGTAGGCTTGTCAAGATTTTCTCCATGTTGCTCAGGCTCAGCAACAGGCATAGACTGAGAAGTGACCTTGGTGGCCTGATCAATTTCTTCCCCTCCTTCAACAGTTTGGTGAGCATCAGAGATTAACTCAGTATGGGATGCCACAGCTTCAGAAAGAACAACCGTAGGTTGATCAGCTACACCAATATCAGAGATAGGATCAGAGAATGGCATAAATGAATCAAGAATATCATTTATTGGAGAAAGGCCATCTCTAGCATCCTCTTCTGCAGGCATTTTGTCCTCTGCAGGAATTTCATCCTCTGCAGGTATTTCAGCCTCTGCAGGTATTGCATCTTTCTCAACCTCAACAGGAGGTGTTTGCTGTGTAACGACCTCTGGAGCTGTAATATCTTCATCCACAGAATCAGAGAATATCAGTTTTCTTCGTTTTGATAGAGGTACATTATCTGAATCCTCTTCACTAGATGGTGACTTAGGCATTTTTGCCCGAACTTTCATTCTTTTCACCCTTCTTGTGTAAACAGCTTCAGGAGATTTTCGTTTTGATTTTTGTTGTGTCTCTTTAGCCTGCTTTAGACTTGCATGTCGTTCAGTAATTGCCTTCTTAACTCTGTGTGCTTTAGACTGTGATTCTGGTGGAGATTGTGACGAATCAGAGTTTGTGTGTGGAGTGGGTGAAGGTTGTTTTGTAGGTGCTGAGTGAGCAGGTGATGCAGTGTTTGGTTGTTGTTCAGGTTCAGATTGTTGTGGTTCTTGTTCAGGTTCAGGTTGTTGTGGTTCTTGTGGTTGATTGAGAAAATTTCGCAGAGCAAGTGGCATAACAAAAGCAGGGAGATTTGCTTTACCAACATCCTTGTTAGTCATATCAGAGAATATTCTCTTATTGACTCTAAAAGGATCAATTTTATCAGTCTCATCAATGTCTAGACCAGGTACACAGGCATTGAACAGCATTTGACAAAAATGAGCATAATAAACAGTATTGGTTTCTGACAGTTTATCACCTAAGCACATCAGAACATGTCGACCAAAATCAAAATTAGTACAATAGAGTATAGAATACCCGATTTGGAGACTGTCTATTGGAATGGCATCCAATGTTGGTGACTTTCTTCTGGAACGTCCTTGTGATGCAATCAAAGAAAAAGTTCCATTCCTTTCTGAGATTTGGTCTTTTTATACCGCCAAGCTTGTCAAGAGATTCCATGTAACCAATCTCTTGTAGCATCTCTCTCAAATAAGTTTCATTAACCAGAGTATAAGAAGTATGTGTATCAAACCCCATTGTATCTCGTACAGTCTGTGGAGTAATCACATAGTCTTGATCTTCGTAAGTGAAAATAATGTTAGGAGTTCCATTCTCTCCTCCATCCACATAAACTGAATTCTGCCAGAATGTAGCAATTTGAGACGCAGAGAGAGTAGCAGGTCCAACCAGAGCCTGTCCAATCTCTGAATCCCTCAAGAAGTTCTGCATTAGATGAAACGATTCTGGAACGCGTTGATGATAGAGTGGAGCTTCATAGTTGTTAGGAACAAACCGTAAACCAAGAGCAGTGAATGCTTTAGAAGCCATTGAGTTAAGAAATTTGCAAGAATTTCCAAGAGTAATGTATGTAGAGAAGGTGTTTGCGTGAATGCCCAAGTGAAAAAATAAGAGAACTGTGAGATGTAAGAATAAAACACAACCGTTTTGACACAAAAGTGATTAAAGTAATTAAAAACCCAATCTCTTATGTAACAAACGCTCAATCAGTTCCTAGATTAATGTGTAGTGGGACACGATAATAGGTAAGTGGGACACATTAATGGGCGAGTGGGTCACGTGCGCCTATTTTCAAGAAGAGTATTTTGAAAATTAAAACATTAAAATATTTTATTTAAACAAAAATCAAATAATACTCTTTGAAAATATCTGGACCCAAGTAAAACCAGAATTTGAAGCGTTTAAGAACTCCATTCTTACCCATCTCTATTTAAGGCCTAGAGACTTGCTCAGATTATTTCATCAAACCTTTAACCTTTCAGTCTCCCCTGTAAAATCACAAACCCTTCAAACCAAATACTCAAAAAACAATGGCCAACCTTACCATCAAAGAGAAAAACCTTCATCTTGTCGAGAATAGGGACATCTTCAGCTATACGCGTGAAGAATTTGAAGCGTTTGAGTGGGAAAGGCAGCTTGAGACGCTGTGGTTGCAAATGGATGCCGGTCTGGAAGAGATCGAGAGAGAGAAACCTGCAAGGGTGATCGACATCGATGCTGCCCTCCAAGCAACATTGGCGTGGCTCTTCTCGAAGGCATCCTCATCCAACACCACCAACCATTGTTAATGAATATGTCAGCAAAAATAACCTTATCCCTTCAACTTCCACCCAAATAAAGTGGCAAAGATGGGATCTGGGAATTTTTGCTAACAATGGTGTGGTTTGGATTGTCCTTTTATTTTCCTGTTGAATAGATTAGCAGATAGAGAGAACAAAAAGATGTAATATTTGCTTGTAATCTCTTTCTTATCATCAATGAAAAATTTTATTTCTCTAATCTTATTCATTGTGTTCTGCAACTTTTATTTATGTTTTATGAACTGTTCTTCAAGAAAATAAATCAAGAAGAGAATATGAAAACTAATTAAAGTAATCATATAAAGAACACATTCATCAACAATCCACTGATTAACAGTTGTCAAGAACCCTATTTACTCCAAGATTTTCAAATTGTCCAAGTGAAAATTTACCTTAGAGTACAAATCACGAATCAACAGCGTTTGTCAATTCTCCAACTTTATCACCGAAACCCTTTCATAAATTGCACAGTTGTGAATATGTGTGTGTGAAGCAGAGTTTACTAAATCAATTTTTAGAGCATCTAATTTTTTATAAAATCCATAAAGTAAATCTATAAACACTGGATGCACAAACTGTCATAGTAAACACTGATTGTATGATGAAAGCTAAACTCTGAAGTAATCAAACTATATACAGTAACTTTTATTTTATACCCCTTTATATACATTTTTTTTTATTATTTGTATTTTCATCATTTTTTATTATTATTATTATTTTTTTTTTTCATTCCAGTAATCAGAGGTTGGAACCAGTCACCAAAAATTCAAAAATTTTAGCCCATATTATATACCAATAGGTTCCTGGGTCATCCTAGTATCCAACATAATCTCAAAGGAGTATAACAACCTATATACATTTTCTTTGGGGTATTGCAGTAAGCATTTTATTCTATCAGAGTATAACTAACAGAGTTTAGAGTTCATCAACATCAGTAGTTTTTCATGTAAGGTAATGCACACAGTATTTATAGACTCAGAGTTTAGGACAAAATAAACTAAGAGATGCTATAAATATGAGCCAGTATCATGCTGTGTTAACTTTCTCCACAATCTAAGATTAGATCACAATAACTCAGAAAGATTCATGATTAATTGCTGAGAATCATGCTTCATACATATTTCTTCATTGGTGTTTTTCACTCAGACAAAAATCAATTCAAAGTTCACAGAGTTTATCAAACTTATTAACAGTGTATGATATACAGACATGCTGACAGAGTTTAGAGACTGTATAACAGAGTTTAATCAACAGAGTTCACTTAGCATTTAACCAATCAGGAAATATGATTAATACATCACATAAGTAAAGTTTGAATCTAACCAACATTCCTAGTCAGAACCAGAGACCATTCCTAGTTCATTGACCAGTCTTGTAAATGTAGCTTCACTCAATGGTTTAGTGAAGATATCTGCAAGCTGTTGTTCTGTAGATACAAAATGTA
The DNA here is from genome assembly GCA_036435485.1 of Saposhnikovia divaricata. Classification (NCBI taxonomy): domain Eukaryota; kingdom Viridiplantae; phylum Streptophyta; class Magnoliopsida; order Apiales; family Apiaceae; genus Saposhnikovia; species Saposhnikovia divaricata. The sequence continues at coordinate 223,309,645 of CM071599.1, read as the reverse complement.
GTTCAATATTTCCTTCTTCCACATGTTCTCTGATGAAGTGGTACCTTATGCTGATGTGCTTGGTCATTGAATGCTGTACTGGATTACCTGTCATAGCAATAGCACTTTGATTATCACAGTAAATAGGGATATTACTGTACCTCAATCCATAATCCAGCAGTTGATTCTTCATCCATAAGATCTGTGCACAACAGCTACCAGCTGCAATATACTCTGCTTCTGCTGTAGATGTGGAGATTGATTTCTGTTTCTTGCTGTACCAGGAAACAAGTCTGTCACCAAGAAATTGACAACTTCCACTAGTGCTCTTTCTGTCTACCTTGCAGCCAGCAAAGTCTGCATCAGAATACCCAAGTAGCTTGAAATATGATTCTCTGGGGTACCACAGACCTAATGATATGGTGCCCTTGAGATACTTGAAGATTCTTTTTACAGCTGTCAGATGTGGCTCTCTAGGATCTGCCTGAAACCTTGCACAAAGACAGGTTGCATACATGATGTCAGGCCTACTAGCTGTCAAGTATAGAAGAGATCCTATCATGCCCCTGTAGTTCGTCATATCCACTGAAACTCCTGTGTCTTTGTCCAATTTAGTTGCTGTTGCCATGGGAGTTGATGCAGATGAACAGTCAAGCATACCAAATTTCTTGAGAAGATTTCTGGTATATTTTTCTTGATTAATGAAAATTCCATCATCTGTTTGTTTCACCTGTAGGCCTAGAAAGTAACTAAGCTCTCCCATCATGCTCATTTGATATCTGGACTGCATGAGCTTGGCAAACTTCTTACAGAGTTTATCATTAGTAGACCCAAAGATGATGTCATCAACATAAATTTGAACTAAAAGGAGGTCACTTCCTTGATTGAAATAAAACAGAGTTTTGTCAATTGTTCCTCTGTTGAATCCACTTTCTAGAAAAAACTGAGCAAGCGTCTCATACCATGCTCTTGGTGCCTGCTTAAGTCCATATAGTGCCTTATCTAGCCTGTAGACATAATCTGGATATTTGGGGTCCACAAATCCTGGTGGTTGTTCAACAAACACTTCTTCTTCAAGCTTTCCATTCAGAAAAGCACTTTTCACATCCATCTGGAACACTTTGAATTTCTTGTGAGAGGCATAAGCTAGAAAAATTCTGATTGCCTCCAATCTTGCAACTGGAGCAAATGTTTCATCATAGTCTATTCCTTCCTGCTGTGAATAGCCTTTTGCTACCAGTCTAGCCTTGTTCCTTGTGATAACACCTTCACTGTCAGTCTTGTTTCTGAAAACCCATTTAGTACCAACAATAGATCTGTTCTTTGGCCTTGGTACAAGGGTCCAAACTTCATTCCTGTCAAATTCATTCAACTCTTCTTGCATTGCTGTTATCCAGTCTGCATCTTGAAGAGCTTCTTCCACTTTCTTTGGTTCATTTTTAGACAAGAATGCATGAAATAGACATTCACTTGCAGTAGCACTTCTTGTCTTTACTTTTGCATCTGGATCACCAATTATCAAATCAGGTGTATGTGATTTAGTCCATTTCCTAGCAGAAGGTAAATGACTTCTATCAGCATATGATCCTCCCCCTTGATCCATGCTCTCCTGATTTTGTTGTGATCTATCTTCGTTTTCTGAGACTCCCCCTGAACTTGACTGCCCAGAGTCAGAATTTGAATTTTCAGAGTTTGAAGCATCAGAGTTTGATCCAGATTTTTCAGTTGACTCAGTATCAGTGTTTGAGTCTTCATCTTGATCATGCTCCCCCTCAACTGGTTCTCCCCTTTGTTGTGACTGAGAAGTTTCTCCAGTGTTTACCAGTAGTTGTTCAGAGTTTGTTTCAACAGAGTCTGTCAGAATTGTTTCATCAGAGTTTCCTTCATCAGAGTTTAAATCTTCATTTTCAAAATTCAGTTGATCATATTCATCTTTGTCTTCAAGTCCAGTTATCTTCTTATCATCAAAAGAAACATGTATAGATTCCATGATCACTTTAGTTCTCAGATTGTAAACTCTGAATGCCTTTGTTGACAGTGGATAGCCAACAAAAATTCCTTCATCTGCCTTTAGCTCAAACTTGGTCAACTGTTCTGGATGAGTCTTCAAAACAAAACATTTGCACCCGAAAATATGAAAGTATTTCAGGTTAGGCTTCTTTTTCTTCACCATCTCATATGGTGTCTTTCCATGCTTATTGATCAGTGTTGCATTTTGAGTAAAACAAGCAGTTTGAACAGCTTCTGCCCAGAAATAAATTGGCAATTTTGCTTCATCAAGCATAGTTCTGGCAGCTTCAATTAAGGTTCTATTTTTCCTTTCAACTACACCATTTTGTTGTGGTGTACCAGGTGCTGAAAATTCTTGTTTCACTCCATTGTCCTTGCAGAATTCTTCCATTGTTGCATTTCTGAACTCAGTTCCATTATCACTTCTGATGATTCTGACTTTGTTGCTTGATCCTTTGTCCAGAAGCTTCACATGCTCCATCAGAGTTAATGCAGTTTCATCCTTCTTTGCTAGAAAATACACCCAAGTGAATCTAGTGTATTCATCAACAATGACTAAAGCATATTTCTTCCTTGCAATAGACATAACATTTACTGGACCAAAGAGATCAACATGCAGAAGATGATAGGGATCAGTGATAGAAAATTCTGTCTTGCTCTTGAAAGATGACTTCCTTTGTTTAGCCTTCTGACATGAATCACACAGGCCATCAACATTTAACAGAGCCTTTGGGAGTCCTCTTACAAGATCCTTTCTGATCAATTCATTGATGTTGTTCAAGTTCAAATGTGAGAGTTTCTTGTGCCACTTCCAACTCTCTTCACTAGACATTCTTGTAGACAGGCAAACAGCTTTTCCAACAGAGTCTATCAAAAGCTTGATTTCATAAATGTTGTTTTGCCTGTGACCAACTAGAACAACCTTTCCTGTAGATTTGCTGATTACTTCACAATATTCAGGTTGAAAATCTACATGATATCCCTTGTCACAGATTTGACTCACAGATAACAAGTCATGCTTGAGTCCTGGGACATGAGCTACATAGTTGATGATGACATTTCCAAGATTAATATTGCCATATCCCAATGTTCTTCCTACATTGCCATCACCATAGGAAACTTTTGGGCCAGCCTTCTCCTCATATTCTGATAGCAGGGCTTTATTTCCAGTCATGTGTCCTGAACATCCACTGTCCACGACTAGGGTTGCCTCCCTGTTGCCCTGCAATCACAAGCAATTACTGAGGATTAGTTTTAAGGATCCAGACTTGCTTGGATCCTTTGGCATTCTTAACTTTGTTAGCTTTTGCAGCGGAATTAACATTATCAGAGTTTGAGCTAACAGTATCAGTGTTTACACTTGCAGTATCAACTTTAACCCATTTCAGATTGGGTTTCAGTTCATAGTAATTATGATAGATAGCATGATATTTTCTGCAAGTATAAATGGAATGCCAAGTGCTTCCACAGTGTGTACATAAAGTCTGTGGCTTAGTTCTAGCAAAATCCTTCTTTACCTCAGACTTTGTAGGTAAAGAATTTATATTTTTATTTTTCTTGCAGAAATTTGCAAGATGCTTAGTACTACCACAGTTATGACATGTCTTTCTTGGAGCATAACTAGAAAGCATTGGTTTATTTCCTGAAGTGATGCCTACCTTTCCATTTATGTTCTTGTTTGACACTTTCTGTTTCTCAACAGATTTTAACTCCTTCAGTTTATGTTTGAGTTGTTTATCTGTCATTGAACCAATATTAACCTGTTTAACACTAGTTTTTACTGGTTTACTTTTGACAACTTCCTTTTCATTTTCAGACAAAAATTTACTGGTTCCATGAACAAAATGAGTTCTGACTTTAACTTGATTTTGAAATCTAAGTTCATCTCCCTCATTATAGCCTAGACCAACAGTGTCTGTTTGAAAAATCTGTTGAGTGTCCTTCCCAGAATTAGTCCAAGTCCTAATTTTATTATTTGCTTCCTCCAACTCTGACTCTAGTTGTTTATACTTCTGAAGCAAATTCTGTTCTTTGCAAACAGCATCATCTCTCACTTTCTGAACTTGTTGCATGTTTTCAAGTTTCTCTTCAACAAGTTTATTTCTTACCTTAAGTTCAGAATTTTCAGCTTTTATCCTCTCATTTTCTAAAGTCTGATCCCTATAACTTATATGCAATGACTTAAGATAAATTCTTAATTGAGCAATGTCATCTATATTATAAGCATAGGTAGTTAGAGGTACCTGATTTTCAAAGGATTCTGATTCAGTAGTAGCCATGAGAGCATAGTTCACTTCTTCATCAGAATCTGAAGTATCTGCCCAATCTCTGCCTTTAGTGTAGTGTACCTTTCCAGTTTTACCCTTCTTGCACTCAGGAGCATAGTGACCCATCTCCTTACACTTGTAGCATTGAATTTCAGACTTATCCTTCTTCCCTTTAGAATCTCTCTTATCAGACTTCCTGTAGCTTTTCCTGTCTTCATTTGAATCCCTAGAAAACCTTTTTCCTTTCTTGAAATTCTTGAAGCCCGTTTTCTTGAAAGTCTTAACCATCAACACAGCCATTTTCCTCATTTCTTCTTCATCATCTTCAGAGTCAGATGATTCAGAAGAGTTTGAATCATAATCAGAGTTTGGTGATTCACTTTCTGAATGTATGACCAAAGCTTTTCCCTTCATTTTCCTTCTTGTTGCCTCTTTCTTCTGAGGCTTCTCTTCAACATTAAGAGCAACAGACTTTCCTTTCCTGCTTGATCTCCTGTTTCTCTGCTCCATTTCCAATTCATGAGTTTTGAGCAGTCCATAGATTTCATCAATCTCTGTTTCAGCAAGATCATAGTTGTCTCTAATAGTGGTTGTTTTCACATCCCACTTTTCAGGTAGAGAAAGAAGAAACGTGAGATTCGAGTCTTCTAGATCATACTCTTTGTTGACCAATGATAGATCATTAATCAGTTTACAGAATCTATCAAATGTTTCTGTCATGGTCTCTTCAGGTTTAGCCTCAAAATGCTCATACTCTTGTGTGAGTATGTTTCTCCTATTCTTCTTAATAGCCGCAGTTCCTTGACACCTGACTTCAAGAGCATCCCATATTTCTTTTGCAGTGGTGCAGTTAATGACTTTGTTAGACATAACATTGTCTAAAGCACTATGCAGTAAATGCCTAACTTTTGCATCCTTAGCAATTGATGATAGATCTTCAGGAGTCATGTCCTTCTTTTCCTTTGGAACCATTTTTGCTTCTTCACCAGCAACTGCAACAGATAGCTTTGTAGGATTATGAGGACCTTCATAAATCCTGTCAAGATATTCTGGATCTGTAGCCTCCAGAAACATAGTCATCTTGACCTTCCACATAGCATACTCTAATGGCCTCAGAATAGGAACCCTGATTGGTTCATAACGACTCACAGTAGTAGGAGCCTTTTCAGAAACAGTAGGTGTTGGTGGAGGAATTGCTGCCATGATTATTTTTGTGTTTGGATCTTAACCTGTAATAAAGTAACAGATTGGCTCTGATACCACTTGTTAGGCCGAATACATAATTAATAATCAACTTTGTATGAGAGTTTAACAAGTAAAAGCGTTTATGCACTTAAAAACTTCTTGTATATTACGAACCCTCTTCGTAATGTAAAATATCACAAAGAGCTGCTAGGTTACAATAAAGATAATTCGTTATCGATGCCCTTCTAGGGTTAACCTATCTGTATTTATATAACATACAGCTACGATACAATCTCTAATTGATATTCCTAATAATCAGCTATACAATGATATCAATTACAGATTGTCACACGTCTCCTATGTCAACTCGATCTCTTTGATAGCTATCCAATCTTCAAAGATATCGTTTCCATAATAAATCTTCAATCACTGTTGACCAGTAGACGCTTCCTCCAGACAGAGTTTGACAAACTCTGTCGAGCTTCCATCTGTCAGAGTTTACACTAAACTCTGACTGCTTCCAGCTAAACTCTGATAATTCACTGTAACACTTAAACACTGATTAAAACACATCAATTATATTTAACAGCCATTTTCTGGATATTTTTACATATTTTGTTCCTATGGGTTATTGAAATTAAATGAAATTTTATTTGACGCACTTCGGACCGGAATCGGAGTTGATATGATCGAAACTCGGTTTTCGGACAATCCTCAAAGGGGTTAGTACACGGGATATTGTTAAAAATCGAGTTGGACCATTTTGTGGATATTTTTACATATTTTGTTCCAATTGGTTATTGGAATTCAACAAAATTTTATTTGACGCAATTCGGACCTGAATCGGAGCTGATATGATTGAAACTCGGTTTTCAGATAATCCTCAAAGGGGTTAGTACACGGGATACTGTTAAAAATCGAGTCGGGCCATTTTCTGGATATTTTTACATATTTTATTCCTATGGGTTATTGAAATTAAATGAAATTTTATTCGGCGCAGTTCGGACCGGAATCGGAGCTGATTTGATCGAAACTCTGTTTTCTGATAATTCTCAAAGGCGTTAGTACACGGAATATTATTAAAAATTGAGTCGGGCCATTTTATGGATATTTTTTCATATTATGTTCCTATGGGTTATTGGAATTCAACAAAATTTTATTTGACGCAATTCGGACCTGAATAGGAGCTGATATGATCGAAACTCGGTTTTCGGATAATCCTCAAAGGGGTTAGTACACGGGATACTGTTAAAAATCGAGTCGGGCCATTTTCTGGATATTTTTACATATTTTGTTCCTATGGGTTATTGAAATTAAACAAAATTTTATTCGGCTTAGTTCGGACCGGAATCGGAGCTGATATGATCGAAACTCAGTTTTCTGATAATCCTCAAAGGCGTTAGTACACGAAATATTGTTAAAAATTGAGTCGGGCCATTTTCTGGATATTTTTACATATTTTGTTCCTATGGGTTATTGAAATTAAATGAAATTTTATTTGACGCATTTCGGACCGGAATCGGAGCTGATATGATCGAAACTCAATTTTCGGATAATCCTCAGAGGGGTTAGTACACGGGATACTGTTAAAAGTCGAGTTGGACCATTTTGTGGTTATTTTCACATATTTTGTTCCTATAGGTTATTGAAATTCAGCATAATTTTATTCGGCACAGTTCGGACCGGAATCGGAGCTGATATGATCGAAACTCGGTTTTCGGATAATCCTCAAAGGGGTTAGTACATGGGATATTGTTAAAAAATTGAGTCGGACCATTTTGTGGATATTTTTACATATTTTGTTCCTATGGGTTATTGGAATTCAACAAAATTTTATTTGACGCAATTCGGACCTGAATCGGAGCTGATATGATCGAAACTCGGTTTTCGGATAATCCTCAAAGGGGTTAGTACACGGGATACTGTTAAAAATCGAGTCGGGCCATTTTCTGGATATTTTTACATATTTTGTTCCTATGGGTTATTGAAATTAAACGAAATTTTATTCGGCGCAGTTCGGACCGGAATCGGAGCTGATATGATCGAAACTCGGTTTTCGGATAATCCTCAAAGGGGTTAGTACACGGGATATTGTTAAAAATCAATTCGGACCATTTTGTGGATATTTTTACATATTTTGTTCCTATGGGTTATTGAAATTCAACAAAATTTTATTTGACGCAGTTCGAACCTAAGTCGGAGCTGATATGATCGAAACTCGGTTTTCGGATAATCCTCAAAGTGGTTAGTACACGGGATATTGTTAAAAATCGAGTCGGACCATTTTACGGATATTTTTACATATTTTGTTCCTATGGGTTATTGAAATTCAACAAAATTTTATTTGACGCAGTTCGAACCTAAGTCGGAGTTGATATGATCGAAACTCGGTTTTCGGAAAATCCTCAAAGTGGTTAGTACACGGGATATTGTTAAAAATCGAGTCGGACCATTTTACGGATATTTTTACATATTTTGTTCCTATGGGTTATTGGAATTCAACGAAATTTTATTTGACGCGATACGGACCTGAATCGGACCTGATATAGTCAAAACTCGGTTTTTGGATAATCCCCAAAGGGGTTAGTACACGGGATATTGTTAAAAATAGAGTCGAACCATTTTGCAGATATTTTTACATATTTTGTTCATATGGGTTATTGGAATTCAAGAAATTTTATTTGGTGCAAGTCGAACCTGAATCGGGGCTAAAATGACCGAAACTCGGTTTTTGGATAATCCTCAAATAGGTTAGTACACGCAATATTGTTAAAAATGGAGTTGGACCATTTTGTGGATATTTTTACATATTTTGTTCCTATGGGTTATTGGAATTCAACGAAATTTTATTTGACGCAATTCAGACCTGAATCGGAGCTGATATAGTCAAAACTCGGTTTTCGGATAAACCGCAAAGGTGTTAGTACACGGGATATTGTTAAAAATTGAGTCGGGCCATTTTCTGGATATTTTTACATATTTTGTTCCTATGGGTTATTGAAATTAAATGAAATTTTATTTGACGCACTTCGGACCGGAATCGGAGCTGATATGAGGGAAACTCAATTTTCGGATAATCCTCAAAGGGGTTAGTACACGGGATACTGTTAAAAGTCGAGTTGGACCATTTTCTGGATATTTTCACATATTTTGTTCCTATAGGTTGTTAAAATTCAACAAAATTTTATTCGACACAGTTCGGACCGGAATTGGAGCTGATATGATCGAAACTCGGTTTTCGGATAATCCTCAAAGGGGTTAGTACACGGGATATTGTTAAAAATCAATTCGGACCATTTTGTGGATATTTTTACATATTTTGTTCCTATGGGTTATTGAAATTCAACAAAATTTTATTTGACGCAGTTCGAACCTAAGTCGGAGCTGATATGATCGAAACTCGGTTTTCGGATAATCCTCAAAGTGGTTAGTACACGGGATATTGTTAAAAATCGAGTCGGACCATTTTACGGATATTTTTACATATTTTGTTCCTATGGGTTATTGAAATTCAACAAAATTTTATTTGACGCAGTTCGAACCTAAGTCGGAGCTGATATGATCGAAACTCGGATTTCGGAAAATCCTCAAAGTGGTTAGTACACGGGATATTGTTAAAAATCGAGTCGGACCATTTTACGGATATTTTTACATATTTTGTTCCTATGGGTTATTGGAATTCAACGAAATTTTATTTGACGCGATACGGACCTGAATCGGACCTGATATAGTCAAAACTCGGTTTTTGGATAATCCCCAAAGGGGTTAGTACACGGGATATTGTTAAAAATAGAGTCGCACCATTTTGCAGATATTTTTATATATTTTGTTCATATGGGTTATTGGAATTCAAGAAATTTTATTTGGTGCAAGTCGAACATGAATCGGGGCTAAAATGACCGAAACTCGGTTTTTGGATAATCCTCAAATAGGTTAGTACACGCAATATTGTTAAAAATGGAGTTGGACCATTTTGTGGATATTTTTAAATATTTTGTTCCTATGGGTTATTGGAATTCAACGAAATTTTATTTGACGCAATTCAGACCTGAATCGGAGCTGATATAGTCAAAACTCGGTTTTCGGATAAACCGCAAAGGCGTTATTACACGGATTATTGTTAAAAATTGAGTCGGGCCATTTTCTGGATATTTTTACATATTTTGTTCCTATGGGTTATTGAAATTAAATGAAATTTTATTTGACGCACTTCGGACCGGAATCGGAGCTGATATGAGGGAAACTCAATTTTCGGATAATCCTCAAAGGGGTTAGTACACGGGATAGTGTTAAAAGTCGAGTTCGACCATTTTCTGGATATTTTCACATATTTTGTTCCTATAGGTTGTTAAAATTCAACAAAATTTTATTCGACACAGTTCGGACCGGAATCGGAGCTGATTTGATCGAAACTCTGTTTTCTGATAATTCTCAAAGGCGTTAGTACACGGAATATTATTAAAAATTGAGTCGGTCCATTTTATGGATATTTTTTCATATTATGTTCCTATGGGTTATTGGAATTCAACAAAATTTTATTTGACGCAATTCGGACCTGAATAGGAGCTGATATGATCGAAACTCGGTTTTCGGATAATCCTCAAAGGGGTTAGTACATGGGATACTGTTTAAAATCGAGTCGGGCCATTTTCTGGATATTTTTACATATTTTGTTCCTATGGGTTATTGAAATTAAACGAAATTTTATTCGGCGTAGTTCGGACCGGAATCGGAGCTGATATGATCGAAACTCAGTTTTCTGATAATCCTCAAAGGCGTTAGTACACGGAGTATTGTTAAAAATTGAGTCGGGCCATTTCCTGGATATTTTTACATATTTTGTTCCAATGGGTTATAGAAATTAAATGAAATTTTATTTGACGCACTTCGGACCGGAATCGGAGCTGATATGAGGGAAACTCAATTTTCGGATAATCCTCAAAGGGGTTAGTACACGGGATACTGTTAAAAGTCGAGTTGGACCATTTTCTGGATATTTTCACATATTTTGTTCCTATAGGTTGTTAAAATTCAACAAAATTTTATTCGACACAGTTCGGACCGGAATCGGAGCTGATTTGATCGAAACTCTGTTTTCTGATAATTCTCAAAGGCGTTAGTACACGGAATATTATTAAAAATTGAGTCGGTCCATTTTATGGATATTTTTTCATATTATGTTCCTATGGGTTATTGGAATTCAACAAAATTTTATTTGACGCAATTCGGACCTGAATAGGAGCTGATATGATCGAAACTCGGTTTTCGGATAATCCTCAAAGGGGTTAGTACACGGGATACTGTTTAAAATCGAGTCGGGCCATTTTCTGGATATTTTTACATATTTTGTTCCTATGGGTTATTGAAATTAAACAAAATTTTATTCGGCGTAGTTCGGACCGGAATCGGAGCTGATATGATCGAAACTCAGTTTTCTGATAATCCTCAAAGGCGTTAGTACACGGAGTATTGTTAAAAATTGAGTCGGGCCATTTCCTGGATATTTTTACATATTTTGTTCCTATGGGTTATAGAAATTAAATGAAATTTTATTTGACGCACTTCGGACCGGAATCGGAGCTGATATGAGGGAAACTCAATTTTCGGATAATCCTCAAAGGGGTTAGTACACGGGATACTGTTAAAAGTCGAGTTGGACCATTTTCTGGATATTTTCACATATTTTGTTCCTATAGGTTGTTAAAATTCAACAAAATTTTATTCGACACAGTTCGGACCGGAATCGGAGCTGATTTTATCAAAACTCTGTTTTCTGATAATTCTCAAAGGCGTTAGTACACGGAATATTATTAAAAATTGAGTCGGTCCATTTTATGGATATTTTTTCATATTATGTTCCTATGGTTATTGGAATTCAACAAAATTTTATTTGACGCAATTCGGACCTGAATAGGAGCTGATATGATCGAAACTCGGTTTTCGGATAATCCTCAAAGGGGTTAGTACACGGGATACTGTTAAAAATCGAGTCCGGCCATTTTCTGGATATTTTTACATATTTTGTTCCTATGGGTTATTGAAATTAAACGAAATTTTATTCGGCTTAGTTCGGACCGGAATCGGAGCTGATATGATCGAAACTCAGTTTTCTGATAATCCTCAAAGGCGTTAGTACACGAAATATTGTTAAAAATTGAGTCGGGCCATTTTCTGGATATTTTTACATATTTTATTCCTATGGGTTATTGAAATTAAATGAAATTTTATTTGACGCATTTCGGACCGGAATCGGAGCTGATATGATCGAAACTCAATTTTCGGATAATCCTCAGAGGGGTTAGTACACGGGATACTGTTAAAAGTCGAGTTGGACTATTTTGTGGTTATTTTCACATATTTTGTTCCTATAGGTTATTGAAATTCAACATAATTTTATTCGGCACAGTTCGGACCGGAATCGGAGCTCATATGATCGAAACTCGGTTTTCGGATAATCCTCAAAGGGGTTAGTACATGGGATATTGTTAAAAATTGAGTCGGACCATTTTGTGGATATTTTTACATATTTTGTTCCTATGGGTTATTGGAATTCAACAAAATTTTATTTGACGCAATTCGGACCTGAATCGGAGCTGATATGATCGAAACTCGGTTTTCGGATAATCCTCAAAGGGGTTAGTACACGGGATACTGTTAAAAATCGAGTCGGGCCATTTTCTGGATATTTTTACATATTTTGTTCCTATGGGTTATTGAAATTAAACGAAATTTTATTCGGCGCAGTTCGGACCGGGATCGGAGCTGATATGATCGAAACTCGGTTTTCGGATAATCCTCAAAGGGATATTGTTAAAAATCAATTCGGACCATTTTGTGGATATTTTTACATATTTTGTTCCTATGGGTTATTGAAATTCAACAAAATTTTATTTGACGCAGTTCGAACCTAAGTCGGAGCTGATATGATCGAAACTCGGTTTTCGGATAATCCTCAAAGTGGTTAGTACACGGGATATTGTTAAAAATCTTTTACGGATATTTTTACATATTTTGTTCCTATGGGTTATTGGAATTCAACGAAATTTTATTTGACGCGATACGTACCTGAATCGGACCTGATATAGTCAAAACTCGGTTTTTGGATAATCCCCAAAGGGGTTAGTACACGGGATATTGTTAAAAATCGAGTCGAACCATTTTGCAGATATTTTTATATATTTTGTTCATATGGGTTATTGGAATTCAAGAAATTTTATTTGGTGCAAGTCGAACCTGAATCGGGGCTAAAATGACCGAAACTCGGTTTTTGGATAATCCTCAGATAGGTTAGTACACGCAATATTGTTAAAAATGGAGTTGGACCATTTTGTGGATATTTTTAAATATTTTGTTCCTATGGGTTATTGGAATTCAACGAAATTTTATTTGACGCAATTCAGACCTGAATCGGAGCTGATATAGTCAAAACTCGGTTTTCGGATAAACCGCAAAGGTGTTAGTACACGGGATATTGTTAAAAATTGAGTCGGGCCATTTTCTGGATATTTTTACATATTTTGTTCCTATGGGTTATTGAAATTAAATGAAATTTTATTTGACGCATTTCGGACCGGAATCGGAGTTGATATGATCGAAACTCGGTTTTCGGATAATCCTCAAAGGGGTTAGTACACGGGATACTGTAAAAAATCGAGTCGGGCCATTTTCTGGATATTTTTACATATTTTATTCCTATGGGTTATTGAAATTAAATGAAATTTTATTCGGCGCAGTTCGGACCGGAATCGGAGCTGATTTGATCGAAACTCTGTTTTCTGATAATTCTCAAAGGCGTTAGTACACGGAATATTATTAAAAATTGAGTCGGGCCATTTTCTGGATATTTTTACATATTATGTTCCTATGGGTTATTGGAATTCAACAAATTTTATTTGACGCAATTCGGACCTGAATCGGAGCTGATATGATCGAAACTCGGTTTTCGGATAATCCTCAAAGGGGTTAGTACACGGGATACTGTTTAAAATCGAGTCGGGCCATTTTCTGGATATTTTTACATATTTTGTTCCTATGGGTTATTGAAATTAAACGAAATTTTATTCGGCGTAGTTCGGACCGGAATCGGAGCTGATATGATCGAAACTCAGTTTTCTGATAATCCTCAAAGGCGTTAGTACACGGAGTATTGTTAAAAATTGAGTCGGGCCATTTTCTGGATATTTTTACATATTTTGTTCCTATGGGTTATTGAAATTAAATGAAATTTTATTTGACGCACTTCGGACCGGAATCGGAGCTGATATGAGGGAAACTCAATTTTCGGATAATCCTCAAAGGGGTTAGTACACGGGATACTGTTAAAAGTCGAGTTGGACCATTTTCTGGATATTTTCACATATTTTGTTCCTATAGGTTGTTAAAATTCAACAAAATTTTATTCGACACAGTTCGGACCGGAATCGGAGCTGATTTGATCGAAACTCTGTTTTCTGATAATTCTCAAAGGCGTTAGTACACGGAATATTATTAAAAATTGAGTCGGTCCATTTTATGGATATTTTTTCATATTATGTTCCTATGGGTTATTGGAATTCAACAAAATTTTATTTGACGCAATTCGGACCTGAATAGGAGCTGATATGATCGAAACTCGGTTTTCGGATAATCCTCAAAGGGGTTAGTACACGGGATACTGTTTAAAATCGAGTCGGGCCATTTTCTGGATATTTTTACATATTTTGTTCCTATGGGTTATTGAAATTAAACGAAATTTTATTCGGCGTAGTTCGGACCGGAATCGGAGCTGATATGATCGAAACTCAGTTTTCTGATAATCCTCAAAGGCGTTAGTACACGAAATATTGTTAAAAATTTAGTCGGGCCATTTTCTGGATATTTTTACATATTTTGTTCCTATGGGTTATTGAAATTAAATGAAATTTTATTTGACGCATTTCGGACCGGAATCGGAGCTGATATGATCGAAACTCAATTTTCGGATAATCCTCAGAGGGGTTAGTACACGGGATACTGTTAAAAGTCGAGTTGGACTATTTTGTGGTTATTTTCACATATTTTGTTCCTATAGGTTATTGAAATTCAACATAATTTTATTCGGCACAGTTCGGACCGGAATCGGAGCTGATATGATCGAAACTCGGTTTTCGGATAATCCTCAAAGGGGTTAGTACATGGGATATTGTTAAAAATTGAGTCGGACCATTTTGTGGATATTTTTACATATTTTGTTCCTATGGGTTATTGGAATTCAACAAAATTTTATTTGACGCAATTCGGACCTGAATCGGAGCTGATATGATCGAAACTCGGTTTTCGGATAATCCTCAAAGGGGTTAGTACACGGGATACTGTTAAAAATCGAGTCGGGCCATTTTCTGGATATTTTTACATATTTTGTTCCTATGGGTTATTGAAATTAAACGAAATTTTATTCGGCGTAGTTCGGACCGGAATCGGAGCTGATATGATCGAAACTCAGTTTTCTGATAATCCTCAAAGGCGTTAGTACACGGAGTATTGTTAAAAATTGAGTCGGGCCATTTTCTGGATATTTTTACATATTTTGTTCCTATGGGTTATTGAAATTAAACGAAATTTTATTCGGCGCAGTTCGGACCGGAATCGGAGCTGATATGATCGAAACTCGGTTTTCGGATAATCCTCAAAGGGGTTAGTACACGGGATATTGTTAAAAATCAATTCGGACCATTTTGTGGATATTTTTACATATTTTGTTCCTATGGGTTATTGAAATTCAACAAAATTTTATTTGACGCAGTTCGAACCTAAGTCGGAGCTGATATGATCGAAACTCGGTTTTCGGATAATCCTCAAAGTGGTTAGTACACGGGATATTGTTAAAAATCGAGTCGGACCATTTTACGGATATTTTTACATATTTTGTTCCTATGGGTTATTGGAATTCAACGAAATTTTATTTGACGCGATACGGACCTGAATCGGACCTGATATAGTCAAAACTCGGTTTTTGGATAATCCCCAAAGGGGTTAGTACACGGGATATTGTTAAAAATCGAGTCGAACCATTTTGCAGATATTTTTATATATTTTGTTCATATGGGTTATTGGAATTCAAGAAATTTTATTTGGTGCAAGTCGAACCTGAATCGGGGCTAAAATGACCGAAACTCGGTTTTTGGATAATCCTCAAATAGGTTAGTACACGCAATATTGTTAAAAATGGAGTTGGACCATTTTGTGGATATTTTTAAATATTTTGTTCCTATGGGTTATTGGAATTCAACGAAATTTTATTTGACGCAATTCAGACCTGAATCGGAGCTGATATAGTCAAAACTCGGTTTTCGGATAAACCGCAAAGGTGTTAGTACACGGGATATTGTTAAAAATTGAGTCGGGCCATTTTCTGGATATTTTTACATATTTTGTTTCAATGGGTTATTGAAATTAAATGAAATTTTATTTGACGCATTTCGGACCGGAATCGGAGTTGATATGATCGAAACTCGGTTTTCGGATAATCCTCAAAGGGGTTAGTACACGGGATACTGTAAAAAATCGAGTCGGGCCATTTTCTGGATATTTTTACATATTTTATTCCTATGGGTTATTGAAATTAAATGAAATTTTATTCGGCGCAGTTCGGACCGGAATCGGAGCTGATTTGATCGAAACTCTGTTTTCTGATAATTCTCAAAGGCGTTAGTACACGGAATATTATTAAAAATTGAGTCGGGCCATTTTCTGGATATTTTTACATATTATGTTCCTATGGGTTATTGGAATTCAACAAATTTTATTTGACGCAATTCGGACCTGAATCGGAGCTGATATGATCGAAACTCGGTTTTCGGATAATCCTCGAAGGGGTTAGTACACGGGATACTGTTTAAAATCGAGTCGGGCCATTTTATGGATATTTTTACATATTTTGTTCCTATGGGTTATTAAAATTAAACGAAATTTTATTCGGCGTAGTTCGGACCGGAATCGGAGCTGATATGATCGAAACTCAGTTTTCTGATAATCCTCAAAGGCGTTAGTACACGGAGTATTGTTAAAAATTGAGTCGGGCCATTTTCTGGATATTTTTACATATTTTGTTCCTATGGGTTATTGAAATTAAATGAAATTTTATTTGACGCACTTCGGATCGGAATCGGAGCTGATATGAGGGAAACTCAATTTTCGGATAATCCTCAAAGGGGTTAGTACACGGGATACTGTTAAAAGTCGAGTTGGACCATTTTCTGGATATTTTCACATATTTTGTTCCTATAGGTTGTTAAAATTCAACAAAATTTTATTCGACACAGTTCGGACCGGAATCGGAGCTGATTTGATCGAAACTCTGTTTTCTGATAATTCTCAAAGGCGTTAGTACACGGAATATTATTAAAAATTGAGTCGGTCCATTTTATGGATATTTTTTCATATTATGTTCCTATGGGTTATTGGAATTCAACAAAATTTTATTTGACGCAATTCGGACCTGAATAGGAGCTGATATGATCGAAACTCGGTTTTCGGATAATCCTCAAAGGGGTTAGTACACGGAATACTGTTAAAAATCGAGTCCGGCCATTTTCTGGATATTTTTACATATTTTGTTCCTATGGGTTATTGAAATTAAACGAAATTTTATTCGGCTTAGTTCGGACCGGAATCGGAGCTGATATGATCGAAACTCAGTTTTCTGATAATCCTCAAAGGCGTTAGTACACGAAATATTGTTAAAAATTTAGTCGGGCCATTTTCTGGATATTTTTACATATTTTGTTCCTATGGGTTATTGAAATTAAATGAAATTTTATTTGACGCATTTCGGACCGGAATCGGAGCTGATATGATCGAAACTCAATTTTCGGATAATCCTCAGAGGGGTTAGTACACGGGATACTGTTAAAAGTCGAGTTGGACTATTTTGTGGTTATTTTCACATATTTTGTTCCTATAGGTTATTGAAATTCAACATAATTTTATTCGGCACAGTTCGGACCGGAATCGGAGCTGATATGATCGAAACTCGGTTTTCGGATAATCCTCAAAGGGGTTAGTACATGGGATATTGTTAAAAATTGAGTCGGACCATTTTGTGGATATTTTTACATATTTTGTTCCTATGGGTTATTGGAATTCAACAAAATTTTATTTGACGCAATTCGGACCTGAATCGGAGCTGATATGATCGAAACTCGGTTTTCGGATAATCCTCAAAGGGGTTAGTACACGGGATACTGTTAAAAATCGAGTCGGGCCATTTTCTGGATATTTTTACATATTTTGTTCCTATGGGTTATTGAAATTAAACGAAATTTTATTCGGCGTAGTTCGGACCGGAATCGGAGCTGATATGATCGAAACTCAGTTTTCTGATAATCCTCATAGGCGTTAGTACACGGAGTATTGTTAAAAATTGAGTCGGGCCATTTTCTGGATATTTTTACATATTTTGTTCCTATGGGTTATTGAAATTAAACGAAATTTTATTCGGCGCAGTTCGGACCGGAATCGGAGCTGATATGATCGAAACTCGGTTTTCGGATAATCCTCAAAGGGGTTAGTACACGGGATATTGTTAAAAATCAATTCGGACCATTTTGTGGATATTTTTACATATTTTGTTCCTATGGGTTATTGAAATTCAACAAAATTTTATTTGACGCAGTTCGAACCTAAGTCGGAGCTGATATGATCGAAACTCGGTTTTCGGATAATCCTCAAAGTGGTTAGTACACGGGATATTGTTAAAAATCGAGTCGAACCATTTTGCAGATATTTTTATATATTTTGTTCATATGGGTTATTGGAATTCAAGAAATTTTATTTGGTGCAAGTCGAACCTGAATCGGGGCTAAAATGACCGAAACTCGGTTTTTGGATAATCCTCAAATAGGTTAGTACACGCAATATTGTTAAAAATGGAGTTGGACCATTTTGTGGATATTTTTAAATATTTTGTTCCTATGGGTTATTGGAATTCAACGAAATTTTATTTGACGCAATTCAGACCTGAATCGGAGCTGATATAGTCAAAACTCGGTTTTCGGATAAATCGCAAAGGTGTTAGTACACGGGATATTGTTAAAAATTGAGTCGGGCCATTTTCTGGATATTTTTACATATTTTGTTCCTATGGGTTATTGAAATTAAATGAAATTTTATTTGACGCATTTCGGACCGGAATCGGAGTTGATATGATCGAAACTCGGTTTTCGGATAATCCTCAAAGGGGTTAGTACACGGGATACTGTAAAAAATCGAGTCGGGCCATTTTCTGGATATTTTTACATATTTTATTCCTATGGGTTATTGAAATTAAATGAAATTTTATTCGGCGCAGTTCGGACCGGAATCGGAGCTGATTTGATCGAAACTCTGTTTTCTGATAATTCTCAAAGGCGTTAGTACACGGAATATTATTAAAAATTGAGTCGGGCCATTTTCTGGATATTTTTACATATTATGTTCCTATGGGTTATTGGAATTCAACAAATTTTATTTGACGCAATTCGGACCTGAATCGGAGCTGATATGATCGAAACTCGGTTTTCGGATAATCCTCAAAGGGGTTAGTACACGGGATAATGTTTAAAATCGAGTCGGGCCATTTTCTGGATATTTTTACATATTTTGTTCCTATGGGTTATTGAAATTAAACGAAATTTTATTCGGCGTAGTTCGGACCGGAATCGGAGCTGATATAATCGAAACTCAGTTTTCTGATAATCCTCAAAGGCGTTAGTACACGGAGTATTGTTAAAAATTGAGTCGGGCCATTTTCTGGATATTTTTACATATTTTGTTCCTATGGGTTATTAAAATTAAATGAAATTTTATTTGACGCACTTCGGACCGGAATCGGAGCTGATATGAGGGAAACTCAATTTTCGGATAATCCTCAAAGGGGTTAGTACACGGGATACTGTTAAAAGTCGAGTTGGACCATTTTCTGGATATTTTCACATATTTTGTTCCTATAGGTTGTTAAAATTCAACAAAATTTTATTCGACACAGTTCGGACCGGAATCGGAGCTGATTTGATCGAAACTCTGTTTTCTGATAATTCTCAAAGGCGTTAGTACACGGAATATTATTAAAAATTGAGTCGGTCCATTTTATGGATATTTTTTCATATTATGTTCCTATGGGTTATTGGAATTCAACAAAATTTTATTTTACGCAATTCGGACCTGAATAGGAGCTGATATGATCGAAACTCGGTTTTCGGATAATCCTCAAAGGGGTTAGTACACGGGATACTGTTAAAAATCGAGTCCGGCCATTTTCTGGATATTTTTACATATTTTGTTCCTATTGGTTATTGAAATTAAACGAAATTTTATTCGGCGTAGTTCGGACCGGAATCGGAGCTGATATAATCGAAACTCAGTTTTCTGATAATCCTCAAAGGCGTTAGTACACGGAGTATTGTTAAAAATTGAGTCGGGCCATTTTCTGGATATTTTTACATATTTTGTTCCTATGGGTTATTGAAATTAAATGAAATTTTATTTGACGCATTTCGGACCGGAATCGGAGCTGATATGATCGAAACTCAATTTTCGGATAATCCTCAGAGGGGTTAGTACACGGGATACTGTTAAAAGCCGAGTTGGACTATTTTGTGGTTATTTTCACATATTTTGTTCCTATAGGTTATTGAAATTCAACATAATTTTATTCGGCACAGTTCGGACCGGAATCGGAGCTGATATGATCGAAACTCGGTTTTCGGATAATCCTCAAAGGGGTTAGTACATGGGATATTGTTAAAAATTGAGTCGGACCATTTTGTGGATATTTTTACATATTTTGTTCCTATGGGTTATTGGAATTCAACAAAATTTTATTTGACGCAATTCGGACCTGAATCGGAGCTGATATGATCGAAACTCGGTTTTCGGATAATCCTCAAAGGGGTTAGTACACGGGATACTGTTAAAAATCGAGTCGGGCCATTTTCTGGATATTTTTACATATTTTGTTCCTATGGGTTATTGAAATTAAACGAAATTTTATTCGGCGCAGTTCGGACCGGAATCGGAGCTGATATGATCGAAACTCGGTTTTCGGATAATCCTCAAAGGGGTTAGTACACGGGATATTGTTAAAAATCAATTCGGACCATTTTGTGGATATTTTTACATATTTTGTGCCTATGGGTTATTGAAATTCAACAAAATTTATTTGACGCAGTTCGAACCTAAGTCGGAGCTGATATGATCGAAACTCGGTTTTCGGATAATCCTCAAAGTGGTTAGTACACGGGATATTGTTAAAAATCGAGTCGGACCATTTTACGGATATTTTTACATATTTTGTTCCTATGGGTTATTGAAATTCAACAAAATTTTATTTGACGCAGTTCGAACCTAAGTCGGAGCTGATATGATCGAAACTCGGTTTTCGGAAAATCCTCAAAGTGGTTAGTACACTGGATATTGTTAAAAATCGAGTCGGACCATTTTACGGATATTTTTACATATTTTGTTCCTATGGGTTATTGGAATTCAACGAAATTTTATTTGACGCGATACGGACCTGAATCGGACCTGATATTGTCAAAACTCGGTTTTTGGATAATCCCCAAAGGGGTTAGTACACGGGATATTGTTAAAAATCGAGTCGAACCATTTTGCAGATATTTTTACATATTTTGTTCATATGGGTTATTGGAATTCAAGAAATTTTATTTGGTGCAAGTCGAACCTGAATCGGGGCTAAAATGACCGAAACTCGGTTTTTGGATAATCCTCAAATAGGTTAGTACACGCAATATTGTTAAAAATGGAGTTGGACCATTTTGTGGATATTTTTACATATTTTGTTCCTATGGGTTATTGGAATTCAACGAAATTTTATTTGACGCAATTCAGACCTGAATCGGAGCTGATATAGTCAAAACTCGGTTTTCGGATAAACCGCAAAGGTGTTAGTACACGGGATATTGTTAAAAATTGAGTCGGGCCATTTTCTGGATATTTTTACATATTTTGTTCCTATGGGTTATTGAAATTGAATGAAATTTTATTTGACGCACTTCGGACCGGAATCGGAGTTGATATGATCGAAACTCGGTTTTCGGATAATCCTCAAAGGGGTTAGTACACGGGATATTGTTAAAAATCGAGTTGGACCATTTTGTGGATATTTTTACATATTTTGTTCCAATTGGTTATTGGAATTCAACAAAATTTTATTTGACGCAATTCGGACCTGAATCTGAGCTGATATGATTGAAACTCGGTTTTCGGATAATCCTCAAAGGGGTTAGTACACGGGATACTGTAAAAAATCGAGTCGGGCCATTTTTTGGATATTTTTACATATTTTATTCCTATGGGTTATTGAAATTAAATGAAATTTTATTCGGCGCAGTTCGGACCGGAATCGGAGCTGATTTGATCGAAACTCTGTTTTCTGATAATTCTCAAAGGCGTTAGTACACGGAATATTATTAAAAATTGAGTCAGGCCATTTTCTGGATATTTTTACATATTATGTTCCTATGGGTTATTGGAATTCAACAAATTTTATTTGACACAATTCGGACCTGAATCGGAGCTGATATGATCGAAACTCGGTTTTCGGATAATCCTCAAAGGGGTTAGTACACGGGATACTGTTTAAAATCGAGTCGTGCCATTTTCTGGAAATTTTTACATATTTTGTTCCTATGGGTTATTGAAATTAAACGAAATTTTATTCGGCGTAGTTCAGACCAGAATCGGAGCTGATATGATCGAAACTCAGTTTTCTGATAATCCTCAAAGGCGTTAGTACACGGAGTATTGTTAAAAATTGAGTCGGGCCATTTTCTGGATATTTTTACATATTTTGTTCCTATGGGTTATTGAAATTAAATGAAATTTTATTTGACGCACTTCGGACCGGAATCGGAGCTGATATGAGGGAAACTCAATTTTCGGATAATCCTCAAAGGGGTTAGTACACGGGATACTGTTAAAAGTCGAGTTGGACCATTTTCTGGATATTTTCACATATTTTGTTCCTATAGGTTGTTAAAATTCAACAAAATTTTATTCGACACAGTTCGGACCGGAATCGGAGCTGATTTGATCGAAACTCTGTTTTCTGATAATTCTCAAAGGCGTTAGTACACGGAATATTATTAAAAATTGAGTCGGTCCATTTTATGGATATTTTTTCATATTATGTTCCTATGGGTTATTGGAATTCAACAAAATTTTATTTTACGCAATTCGGACCTGAATAGGAGCTGATATGATCGAAACTCGGTTTTCGGATAATCCTCAAAGGGGTTAGTACACGGGATACTGTTAAAAATCGAGTCCGGCCATTTTCTGGATATTTTTACATATTTTGTTCCTATGGGTTATTGAAATTAAACGAAATTTTATTCGGCTTAGTTCGGACCGGAATCGGAGCTGATATGATCGAAACTCAGTTTTCTGATAATCCTCAAAGGCGTTAGTACACGAAATATTGTTAAAAATTTAGTCGGGCCATTTTCTGGATATTTTTACATATTTTGTTCCTATGGGTTATTGAAATTAAATGAAATTTTATTTGACGCATTTCGGACCGGAATCGGAGCTGATATGATCGAAACTCAATTTTCCGGTAATCCTCAGAGGGGTTAGTACACGGGATACTGTTAAAAGTCGAGTTGGACTATTTTGTGGTTATTTTCACATATTTTGTTCCTATAGGTTATTGAAATTCAACATAATTTTATTCGGCACAGTTCGGACCGGAATCGGAGCTGATATGATCGAAACTCGGTTTTCGGATAATCCTCAAAGGGGTTAGTACATGGGATATTGTTAAAAATTGAGTCGGACCATTTTGTGGATATTTTTACATATTTTGTTCCTATGGGTTATTGGAATTCAACAAAATTTTATTTGACGCAATTCGGACCTGAATCGGAGCTGATATGATCGAAACTCGGTTTTCGGATAATCCTCAAAGGGGTTAGTACACGTGATACTGTTAAAAATCGAGTCGGGCCATTTTCTGGATATTT
Organism: Saposhnikovia divaricata; assembly: GCA_036435485.1. NCBI lineage: Eukaryota > Viridiplantae > Streptophyta > Magnoliopsida > Apiales > Apiaceae > Saposhnikovia > Saposhnikovia divaricata. The sequence goes on along the minus strand of CM071599.1, from coordinate 223,286,226 downwards.
TTACATATTTTGTTCCTATGGGTTATTGAAATTAAACGAAATTTTATTCGGCGCAGTTCGGACCGGAATCGGAGCTGATATGATCGAAACTCGGTTTTCGGATAATCCTCAAAGGGGTTAGTACACGGGATATTGTTAAAAATCAATTCGGACCATTTTGTGGATATTTTTACATATTTTGTTCCTATGGGTTATTGAAATTCAACAAAATTTATTTGACGCAGTTCGAACCTAAGTCGGAGCTGATATGATCGAAACTCGGTTTTCGGATAATCCTCAAAGTGGTTAGTACACGGGATATTGTTAAAAATCGAGTCGGACCATTTTACGGATATTTTTACATATTTTGTTCCTATGGGTTATTGAAATTCAACAAAATTTTATTTGACGCAGTTCGAACCTAAGTCGGAGCTGATATGATCGAAACTCGGTTTTCGGAAAATCCTCAAAGTGGTTAGTACACTGGATATTGTTAAAAATCGAGTCGGACCATTTTACGGATATTTTTACATATTTTGTTCCTATGGGTTATTGGAATTCAACGAAATTTTATTTGACGCGATACGGACCTGAATCGGACCTGATATAGTCAAAACTCGGTTTTTGGATAATCCCCAAAGGGGTTAGTACACGGGATATTGTTAAAAATCGAGTCGAACCATTTTGCAGATATTTTTACATATTTTGTTCATATGGGTTATTGGAATTCAAGAAATTTTATTTGGAGCAAGTCGAACCTGAATCGGGGCTAAAATGACCAAAACTCGGTTTTTGGATAATCCTCAAATAGGTTAGTACACGCAATATTGTTAAAAATGGAGTTGGACCATTTTGTGGATATTTTTACATATTTTGTTCCTATGGGTTATTGGAATTCAACGAAATTTTATTTGACGCAATTCAGACCTGAATCGGAGCTGATATAGTCAAAACTCGGTTTTCGGATAAACCGCAAAGGTGTTAGTACACGGGATATTGTTAAAAATTGAGTCGGGCCATTTTCTGGATATTTTTACATATTTTGTTCCTATGGGTTATTGAAATTGAATGAAATTTTATTTGACGCACTTCGGACCGGAATCGGAGTTGATATGATCGAAACTCGGTTTTCAGATAATCCTCAAAGGGGTTAGTACACGGGATACTGTTAAAAATCGAGTTGGACCATTTTGTGGATATTTTTACATATTTTGTTCCAATTGGTTATTGGAATTCAACAAAATTTTATTTGACGCAATTCGGACCTGAATCTGAGCTGATATGATTGAAACTCGGTTTTCGGATAATCCTCAAAGGGGTTAGTACACGGGATACTGTTAAAAGTCGAGTTGGACCATTTTCTGGATATTTTCACATATTTTGTTCCTATAGGTTGTTAAAATTCAACAAAATTTTATTCGACACAGTTCGGACCGGAATCGGAGCTGATATGATCGAAACTCGGTTTTTGGATAATCCTCAAAGGGGTTAGTACATGGGATATTGTTAAAAATTGAGTCGGACCATTTTGTGGATATTTTTACATATTTTGTTCCTATGGGTTATTGGAATTCAACAAAATTTTATTTCACGCAATTCGGACCTGAATCGGAGCTGATATGATCGAAACTCGGTTTTCGGATAATCCTCAAAGGGGTTAGTACACGGGATACTGTTAAAAATCGAGTCGGACCATTTTCTGAATATTTTTACATATTTTGTTCCTATGGGTTATTGAAATTAAACGAAATTTTATTCGGCGCAGTTCACACCGGAATCGGAGCTAATATGATCGAAACTCGGTTTTCGGATAATCCTCAAAGGCGTTAGTACACGGAATATTGTTAAAAATTGAGCCGGCCCATTTTCCGGATATTTTTACATATTTTGTTCCTAAGTGTTATTGTAATTAAATGAAATTTTATTTGACGCACTTCGGACCGGAATCGGAGCTGATATGATCGAAACTCGGTTTTCGGATAATCCTCAAAGGGGTTAGTACACGGGATATTGTTAAAAATCGAGTTGGACCATTTTGTGGATATTTTTACATATTTTGTTCCTATTGGTTATTGGAATTCAACAAAATTTTATTTGACGCAATTCGGACCTGAATCGGAGCTGATATGATCGAAACTCGGTTTTCGGATAATCCACAAAGGGGTTAGTACACGGGATACTGTTTAAAATCGAGTCGGGCCATTTTCTGGATATTTTTACATATTTTGTTCCTATGGGTTATTGAAATTAAACGAAATTATATTCGGCGTAGTTCGGACCGGAATCGGAGATGATATTATCCAAACTCAGTTTTCTGATAATCCTCAAAGGCGTTAGTACACGGAATATTGTTAAAAATTGAGTCGGGCCATTTTCTGGATATTTTTACATATTTTGTTCCTATGGGTTGTTGAAATTAAATGAAATTTTATTTGACGCACTTCGGACCGGAATCAGAGCTGATATGATGGAAACTCAATTTTCGGATAATCCTCAAAGGGGTTAGTACACGGGATACTGTTAAAAGTCGAGTTGGACCATTTTGTGGATATTTTCACATATTTTGTTCCTATAGGTTATTGAAATTCAACAAAATTTTATTCGACACCGTTCGGACCGGAATCAGAGCTGATATGATCGAAACTCGGTTTTCGGATAATCCTCAAAGGGGTTAGTACATGGGATATTGTTAAAAATTGAGTCGGACCATTTTGTGGATATTTTTATATATTTTGTTCCTATGGGTTATTGAAATTAAACGAAATTTTATTCGGCGCAGTTCAGACCGGAATCGGAGCTGATATGATCGAAACTCGGTTTTCGGATAATCCTCAAAGGCGTTAGTACACGGAATATTGTTAAAAATTGAGCCGGCCCATTTTCCGGATATTTTTACATATTTTGTTCCTAAGGGTTATTGTATTTAAATGAAATTTTATTTGACGCACTTCGGACCGGAATCGGAGCTGATATGATCGAAACTCGATTTTCGGATAATCCTCAAAGGGGTTAGTACACGGGATATTGTTAAAAATTGAGTTGGACCATTTTGTGGATATTATTACATATTTTGTTCCTATTGGTTATTGGAATTCAAGAAAATTTTATTTGACGCAATTCGGACCTGAATCGGAGCTGATATGATCGAAAGTCGGTTTTCGGATAATCCACAAAGGGGTTAGTACACGGGATACTGTTAAAAATTGAATCGGGCCATTTTCTAGATATTTTTACATATTATGTTCCTATGGGTTATTGGAATTCAACAAAATTTTATTTGACGCAATTCGGACCTGAATCGGAGCTGATATGATCGAAACTCGGTTTTCGGATAATCCTCAAAGGGGTTAGTACACGGGATACTGTTAAAAATCGAGTCGGGCCATTTTCTGGATATTTTTACATATTTTGTTCCTAAGGGTTATTGTAATTAAATGAAATTTTATTTGACGCACTTCGGACCGGAATCGGAGCTGATATGATCGAAACTCGGTTTTCGGATAATCCTCAAAGGGGTTAGTACACGGGATATTGTTAAAAATCGAGTTGGACCATTTTGTGGATATTTTTACATATTTTGTTCCTATTGGTTATTGGAATTCAACAAAATTTTATTTGACGCAATTCGGACCTGAATCGGAGCTGATATGATCGAAACTCGGTTTTCGGATAATCCACAAAGGGGTTAGTACACGGGATACTGTTTAAAATTGAGTCGGGCCATTTTCTGGATATTTTTACATATTTTGTTCCTATGGGTTGTTGAAATTAAATGAAATTTTATTTGACGCACTTCGGACCGGAATCAGAGCTGATATGATGGAAACTCAATTTTCGGATAATCCTCAAAGGGGTTAGTACACGGGATACTGTTAAAAGTCGAGTTGGACCATTTTGTGGATATTTTCACATATTTTGTTCCTATAGGTTATTGAAATTCAACAAAATTTTATTCGACACCGTTCGGACCGGAATCGGAGCTGATATGATCGAAACTCGGTTTTCGGATAATCCTCAAAGGGGTTAGTACATGGGATATTGTTAAAAATTGAGTCGGACCATTTTGTGGATATTTTTACATATTTTGTTCCTATGGGTTATTGAAATTAAACGAAATTTTATTCGGCGCAGTTCAGACCGGAATCGGAGCTGATATGATCGAAACTCGGTTTTCGGATAATCCTCAAAGGCGTTAGTACACGGAATATTGTTAAAAATTGAGCCGGCCCATTTTCCGGATATTTTTACATATTTTGTTCCTAAGGGTTATTGTATTTAAATGAAATTTTATTTGACGCACTTCGGACCGGAATCGGAGCTGATATGATCGAAACTCGGTTTTCGGATAATCCTCAAAGGGGTTAGTACACGGGATATTGTTAAAAATTGAGTTGGACCATTTTGTGGATATTATTACATATTTTGTTCCTATTGGTTATTGGAATTCAAGAAAATTTTATTTGACGCAATTTGGACCTGAATCGGAGCTGATATGATCGAAAGTCGGTTTTCGGATAATCCACAAAGGGGTTAGTACACGGGATACTGTTAAAAATTGAATCGGGCCATTTTCTAGATATTTTTACATATTATGTTCCTATGGGTTATTGGAATTCAACAAAATTTTATTTGACGCAATTCGGACCTGAATCGGAGCTGATATGATCGAAACTCGGTTTTCGGATAATCCTCAAAGGGGTTAGTACACGGGATACTGTTAAAAATCGAGTCGGGCCATTTTCTGGATATTTTTACATATTTTGTTCCTAAGGGTTATTGTAATTAAATGAAATTTTATTTGACGCACTTCGGACCGGAATCGGAGCTGATATGATCGAAACTCGGTTTTCGGATAATCCTCAAAGGGGTTAGTACACGGGATATTGTTAAAAATCGAGTTGGACCATTTTGTGGATATTTTTACATATTTTGTTCCTATTGGTTATTGGAATTCAACAAAATTTTATTTGACGCAATTCGGACCTGAATCGGAGCTGATATGATCGAAACTCGGTTTTCGGATAATCCACAAAGGGGTTAGTACACGGGATACTGTTTAAAATCGAGTCGGGCCATTTTCTGGATATTTTTACATATTTTGTTCCTATGGGTTATTGAAATTAAACGAAATTTTATTCGGCGCAGTTCAGACCGGAATCGGAGCTGATATGATCGAAACTCCGTTTTCGGATAATCCTCAAAGGCGTTAGTACACGGAATATTGTTAAAAATTGAGCCGGCCCATTTTCCGGATATTTTTACATATTTTGTTCCTAAGGGTTGTTGTAATTAAATGAAATTTTATTTGACGCACTTCGGACCGGAATCGGAGCTGATATGATCGAAACTCGGTTTTCGGATAATCCTCAAAGGGGTTAGTACACGGGATATTGTTAAAAATTGAGTTGGACCATTTTGTGGATATTATTACATATTTTGTTCCTATTGGTTATTGGAATTCAACAAAATTTTATTTGACGCAATTCGGACCTGAATCGGAGCTGATATGATCGAAACTCGGTTTTCGGATAATCTACAAAAGGGTTAGTACACGGGATACTGTTAAAAATTGAATCGGGCCATTTTCTAGATATTTTTACATATTATGTTCCTATGGGTTATTGGAATTCAACAAAATTTTATTTGACGCAATTCGGACCTGAATCGGAGCTGATATGATCGAAACTCGATTTTTGGATAATCCTCAAAGGGGTTAGTACACGGGATACTGTTAAAAATCGAGTCGGGCCATTTTCTGGATATTTTTACATATTTTGTTCCTAAGGGTTATTGTAATTAAATGAAATTTTATTTGACGCACTTCGGATTGGAATCGGAGCTGATATGATCGAAACTCGGTTTTTTTTTTTTTTTTTTTTTTTTTTTTTAACCGGGAACTACCCCACACACTTGTATGTGGGATTTCAAACCCGGGGAGATATATCGCTGAGCCCTACCACCCAGTACTCCCACGTAAATCCGAAGCTTTCGCTCCGAGGTAGGTTCGAACCCCTGACCTTGGCTGAACCAGGGAAAGGGGGTGTCCACTCAGCCAAAGCTTTGTAGGCCGAAACTCGGTTTTCGGATAATCCTCAAAGGGGTTAGTACACGGGATATTGTTAAAAATCGAGTTGGACCATTTTGTGGATATTTTTACATATTTTGTTCCTATTGGTTATTGGAATTCAACAAAATTTTATTTGACGCAATTCGGACCTGAATCGGAGCTGATATGATCGAAACTCGGTTTTCGGATAATCCACAAAGGGGTTAGTACACGGGATACTGTTTAAAATCGAGTCGGGCCATTTTCTGGATATTTTTACATATTTTGTTCCTATGGGTTATTGAAATTAAACGAAATTTTATTCGGCGCAGTTCAGACCGGAATCGGAGCTGATATGATCGAAACTCGGTTTTCGGATAATCCTCAAAGGCGTTAGTACACGGAATATTGTTAAAAATTGAGCCGGCCCATTTTCCGGATATTTTTACATATTTTGTTCCTAAGGGTTGTTGTAATTAAATGAAATTTTATTTGACGCACTTCGGACCGGAATCGGAGCTGATATGATCGAAACTCGGTTTTCGGATAATCCTCAAAGGGGTTAGTACACGGGATATTGTTAAAAATTGAGTTGGACCATTTTGTGGATATTATTACATATTTTGTTCCTATTGGTTATTGGAATTCAACAAAATTTTATTTGACGCAATTCGGACCTGAATCGGAGCTGATATGATCGAAACTCGGTTTTCGGATAATCCAAAAAAGGGTTAGTACACGGGATACTGTTAAAAATTGAATCGGGCCATTTTCTAGATATTTTTACATATTATGTTCCTATTGGTTATTGGAATTCAACAAAATTTTATTTGACGCAATTCGGACCTGAATCGGAGCTGATATGATCGAAACTCGATTTTCGGATAATCCTCAAAGGGGTTAGTACACGGGATACTGTTAAAAATCGAGTTGGGCCATTTTCTGGATATTTTTACATATTTTGTTCCTAAGGGTTATTGTAATTAAATGAAATTTTATTTGACGCACTTCGGACCGGAATCGGAGCTGATATGATCGAAACTCGGTTTTCGGATAATCCTCAAAGGGGTTAGTACACGGGATATTGTTAAAAATCGAGTTGGACCATTTTGTGGATATTTTTACATATTTTGTTCCTATTGGTTATTGGAATTCAACAAAATTTTATTTGACGCAATTCGGACCTGAATCGGAGCTGATATGATCGAAACTCGGTTTTCGGATAATCCACAAAGGGGTTAGTACACGGGATACTGTTTAAAATCGAGTCGGGCCATTTTCTGGATATTTTTACATATTTTGTTCCTATTGGTTATTGAAATTAAACGAAATTTTATTCGGCGTAGTTCGGACCGGAATCGGAGCTGATATGATCGAAACTCAGTTTTCTGATAATCCTCAAAGGCGTTAGTACACGGAATATTGTTAAAAATTGAGTCGGGCCATTTTCTGGATATTTTTACATATTTTGTTCCTATGGGTTGAAATTAAATGAAATTTTATTTGACGCACTTCGGACCGGAATCGGAGCTGATATGATGGAAACTCAATTTTCGGATAATCCTCAAAGGGGTTAGTACACGGGATACTGTTAAAAGTCGAGTTGGACCATTTTGTGGATATTTTCACATATTTTGTTCCTATAGGTTATTGAAATTCAACAAAATTTTATTCGACACAGTTCGGACCGGAATCGGAGCTGATATGATCGAAACTCGGTTTTCGGATAATCCTCAAAGGGGTTAGTACATGGGATATTGTTAAAAATTGAGTCGGACCATTTTGTGGATATTTTTACATATTTTGTTCCTATGGGTTATTGGAATTCAGCAAGCTATTTGATTGTAGTTTGATACTCCTATGGTTTTGATGATCACATTCAGCAAGCTATTTGATTGTAGTTTGATATAAAACATCGTGTTATGCTTGTATTGTACTAACGTGGTTTTGCAGGGTATATTAGCCTACTGATTGTTTACACAGAATATACAAACAGCAAGCCATTTGGTATTACAACAGAGAGAGTCTGGCAAGCCATTTGCACACTGACAGTTCACAAACAGCAAGCCATTTCTGACAGTCAGTCACAAACAGCAAGCCATTTGCAACTGCCAGAATTTCTGAAGATAAAGATCAAGTTCGATTCTCAAGGATTTATTTCAGGAAATATATTGTGAGGGCTCTTTATTATATAATACGTATATAATATATTCTAGAGCTCAAATCTTTTCAAATATCTTTCTTTAAAACAAAATCATAAAACTTATAGGAGTTTCCTTATTTAAAAGATTTCTTTCTTTCAAAATCTCCTATACGCGTTTTTATATCTATACAAATCAGAAGGGTTAGGCTTTCATCGATCTCTTTCTTTCAAACCTTCTGTCTAACGTTCACAAGAACGTTTGTAAAATCTCTAACCAATTGAACGTTGGAAATTGATTCTAATCGTTCGAATAATTGGTGATTGATTTTCTGAACGTTGGTGTGATGCTTTATAAACCTTGTTCTTGTGTTCATTCGTTTAAAAAAACACTTCAGAGAAAATATTCAAGCACACAAGAATTCAAACAACTCAGTTTTCATTGCTATATCCTTTGATTCTCTCGAGCTCTTAGTATATTCATACGTGCTATATCTTAAAGAGTTCATAGTTTGAGTTGTATCCATTATTGATTGTATTGTTCGATTTGTAAGGTTTAGTTGTTGGACAATTTGGCTTGGGAACTAGGGTTTGGTGATCGTTGCTAGAGAAGTATACTTGGGAAGTATAGCTTAGAGAGCAAGTTCAGAAACGGGAGTTCAGCATGCCATTTGTCAACAGCTGGGTATTGAGGGAGATATATTGTTGTATCTTGTAATTGGTTTATTTCAGTGATCAATAATATATTCTCTTACCAAGTTGGTAAGGGACCAGGACGTAGACCATAGGGGTTAGGGGTCGAACCTGGCTAAAAGTCTCTGTGTTCTTTATTTTCTGTTCTTTACTTACTGCTTGCATTTAGCTTACTGTTTATGCACTTTACTGTACTTGTTATCTTTACATTCAGCATACTGTTTACAATCAGCTTACCATTTGTCTCTGCTTAAAACGAAATCAGTAAGCTGTTTCTGGTAATTTTTAAAATCGGACTTAGTTGAATATAGTTAGCCATTTACACCTATTCACCCCCTCTCTAGGTGTGCATTTTCATTTGGTATCAGAGCTTTGGTATACTAACAATTCTGTAATAGGAAAGTATTCGATCATAATGGCTGAAAACTATCCCGAAGGAAAATCTGATTTCAGGCCTCCACTTCTTCATGGCACACACAACTACCACTGGTGGAAAAGCAGCATGGAAACTCACTTATCCAGAGATCCATTAGTTCTGAGAGTTGTGCAAAAAGGTCCATATGTCTTTCTTGATAAGGATGGCAAGCCAAAGGATGTTGATGATCTCACTCCGGATGAATTAATCAAACTTGGCTACAATGGAAAGGCAAGGAGTTCTCTTATGAATGGTTTAAACCAGGCTGAATATGATAAAGTATCTTCACTCAAATCAGCAAAAGAAATGTGGGATGCTTTGGAGACTTATCATGAAGGTTCGAAATCTCTAAAGAAGGTGAAGCTTAGCAAGCTAATGAATGACTTTGGGAATTTCAAGCTTAATGAAGGTGAAACTATCAAGGATAGTCAAGCACGGTTTCAAGTTACTATAAATTCACTAAAGAGGCTTGGAAAATCTATTCCACAAGATGAAATCAATATGAAGGTATTGAGTGCAGTACCATTCATCTACGAAGCTAAGGTTACTGCCTTGGAATCCTCACCACTTATTGATACTATGGATCACTTGGCCGTATTTGCTGAGCTAGAGCAATTTGAAAGCAAGATAAATGGAAATCAGGTGGGAAGTTCAAGTGTTAAAGCTCCAATAGAAAAGATGAAGAATATGGCTCTCCATTCTAAAAACAGCAAGCCAATTGACATTGATGATGAATCTGATTCTGATGAGGAACTTGCACTTATTTCAAAGAAGATCAAAAGGCTGATAGAAAAGAAAAATATGATGAAAAGGGAAAGAGGTGGCTTTTACAACAACAAAAAGAGTTCAAAGGACTCTAAGGAGGAAACTTGTTTCGAATGTGGCAAGCCAGGCCATTATAAAAGGAACTGCTACAAACTAAAGTCAAAACAGCCTACTGTTTTCAAGGACAAGAAGAAATCGAAGGCTCTACTGACTTGGAGTGATGATGATTCAGATTCCAGTGATGACTCAAGTGAAGAGATGGTGAACTTAGCACTTGTTGGAATTGAAGATGAATCTGTTCAAGGAAATTCAGAAGGAGTGTATGCTGAAACTGATTCTGAAGAGGATCCTAGTGAGGTAAACTCTTTTAATGATTATATTTCTTCAGATGATATATTGTTAGATTCACTAACCATGCAGGAACAAAATAGTGTTACAATTGAAGAACACATGGCACTAAAGGCTGAAATCAGCAAGCTGACTGATAAGAATGCCTATTTATCCAAAATGGTAAAAGATCTGTTGCCAAAAATGGAAGAATGGGATTCAACTTCATTTAGTAAAGCTACGGAGATCAAGGAACTAAATACTAAGAACAGACATTTAGAGGCTAATGTCAAGCTACTTGAAAAGAGAAACAAGACCTTGACTGAAGAAATCAAAGAGCTGAGGTCTGATGTTAAAACTAAAGCTAAAGCATTGGAATCATACAAGATGAAGGAATCTAGTCAAGCCGAATCCTCAAAAACTGCTGAAAAGAGAGTTCAGCAAGCTGAACTCATCAAACAGCAAGCTGAAGTAATCACCCTCCTAGAAACAGAAGTTAAAGATCTCAAGAAGGGCATGGAAACTTTTGTTCAAGGTGAAGACACTTTAAAAACAATGATGAAGAAGGCAAATGTACCTTTGGTCAGAGAAGGTGTTGGTTTAAACTTTAACAAGAAAGATAAGGTGCTCAAATATGATGGAAAGAATGGCATACCCTATGACTATGCTATGCCTTGGAAGACATGCAACAAATGTGGTGGAAAAGGACATCTGGAAAGACATTGTGTGGTTCAAGTAAATCATAAAGTGAAAACAGCTTACCAGAATGAACCAGTCAGGCGACAAACAGCTTACCAGAATGGACCAGTCAGGCGACAAACAGCATACCAGAATGCAAATAGCAGGAGACAAACAGCTTACCGACAGAATGACAACAAGCAAAATCAGACCCCAAAAGTGGTCCAAATGTGGATCAAGAAATCTGATTTAAATACTTTATATATTCTTGCTACTAACCAACCTGGACCCAAACCTATATGGGTACCAAAACATTGAGTTATTTTTGTTTGTTTTGTAGATGTGCCTTGCTGCTAAGGTCAAGTCAAAGCAATGGATCTTGGACAGTGGATGCACAAGACATATGTGTGGAGACAAATCCCAGTTTATGAATCTCAAAATGAAAAAGGGTGGAAGAGTGACAATTGGGAATAGTAAAACTCTTCAAATCCTTGGTACCGGTTCTATTGGTAATAGTAATATTTCAATTGATAAAGTTCAATATGTCAAAGGTCTTACTTATAACTTGCTTAGTGTTACTCAATTATTTGATGATGGACATTATGTTGATTTTGGCATTGATAAAACTATTATTACTATTGGTACTAACAAAATCCCCCTAGTTGCTAGAAGGGAAGGAAATATATATGTATTAGACTTTGATATGCAGGAAACAGTGTGCTGTTTGGCTGCAGTAGATAATGACCCATATATTTGGCATAGAAGATTGGGACATGCACACATGGATTTGCTCAGAAAGTTGTCAAGCAAGAAACTAGTGAGAGGGCTGCCCAAGCTAAAGTATGTCAAAACAGAAGTCTGTTCAGCTTGCCAATTGGGCAAACAACTTCGAAGTACTCACAAATCAAAGAAAATGGTATCTACTTCTAAACCCTTAGAGCTTCTGCATTTGGACTTATTTGGTCCAGAAGCTTACAAGAGTATTGGAGGTAAACAATATGGTTTTGTGATTGTAGATGATTATTCTAGATTTACATGGGTATTATTTCTTCGTACTAAAGATTGTGCTTTTGATGAGTTTAAGAAGCTAATTAAATTACTTGAGAACAAGTTGAATACAAGGCTTGTAGGTATAAGGAGTGATAGAGGAGGTGAATTTCTCAACAAGGACTTCATTGATTATTGTGAAGAAAAAGGAATTACACATGAATTTTCTGCACCAAGGACTCCACAACAAAATGGAGTGGTAGAAAGGAAGAACAGGTCACTACAAGAAACAGCAAGGACTTTATTGCAAGAAAGCAAGCTGCCTAAAAGTTTTTGGGCAGAAGCAGTGAATACAGCATGCTATGTGTTGAACAGAGTCATAATCAGGCCTATTTTGAACAAAACTCCGTATGAATTGTTGAGGAAAAAGAAGCCAAACATTAGTTACTTCAAAATCTTTGGCTCAAAGTGTTTTGCGCTCAAGACAGTTGATAATGATGGTAAATTCGATGCTAAATCTTATGAAGCTATTTTTCTTGGCTATTCTTTAACTAGTAGAGCTTATAGAGTTTATAACTTAAATAAACGTATAGTTGAAGAATCTATTGATGTTACTTTTCAAGAACCTAACAATGATCTGCCAAGAGATGAGGAAGAATTTGCAGGTGAAACAAATGATAACATACAACCTCAAGTCACTGGAAATCAGCAAGCCAACAATTCTGCTGAAACTGGAAGTCAGCAAGCCAATAACACTACTGAGAATGGAAAACAGCAAGCTGGAACTGCAAATCAGCAAGCTGAAGTGGTCAGATTAACTTCACACGAAGAAATTGCTCAACATTCTCTACCAAAGGCTACAAGGACAGTAAAGAACCATCCTCCAGAACTTGTTATTGGAAATATCTCAGATGGAATCACAACAAGGAGAGGAAAGGCAAACTTTTGTGCTTATGCTGCCTTTCTAGCTCAAGAAGAACCCAAAAATATCAAGGAAGCATTAGAAGATGAAAATTGGATCATGGCCATGCAAGAAGAACTCAACCAATTCGACAGGTGTGATGTTTGGGAACTTGTAAAGCCACCAGAAGATGCTTCAATCATAGGAACCAAATGGGTGTTCAAAAACAAAGTGGATGAGTTTGGAACCGTCACTCGAAATAAGGCAAGGCTCGTGGCTCAAGGCTATAATCAACAAGAAGGAATTGATTTTGATGAAACATATGCTCCAGTTGCTCGTTTAGAATCAATCAGAATGCTTCTTGCTTATGCATGCTACAAGAAATTCAAGTTATATCAAATGGACGTAAAAAGCGCATTTCTTAATGGCGTGCTGAATGAGGAAGTCTATGTCAAACAGCCTCCAGGATTCGAACATGAGAAGTTTCATGATTATGTTTACAAGCTCAAGAAGGCATTATATGGTTTAAGGCAGGCCCCTAGAGCGTGGTATGAAAGACTTAGTAAGTTTCTTCTCAAAAATGGATTCACTCGAGGTAATATCGATCCCACATTATTTACAAAGCAAAATGGTAAAGATATTCTTGTTGTACAAATATATGTGGATGATATTGTATTCGGTTCTACTAATGAATCTATGTGTGAGTGGTTTTCTAAGTGCATGTACAATGAATTTGACATGAGCATGATGGGGGAACTCAATTATTTCTTCGGTCTCCAAATCAAGCAAACCAATGATGGTATTTATGTGCATCAATCCAAGTATACAAAGAATCTGCTCAAAAGATTTGGTTTTGAAGATGTCAAAGCAAAAACAACTCCTATGACTCAAAACAGCAAGCTGTTTGCAGATGAGAATGGTAAGGATGTGGATATCAAAAGGTATAGAGGTATGATTGGAAGTCTATTATACTTAACTGCCTCAAGACCTGATATCATGTATAGTGTTTGTGTTTGTGCAAGGTTTCAATCCAACCCTAAAGAGTCTCACTTAAATGCGGTTAAAAGAATTTTTAAATATTTAAGTGGTACTATCAATCTTGGTTTGTTCTATCCTATCACAAATACTTTTGATCTCGTGGGGTATAGTGATGCAGATTATGCAGGGTCTCAAACTGATAGAAAGAGCACAAGTGGTGTTTGTACATTTCTTGGACAAAGCTTGGTGTCATGGCAAAGCAAAAAGCAAGCTTCTGTTGCTCTTTCAACGGCCGAAGGAGAGTATCTAGCAGCTGGTAGATGTTGCTCTCAAATTTTATGGATGATTCAAACTCTAAGGGATTTCAATATCAAGTGTGGCAAGATTCCAATATATTGTGACAACACGAGTGCTATCAATATCTCCAAGAATCCTGTGAATCACTCAAGAACAAAGCATATTGACGTTCGTCATCATTTCTTGAGAGATAATGCAGCAAACGGGAAGATTGAGTTGGTATTTGTCTCAACTGAAGTTCAACTAGCAGATATCTTCACAAAGCCATTGGCTGAAGAAAGATTTGCAGCCATACGAATGGAGCTTGGCATGTGTACTGTGTAGTCAGCAAGCTGACAAGCACAGAATGGGTAACGTTGGCTTACCATTTGTATTTGAACTGTTTATATGCCATTACCATGATTTTTTTTCTCTATGCTTATTCCAGACCTGGACTAATATTTTTTTTGATGGTTTTTTGATGGATTAAGGGGGAGAAATTTAGGAGAATTTATTTGTTTGTTTGGATATGATTAATTGCTTGTTCATCTTGAATTTGTTTTATATCAAAATGTACTAATATGCAGGGATTTAGGGGGAGTTCTTATTTCTCCTAAATATTGTGTAATCATCAAAAAGGGGGAGATTGATACTCCTATGGTTTTGATGATCACATTCAGCAAGCTATTTGATTGTAGTTTGATATAAAACATCGTGTTATGCTTGTATTGTACTAACGTGGTTTTGCAGGGTATATTAGCCTACTGATTGTTTACACAGAATATACAAACAGCAAGCCATTTGGTATTACAACGGAGAGAGTCTGGCAAGCCATTTGCACACTGACAGTTCACAAACAGCAAGCCATTTCTGACAGTCAGTCACAAACAGCAAGCCATTTGCAACTGCCAGAATTTCTGAAGATAAAGATCAAGTTCGATTCTCAAGGATTTATTTCAGGAAATATATTGTGAGGGCTCTTTATTATATAATACGTATATAATATATTCTAGAGCTCAAATCTTTTCAAATATCTTTCTTTAAAACAAAATCATAAAACTTATAGGAGTTTCCTTATTTAAAAGATTTCTTTCTTTCAAAATCTCCTATACGCGTTTTTATATCTATACAAATCAGAAGGGTTAGGCTTTCATCGATCTCTTTCTTTCAAACCTTCTGTCTAACGTTCACAAGAACGTTTGTAAAATCTCTAACCAATTGAACGTTGGAAATTGATTCTAATCGTTCGAATAATTGGTGATTGATTTTCTGAACGTTGGTGTGATGCTTTATAAACCTTGTTCTTGTGTTCATTCGTTTAAAAAAACACTTCAGAGAAAATATTCAAGCACACAAGAATTCAAACAACTCAGTTTTCATTGCTATATCCTTTGATTCTCTCGAGCTCTTAGTATATTCATACGTGCTATATCTTAAAGAGTTCATAGTTTGAGTTGTATCCATTATTGATTGTATTGTTCGATTTGTAAGGTTTAGTTGTTGGACAATTTGGCTTGGGAACTAGGGTTTGGTGATCGTTGCTAGAGAAGTATACTTGGGAAGTATAGCTTAGAGAGCAAGTTCAGAAACGGGAGTTCAGCATGCCATTTGTCAACAGCTGGGTATTGAGGGAGATATATTGTTGTATCTTGTAATTGGTTTATTTCAGTGATCAATAATATATTCTCTTACCAAGTTGGTAAGGGACCAGGACGTAGACCATAGGGGTTAGGGGTCGAACCTGGCTAAAAGTCTCTGTGTTCTTTATTTTCTGTTCTTTACTTACTGCTTGCATTTAGCTTACTGTTTATGCACTTTACTGTACTTGTTATCTTTACATTCAGCATACTGTTTACAATCAGCTTACCATTTGTCTCTGCTTAAAACGAACTCAGTAAGCTGTTTCTGGTAATTTTTAAAATCGGACTTAGTTGAATACAGTTAGCCATTTACACCTATTCACCCCCTCTCTAGGTGTGCATTTTCAGGGTTAGTACACGGGATATTGTTAAAAATCGAGTTGGACCATTTTGTGGATATTTTTACATACTTTGTTCCTATTGGTTATTGGAATTCAACAAAATTTTATTTGACGCAATTCGGACCTGAATCGGAGCTGATATGATCGAAACTCGGTTTTCGGATAATCCACAAAGGGGTTAGTACACGGGATACTGTTTAAAATCGAGTCGGGCCATTTTCTGGATATTTTTACATATTTTGTTCCTACGGGTTATTGAAATTAAACGAAATTTTATTCGGCGTAGTTCGGACCGGAATCGGAGATGATATGATCGAAACTCAGTTTTCTGATAATCCTCAAAGGCGTTAGTACACGGAATATTGTTAAAAATTGAGTCGGGCCATTTTCTGGATATTTTTACATATTTTGTTCCTATGGGTTGTTGAAATTAAATGAAATTTTATTTGACGCACTTCGGACCGGAATCGGAGCTGATATGATGGAAACTCAATTTTCGGATAATCCTCAAAGAGGTTAGTACACGGGATACTGTTAAAAGTCGAGTTGGACCATTTTGTCGATATTTTCACATATTTTGTTCCTATAGGTTATTAAAATTCAACAAAATTTTATTCGACACAGTTCGGACCGGAATCGGAGCTGATATGATCGAAACTCGGTTTTCGGATAATCCTCAAAGGGGTTAGTTCATGGGATATTGTTAAAAATTGAGTCGGACCATTTTGTGGATATTTTTACATATTTTGTTCCTATGGGTTATTGAAATTAAACGAAATTTTATTCTGCGCAGTTCAGACCGGAATCGGAGCTTATATGATCGAAACTCGGTTTTCGGATAATCCTCAAAGGCGTTAGTACACGGAATATTGTTAAAAATTGAGCCGGCCCATTTTCCGGATATTTTTACATATTTTGTTCCTAAGGGTTATTGTAATTAAATGAAATTTTATTTGACGCACTTCGGACCGGAATCGGAGCTGATATGATCGAAACTCGGTGTTCGGATAATCCTCAAAGGGGTTAGTACACGGGATATTGTTAAAAATTGAGTTGGACCATTTTGTGGATATTATTACAGATTTTGTTCCTATTGGTTATTGGAATTCAACAAAATTTTATTTGACGCAATTCGGACCTGAATCGGAGCTGATATGATCGAAACTCGGTTTTCGGATAATCCACAAAGGGGTTAGTACACGAGATACTGTTAAAAATTGAATCGGGCCATTTTCTGGATATTTTTACATATTATGTTCCTATGGGTTATTGGAATTCAACAAAATTTTATTTGACGCAATTCGGACCTGAATCGGAGCTGATATGATCGAAACTCGGTTTTCGGATAATCCTCAAAGGGGTTAGTACACGGGATACTGTTAAAAATCGAGTCGGGCCATTTTCTGGATATTTTTACATATTTTGTTCCTAAGGGTTATTGTAATTAAATGAAATTTTATTTGACGCACTTCGGACCGGAATCGGAGATGATATGATCGAAACTCAGTTTTCTGATAATCCTCAAAGGCGTTAGTACACAGAATATTGTTAAAAATTGAGTCGGGCCATTTTCTGGATATTTTTACATATTTTGTTCCTATGGGTTGTTGAAATTAAATGAAATTTTATTTGACGCACTTCGGACCGGAATCGGAGCTGATATGATCGAAACTCCGTTTTCGGATAATCCACAAAGGGGTTAGTACACGGGATACTGTTTAAAGTCGAGTCGGGCCATTTTCTGGATATTTTTACATATTTTGTTCCTATGGGTTATTGAAATTAAGCAAAATTTTATTCGGCGTAGTTCGGACCGGAATCGGAGCTGATATGATCGAAACTCAGTTTTCTGATAATCCTCAAAGGCGTTAGTACACGGAATATTGTTAAAAATTGAGTCGGGCCATTTTCTGGATATTTTTTCATATTTTGTTCCTAAGGGTTGTTGAAATTAAATGAAATTTTATTTGACGCACTTCGGACCGGAATCGGAGCTGATATGATGGAAACTCAATTTTCGGATAATCCTCAAAGGGGTTAGTACACGGGATACTGTTAAAAGTCGAGTTGGACCATTTTGTGGATATTTTCACATATTTTGTTCCTATAGGTTACTGAAATTCAACAAAATTTTATTCGACACAGTTCGGACCGGAATCGGAGCTGATATGATCGAAACTCGGTTTTCGGATAATCCTCAAAGGGGTTAGTACACGGGATATTGTTAAAAATTGAGTCGGACCATTTTGTGGATATTTTTACATATTTTGTTCCTATGGGTTATTGGAATTCAACAAAATTTTATTTGACGCAACTCGGACCTGAATCGGAGCTGATATGATCGAAACTCGGTTTTCAGATAATCCTCAAAGGGGTTAGTACACGGGATACTGTTAAAAATCGAGTCGGGCCATTTTATGGATATTTTTACATATTTTATTCCTAAGGGTTATTGTAATTAAATGAAATTTTATTTGACGCACTTCGGACCGGAATCGGAGCTGATATGATCGAAACTCGGTTTTCGGATAATCCTCAAAGGGGTTAGTACACGGGATATTGTTAAAAATCGAGTTGGACCATTTTGTGGATATTATTACATATTTTGTTCATATTGGTTATTGGAATTCAACAAAATTTTATTTGACGCAATTCGGACCTGAATCGGAGCTGATATGATCGAAACTCGGTTTTCGGATAATCCTCAAAGGGGTTAGTACACGGGATACTGTTAAAAATCGAGTCGGGCCATTTTCTGGATATTTTTACATATTTTGTTCCTAAGGGTTATTGTAATTAAATGAAATTTTATTTGACGCACTTCGGACCGGAATCGGAGCTGAAATGATCGAAACTCGGTTTTCGGATAATCCTCAAAGGGGTTAGTACACGGGATATTGTTAAAAATCGAGTTGGACCATTTTGTGGATATTTTTACATACTTTGTTCCTATTGGTTATTGGAATTCAACAAAATTTTATTTGACGAAATTCGGACCTGAATCGGAGCTGATATGATCGAAACTCGGTTTTCGGATAATCCACAAAGGGGTTAGTACACGGGATACTGTTTAAAATCGAGTCGGTCCATTTTCTGGATATTTTTACATTTTTTGTTCCTACGGGTTATTGAAATTAAACGAAATTTTATTCGGCGTAGTTCGGACCGGAATCGGAGATGATATGATCGAAACTCAGTTTTCTGATAATCCTCAAAGGCGTTAGTACACAGAATATTGTTAAAAATTGAGTCGGGCCATTTTCTGGATATTTTTACATATTTTGTTCCTATGGGTTGTTGAAATTAAATGAAATTTTATTTGACGCACTTCGGACCGGAATCGGAGCTGATATGATGGAAACTCAATTTTCGGATAATCCTCAAAGAGGTTAGTACACGGGATACTGTTAAAAGTCGAGTTGGACCATTTTGTGGATATTTTCACATATTTTGTTCCTATAGGTTATTAAAATTCAACAAAATTTTATTCGACACAGTTCGAACCGGAATCGGAGCTGATATGATCGAAACTCGGTTTTCGGATAATCCTCAAAGGGGTTAGTACATGGGATATTGTTAAAAATTGAGTCGGACCATTTTGTGGATATTTTTACATATTTTGTTCCTATGGGTTATTGAAATTAAACGAAATTTTATTCTGCGCAGTTCAGACCGGAATCGGAGCTGATATGATCGAAACTCGGTTTTCGGATAATCCTCAAAAGCGTTAGTACACGGAATATTGTTAAAAATTGAGCCGGCCCATTTTCCGGATATTTTTACATATTTTGTTCCTAAGGGTTATTGGAATTCAACAAAATTTTATTTGACGCAATTCGGACCTGAATCGGAGCTAATATGATCGAAACTCGGTTTTCGGATAATCCACAAAGGGGTTAGTACACGGGATACTGTTAAAAATTGAGTCGGGCAATTTTCTGGATATTTTTACATATTATGTTCCTATGGGTTATTGGAATTCAACAAAATTTTATTTGACGCAATTCGGACCTGAATCGGAGCTGATATGATCGAAACTCGGTTTTCGGATAATCCTCAAAGGGGTTAGTACACGGGATACTGTTAAAAATCGAGTCGGGTCATTTTCTGGATATTTTTACATATTTTGTTCCTAAGGGTTACTGTAATTAAATAAATTTTATTTGACGCACTTCGGACCGGAATCGGAGCTGATATGATCGAAACTCGGTTTTCGGATAATCCTCAAAGGGGTTAGTACACGGGATATTGTTAAAAATCGAGTTGGACCATTTTGTGGATATTTTTATATATTTTGTTCCTATTGGTTATGGGAATTCAACAAAATTTTATTTGACGCAATTCGGACCTGAATCGGAGCTGATATGATCGAAACTCGGTTTTCGGATAATCCACAAAGGGGTTAGTACACAGGATACTGTTTAAAATCGAGTCGGGCCATTTTCTGGATATTTTTACATATTTTGTTCCTATGGGTTATTGAAATTAAGCGAAATTTTATTCGGCGTAGTTCGGACCGGAATCGGAGCTGATATGATCGAAACTCAGTTTTCTGATAATCCTCAAAGGCGTTAGTACACGGAATATTGTTAAAAATTGAGTCGGGCCATTTTCTGGATATTTTTACATATTTTGTTCCTATGGGTTGTTGAAATTAAATGAAATTTTATTTGACGCACTTCGGACCGGAATCGGAGCTGATATGATGGAAACTCAATTTTCGGATAATCCTCAAAGGGGTTAGTACACGGGATACTGTTAAAAGTCGAGTTGGACCATTTTGTGGATATTTTCACATATTTTGTTCCTATAGGTTATTGAAATTCAACAAAATTTTATTCGACACAGTTCGGACCGGAATCGGAGCTGATATGATCGAAACTCGGTTTTCGGATAATCCTCAAAGGGGTTAGTACATGGGATATTGTTAAAAATTGAGTCGGACCATTTTGTGGATATTTTTACATATTTTGTTCCTATGGGTTATTGGAATTCAACAAAATTTTATTTGACGCAATTCGGACCTGAATCGGAGCTGATATGATCGAAACTCGGTTTTCGGATAATCCTCAAAGGCGTTAGTACACGGAATATTGTTAAAAATTGAGTCGGGCCATTTTCTGGATATTTTTACATATTTTCTTCCTATGGGTTGTTGAAATTAAATGAAATTTTATTTGACGCACTTCGGACCGGAATCGGAGCTGATATGATGGAAACTCAATTTTCGGATAATCCTCAAAGGGGTTAGTACACGGGATACTGTTAAAAGTCGAGTTGGACCATTTTGTGGATATTTTCACATATTTTGTTCCTATAGGTTACTGAAATTCAACAAAATTTTATTCGACACAGTTCGGACCGGAATCGGAGCTGATATGATCGAAACTCGGTTTTCGGATAATCCTCAAAGGGGTTAGTACATGGGATATTGTTAAAAATTGAGTCGGACCATTTTGTGGATATTTTTATATATTTTGTTCCTATGGGTTATTGGAATTCAACAAAATTTTATTTGACGCAACTCGGACCTGAATCGGAGCTGATATGATCGAAACTCGGTTTTCAGATAATCCTCAAAGGGGTTAGTACACGGGATACTGTTAAAAATCGAGTCGGGCCATTTTCTGGATATTTTTACATATTTTGTTCCTAAGGGTTATTGTAATTAAATGAAATTTTATTTGACGCACTTCGGACCGGAATCGGAGCTGATATGATCGAAACTCGGTTTTCGGATAATCCTCAAAGGGGTTAGTACACGGGATACTGTTAAAAATCGAGTCGGGCCATTTTCTGGATATTTTACATATTTTGTTCCTAAGGGTTATTGTAATTAAATGAAATTTTATTTGACGCACTTCGGACCGGAATCGGAGCTGATATGATCGAAACTCGGTTTTCGGATAATCCTCAAAGGGGTTAGTACACGGGATATTGTTAAAAATCGAGTTGGACCATTTTGTGGATATTTTTACATACTTTGTTCCTATTGGTTATTGGAATTCAACAAAATTTTATTTGACGCAATTCGGACCTGAATCGGAGCTGATATGATCGAAACTCGGTTTTCGGATAATCCTCAAAGGGGTTAGTACACGGGATACTGTTAAAAATCGAGTCTGGCCATTTTCTGGATATTTTTACATATTTTGCTCCTAAGGGTTATTGTAATTAAATGAAATTTTATTTGACGCACTTCGGACCGGAATCGGAGCTGATATGATCGAAACTCGGTTTTCGGATAATCCTCAAAGGGGTTAGTACACGGGATATTGTTAAAAATCGAGTTGGACCATTTTGTGGATATTTTTACATACTTTGTTCCTATTGGTTATTGGAATTCAACAAAATTTTATTTGACGCAATTCGGACCTGAATCGGAGCTGATATGATCGAAACTCGGTTTTCGGATAATCCACAAAGGGGTTAGTACACGGGATACTGTTTAAAATCGAGTCGGGCCATTTTCTGGATATTTTTACATATTTTGTTCCTACGGGTTATTGAAATTAAACGAAATTTTATTCGGCGTAGTTCGGACCGGAATCGGAGATGATATGATCGAAACTCAGTTTTCTGATAATCCTCAAAGGCGTTAGTACACGGAATATTGTTAAAAACTGAGTCGGGCCATTTTCTGGATATTTTTACATATTTTGTTCCTATGGGTTGTTGAAATTAAATGAAATTTTATTTGACGCACTTCGGACCGGAATCGGAGCTGATATGATGGAAACTCAATTTTCGGATAATCCTCAAAGAGGTTAGTACACGGGATACTGTTAATAGTCGAGTTGGACCATTTTGTCGATATTTTCACATATTTTGTTCCTATAGGTTATTAAAATTCAACAAAATTTTATTCGACACAGTTCGGATCGGAATCGGAGCTGATATGATCGAAACTCGGTTTTCGGATAATCCTCAAAGGGGTTAGTTCATGGGATATTGTTAAAAATTGAGTCGGACCATTTTGTGGATATTTTTACATATTTTGTTCCTATGGGTTATTGAAATTAAACGAAATTTTATTCTGCGCAGTTCAGACCGGAATCGGAGCTTATATGATCGAAACTCGGTTTTCGGATAATCCTCAAAGGCGTTAGTACACGGAATATTGTTAAAAATTGAGCCGGCCCATTTTCCGGATATTTTTACATATTTTGTTCCTAAGGGTTATTGTAATTAAATGAAATTTTATTTGACGCACTTCGGACCGGAATCGGAGCTGATATGATCGAAACTCGGTTTTCGGATAATCCTCAAAGGGGTTAGTACACGGGATATTGTTAAAAATTGAGTTGGACCATTTTGTGGATATTATTGCAGATTTTGTTCCTATTGGTTATTGGAATTCAACAAAATTTTATTTGACGCAATTCGGACCTGAATCGGAGCTGATATGATCGAAACTCGGTTTTCGGATAATCCACAAAGGAGTTAGTACACGAGATACTGTTAAAAATTGAATCGGGCCATTTTCTGGATATTTTTACATATTATGTTCCTATGGGTTATTGGAATTCAACAAAATTTTATTTGACGCAATTCGGACCTGAATCGGAGCTGATATGATCGAAACTCGGTTTTCGGATAATCCTCAAAGGGGTTAGTACACGGGATACTGTTAAAAATCGAGTCGGGCCATTTTCTGGATATTTTTACATATTTTGTTCCTAAGGGTTATTGTAATTAAATGAAATTTTATTTGACGCACTTCGGACCGGAATCGGAGCTGATATGATCGAAACTCAGTTTTCGGATAATCCTGAAAGGGGTTAGTACACGGGATATTGTTAAAAATCGAGTTGGACCATTTTGTGGATATTTTTACATATTTTGTTCCTATTGGTTATTGGAATTCAACAAAATTTTATTTGACGCAATTCGGACCTGAATTGGAGCTGATATGATCGAAACTCCGTTTTCGGATAATCCACAAAGGGGTTAGTACACGGGATACTGTTTAAAATCGAGTCGGTCCATTTTCTGGATATTTTTACATTTTTTGTTCCTACGGGTTATTGAAATTAAATGAAATTTTATTCGGCGTAGTTCGGACCGGAATCGGAGATGATATGATCGAAACTCAGTTTTCTGATAATCCTCAAAGGCGTTAGTACACAGAATATTGTTAAAAATTGAGTCGGGCCATTTTCTGGATATTTTTACATATTTTGTTCCTATGGGTTGTAGAAATTAAATGAAATTTTATTTGACGCACTTCGGACCGGAATCGGAGCTGATATGATGGAAACTCAATTTTCGGATAATCCTCAAAGACTTTAGTACACGGGATACTGTTAAAAGTCGAGTTGGACCATTTTGTGGATATTTTCACATATTTTGTTCCTATAGGTTATTAAAATTCAACAAAATTTTATTCGACACAGTTCGAACCGGAATCGGAGCTGATATGATCGAAACTCGGTTTTCGGATAATCCTCAAAGGGGTTAGTACATGGGATATTGTTAAAAATTGAGTCGGACCATTTTGTGGATATTTTTACATATTTTGTTCCTATGGGATATTGAAATTAAACGAAATTTTATTCTGCGCAGTTCAGACCGGAATTGGAGTTAATATGATCGAAACTCGGTTTTCGGATAATCCTCAAAAGCGTTAGTACACGGAATATTGTTAAAAATTGAGCCGGCCCATTTTCCGGATATTTTTACATATTTTGTTCCTAAGGGTTATTGGAATTCAACAAAATTTTATTTGACGCAATTCGGACCTGAATCGGAGCTGATATGATCGAAACTCGGTTTTCGGATAATCCACAAAGGAGTTAGTACACGGGATACTGTTAAAAATTGAGTCGGGCAATTTTCTGGATATTTTTACATATTATGTTCCTATGGGTTATTGGAATTCAACAAAATTTTATTTGACGCAATTCGGACCTGAATCGGAGCTGATATGATCGAAACTCGGTTTTCGGATAATCCTCAAAGGGGTTAGTACACGGGATACTGTTAAAAATCGAGTCGGGCCATTTTCTGGATATTTTTACATATTTTGTTCCTAAGGGTTACTGTAATTAAATGAAATTTTATTTGACGCACTTCGGACCGGAATCGGAGCTGATATGATCGAAACTCGGTTTTCGGATAATCCTCAAAGGGGTTAGTACACGGGATATTGTTAAAAATCGAGTTGGACCATTTTGTGGATATTTTTATATATTTTGTTCCTATTGGTTATTGGAATTCAACAAAATTTTATTTGACGCAATTCGGACCTGAATCGGAGCTGATATGATCGAAATTCGGTTTTCGGATAATCCACAAAGGGGTTAGTACACAGGATACTGTTTAAAATCGAGTCGGGCCATTTTCTGGATATTTTTACATATTTTGTTCCTATGGGTTATAGAAATTAAGCGAAATTTTATTCGGCGTAGTTCGGACCGGAATCGGAGCTGATATGATCGAAACTCAGTTTTCTGATAATCCTCAAAGGCGTTAGTACACGGAATATTGTTAAAAATTGAGTCGGGCCATTTTCTGGATATTTTTACATATTTTGTTCCTATGGGTTGTTGAAATTAAATGAAATTTTATTTGACGCACTTCGGACCGGAATCGGAGCTGATATGATGGAAACTCAATTTTCGGATAATCCTCAAAGGGGTTAGTACACGGGATACTGTTAAAAGTCGAGTTGGACCATTTTGTGGATATTTTCACATATTTTGTTCCTATAGGTTACTGAAATTCAACAAAATTTTATTCGACACAGTTCGGACCGGAATCGGAGCTGATATGATCGAAACTCGGTTTTCGGATAATCCTTATAGGGGTTAGTACATGGGATATTGTTAAAAATTGAGTCGGACCATTTTGTGGATATTTTTACATATTTTGTTCCTATGGGTTATTGGAATTCAACAAAATTTTATTTGACGCAACTCGGACCTGAATCGGAGCTGATATGATCGAAACTCGGTTTTCAGATAATCCTCAAAGGGGTTAGTACACGGGATACTGTTAAAAATCGAGTCGGGCCATTTTATGGATATTTTTACATATTTTATTCCTAAGGGTTATTGTAATTAAATGAAATTTTATTTGACGCACTTCGGACCGGAATCGGAGCTGATATGATCGAAACTCGGTTTTCGGATAATCCTCAAAGGGGTTAGTACACGGGATATTGTTAAAAATCGAGTTGGACCATTTTGTGGATATTATTACATATTTTGTTCATATTGGTTATTGGAATTCAACAAAATTTTATTTGACGCAATTCGGACCTGAATCGGAGCTGATATGATCGAAACTCGGTTTTCGGATAATCCTCAAAGGGGTTAGTACACGGGATACTGTTAAAAATCGAGTCGGGCCATTTTCTGGATATTTTCACATATTTTGTTCCTAAGGGTTATTGTAATTAAATGAAATTTTATTTGACGCACTTCGGACCGGAATCGGAGCTGATATGATCGAAACTCGGTTTTCGGATAATCCTCAAAGGGGTTAGTACACGGGATACTGTTAAAAGTCGAGTTGGACCATTTTGTGGATATTTTCACATATTTTGTTCCTATAGGTTACTGAAATTCAACAAAATTTTATTCGACACAGTTCGGACCGGAATCGGAGCTGATATGATCGAAACTCGGTTTTCGGATAATCCTTATAGGGGTTAGTACATGGGATATTGTTAAAAATTGAGTCGGACCATTTTGTGGATATTTTTACATATTTTGTTCCTATGGGTTATTGGAATTCAACAAAATTTTATTTGACGCAACTCGGACCTGAATCGGAGCTGATATGATCGAAACTCGGTTTTCAGATAATCCTCAAAGGGGTTAGTACACGGGATACTGTTAAAAATCGAGTCGGGCCATTTTATGGATATTTTTACATATTTTATTCCTAAGGGTTATTGTAATTAAATGAAATTTTATTTGACGCACTTCGGACCGGAATCGGAGCTGATATGATCGAAACTCGGTTTTCGGATAATCCTCAAAGGGGTTAGTACACGGGATATTGTTAAAAATCGAGTTGGACCATTTTGTGGATATTATTACATATTTTGTTCATATTGGTTATTGGAATTCAACAAAATTTTATTTGACGCAATTCGGACCTGAATCGGAGCTGATATGATCGAAACTCGGTTTTCGGATAATCCTCAAAGGGGTTAGTACACGGGATACTGTTAAAAATCGAGTCGGGCCATTTTCTGGATATTTTCACATATTTTGTTCCTAAGGGTTATTGTAATTAAATGAAATTTTATTTGACGCACTTCGGACCGGAATCGGAGCTGATATGATCGAAACTCGGTTTTCGGATAATCCTCAAAGGGGTTAGTACACGGGATATTGTTAAAAATCGAGTTGGACCATTTTGTGGATATTTTTACATACTTTGTTCCTATTGGTTATTGGAATTCAACAAAATTTTATTTGACGCAATTCGGACCTGAATCGGAGCTGATATGATCGAAACTCGGTTTTCGGATAATCCACAAAGGGGTTAGTACACGGGATACTGTTTAAAATCGAGTCGGTCCATTTTCTGGATATTTTTACATTTTTTGTTCCTACGGGTTATTGAAATTAAACGAAATTTTATTCGGCGTAGTTCGGACCGGAATCGGAGATGATATGATCGAAACTCAGTTTTCTGATAATCCTCAAAGGCGTTAGTACACAGAATATTGTTAAAAATTGAGTCGGGCCATTTTCTGGATATTTTTACATATTTTGTTCCTATGGGTTGTAGAAATTAAATGAAATTTTATTTGACGCACTTCGGACCGGAATCGGAGCTGATATGATGGAAACTCAATTTTCGGATAATCCTCAAAGACTTTAGTACACGGGATACTGTTAAAAGTCGAGTTGGACCATTTTGTGGATATTTTCACATATTTTGTTCCTATAGGTTATTAAAATTCAACAAAATTTTATTCGACACAGTTCGAACCGGAATCGGAGCTGATATGATCGAAACTCGGTTTTCGGATAATCCTCAAAGGGGTTAGTACATGGGATATTGTTAAAAATTGAGTCGGACCATTTTGTGGATATTTTTACATATTTTGTTCCTATGGGATATTGAAATTAAACGAAATTTTATTCTGCGCAGTTCAGACCGGAATTGGAGTTAATATGATCGAAACTCGGTTTTCGGATAATCCTCAAAAGCGTTAGTACACGGAATATTGTTAAAAATTGAGCCGGCCCATTTTCCGGATATTTTTACATATTTTGTTCCTAAGGGTTATTGGAATTCAACAAAATTTTATTTGACGCAATTCGGACCTGAATCGGAGCTGATATGATCGAAACTCGGTTTTCGGATAATCCACAAAGGAGTTAGTACACGGGATACTGTTAAAAATTGAGTCGGGCAATTTTCTGGATATTTTTACATATTATGTTCCTATGGGTTATTGGAATTCAACAAAATTTTATTTGACGCAATTCGGACCTGAATCGGAGCTGATATGATCGAAACTCGGTTTTCGGATAATCCTCAAAGGGGTTAGTACACGGGATACTGTTAAAAATCGAGTCGGGCCATTTTCTGGATATTTTTACATATTTTGTTCCTAAGGGTTACTGTAATTAAATGAAATTTTATTTGACGCACTTCGGACCGGAATCGGAGCTGATATGATCGAAACTCGGTTTTCGGATAATCCTCAAAGGGGTTAGTACACGGGATATTGTTAAAAATCGAGTTGGACCATTTTGTGGATATTTTTATATATTTTGTTCCTATTGGTTATTGGAATTCAACAAAATTTTATTTGACGCAATTCGGACCTGAATCGGAGCTGATATGATCGAAATTCGGTTTTCGGATAATCCACAAAGGGGTTAGTACACAGGATACTGTTTAAAATCGAGTCGGGCCATTTTCTGGATATTTTTACATATTTTGTTCCTATGGGTTATAGAAATTAAGCGAAATTTTATTCGGCGTAGTTCGGACCGGAATCGGAGCTGATATGATCGAAACTCAGTTTTCTGATAATCCTCAAAGGCGTTAGTACACGGAATATTGTTAAAAATTGAGTCGGGCCATTTTCTGGATATTTTTACATATTTTGTTCCTATGGGTTGTTGAAATTAAATGAAATTTT
This sequence comes from Saposhnikovia divaricata, assembly GCA_036435485.1. Classification (NCBI taxonomy): domain Eukaryota; kingdom Viridiplantae; phylum Streptophyta; class Magnoliopsida; order Apiales; family Apiaceae; genus Saposhnikovia; species Saposhnikovia divaricata. The sequence continues at coordinate 223,256,943 of CM071599.1, read as the reverse complement.
ATTTGACGCACTTCGGACCGGAATCGGAGCTGATATGATGGAAACTCAATTTTCGGATAATCCTCAAAGGGGTTAGTACACGGGATACTGTTAAAAGTCGAGTTGGACCATTTTGTGGATATTTTCACATATTTTGTTCCTATAGGTTATTGAAATTCAACAAAATTTTATTCGACACAGTTCGGACCGGAATCGGAGCTGATATGATCGAAACTCGGTTTTCGGATAATCCTCAAAGGGGTTAGTACATGGGATATTGTTAAAAATTGAGTCGGACCATTTTGTGGATATTTTTACATATTTTGTTCCTATGGGTTATTGAAATTAAACGAAATTTTATTCTGCGCAGTTCAGACCGGAATCGGAGCTGATATGATCGAAACTCGGTTTTCGGATAATCCTCAAAGGCGTTAGTACACGGAATATTGTTAAAAATTGAGCCGGCCCATTTTCCGGATATTTTTACATATTTTGTTCCTAAGGGTTATTGTAATTAAATGAAATTTTATTTGACGCACTTCGGACCGGAATCGGAGTTGATATGATCGAAACTCGGTTTTCGGATAATCCACAAAGGGGTTAGTACACGGGATACTGTTAAAAATTGAGTCGGGCAATTTTCTGGATATTTTTACATATTATGTTCCTATGGGTTATTGGAATTCAACAAAATTTTATTTGACGCAATTCGGACCTGAATCGGAGCTGATATGATCGAAACTCGGTTTTCGGATAATCCTCAAAGGGGTTAGTACACGGGATACTGTTAAAAATCGATTCGGGCCATTTTCTGGATATTTTTACATATTTTGTTCCTAAGGGTTACTGTAATTAAATGAAATTTTATTTGACGCACTTCGGACCGGAATCGGAGCTGATATGATCGAAACTCGGTTTTCGGATAATCCTCAAAGGGGTTAGTACACGGGATATTGTTAAAAATCGAGTTGGACCATTTTGTGGATATTTTTATATATTTTGTTCCTATTGGTTATTGGAATTCAACAAAATTTTATTTGACGCAATTCGGACTTGAATCGGAGCTGATATGATCGAAACACGGTTTTCGGATAATCCGCAAAGGGGTTAGTACACGGGACACTGTTTAAAATCGAGTCGGGCCATTTTCTGGATATTTTTACATATTTTGTTCCTATGGGTTATTGAAATTAAACGAAATTTTATTCGGCATAGTTCGGACCGGAATAGGAGCTGATATGATCGAAACTCAGTTTTCTGATAATCCTCAAAGGCGTTAGTACACGGAATATTGTTAAAAATTGAGTCGGGCCATTTTCTGGATATTTTTACATATTTTGTTCCTATGGGTTGTTGAAATTAAATGAAATTTTATTTGACGCACTTCGGAACGGAATCAGAGCTGATATGATGGAAACTCAATTTTCGGATAATCCTCAAAGGGGTTAGTACACGGGATACTGTTAAAAGTCGAGTTGGACCATTTTGTGGATATTTTCACATATTTTGTTCCTATAGGTTACTGAAATTCAACAAAATTTTATTCGACACAGTTCGGACCGGAATTGGAGCTGATATGATCGAAACTCGGTTTTCGGATAATCCTCAAAGGGGTTAGTACATGGGATATTGTTAAAAATTGAGTCGGACCATTTTGTGGATATTTTTACATATTTTGTTCCTATGGGTTATTGGAATTCAACAAAATTTTATTTGACGCAACTCGGACCTGAATCGGAGCTGATATGATCGAAACTCGGTTTTCAGATAATTCTCAAAGGGGTTAGTACACGGGATACTGTTAAAAATCGAGTCGGGCCATTTTATGGATATTTTTACATATTTTATTCCTAAGGGTTATTGTAATTAAATGAAATTTTATTTGACGCACTTCGGACCGGAATCGGAGCTGATATGATCGAAACTCGGTTTTCGGATAATCCTCAAAGGGGTTAGCACACGGGATATTGTTAAAAATCGAGTTGGACCATTTTGTGGATATTATTACATATTTTGTTCATATTGGTTATTGGAATTCAACAAAATTTTATTTGACGCAATTCGGACCTGAATCGGAGCCGATATGATCGAAACTCGGTTTTCGGATAATCCTCAAAGGGGTTAGTACACGGGATACTGTTAAAAATCGAGTCGGGCCATTTTCTGGATATTTTTACATATTTTGTTCCTAAGGGTTATTGTAATTAAATGAAATTTTATTTGACGCACTTCGGACCGGAATCGGAGCTGATATGATCGAAACTCGGTTTTCGGATAATCCTCAAAGGGGTTAGTACACGGGATATTGTTAAAAATCGAGTAGGACCATTTTGTGGATATTTTTACATACTTTGTTCCTATTGGTTATTGGAATTCAACAAAATTTTATTTGACGCAATTCGGACCTGAATCGGAGCTCATATGATCGAAACTCGGTTTTCGGATAATCCACAAAGGGGTTAGTACACGGGATACTGTTTAAAATCGAGTCGGTCCATTTTCTGGATATTTTTACATTTTTTGTTCCTACGGGTTATTGAAATTAAACGAAATTTTATTCGGCGTAGTTCGGACCGGAATCGGAGATGATATGATCGAAACTCAGTTTTCTGATAATCCTCAAAGGCGTTAGTACACAGAATATTGTTAAAAATTGAGTCGGGCCATTTTCTGGATATTTTTACATATTTTGTTCCTATGGGTTGTTGAAATTAAATGAAATTTTATTTGACGCACTTCGGACCGGAATCGGAGCTGATATGATGGAAACTCAATTTTCGGATAATCCTCAAAGAGGTTAGTACACGGGATACTGTTAAAAGTCGAGTTGGACCATTTTGTGGATATTTTCACATATTTTGTTCCTATAGGTTATTAAAATTCAACAAAATTTTATTCGACACAGTTCGAACCGGAATCGGAGCTGATATGATCGAAACTCGGTTTTCGGATAATCCTCAATGGGGTTAGTACATGGGATATTGTTAAAAATTGAGTCGGACCATTTTGTGAATATTTTTACATATTTTGTTCCTATGGGTTATTGAAATTAAACGAAATTTTATTCTGCGCAGTTCAGACCGGAATCGGAGCTGATATGATCGAAACTCGGTTTTCGGATAATCCTCAAAAGCGTTAGTACACGGAATATTGTTAAAAATTGAGCCGGCCCATTTTCCGGATATTTTTACATATTTTGTTCCTAAGGGTTATTGGAATTCAACAAAATTTTATTTGACGCAATTCGGACCTGAATCGGAGCTGATATGATCGAAACTCGGTTTTCGGATAATCCACAAAGGGGTTAGTACACGGGATACTGTTAAAAATTGAGTCGGGCTATTTTCTGGATATTTTTACATATTATGTTCCTATGGGTTATTGGAATTCAACAAAATTTTATTTGACGCAATTCGGACCTGAATCGGAGCTGATATGATCGAAACTCGGTTTTCGGATAATCCTCAAAGGGGTTAGTACACGGGATACTGTAAAAATCGAGTCGGGCCATTTTCTGGATATTTTTACATATTTTGTTCCTAAGGGTTACTGTAATTAAATGAAATTTTATTTGACGCACTTCGGACCGGAATCGGAGCTGATATGATCGAAACTCGGTTTTCGGATAATCCTCAAAGGGGTTAGTACACGGGATATTGTTAAAAATCGAGTTGGACCATTTTGTGGATATTTTTATATATTTTTTTCCTAAGGGTTACTGTAATTAAATGAAATTTTATTTGACGCACTTCGGACCGGAATCGGAGCTGATATGATCGAAACTCGGTTTTCGGATAATCCTCAAAGGGGTTAGTACACGGGATATTGTTAAAAATCGAGTTGGACCATTTTGTGGATATTTTTATATATTTTGTTCCTATTGGTTATTGGAATTCAACAAAATTTTATTTGACGCAATTCGGACCTGAATCGGAGCTGATATGATCGAAACTCGGTTTTCGGATAATCCGCAAAGGGGTTAGTACACGGGATACTGTTTAAAATCGAGTCGGGCCATTTTCTGGATATTTTTACATATTTTGTTCCTATGGGTTATTGAAATTAAGCGAAATTTTATTCGGCGTAGTTCGGACCGGAATCGGAGCTGATATGATCGAAACTCAGTTTTCTGATAATCCTCAAAGGCGTTAGTATACGGAATATTGTTAAAAATTGAGTCGGGCCATTTTTTGGATATTTTTACATTTTTTGTTCCTATGGGTTGTTGAAATTAAATGAAATTTTATTTGACGCACTTCGGACCGGAATCGGAGCTGATATGATGGAAACTCAATTTTCGGATAATCCTCAAAGGGGTTAGTACACGGGATACTGTTAAAAGTCGAGTTGGACCATTTTGTGGATATTTTCACATATTTTGTTCCTATAGGTTATTGAAATTCAACAAAATTTTATTCGACAAAGTTCGGACCGGAATCGGAGCTGATATGATCGAAACTCGGTTTTCGGATAATCCTCAAAGGGGTTAGTACATGGGATATTGTTAAAAATTGAGTCGGACCATTTTGTGGATATTTTTACATATTTTGTTCCTATGGGTTATTGAAATTAAACGAAATTTTATTCTGCGCAGTTCAGACCGGAATCGGAGCTGATATGATCGAAACTCGGTTTTCGGATAATCCTCAAAGGCGTTAGTACACGGAATATTGTTAAAAATTGAGCCGGCCCATTTTCCGGATATTTTTACAAATTTTGTTCCTAAGGGTTATTGTAATTAAATGAAATTTTATTTGACGCACTTCGGACCGGAATCGGAGTTGATATGATCGAAACTCGGTTTTCGGATAATCCACAAAGGGGTTAGTACACGGGATACTGTTAAAAATTGAGTCGGGCAATTTTCTGGATATTTTTACATATTATGTTCCTATGGGTTATTGGAATTCAACAAAATTTTATTTGACGCAATTCGGACCTGAATCGGAGCTGATATGATCGAAACTCGGTTTTCGGATAATCCTCAAAGGGGTTAGTACACGGGATACTGTAAAAATCGAGTCGGGCCATTTTCTGGATATTTTTACATATTTTGTTCCTAAGGGTTACTGTAATTAAATGAAATTTTATTTGACGCACTTCGGACCGGAATCGGAGCTGATATGATCGAAACTCGGTTTTCGGATAATCCTCAAAGGGGTTAGTACACGGGATATTGTTAAAAATCGAGTTGGACCATTTTGTGGATATTTTTATATATTTTGTTCCTATTGGTTATTGGAATTCAACAAAATTTTATTTGACGCAATTCGGACCTGAATCGGAGCTGATATGATCGAAACTCGGTTTTCGGATAATCCGCAAAGGGGTTAGTACACGGGATACTGTTTAAAATCGAGTCGGGCCATTTTCTGGATATTTTTACATATTTTGTTCCTATGGGTTATTGAAATTAAGCGAAATTTTATTCGGCGTAGTTCGGACCGGAATCGGAGCTGATATGATCGAAACTCAGTTTTCTGATAATCCTCAAAGGCGTTAGTATACGGAATATTGTTAAAAATTGAGTCGGGCCATTTTCTGGATATTTTTACATTTTTTGTTCCTATGGGTTGTTGAAATTAAATGAAATTTTATTTGACGCACTTCGGACCGGAATCGGAGCTGATATGATGGAAACTCAATTTTCGGATAATCCTCAAAGGGGTTAGTACACGGGATACTGTTAAAAGTCGAGTTGGACCATTTTGTGGATATTTTCACATATTTTGTTCCTATAGGTTATTGAAATTCAACAAAATTTTATTCGACAAAGTTCGGACCGGAATCGGAGCTGATATGATCGAAACTCGGTTTTCGGATAATCCTCAAAGGGGTTAGTACATGGGATATTGTTAAAAATTGAGTCGGACCATTTTGTGGATATTTTTACATATTTTGTTCCTATGGGTTATTGAAATTAAACGAAATTTTATTCTGCGCAGTTCAGACCGGAATCGGAGCTGATATGATCGAAACTCGGTTTTCGGATAATCCTCAAAGGCGTTAGTACACGGAATATTGTTAAAAATTGAGCCGGCCCATTTTCCGGATATTTTTACATATTTTGTTCCTAAGGGTTATTGTAATTAAATGAAATTTTATTTGACGCACTTCGGACCGGAATCGGAGTTGATATGATCGAAACTCGGTTTTCGGATAATCCACAAAGGGGTTAGTACACGGGATACTGTTAAAAATTGAGTCGGGCAATTTTCTGGATATTTTTACATATTATGTTCCTATGGGTTATTGGAATTCAACAAAATTTTATTTGACGCAATTCGGACCTGAATCGGAGCTGATATGATCGAAACTCGGTTTTCGGATAATCCTCAAAGGGGTTAGTACACGGGATACTGTAAAAATCGAGTCGGGCCATTTTCTGGATATTTTTACATATTTTGTTCCTAAGGGTTACTGTAATTAAATGAAATTTTATTTGACGCACTTCGGACCGGAATCGGAGCTGATATGATCGAAACTCGGTTTTCGGATAATCCTCAAAGGGGTTAGTACACGGGATATTGTTAAAAATCGAGTTGGACCATTTTGTGGATATTTTTATATATTTTGTTCCTATTGGTTATTGGAATTCAACAAAATTTTATTTGACGCAATTCGGACCTGAATCGGAGCTGATATGATCGAAACTCGGTTTTCGGATAATCCGCAAAGGGGTTAGTACACGGGATACTGTTTAAAATCGAGTCGGGCCATTTTCTGGATATTTTTACATATTTTGTTCCTATGGGTTATTGAAATTAAGCGAAATTTTATTCGGCGTAGTTCGGACCGGAATCGGAGCTGATATGATCGAAACTCAGTTTTCTGATAATCCTCAAAGGCGTTAGTATACGGAATATTGTTAAAAATTGAGTCGGGCCATTTTCTGGATATTTTTACATTTTTTGTTCCTATGGGTTGTTGAAATTAAATGAAATTTTATTTGACGCACTTCGGACCGGAATCGGAGCTGATATGATGGAAACTCAATTTTCGGATAATCCTCAAAGGGGTTAGTACACGGGATACTGTTAAAAGTCGAGTTGGACCATTTTGTGGATATTTTCACATATTTTGTTCCTATAGGTTATTGAAATTCAACAAAATTTTATTCGACAAAGTTCGGACCGGAATCGGAGCTGATATGATCGAAACTCGGTTTTCGGATAATCCTCAAAGGGGTTAGTACATGGGATATTGTTAAAAATTGAGTCGGACCATTTTGTGGATATTTTTACATATTTTGTTCCTATGGGTTATTGAAATTAAACGAAATTTTATTCTGCGCAGTTCAGACCGGAATCGGAGCTGATATGATCGAAACTCGGTTTTCGGATAATCCTCAAAGGCGTTAGTACACGGAATATTGTTAAAAATTGAGCCGGCCCATTTTCCGGATATTTTTACAAATTTTGTTCCTAAGGGTTATTGTAATTAAATGAAATTTTATTTGACGCACTTCGGACCGGAATCGGAGTTGATATGATCGAAACTCGGTTTTCGGATAATCCACAAAGGGGTTAGTACACGGGATACTGTTAAAAATTGAGTCGGGCAATTTTCTGGATATTTTTACATATTATGTTCCTATGGGTTATTGGAATTCAACAAAATTTTATTTGACGCAATTCGGACCTGAATCGGAGCTGATATGATCGAAACTCGGTTTTCGGATAATCCTCAAAGGGGTTAGTACACGGGATACTGTAAAAATCGAGTCGGGCCATTTTCTGGATATTTTTACATATTTTGTTCCTAAGGGTTACTGTAATTAAATGAAATTTTATTTGACGCACTTCGGACCGGAATCGGAGCTGATATGATCGAAACTCGGTTTTCGGATAATCCTCAAAGGGGTTAGTACACGGGATATTGTTAAAAATCGAGTTGGACCATTTTGTGGATATTTTTATATATTTTGTTCCTATTGGTTATTGGAATTCAACAAAATTTTATTTGACGCAATTCGGACCTGAATCGGAGCTGATATGATCGAAACTCGGTTTTCGGATAATCCGCAAAGGGGTTAGTACACGGGATACTGTTTAAAATCGAGTCGGGCCATTTTCTGGATATTTTTACATATTTTGTTCCTATGGGTTATTGAAATTAAGCGAAATTTTATTCGGCGTAGTTCGGACCGGAATCGGAGCTGATATGATCGAAACTCAGTTTTCTGATAATCCTCAAAGGCGTTAGTATACGGAATATTGTTAAAAATTGAGTCGGGCCATTTTCTGGATATTTTTACATTTTTTGTTCCTATGGGTTGTTGAAATTAAATGAAATTTTATTTGACGCACTTCGGACCGGAATCGGAGCTGATATGATGGAAACTCAATTTTCGGATAATCCTCAAAGGGGTTAGTACACGGGATACTGTTAAAAGTCGAGTTGGACCATTTTGTGGATATTTTCACATATTTTGTTCCTATAGGTTATTGAAATTCAACAAAATTTTATTCGACAAAGTTCGGACCGGAATCGGAGCTGATATGATCGAAACTCGGTTTTCGGATAATCCTCAAAGGGGTTAGTACATGGGATATTGTTAAAAATTGAGTCGGACCATTTTGTGGATATTTTTACATATTTTGTTCCTATGGGTTATTGAAATTAAACGAAATTTTATTCTGCGCAGTTCAGACCGGAATCGGAGCTGATATGATCGAAACTCGGTTTTCGGATAATCCTCAAAGGCGTTAGTACACGGAATATTGTTAAAAATTGAGCCGGCCCATTTTCCGGATATTTTTACATATTTTGTTCCTAAGGGTTATTGTAATTAAATGAAATTTTATTTGACGCACTTCGGACCGGAATCGGAGTTGATATGATCGAAACTCGGTTTTCGGATAATCCACAAAGGGGTTAGTACACGGGATACTGTTAAAAATTGAGTCGGGCAATTTTCTGGATATTTTTACATATTATGTTCCTATGGGTTATTGGAATTCAACAAAATTTTATTTGACGCAATTCGGACCTGAATCGGAGCTGATATGATCGAAACTCGGTTTTCGGATAATCCTCAAAGGGGTTAGTACACGGGATACTGTAAAAATCGAGTCGGGCCATTTTCTGGATATTTTTACATATTTTGTTCCTAAGGGTTACTGTAATTAAATGAAATTTTATTTGACGCACTTCGGACCGGAATCGGAGCTGATATGATCGAAACTCGGTTTTCGGATAATCCTCAAAGGGGTTAGTACACGGGATATTGTTAAAAATCGAGTTGGACCATTTTGTGGATATTTTTATATATTTTGTTCCTATTGGTTATTGGAATTCAACAAAATTTTATTTGACGCAATTCGGACCTGAATCGGAGCTGATATGATCGAAACTCGGTTTTCGGATAATCCGCAAAGGGGTTAGTACACGGGATACTGTTTAAAATGGAGTCGGGCCATTTTCTGGATATTTTTACATATTTTGTTCCTATGGGTTATTGAAATTAAGCGAAATTTTATTCGGCGTAGTTCGGACCGGAATCGGAGCTGATATGATCGAAACTCAGTTTTCTGATAATCCTCAAAGGCGTTAGTATACGGAATATTGTTAAAAATTGAGTCGGGCCATTTTCTGGATATTTTTACATTTTTTGTTCCTATGGGTTGTTGAAATTAAATGAAATTTTATTTGACGCACTTCGGACCGGAATCGGAGCTGATATGATGGAAACTCAATTTTCGGATAATCCTCAAAGGGGTTAGTACACGGGATACTGTTAAAAGTCGAGTTGGACCATTTTGTGGATATTTTCACATATTTTGTTCCTATAGGTTATTGAAATTCAACAAAATTTTATTCGACAAAGTTCGGACCGGAATCGGAGCTGATATGATCGAAACTCGGTTTTCGGATAATCCTCAAAGGGGTTAGTACATGGGATATTGTTAAAAATTGAGTCGGACCATTTTGTGGATATTTTTACATATTTTGTTCCTATGGGTTATTGAAATTAAACGAAATTTTATTCTGCGCAGTTCAGACCGGAATCGGAGCTGATATGATCGAAACTCGGTTTTCGGATAATCCTCAAAGGCGTTAGTACACGGAATATTGTTAAAAATTGAGCCGGCCCATTTTCCGGATATTTTTACATATTTTGTTCCTAAGGGTTATTGTAATTAAATGAAATTTTATTTGACGCACTTCGGACCGGAATCGGAGTTGATATGATCGAAACTCGGTTTTCGGATAATCCACAAAGGGGTTAGTACACGGGATACTGTTAAAAATTGAGTCGGGCAATTTTCTGGATATTTTTACATATTATGTTCCTATGGGTTATTGGAATTCAACAAAATTTTATTTGACGCAATTCGGACCTGAATCGGAGCTGATATGATCGAAACTCGGTTTTCGGATAATCCTCAAAGGGGTTAGTACACGGGATACTGTAAAAATCGAGTCGGGCCATTTTCTGGATATTTTTACATATTTTGTTCCTAAGGGTTACTGTAATTAAATGAAATTTTATTTGACGCACTTCGGACCGGAATCGGAGCTGATATGATCGAAACTCGGTTTTCGGATAATCCTCAAAGGGGTTAGTACACGGGATACTGTTTAAAATCGAGTCGGGCCATTTTCTGGATATTTTTACATATTTTGTTCCTATGGGTTATTGAAATTAAACGAAATTTTATTCGGCGTAGTTCGGACCGGAATCGGAGCTGATATGATCGAAACTCAGTTTTCTGATAATCCTCAAAGGCGTTAGTACACGGAATATTGTTAAAAATTGAGTCGGGCCATTTTCTGGATATTTTTACATATTTTGTTCCTACGGGTTGTTGAAATTAAATGAAATTTTATTTGACGCACTTCGGACCGGAATCAGAGCTGATATGATGGAAACTCAATTTTCGGATAATCCTCAAAGGGGTTAGTACACGGGATACTGTTAAAAGTCGAGTTGGACCATTTTGTGGATATTTTCACATATTTTGTTCCTATAGGTTATTGAAATTCAACAAAATTTTATTCGACACAGTTCGGACCGGAATCGGAGCTGATATGATCGAAACTCGGTTTTCGGATAATCCACAAAGGGGTTAGTACATGGGATATTGTTAAAAATTGAGTCGGACCATTTTGTGGATATTTTTACATATTTTGTTCCTATGGGTTATTGGAATTCAACAAAATTTTATTTGACGCAATTCGGACCTGAATCGGAGCTGATATGATCGAAACTCGGTTTTCGGATAATCCTCAAAGGGGTTAGTACACGGGATATTGTTAAAAATTGAGTTGGACCATTTTGTGGATATTATTACATATTTTGTTCCTATTGGTTATTGGAATTCAACAAAATTTTATTTGACGCAATTCGGACCTGAATCGGAGCTGATATGATCGAAACTTGGTTTTCGGATAATCCACAAAGGGGTTAGTACACGGGATACTGTTAAAAATTGAATCGGGCCATTTTCTGGATATTTTTACATATTATGTTCCTATGGGTTGTTGGAATTCAACAAAATTTTATTTGACGAAATTCGGACCTGAATCGGAGCTGATATGATCGAAACTCGGTTTTCGGATAATCCTCCAAGGGGTTAGTACACGGGATACTGTTAAAAATCGAGTCGGGCCATTTTCTGGATATTTTTACATATTTTGTTCCTAAGGGTTATTGTAATTAAATGAAATTTTATTTGACGTACTTCGGACCGGAATCGGAGCTGATATGATCGAAACTCGGTTTTCGGATAATCCTCAAAGGGGTTAGTACACGGGATATTGTTAAAAATCGAGTTGGACCATTTTGTGGATATTTTTACATATTTTGTTCCTATTGGTTATTGGAATTCAACAAAATTTTATTTGACGCAATTCGGACCTGAATCGGAGATGATATGATCGAAACTCGGTTTTCGGATAATCCACAAAGGGGTTAGTACACGGGATACTGTTTAAAATCGAGTCGGGCCATTTTCTGGATATTTTTATATATTTTGTTCCTATGGGTTATTGAAATTAAACGAAATTTTATTCGGCGTAGTTCGGACCGGAATCGGAGCTGATATGATCGAAACTCAGTTTTCTGATAATCCTCAAAGGCGTTAGTACACGGAATATTGTTAAAAATTGAGTCGGGCCATTTTCTGGATATTTTTACATATTTTGTTCCTATGGGTTGTTGAAATTAAATGAAATTTTATTTGACGCACTTCGGACCGGAATCGGAGCTGATATGATGGAAACACAATTTTCGGATAATCCTCAAAGGGGTTAGTACACGGGATACTGTTAAAAGTCGAGTTGGACCATTTTGTGGATATTTTCACATATTTTGTTCCTTTAGGTTATTGAAATTCAACAAAATTTTATTCGACACAGTTCGGACCGGAATCGGAGCTGATATGATCGAAACTCGGTTTTCGGATAATCCACAAAGGGGTTAGTACATGGGATATTGTTAAAAATTGAGTCGGACCATTTTGTGGATATTTTTACATATTTTGTTCCGATGGGTTATTGGAATTCAACAAAATTTTATTTGACGCAATTCGGACCTGAATCGGAGCTGATATGATCGAAACTCGGTTTTCGGATAATCCTCAAAGGGGTTAGTACACGGGATACTGTTAAAAATTGAGTCGGACCATTTTGTGGATATTTTTACATATTTTGTTCCTATGGGTTATTGAAATTAAACGAAATTTTATTCTGCGCAGTTCAGACCGGAATCGGAGCTGATATGATCGAAACTCGGTTTTCGGATAATCCTCAAAGGCGTTAGTACACGGAATATTGTTAAAAATTGAGCCGGCCCATTTTCCGGATATTTTTACATATTTTGTTCCTAAAGGTTATTGTAATTAAATGAAATTTTATTTGACGCACTTCGGACCGGAATCGGAGTTGATATGATCGAAACTCGGTTTTCGGATAATCCACAAAGGGGTTAGTACACGGGATACTGTTAAAAATTGAGTCGGGCAATTTTCTGGATATTTTTACATATTATGTTCCTATGGGTTATTGGAATTCAACAAAATTTTATTTGACGCAATTCGGACCTGAATCGGAGCTGATATGATCGAAACTCGGTTTTCGGATAATCCTCAAAGGGGTTAGTACACGGGATACTGTAAAAATCGAGTCGGGCCATTTTCTGGATATTTTTACATATTTTGTTCCTAAGGGTTACTGTAATTAAATGAAATTTTATTTGACGCACTTCGGACCGGAATCGGAGCTGATATGATCGAAACTCGGTTTTCGGATAATCCTCAAAGGGGTTAGTACACGGGATACTGTTTAAAATCGAGTCGGGCCATTTTCTGGATATTTTTACATATTTTGTTCCTATGGGTTATTGAAATTAAACGAAATTTTATTCGGCGTAGTTCGGACCGGAATCGGAGCTGATATGATCGAAACTCAGTTTTCTGATAATCCTCAAAGGCGTTAGTACACGGAATATTGTTAAAAATTGAGTCGGGCCATTTTCTGGATATTTTTACATATTTTGTTCCTACGGGTTGTTGAAATTAAATGAAATTTTATTTGACGCACTTCGGACCGGAATCAGAGCTGATATGATGGAAACTCAATTTTCGGATAATCCTCAAAGGGGTTAGTACACGGGATACTGTTAAAAGTCGAGTTGGACCATTTTGTGGATATTTTCACATATTTTGTTCCTATAGGTTATTGAAATTCAACAAAATTTTATTCGACACAGTTCGGACCGGAATCGGAGCTGATATGATCGAAACTCGGTTTTCGGATAATCCACAAAGGGGTTAGTACATGGGATATTGTTAAAAATTGAGTCGGACCATTTTGTGGATATTTTTACATATTTTGTTCCTATGGGTTATTGGAATTCAACAAAATTTTATTTGACGCAATTCGGACCTGAATCGGAGCTGATATGATCGAAACTCGGTTTTCGGATAATCCTCAAAGGGGTTAGTACACGGGATATTGTTAAAAATTGAGTTGGACCATTTTGTGGATATTATTACATATTTTGTTCCTATTGGTTATTGGAATTCAACAAAATTTTATTTGACGCAATTCGGACCTGAATCGGAGCTGATATGATCGAAACTTGGTTTTCGGATAATCCACAAAGGGGTTAGTACACGGGATACTGTTAAAAATTGAATCGGGCCATTTTCTGGATATTTTTACATATTATGTTCCTATGGGTTGTTGGAATTCAACAAAATTTTATTTGACGAAATTCGGACCTGAATCGGAGCTGATATGATCGAAACTCGGTTTTCGGATAATCCTCCAAGGGGTTAGTACACGGGATACTGTTAAAAATCGAGTCGGGCCATTTTCTGGATATTTTTACATATTTTGTTCCTAAGGGTTATTGTAATTAAATGAAATTTTATTTGACGTACTTCGGACCGGAATCGGAGCTGATATGATCGAAACTCGGTTTTCGGATAATCCTCAAAGGGGTTAGTACACGGGATATTGTTAAAAATCGAGTTGGACCATTTTGTGGATATTTTTACATATTTTGTTCCTATTGGTTATTGGAATTCAACAAAATTTTATTTGACGCAATTCGGACCTGAATCGGAGATGATATGATCGAAACTCGGTTTTCGGATAATCCACAAAGGGGTTAGTACACGGGATACTGTTTAAAATCGAGTCGGGCCATTTTCTGGATATTTTTATATATTTTGTTCCTATGGGTTATTGAAATTAAACGAAATTTTATTCGGCGTAGTTCGGACCGGAATCGGAGCTGATATGATCGAAACTCAGTTTTCTGATAATCCTCAAAGGCGTTAGTACACGGAATATTGTTAAAAATTGAGTCGGGCCATTTTCTGGATATTTTTACATATTTTGTTCCTATGGGTTGTTAAAATTAAATGAAATTTTATTTGACGCACTTCGGACCGGAATCGGAGCTGATATGATGGAAACACAATTTTCGGATAATCCTCAAAGGGGTTAGTACACGGGATACTGTTAAAAGTCGAGTTGGACCATTTTGTGGATATTTTCACATATTTTGTTCCTTTAGGTTATTGAAATTCAACAAAATTTTATTCGACACAGTTCGGACCGGAATCGGAGCTGATATGATCGAAACTCGGTTTTCGGATAATCCACAAAGGGGTTAGTACATGGGATATTGTTAAAAATTGAGTCGGACCATTTTGTGGATATTTTTACATATTTTGTTCCGATGGGTTATTGGAATTCAACAAAATTTTATTTGACGCAATTCGGACCTGAATCGGAGCTGATATGATCGAAACTCGGTTTTCGGATAATCCTCAAAGGGGTTAGTACACGGGATACTGTTAAAAATTGAGTCGGACCATTTTGTGGATATTTTTACATATTTTGTTCCTATGGGTTATTGAAATTAAACGAAATTTTATTCTGCGCAGTTCAGACCGGAATCGGAGCTGATATGATCGAAACTCGGTTTTCGGATAATCCTCAAAGGCGTTAGTACACGGAATATTGTTAAAAATTGAGCCGGCCCATTTTCCGGATATTTTTACATATTTTGTTCCTAAAGGTTATTGTAATTAAATGAAATTTTATTTGACGCACTTCGGACCGGAATCGGAGTTGATATGATCGAAACTCGGTTTTCGGATAATCCACAAAGGGGTTAGTACACGGGATACTGTTAAAAATTGAGTCGGGCAATTTTCTGGATATTTTTACATATTATGTTCCTATGGGTTATTGGAATTCAACAAAATTTTATTTGACGCAATTCGGACCTGAATCGGAGCTGATATGATCGAAACTCGGTTTTCGGATAATCCTCAAAGGGGTTAGTACACGGGATACTGTAAAAATCGAGTCGGGCCATTTTCTGGATATTTTTACATATTTTGTTCCTAAGGGTTACTGTAATTAAATGAAATTTTATTTGACGCACTTCGGACCGGAATCGGAGCTGATATGATCGAAACTCGGTTTTCGGATAATCCTCAAAGGGGTTAGTACACGGGATACTGTTTAAAATCGAGTCGGGCCATTTTCTGGATATTTTTACATATTTTGTTCCTATGGGTTATTGAAATTAAACGAAATTTTATTCGGCGTAGTTCGGACCGGAATCGGAGCTGATATGATCGAAACTCAGTTTTCTGATAATCCTCAAAGGCGTTAGTACACGGAATATTGTTAAAAATTGAGTCGGGCCATTTTCTGGATATTTTTACATATTTTGTTCCTACGGGTTGTTGAAATTAAATGAAATTTTATTTGACGCACTTCGGACCGGAATCAGAGCTGATATGATGGAAACTCAATTTTCGGATAATCCTCAAAGGGGTTAGTACACGGGATACTGTTAAAAGTCGAGTTGGACCATTTTGTGGATATTTTCACATATTTTGTTCCTATAGGTTATTGAAATTCAACAAAATTTTATTCGACACAGTTCGGACCGGAATCGGAGCTGATATGATCGAAACTCGGTTTTCGGATAATCCACAAAGGGGTTAGTACATGGGATATTGTTAAAAATTGAGTCGGACCATTTTGTGGATATTTTTACATATTTTGTTCCTATGGGTTATTGGAATTCAACAAAATTTTATTTGACGCAATTCGGACCTGAATCGGAGCTGATATGATCGAAACTCGGTTTTCGGATAATCCTCAAAGGGGTTAGTACACGGGATATTGTTAAAAATTGAGTTGGACCATTTTGTGGATATTATTACATATTTTGTTCCTATTGGTTATTGGAATTCAACAAAATTTTATTTGACGCAATTCGGACCTGAATCGGAGCTGATATGATCGAAACTTGGTTTTCGGATAATCCACAAAGGGGTTAGTACACGGGATACTGTTAAAAATTGAATCGGGCCATTTTCTGGATATTTTTACATATTATGTTCCTATGGGTTGTTGGAATTCAACAAAATTTTATTTGACGAAATTCGGACCTGAATCGGAGCTGATATGATCGAAACTCGGTTTTCGGATAATCCTCCAAGGGGTTAGTACACGGGATACTGTTAAAAATCGAGTCGGGCCATTTTCTGGATATTTTTACATATTTTGTTCCTAAGGGTTATTGTAATTAAATGAAATTTTATTTGACGTACTTCGGACCGGAATCGGAGCTGATATGATCGAAACTCGGTTTTCGGATAATCCTCAAAGGGGTTAGTACACGGGATATTGTTAAAAATCGAGTTGGACCATTTTGTGGATATTTTTACATATTTTGTTCCTATTGGTTATTGGAATTCAACAAAATTTTATTTGACGCAATTCGGACCTGAATCGGAGATGATATGATCGAAACTCGGTTTTCGGATAATCCACAAAGGGGTTAGTACACGGGATACTGTTTAAAATCGAGTCGGGCCATTTTCTGGATATTTTTATATATTTTGTTCCTATGGGTTATTGAAATTAAACGAAATTTTATTCGGCGTAGTTCGGACCGGAATCGGAGCTGATATGATCGAAACTCAGTTTTCTGATAATCCTCAAAGGCGTTAGTACACGGAATATTGTTAAAAATTGAGTCGGGCCATTTTCTGGATATTTTTACATATTTTGTTCCTATGGGTTGTTGAAATTAAATGAAATTTTATTTGACGCACTTCGGACCGGAATCGGAGCTGATATGATGGAAACCCAATTTTCGGATAATCCTCAAAGGGGTTAGTACACGGGATACTGTTAAAAGTCGAGTTGGACCATTTTGTGGATATTTTCACATATTTTGTTCCTTTAGGTTATTGAAATTCAACAAAATTTTATTCGACACAGTTCGGACCGGAATCGGAGCTGATATGATCGAAACTCGGTTTTCGGATAATCCACAAAGGGGTTAGTACATGGGATATTGTTAAAAATTGAGTCGGACCATTTTGTGGATATTTTTACATATTTTGTTCCGATGGGTTATTGGAATTCAACAAAATTTTATTTGACGCAATTCGGACCTGAATCGGAGCTGATATGATCGAAACTCGGTTTTCGGATAATCCTCAAAGGGGTTAGTACACGGGATACTGTTAAAAATTGAGTCAGACCATTTTGTGGATATTTTTACATATTTTGTTCCTATGGGTTATTGAAATTAAACGAAATTTTATTCTGCGCAGTTCAGACCGGAATCGGAGCTGATATGATCGAAACTCGGTTTTCGGATAATCCTCAAAGGCGTTAGTACACGGAATATTGTTAAAAATTGAGCCGGCCCATTTTCCGGATATTTTTACATATTTTGTTCCTAAAGGTTATTGTAATTAAATGAAATTTTATTTGACGCACTTCGGACCGGAATCGGAGTTGATATGATCGAAACTCGGTTTTCGGATAATCCACAAAGGGGTTAGTACACGGGATACTGTTAAAAATTGAGTCGGGCAATTTTCTGGATATTTTTACATATTATGTTCCTATGGGTTATTGGAATTCAACAAAATTTTATTTGACGCAATTCGGACCTGAATCGGAGCTGATATGATCGAAACTCGGTTTTCGGATAATCCTCAAAGGGGTTAGTACACGGGATACTGTAAAAATCGAGTCGGGCCATTTTCTGGATATTTTTACATATTTTGTTCCTAAGGGTTACTGTAATTAAATGAAATTTTATTTGACGCACTTCGGACCGGAATCGGAGCTGATATGATCGAAACTCGGTTTTCGGATAATCCTCAAAGGGGTTAGTACACGGGATACTGTTTAAAATCGAGTCGGGCCATTTTCTGGATATTTTTACATATTTTGTTCCTATGGGTTATTGAAATTAAACGAAATTTTATTCGGCGTAGTTCGGACCGGAATCGGAGCTGATATGATCGAAACTCAGTTTTCTGATAATCCTCAAAGGCGTTAGTACACGGAATATTGTTAAAAATTGAGTCGGGCCATTTTCTGGATATTTTTACATATTTTGTTCCTACGGGTTGTTGAAATTAAATGAAATTTTATTTGACGCACTTCGGACCGGAATCAGAGCTGATATGATGGAAACTCAATTTTCGGATAATCCTCAAAGGGGTTAGTACACGGGATACAGTTAAAAGTCGAGTTGGACCATTTTGTGGATATTTTCACATATTTTGTTCCTATAGGTTATTGAAATTCAACAAAATTTTATTCGACACAGTTCGGACCGGAATCGGAGCTGATATGATCGAAACTCGGTTTTCGGATAATCCACAAAGGGGTTAGTACATGGGATATTGTTAAAAATTGAGTCGGACCATTTTGTGGATATTTTTACATATTTTGTTCCTATGGGTTATTGGAATTCAACAAAATTTTATTTGACGCAATTCGGACCTGAATCGGAGCTGATATGATCGAAACTCGGTTTTCGGATAATCCTCAAAGGGGTTAGTACACGGGATATTGTTAAAAATTGAGTTGGACCATTTTGTGGATATTATTACATATTTTGTTCCTATTGGTTATTGGAATTCAACAAAATTTTATTTGACGCAATTCGGACCTGAATCGGAGCTGATATGATCGAAACTTGGTTTTCGGATAATCCACAAAGGGGTTAGTACACGGGATACTGTTAAAAATTGAATCGGGCCATTTTCTGGATATTTTTACATATTATGTTCCTATGGGTTGTTGGAATTCAACAAAATTTTATTTGACGAAATTCGGACCTGAATCGGAGCTGATATGATCGAAACTCGGTTTTCGGATAATCCTCCAAGGGGTTAGTACACGGGATACTGTTAAAAATCGAGTCGGGCCATTTTCTGGATATTTTTACATATTTTGTTCCTAAGGGTTATTGTAATTAAATGAAATTTTATTTGACGTACTTCGGACCGGAATCGGAGCTGATATGATCGAAACTCGGTTTTCGGATAATCCTCAAAGGGGTTAGTACACGGGATATTGTTAAAAATCGAGTTGGACCATTTTGTGGATATTTTTACATATTTTGTTCCTATTGGTTATTGGAATTCAACAAAATTTTATTTGACGCAATTCGGACCTGAATCGGAGATGATATGATCGAAACTCGGTTTTCGGATAATCCACAAAGGGGTTAGTACACGGGATACTGTTTAAAATCGAGTCGGGCCATTTTCTGGATATTTTTATATATTTTGTTCCTATGGGTTATTGAAATTAAACGAAATTTTATTCGGCGTAGTTCGGACCGGAATCGGAGCTGATATGATCGAAACTCAGTTTTCTGATAATCCTCAAAGGCGTTAGTACACGGAATATTGTTAAAAATTGAGTCGGGCCATTTTCTGGATATTTTTACATATTTTGTTCCTATGGGTTGTTGAAATTAAATGAAATTTTATTTGACGCACTTCGGACCGGAATCGGAGCTGATATGATGGAAACACAATTTTCGGATAATCCTCAAAGGGGTTAGTACACGGGATACTGTTAAAAGTCGAGTTGGACCATTTTGTGGATATTTTCACATATTTTGTTCCTTTAGGTTATTGAAATTCAACAAAATTTTATTCGACACAGTTCGGACCGGAATCGGAGCTGATATGATCGAAACTCGGTTTTCGGATAATCCACAAAGGGGTTAGTACATGGGATATTGTTAAAAATTGAGTCGGACCATTTTGTGGATATTTTTACATATTTTGTTCCGATGGGTTATTGGAATTCAACAAAATTTTATTTGACGCAATTCGGACCTGAATCGGAGCTGATATGATCGAAACTCGGTTTTCGGATAATCCTCAAAGGGGTTAGTACACGGGATACTGTTAAAAATTGAGTCGGACCGTTTTGTGGATATTTTTACATATTTTGTTCCTATGGGTTATTGAAATTAAACGAAATTTTATTCTGCGCAGTTCAGACCGGAATCGGAGCTGATATGATCGAAACTCGGTTTTCGGATAATCCTCAAAGGCGTTAGTACACGGAATATTGTTAAAAATTGAGCCGGCCCATTTTCCGGATATTTTTACATATTTTGTTCCTAAAGGTTATTGTAATTAAATGAAATTTTATTTGACGCACTTCGGACCGGAATCGGAGTTGATATGATCGAAACTCGGTTTTCGGATAATCCACAAAGGGGTTAGTACACGGGATACTGTTAAAAATTGAGTCGGGCAATTTTCTGGATATTTTTACATATTATGTTCCTATGGGTTATTGGAATTCAACAAAATTTTATTTGACGCAATTCGGACCTGAATCGGAGCTGATATGATCGAAACTCGGTTTTCGGATAATCCTCAAAGGGGTTAGTACACGGGATACTGTAAAAATCGAGTCGGGCCATTTTCTGGATATTTTTACATATTTTGTTCCTAAGGGTTACTGTAATTAAATGAAATTTTATTTGACGCACTTCGGACCGGAATCGGAGCTGATATGATCGAAACTCGGTTTTCGGATAATCCTCAAAGGGGTTAGTACACGGGATACTGTTTAAAATCGAGTCGGGCCATTTTCTGGATATTTTTACATATTTTGTTCCTATGGGTTATTGAAATTAAACGAAATTTTATTCGGCGTAGTTCGGACCGGAATCGGAGCTGATATGATCGAAACTCAGTTTTCTGATAATCCTCAAAGGCGTTAGTACACGGAATATTGTTAAAAATTGAGTCGGGCCATTTTCTGGATATTTTTACATATTTTGTTCCTACGGGTTGTTGAAATTAAATGAAATTTTATTTGACGCACTTCGGACCGGAATCAGAGCTGATATGATGGAAACTCAATTTTCGGATAATCCTCAAAGGGGTTAGTACACGGGATACTGTTAAAAGTCGAGTTGGACCATTTTGTGGATATTTTCACATATTTTGTTCCTATAGGTTATTGAAATTCAACAAAATTTTATTCGACACAGTTCGGACCGGAATCGGAGCTGATATGATCGAAACTCGGTTTTCGGATAATCCACAAAGGGGTTAGTACATGGGATATTGTTAAAAATTGAGTCGGACCATTTTGTGGATATTTTTACATATTTTGTTCCTATGGGTTATTGGAATTCAACAAAATTTTATTTGACGCAATTCGGACCTGAATCGGAGCTGATATGATCGAAACTCGGTTTTCGGATAATCCTCAAAGGGGTTAGTACACGGGATATTGTTAAAAATTGAGTTGGACCATTTTGTGGATATTATTACATATTTTGTTCCTATTGGTTATTGGAATTCAACAAAATTTTATTTGACGCAATTCGGACCTGAATCGGAGCTGATATGATCGAAACTTGGTTTTCGGATAATCCACAAAGGGGTTAGTACACGGGATACTGTTAAAAATTGAATCGGCCATTTTCTGGATATTTTTACATATTATGTTCCTATGGGTTGTTGGAATTCAACAAAATTTTATTTGACGAAATTCGGACCTGAATCGGAGCTGATATGATCGAAACTCGGTTTTCGGATAATCCTCCAAGGGGTTAGTACACGGGATACTGTTAAAAATCGAGTCGGGCCATTTTCTGGATATTTTTACATATTTTGTTCCTAAGGGTTATTGTAATTAAATGAAATTTTATTTGACGTACTTCGGACCGGAATCGGAGCTGATATGATCGAAACTCGGTTTTCGGATAATCCTCAAAGGGGTTAGTACACGGGATATTGTTAAAAATCGAGTTGGACCATTTTGTGGATATTTTTACATATTTTGTTCCTATTGGTTATTGGAATTCAACAAAATTTTATTTGACGCAATTCGGACCTGAATCGGAGATGATATGATCGAAACTCGGTTTTCGGATAATCCACAAAGGGGTTAGTACACGGGATACTGTTTAAAATCGAGTCGGGCCATTTTCTGGATATTTTTATATATTTTGTTCCTATGGGTTATTGAAATTAAACGAAATTTTATTCGGCGTAGTTCGGACCGGAATCGGAGCTGATATGATCGAAACTCAGTTTTCTGATAATCCTCAAAGGCGTTAGTACACGGAATATTGTTAAAAATTGAGTCGGGCCATTTTCTGGATATTTTTACATATTTTGTTCCTATGGGTTGTTGAAATTAAATGAAATTTTATTTGACGCACTTCGGACCGGAATCGGAGCTGATATGATGGAAACACAATTTTCGGATAATCCTCAAAGGGGTTAGTACACGGGATACTGTTAAAAGTCGAGTTGGACCATTTTGTGGATATTTTCACATATTTTGTTCCTATAGGTTATTGAAATTCAACAAAATTTTATTCGACACAGTTCGGACCGGAATCGGAGCTGATATGATCGAAACTCGGTTTTCGGATAATCCTCAAATGGGTTAGTACACGGGATATTGTTAAAAATCGAGTTGGACAATTTTGTGGATATTTTTACATATTTTGTTCCTATTGGTTATTGGAATTCAACAAAATTTTATTTGACGCAATTCGGACCTGAATCGGAGCTGATATGATCGAAACTCGGTTTTCGGATAATCCTCAAAGGGGTTAGTACACGGGATACTGTTAAAAATCGAGTCGGGCTATTTTCTGGATATTTTTACATATTTTGTTCCTATTGGTTATTGGAATTCAACAAAATTTTATTTGACGCAATTCGGACCTGAATCGGAGCTGATATGATCGAAACTCGATTTTCGGATAATCCACAAAGGGGTTAGTACACGGGAAACTGTTTAAAATCGAGTCGGGCCATTTTATGGATATTTTTACATATTTTGTTCCTATGGGTTATTGAAATTAAACGAAATTTTATTCGGCGTAGTTCGGACCGGAATCGGAGCTGATATGATCAAAACTCAGTTTTCTGATAATCCTCAAAGGCGTTAGTACACGGAATATTGTTAAAAATTGAGTCGGGCCATTTTCTGGATATTTTTACATATTTTGTTCCTATGGGTTGTTGAAATTAAATGAAATTTTATTTGACGCACTTCGGACCGGAATCGGAGCTTATATGATGGAAACTCAATTTTCGGATAATCCTCAAAGGGGTTAGTACACGGGATACTGTTAAAAGTCGAGTTGGACCATTTTGTGGATATTTTCACATATTTTGTTCCTATAGGTTATTGAAATTCAACAAAATTTTATTCGACACAGTTCGGACCGGAATCGGAGCTGATATGACCGAAACTCGATTTTCGGATAATTCTCAAAGGGGTTAGTACATGGGATATTGTTAAAAATTGAGTCGGACTATTTTGTGGATATTTTTACATATTTTGTTCCTATGGGTTATTGAAATTAAACGAAATTTTATTCGGCGCAGTTCAGACCGGAATCGGAGCTGATATGATCGAAACTCGGTTTTCGGATAATCCTCAAATGGGTTAGTACACGGGATATTGTTAAAAATCGAGTCGGACAATTTTGTGGATATTTTTACATATTTTGTTCCTATTGGTTATTGGAATTCAACAAAATTTTATTTGACGCAATTCGGACCTGAATCGGAGCTGATATGATCGAAACTCGGTTTTCGGATAATCCTCAAAGGGGTTAATACACGGGATACTGTTAAAAATCGAGTCGGGCTATTTTCTGGATATTTTTACATATTTTGTTCCTATTGGTTATTGGAATTCAACAAAATTTTATTTGACGCAATTCGGACCTGAATCGGAGCTGATATGATCGAAACTCGGTTTTCGAATAATCCACAAAGGGGTTAGTACACGGGAAACTGTTTAAAATCGAGTCGGGCCATTTTATGGATATTTTTACATATTTTGTTCCTATGGGTTATTGAAATTAAACGAAATTTTATTCGGCGTAGTTCGGACCGGAATCGGAGCTGATATGATCGAAACTCAGTTTTCTGATAATCCTCAAAGGCGTTAGTACACGGAATATTGTTAAAAATTGAGTCGGGCCATTTTCTGGATATTTTTACATATTTTGTTCCTATGGGTTGTTGAAATTAAATGAAATTTTATTTGACGCACTTCGGACCGGAATCGGAGCTTATATGATGGAAACTCAATTTTCGGATAATCCTCAAAGGGGTTAGTACACGGGATACTGTTAAAAGTCGAGTTGGACCATTTTGTGGATATTTTCACATATTTTGTTCCTATAGGTTATTGAAATTCAACAAAATTTTATTCGACACAGTTCGGACCGGAATCGGAGCTGATATGACCGAAACTCGGTTTTCGGATAATTCTCAAAGGGGTTAGTACATGGGATATTGTTAAAAATTGAGTCGGACTATTTTGTGGATATTTTTACATATTTTGTTCCTATGGGTTATTGAAATTAAAGGAAATTTTATTCGGCGCAGTTCAGACCGGAATCGGAGCTGATATGATCGAAACTCGGTTTTCGGATAATCCTCAAATGGGTTAGTACACGGGATATTGTTAAAAATCGAGTTGGACAATTTTGTGGATATTTTTACATATTTTGTTCCTATTGGTTATTGGAATTCAACAAAATTTTATTTGACGCAATTCGGACCTGAATCGGAGCTGATATGATCGAAACTCGGTTTTCGGATAATCCTCATAGGGGTTAGTACACGGGATACTGTTAAAAATCGAGTCGGGCTATTTTCTGGATATTTTTACATATTTTGTTCCTATTGGTTATTGGAATTCAACAAAATTTTATTTGACGCAATTCGGACCTGAATCGGAGCTGATATGATCGAAACTCGGTTTTCGGATAATCCACAAAGGGGTTAGTACACGGGAAACTGTTTAAAATCGAGTCGGGCCATTTTATGGATATTTTTACATATTTTGTTCCTATGGGTTATTGAAATTAAACGAAATTTTATTCGGCGTAGTTCGGACCGGAATCGGAGCTGATATGATCGAAACTCAGTTTTCTGATAATCCTCAAAGGCGTTAGTACACGGAATATTGTTAAAAATTGAGTCGGGCCATTTTCTGGATATTTTTACATATTTTGTTCCTATGGGTTGTTGAAATTAAATGAAATTTTATTTGACGCACTTCGGACCGGAATCGGAGCTTATATGATGGAAACTCAATTTTCGGATAATCCTCAAAGGGGTTAGTACACGGGATACTGTTAAAAGTCGAGTTGGACCATTTTGTGGATATTTTCACATATTTTGTTCCTATAGGTTATTGAAATTCAACAAAATTTTATTCGACACAGTTCGGACCGGAATCGGAGCTGATATGACCGAAACTCGGTTTTCGGATAATCCTCAAAGGGGTTAGTACATGGGATATTGTTAAAAATTGAGTCGGACTATTTTGTGGATATTTTTACATATTTTGTTCCTATGGGTTACTGGAATTCAACAAAATTTTATTTGACGCAATTCGGACCTGAATCGGAGCTGATATGATCGAAACTCGGTTTTCGGATAATCCACAAAGGGGTTAGTACACGGGATACTGTTTAAAATCGAGTCGGGCCATTTTCTGGATATTTTTACATATTTTGTTCCTATGGGTTATTGAAATTAAACGAAATTTTATTCGGCGCAGTTCGGACCGGAATCGGAGCTGATATGATCGAAACTCAGTTTTCTGATAATCCTCAAAGGCGTTAGTACACGGAATATTGTTAAAAATTGATTCGGGCCATTTTCTGGATATTTTTACATATTTTGTTCCTATGGGTTGTTGAAATTAAATGAAATTTTATTTGACGCACTTCGGACCGGAATCGGAGCTGATATGATGGAAACTCAATTTTCGGATAATCCTCAAAGGGATTAGTACACGGGATACTGTTAAAAGTCGAGTTGGACCATTTTGTGGATATTTTCACATATTTTGTTCCTATAGGTTATTGAAATTCAACAAAATTTTATTAACACAGTTCGGACCGGAATCGGAGCTGATATGATCGAAACTCGGTTTTCGGATAATCCTCAAAGGGGTTAGTACATGGGATATTGTTAAAAATTGAGTCGGACCATTTTGTGGATATTTTTACATATTTTGTTCCTATGGGTTATTGGAATCCAACAAAATTTTATTTGACGCAATTCGGACATGAATCGGAGCTGATATGATCGAAACTCGGTTTTCGGATAATCCTCAAAGGGGTTAGTACACGGGATACTGTTAAAAATCGTGTCGGGCCATTTTCTGGATATTTTTACATATTTTGTTCCTATGGGTTATTGAAATTAAACGAAATTTTATTCTGCGCAGTTCATACCGGAATCGGAGCTGATATGATCGAAACTCGGTTTTCGGATAATCCTCAAATGGGTTAGTACACGGGATATTGTTAAAAATCAAGTTGGACCATTTTGTGGATATTTTTATATATTTTGTTCCTATTGGTTATTGGAATTCAACAAAATTTTATTTGACGCAATACGGACCGGAATCGGAGCTGATATGATCGAAACTCGGTTTTCGGATAATCCACAAAGGGGTTAGTACACGGGATACTGTTTAAAATCGAGTCGGGCCATTTTCTGGATATTTTTACATATTTTGTTCCTATGGGTTATAGAAATTAAACGAAATTTTATTCGGCGTAGTTCGGACCGGAATCGGAGCTGATATGATCGAAACTCAGTTTTCTGATAATCCTCAAAGGCGTTAGTACACGGAATATTGTTAAAAATTGAGTCGGGCCATTTTCTGGATATTTTTACATATTTTCTTCCTATGGGTTGTTGAAATTAAATGAAATTTTATTTGACGCACTTCGGACCGGAATCGGAGCTGATATGATGGAAACTCAATTTTCGGATAATCCTCAAAGGGGTTAGTACACGGGATACTGTTAAAAGTCGAGTTGGACCATTTTGTGGATATTTTCACATATTTTGTTCCTATAGGTTACTGAAATTCAACAAAATTTTATTCGACACAGTTCGGACCGGAATCGGAGCTGATATGATCGAAACTCGGTTTTTGGATAATCCTCAAAGGGGTTAGTACATGGGATATTGTTAAAAATTGAGTCGGACCATTTTGTGGATATTTTTACATATTTTGTTCCTATGGGTTATTGGAATTCAACAAAATTTTATTTGACGCAATTCGGACCTGAATCGGAGCTGATATGATCGAAACTCGGTTTTCAGATAATCCTCAAAGGGGTTAGTAAACGGGAAACTGTTAAAAATCGAGTCGGGCCATTTTCCGGATATTTTTACATATTTTGTTCCTAAGGGTTATTGTAATTAAATGAAATTTTATTTGACGCACTTCGGACCGGAATCGGAGCTGATATGATTGAAACTCGGTTTTCGGATAATCCTCAAAGGGGTTAGTACACGGGATATTGTTAAAAATCGAGTTGGACCATTTTGTGGATATTATTACATATTTTGTTCCTATTGGTTATTGGAATTCAACAAAATTTTATTTGACGCAATTCGGACCTGAATCGGAGCTGATATGATCGAAACTCGGTTTTCGGATAATCCACAAAGGGGTTAGTACACGGGATACTGTTAAAAATTGAGTCGGGCAATTTTTTGGATATTTTTACATATTATGTTCCTATGGGTTATTGGAATTCAACAAAATTTTATTTGACGCAATTCGGACCTGAATCAGAGCTGATATGATCGAAACTCGGTTTTCGGATAATCCTCAAAGGGGTTAGTACACGGGATACTGTTAAAAATCGAGTCGGGCCATTTTCTAGATATTTTTACATATTTTGTTCCTAAGGGTTATTGTAATTAAATGAAATTTTATTTGACGCACTTCGGACCGGAATCGGAGCTGATATGATCGAAACTCGGTTTTCGGATAATCCTCAAAGGGGTTAGTACACTGGATATTGTTAAAAATCGAGTTGGACCATTTTGTGGATATTTTTACTTATTTTGTTCCTATTGGTTATTGGAATCCAACAAAATTTTATTTGACGCAATTCGGACATGAATCGGAGCTGATATGATCGAAACTCGGTTTTCGGATAATCCTCAAAGGGGTTAGTACACGGGATACAGTTAAAAATCGTGTCGGGCCATTTTCTGGATATTTTTACATATTTTGTTCCTATGGGTTATTGAAATTAAACGAAATTTTATTCTGCGCAGTTCATACCGGAATCGGAGCTGATATGATCGAAACTCGGTTTTCGGATAATCCTCAAATGGGTTAGTACACGGGATATTGTTAAAAATCAAGTTGGACCATTTTGTGGATATTTTTATATATTTTGTTCCTATTGGTTATTGGAATTCAACAAAATTTTATTTGACGCAATACGGACCTGAATCGGAGCTGATATGATCGAAACTCGGTTTTCGGATAATCCACAAAGGGGTTAGTACACGGGATACTGTTTAAAATCGAGTCGGGCCATTTTCTGGATATTTTTACATATTTTGTTCCTATGGGTTATAGAAATTAAACGAAATTTTATTCGGCGTAGTTCGGACCGGAATCGGAGCTGATATGATCGAAACTCAGTTTTCTGATAATCCTCAAAGGCGTTAGTACACGGAATATTGTTAAAAATTGAGTCGGGCCATTTTCTGGATATTTTTACATATTTTCTTCCTATGGGTTGTTGAAATTAAATGAAATTTTATTTGACGCACTTCGGACCGGAATCGGAGCTGATATGATGGAAACTCAATTTTCGGATAATCCTCAAAGGGGTTAGTACACGGGATACTGTTAAAAGTCGAGTTGGACCATTTTGTGGATATTTTCACATATTTTGTTCATATAGGTTACTGAAATTCAACAAAATTTTATTCGACACAGTTCGGACCGGAATCGGAGCTGATATGATCGAAACTCGGTTTTTGGATAATCCTCAAAGGGGTTAGTACATGGGATATTGTTAAAAATTGAGTCGGACCATTTTGTGGATATTTTTACATATTTTGTTCCTATGGGTTATTGGAATTCAACAAAATTTTATTTGACGCAATTCGGACCTGAATCGGAGCTGATATGATCGAAACTCGGTTTTCAGATAATCCTCAAAGGGGTTAGTACACGGGATACTGTTAAAAATCGAGTCGGGCCATTTTTCGGATATTTTTACATATTTTGTTCCTAAGGGTTATTGTAATTAAATGAAATTTTATTTGACGCACTTCGGACCGGAATCGGAGCTGATATGATTGAAACTCGGTTTTCGGATAATCCTCAAAGGGGTTAGTACACGGGATATTGTTAAAAATCGAGTTGGACCATTTTGTGGATATTATTACATATTTTGTTCCTATTGGTTATTGGAATTCAACAAAATTTTATTTGACGCAATTCGGACCTGAATCGGAGCTGATATGATCGAAACTCGGTTTTCGGATAATCCACAAAGGGGTTAGTACACGGGATACTGTTAAAAATTGAGTCGGGCAATTTTTTGGATATTTTTACATATTATGTTCCTATGGGTTATTGGAATTCAACAAAATTTTATTTGACGCAATTCGGACCTGAATCAGAGCTGATATGATCGAAACTCGGTTTTCGGATAATCCTCAAAGGGGTTAGTACACGGGATACTGTTAAAAATCGAGTCGGGCCATTTTCTGGATATTTTTACATATTTTGTTCCTAAGGGTTATTGTAATTAAATGAAATTTTATTTGACGCACTTCGGACCGGAATCGGAGCTGATATGATCGAAACTCCGTTTTCGGATAATCCTCAAAGGGGTTAGTACACTGGATATTGTTAAAAATTGAGTTGGACTATTTTGTGGATATTTTTACTTATTTTGTTCCTATTGGTTATTGGAATTCAACAAAATTTTATTTGACGCAATTCGGACTTAAATCGGAGCTGATATGATCGAAACTCGGTTTTCGGATAATCCACAAAGGGGTAAGTACACGGGATACTGTTTAAAATCGAGTCGGGCCATTTTCTGGATATTTTTACATATTTTGTTCCTACGGGTTATTGAAATTAAACGAAATTTTATTCGGCGTAGTTCGGACCGGAATCGGAGATGATATGATCGAAACTCAGTTTTCTGATAATCCTCAAAGGCGTTAGTACACGGAATATTGTTAAAAATTGAGTCGGGCCATTTTCTGGATATTTTTACATATTTTGTTCCTATGGGTTGTTGAAATTAAATGAAATTTTATTTGACGCACTTCGGACCGGAATCGGAGCTGATATGATGGAAACTCAATTTTCGGATAATCCTCAAAGAGGTTAGTACACGGGATACTGTTAAAAGTCGAGTTGGACCATTTTGTGGATATTTTCACATATTTTGTTCCTATAGGTTATTGAAATTCAACAAAATTTTATTCGACACAGTTCGGACCGGAATCGGAGCTGATATGATCGAAACTCGGTTTTCGGATAATCCTCAAAGGGGTTAGTACATGGGATATTGTAAAAAATTGAGTCGGACCATTTTGTGGATATTTTTACATATTTTGTTCCTATGGGTTATTGAAATTAAACGAAATTTTATTCGGCGCAGTTCAGACCGGAATCGGAGTTGATATGATCGAAACTCGGTTTTCGGATAATCCTCAAAGGCGTTAGTACACGGAATATTGTTAAAAATTGAGCCGGCCCATTTTCCGGATATTTTTACATATTTTGTTCCTAAGGGTTATTGTAATTAAATGAAATTTTATTTGACGCACTTCGGACCGGAATCGGAGCTGATATGAACGAAACTCGGTTTTCGGATAATCCTCAAAGGGGTTAGTACACGGGATATTGTTAAAAATTGAGTTGGACCATTTTGTGGATATTATTACAGATTTTGTTCCTATTGGTTATTGGAATTCAACAAAATGTTATTTGACGCAATTCGGACCTGAATCGGAGCTGATATGATCGAAACTCGGTTTTCGGATAATCCACAAAGGGGTTAGTACACGAGATACTGTTAAAAATTGAATCGGGCCATTTTATGGATATTTTTACATATTATGTTCCTATGGGTTATTGGAATTCAACAAAATTTTATTTGACGCAATTCGGACCTGAATCGGAGGTGATATGATCGAAACTCGGTTTTCGGATAATCCTCAAAGGGGTTAGTACACGGGATACTGTTAAAAATCGAGTCGGGCCATTTTCTGGATATTTTTACATATTTTGTTCCTAAGGGTTACTGTAATTAAATGAAATTTTATTTGACGCACTTCGGACCGGAATCGGAGCTGATATGATCGAAACTCGGTTTTCAGATAATCCTCAAAGGGGTTAGTACACGGGATACTGTTAAAAATCGAGTCGGGCCATTTTCTGGATATTTTTACATATTTTGTTCCTATGGGTTATTTAAATTAAATGAAATTTTATTTGACGCAATTCGGACCTGAATCGGAGCTGATATGATCGAAACTCGGTTTTCGGATAATCCACAAAGGGGTTAGTACACGGGATATTGTTTAAAATCGAGTCGGGCCATTTTCTGGATATTTTTACATATTTTGTTCCTATGGGTTATTGAAATTAAACGAAATTTTATTCGGCGTAGTTCGGACCGAAATCGGAGCTGATATGATCGGAACTCAGTTTTCTGATAATCCTCAAAGGCGTTAGTACACGGAATATTGTTAAAAATTGAGTCGGGCCATTTTCTGGATATTTTTACATATTTTGTTCCTATGGGTTGTTGAAATTAAATGAAATTTTATTTGACGCACTTCGGACCGGAATCGGAGCTGATATGATGGAAACTCAATTTTCGGATAATCCTCAAAGGGGTTAGTACACGGGATACTGTTAAAAGTCGAGTTGGACCATTTTGTGGATATTTTCACATATTTTGTTCCTATAGGTTATTGAAATTCAACAAAATTTTATTCGACACAGTTCGGACCGGAATCGGAGCTGATATGATCGAAACTCGGTTTTCGGATAATCCTCAAAGGGGTTAGTACATGGGATATTGTAAAAAATTGAGTCGGACCATTTTGTGGATATTTTTACATATTTTGTTCCTATGGGTTATTGAAATTAAACGAAATTTTATTCGGCGCAGTTCAGACCGGAATCGGAGTTGATATGATCGAAACTCGGTTTTCGGATAATCCTCAAAGGCGTTAGTACACGGAATATTGTTAAAAATTGAGCCGGCCCATTTTCCGGATATTTTTACATATTTTGTTCCTAAGGGTTATTGTAATTAAATGAAATTTTATTTGACGCACTTCGGACCGGAATCGGAGCTGATATGAACGAAACTCGGTTTTCGGATAATCCTCAAAGGGGTTAGTACACGGGATATTGTTAAAAATTGAGTTGGACCATTTTGTGGATATTATTACAGATTTTGTTCCTATTGGTTATTGGAATTCAACAAAATGTTATTTGACGCAATTCGGACCTGAATCGGAGCTGATATGATCGAAACTCGGTTTTCGGATAATCCACAAAGGGGTTAGTACACGAGATACTGTTAAAAATTGAATCGGGCCATTTTATGGATATTTTTACATATTATGTTCCTATGGGTTATTGGAATTCAACAAAATTTTATTTGACGCAATTCGGACCTGAATCGGAGGTGATATGATCGAAACTCGGTTTTCGGATAATCCTCAAAGGGGTTAGTACACGGGATACTGTTAAAAATCGAGTCGGGCCATTTTCTGGATATTTTTACATATTTTGTTCCTAAGGGTTACTGTAATTAAATGAAATTTTATTTGACGCACTTCGGACCGGAATCGGAGCTGATATGATCGAAACTCGGTTTTCAGATAATCCTCAAAGGGGTTAGTACACGGGATACTGTTAAAAATCGAGTCGGGCCATTTTCTGGATATTTTTACATATTTTGTTCCTATGGGTTATTTAAATTAAATGAAATTTTATTTGACGCAATTCGGACCTGAATCGGAGCTGATATGATCGAAACTCGGTTTTCGGATAATCCACAAAGGGGTTAGTACACGGGATATTGTTTAAAATCGAGTCGGGCCATTTTCTGGATATTTTTACATATTTTGTTCCTATGGGTTATTGAAATTAAACGAAATTTTATTCGGCGTAGTTCGGACCGAAATCGGAGCTGATATGATCGGAACTCAGTTTTCTGATAATCCTCAAAGGCGTTAGTACACGGAATATTGTTAAAAATTGAGTCGGGCCATTTTCTGGATATTTTTACATATTTTGTTCCTATGGGTTGTTGAAATTAAATGAAATTTTATTTGACGCACTTCGGACCGGAATCGGAGCTGATATGATGGAAACTCAATTTTCGGATAATCCTCAAAGGGGTTAGTACACGGGATACTGTTAAAAGTCGAGTTGGACCATTTTGTGGATATTTTCACATATTTTGTTCCTATAGGTTATTGAAATTCAACAAAATTTTATTCGACACAGTTCGGACCGGAATCGGAGCTAATATGACCGAAACTCGGTTTTCGGATAATCCTCAAAGGGGTTAGTACATGGGATATTGATAAAAATTGAGTCGGACCATTTTGTGGATATTTTTATATATTTTGTTCCTATGGGTTATTGGAATTCAACAAAATTTTATTTGACGCAATTCGGACCTGAATTGGAGCTGATATGATCGAAACTCGGTTTTCGGATAATCCACAAAGGGGTTAGTACACGGGATACTGTTTAAAATCGAGTCGGGCCATTTTCTGGATATTTTTACATATTTTGTTCCTATGGGTTATTGAAATTAAACGAAATTTTATTCGGCGTAGTTCGGACCGGAATCGGAGCTGATATGATCGAAACTCAGTTTTCTGATAATCCTCAAAGGCGTTAGTACACGGAATATTGTTAAAAATTGAGTCGGGCCATTTTCTGGATATTTTTACATATTTTGTTCCTATGGGTTGTTGAAATTAAATGAAATTTTATTTGACGCACTTCGGACCGGAATCGGAGCTGATATGATGGAAACTCAATTTTCGGATAATCCTCAAAGGGGTTAGTACACGGGATACTGTTAAAAGTCGAGTTGGGCCATTTTGTGGATATTTTCACATATTTTGTTCCTATAGGTTATTGAAATTCAACAAAATTTTATTAACACAGTTCGGACCGGAATCGGAGCTGATATGATCGAAACTCGGTTTTTGGATAATCCTCAAAGGGGTTAGTACATGGGATATTGTTAAAAATTGAGTCGGACCATTTTGTGGATATTTTTACATATTTTGTTCCTATGGGTTATTGGAATTCAACAAAATTTTATTTGACGCAATTCGGACCTGAATCGGAGCTGATATGATCGAAACTCGGTTTTCAGATAATCCTCAAAGGGGTTAGTACACGGGATACTGTTAAAAATCGAGTCGGGCCATTTTCTGGATATTTTTACATATTTTGTTCCTAAGGGTTACTGTAATTAAATGAAATTTTATTTGACGCACTTCGGACCGGAATCGGAGCTGATATGATTGAAACTCGGTTTTCGGATAATCCTCAAAGGGGTTAGTACACGGGATATTGTTAAAAATCGAGTTGGACCATTTTGTGGATATTATTACATATTTTGTTCCTATTGGTTATTGGAATTCAACAAAATTTTATTTGACGCAATTCGGACCTGAATCGGAGCTGATATGATCGAAACTCGGTTTTCGGATAATCCACAAAGGGGTTAGTACACGGGATACTGTTAAAAATTGAGTCGGGCAATTTTTTGGATATTTTTACATATTATGTTCCTATGGGTTATTGGAATTCAACAAAATTTTATTTGACGCAATTCGGACCTGAATCAGAGCTGATATGATCGAAACTCGGTTTTCGGATAATCCTCAAAGGGGTTAGTACACGGGATACTGTTAAAAATCGAGTCGGGCCATTTTCTAGATATTTTTACATATTTTGTTCCTAAGGGTTATTGTAATTAAATGAAATTTTATTTGACGCACTTCGGACCGGAATCGGAGCTGATATGATCGAAACTCGGTTTTCGGATAATCCTCAAAGGGGTTAGTACACTGGATATTGTTAAAAATCGAGTTGGACCATTTTGTGGATATTTTTACTTATTTTGTTCCTATTGGTTATTGGAATCCAACAAAATTTTATTTGACGCAATTCGGACATGAATCGGAGCTGATATGATCGAAACTCGGTTTTCGGATAATCCTCAAAGGGGTTAGTACACGGGATACTGTTAAAAATCGTGTCGGGCCATTTTCTGGATATTTTTACATATTTTGTTCCTATGGGTTATTGAAATTAAACGAAATTTTATTCTGCGCAGTTCATACCGGAATCGGAGCTGATATGATCGAAACTCGGTTTTCGGATAATCCTCAAATGGGTTAGTACACGGGATATTGTTAAAAATCAAGTTGGACCATTTTGTGGATATTTTTATATATTTTGTTCCTATTGGTTATTGGAATTCAACAAAATTTTATTTGACGCAATACGGACCTGAATCGGAGCTGATATGATCGAAACTCGGTTTTCGGATAATCCACAAAGGGGTTAGTACACGGGATACTGTTTAAAATCGAGTCGGGCCATTTTCTGGATATTTTTACATATTTTGTTCCTATGGGTTATAGAAATTAAACGAAATTTTATTCGGCGTAGTTCGGACCGGAATCGGAGCTGATATGATCGAAACTCAGTTTTCTGATAATCCTCAAAGGCGTTAGTACACGGAATATTGTTAAAAATTGAGTCGGGCCATTTTCTGGATATTTTTACATATTTTCTTCCTATGGGTTGTTGAAATTAAATGAAATTTTATTTGACGCACTTCGGACCGGAATCGGAGCTGATATGATGGAAACTCAATTTTCGGATAATCCTCAAAGGGGTTAGTACACGGGATACTGTTAAAAGTCGAGTTGGACCATTTTGTGGATATTTTCACATATTTTGTTCATATAGGTTACTGAAATTCAACAAAATTTTATTCGACACAGTTCGGACCGGAATCGGAGCTGATATGATCGAAACTCGGTTTTTGGATAATCCTCAAAGGGGTTAGTACATGGGATATTGTTAAAAATTGAGTCGGACCATTTTGTGGATATTTTTACATATTTTGTTCCTATGGGTTATTGGAATTCAACAAAATTTTATTTGACGCAATTTGGACCTGAATCGGAGCTGATATGATCGAAACTCGGTTTTCAGATAATCCTCAAAGGGGTTAGTACACGGGATACTGTTAAAAATCGAGTCGGGCCATTTTTCGGATATTTTTACATATTTTGTTCCTAAGGGTTATTGTAATTAAATGAAATTTTATTTGACGCACTTCGGACCGGAATCGGAGCTGATATGATTGAAACTCGGTTTTCGGATAATCCTCAAAGGGGTTAGTACACGGGATATTGTTAAAAATCGAGTTGGACCATTTTGTGGATATTATTACATATTTTGTTCCTACTGGTTATTGGAATTCAACAAAATTTTATTTGACGCAATTCGGACCTGAATCGGAGCTGATATGATCGAAACTCGGTTTTCGGATAATCCACAAAGGGGTTAGTACACGGGATACTGTTAAAAATTGAGTCGGGCAATTTTTTGGATATTTTTACATATTATGTTCCTATGGGTTATTGGAATTCAACAAAATTTTATTTGACGCAATTCGGACCTGAATCAGAGCTGATATGATCGAAACTCGGTTTTCGGATAATCCTCAAAGGGGTTAGTACACGGGATACTGTTAAAAATCGAGTCGGGCCATTTTCTGGATATTTTTACATATTTTGTTCCTAAGGGTTATTGTAATTAAATGAAATTTTATTTGACGCACTTCGGACCGGAATCGGAGCTGATATGATCGAAACTCCGTGTTCGGATAATCCTCAAAGGGGTTAGTACACTGGATATTGTTAAAAATCGAGTTGGACCATTTTGTGGATATTTTTACTTATTTTGTTCCTATTGGTTATTGGAATTCAACAAAATTTTATTTGACGCAATTCGGACTTGAATCGGAGCTGATATGATCGAAACTCGGTTTTCGGATAATCCACAAAGGGGTAAGTACACGGGATACTGTTTAAAATCGAGTCGGGCCATTTTCTGGATATTTTTACATATTTTGTTCCTACGGGTTATTGAAATTAAACGAAATTTTATTCGGCGTAGTTCGGACCGGAATCGGAGATGATATGATCGAAACTCAGTTTTCTGATAATCCTCAAAGGCGTTAGTACACGGAATATTGTTAAAAATTGAGTCGGGCCATTTTCTGGATATTTTTACATATTTTGTTCCTATGGGTTGTTGAAATTAAATGAAATTTTATTTGACGCACTTCGGACCGGAATCGGAGCTGATATGATGGAAACTCAATTTTCGGATAATCCTCAAAGAGGTTAGTACACGGGATACTGTTAAAAGTCGAGTTGGACCATTTTGTGGATATTTTCACATATTTTGTTCCTATAGGTTATTGAAATTCAACAAAATTTTATTCGACACAGTTCGGACCGGAATCGGAGCTGATATGATCGAAACTCGGTTTTCGGATAATCCTCAAAGGGGTTAGTACATGGGATATTGTAAAAAATTGAGTCGGACCATTTTGTGGATATTTTTACATATTTTGTTCCTATGGGTTATTGAAATTAAACGAAATTTTATTCGGCGCAGTTCAGACCGGAATCGGAGTTGATATGATCGAAACTCGGTTTTCGGATAATCCTCAAAGGCGTTAGTACACGGAATATTGTTAAAAATTGAGCCGGCCCATTTTCCGGATATTTTTACATATTTTGTTCCTAAGGGTTATTGTAATTAAATGAAATTTTATTTGACGCACTTCGGACCGGAATCGGAGCTGATATGATCGAAACTCGGTTTTCGGATAATCCTCAAAGGGGTTAGTACACGGGATATTGTTAAAAATTGAGTTGGACCATTTTGTGGATATTATTACAGATTTTGTTCCTATTGGTTATTTGAATTCAACAAAATGTTATTTGACGCAATTCGGACCTGAATCGGAGCTGATATGATCGAAACTCGGTTTTCGGATAATCCACAAAGGGGTTAGTACACGAGATACTGTTAAAAATTGAATCGGGCCATTTTATGGATATTTTTACATATTATGTTCCTATGGGTTATTGGAATTCAACAAAATTTTATTTGACGCAATTCGGACCTGAATCGGAGGTGATATGATCGAAACTCGGTTTTCGGATAATCCTCAAAGGGGTTAGTACACGGGATACTGTTAAAAATCGAGTCGGGCCATTTTCTGGATATTTTTACATATTTTGTTCCTAAGGGTTACTGTAATTAAATGAAATTTTATTTGACGCACTTCGGACCGGAATCGGAGCTGATATGATCGAAACTCGGTTTTCAGATAATCCTCAAAGGGGTTAGTACACGGGATACTGTTAAAAATCGAGTCGGGCCATTTTCTGGATATTTTTACATATTTTGTTCCTATGGGTTTTTGAAATTAAATGAAATTTTATTTGACGCAATTCGGACCTGAATCGGAGCTGATATGATCGAAACTCGGTTTTCGGATAATCCACAAAGGGGTTAGTACACGGGATATTGTTTAAAATCGAGTCGGGCCATTTTCTGGATATTTTTACATATTTTGTTCCTATGGGTTATTGAAATTAAACGAAATTTTATTCGGCGTAGTTCGGACCGAAATCGGAGCTGATATGATCGGAACTCAGTTTTCTGATAATCCTCAAAGGCGTTAGTACACGGAATATTGTTAAAAATTGAGTCGGGCCATTTTCTGGATATTTTTACATATTTTGTTCCTATGGGTTGTTGAAATTAAATGAAATTTTATTTGACGCACTTCGGACCGGAATCGGAGCTGATATGATGGAAACTCAATTTTCGGATAATCCTCAAAGGGGTTAGTACACGGGATACTGTTAAAAGTCGAGTTGGACCATTTTGTGGATATTTTCACATATTTTGTTCCTATAGGTTATTGAAATTCAACAAAATTTTATTCGACACAGTTCGGACCGGAATCGGAGCTAATATGACCGAAACTCGGTTTTCGGATAATCCTCAAAGGGGTTAGTACATGGGATATTGTTAAAAATTGAGTCGGACCATTTTGTGGATATTTTTACATATTTTGTTCCTATGGGTTATTGGAATTCAACAAAATTTTATTTGACGCAATTCGGACCTGAATTGGAGCTGATATGATCGAAACTCGGTTTTCGGATAATCCACAAAGGGGTTAGTACACGGGATACTGTTTAAAATCGAGTCGGGCCATTTTCTGGATATTTTTACATATTTTGTTCCTATGGGTTATTGAAATTAAACGAAATTTTATTCGGCGTAGTTCGGACCGGAATCGGAGCTGATATGATCGAAACTCAGTTTTCTGATAATCCTCAAAGGCGTTAGTACACGGAATATTGTTAAAAATTGAGTCGGGCCATTTTCTGGATATTTTTACATATTTTGTTCCTATGGGTTGTTGAAATTAAATGAAATTTTATTTGACGCACTTCGGACCGGAATCGGAGCTGATATGATGGAAACTCAATTTTCGGATAATCCTCAAAGGGGTTAGTACACGGGATACTGTTAAAAGTCGAGTTGGGCCATTTTGTGGATATTTTCACATATTTTGTTCCTATAGGTTATTGAAATTCAACAAAATTTTATTAACACAGTTCGGACCGGAATCGGAGCTGATATGATAGAAACTCGGTTTTCGGATAATCCTCAAAAGGGTTAGTACATGGGATATTGTTAAAAATTGAGTCGGACCATTTTTTGGATATTTTTACATATTTTGTTCCTACGGGTTATTGGAATTCAACAAAATTTTATTTGACGCAATTCGGACATGAATCGGAGTTGATATGATCGAAACTCAGTTTTCGGATAATCCTCAAAGGGGTTAGTACACGGGATACTGTTAAAAATCGAGTCGGGCCATTTTCTGGATATTTTTACATATTTTGTTCCTATGGGTTATTGAAATTAAACGAAATTTTATTCGGCGCAGTTCAGACCGGAATCGGAGCTGATATGATCGAAACTCGGTTTTCGGATAATCCTCAAATGGGTTAGTACACGGGATATTGTTAAAAATCGAGTTGGGCCATTTTGTGGATATTTTTATATATTTTGTTCCTATTGGTTATTGGAATTCAACAAAATTTTATTTGACGCAATTCGGACCTGAATCGGAGCTGATATGATCGAAACTCGGTTTTCGGATAATCCACAAAGGGGTTAGTACACGGGATACTGTTTAAAATCGAGTCGGGCCATTTTCTGGATATTTTTACATATTTTGTTCCTATGGGTTATTGAAATTAAACGAAATTTTATTCGGCGTAGTTCGGACCGGAATCGGAGCTGATATGATCGAAACTCAGTTTTCTGATAATCCTCAAAGGCGTTAGTACACGGAATATTGTTAAAAATTGAGTCGGGCCATTTTCTGGATATTTTTACATATTTTCTTCCTATGGGTTGTTGAAATTAAATGAAATTTTATTTGACGCACTTCGGACCGGAATCGGAGCTGATATGATGGACACTCAATTTTCGGATAATCCTCAAAGGGGTTAGTACAC
This sequence comes from Saposhnikovia divaricata, assembly GCA_036435485.1. Taxonomy (NCBI): domain Eukaryota; kingdom Viridiplantae; phylum Streptophyta; class Magnoliopsida; order Apiales; family Apiaceae; genus Saposhnikovia; species Saposhnikovia divaricata. The sequence continues at coordinate 223,215,640 of CM071599.1, read as the reverse complement.
GGGATACTGTTAAAAGTCGAGTTGGACCATTTTGTGGATATTTTCACATATTTTGTTCCTATAGGTTACTGAAATTCAACAAAATTTTATTCGACACAGTTCGGACCGAAATCGGAGCTGATATGATCGAAACTCGGTTTTCGGATAATCCTCAAAGGGGTTAGTACATGGGATATTGTTAAAAATTGAGTCGGACCATTTTGTGGATATTTTTACATATTTTGTTCCTATGGGTTATTGGAATTCAACAAAATTTTATTTGACGCAATTCGGACCTGAATCGGAGCTGATATGATCGAAACTCGGTTTTCAGATAATCCTCAAAGGGGTTAGTACACGGGATACTGTTAAAAATCGAGTCGGGCCATTTTCTGGATATTTTTACATATTTTGTTCCTAAGGGTTATTGTAATTAAATGAAATTTTATTTGACGCACTTCGGACCGGAATCGGAGCTGATATGATCGAAACTCGGTTTTCGGATAATCCTCAAAGGGGTTAGTACACGGGATATTGTTAAAAATTGAGTTGGACCATTTTGTGGATATTATTACATATTTTGTTCCTATTGGTTATTGGAATTCAACAAAATTTTATTTGACGCAATTCGGACCTGAATCGGAGCTGATATGATCGAAACTCGGTTTTCGGATAATCCACAAAGGGGTTAGTACACAGGATGTTAGGCCGAATACACAATTAATAATCAACTTTGTATGAGAGATTAATAAGTAAAAGCGTTTATGCACTTTAAAAACTTCTTGTATTTCAAACCCTCTTCGTGATGTAAAATATCACAAAGAGCTGCTAGGTTACAATAATGATAATTCGTTATCGATACCCTTCTAGGGTTAACCTATCTGTATTTATATAACATACAGCTACGATACAATCTCTAATTGATATTCCTAATAATCAGCTATACAATGATATCAATTACAGATTGTCACACGTCTCCTATGTCAACTCGATCTCTTTGATAGCTATCCAATCTTCAAAGATATCGCTTCCATAATTAATCTTTAATCACTGTTGAACAGTAGACACGCTTCCTCCAGACAGAGTTTAACAAACTCTGTCAAGCTTCCAACTGTCAGAGTTTACGCAAACTCTGACTGCTTCCAGCTAAACTCTGATAACTCCCTGTAACACTTAAACACTGATTAAAACACATCAATTATATTTAACAATCTCCCCCAACTTGTTCATTAGCAAAAATGTACAAGTTAATGACAGTAATTGATGATGTCAAAACAAATAGATAAATACAGTGTTTATACAGATTCAGAGTTTAAGCTTAAAAACTATAGAGAATAAGAAAATTCTTACAGAACTTAATCTCTAATCATTTCAAGATCTGGCATGGTTCTGAGATAATCAATCAGCAATCTTCTTTCTGCATTTTCAAGTTCAATCTTTATTGCTTCTTTGATTTCTCTGAGATGAGGATCACTTTCATCGGTTTGGTAAATAGCAGCCCTAAGATCATAAATCTTGTTCCTTCTCATTTCATTACCCAGTCTGATAAATCTGACTTTTTCTGCCTGAGTATTGAAGTCAAGTACTGTGATTCCCAAATCAGTTTTTAACTTTGTAGTACCTTTCTTCATTTCAATGAGATTGCCTTGGTAATCCCTGTACTTAGGAATATATCTGCTGTTGTATTTCTGTCCTCTAATTGCCAGATTCTGAGTCATTTTCTGTCTGAGTACATTGGCAACTGATTGAGTCCTTCGACTATTCACCTTGAGAAGATATAGAACATACTCTAGTTCTTCCCAACATTTCAAGCCGATATCATCCTCACCAACTTTGAATACTGTCCCATCAGCCATGAAGTATAGAAGAAAATCTTTTTCTAAACTCTTCTGATGAACCAACTGCACTGATTCCAGTCTATCCAGACTCTCTTGAGGAACACCACGACCTGGAACAGCCAGTGAAGAAGGATCTCTAGGACCAGTATATTGCCTTCTGTCTCTATGTGAGCCTAGTCCAGCCTTATTATTTCCAATCTTGCCAGATAAAGCTTTTCCATCAGAAATATTCATTGAGACTCCAGATAACACATTTGGATCAGAAATTGTTCCTTTACCAAAAACAGATTTCAACTGTGAAGAGTGTAAAGGTGTGATCATTGCTTGAGATGCAACAGAAGTTGTAACTTTCTTCTGTGAACTTTCACCTTCAATGCCTTTTAGCTTGAGTTTAGCCTCTGCTGCAATTGCTTCCTTTGAGAACCGAGAAGTTTGACTAACACCAGTCCTCTCTCTGATCACAACACCTTTAACAACAGGTCTAGGAGCTTTTCCTCTTTGTACCTTATCAGACTTTAAAGCTTTAAGATGTTCTTCTTGTAAACTCTTTTCCTCAGCTTCAATGTCCTCAATCGTTACTCCTTCCTCATTCTCTTCAATGAACAGCTTAGCAGCCAATTCTTCATCAGTTTGTGGATTTGAAGATAACAGTAAACTCTTGGTCCTTGAAGTTCCTTGAGTATCAGTATTTCTCCCAACAGACTGTGATTTGGATAACTTACTAGTTCTCAGAGTTTGAACTTCTTCAGCCTTTTTCTTTCCTTTGTTACTTGCCCCTCCATCTCCAACACTATCCCTTCTGACAACTCTCTCCCCCTTTTTGACATCATCAGGCATAAGGATAGAAGTAATTAACTCCAGGGAGGTAGCAATAGAATCAATTTTAGCAGATAAATCAGACTGGTTCTCTTTAACTTTACTCAGCCTGGCAAAGATATTGTCTTGAGCTTTAGAGAATTTTGTAGTCACTAATTTTGAATGTGTTTCCATTTTCATCTCTCTAGCTACAACCTCATTTCGCAAAGAAGTGATTGCCAAATTAGTATCATCAAATCGTCTTTCCAGAGTTTTAACTTGAACTATAGTTGCTTTCAAGCAAGAAAGAATCTCTGGATTAGAGATAGTATCAGCACTTTGCTTAACAAACTTAGCTGCTCTACCTGGTGGAAAAATACAATCTTCTTTGTACCATTCAGCAGCACTCTTGGCAAATTGTGCTCTCTCAACTTCATGAGAAGTACAAGGTTGAGTAAAAGGTGTATGTTTATCATCAGTTTGTACTGGTGCACTCAGAGAAGTATCAGAGTTTGCACTACTATCACCTTCAGCTTCAACACTTGTAGCTTTAGCTGGTTCATCTTCAGCCATAGGTTTAGCAATATCTTCTGTAGGTTTTTCATGATTTTCTCCATGTTGCTCAGGCTCAGCAACAGGCATTGACTGAGAAGTTACTTTGGTTGCCTGATCAATTTCTTCACCTTCTTCAACAGTGTGGTGAGCATCAGATATTATCTCAGTATGAGATGCCACAGCTTCAGAAGGAACAGACGTAGGTTGATCAGCTACACCAATATTAGAGATATGATCAGAGAATGGCATAAATGAATCAGGAACATCATTTATTGGAGAAACACCATCTCTTGCATCCTCTTCTGCAGGCATTTTATCCTCTGCAGGCATTACATCCTCTGCAGGTATTACATCCTCTGCAGGTATTGCATCTTTCTCAACTTCAACAGGAGGTGTTTGCTGTGAAACAACCTCTGGAGCTTCAATATCTTCATCCACAGAATCAGAGAATATCACTTTTCTTCGTTTTGCTATAGGTACATTATCTGAATCCTCTTCACTAGTTGGTGGAGTTTGTTCTACCACTGAGAGTGACTTAGATATGTTTGCCCGAGCTTTCATTCTTTTCCCCCTTCTAGTGTAAACAGCTTTAGGAGATTTCCGTTTTGATTTGCTTTGTGTCTCTTCTGCCTGCTTTAGACTTGCACGTCGTTTAGTAACTGCCTTCTTAACTCTTTGCATTCTAGACTGTGATGCTGGTGGAGATTGTGACGAATCAGAGTTTGTGTTTGAAGTGGGTGAAGGTTGCTTTGCAGGTGATTCAGTATTTGGTTCTTTTTTAGACAAGAATGCATGAAATAGACATTCACTTGCAGTAGCACTTCTTGTCTTTACTTTTGCATCTGGATCACCAATTATCAAATCAGGTGTATGTGATTTAGTCCATTTCCTAGCAGAAGGCAAATGACTTCTATCAGCATGTGATCCTCCCCCTTGATCCATGCTCTCCTGATTCTGTTGTAATCTATCTTCATTTTCTGAGACTCCCCCTGAACTTGACTGTCCAGAGTCAGAATTTGAATTTTCAGAGTTTGAAGCATCAGAGTTTGATCCAGATTTTTCAGTTGACTCAGTATCAGTGTTTGAGTCTTCATCTTGATCATGCTCCCCCTCAACTGGTTCTCCTCTTTGTTGTGACTGAGAAGTTTCTCCAGAATTTACCAGTAGAGGTTCAGAGTTTGTTTCAACAGAGTCTGTCAGAATTGTTTCATCAGAGTTTCCTTCATCAGAGTTTAAAACTTCATTTTCAAAGTTCAGTTGATCATATTCGTCTTTGTCTTCAAGTCCAGTTATCTT